>CM038228.1:25440244-27847309 GCA_021442155.1 Cymbidium sinense | reverse complement strand
ATAATAATGAACTAAACCTAATAATAATAACTAAACTAACTAACTAATAAACTAATAATAATAAAACTAACTAATAATAACTAATAACAAACTAATAATAAGTAATAACTAAAACTAAAAAACTAATAACCTAAAACTAAAGAACTAACTAAACTAATAAACTAAATAACTAATAAATAATAAACTAATAACTAATAAAACTAACAAATTAATAATAACTAAATAACTAACTAATAATAATTAAACTAATAATAATAATAATATAATAACTAAGACTAATAATAATAATAACTTATAACTAATAACTAAAATAATAAACTAATAACTAACTAATATCTAACTAATAATAACTAAACTAAACTAACTAAATAATAACTAAAAATAAACTAATAACTAATAATAAAATTAAATAACTAATAATAATAAACTAAATAACTAAACTAATAACTAATAAATAATAATAAATAGCTAAACTAACTAATAAAACTAAACCAATAAAAAACTGATAAACTAAATAACTAACTAACTAATTAAACTAAATCTAATAAATAATAAAAACTAATAACCTAATAAAAACTAATAACTAACTAAACTAATAACTAATAATAAAAACTAAGAAAACTAAACCTAATAATAACTAAAAAACTAAAATTAACAAATAATAATAATAATAAAACTAATAAACTAATAATAAAATAATAATAATAACTGAACTAAATAAAAACTAACTAAATTACATACTAAACTAAAACCTAAATAACTGATAAAAACTAATAAAACCTAATAAGCTAAACTAACTCATAAGTAATAAACTAACTAACTAATAAACTAATAACTAATTAATAATAATAATAATAACTAATAAAACTAAATAAACTATACTAATTAATAACTAATAAATTAACTAACTAATAAACTAATAAGTAAAATAATAAACAAATAACTAACTAATAATAATAATAATAACTAATAAATAACTAAAAAATCTAACTAATAAATTAAAAAACTAACTAAAACTAACTAATGACTAATAACTAATAACTAATAACTAAAAACTAATAATAATAATATTAATAAACTAATTATTAAAAAATATTAAAAAACTAACTAAACTATTAACTATTAAACTAATAATAAATAAATTACTAATAATAACTAAAGAAATAACTAACTAATAATATCTAACTAATAATAACAAAATAATTAAGTAATAAATAAAAACTAATAACTAATAAAATAAACTAAATAAGCAATAATAAACTAAACTAATAATAAATAAACTAACAAATCTATAATAAACTAAATAATAAACCTAACTATAACTAATAAACTAGAAACTAATAAAACTAAACAATAATAAACTAAAATACTAAAACTAATAACTAATAACTAATAACTAATAAAAACTAATAATAATAAAGAAACTAAACCTAAAACCTAATATAACTAATAAATTAATAACTAAAACTAATAACTAATAACTAAATAATAATAATAACTAATAATAATTAATAAAACTAAGTAAAAACTAATAACTAATAATTATAAACTAACTAATAATAACTAACTAATAACTAATAAATGAAATAATAATAAATAAATAATAAAACTAATAATAACTAAAAATCTAATAAACTTATAACTAATATAACTAACTAAAAATAATAAGTAAACTAAAACTAACTAAAACTAAAAACTAACTAATTATAAACTAATTAAACTAAACCTAATTAATAATAAAAAACTAATAAAACTAAAATTGAAAAACTAATAACTAAAATAATAATAATAACTAAACTAATAACTAAAAACTAATAAACTAATTGCAAATAAAAACTAACTAAATAACTAATAAAATAAAACTAAACTAATAAACTATACTAATAATAAACTAACTAAACTAAAAACTAACTAATAAACTAATAAACTAATAACTAATAATAACTAATAACTAAACCTAATAATAATAACTAATAACTAATAATAACTAAAAAACTTAAAAACCTAACTAACTAGCTAAAAACTAATAATAAATAATAAAATAACTAAATTAATAACTAAATAAAAAATAAATAAACTAATAATAAACTAACTAACTAATAAATAACTAATATAAACTAATAATAAATAACAAAACTAATAACTAAGTATTAAACTAAACTAACTAATGAATAACTAAATAAATAAACTAATAATAACTGAATAATAACTAAACTAATAACCTATAATTACTAATAATAACTAACTAATAACTAATAAAAGAATAATAAACTAATAACTAATAAATAATAATAATAATAAATAATAAAACTAATAATAATAAATAAATAAAAATGCTAAAAAACTAAACTAAAACTAATAATAACTAAAACTAACTAATAAATAACTAAACTAACAATTAAATAAAAACTAACTAATAACTAAATAATAACAATGAGTAAATACTAATAAAACTAACTAAAACTAATAAACTATTAACTAATAATAAAATAAAATAACTAAATAAAAAAATAATATCTAGTAATAATAAATAAACTAATAACTAATAACTAAAACTAATAAACTAAATAATAATTATAACTAAATTAACAAAATTATTGAAATAACTAAATAACTAACTAATAAAAAACTAATAACTAAAATAATAAAATAATAAGTAATAATAACTAATAATAAAATAACTAATAAGAACTAAAATAAATAATAAAAAAACTAATAAACTAAATAACTAATAAACTAATAACTAACTAATTGCTAATTTAAACTATTAATAAAATAAACCTAAAAAATTAAACTAAACCTAATAAAATAATAAGTAATAACTAAAATAATAAACTAATAATAATACAAATACCTAACTAAAAATAATAATAATTAATAACTAATAAACTAATAACTAATTACTAATAAATAAATAATAAAATAACTAACTAACTAATAAATAATAACTAACACTAACTAATAATAATAAACTAAATAATTAAAAACTAATAAAACTAAATAAACTAACTAACTAAAATAACTAATAACTAAACCAAATAACTAACTAAGAACTAAAAAACTAATAACTAATAATAACTATCTAAATAAATAACTAATTAAAACTAATAACCTAATAACTAACTAATAGTAATAAACTAATAAATTAAAAACCTAACTAATAACTAAATGACTAACAAAACTAATAATAACTAACTAATAATAATAATAGCTAACCTATAAAACTAATAAACTAATAACTAATAATAACTAATAACTAATGATAAATAACTAAACTAAATAATAACTAAATAAACTAACTAATAAATAATAAAAAAACAAAATTACTAAACTAATAACTAATAACTAATAAAAATTAATAACTAATAAGTAATAAAAACTAAAAAAACTAATAAATTAATAAACAAAACTAATAAAATAATAAATAAAAACTAAACTAAATAACTAATAACTAAAAATAATAATAGATAATACCAAAATAATAACTAATAACTAATAACTTAAAAACTAAAATAATAAAACTAACTAACTAATAACTAAAAACTAAACTAATAACTAAACTAATAACTAAACTAATAACTAACTAATAACTAAAACTAAAAACTAAAACTAATAATTAATAAACTAATAAATAAAAAATAACTAAACTAAATAACTATTAACTAACTAAACTAACTAAAACTAATAATAAAACTAACCAATAATAACTAACTAATAATAACTAATAACTAATAACTAAATAACTAAAATTAATAATAAATTAATAACTAATAAAACCTAACCTAAACTAATAACTAATAACTAACTAGTAATAAAAACCTAAACTAATAAGTAATAATAACTAACTAATAAAATAAATAACTAAAAAACTAAACTAATAACTAATGAAAACCTCAAAACTAAACTATTAATAACTAAAAAATAAACTAACTAATAAACCTAAAACTAACTAACTAAATAATAATAATACTAAAAAAAACTAATAATAATAATAATAACTAACTAACTAAAACCAATAAACTAAACTAACTAATAACTAACTAAACTAATAATAATGAATAACTAATAATAACTAACTAATGATAACTAATAAACCAAATAATAATAAATAAATAAATAAATAATAAAATTAGTAAAAACTAACTAATAAATTAAAACTGATACCTAAAACTAATAACTAAACTAACTAATAAACTAACTAAACTAATAACTAAACAAAATAACTAACTAACTAATAACTAATAAAATAACTAACTAAACTAATAATAAATAACTAAACTAATAAAAAACTAATAATTAAAAAATAAACCTAATAAAACTAACTAAATAACTAAACTAATAAAACTAACTAAATAACTAAAAATAATAACCACAAAAAAAAAAAAAAATAATAATAACCAAAAAAAACTAACTAAACTAATAACTAATACTAATAAAAAACTAATAAATAATAATAACTAAATCATAACTAATAATAAACTAATAAACTAATAATAATAACTAATAATGAACTAATTAATAAATAACTTAGAAAACTAATAACTAATAACTAAATAAAATTAATAATAACTAAATAATAACTAACTAATAATAACTAATAACTAATAAACTAAAACTAATAATAACTAACTAACTAATAATAACAAATAACTAAACTAATAACTAAAATAAAAAATAACTAAACTGACTAACTAATAACTAATAACTAAACTAATAAAATCTAAAAAAACTAATAACTAAAACTAACATTATAACTAAATAACTAAACTAAACTAATAACTAATAAATAATAAAAATTAACCTAATAATAAATAATAATAATAATAATAATAAAAAACCAAAATTAATAACCAAAATAAACTAAAACTAAAACCAACTAATAAAATAACTAATAAACCAAATAACTAAACTAATAAAATAAACCAATAAACTAAAATATAAAAACTAATAAACTAATAACTAAAAAATAACTAAAAATAACTTAATAATAAAAAAACTAATAAACTAAAACTAATAACTAAACTAATAACCAATAAACCAATAAATACTAAACCAAATAATAAACTAATAAATAACCAAATAAATAAATAAAAACTAATAAAACTAATAATAAAACTAAACCAATAACTAATAAAAATAACTAAACTAAAATAATAATAATAATAATAAATAATAATAATAATAATAATAATAATAATAATAATAATAATAATAATAATAATAATAATAATAATAATAATAAAATAATAAATAATAATAATAAAACTAATAACTAACTAATAACTAACCTAATAAACTAAACTAATAATAATAATAATAATAATAATAATAACTAAAACTAACTAATAATAAACTAAAAACTAATAATAATAATAAAAATAATAACTAACTAACTAAAAAACTAATAAAAAAAGCAAGCTAAAAAAATAATAAAACTAAAACTAATAACTAAATAAACTAATAATAACTAATAATAAATAACTAATAATAATAAATACAAATAAAACTAAAACTAAACCAAATAAATAACTAATAAAACTAAAAACCTAAGAAAACTAATAACTAATAATAGATAACTAAAACTAATAAAACCTAATTAGTAAAAAAAACTAATAATAATAATAAAACTAATAAAAGTAATAATAATAAACTAAACCTAATATTAATAACTAAACTAACTAACTAATAAACTAATAATAATAAAACTAACTAACAATAACTAATAATAAACTAATAATAACTAAAAACTAAAACTAAAAAACTAATAAGCTAAAACTAAATAACTAACTAAATTAATAAACTAAATAACTAATAAATAAAAAACTAAAAAATATTAAAAACTAATAAACTAATAATAACTAAATAACTAACTAATAATAGCTAAACTAATAATAATAAATAAAATAATAACTAAAACTAATAATATAAATAACTAATAAATAAAATAATAAACTAATAACTAACTAATAACTCACTAATAATAACTAATAAAAACTAAAGTAAACAAACTAAATAATAATTAAAAATAAACTTATAACTAATAATAATAAACTAAATAACTAAACTAATAACTAATAAATAAAATTAAATAGCTAAACTAATTAATAAAACTAAACTAATAAAAAACTAAATAATTAAATAACTAACTAACTAATTAAACTAAAACTAATAAATAGTAAAAACTAATAACCTAATAAAAACTAATAACTAAATAAAAGTAATAAACTAAAACTAATAACTAACTAAACTAATAACTAATAAAAATAAATAACTAATAATAAAACTAAAAACTAAGAAAACTAAAAATAATAATAACTAAAAAACTAAAACTAACAAATAATAATAATAATAAAACTAATAAACTAATAATAAAATAATAATAACTAAACTAAATAAAAACTAACTAAACTAAAAACTAAACTAAAACCTAAATAATTAATAAAAACTAATAAACTAAACAAACTCATAAGTAATAAACTAATAACTAACTAATAATCATAATAATAACTAATAAAACCTAATAAACTAAACTAACTAATAACTAATAATCTAACTAACTAATAAACTAATAACTAAAATAATAAACAAATAACTAACTAACAACTAAAAAAATTAACTAATACAACAACAACAATAACAAGCCTTAATCCCACTAGGTGGGGTCGGCTACATGAATCCTTCGTCTCCATTGTGTCCTATTATATGTCAAATTATCATTTAATTCAAGTATACTAAGATCATTTTTTATACATCTTAACCAAGTCTTTTTAGGTCTACCTCTAGCTTTCTTAACATAAGGCAAATCTAATGCATCTACTCTCCTAATCGAGTCATCGGACGGCCGATGCTTTATGTGGCCTAACCATCAGGCGACTCTCCTAATCTTATCTACCAGAGATACTCCAACTTTTCTTGAACATACTCATTTTGCATTCTATCTCTAAGAGTAAATCCACTCATCCACGAGCATCCTCATCTCGTAATTTAACTTAGTCTTATGCTTCTCTTTAATTGGCCAACATTCTCGCACTATAAGTCATTGTAGGTCTTACCACCATCTTATAAAATTTTCCTTAAGTTTAATGGGAACTTTTCTATCACATAATAGGCCAGATGCATTCCTCCACTTCAACCATCCAACTTGAATTCTACTAATAACATCTCCATCTATTTCACCATCATTTTGAATAATATAGCCTAAATATCTGAATCGATCACTCTTATTAATGACTTGATCACCTAAAGTCACAACACTACCACTAAAACTTCTACAACTAAAATTACACTCCATATATTCAATTTTAGATCTACTTAATGGAAAACCTTTAGACTCTAAAGTTGACCTCCATAATTCAAGTTTCTGTTGGACTCCCTCTCTAGTCTTATCAACAAGAAGAATGCCATCAGCAAAAAGCATACACCAAGGTACATCTTCTTATAAATGCCTCATAAGAACATCCATAACTATAGTAAAAAGATAAGGGCTTAATGTTGATCCTTGATGTAATCCAACTGAAATAGGAAAATATTTTGTCAATCCTCCTTGTGTTTGGACACAAGTAATAGCTCTAAAAAAACTAACTAATAAACTAAAAAAATAACTAAAACTAACTAATAACTAATAACTAATAACTAAAAACCTAATAATAATAATAATAATAAACTAATAATTAAAAATAATAAAAAACTAACTAAATTAATTAAACTAATAATTAATAAACTAATAATAAATAAATTACTAATAATAAGTAAATAACTAAGTAAAAAATAAAAACTAATAACTAATAAAATTAACTTAATAACTAATAATAAACTAAACTAATAATAACTAAACTAATAAAACTAACTAATAAACTAAAAAACTAAAACTAATAACTAATAACTAATAAAAACTAATAATAATAACAAAATTAAACCTAAAACCTAATACAACTAATAAACTAATAATAAATAATAATAATAATAATAACTAATAATTAAAGAATAAAAATAACTAATAATACTAATAACTAAAAAAGCTGAATAAAACCTAATAACTAATAATAAAGAAACTAACTAATAATAACAAACTAATAACTAATAAACTAAATAATAACAAAAAATAAATAATAAAACTAATAATAACTAAAACCCTAAGAAACCTATAACTAATATAACTAACTAAAAATAATAACTATACTAAAACTAATAATAACTAATAACCTAACTAACTAATAAAACTAAAAATAAATAAAACTAAACTAATAAAGTAACTAAAACTAATAAAATAATAAAACCTAATAATAATAATAACTAAACTTAACTAAAAGCTAATAAAACTAAACTAATAATAAAACTAAAACCTAATAATAATAAACTTAAAATAATTAAATTGTTAACTAAATAATAAAAATAAACTAATAACTAATAATAATAACTAAATAATAACTAAAAAACTATTAACTAAATAATAACTAAACTAAAAAACTAATAAAACTAAATAATAATACTAATAAACTAAAACTAATAACCTAATAAAATAATAATAATAACTAAAATAAACTAATAAACTAAGAAACTAATAATAACTAATAATAAAAAATAAACCTAATAACTAAACTAATAATAAATAATAATAACTAGTAATAATTAAACTTAATAATTCGACTAATAAATAAATAACTAGAAAAAACTAATTGATAATAATAAATAATAATGAAATTAAAACTAACTCATAAAATAAACTAATAACTAAAAAATAATAATAATAATAATAATAATAATAATAATAATAATAATAATAACTAAAATAACAAACTAATAATAATAATAATAATAATAATAATAATAATAATAATAATAAAAATAACTAAATAAAAAAACTAATAGTATATTAAACTGATAACTAAAAATAATATTAAAAACTAAATACCTAATAACTAATAAACTAATAACTTATAAAATAAAAACTAATAAATAATAAAAATAATAATAATAAAACTAATTAAAACTAAACTAATAACTATTAATAAACTAAAACTAAACTAATACTAATAATAACTAACTAAACTAACAAACTAATAAAGCTAAAAAACTAATAACTAATAAACTAAAAACTAAACTAAATGATAACTAATAAAACTAATAAAACTATAAACTAAAACTAATAAACCTAATAACTTATAAAACTAATAACTTATAAAACTAATAACTAATTAAAAACTAACTAATAACTAACTAAAAGTAACTAATAACTAATAATAAAACTAATAACTAAAATCTAATAAAACTAACTAAAAATTAATAACTAAATAACTAATAAAAACTAAACCTAATAAACTAATAATAAAATGAATAACACTAAAAAATAATACATAAAACCTAATAACTAATAATAAATAACTAAATAAATAACTAATAAAATAAACAAACTAAACTAATAACTAACTAAACTAACTAAATAAAACTAAACCTAATAACTAATAACTAAAACTAATAATAAAAGCTAAAACTAAACTAAAAACTAAACTAAACTAACTAAATTAACTAACTAAACTAATAAAACTAATAAAAATACTAAACTAAAATAATAAACTAACTAACTAATAAAATAAATAAAACCTAATAACCTAAAAAACTAACTAAACTAACTAAAAACTAAATCCTAATAACTAAACTAAACTTACTAATGAAACTAAAATTTAATAACTAATAACTAAACTAATAATAAACTAACTAACTAACTAATAACTAAATAAAATTAATAAACATAATTAAAAAGTAATAACTAACTATTAATAAAATTAAACTAATAACTAAAAAACTAAACTAAACTAATAACTAACTAAAACTAAATACTAACTAATAATAAAATATTAAAATTAAACCTAATTAATAATAATAAACTAATAAAACTAAAACTAAAAAAACTAATAGCTAAAATAATAATAATAACTAAACTAATAAAAAAACTAATAAACTAATTACCAATAAAAACTAACTAAATAACTAAAAAAATAAAACTAAATTAATAATAAACTAACTAATAAACTAATAAACTAATAATTAATAATAACTAATAACTAAACCAAAAACTAAAAATAATAACTAAACTAATAATAAATAATAATAACTAAAAAACCTAAAAACCTAACTAACTAGCTAAAAACTAAAAATAAAACTAATAAAATAATAATGGATAATAAAGTAACTAAACTAATAACTAAATAAAAAAATAAATAGACTAATAATAAACTTACTAACTAATAAATAACTAATAAAAACTAATAAAACTAAAAATAAATAACTAAACTAATAACTAAAACAAATAACTAACTAATAAACTAAACTAATTAGTAAATAAGTAAATAACTAAAATAATCATAACTAAATAATAGCTAAACTAACAACTAATAATAACTAATAAAATAAATAATAATAATTAACTAATAATTAATAAAATAATAATAAAGTAATAACTAATATGTAATAATAAATAACAAAACTAATAATAATAACTGAATAAAAATACTAAAAAAAATTAAATGAAAACTAATAATAATTAAAAATAACTAATAAATAACTAAACTAACAACTAAATAAAAACTAACTAATAAGTAAGTAATAATAAATAAATAACTAATAAAATTAACTAAAACTAATAAACTAATAACTAATAATAAAACTAAATAACGAAATAAAAAACTAATAACTAATAATAACAAATAAACTAATAACAAACAACTAAAACTAATTAATTAAATAATAATAATAACTAAACTAACTAAACTAATAAATTAACTAAGTAACTAATTAATAAAAAACTAATAACTAAAACTAATAAAATAATAACTAATAATAACTAATAATAAAACTAACTAAACTAATAACTAATAACTAATAATAACTAAATAAATAATAAATAAACTAAAAAACTAATAAATAATAATAACTAATAACTAAACAAAATTAATAACTAACTAATAACTAATTAAAACTAATAATAAAATGAACCTAAAAAACTAAACTAAACCTAATAAAATAATAAATAATAACTAAAATAATAAACTAATAATAATACTAATAATTAACTAAAATAGTAATAATAATAATAATAATAATAAATAACTAATAACTAATAAACTAATAACTAATAACTAATAAAAAACTAATAAACTAACTAACTAACTAATAAATAATAACTAATACTAAGTAATAATAATAAACTAAATAATAATAACTAATAACTAAAATAATAATATACTAAAAACTAAATAATAAAAATAATAACTAATAATTAACGAAAAACTAATAACTTAACTAATAGCTAAACTAACTAAATAATAACAACTAAACTAAAAACCTAATAAAACTAATAACTAATAACAAATAATAAACTTAATAACTAACTAATAACAACTAAATTGATAACTAATAATAAAACTAATAATAACTAACTAAAAAACTAGAATTAATAAACTAATAACTAAAAACTAACTAATAATAATAATAACTAACTAAAAAACAAAACTAATAAATAACAAATAAATAAACTAATAATTAATAATAAATAAACTAATAACTAAAAACTAGTAATAACTATAATAGTAACTAAAAAACTAAACTAATAACTAATAATTAATAAAACCTATTAAATAAACTAATAAAACTAATAATTAAAATTAATAAAATTGATAAAAAACCTAAAAAATAATTAACTAATAAATAACTAATAACTAACTAATAACTAATAAACTAATAAAACTAACTAATAATAAATAATAACTAATAACTAAAATGATAACTAAAAAACTAAATAAAATAAAACTAATAACTAAATAACTAATAATAATAACTAACTAACTAACTAATAAAGTAAACTAATAATAAAACTAACTAATAACTAACTAATAAAACTAACTAATAACAACTAATAACTAATAACTAAAACTAAATAACTAATCTAAAAACTAATAATAATAAACCTAGTAAAACTTAACTAAAACTAATAAAACTAACTAAAACTAATAAAACTAATAAAACTAAATAACTAAATAACAAAACTAATAACTAAATAACTAACTAATGACTGATAACTAATAAATAAATAACTAACTAAACTAAACTAATAAACTAATAACTAACTAATAACTAAACTAATAATAACAAATAACTAAAACTAACTAACTAATAACTAAAACTAATAATAACAAAATGATAACTAATAAAATTAATAATAACAAACTAATAACTACATAATAATAATAATAATAATAATAATAATAATAATAATAATAATAATAATAATAACTAAAACTAACAAAATAATAAACTAAAAACTAACTAATAACTAATTAATAAACTAATAAAACTAATAATAACTAAACTAATAACAAATAACTAATAACTAATAAATAATAAATAATAACTAACTAAAACTAATAATAACTAACAAAAACTAATAATAATAAAACTAATAACTAATAATAATAAAACTAATGGCAAAACTAATAACTAACTAATAATTAATAAAAAAAACTAATAAACTAATAATAACTAATAATAATAATAAAATTACTAACTAAAAAACTCTAATAACTAATAATCACTAAACTAATAAACTAATAAACTAATAAATAAATAAATAACTAAACTAATAAACTAAATAACTAAAACTAATAATAACTAATTAACTAATAACAAATAAAATAATAACTAATAAATTAATAACTAAAACTAACTAACTAATAATAACTAATAACTAATAACTAATAACTAATAATAAATAACTATTAAAAACTAAAAAAAAACTAACTAATAATAAACTAAATAACTAATAACTAAACTAACAAAACTAAACTAGTAACTTATAACTAAAACTAATAAACTAATAAATAAACTAAAATTAAATAACTAAACTAATAAACTAATAACTAACTAAATTATAAAAATTAATAACTAATAATAAACTAAACAACTAAATAATAAAACTAATAAACTAAATAACTAACTAATAATAACTTAACTAATAACTAACTAAACTAATAACTAATAATAAAAAATAAACTATTAACTAATAACTAGCTAATAAAACTAATAATAAATAAATAATTAACTAATAAAAACCAACTAAAAATCTAATAACTAATAATAATAATAAACTAACTATTAAAAAACTAAACTAATAAATAATAATAATAACTAACTAAACTAATAAAACTAATAAAACTAATAACTAATAACTAATAAACTAACTTACTAATAATAACTAATAACTAAAGCTAATAATAATAATAATAAAACAAACTAATAACTAATAACTAACTAATAAACTAATAATTAATAATAAATTAACTAATAATAACTAAATAATAACTAACTAACTAATATTAACTTACTAAACCTAAACTAATAACTATAACTAATAACTAACTAAATAACTAATAATAAGTAATAATAATAAACAAATAAAACTAAACTAAACTAATAATAATAAAGTAATAACTAATAACTAATAACTAAATAACTAATAATAACTAAACTAATAACTAAACTTATAAACTAATAACTAAACTAATAACTAACCAAATTAATAACCTAAATAACTAAAATAATAATAACTAATAATTAAAAAGCAAATAACTAACTAAGAAAACTAAATAACTAAAATAAATAAAAATTAATAAACTAATAATAATAATGAAAAACTAATAACTAAATAACTAATAATAGAACTAATAATAAATAATAACAAATAATTAATAAAACTAAACACTAATAACCTAATAATATTAATAACTAACAAATAATAATTAAATAACTAAACTAAACCTAATAAAAAACTAAAAAATAATAAAACTAAAACTAAATAATAAAAAACAAATTAACTAATAATAATTAATAAATAATAACAAAACTAATAAAAACTAACTAACTAATAATTAAATAATAAACTAATAACTAAACTAACTAATAACTAATAATAAAAATTAAAATAAATAATAATGATAATATAAACTAATAAACTAAATAACTAATAAGTAATAACTAAAATAATTAATAAGCTAATAAAACTAACTAAACTAATAACTAATAAAAATTAACTAACTAATAACTAATAATAACAACTAAACAAATAACTAAACTAATAACTAACTAATAACTAAACTAATAAAACTAATAACTATTAGTAATAATCTAATAATAGCTAAACTAATAATAATAAACTAATAAAACTAATAACTAACTAATAACTAAACCAAAACCTAAACCTAATAATAAGTAAATCTAAAAACTAATAACTAAAAACTAAATTAATAATTAATAAAACTAAAACTAATAACAATAACTAATAACTAATAAAAACTAAATAAACTAACTAACTAACAAACAAATAACTAATAACTAATAATAACTAACTAATAATAACTAACTAAACCTAACAACTAAATAACTAATTAAATAAACTAATAATAAATAACTAACTAATAACTAATAATAATAAACTAAATAAACTAATAACTAATAACTAATAATTAACTAAAAAATCTAACTAATAAATTAATAAATAATAAAAAACTAAACTAACTAACTAATTAACTAATAACTAATAATAAACCTAATAAACTAATAACTAAACTAATAACTAATAAACTAAACTAATAACTAATAATAATAAACTAATAACTAATAAAAATAACTAGATATAATAATGAAAACTAATAAAAACTAAATAATAACTAATAATAAAGTAATAAAACTAATAGCTAATAATAACCTAAACTAATAAACTAAAAAAGTAATAAAATTTATAAACTAAAAATTAATAAACTAATAACTAAATAATAACTGAAATAATAACAATAATAATAATAATAATAATAATAATAATAATATAATAATAATAACTAATAAAACTAAAACTACCAAACTAATAAATAACTAATAAATAAACTCAATAAATAATAAACTAATAATAACTAAACTAATAACTAATAAACTAAACTAATAACCTAAAAACTAATAACTAAACTAATAATTAAATAATAACTAATAAACTAATATCCTAATAAAAATAATAAAACTAATAAAACCTAATAATATAAACTAATAATAAACTAAAAAACTAATAAAAATAAAAACTAAAAACTAATAAAACTAACTAAACTAATAAACTAATAACTAATAATAATAATAAAAATAAACTAAACTAACTATCTAATAAACTAGCTAATAATAATAAATAATAATAAACTAAATAGCTAAACTAATAACTAATAAAAATAACTAAACTAACTAGTAATAAAACCTAAAATACTAATAAACTAATAAAATAAAACTAATAATCATAATAACTAAACTAAATAACTAATATAAATAATAATAACTAATAAATAAGTAACTTAACTAAACTAATAACTAATAACTAATAATAAAGTAACTAAAATCTAACTAATAATAACTAAAACTAGTAATAATAACTAACTAATAACTAATAAAACTAAAAAACTAATTACTGAACTAATAATAAAGTAAATAATAAAAAATAACTAACTAACTAATAGACTAAAAGCTAAACTAATAACAAATAATAAATAATAATAACTAATAACTAATAATAATAACTAAATAATAATACTAATAAAAAACTTAAAAAACTAAAATAACTAATAATAAACCTAATAAACTAATAACTAAATAAACTAATAAACTAACTAATAAGCTAACTAATAAATAAATAACTAATAAATAACTAATAAAACTAATAAACTAATAAACTAATATAAGTAATAACTAAATAACTAATAAAACTAATAAACTAAAACTAACTAGCTAATAAATTAAACTAATAAACATAATAAAAATGAATAAACAAATAACTAATAATAAACTAATAATAATAATAATAAAATAAAAAATCACTAAATAAACTAAAAAGTAACTACTAAACTAATAACTAAAACTAACTAAAAACTAAAAACCTAATAATAAAAACTAAATAATTAATAACTAAACTAAACTAAAAAATTAGGCTAAACTAATAAACTAAATTACTAAACTAAACTAATAAACTAAAAACAAACTAACAAATAATAAAAAAACTAAAACTAATAATAAATAACTAACTAAACTAAAAAATAACTAAATTAATAACTAAACTAATAACTAATAACTAACTAATAAACTAAACTAAAAATAATAATAATAACTAAAAACTAATAACTAATAAAACTAAATAAAATAACTAACTAACTAACTACTAATAAATAATAAAAGTAAATAAACTAATAACTAATAATAATAACTAATAAAAACTAAAAACTCACTAATAACTAAAACTAACTAAACCAAAATAATAACTAAACTAATAACTAACTAATAAAAACTAAAAAATTAAATACTAATAACTAAACTAATAAACTAAAAATAAATTGATAACTAATTAATAATAACTAAGTAATTAATAACTAATAAACCTAATAATAATAAGCTAATAATTAAAAAATAAATAAACAAATAAAACTGACTAATAAATAATAACTAATAACTAAAACTAATAACCAAACTAACTAATAAACTAAATAAACTAATAACTAAATTAAATAACTAACTAATAAAATAAACTAACTAAAAACTAAAAGCCTAATAATAAAAACTAAAAAAACTAAACTAAACTAAAAAAACTAAATAAACTAAACTAATAAACTAAAAACTAACTACTAATAACTAATAATAACTAATAAATTAATAATATAATAATAATAATAATAATAATAATAATAATAATAAAAATAATAAAACTAATAATAATAATAAATGAAACTAAAAACTAATAATAAATAACTAACTAAACTAAAATTAACTAACTAATAATAACTAAACTACTAACTAAACTAACAACTAATAACTAACTAATAATAATAACTAAAAATTAATAACCAATAAAACTAAATAAAATAACTAACTAACTAATAATAAAAAATAAAGGTAAACAAACTAATAATTAATAATAATAACTAATAAAACTAACTAATAATAACAATAACTAATAAACATAACTAATAACTAATAAAAACTAAAAATTAACTAATAACTAAAACTAACTAAACCTAAATAATAACTAAACTAATAAAAAACTAATAAAAACTAATAACAAATAACTAAACTAATAAACTTATTAATATGTATTTTCTTTTATTTCATTTGATATTCACTTAGCATCTAAGCATTGTAAGGAAACGAAAGAGGCTTAACCCCCTTCATCCCTATCCTAAGTTATTTTCTAAAGCATGTTATTATAATTTTGGTTTCTTTTAGTGATTATTTTAGTACATATTTTATTAATCCTAAGTTTGGGTTAATCTTAAAGAATCCTAATTAAACATGAAAGGGATCTTAGGATTAATGGGATTGAATATCACATAGATAATGCTACATCATTCATTTTCATTATCAATAATATGCATATGATTTTGGACTTAGCATACCTACACATGCAATGTATTTTTGACACACTTAAATGATTATGAATGCATATACTTTGGTACAAAAGAAGAAGTTCATTCCTTAGATAAGTGCACACAGATATGTATTAAATATTTGAGCAAGAAGTGAGATAATCTAAGATTTCATTGGGGCTACTTAAAGCCTCATATTCTTGAGATGTCCATCCTATATACTTGTTATCTTAAATACATATGAATGTACACATAACCATGAGAATGAAAATCTTGTAAAAGATTATATTTTAGTTAATTATTTACACATGTAAAGTAAAGTTCTATCCAAATTCTAGTATAAGTACACATATGAATGAAATTAAATAAGTATGTGTCTTTGTTAACCAGGAAAGTGATGTAATCTAAGACCTACATGGGGTTACTTAAAGCCTCGTATTCACGGGATGTTCGAACTATATACTCATTAATATTCAAACATATGTAAACACATACATAAATCATAAAGATAAAATAATATTTTGACATGTTTAAGTTATAAGCACATGTAAATCAAATGTAATATTCATAGCTAATATCAATTTAACTTTTCATCATTGATTTGTAGTTTTGAAAATAATTTGAAATTTATTAGTAATAATAGCCACTCCATATAATATGATTAATTCAACACATGCAACTTTACATACATAAGCATATTCATGTGGTATTTATTTTTGGTTTATGTATATAGGAGACACCATGCAGATCTGAGGGTGCACTTATTGAAGTGATTGGATATGATATTAAGAAAAAATGCACTATCTCAAAAGATAGAAATCACCACCTTATAATAGACCTAATCACCTAATAAGGACTCCTAAGGCATGATGAGTCTTCGAATATACCAAAGATTTTTCTCCTACTTTACATGGATGAACAAAGTAGGGTTTATACTAAATTGGGTTCTAAAGTTAAGTCCCCATAGTTAATTACATCCTAAAGAAGGTGAGTTCCTTAAGAATACTCTATATTCAAGTAAACAATTATTATCTCCAAAGATTTCAAAGATAGGACTATCAACAAATTAGTTATATTTAGAAAATTAAATGGGATAGTTCAAAAGGAGAGACTTATTATTGAATCTAAAGGAGATGAGTAGGGAATGCTCATAAAACTAGGAAACCTAGTGAGCATTCCAATCTATCATATGATTAGGCTTTATAAATTTGAAATTGAAGAGAATTATCTTATTTGAGTTGAAATTTTGTTAGATCACCAGGGCTTAAAATCCACTAACACAAGGTTAGGGGAATGCTTAAGAGGTGAGGATTTATGCTTGTAGCCCAAAGGAAACAACAATCTTAGATCCTAAATTTAGGAATATTTAGTAAGAGCTAGAGCATAATATAAATCTAAGTGAAAATATGATATGATTTATATCCACTAGAGAGGATAAACCACCCAACTGTTAGACTTATAACCTCATAGAGTGGCAGCCAATTAACTCCTCATATGCTTTAAAATCATGTAGGCAAGTTATATGATTTTGCAAGATAATTAGGTTGTTATTATTTTGAAAGAAACTAAAGTCTTTAAACCCACTCCCTAAGAGGCTAGAGCATGAGTGGTATGAATAATTACTTAGTCTAATGCAAATCTTTTCAATTTTTTTTTAGTTTTTGACACTTCATTTTGACAAAATACAGTGGATTTGGTATGCCTATATGCATGATAAAATTAGATTATTGGCTAAATCAACTAGAAGAGGTATTTTCTACCATAATTAATGCCCTCATGAGTCAAGCATTCCCCTATTGTGCAAGGATGGAAATCTCCTATTTTCAAGAGAGAAAGAATATGAATGCATAATGTGAAACATACAACATTCAGCTAAGGGGTTGCTAAATCTTTTAATTATCTTATTTAATGCCTAAGCTTTTATTATGAGCTTATGAATTATTTAAAACTTTAGTTATGAGTTGTAGTTGAGATAGAAAGTTTATTTTTCTCTGAGAGCCTAATCGGATCTAGGTCACACATAAAATAACCATTCATAAAGAAACTATAAAGAGGCATGCCATTTCTATTGCATAATTAATTATAACATCAAATAATTTATAAATCTAGTGTGAAAGAATAAAAGACTGATGTGGTCGGGTACTGCCATACAACCCGAAAACAAAAATGGGTAGTCGAGCTCTACCCTTATTCAACCCAGAATATGAAAGAATAATTACAATTTACAAATGATAAATGCTATGTGTGTCTTCTTATCTTCAAGTCTTCCTATCTCCTTCATTTCTTCATTTGATTTAATTTACTTCAAAGCCTTCAGAGGGCCTCCCAAGATAAAGCCTTCTAGCTACTGCTCATCCTAATCCCCCATAACACTAATCCTAATTCCTAATATAAAATTATATTAAAAATAAGAAAAGTAAATCTAACTACACCTACAAAATAAGTGTTAGCTAAACATACCATACAACCCAAACAGTTATATAAATAATTTGGACTTAACACCTTGCACGTGGGTAACCAAGCCCACCTATCTTAATTTGGATTATGCTTAGGGGTTAAGAAACTTGCAAATGAGAGCATTTAAATTTATTTTTAAGCACCCCTTAAGCACATTTCTCTGTTAAAAATATGATTAGGCTAATATCGGCCTAACATCTAGTCTACAAAGCATACACCCTAACATTTAATTTAAAATAATACATCATAAAACCAAATATACATCAAACCATGCACCGCCCTAATATAAAGCTAGAAGTAGTGACTTAGTCTAAAGTGTGTATGTTAAGGTTTGTATGGTATGCCTTAACTAGGCTTTATTATGATTTTCCAAGTATGAGAGGATGCTTAATCATAAAAGGTTTGTTTCATTTTAAGGGGTTGAATTAATTTGAGAATTTTACTTAGTGTTTCGTTTTGTCTTATTTGATTAACAGTTAGCAACTAAGTGTTATAAAGAGAAGGAAAAGAGAGGATCATTCTCTTTCATCCCTACCTTAAATCATTTCTAAAGCATATTAATTAATAAGTTCTCTTTAGTGAATGACTTATTATATGTTTTAAATTAATCCTAAGTATAGGTTCACTTTAAATTATCATATTCAATAAAAGAGGTATCTTAAGATTAATTGGAATAAATTACTATCACATAACGCATGTCCATTCATTTCTTTTCATCATATGTAACATGCATACGATATTAAATCCTAAGTATACATATACATACAGTATGTCTTAGCACACTTAAATGATGGATGCAAACATAGGCTTTTGGAATTTAAATGTTTCATTTGGTTGAATCATTTTATCATATTAGTTTAAAGCTATATCTAAATTCTTCTATAAAAAAGCATATGAATGAAATTAAATAGGTATGTGTCATTGTTAACCAGGAAAGTGAGGTAATAAAATGACCTTCTTGGGGCTAGCTAAAGCTTCGTGTTCCTGGGATGTCCAAACTATATACCCATTATATTCAAATATATGTAAAATCATACACATGAACATAAGAAAGAAATATTTAAGCCATATGATCAATTGATTCAATCACTTGAACAAATATGAATGCATGTCTTTTTTTTAATAAAAAAAGGAGATTTTCATTCATTACCTAAATGCACATTCGAGTGTATAAAAGTTTTAAGTGGATACTTCGCCATTGTCAAACCAGGGAAATGAGGTAATGAAATGACCTCCTTGGGGCTAACTAAAGCCTCGTATTCCTAGAATATCCAGACTAGATATACCCACTACTCTTAAATACACATGAATGTATAAATAACTATAACAATAGAAATCATGCAAGAGTTGTGTTTCTTTAAGTATTTATGCATATGGAAGAAAGTTTTATCTACATTATAGTATTGAAGCATGTTAGAATGAAATAAAATGGGGTATGTGCCATTGTTAACTAGAGAAGTAAGGTAATCAAATGAACTCCTTGGGGCTAACTAAAGCCTCGTATTCCCGAGATGTCTAAGTTATATACCCATTAACATTCTTACTTACATAAATCAAAACATGAATGAAAGAAAATAAATTTCACTTCATACACTTAAGCTATAATCATATACATCTCTTATGTATTCATAACTAGCATTCATAGCATTAGTAATCATTCATTTATAAGTTTTGGAAAATAGATTTGGATTTAATAATCATATTAGCCACATATATATTACATACAATCTTGACATAAATGAAATCATTTCATTTAATTGATTTTTGAAAAGGATGAATGCATGAATCAAGTGGCATACAACATTTAATATGATTGGAAAGAAATAAAGAGACATAAGCACATAATTTCATTCAATCCAATTAATTCCTAAGGATAATCATACTAAATAAGCTCATTTAAAATAAACCAAAATTTATTAATGTCATTTTTAATTTAATGTTTGATTTGATTTAAGAAATATGAGAGGAGGTTTCCTGATCCTAATCCCATTCCCCATGTGTGAGTTAACTTGATTTAATGAGAAGGAACTAGATTAATTTTATGGTTTAATTATGTTAAGATATGAATTAAATTAATTAATTAAACCCTTACCTATGTTACCTTAAGGTAATTAATTAAATGATTATGAGTCAATGGAATATGCAAATAAATTGAAAAGTAAATAGCAATGATCCTATGAAATGAAAGGGGACTAATGCAATTAGCTCATAATAATTAATTAATTAGGCTTAAAGAACTAACTTAATTATTACTTTTATGATTTTCTCACACATGCAAGCTAACCATAATTTCATTAACTCTCTTTAAGTTATTAAGAACCTAAGGACCTACCCATGGATCAATCAAGAAAAATCATATGTAATTACCCTTTTAATTAGGTTAACCAAGTCATTAATCTATTAATCCATTTTTCTCACTTATTATCAAATTTGATGAATTAACCTTTTAAATGAAAGGGACTTAAGGGGGAAAAGGATGGGAAAGAGGTCCCAACCTAATTCCATAAGCCTATTATTTATTCAAGCATGATTTGATATGATTTGAGTTTCAATTTATCTAATTAAGTCATTAATTAGTTAATTAATCCACACT
The DNA here is from genome assembly GCA_021442155.1 of Cymbidium sinense. Lineage (NCBI taxonomy): Eukaryota > Viridiplantae > Streptophyta > Magnoliopsida > Asparagales > Orchidaceae > Cymbidium > Cymbidium sinense. The sequence continues at coordinate 27,824,824 of CM038228.1, read as the reverse complement.
TAGTATTTTGGTTGAAAAAGAGAAGGAAACTTAGGGGAAGATTAGGAGAGAGGTCCCAATCTAATTCTCTAAGTCTCCCCACTGTTCAACAGTAATTAAAGGGTCCAATTTGTTAATTAATTACTGTTCACATACTTAATTACCACTTAATTGAATTAGGAAGATAATTAGGGCTTAAATAATCAATTTTCCCAACTAATCAATCAATAAATTCTAAGAAAAATAGAGGAGGCATATGTTATCCCCCTAAACATCCTCAAAAAGTTTAAAATTAATTGGTCAATTAATTAGGGTGTTATTAGGCTAATTAAATTTTCAATTAAACCCTGATTAAGCCAAAATTATTGTTCAAAAATAATTAAGAATAATTCTAATGGATTCCTCTTTGAAAAACCATTAAAATGAGCACAAGATTATATTTTTTTCAAATTTTTTTATAATTAGTTATAAATTATGGGAGTTTCACAATTAAAAATACATTAAATAGCCTTAATTAAGCCTAATCCCACCAATGTCATGTGGCATGTTGATGCGGCGCACTTTCAATGTGGTACTGTGGGATTCATTATTTAAGTTGTCACATCGACCGAGTCGGTGGGCGCACAATATATTGATCTTCGCATTCATCTGATCGAACGATGCATATAAAATTTGAGGCATAAAGGGAGAAAATCAGGTGGATCTAATGTGATTTAATTAGAGCATCTGTTTCAATCATGTGGAACAGATGACACATGATCCTTCTTCTCATGAGCGATGAACGATAGCATCTGTCCACCATGGATTGTTTGATCTGAGCTCACCCAAGCTTGAAAGAACTTCAAAATCAACCCACACCATTAGGGAAGGAAATCGAACACATCCAACGGTCAAGATTAACTCACATGCGAATTTCCTTCAAAAAGCTCCAATAAAATTTTTCTATTTCTACAATTTAAGGGAATTACCTTGCCGGAGCTCAAGACCGATGGTGGGATCGATGGTGGTAGCTTCTTTTAGTATAGATGAGGCCCTATTGAGAAGCAATCAAGCTATTTCCCTTTGGTTTGCTCGGTGGATCAAGTTCAATCATTTTGGAGCTCGGTGGCGATCGAAGTCCATCCTCCGGTGGCTTGGAAGCTTGGGAAATGACTTGGGTGGCTTCGATGATGTGGGTGGAAGATGTGTGTAAGAGTAATTTGATTTTTGGTTGAGGAATGAGCAAGCTTGGATAGAGATTAGCTTCCCCTATTTTGGTTCCGCATGGGAAGAGGGAATGCCAAAGGAGGGAAGCTTGGGATGGCTCTAGGGAGTGTAAGGAGGTTTGAAATCATGCTAACAAGCTATCACAAAATGAATTATTTTTTTTTGTTCGAATTGAGGGAGTATACCCCTCAGTTTGCTGAGTTGGACAGCAAAATATTGCTTCCCATTTTTGGTCGGCCAGCTTCCATCAGAGTGCCTTAGTGGTCGCCATCGAGTCCCATGGCTCGTATGGATTGGCAGAAGCCATGGCATGAGGCTCCAAGGTGGATTTGAGCAAATTATCTTTTCTTGGATCCTTTGGTTTTTGGTTTGTAAGGGAGGTGAGTTGGCTCACCTCCCTTTTATCCATGGTAAGTCCTAGCACCTCTATGGTGGGCTAGAAATTTTGGGGATGGTCCATTTGGAAATTTGATGGCTGGCAAGCTGAAATGGAGAGTGGACTTTACCATTTTCGGAAAAATCCCACATTGGGGAGAGGATCCATGGAGGATTTGCATTGGACTTGGCTCCAAATGGGTTTGGGCAGATTTTAGGTTGACCCATGATGGGTTTGGGTTGGGTTTTGTTAGCCTACAATGGGACATGGGTTGGTTTCATGGGTTTTGGCTTCATTTGGTCAAATGGGCTGGGTTGACCAATTGGTAAAATTGGGTTAAACCAAGGCTTGGGTTAGGTTAAAATGATGATTTGAAGAGTTTTGATTCAAGTGATTTCAATCAATTTGGCCTAGATTTGATTTTGGCTCATTTGGGTTCATATAGGTCAAATGGGATAAGTTGACTAATTTGACCTAATTGGTCAAATTGGCTTGGGTTAGGTGTTAGTTGATGTTAAATTAGTTAATTGAGAATGATTGTAGTCTTTGGTTTGAATCAATTTGGATTTAATTTGGATTTTGGTCAATTTAACCCTATAGGTCAATTTGGGCTACGTTGGGTCAAGTTGACCAATTGGTCAAATTGGGCTCAATTATGGCTTTGGTCAAGTTTAATAATGGATTTGAAATGAACTTGAGCAATTGGTTGCAATCAATTTTGGTTAGATCATGATTTGACTCATTTTGACCTTTTAGATCAATTTGGGTGAACTTGGGTCAAATGGCCAATTGGGTTTGGTTTGGCTCAATTGAGGGTCAAGTCATATTCAAACATTGATTATGGGTTAGTGTGAATCAATGGATTTAATCAATTTGGTGTATGGTGAGTTTTGGTAGTTTACGTTTCATTTGGGCTAAGGGTTGACCTGGTCAAATGACTAGGTTGACTTTGTTTGACCTAATTTAACCCAATTGATCACTCTAGGGTGATTGTTGATCATGATATGAGGCTTGGATGGGCTTGGTTCAATCCAATTTGGGTTGGATTAGAACTTGGCTTTAAAAAGTCCTTTTAGACTACTTTGGGTCAAGTGAGCCTAAGTGGGTCAATTGGCTTGGTTTTGGCTTGATTAAGGCTTAGTTGGATTTATATATGAGTTTATGACTGAAATATAAATCCAACTGCGATTAATGTGCATTATGATAGGTTTTGGTTCATTTAGAATTTTTAAGTAAAAAAGGCTAAATTGGGCTTGACTTGGGTTGATTTCAATTTGGCTAGATAATTGTAGGTTTCATTTATATTTGGGTGGATGATTGAAGGAATGATTGATTCAAGACAAAATCCATTGATTTTGGCTTGATTTGGGTAGGATTTGGCCAAGTTCATGGAATTGGCTTAAATGGGTTGAATTGGTTTTGACTTGATTTTGGACTTGGTTTTGGTCATGTGAATTTATATTTTATTTATATTTGTGAATATAAATGATGATATAAAAGATTTATGAGAAAATAACTTAAGTTTGGAGTGATTTGGAAGAAAATTTGACTAAGCTCATGGAGGTATGTCAAAATGGCTTAAGTAGGAAATTGATTTAGTTTGATTTAGTTTTGGTCATTTGAGTGAGGGTTTCATTTATATTTATGAATATAAATAAAGGAATAATTGATTTATAAAGAAATCAATTGAGTTTGGGTTGATTTGCATGAGGTTTGGCTAAGCTCATAGAGGTGGGTCCATAAGTCTTAAGAAAGGTTTTTTTAGAATTTGGATTTAGTTTGATTTAGTTTTGGCTATTTGAGTATGGATTTCATTTATATTTGTGAATATAAATGAAATAATAATTGATTTATACAGAAATCAATCAAGTTTGGATTGATTTGCATGAGGTATGGCAAAGCTTATGAGAATGGGTCATATGGCTTAGGATGGAATTTTGGAATTTGGGTTTAAGATTGAATCATTTATTTTGGATTTAAATTTAGATTTTATATTTGATGGAGGGATTGAATTAATCTTTTATAAAATCAATTGAATTTGGATCTATTTCAATTTGGTTGAGGTTAAGTCCATAGGATAAAATCATAGGGCTTAGAAAGAATTTTGATTTGGATTTGATTATGGGTTTCAATCATTAGGTGTGGGATTGGGATTTGGTATTTGAATTTTATTTTGAGGTTTAGTTTGAGAAGGAAAAGCATAGGTTTGGTTTAGGCCATAGGATGGGCAAGTCTCCCTAAATCCTTAAGGCACAACCTATCCCTATGGCTAACCCTTCTAAGTCTCTAGGCTTAGGTTAAGTGTTAACCTAATCACTAGAAGTGTCTTGAGACTAAGGAGCTCTTAGTGTCTATAAGAGTCTGTTGGTAGAAAAAATTCTATAGGAGGAGTCACCTTCAAATCTATGAGGAGAAATGATAGAGGTAAGACTTATAGAAATTTGTCTTTTTAAGATGCCACGTAGATTCGTAGATGTATCTATTCAGGTGATCGAGCACATCATCAAGAAAATAGTGTATTATCTCGAAAGATAGAAGTCACTACCCTTTAACGGACCGAATCACCTCAATAAGGACCCCTTACAATGATGGGTCTACATATGTTCCAGATATTCTTCCCCTACTTTACATGGAAAAGTAAAGTAGGGTTTATTTTATACCGGGTTCGTTAAGTTCCCTACAGGGGCAAGCCCCCATAATTAATTACATCCTAAGGAATGGGGATTCTATAGGAAAACTCTCGATTAAGGTAAATGATCATTGTCTTTGAATATTTCAATAAGAATGACTATCGATCGATTGGTTTATTTTTAAAAAGATAAATGGGAGCTGATGAAGGATTATTATCTGCAAAATGAAGATAAGTAGGGATAAAAAAAATACAATTAGATAAAACACAACCAAATTATGCTTATGTAAATCACCCAAGACCTAAATCCCCAAACCTAAATCTTAAATCTGTAGCCAAAGAGGACAAAAAAAACATGGTCTTTGACCAACTAACTCCAAAAAGAGACTAAAGTCAAAAAGATATCAGAAGATCATGTAAAGAAAATCTAATGCAATTCAAATTTTATTTTATTTTCATTTTGGACAATTATTTTTGACTCAGGCTAATAGGATTCATATGACTAATGCATGAGAAAGAAGGTTATTGGCAAAATCAGCAAGAAGAGAGGAGGTGAGTTTCCACCATGGCTCTCAAAGGTTAAGCCAAGTTTCTCTGGCAAAGGTGAAAGCCCTCCAATCAAGAGTGAAATAAGATGCATTTATGCATGATATTACAAAAGGAATACTCATCCAGCTAAAGGGTTACTAATTCTTTTATCTTGATTTTAAACTTAAGCTTTAGGTGAGGTTATGAGTTATTTAATTTTTATTTTGAGTTATTAAGTTGGGTAAAAGATTTATTTTTTTCTAAAGAGCCTAATCCACATCCAGGCCATATAAAGCAAGGAAGAAACTAGGAAAAGTATGCCACTTAATGCAAAAGCTAAATGAATCATCAATCAATTTATAAAGCTAATCTCAAAAATAATAAAAGGTCCCTTTGTGGTCGGCACCACCGTACAAACCCAAAAATAACAAATTGGGTAGCCGAGCTATACCCTTATACAACTCGGATTATAAATGAATTAAATTACAATTAAGCAAGGAATTCATTATTATGGAGGTCTTCAAGCTTTATTTCTTCTTTCTTCTTTTCTGTTTTCTTCTTCTTTTCTTCTTTTCTTCTTTGGTTCCTTCTTTTGGATAGTTAGAATTTGGATGCTCCAAGGCTTCACATGGTAATAAGATAGGATCTTAAAACCAATGTTCATCTTAATCCCCAAAATAATCATTTCAAAATCCTAATTGCACAAATTTACATGAAAAGGAAAAGTAAAAATCTAACTAACACCTGCAAAATAAAGGTTAGTTAAAACAAACCACAAAAATCCCAAGCATTTATATTGGACTTATCACCCCACACATGGGTGACTAAGTCCACCTAGCCTATTGGATTATGCTTAGGGGTATAAAGCACCTATAAGCAAAAGCATTTAAATTTTTATTTATGGTAGCGCCCCTTAAGCACAATCTCCTATAGAAAAGAATAATTAGACTAAGAATGTCTTACCAATCATTCTAAGAACATACACCCTAACATCCAGTCTAAAACATATATCATAAAACAAAATAAAATATCAAACCATGCACCGACCTAACCTAAAGCTAGAAGTAGTGACTTAGGCTAATGTGTGTGCTTTGGAGGCTTGAGTGGTATGCTTAGCTATGGCTTTAGGTTTAAATTTTCTAAGTTTGAAGAACATGTTCAACTTAGAGGAGGGTTCCATTTAAGTAATTTAATTATTTTGGGTTGATTTTATCTCATGTTTTGATTTGGTTTAAGTGGATCCTACAATCAATTACTAAGTTATGAAGAGAGGGAAAGAGAAGGAGACTTCTCTTTCCTTCCCTAACCTAAATAATTTTTAAAGTAGATTCACATTTTAATTTTGTTTAGGTGAATATTTTGATTAGATATTTTAATTAATCCTAAGTATAGATAAATTATAAACAAACCTATTCAAAAATAAAAGCATTTTAAGATTAAATAAAATGAATCAAAATTCACATAACACACATTACTTCATTTCTTTCCCAACATATATATAACATGCATATGGATGGACCCTAACCGTATCTATACATACAAATGAGAATATTTAACACACTTTATGATGCATGCTAAGTAATCCACTTAAGTAGAAAGTGGTTTTCTTATCCAAATCTTTACATACATTCATGAAAGTAAGAAAGGCATAAGAGAGTATAGCGCCATTGTTAACCAGAGGTGTAAGGTACAAGACCTACTTAGGGCTACTTAAAGCCTCTCAACCTCAGGGTTATCCTGACTAATATACCACTTTCCTTAAATACAAATATATGTATAAAAGAAATGAAATAGAAAATGAGAATGCAAAAGTGTATTAATGGAATCATTTTGTTTATGCAATTTATGTATGCAAATATAGGTAACCCTTCTTAGGAGGTAGCATTGAGATGAATAGGATATGGAATTAGGTAAATGTTAGGTCCTTTTCAAATGGACCATGTATCTTACCAAATTCCTATTCAAAACTATACCAATCATAAAAAAGAAAAGAAACCTTTACTAAGCACATCTTTATAATCTTTCACATGCAAGCTTATAATTAAAGTATAAGTAGAACTTTCAGATTTGGTACTTGATTTGTATGTTTTGAAAATAATTTGGATTTATTAGTGATAATAGCCATTCATATTTCTACTTTAGCCAACACATACAAATTTGACATAAAGTAAACAATTTTATTTTTAAAATTTGAATTTGAAAAATATGAATGCATGAAACCACATGACATACAAATTTAACATGTTGGGGAAATATTCAAAGTAATGAAAGCGTGTAAATAAGTTCACTTCACTTAAATCCTAAAGACATTCTTATAGAATAAGAAATTTTAAAATAAATCAAAGTGAATTTAGAGTGATTTTTGTTAAGTTTGGAGTTTGATTTAATTTTGAAAAGATGAGTTAAGTTTGCTGATTTTAACCCATTCCCACATGTGTTTAATATTTTAGTTTAATTTTTAGATAATTAGATCCATTTTTATGCATTAATTAGGTTAAGGTATGAATTAAGCAACTTAATTAACCCTTACCTACACCACCTTAGAATAATTAATTAAATAATTATGAGCTAATGAGATGACATAAAAAAGTCACAAGGAATTTTAATTTATAATGCTCCTAATAAGAAAGAGGCCTAATACAATTTAGCTCACAATTAAAAGTTAATTAAGCTAAGGTGTTTAACTTAAGTAATTTCAAAATACCCTTTCACACTTATGAATTGGGTTTAGATTTTCTTAATTCAACTTAGGCTATTAAACACCTAAGCATCTACCCAAAGTAGATTGGTTAAGTTCTCAAATTTTTTAGAATTTTTAGAAATTAATTAAGGGGATAATTAATGAATTAAACCTTAATTAAGAGGAGATTTAGGAGAGAAAAGGGGGTTTAGGGAATAGCTTAAGGGAAATGCCCCAAAATTATTCCATAAACATCCTACTTACTGGATCTGACCTTAATCAACTCTAATCATGGATTAAAACCACTAATCATACACTAATTATGCTTAATTATATAAGGAGGGCAATTAAGAAATATATATATACAATTCTTCTAATCAAGCCTTCAATAAATCCCAAGAAAATTAGGGGAGGTAGAAGTCATCTCTTAACTCATACCCAAGAAATTTAGGATTAATCAGAGGCTTAATTAGAAAGTAATTAGCAAAATGAAGTTTCCAACAAAAGCTAAATTCAGAGAAAAATATAATTTAAAACCCATTGAAATTAATTTTAAAATATTCTAGGTTGAATTATCTTTCCATAGGATTTTATTTCATAATTTTCTAAATTTTTAGAGGGAGTTATGAATTTTGGAAGATCCCTAAATTAATAGAAATTAATTAAGGAATTTTAACTAATCTAGCTCACTACGCACGATGCGTGGTCACGCTTACACGCATCACACTGTGAGGGGCTTACTAGAATTGTCAAATCCTAAATGGTGGCTGGCGGTGCATGCGATTTGATCTCTACCGTTCGATCAAAGGTCGGACGGCCAGAGATCTTCCTGCAATTTTAAAATGGATAGCAGATATATAAACGTGGGGAATTATCTCAGTCGTCCATCCAAAATGCACGGATGGATGGCTGAGATCTCCCAAGTTCTTCCCCTTGATCAATAGAGACCGTCCATGATCAAGGGAAGATCTGAGCTCGATCTAGCTCGGATTCAAACCAAATTCAACCCACACCATGTAAAGCTAAAAAGCAGCAAATCCAACGATAAAAAATCCATGGGATTAAAATTTCTTTTACAAAGCTCCACACCACATTGAGTTTAATGGTCAAAAAATCTCATACCTCGTCGGAGGTGATCACCGGTGCTCGAGTCCCTTGGAGAAGCTTCATTTGATTAAAACAAAGTTGTGTTGAGAGTATGAGCACTTGAGATTGAGTAAATCGGTATATGGACCACCTCCTCCTTAGCTAGCTTGCGGCTTTGATCGAGCTTGGTCCCCCCTTGCCTTTGGAAGTTCAAAGAGAGCTTGGGAGCACTCGACTTGCCTCTCTCATCAAGTGTGCAAAAGCAATGGGAGTGAAATTGATTGAAGAGGAAATTCAAGAATGGATTGAGCTCCCCTATTTTCACACTGTGCAAAACCAAGAATATGAGATTTGATTTCACTCTAGGAAACTTGAGGAGGCTGAGGAATGGCTTCTCTGGCTTCCCTAGGTTCAATCAAATTGAGGACTGATAAATTCCAACTGAATTTGGGGGAGTATATCTCCCCCTTGAAGGATCGAATGACCTCAAGCTTGTGTGCCATTTTGATCCAATTGATCATAATGGGAAGGCTATTTGATCAGTTAGGAGTGTGCATATGGTAGGTTTGAGCCAAGAAGTGGATTACCAACCTCCCATGTGCTTGAATTTGAGTGGGAGAGGGGTTTTGAATTTTGAGTTTTGATCCAAAGGGTCGGGTTTGGTTTAGGGACCAATTGGGCTGACCTAAACCCTTGAGCTTTTAGGAAAGCCTCAAGTGAATGTGAAGAAGGTATGACCAAATTACCCATGGATTAAGCCAAAATTTGTTCTATGGCCTAGGGGTAGAGTGATCATTTTGTTTCATTTTTTACTTTGGGTATGTTGGGTATGCAGAGAAACTAGGTTTGGCCAAGTTTCATGAGATTTGGAATTCATTTGATAAGGTTTGGCTCATGTTGACCCATTTAGGTCAAAAAGGGTCAACCTAGGTCAAGTTGACCAATTGGACAAATTGGGTCAAACCAAGGGTTGGGTCAAGTTCATATGACCATTTGAAATGTTTTGGTGGCTTTGGTTTGATTCAATTTGGTATATTTTTTGAATTTGGCTCATATAACTTCATCTAGGTCAAATGGGTCAAGTTGGCCTATTTGACCCATTTGACCTATTTGGTCTAGGTCATGGGTAGATTTAGGTTGTGTTAGTCATATGGAGAGGATTGATATCTTTGTTTCCAATCAATTTTAGTTAAGTTCAAATTTGGCTCAACATGACCCCATTAGGTCATGTTGGGTCTTAGGCCAATTGGTCTAGGTTAGGTCTAGTTGGCCAATTGAGGCTTTGATCAAGTTCCACAAGTGATTTGGAATGAACTTGACCCATTGGATTGGATCAATTTGGCTTAGACCAAGTTTTGACATATTTTGACTTTTTAGGTCAAAATGGGTCAACTTAGTCAAATAATTGGGCTAGGTTAGCTCAAATGTTGGCTTGGTCAAGTTCAAACATAGGTCATGAGTGAACTTAGATCAATGGTTTCAATCAATTTGGCCTATGGTGGAATTTGGCTATGTTAGGTTTCATTTTGGGTTAAGTGTTGACTTGGTCAACCCTTATGTTTGACTTGGTTTGACCCAATTTGATTGATTGATCATCCCATGATGATTGTTGATTGTGATGAGAGGCATAGATGAGTTTGGCTCAATCCAATTTGATTAGGATTAGAATTTGGCTCATAAGGGTACTTTAGGTCACTTTGGGTCAAGTGAGCCTAAATGGGTCAAATGGCTTGGTCAAAGCTTTATTTGAGGTTGCTTGATCTTATATATGGACTTATGATTGAAATATAAATCCATTTATAAGTGGTTTGAAGTCAAATGGGCTTTGATCCATTTGACAATTTCATATTCAAAGGAAAAAATATGAAAGAGTTTTGGGTTTGATTTTGGACTTAGGTTTTGATTGTTTGATTGAAGTTTGGATTTATATATGGGCTCATGATTTGTAGGGTTGATTGAATCATGAAAGAAAATCAAGAGTTTGGCTTGATTTGAAGTTGATTTGGCTAAGTTCAAGATTTTGACTCGAAAGGCTTAAGTTGGATTTTGAGTTGATTTGAGTTTGATCTTTGGAATTGGTTTTGATTGTTTGAATTTATATTTCATTTATATATATGAATATAAATGGGAATATAAATTGTTCATGAGAAAATTTCAAGGATTTGAAGTGGTTTGATCATGATTTAGGCTAAGTCCATTAAGAAGGATTTAAGGGACTTAGGAAAATTTGGAGTAGGGATTTGAATTTTTGAGTTTGGTTTGATTGATTTATATTTGTATTTCATATATGTGAATATAAATGAGGATATAAATGAATTATGAGAAAATCCCATAACTTTGAGATGGTTTGATCAGGATTTTGGATAAGTCCTTTAATGGAAAATTAAGGGACTTAAGAAGATTTTAAATTGGGAATTTAATTTGAGGGTTTGATTTGATTGATTTATATTTATATTTCATTTATATATGTGAATATAAATGAGAATATAAATGAGCTTTGAGAAAAGCTTAGGATTTGAAATGGTTTTATCATGATTTTGGCTAAGTCCATTAATGTAAAATTAAAGGGACTTAAGAAAAATTTCATGAAATGATTTTGAATTTTGAGTTTGATTTGATGGGTTTGAATTTATATTTCATTTATATGTGAATATAAATGAGAATATAAATGAGTTATGAAAATCTCAAAAGATTTAATGGGTTTTAATCATAGATTTCAATCATGGATTTTTAATCATATGGAGTTGATTTGAGTTTGGAGAAAATCAAATGAGATTTATTTGGAGTTTCACTTGAAGGAAGGAATGTGAGGAATGGTTTAAGCTAAGGGTAGGAAGTTTTCTTAACACCCCTAAGGCGTGACCTATTCTTATGGCTAACTCTTTTAAGTCTTTAAGGCTAGGTTGAGTGTCCACCTAATCACTAGATGTATCTTAAGACTAAGGAACTCTTAAAGTCTAAGAGGAGTCCTATGTCTAAGATGGAGGGGTTGAGAGAGTTCATTCATATTTTTTTGGACATTTGGTTGATTTATTATGTTTTGATTAAGTTATGCTTAATTATTTCAATTATTTAATTCATTTAATTGCAAGTCATGTTGTGATTTATTAAGTTCCAATGAGTTTCATTAGTGTTTTTATGTTCATTAAGGTTCATTATGTTGATTTAAGGTTATTTGCTTCATTTTCATTCATTAATTAATTTTGTATTAATTTATTTAATTAAAATTAAGGTATAGGCTTTGGAATTTAATTTCTCATGAATTACATTATAATAATTCATGAAAAATTTCCATAATGTGTGTTTTAACGTCAATTTCAATTCCCCAATGTTTCATTTCAATTGGATTAATGGTTTGAGATTAGTTAAGATTTAATTGATTTGAATTAAATTTAAATTAAGGATAAAATATCAAAAAAAACATTAATAAGGGATTTTATTTTTTATGGATTCCTCTCATTAAGATAAATCCATAGAGCCCAAGTTTTTATTGTTTTTATTTATATTTATTTTTCTGAGTTTTTGAATTTTTTGTTATTTTTCATTAATTTTAAAGGGGGATTAGTTGTTTTATAATGGGGTAACGTGGCACCGCCGCCACGTGTCATGGTGTGATTTGGCCATGTGGATCCTGCATGGCATCCGCATCAAAAGCAGTGCCACGTGAGATGATTCTCGATCATCCGATCGAAGATCGAACAGTCTCGATCGATCTACGACGTTCTTAAGGGATTAAATTAAACTGTCTGACTAAATCATGGTCGTCTATTTTTAATAGAAGGATCAGATGGCGAAGATTAGATCCTACAATCCGCTAGTAAGAGAAAGACATCATCCATCATTTTCACCCAATTTTTGGCAATCTCCATTAATCTTCATCGTGATTTCAATTGCAAAATAATCTGATCAATTTGCAACCCATTTATACAGTTTGATCCACTTGGGGATCAATTTTCTTTTGAAAAAGACCAAAACCAATAGCCTAGAGAGGTGATGGTGGGGCGTACCTTAATTCTGGTGATCCCAGGCGGTGGGATTGAATCCATTAGCTTCATTTTGACTCGACGAGGGTGTGTGTGAAGTTTTATGGCTTGCCTCCCCATGGATAGATCTATAGACCAACATCAACTTAATTTTTTGGCAGTCTCAATCATTTTCTAGATCGTCGATGGTGAGGGGTCGGGGTGGTAATACATTTGAGGTTGCCTCAACCTCTAGAATGTATTGAAACCTTCAATTTTGTGAGAAAACTTCTCCCTTGGATTTCACCATGAATGGAGCTTGGTTTCCATCCATTCGTCGGTGTGCCAATGGCAAGAGGCTGGGGGAAGGGTCCCCTCCCTTATCTCTTGCCTTGGTGGACATTTTGGAATGAAAATGGAGAGGGAATAAGCTCTCCCTCCCCCCTCTTTCCATGGTTGGCCGAGAGCCTCATTTATGAGCTTCTAGATGGCCAGAATCTAGCCATCGGAGGCGGTAAGGCCAATTAAGGGGTGGATTCAATCCCCTTGGCCTTATGAGCAAGATTATATGATCATTGGGAAAAGAAAAAGGCAATCACCTCTATTTCTTCTCTTCGATGAGCCATCCTCCTTCTTCTTCTTCCTTCTTCCTTCTTGTGGCTTCTCTCTTGGATGAAGCCAAAGTCCCTTCAGCTTTTTTGGCTTGATGGTGCTCAATTCAGCCTTAAGATTATTATTCCAAGAGGTTGTCAAAATCTATAACTACTTGAATAAATCCAAGCCATTGTCATGATGGAAAGAGGGGGGAATCTTCTCTTGGTCAAAAATCTCCACTCCCTCCTTTGGTTTGATTTTTTTCTTTGCCTTTGGCCTTATGCATCACTTAATAGAATCCTTAGAATAATATGTGGCTGCCTACATTAAACTTAATATAAGTTTGAGTTCAAGTTTAAACCCATTGGACTTAGTTTGGAACTTTGAATCCAAACTAAGTATTTGGATTCAAAGTGCTTGGTCTTAATTTAATTCTTTTTTAATGTTGGATTCAATCATCTTTAATTGATGATTGATTGAATTTTGATTTGATTAATTTATTTAAATTTAAATTAATTTTGAATTTCATTTTATTTTAACCCATTTAAACCTAAATGGGTTAAGTCTGATTCCAATTGGGTTCAAATGACCAAATTTACTCAACTGGATTGGGTTTGGACTCTAATCATGCTTGATCACATTTGTGAGATGATTTAGAGTGATTGATTTCATTTAATTTCAATTGGATTTCAATTTAAACCCCAAAATGGGCTTAATAGCTTAAGTCTGGGTTTCATTTGGGTTAAATGATCAAGTTGACCAAATTAGACTGAATGATGGGTTGAATTGTGTTTGATTATCATTTTAAATTGATTTTGAATAATCAAATTGAGTTGATTTTGAACCAAATTGGACCTATTTAGGTTCATTTAGACTAAGTGGGCTAATTAACCCAATTAAGGCCTAATTGAATTTATAATTAATCATGTTTATTTGATCATTTGAAATATTTGGAATGATTTAGTTTGGTCAAATTCTTGGTGGGTTGACCTTTGACTAGGTGGGACCCACCTAAGTCAAACTTATGTCAAATGGGTTAACTAGATTTGACTTTGGTGTAGTTTTGGATTTGTTCATTTATTTTAATTTGATTTTATTTTGATTTATTTAAATTTTATTTGATTTAATCCAAATTTAAAAATTGGGTTGAGTCTACCTAAGCCAATTAGGTTAGATCAAACCCAAGGAAGGTTCCCTAGGTCACTAGGTATAATGTCCTAAGCATTGAATTTGGAGATTCCTATTTAAGATTAGGTCACCCTAATTACTGATTTTAGAATGATATTAACCTCATCCAAAATGAGGCCAACACTTGCCCTTTGTAGACTTGTCACTATCCCAGTGAGTAGGAGGAAACTCACTGATATCTCCTTGATAACGACAAAAGTGAAACTGGTCACCACAACAAAAGATAAATAAGGCATCTCGATGGGTGCCTCTTATGGATGTAAGCCATCTTCTGAGATCATATTTAGCACTATCAAGTTGGCCAGGATAAAGCTGGAGTTATCATTGGATGATGAGAAAAGAGGTCAAAAATTTAACAAGGAATTTTAATAAGGGGATTCACTAAAGGCCAAACCCTTGGAAATGGGAGCCATCGCTCAAAAAAATAGAACTCCTCATCATTTGGATCATTACTTAGCAAAGTGCCCATAGTAAGGTAAATAAGTTTTGTAAAACTACTTGGACTATCAGAAGATATAATTTGAGAGGCTGGTGAGTGCCTCTGATCTCCCTCAGTCGATGCTCATATGTTGGCTTTGCTTAGTTGTGACCAAAAAAGAAAAAATTATAAACTCATAGGACCCCAAAGCATAAGATAAAAGCAAGTCTCACCTCAGCTAGGTAGTCTTTGATAATCACCATCATTATAGTGATCCTTGTTAACTAGCTCACAATAATATTCTTGCATCAAATCACGGGAACCTCTTCTTCTTCGGCTCCCCAAACACTCACAGGGCATGTAGAGATAGGTATAACCAACACACCCACAATTGGACAAGTGCTTGGTCTCACCAATAAGGAGGGTTGGCACACTCATCTCCACCATAAAAGTAGTAGTAACCTCCCCGGACTTCCTAACATTCTTCACCTTTTTTTGAAGGCTAGTGCATAGTGTAGCAGAGTCGATGTCACCACATGGTCTCTTAGCATCCATATGCTTAAGTATGATTTTTTTCATAAATTTGATAGTAAGATAAATAAGATCTATTTGAGTGAGTAACATAATAGATCATGGAGCATGGAAAAAGGAGATAGGAGTTCAATTTATAGCTACTGGGAGTCTGGGCACATTGAAAAAAGAAGCTTGGCCAAAAAGGTGATGTGACTTTTCATAACTACATAAAATTTTTCTCTTCCTTTTTTTACTAAATGCTTACAGCTCATTAACCTTTTTATTCTTCTATCCTTTTTACAAGTTTCCTCTACAAGGACTAGAAGAATTGGAGAGCAAAATGAATAACGCTAGACCACCTAGCGAGGTAATGTCAAAACTTGAGTCTGTAAGAGAATAGTCATTCATTCGCCCCAATCATTGTAAGTAAGGACTCAAAACACACAATTTATAATCAAGAAATAAGCATACTCTCCCATGGCTAGCTAGTAACCAAGGGAAAGTGTGGATAGTCAGTCATTAATCGATGACCAAAACACATCTCACGGGTCAACATGAATGGTAACTTACCCATGACCAGCTATCAAGATCACCACTTGCTTAAGCATAATAATCTCAAGTCAGGGTAAGCTCTGACTTACACTCATCCTTCTTTACTTGTCCTTACCATATATATATTATCCCCCTTCAAAAGTATAAAAGGGGTGCACTCTGCCTCTAGTAAAACTTTTAGCTCTTTTTTCTACGCTCATTATCTTTGTACTCTAACTTAAAGGGAAATCAAAATTCATTTATTCTATCACTCTTTTCTCTATTCTTGTTTATACTATTTTGCTTAACTCTATTTCTAGGTATCTTAGAAGGGCTTTTATCAATCCTTAGATAGATTTGGATTTAACAGTATTAAGCTTCTTAAACATGACTACTACTTGTGAAGTCAACATAAAATTTATAATAAAGTTATGAACATTAGCAATCTTCTTAGAGTTTAATCTATTGGATGTCCATTAAAATTTATAATTTGTCATTCTTCAATCAAAGTATATGCTTCCTCAAAAGATTTATGCATAAGTCTATCTCTTTGCTACATCTATGGTAGTTCTAAGTGATCTTACTAAGCCATTATAGAATGACTGAATAATCAAACAATCAGGTGAAGATGATGTAGGCATTTTCCAAATAAATCTTTGTATCTCTCCAAAGTCTCATAAATTTATTCATCATCTATTTGAATGAAAAAGTGATGTCACTCTTAATCATAGAAATCTTAGAGGGTAGAGAATACTTGGCTAAAGGTTTCTAAGATAAATTATTCTAAGGAGTGATAAATAATTGAGCTAATGAATTTAGCCACATCTTAGCTTTATCTCTTAAGAAAAAGGAAAACAAACTATCTAATAACATTATAACTAACCTCATCATACTTAAAAAGTTACCTAAATTTCAAAGAAATTTGTTATGTGCATATTAAAATATTATATTTGGTGAACCCCCAAATTGAGAATATTAAATCAATTAAATAATTAATGGTTTTAATTCAAAGGTTTTAGCTTTGATTGTTGGGCTACTAATGCTTTGATGTATTCCATCCACTAAAGATGTAGCAGGCGTAATCTCTAAGTGCGTTAAGATGTTCTGCTTCTCTAAGTTGATTTGCTATTTTATTATTTTCAATTTTATTTCTCTTTTATTCCCTAAGTTTTATATGAGTTCTCTATATTCCAAGATTAAGTGGAATAAGTTTTACGTTAATCTCATATACATACAATCAAACCAAACAAACTATAATTATAAAACACAACATGATATTGTAAACAAGTTCTATGAAAATAACTTTTAATTTTTAAAACACATAAAACAAGTCTAACACAATTATTTACAAAATTAAAAATTATAATAATAATAACTTATTAAACATGAATAGAATTAACATAAACAACATAATCAATTAAAAATAGTATAACAAAATTAATACTAACTTATATAAAAATTTGATAGATCTCTAACAACAGTGTCAAAACCTTGACTGGGCAAAAATAGTGTACGTAAGTGCACATGTCGTTTAAATAATATAATGATGAAAAAAGTATTATTCCCATGAAGACATATTTAAAAATTTTACTCAGGTTAATACTAATCTAATGTTCACCTCATTTTTATCTAATTAATTTAAAATTATAAAAGCTACATTATAAATTAGATTTTTAAATAATTATAAAAAATATGTTATAAATGTATGGTCACTTGTTTGTTTCAGCAAACTTTGTATTTAAAAAGTTATGTTATATTACTATCAATCAAGAGGAATTTTGTCCTCCTTTCTCTCTTGAGATTAATTAGACTAATCACTATAATTAATTAGTTTTATTTTCATATACTAATTAAAATGAATTATTGCATTTTTAATCATCTTCTTAAATCATTGAAAATTCTTAAATAACCTATGTTTATGTATATTAAAAAGTCTTATTTATTTCTCTCTAATTGTTTCCCTATGATTCTTCTAATATCTCTAGATCATACTTAATTTTAAGTTTGGAATTGGCTAGAGCACAACTAAATTAAGCATGGGGAGTAAACAAAATAACATAGGATTTATGCATATAATTTTATTTCAAACTTCACAACACATTATCCATAATAAACATACAATATTCTATAAATCTAGGGTACAAAATACTTAGCTATTCTTTGAGAAAGATAAAACATTCATAATAATATCCACAAATATTGAAAATACTATTACATAAAGATATCAAAAGAAAGGGAAAAAATTAACTGAGATTTGCTCCTCTAATTTTGACTTAATTCTACTCCTTGCACTCCTATATGCATTTTCTTCTAATAAATCTACTCTTTCTCCAAGTCCATACAGTCACACATTAAACACAAAAAAACATAACCCAAAAACTCATTTCAAATGCAAATGAATGTGTATTTATACTTACCACACCCATATTATTATTAAGAGACATGTCTCATCAAAGTTGGCGCAAGAGTAGTGTGTCTTTAGGGTTTAGGGTATATAAAAAAATATTTAATAATTTAATAAGTTTTGTAATTGATCAAAAACCTTGCTCATAATTTTAAATGTAAAAATTTCACAATATAATAAAGAAAATATCTTAGAACCAAATAAAGCCACATCATAAACATAACATCATAAATGACATTATATTTTATGTTATATTTTTATATGTTTTGATGCATGACCCTTGTAAATTAAAAATAAAATCAATTGGTTATACATACGGTACTTGCAGAAAAATATCCTTATCATAATGTAGCAAACTAATTAGTGATGTAGTTCAAGATGTATATTAAGTTTCAATTATACTTAAAGCAACATCACCATGAGCATCAAAGGGCTTCCATATCAAGATGACCTAACTAGATCTTTTCTATGTGAAAAGCTAATGGATTATAAATTATCATAGCATTTAAGTGTATGCATATATGTGTATCATAAGGCCAAACTCATATGATCCTAATAACTTACCAAGCTAAGTCATTGTTGACCTCATTTTTGGATGAGATTGACATCATCTCTAATCATAGTAATTAAGATTGCTAATCTTAGATTATAAATTTCTTAATTAGGCACTTAGACACTACACTTAGTGACTAAGTTAACAAAACAAAATTAAATAATAAATCATATCAAATATTAAACTTAAAACTAAAATCAATTTTGAAATCAAATCAAACTCAATACTCTAAAGTGAATGCTTTGGTCATCCTAGTAGACCATTCTAGTACCTGACCTAACCTAATTGGATTAGATGAACTCAAATCAAACCAAGATCTAATAGAGCTTAATAGAGATCTAAATTAAAAACATCTCAATTAAAATCTAAATCCAATTGAACTTATATTGAGATAAGTGGGTTAATTAACCTAATTAAGCCTAACCTCAACTAAAACCAAATTAAATCAAATAAAATTAAAATTAAATCAAATTAAATCAAACAAAAAGAACAAAATCAATGCACTAACATAAATAAACCTTAAAATAAATCCAAATGGGGCACAAAGTGGAAAATAGGTCAAAAGTCATGTGGGACCCATTAAGTCAAAAGCCAACAAATCAAAATTTAGCCAAATTAAATCACTCCAAAGGCTCAAAATCATCAAATAAGCATATTTAAGTCTAAAATTAAACAAACCTAAATTTAACGAGGATTCAAAGGGTTGATTAGCCACTTAACCCAAGTAGACCCAAATGAACTCTATTGAACTCAAATTCAAATTAAATACTCCAAAACATTTTAAAATCATAAATGAATATAATTCAATAGTTATTGAGGTTTAATTTAACCAATTTGGTCATTTGACCTAAGTGAACCCATTAAGCATAATTTGGGTTGAATTGAGTCAAAATCAAAACCCAACTTCAAACCAATTAAAATTAATTATTCAAAATCTTACCAAAGACTTAATAAAACATGATTGAAACCTAAACATATTTCAATTATGTCGAATTGGTCATTCAATTTAAATAAACCTAACTTAATTTAAAAAAAGTTTCATTTGGGTTCAAATCAAAATTTAACCCAAACATAATAAAATTAATTAATTAAAATTATCATGAATGGCCAAATAAACACAATCAAACTTAAATCTAAATTCAAAATGGCCAAATAAACTAGGAGGCCCAATTTAACTTTTTGGGTCAAATGTATCAAAGGTACCTGAAATTTGTTAAAGCCACATCAAGCCTAAATTAAAAATAGATCAATTAATCCATAAAATAGACAATGAAAAAATGAATAGCAATTGAGACCTAAATCTAAATGTTATAATCAAATAAATTTAATACAAACTAACATAAATCAATCCAAAGCGAGTTAATATGAAGTGACATGCATCATACTCAAAGTAATTTAAAACCAAACCAATTCTTTAATACATATTGGGCTTAATTTAATTGATGACATCAAACCATAAGATGGTAAAGTGAATTAAAAGATGGTGTGAAATCCATGTGAAAAGAGAAGAAATGTAAAATACCCATGCATGAAGACAACCAAATCCATCTGCTCTCCACTCCTCCACTAAATGAGACTAATCTCACAGCCATAATGGTGCACTTTTGGAAGCAATAAGACAAGCACATCAATCACCATGGATGGCAAATTATTGTTGACTTCTCCATGGATGGTTCTCAACCATGAAAAAAAAAGGGGAGGAATAGAAGGGCTAAGGGAATTCTAAGCTTACACACATCATCCAACCAACCCTTTCCCTAGGACTCTCACCGGCGGTGGCCGGATTTAAGCCACCTCAAACACTTCCCATGCCATGACTCTCAGCCAAGTGAGAGGAAAAGAAGAGAGAATTTTTCTCCTTGATCTAACTTCACCATCATGTTCAGGAGGGAGATAGAGGATGAGTCGAGCCATTATCCGAGATCCTCGCCACTAGCAAGCCTGAGTTTGGCCATGTTTGATGGCAAGAAGGACATCCAAATGTAGAAGTGGGGGAGTAATGGTCCTCCCTCAAAATTTACAAGCCCTAAAATCTCCTAGATAAAAGCAAACTCGATCGAGCTTGTACCCATCGACCACACCGTCGGTGAGCTTAAAAATGTTAAGGGGCAAAGCCTTGGTCTCCATGATGATCCAAAGGGAGGCAAGCCACCAAATTGCATCCATAACTTTGCCTCACTATGGAGAACGTACTCAAACTGGCAAAACTATCAGACGTTTCTACAGCGAGGTATTCCCTCAAACCCTCCACCCATCTTTAAGTGGTTTGGCACTTTATGAAGAAAATTTATTTTACTTTGAGATCTAACTACATGAATCTATTATGGAATGAGCTGTGATCATTTCAGAATCAAAATCATGAGAAAGTGTAGCTAATATCACTAAATTATATCCCATTTAGGTGGACGGCCCTCGATTCTGACTAGTAAGCACAAGGATGCAATCAAGGCCATTCGTTCTTTTTATTTGTAACGGACGGTTGTGATCAAGCTAGATGAAACAAGCTGAAAACCCGCCAAAATTGTGGCCCAAATCTGGGTTGTCTAATCTTTAAAAGGACGGCCCTAATCAAAGTTATGTTTCTACCAACATATGATGTGGATCCATGTGCATCCATCATGGACCAATCATAATGCAAAATGTGGAAAGACTCTGGCCGGTAAATAGATGACATGGATAACTAAGAAATTAAGGATTTTTTATTTTAAAAATAGCTGAAACTTTAAAAAATCACATAAACTAAAATACTCAACCAAAAGTTATAAATAACGGCTTATTAGATTCATCTTTTTGAGAGGAATCCAATGAATCCAAAATCCCTAATTTTTATTGGGTATTTTGGGCTTAATTAGAATTTAAATATAAAAAATTATTTAATTAAATAAACAAAATAATAATGAAAATTATTTCAAACTTTTAGGGATTGCAATTGAGGTTAAAACACTACTACCATAAAAATATCAAGCCAAAATAATGAATGGATTAGAAGTTATCAAATTTTAAAGTCTAAGTGCCTAATTTCTTAAAATATTTAATTTAAAAATCTAGAAAATTATAAAAATCATCAAAATAGTTTAAACCACTCTAATTAATATCAAATGGCCATAAGAAAATAATATAATCTCTGAAGTTATATAAATCTAAAAAATCATTTAAAATTAGGGTTTAATAAATCATTAAAATCAACATTAATTAAATTTTTCGAACCTAAACTCCAATAAATTAAAATATCAAGCCAAAATCATAAATACAATAATATTTAAACCCTCATTAATCAAACACTAAATTAAATCAAGAAAATATCACATAATCTTCAACTTGAACAAAATCAAACATAAACTTGAACCTAATTAAATTAATGAAATTCAACTAAATATTAATTAAATTCTAAATTAAACTTAACTAAATAAACCTAAATCATAAAATTAGTATGAACATTATTAAGCTAAACACATAAACCTAAATTAAAAGCTTCAACAATCGAATAGCCTAAATCAAATCAAACTCTAATTTTATAAAAATACCATACCAAACCATGATTAAAGTTTAATTAATCTAATCATAAAAAAATTAATTTATCCTTTACCAAACTATTTAAGTAATCTTCAATTAAGCAAAATAAATCATTTTCTAATTGAAATTAATCCTTTAAAAAAGCTAATCATTTAATTGAAGATCAAATTTAATTGATTATTAAGCCATCTTAAATTAAATGAATAATTTAAGATATTGGTCAATCAAATCAATGGATCATCAATTAACCTGAAATTTAATCAACTATTTGGCCAACATAATCATTCCTAGGTTAATAATAATGCAACTATATAATTACCAAACTAGGGTTAAATCAAATTGTCATTAAATTCTTAATCAAATCAAACATTTAATAAATTAAAGGTTTGAATAATCACTAATCTAATAAAAATTGAAATTAATCAGATTAAACATAGATCAGTTTCACCAAACTTTTAAATAATATTTACCATTAATTAAGTTAATAATGAAATTTCAAATTAAATTAACTCACTGGTTAATTGAACTAAATTAAATTAAATAAGTCTTATCAAAACTAATCCTTAAATCAAACATCAAAATTAATTCTTAAATCAAGATTAACATAAATCATAAAAGTTAATGAAACCTAATAAAATTAACCAATCATTGAATTATTAATAAAAGACTAAAATTAAGTGAATTTAACCTTAAATTGTAATATATTTCATTATATTAAAAAATATCTCATTAAATTCAAATATAATCGATAATGTTATATTGAATATTAATAATCAAACTTTAGTTAAGTCAAACATAACAAGTTTTATTTGAACTTTAATTAAATCAAGCCTAATTTAATTATTTAAATAAGATAAATTAATTAAACCAATTAATCAAAGTAAATCAAATTTAAGAAATTAAAGCAAATATAAATACTTAATTGAAATAACTCTAACTAAACTAATTATAAAATCAAATCCTAAATGAATCTGATAAAAATATTATAAACACAATTGAACTTTCATTAACCTTTTAAAACAAATGAATTAGTAACTAAATTTAATGGAATAATAAAAAAGAAATGTAATAAGACCTCAAGTTAAACTTAATTCAATTAAATCATACAAACAAAAATAAAAATGAGGATTAATCTAATGTTCTTAAAATGTATAGATCCTTAAGTTAGACTCCTGTATTGGATTTTCACTCTTTGGTGAAGATTTCACTTTATTAGGGTCATGGTATTAATTAGATTAAGTCTTTCCCCAAAGTAAAGCTTATTCTATTTTCACTCTTTAAAACCTTAAAATTAAAATTAACATAAAATAAGTTAAAATTAGAAATAAAGGCTTAAAATCATCTAAATCAGTTGAGGTGAAACCATCCAATGATAAATTAAACAAATATTGAACACAAATTAAAACTTAAATTTAAAGAAGCCTAGTATAGACTTGCCACGCTAGCCCTCTTTTCATACACTATAATATTAGGTCATTGACTCTAGAATTAGATTAGATCGATATGTTGATTGTTGTGTGATATTTTTCTTATTTTGTGGTGTTCTATTTTAGACTATGTGGCTAGGATTGTTTGCTCGCTAGTTTGAATGTTAGGATGTTCTTTTTAGGCTAACACTATTTTCTATAAGGGATATGCTTAAAGGAATCATTGTAATAAATATAAAATAAATGCTATTTGCTTGCAGGTGATGCTTAAGTCTCTAAGCATAGCCCAATAGGATAGGTGGGTTTGACAATCACTGATGTTAAGCCTATATGTTTGAGATATAAACTGCTAGTGTGCTATTTGTTTTTTCTAACAATTATTTTATAAGGTTTAGGATTTTATTTTAGAATTTTGAAATATAATTTGAGCTCAAAATTATGTTAGGATCTATAGGGTTTAAGATTAGCATAAGCTAAATGTACTTATCTGGTGGTCTCAATGGAACCTAAGGAGGTCCCTGAAGAAGGAAATGATCCTGAAGTTGATAAAGATCCCATAGATTAAACTTTTAGTTCTAAGTTGGGTTGCATAATGGTGGAGCTCACCTTTCTTCTTTTGAGGTGTATGGCGATTTTCGGCCTATTTTATTTATTTAAATTTTATTTGATTTATTTTGGGGTGCACAATACAACTACATGCTTTTCATAGGTTTTTTTTTGTGATTGTTATGTGTTGTGATGAAGCCTAGATGTGTTAGACCCTTAAGAAAATTGAATTTTATACCATAATTAAATATTTTAATTAAATTTTAATCAATTCATAACCTCATTTTAAAGCCTATGATTTTAATGAGGAAATAAAAGATTTAGTAATTGCTTGCTAAATCGTTGTATGTTTCAACATCATGCACATATATTATTTCACCCTTATAAATAGAGATATGTTTGACCTGTGAGAGCAATCCCTTGTACTAGAGAACACCCTTTCTCTATGATTTGGGCCATAACCAATTTTCAGTATGCATTTAAGCATGAATCCTCCCAAGCCCAAGTCCAAAATTGATGAGTCAAAATAAAATAAAAAGTTATAAATTTTATTATATTAATCTAAGTCATGGAATGCATACCACCAATGATCTAGTTTTGTTTGGAGTAAGTTTAAGATTTTTTTTTCCTAACTAATAATAGCTTAGCCATCTTGCAAACATAAGACCAAAATAATGATTTTAAATTGTTTAGACGGTGTTAGTTAGTGACCCTTCCAGATGGGAAATAAGTCCAGAAGAGTCACGGATATGTTTATTTTCTCAAGTGAGAAGAAGAATTGATAATTCTCAAATTCATAAAATTAGACTAGATCGAGTTTCTAACTTATGCTAGAAGAACTTTTAGACTTAGGTTCTAAAGCATCATGTTGGAATAAGTCATCAACCACTAGGCATTTCTACAATCTTGTGTTGTTAGAATCTAAGTCCTAGATTTCTTATAAAATGTCAAACTCATAACTCTAATAAATACAATATCAAAAATATAAATCCCAATAGTAGGATAGTTGAAATGCTAACTAGGCATCTCAATATTTAAAAGTATTTATTACTTAATCTCTTTTAGCTTCCGAAAAGAACTCTTCCTCCTTGGAGAATTCCCTTTTGAATTTTTAAATTAACCATCCTTTAAGACAAGCTTTGAAATCCATAAAGATGAAAGTTATTTTCTTTAATTGAGAGTACTCTTAGAAGGAATTCCCTTTCTTTTAAGAAGTAATTAACTATAAGGGCTTTCCCTTATAAAGAACTGTGAACCCTAAAATAAAATAAGTTGTGCTCTACCTCTCCTTATAATTCAATGGAAAAATCTCTGGTACATCAAAGACCTAGCAGCTTTATGAGTCATTATTAAGTAATCGAATCCATTATAGGGTAATATGTTTATCTTTTGAGATAGTACATTTATCCCTTAATGACGAATTTGATTACCTAAATAAGTACCCCCAAGATCTACATGGTGTTACAAATAAACTTTCGCCAATCGTTTATAAAACTATAATTATCCTAAAGCTTAACACTTTATTATCAAATTAAATTAATATCTTTAGGCTAATTAGTGATTATATGATCAAATGATGTATGATTAAGATTAATAGATGTTTATTATTAAATTAATTACCAATCTTAATGGAAAATTAATCATAATTATAGTTGAGACTTAGCCCTAATAAGACATATCATAACTTAAGGTGTTGGCATCACTTTGTATGCTTATAAATATGTCAATACGGTGAAGATAGTTAAAATGATTGATTATTAAATATATAACTCACCTAATTAAATAAAATTTAAAAACTTAAATATAGAAGTATTTTAGGTATATGTAATGGAATCCTAATTGCCTATAGTATAAAGTAAAGCTTAGAATAGATTCCCTTTATCCAAAAAAAAAAAAAGAAAAGAATAAAACCAAATATAAGTATATACTTAAAAAATCAAGAGTATTTAATCACAAGGTGTGACTAAATTATAGAGTGACTTCATTAAAAAGGATTGATTTTGTTATGTGAAAGTTTGACTAAGGATGGCATTATCTAAACTTAATTAAAAAGTGTGATCCAATTCACAAAAATGGAATAAGTATTGTCATAGAAGTGTAATTATGTTATGAATATATCATGTCAAATATGTATGAATAATTTATAATAATTTCTTAGCCAAGCATATATAACTAGTAGGATAAAAGGGAATATTAATTGATAGAAATACACAAGTACATATAAGAATTCTTAGATAAAAGGATTGATAAAGTATCAAAAACTTGGCAATGGATATAATACCAATTTATAGAATAATCTTAAGGAGTTCAACAAATATGCATAATTTTGATAATATAAGTACTATAATAGTTCATAAGTTGAATAAAATTCTATGATGCTATGTAAGCCAGTTGTAGAAAATATATTACTTGTCGAGTTAACCTTACTAAGGCAATTAACTTGTATACATTGATTTAATGTAAATAGCACAATTTGACATAATCAACCATACAAGAGAGAAACATATTAAAATTAATTAAATTAGGTAAGGAACAATTATGATAATGTAATGAACCACATGTACCTTACATAATACATGGATGCAATCACATAGCACAAGAATACTAGTGTAATATTCTAATAAGACTTTTTTGTTGTCGATAAAATATAAACATAATCAAATGAAGCTATGTCATGAGGTTTAAGGAGATGAAAAATGTTTAATAAGAATTAATTAATATCATTTATTTAGTTTCTCTTTTCTTAATATTATAAATTAAGAATTTAAACATATGGAACTAGAGATAACTTCAAGTTAAATTTTTATTTCCATAAAAAAGGTCTCCACCCATATGAAATAAAATATTTAAATGATTTTTTTAAATAACTAAGTTATTCATAATATCTTAATAATTAAATTATAAAAATTAGCAAAACATGTCAATCTTAATAACTTAGGTTAAGCTATAAGTACTAGAAAACATCTCTAGAGAGCACCACATGGTAGTAGGCCCACTAGGGGCAACATAAAAATTTTATAAATATAGTTATTTTCATTTAAAGTTTAAAACACTATTTAAATGACTTAATTAATGTTTAAAACAATTTCAAGAAAGTGTATGTAAACTCAATAAAATTTTCCTTATTTATTAAAATTTTAAAATTATTAATTAAAGTATGCAAATAATATAATAAAATTGCTATTTTTATTTGATCAAAGATATTAAATGAATTACAAAAATTATCATGAAAGTAAGAGAGGTTTATTAATATTGAGAATACACTCTTTAATTTTCATAGAATTTATAAATTTGAATTTAATTATAAAAAATATTAACAACAAAAAACACATAAAAAATTAAACAGAACATGATGTGAGTCAAATAAGCTTGGGATTTTTTTTAAAGGTCAAAAATGATCATTAGAACTTCCACAATGAAATTAGGAATTTTGCTTATTGATTTGATATGTTCATCAACTAAAATAAAAAAATAATTAATTTTTAAAATTAGTGAATAAGTTAATTTAGGGGAGAATACTAAAATTACTATTCAAAACTCTATCTATATTAAAATTTTATTTTAAATGGACCAATATTCAAGCCACAGTAAAAATCCAAAGGAAAATAGCTAAATATAGAGACTTTAGACTAAGTAGTGGTTTAGCTTGATCTAAGCTGTTATATTTTATTTAAAAAGATCTAATGCTTATGAGATAATCTTCTACCATATTCTAAGTGCAAACCAAAAAACTTGTTTGGTCTCAAGTTAGTGTGAGTTGAGCCTTACCAATTTAAATTTTTCTTTAGACCTCCTTATGAAAATTCCTTCACTAAAAAGCTTAAGAGGGTCAAAAGGAGTCCTTTGCAAGCCTTACTTGGCCTCTCATGACCAAAACCACTCTACAATATGTGTTATAAGAAGAGTAGCTTAAGGTTTTAAAGAGTTACTTATAAAGTTTATCTAAGATAATTAGGTTGACATAGAAGCTTTAAGAGAGTAAGGTGGGCAATCTTCTAGCTTAAATTGGCTTGGCTCCATCTATGTGAGCATATGGACGAAAGCTCATCGCTTCATTGACCATGGTGGATGAGCTAGTTTTATAGACTTTGTAGAGTGGAGAAGAGGTGGGAAGATATTTGTAAGCCTAGAAAAGATGTGCCCAAGCTCTCCTTGGATTGGGAATAGTTATGCATACTTACAGTTATGGTGGTCAAGAGCCATTATGGGCTAACCAATGTTTGATGCATAGCTAGCTATCACCCTCTTGGAACTACTATTTTTAGGGAGCAAGGATTAGGAGTCATAAATGAGGGAGGAAGGGCTTCATCCCATTAGCTAGCCTTCATATTATTAATTTATATTAACTTTTTTCTTATACTTTCAAAATAATCCTAAGAAGCTAATTTAGAAGCTAATGGTATAGCTTGGTTTTTATGCTAATTATTAAAAAATAAATTTTCAAAAATATCATGAGAATTCTTTTGTCTAAATTCTCATTTTATCCCAATTGATCCAATTGAGACACATTGAGTTATTTAATAAATTTAACTCACTCAGGGTTGTAGGAATTTTATTTGAAATACCATGCAGATCTTGAGGGTCCATTTGTTGACCTCATTTTTGGATGAGTTTGACATCATCCCTAATCTTACAAATTATGACCCCTAATCTTAAATTAGGGGTTCTTTAATTAGGCACCTAGGACACTACACTTAGTGACTTAGTGAACAAACCAAAATAAAATAATAAATCAAATTGAACACTAAACTTAAAACTAAAATCAAATCAAACGAAATCAATTGCTCTAAGTCATCATGAGAACTTAATTAAATATGACTGAAGCCCAAACACACTTTGTTTGAGTTGGATTTGTCACTTGACTCAATAAAACTCAATTTAATCTATTAGGTCAAATCTAAAATTAACCCAAATTAAGTTTTTAAAATGTAATCAAAACAACCTAACATGTCAACTTGTAATGAAGCCATACTCGACTAATCTCCACCATAATCTAATCTTCTAAGTCAAAAAACCAAAATATATAAAATCAAACAATCAGCCAAAGTTTGAAGGAGAGAGAAGGAAGGCAAGCAAGGAAGTCAAACAAAAAATCTTAAATCCCACTACCTTGCACATGGCCTCTCCATGGAGATGATAACCTCCCATTCATCATCTTTAGACTTTTGAGGAGGGATATAATTAGCTAACCACTGAATTCCAAGTGGCAAGTTGGTTGGTTGGCCGTCACCAGCCCTCCACTATTGAAGCTCTTGGGTACGCTTCAAAAGGGAAGAAATCGAGCTCCTAAAATGGGATTGACTCTTCCAGCATATTCTACATGAGGAAAGAAGTGATTTCGAGCATTTACTCAGAGATTCCAACACCAATGAACTAGAAATTGATCAAATTTGGTGGCAAGCAGTGGCAAAATGATGTTCCTAATGACCAGAGAGGAGCCAAGCCAGCAAACTCATCATATAGTTTTCACTTGACTCAAGGAAGGTTTTGAATCAAAACATCCACTCAATATTAACTTGAGTGAGGTAACCTCCAAATCCCTTAGCCAAATGTTGGAAGTGACACTTATGTGGAGAAAATTTATGACACCACATAGAGTTTAGGAATGTTTTATTTAGGTGACAAAATACTGCATTAAGAAATAAACATATTATCTCAAAAGATAAATATGTTTTCCTATAATAGATTCGATCATTTCAATAAAAGACTCCTAAGGCTAATGGGTCTTTCATGTACCAGAGATTTTTTCTCTTAACTACATGGAAAGGTAAAACAGGGTTTATTTTAAACTGGGTTCATGGTTCCCTATAAAGGCAAGCCCCTATAGTTAATTACATCTTAGGAAGGGTCTCTTCCTAAGAATACTCTCGATTAAAGAAATAAGTGACTATTTCTAAAGACTTCTAAGATAGCTTTCAAAGGATTAATTTTTGGAAATTTAATTGGGAGAGATCCAAATTGGAGAAAATTATTTTCAAGAGTAAAATGGGAGAAAGTAAAAAATGTCTATTGATATTGGGATGCCCAGTAGACATTTCAACTATCCTATAATTGGGCTTCAAATTTAGCATTTAATTTTATATTTTGAGTTGTCACTTTCTTAAAAATCTAGGACTTAGATTCTAGCAGCACATGATTGCAAAAATGCTTAGGGTTGAATCCTTATTCTTAAAAAGAATGCTTCAGAACCTAGTCTACAGGTGCTTCTGACACATGTCAAATGCTCAACCTAGTTCTATCTTTGCAAATTATCAGTTACTCCTCTCACTTGAGGGAATTAACCTATCCCTGACTCTTTTGGACTTATAACCCGCGTGGAGAAGGCTGCCAACTAACACCACCTAAGGGCATTTTAAATTTATGAAGTCAAGTCATATGAATGCAAGATGGTTGAGCTGTTGCATTTTTATGAAAGGAATCTATGAACATAGACTCACTCCATAATCCCTAGAATTATGTAGGGTATAAATATGCATCTAACTAATGTACATTTTTAAAAATTTTATAAATTTTGACTCAAGATTTATTTTTAGGCCATAGGTATGCAATTTGTGCCTAAAGCCATGCAATTAAAAATGGTTATGTGCGAAATTAATATTAGAAGGTAGACTTCCCCAAGAAGGTGGTCATCCTCACAGGACAGATCCTTATGTGCAATGGGTCAAGTTGCCTAATTCAAGAAATAAAAATAAAATGATTTTATGATTTCAAACCTAATTATTTCTAATTGATTTTATGTTATGTTATGCCTAAGGCTTTAGTTTATGTGAAGTTTTGAGTTTCATTTATTTTTATGTTTAAATTGATTAAGTTGGGAAGAAAATTTAGTTTATCCTATGAGCCTATGTCCAGGCATTCATCACAAAATAAACACAGCATAGAAAGAAACCTAGAAAAGCATGTTGATTCTATTGCACACCCAAAATAAATCAAGCCAAATTTAAATTAATAAAAACTAGCCAATGTGGCTGGGTACCGCTGTACACCCCAAAAGAAAGAAAAATGGGCAGTCGAGTTCTGCCCTTATACAACCCGACCTGGAACTACAAGTTTAGATCTATGGGTCTTCTTTCCAAGAAAGACTCCTTTTTTAGAGACATCCATCAGGCTCCATAGGGGACCACTACACCATCTCTTGGTAGAGTCAGCTCCTGCTAATCCTAGATCCCATTGATCATAACCTAATTCTAAGCTCAAATTTGTATTTTAAAATTCAAAAATAAATCTTAAGTCCTGCAAAATAAATGTTTGGAAATACAAATAGTACACAGTAGTTATATTTTACAAACATATGGACTTAGCATTAGTTGCATGCCAAGCCCACCTATCCTATGGACTATGTTAATGGATATTTCATCACCTGCAAGCAAATAGCAATTTTATGATTCTGATTTATGATAGTGATCCCTTTAGCACAGTCCCCTGTAGAAAATAGTATTAATTCTAAAAAGAATGTCCTACCATTTAGTCTAATGAACAAACAAGCCTAGGCATCCAGTCTAAGGTAATACACCACACAAACATGTGAAGCACAACACAATATATCATAAAAAATTAAATAAAACCATAGAATGATCTAACCTACATCTACAGTCTGTGACCTAAATGATCTAGTGAAGATGAGGGGTTTGTGTGGCAAGGCTTTATTAGGCTTCTTTAAGTTTAAGTTTCAATTTGAAGTTTGAACTTATATAATTTTTACCTTTAAGTGGTTTAAAATTCAAATGGTTTAGTGATTTAATGTGAGTCACTATAGCACCCAAGAGGGTATGAATTGGGCGAAATTAAAAATTTTAAAAGTTAAACCTTAAATTTTAAGTTTTAGTAGAAAATTAATTTTTGATTTTATAATGATAAGATATAATTCTTAATGCAGTAAAAAAGTTCAGTAAAGTAAAGAGAGATAATAGACATAGAATTTTTATGAGGTTAGGCCAAACCTCAAAACTGGCCTACGTCCACGCCTAGCCACCCCTCGCTAGGAATTCACAAAATACAAAATAGCTTATAAATGATACTCTCCTATAACTGGGTGAGTACAACCCCTACAATAATATGTACTCTCTAATAAAGGGGCAAGTACAACCCTAATATAAATTTTACAACATGAAAAGATGAATACAAAATAATAAATTTTGATAAAATATATCTCTCACAAATATACCAAGCTATCCGATTCAAAAAGTGATCTCACAACTTATAAAAGATCACTTTACAACTTAAAAATTTTATGAGATAAAATGCTCACTTAATATTAATAAGAAATAATAAAATAAATATTTAAAGTGATCTTACTAAGATGTTTATGTTATTATAATTTGTAGACTAATATAAAAATGATTTCAAAATAAATTCACAATATTCTTTTGCATAATAAAATAAATTTCAGTAAGGAATAATTTATTTTATTTTAACCAAAAAGATGCTTTCAATTAATGCAAATGATCACAAAATACTTAAATGAAATTAGTATATGATAGATCTAAGTAAGCTAGTAAGCTTTTAATTAAAAAGAGAGATCTAGCAAATATGAAAATAATTTTAGCACAATGAATTAATTTAAAATACTAAAAATATACTTTTAAAATAGATCTAAGAATAAATGATCTTTCAAATAATACTACTGAAGAAATATTTCAAGAAACCAAAAGAAATTTGTAGGAAGATAAAAAATTTCAACAAGTTGAAATAAATCTTACAAACTATCACAAGAGTTTTTCACAAAAAAATGATTGAAGAAACTTTGATGTGAAAAACTTAGACTTTGATGTCCAAAGACTAATCCACCAAAAAGTATAAATTGGAAAGAATAAATAGATGGTCAAAATAGTATGAACAACTAAAAAGGGATTAAGATCAAGAAAACAAACTCAAGTAGATTTTGAAAGATTGCTTAGTTGAAGATGTTGAAGCTTTCAAACCAAGGATTTGATCTTGCAATATTTGGAGAACACTTGGAAGAAAAATCTAGGAAATTTTCTCTTAGATTTCCTTGATGGATTTTTAATTTGAATGAGGAATACTTTCATGAAGAGAATGAGAGCTATTTATAAGCAAGAATGTTATTTTGAATTATTTCAAACAGTATATTATTCTAACATCATTTTATCATATAATAACTTAATATTCTATAAAAATACAATTTTTATTAAATAAATATTAAATTAAAATAGCCAAAATTTGACTATTCACATGGGCAAGTCAAAAATAATCAAATATGGCTCTTAATATTTTCAAAGCATATAGCATGCATTCATTCATTATTAAAAGTCATAATAGATTCAATTTTAATCAAACGTGGGTCATGTAACCTATCAAATTAAAGGAAAAAATCTAAGGAATCCGTTGGAGATGAAATCAGATATAAATTCCTTTATTATAAAATAGTTTTGGCTAAAATACAAAATTCCACAGATTTTTGTTAATTTTGAAATATGATATTTAAATATTATTATATAATTTATATATAATCATACATATGTTAGTTATCATATAACCTTAAAATTAAATTAACATATTTAATTATATTAAGAATATAAACTAATTACACTTAATAGTCATAATTTATTATGAGTTATTATTTTGATAATTCAAATGCTATGTATGAAACATATAAATGAATGTTAATTAGATAGAGATTTATAGAAATTAACCTCATTATCACTAATTAAAATAAATAAAAATAATATGTTAAGTTTTGAGCTAATTGATTCATGCCAATGAAGTCATATGAATTTCTAAGATAGTTATAAATGCATATAACCAAATATATTGTATCTTGAGCTTCACATTATCCATTTTGATCTATCTTTCATTCTTCTATTCTTGCAATTTTCTCAAACATATTGTGAGATGTATTAGATATGTAATTAGCAATTAATATATCTAAAATACATAAAATATACATTATAACATCCAAGCATTCATTTGTTATCATCAAAATTGATCGGATTGAGCATTAGGCTCATTAAGGCAACATTTAATTCCCATTTTATATTCATTTTATTGGTTAAAGTAATGTTTTAGGTTTTCAAGAATGAGAAATAGAATGAATTTCATTTTACGTGAAACTCATTTTATTCCACATCCTAAACCCTAATGAAGTTTGCTTTTGAAAAGTCTAGCTAAGATCCTTAAGTATCTTAATTAATTGTTTTGATGTTATTTTATTTAATTCATATTTGGATTGATTTTTTTTTATTCAATTGAATTTAATTTAGTCGATTTAATTTATTTCATTTTTGATTTATGTTGGTTTTATTTAATTTGGATGTTCACATGAAAATATTTAGGTTAATGTTTATGTTTCATTGATTTAAGTTGATTCAAATTATTTAATTATGAATTTATTTATTAATTTCATTAATTCTTATGTATGTGATTAATTACTTTCTTTCATTTTATGATTGTTCAATGTTTATGTTATTTTCATTTGATTTGATTATCTAAGTTATATGTTTATTTGTTCACATTACATTATTTCATTATGTTTGAATTATTTTTAAATTGATTTGGTTTGTTCCATTCAGTTTATGTTGAAGGTTTATGTTATCTTTTTAGATTAAGTTATTAAGTTATGTTGATTTAGTTCAGTTAATTTTGACCTAATGTACTTAGGTTAATGTTTTTATTTATTTTTAGATTGGATTAATTGTAAGTGTTAGGGTTCATTGGGTATTTATTTAATTTCATTCATTTGGTTTTTCTTTATATGAATTATTAAGTTTATTAATCTTTGGATGTATAATTATTTAAGTTATTTGGCTTATGACTAAAATACCCAATGTAAAATAGAGATTTTAATTTTTATGGATTCCTCTCACCTAGACAAATCCATAAAGCCTTTATTTGCAATTTTCTGAATTATATTTATTTTTCAATGATTTTAATAAGTTTCAGTGAACTTTAATTAATTTAAAATTATTATTTAACAGTTTTTAAGTGAGGGGTCCACACAGGATGGCGGGCCGCATGTTAAGCACAAAATAGTCCACGCAGATCCACGTGGATCCCATGTGAAAGAGGCGGCAGAAATGCAGAATCAAGTAGGGCCATCCGATCAAAGATCGGATGGTCCACATTTTATCTGCGGGTCCTTAAGGGGAAAAATCAAACTGTGCTCCTAGATCTGAGGTGATCAAATGGTTGAGATTAAATCTCGAAAGCTTACTGGCAAGAAATGGACACCATCACTGATTTATCCCAGATCTCCGGTGATAGCCAGCGAATCAAGCCATGATTTCAATTCCAAAACAATTAGGGATAGATTTAGGACCCATCCATATGGATAGATTCAAATAGGGATCCCATTTTCTTCATAAAGCTCCAAAATGGGCCTAAAGAAGGGGAAGATGCGTACCCGGATTCTGACGATCATCGGCGATGAGACTGACTCCATTAGCTTCACCTCGACCCAACGAACGTGTGCATGAATTTTTGTGGCTTGGCTCCCCATGGATTGCTCCTAGACCAATGCATGCTCAGTTTGAGGTAGCGTTGGTCATTTTCCAGCTTACCCAACGGTGAAGAGGTCGGGTGGAATTTCATTTTGGATCTCTTCAGCTCTAGAACATGTTGGTTACTTCAATTTGGGGTGAAACCCCCTATCTTGGATTTCACCATTGGAGGGCATTCGGTCTTCGTCCGTTCGCTGGCGTACCAGTGGTGAGAGGGTCGGGTGATGGTCGAGAACATCTTCCCTAGCTTGGCAAAGCTTTCGTAGTAAAAAGGGGGAGGGAATAGGCTTCCCCTTCCCATTTTCCATATGAAGTCGAGAGCTCAATGTGGAGGGAATTTAGTGGCTGAACTCCAGCCACCAACGATGTCACGACCCCCTAAGGGGTGGGATCAACTCCCCTTTGCCTTGTGAACGTGTAGGGATATTCTCTTAGAAGGGAGGAAAGCTCCTTGCTTTCTTTCACTCATGGCCGACCCTTCCCTTCTCCTCTTCTTCTCCTTTTCTTCTTCTCTTCTTCTTCTTCCCTTGGCTTCCCCTTGGAAAATCCAAATCTATATTTTTTTCTTTTAATTTCCTACCTTCACTGAAGACAACCATCCTCATAGAGGTGGCTTTAGTATTTGCATGGGAAGAGGTGGGAAAAATGGAATTTGGATTTCCCTTCTTCCTTTTTTAATTTCATTTTATTTTATTTTATTTTTCTTTAGTTCATTTTTTATTATTAATGGTTGCCAATTTTTTGGGTTTATATTGGAACCCATTTGATTTGGAATGGAGCTTGAGTCCAAATCAAATGTGTTGATTCAAACTTGATCTAATTCAAAATCAATTCAAAGGAGTTTGGAATTAAATTTAATTTGGATTTTAATCATCTTGGATTAGTGATTAACTGATTTAGAGTTTGATTAATTGATTTAGAGTTTGAGTTGAATTTGAATTTTGTTTCAATTTAACCAATTTGGCCTAAATGGTTTGAATTTCTTTTCAATTGGGTTCAAATGACCAATTTGACTAATTGGATTGGGTTTCGACTCCAATCATATTTGATTACATGTGTGAGATGATTTGGAGTGATTGATTTCATTTAGTATCAATTAAATTTCAATTTGAATTAATTGGATTTGATTTAAGTTAATCTAAATTAGAAATTTAGGTTGATTCCCTAGGACACTAGGTGTAGTGTCCCAAGCACTAAATTAGGAGGTTTTTAATTGGAATTAGAACATCCTAATTACTGGTTTCAAACTAATATTAACCTCATCCAAAAATGAGGTCAACAACTTAGTGAAGCAAAGTTTCATAAATCTTGAATCTAAGTATGTGAATAAAATCCACTCATAGTTTATAAGGTAAAGGAACTGAGAAACATCAATTTTTGGCAAGATTGACTTGAAATTGGGCTTAAAGGGTGTGGCGGAAATGTCGTCTGGCCAACTATTCACTGTCCCTAGAGAAGGAAACTCGCCAGCAGTCTGATCCCATATTACTGGGATGGATGGCTAAGATTAGATATAGCCATTTATGTTTAGAAGCCCACTCATAATTCCCCATTTAATCTAGATCGTTCGATCTGAAGATCGAACTATCCAGATTACTCAATTTCCCTTTCAATCCACATTTGGCCCACATGGAACAATCCTCCATCTTCATAGTTAAAGCAAAGTCCAGTGAACATCACATGGCACTAACTCGATTAAATAGAAAATTCCAAAATTTTTTTTATTTTAAAAAAACTAAAATCACCTGAAACTTAAAAAAATCATAAAATAAAAAATACTCATCTAAAAATTGCAAATAATGGCTCGTTGGATTCATATTTTTGAGAGAAATCTAAAGAATTTAAAATCGCTAATTTGTATTATTTATTTTGGACTTAATTTAGGTTTTAGTAGAAAGTAAAATTTTTATAATTAATTCTAAAATAATAATCAAATTGACCCTAAACTTTTAGAATTGAAATTGAGGTTAAAACAAACCTATCATAACAATTTCAAGTTAAAATGGTGAATAGATTAAAAGTTATTGAATTTCAAAGTTTTAATATCTCATTTCATGATACAATTAATTTAAAATTTTAGAAAATTATAAAAATCATTAAAATAGTTTTAACCTCTTTCATTAACATCAAAGAACCTAAAGAAAATAATATAACACTCTAAACTTTCCAAAACCCCAAAAATTTTATTCATGGGTTTAATAAATCATAAAAAAAAATCAAAACCTAATTGAATTTGGCATAACAAAATTAAAAATAGTAATAAAAAATTTATATACTAAGCTAAAATTATCAACAAATCAAAACTCAAATGCTTGTTAATCAAATCTTAGGTTAGAACCAATTTTAATCAAATCCTAGGTTTGATTAAGTAAACATAAATTAATCTTTAATTCAAACCTAATGAATATAATTAATTGCTAATTGGAAATATAAATAAATTCATCATGCAAATTCCTAATTAAGTATCACATAGATTCCAAACTCAAACGGATCAACCTAAATTACTAATCATCAATTAAATCATTACTCAAATCCAATTATACAAATTTAAATTAAGTTAGGCTTCAATGAGATTTAGTTAATCAATTTAAATCATTTGAAAGTATAATCAACCATAAAAAAGTGAAGAAGAATTAAATCTTAAATTTGAATGAGATCGAATTATCCCTTTTAAATTAACCTAAATCAATCTTTAATTGAGTAAATCACCTAAGCTAATCACCTAATTAAACATAGTGGATTGAATTTATTAAAACTTTAATCAATCATTGGTCAAGCTAAAGACTAAATAATCATTAACTAAATCGTAATTGAGCCAATCATTTAATCATCTAATCATGACTAACTTAATCATCAATTTAGTCTGGGTCATGTTAATTTACTAAGCTAATAAATGATCATTTGATTAGGGCTGATTTAATTGCTCACTAAATAAATTAAACCCCTTAATTAAAAAAATTTCAATCAAATTAATCACTTGATAAAAAAAGGCTTCATTAATCAGATTAGTCTTCGAATCAAATTAAACTTAATTAATCCTTCAGCTTTTAATTAAGATAAATCTTTGATCAAATTGATAATGAAATTCCATATTAAGTTAATTAATTATTTAACAAAATTAAACTAAATTAAATAAGCCAATCAAACACTTAATCAAATTCATCATAAATCGATGTCCATCAAAATCATGGCTCATTAAATCTTTGATTAATGTTAAATCAATTCAATTAATCCCTTTAATCAAATTAACCACTTAATCAGATCAAGTAAAATTAAAACAAATTCTAAAATAATTCAATTAAACAAATTAAACATAAGCATTTCAACCAATTATGTAAAACAAATTAATCAAATCAAATCAAATCATAATTAATTCAATTATATAATCAAATTAAACATAACCTAATTAAGGCAACTTAATCTAAGTAAATTAACTCAATCAAATGCTTA
Source organism: Cymbidium sinense (assembly GCA_021442155.1). Classification (NCBI taxonomy): domain Eukaryota; kingdom Viridiplantae; phylum Streptophyta; class Magnoliopsida; order Asparagales; family Orchidaceae; genus Cymbidium; species Cymbidium sinense. The sequence continues at coordinate 27,785,785 of CM038228.1, read as the reverse complement.
ACCTAATGAACCTAAGTCATAATGAATCAACTTAGATAAAATAATAACTAATAAGACTTTAACTAGCTAATCAAATCAGTTATGAACATTCAATTATATTAAACCATAAACCAACACTTAATTTGGTTAAACAAAATTTCAAAGAGTCAGAACACAAACATCTAAATAACTTAAAAACTTAGGATGGCTTAGTTTAGGTTTAAGACCCTAAGCACTTCACACATTTAGGTTTCTTAAACTAAGATCAATAGTCAAATAAACAAAAACAAAATAAAACAAAAAAAATGAATGAAATGAACAAAACTTCGCAACTCATGATCACAAAAATATCCCTTAAATCAACTTAAAAAAATGAATTGAACAATTAATAAACTTAATGAAGACCAAAAATCATAAAATCTTAATAAAATATCAAAATTAAAGAAATCATAATAGTCCATCGAATAATGAAATCAAAAGATTTTTAGATTAGGTTTAATAAAAATAATAATAACTATAAATAAATGAACCTTAAATTGAAACTAATTAAATCAATCAATTTTAAAATAAAATTTGATAAATACTCAAATTAAGTCGAATAAAAAATAAATTGTAAAGAAAACCTAAAAATAAATAAATGAAATTAATCAAACTAGTAATCAATCTAAAAATATATGAAATAGAATGATCTTAATAAAAATCCTTAATCAAATCAAATAAACATAAATTTAAATATAAATTTCAAGTCATTAAAGAGTATTCAATTCTAAATAACATTAAAATTAATTAATCAACATAAAATATAAATAAATCAAATTAATTAAATTAAATCAAAAGGATAAAGTTAAACTAATAGTCATCAAACTAAAATCAATATATAAATAATTAAATTTATTAAACTAAATGATCAAACTTTGAAGTGGAATTTAAATAAGAGATTGATTTAGACTTTAATCAAGTCATGAGTTAATTAAATTAAAATTCATTAACTAATTCAAATCAAACCTAAGTGAAAATATGAAATAATTAAAATGCAAATAAAATTTAAAAGTAGTTAATAAATAAAAACCACATATAGTTTAAGAGAGTGAAAACTAAAAAATAAATTAAAGATTAATTTAAATGATATAATTAAACATTAATAAAATTATAATAATTAAAATTAAAGCCAAACAAATCTATAATCAATATCAACAATCAAAATTGCATAAAGTAGAAAAAAAACTCTAACAAACTTAATCTTAAATTAAAAGTAATAATAACTAAATTAAATTCATCCAAACCAAATATGTCAAAGGGTTAATTAAGATATGCAAGTTTTTCATTTGTGACCCCTAGAACGGATTTTCATTTGAGGATGGAAATTCCATTCTACTATGACTAGGATGTTGGATATAATGGGTTCTGCCATAAGCATAATTCATTTTATTCTTTATTCTTTAAAATATAAATTCAACTTTGACATAAAAAAATAAATTTAAAATTGAAATAAAATTTAAGAAAATCAATTAAATCACTTAAAGTGAAACCATCCGATGACAAATTGAATGAACTTCAAACTTAAAACTTAAACTAAAATAAGGCTTAGTGTAGTCATACCACAGAAGCCCATCTTTTCAAACATTAAAATGCTAGGTCACCGACCCTAAACTTAGGTTAGGCTGATGATCTGTGATGATTTAATGTGATGTGATATTTTTTTCTTATTTTGGGGTGTATTATTCTAGACTAGATTGTTAGGATTATTTGCTCACTAGACTGAATGTTAAAGCATCCTTTTCAGTCTCACACTATTTCTTTATAGGAGGTTGTGCTTAAAAGGGACCACTATAATAAATGTAAATAAATGTGGTTTACTTGCAGGTATTATTTAAGTCCCTAATCATAGCCCAATAGGACAGGTGGGCTTGGCAATCACTAAGGCTAAGCCGGTATGTTTGAAATATAAACTATCGGTGTGATGTATGGTTTTCCTAACATCTATTTTGCAGAGTTTAGGATTTTATTTTGAAAATTTAAAATATAATTTGAGCATAGAATTAAGTTAGGATTTATGGGATTTAGATTAACAAGAGCTAATTGCACCTATTTGATAGTCCCTGGTGGCCTCTAAGGAGGTCCCTGAAGAAGGCGATGATACTGAAGTTAATAAAGATCACATAGATTAAACTCTTAGTTTTAGGTCAACCTGTATAATGGCAGACCTCGATTTCCCCTCTTTCTTTTAGGGGTGTATAGCGATACTCGGACGCACCGGCCTATTATATTTATTTATATTTAACTTGATTTATTTAGGGGTGTGCAATAGAACTGCATGTTTTTTATAAGTTTTTTCTATGATTATTAGGTGTTATGATGAAGCCTGGATACATTAGGCACTTAGAAAAACTAAATTTTCTATCATAATTAGTAATTTTAATTAAATTTTCATTAACTTATAACCTCACTTTAAAGCCTATGGTCTTAATCAAGTAATAATAGATTTAGTATTAGCTAAATTGTTCTATGTTCTAGCATCATTAAGGCTATCAAAAAAAGCTTTGTTAGCATTTCGGGTTCATTCATTAAGTAAAGTATTCGAGCCAAACACGAACAAATATTTTATGCTTAATATATAAATGAGCAAACACGAACAATCTTTTGTTCGTTCATGTTCGGCTCGATTTGGCTTGAAATAAATAAATATTTATAAATAATTATATAATATATATATGTAATATCATTAAATTATTTATTAATTAATTTATATTTACATGAATAATTAATTTAATTATTAATGTTTAAATTAAATAAATTTAGATATATTATAAAAATTAAAATTAATTTAATGATTTGGATGAAATTAGAATCATTAAAATTCTCTATTTTTTTAAATGAACGGTTCAGATTTCAGGAGATTTCCTATTAAGTCTTAACCTATATCCAAAACTCTAACTATTAAAGCTTACGAAACATGGGGGATAAGGGTTCACAGTTCACTGTTTACGGCTCGCACTCGCAGCCTCTACAACTCTTTGACTCTTCGTCTCTTTGATTCTTCAATTGTTGTCCTATTTTTGTGACCGTGAGTCCCCAAATTGCAATCTCCTTCCCTCCTGGGCCTCTTCTACGGCTCTACGAGAGCACAAGCTATGACTTGATATTCTTACGATGCTCTGATCCACAGGAAGAGCTGATTAGCGAAACTATCGATTGTGAAACCTGCTTATCTATGGTTTGATATACTTTATTACTTTCTAGTTTCTCCATCTTTTGCCTAACTTCTTGAGTTGCTAAAGATGACTCAAAAATGTTATTGAAATTTCTCATATTTTTGATTTTCAGTGTTTGATTTTTGGTTGAAATGTGCAATGAAATGCTGAAGTGTCTCTTCTTTGTTTAATTTTGTAATGTCATGCATATTTTGGTGTTAAGGATTTACTATCTATATGTAGTCATTTTATTACTTGGTATTTGAAAGCTTTTTTCAAGAAGGATGAAAATTTGGTGTTTATGGTTGATTATATACATATATCTGTTATGTTCAGTGATGAGGGGGACTGCACTGCAGTATGCGGATCATTTAATTCATTTTTGATTATCTGTTATGCATGTTAGGTTGTATAACTAGGTGTAGTATTCATAAATTAAATGGCAAATAAAATGAAAGCTACAGTTAAAAAATAATTAAAATAGACTCAACTAAATAAGATATATAAGAAGTCATTTTATCAAGCTAAGTTGCATCTCAAATTTAAAAAGATTTAACATCACAGCCCTTTAAAAATCACAACTCTTAAATCTTAATGTAGTCATAATGGTGTAGGTCGATTACTATATAAATAGTATCAAATGGTCCTCATGAATGAAGAAACTGGAGAGAACAACAAGTAGTCATATCTCAAAATAACTGCAAGTATTTTTAGGTTATATCATAGAGAATTTGATTTCTCTCTAATGAAGCATTAACTTGTCAATTTATAAAGTGACTGAAATTTGATGGCATGATGTGTATATATTGCATGTGGAGTTTCTACCTCACGATTAAGAAAATAGCAAAAAATAGTAAGTACATTGATCTCAAAATTACAGCAAAGACAACCAAAAAGTATTACACAGTAAAACAAACTCATAGCTCACTAATATTGATGATCGCTTTAATTATAGAATTGGCTCAGTTTAAAATTTTTTATCAACTAATCAATGATGCCTTCATAGCTCGATGACTGCTTAAATTTTTCAAACACCCAGAAATGATAAAACCAACTTATTCAGAATAAAACCAAGTATAGTATTTGATAAAGTAAAGACCAAAACACAATAAAATAGCAAATAAAATATGTTATTTTCTAAATTTCTTCTCATTTAATTTTGTTTTGCTTTGCTAAAATCAAAAAGGAAAGCCTCATGCTTTATGTTTAAGTTGACTTTGTATGCTTAAAATGTCAAATTTACTAATGCTCAATTTCTATATTAATTATGTCAATAAATTATCTTAATGTTCTTATTTAAAGTATATGGATTGTACCTTTAGTTTTGACACATATTTTCTTTTTCAATATAGTCTACTACCATGTCAAATTTTGATCTATCTCAAACTGCATCATCTGGTAATGAGATTATTATAGATGATGGAAATAGTCATGAAAATCATAATCTTTCTTCATAACTTAGTTGTTCAAAAGAAATTACATTTGATACTAATATTGGAGGAATTCCTCCTAAGAAGACCAGGAAAAAGAAGTACATAGTTTGGGAGTACTTTAGTGAAACTGTTTCAACTTTGAAAGGCATCAATGCATCCTATTTATAATGCATATGTCATGGTACAAAATTTCATAAATCCAAGACTGGCACCACTTCATAGCTTCTCAAACATGTTAGGGAGTGTAATAAGATCAAAGCTAAAAATAAACAAGTTGTGGAGTAGCTAGATAAAAGGCAAAAGTTATTAAATTTTATGCCTTCTGATGCTAGAATTGAGATTCCTATTTTCTTGATCCAAAGAATTATGATCATCTTCAGGTTAGAGAAATAATAGCAAAACTGATAATTATGCATGAGTATCCTTTTATGATGGTTGAGCATACTTGGTTCAATATTTTGTTGAACGTCTTGAATCATAATTATGAAAGAATTTCTATAAATACTATAAAAAATTATTGCATGAAAGTTTATGAAGCAAAAAAACTGAAGGCATATCTTAAAAGCATACCTGTTGTCTTTTTAACATCTAGTTGTTGGACTTCAAATAATGGAGTACATGTGCTTAACAATTTATTATATTGACGAGTCTTGGAAATTACACAAGTATATTATCAGTTTTTTTGAGCTTGAACCACCTCACACATGTACTTTTATTTGTGATGCTATATGTGAATGCTTGATAGAGTGAATATAATGGTTCAAGATGGTTAAAGGAGATTTAGAATATCATTTATCAAATCAGGGAGTCAATAAAATATCTTAAAAAGTCTCATGCTATATTACATAAGTTTGTTGAGGTGGCGAAGTAATTAGGGATTTTTCACTTCAAAGGGTTTATCTGTTGATGTTCCTACACGCTAGAATTCTACATTCATTATGCCTGAATCTGCCTTTGTTTATCGTAGTGTAGTCTACCATTATGCAGCCCGAGATAACAATTATAAGTGGTTGCCATCTAATTTTGATTGGCAAAGGTATGAGTTTATTAGAAAGTTTCTTGCTATTTTTCATAATGTCACAAAAATAATTTCTGGTTCGACATATCCTACTACAAATATTTTTCTACCTACAGTTATGCATGTTAAGAAGTTGCTGATGGAGGAATGCAATTCATCAACAATATATTTGAATGTATTTGGAATGCAAAGTTCTGCAGATGAAACATCCCCAAAGATATACTCACATTTAGAGATAGAATTCAAAATTAAAGAAGTTGAAGCAGTTATTTTGGAGATTTATAATCAATATGTTTCTGATATTGCTAGTTGTAGTTCAGCTGCAACAACTATACTTGAGTCCTCACAACTACAAAGGGAGTCATCATTTTCAACTTCTTTTGATTGTACGTTAGGTTTTAAATTTTGTTATAGCATATGGTTTCGTTCAACCTTTAAAAATAGATTTGCAAATATATTTGGAAGAAGGGTTATATTAGTGCAGTACAGAACAATTTGATGTTCTTGATTGGTGGAGATGAATACTCTAAAGTATCCATACATATCCAAAGTTGCTAGGGATGTTTTGACAATTATCATAATAATGGTTGCATCTGAATCTACTTTTAGTGCTGGCGACAGAGTTTTGGTGATTATTGAAGCTCTTTATCCACAAAAACTGTTAATGTACTTATTTGTATAGCTAGTTGGATTAGAGGTTCTCAAAGCAATATCAAGAATCCTTTGGTAAGAATCAATTTCATCTTTATTTATTTTTTTATACTAATTATTATTGTCTCAATTTTTTCATATGTGAGTCTAACAAATTACCATTTATTATAGTAAGAGATCATGGAATAAAGAAAATCTCCATGTGAAACTTTTTAAATATTAAAGCTACGATCTATGAAGAGAATGGAGGAGCAACATATATGCAATTGAATTTATTTGGTCATTGGATTATTAATAGTTTAACACTATGTTTAATGTTTTATTGGCAGCAATTGAATCTTTGATGCTGCTTTCATTTATTTTAATTTTTTGCTATTTTATTATATTTTGGTTTTTAGTTTATCAATACTACACTTGGTTTTATGCTAGATTGCTGAGATTTATAGTTTCTAAAGGGCTATGATGTTAAACCATTTTTTATATGAGATGCAACTTAGCTTGATAAAATAGTTGCTTACTTGCTTAGTGACCTTAGTCCATCAATAGTGCACTTGGTCTTTACTTCAACAATACTACACTTGATTTTGTGCTGAATAAGTTGGATTTATGGGGTTCTTAAGAATTTAAGCAGGCAGCAAGCTATGATGGCCTCATTGATTAGTTGATAAAAAATTTCAAACTGAACACATTTAATATTACTGCTTAATACTTTTTTGGTTGCTTTTGTTTTTATTTTGAGGAATCAAAATTCTCCATGATACAGCATAATAATTACTTGTAGCTATTTTGAGATATGAGTACTTGTTGTTCTCTTCAGAATCTTCATTCACAAAGACCATTTGGTATTATTTATATAGTAATTGGGCTACACCATTATAAATCATTAACGTATATCTTTTATTTTTGAATGATGCAGCTTTCATATTATTTGTTGTTTTATTATATTTTGGTCCTTAATTTATGAACACTACACTTAGTTTTATGCTAGATTGCTTAGATTTGTGGTTTCTAAAGGGCTATGATGTTAAATCATTTTTAATATGACATGCAACTTAACTTGATAAAATGGTCACTTAGTTCATCAATACTACACGTAATCTTTACTTCAATATTACTACACTTGATTTTGTGTTGAATATTTTAGATTCATGGGGTTTTTAATAATTTGATAGCAGTCATCAAGTCAAGCTATGATGGCCTCATTGATTAGTTGATATTTTATGATGTTAAACCTTTTTTAATATGAGAATCTGAGATGCAAATTAGTGTTAAATAAGTTGGTTTTATCATTTCTGGGTGTTTGAAGAATGTAAGCAGTCATCAAGCTATGAAGGCATCATTGACTAACTGATAAAAAATTTCAAACTTAATCCATTTTATAATTAAAGCAGCCATCAATATTAGTGAGATGTGAGCTTGTTTTACTATGTAATACTTTTTGGCTACCTTTGCTGTTATTTTGAGATCAATCTACTTGTCATTTTCTCCTATTTTCTTAGCCGTGAGGGAGAAACTCCACATGGAATATATACCCACCATGCCTTCAAATTTTAGTCACTTTATAAATTGGAAGGTTATTGCTTCATTAGAAAGAAATCAAATTCTCCATGATACAGCCTAAAATTACATGCAATTATTTTGCAATATGGCTACTTGTTGCTCTCTCTAGATTCTTCAGTCATGAGCACCATTCAACACTATTTATATAGCAATTGAGCTATACTTTCTATGACAACATTAAGATATATCAAACTCAACATTAAAGTATATTTCATTTTTTTATTGATGCAACTTTCATTTTATTTATTATTTCATTGTATTTTGGTCCTTAGTCTATCAATATTATACTTGGTTTTATGCTGAATTGCTTAGATTTAAGGTTTTTAATGGATTGTGACATTAAATTTTTTTTAATATGAGATGCAACTTAGCTTGACAAAATGGTTGCTTATATATCTTATTTAGTTGGGTCTATTTTAATTTTTTTTTACTGTAGCTTCCATTTTATTTAGTATTTCATTGTATTTTGGTCTTTAGTTTATCAATACTACACTTGATTTTATGCTAAATTGCTTAGATTTGTGGTTTTTAAAGGGTTGTGATGTTAAATCTTTTTTTAATGTGGGATGCAACTTAGCTTGATAAAATGGTTGCTTACATATATTATTTAGTTGGGTCTATTTCAATTATTTTTCTACTGCAGCTTTCATTTAGTTGGGTCCTTAGATGGGTCTGTTTCATTTATTTTTGGACTATAGTTTTTATTTTATTTGTTATTTTACTATATTTTGGTATTTACTTCCGCACTACTACAGTTGGTTTAGTGCTGAATAGGTTAGATTTATGTCTTTTTTAAAAATTTAAGCAACCATGAGCCATCAAGCTATGACGGCATCATTGATTATCTGATATAAAATTTCAAACTTAGCCCATTCAATAATTATATAACATAATTTTTTTTAGTTTTGTTTATATAGTGCAGCAAGAAGTATTCAAGTATAAAGAGCAGATCTTATGTGCAAACTTGATGACTTCTGGAGAGTGAATAATCAAGCCAAGACTACCAAGATTATTCCAAGTTTGAAAGATGTTAAAGTTTCATTTTGTTTTGTATAAGTGTATGATTGGATTGTACTCATTTGTTTATTTATTTGTAGTTTTTAAATTTTTTGTGTACTAAATCATATTCAAATGTATTAAATCATATTTGTAGTAATGTAATTTTTGTAGTTAATAAATTAAGTTATTAAATTATATTCAATTGTAATTTTGCGTTATGTAATTTTGTTTATAATAAAATTTATTTTTTAAAAGATTATTTTTATTGTTAGTCCACACTCCACAATTTATAAGTAAATAACTACAAAGCTGCATTTTTGTATTAAAATTTTTTTATTAATTGTAATATTTTTTAAATATTAATAAATAAATAAAAATTCTTAACAAGCCAATTCGAGCCGAACACAAGCTATTAATGAACATGAACAAATTCTCGAGCCAAACATGAACAACTGTTAATGAGCTGTTAACAAACATGAGCTGATATTGAACAAAAAAAATTCTTAACGAGCCGAACATGAACAAGTATCAAGTTCGCTCAAGCTTGGCTCATTTACACCCTTAAGCATCATGCATACATATCATTTCACTCTTGTAAATAGGAGGTATCCATTTTTGCACGATAAGGGATAGGCTTAACATGTGAGAGCAATCTCTTGTAGTGGAGAACACCCCTTCTTTATGAATTAGCCTATAACCAATTTTCATCTTGCAATTAGACTTAAATACTCTCAAGCCTGAGTCCAAAATTGAAGAGTCAAAATGAAATAAAAAGTTATAAATTTTATTACATTACTCTAAGTCATGGAATGCACATCACATATGATCTAGTCTCTTAGAGAGTGAGTTTAGGATTCTATACTCTTTCCTAACTAACAACAGTCTAGCCATCTTGCATTGCATAAGATTGGCTTAAATAATTTTAAATTTCTTAGATGGTGTTAGCTGACAGCCTCTTCCAGACGAGAAGTAAGTCCAAAAGAGTAAGAATATGTTTATTTTCTCAAATAAAAACTAATAATTCTCACATTTATAAAATTAGACTAGGTCAGGTTTCTGATTTATGTTAGAAATATTTTTAGACTTAAGTTATGAAATATTCATTGGAATAGGTCTTCAACCACAAAATATTTCTATAATCTTATGTTGTTATAAGTCCTAAATTTCTAATAAAATGTCAAACTCACAACTTTAATAAATTCAATCTCAAAAATATAAAGCCCAACAATAGGATAGTTAAAATGCTTATTGAGCATCTCAATATCTAAAACCATTTCCAATTTAATCCCTTTTGGATTCTTAAAAAAACCCTTCTTTCTTGGAGTGTTCCCTTTTGAATTTTCAAATTAACCATCCTTTTAAGACAAGCTTTGAAATCCATAGAGATGAAAGTCAGTTTCTTTAATCGAGAGTATTCTTAGGGAAATTTCCTTTATTCTAAGATATAATTAACTATAGAGGCTTCCCCTTAAAGAGAACTGTGAATCCTATAATAAAATAAACCTTGTTCTACCTCTCCATGTAGTTCAGGGGAAGAATCCTTGGTATATCAAAGACCCATCAGCCTTAAGCATCCTTATTAAGTAATTGAATCTATTACAAAGCAATATGTTTATCTTTTGAGATAATATATTTGTTACTAAATGATGTATTTGATTACCTAAATAAATATCCCCAAGATTTGTGTGGTGTTCCAAATAAAATTCTGACAAGTATTTATTTGAGTAATCAAATATGTCATTAAGAGATAAATATACTATCTCAAACAATAAACATATTATTCTATAATAGATTCAATTACTTAATAAGGACTCCTAAGACTGATGGGTCTTTGATGTACTAAAGATTTTTTCCATTGAACTACATGGAGAAGTAAGACATGATTTATTTTATTGCAAGTTCGCAGTTCCCTATAAGAGAAAGCCCATATAGTTGATTACATCTTAGGAGTTAAGGATCTCTTCCTAAGAATACTCTTAATTAAAGAAATAATTTTTTATTTTTATGGATTTTAAAGCTTGTCTTAAAAGGATGATGATTTAGAGATTCAAAAGGGAACGCTCCAATATGGAAGAATTATTTTGGAGACCAAAAAGAATTAAGTAGAAAATGCTTTAGATATTAGGATGCCCAGTAAGTATTTCAACTAACCTACCATTGGGCTTTATAATTTCGAATTCAAATTTATTAAGATTTAAATTGGCATTTTATTAAAAATTTAGGACTTCAATTCAAACAACATAAGACTGTAGAATGCCTAGTAGTTGAAGACTCATTCCAAAAAAATGCTTCATAACCTATGTCAACAAATACTCCTAACATAAGTCAGAAACTTGACCTAATATAAATTTTCTAGAAAATATCAATTCTTTTCCTACCAAAAGAAAAATAAACACCACCTAAGCAATCTTGAAAAACATGAATCCAGTCTTATGTATGCAAGATGGCTAGGCTATTGCATTTAAGAAAGAAGCTAATAGCCTAACTCGCTTTCTAATCCTAAAATAATATTTAGTGTGTCATGTACCTAACTAATGCAACAAATTTCCTTTTCTATGTATTGACTCACAATACATTTCAAGGCCTTGGGTATGCAATTCATGCCTACAATGATATGCAGTTAGAAATTGTCATGGGCCAAATCTAAAAAGAAGGTACACTTCCCCAAAGAAGTGTAGTCATCCTCAAAGGCTAAATACCCCTTTATGTGCAATAGGTGAGGCTTACAATTCAAGTAATACAAATAATATGCTATCATGTTTCAAAAAAGTTAATTATTTCTAGTTACTTTTAAGTTGTACTTAAGACTTTAATTAACATGAAGTTATAAGTTTCTTATTTTTTGTTTGAATTGTTTAAATTTAAGTTAGATATAAAATTTAATTTTCCTAGAAGCCTAACATTCTAGATATTTCATCATAAAAACACACAACATAAAGAAACCTATAAAAAGTAGGCAATTTTTATTGCACACCCAAAATAAATGAAGTTGAATTAATTAATAAAATGGGCCAATGCAGCCTAGTATCGTTGTACACCCTGAATGAAAAGAAAAATGGACAGCCGAGCTCTGCTCTTATATAGCCTGGCCTAGAACTAAAAGTTTGATCTATGGGGGTCTTCTTATAGGATCGTCACCTTTTTCAGGGACCTCCACAGGCTTCATAATAGATCACCAACTGGTAGAGTCAGCTCTTACTATTTCTAGACCCCATAGATCCTAACTTAATTCTAGATTCAAATTACATTTAAAATTCTAAAAATAAATTCCTAAATCCTACAAAATAGAGATTAAGAAATACACATAACACATTTAGCAATTATAATGCAGACATGCAGGCTTAGTATTAGTTGATTGCCAAGCCTCCTTATTTTATTGGGCTATGCTTAGGGACTTAAGCATACATGCAAGCAACCCATATTTATATATAATTTATTATTGCAGTCCCTTCTAGCATAGCCCCCACCAAAAAATAGTGTTAGCCTTAAAAGAATATCATACCATCTAAACTAGCAAGTAAATAATCTTAGCTATCCAATATAAAATATTACACCATAAAATAAGAAATGCATTTTATGTCACACAACATTATAGATCATCGGCCTAACATAAGTCTAGGGTCGGTGACTTAATAATCTAATGTGTGAAAAGGGGCTTGTGTGGTATGACTGCACTAGGCCTTGTTTTAATTTGAATTTGATTTAAAGTTCAAAGTTTGTTTAATTTAGCATTAGGTGGTTTCAATTTAAATGATTTGATTGATTTATGATTTTATTTTCATTTTAAGTTCATTTTATGTTAAAGTGGAATTTAAGTCTTCAAGAATGAAGAATAAAACAAATTCCACTTTGGGTGAAACTTATTCTATCCAATCATCCTGAATTCTAATATAATAAAATTTTCATTCATATGAGGGTCAAACTAAGATCTAAAGTATCTTAATTAACTTCTTTTGAATTCATTTGAATGGTTTATTTTAATTAATTAAGTTGATTTCACTTATTAGTTTTATGTTATTTATTAACCTCAATGGATTTAAGGAATTTTTATATTAAATAATTTTATATTTAGGTATAAAATTCAAAAGGTGATTAGTTTTGAATTTCAATTGATTAATTAATTTATCAAGAATTTATTAAATTAATTACTTAAGATTTTATTAAACTTTTAAATTCTTTTATTTCATTAAACCATAAGTACATAATTAATTAGATTATGTCACTTCATAGGATTATGAGATTTTTCTTCAGTATTATGATGTTAATGAAAATATTTTAAATTATTTTTATGATTTTTTATAATTACTATGATTTTTTTGATTTATTATTTCACTTAAATTGATAGAAGGATTGAAAATTCAACAACTTCTAATCTAGAGGTCATTTGAACTTGAAAGTTTTACGGTAAGTGGGGTTTCTTGCCAATTTAAGCTCCCTAAAGTTTCAATCAGATGTATAATTTAGGACTATATAGAATTTTAATTATCTCAATAAAACCTAAATTAAGCATAAATTAAAAATAATTAATTAAAAATTTTAATTTTCTTAAATTCTCCTCTAGAAGATAATCCATATATTATTTAGATTTTTTGGAGTTTTGGTTGATTCATTATGATTTTTTGAAGTTTAGATTAATTAATTGAGTTAATTAATAAATTAGGCCAGTTTAGGGTTTTATTAGTACCTAGAGAGTTATAATGTTGTGTTTAGGTTTCATTGAGTTTTATTATGATGATTCAACTTGATTTTATAATTTTCCTAATTTACTATTAACATATTTCATTAAATTCAATAGTTTATATATGAAATTTGCATATCTATAGATTTACTTTCTAATAAATCATGAAAATTTTATTTAAGGTATGTTTTAAGCTTAATTTCAATTCTCCTCACTAAGATGAATACATAGAGCCCTTATTTACATTTTTTTTTATTCAATATCTTATTTTTTTATTATTTTTAAAGTTTTTAGTTTTTTTTTGAATTTTTAAAGTACAAAAAATTCAGAAGTCTCGCCTCCCTCTTGATCAGTATAGAGACCAAAGCTCCAATGCTTGCTGTCAAATTTGATCAAGCTCTGGCTCATCGTTGATGGGAAACTCTGGTGAATGTTCGTTTGAGGTTATCTCCATCTAAGGAAGGTGTATGAAGCTTCAATTAGGCTTGAGGAGGTCATTTTCCTCATTTTCTATATATGGTTGAGAGCTTCAACCTTCTTGTTGTCGACTGTGGACAATCTCTGGCCTGCCATGGGTGAGAGGCTCAGGTAAGGCTTCAATTAAGACCCTCTTCACATCAGGAGCATGTAGAGATGATTAAATTCATGAGAGGAATTTTCTTTCCTCTCTTTCCATATATAGTTGAGATCCATATAGAAGAGATTTAGGGTGGTTGAAATTTGGCCATGATGAGAGTGTTGATTGGGGAGTCGGTTTAGCCTCTTTTTACCTTGTGAGTGTATTGGATTGAAGAACTTGGGGAGAGGAAGTCTCCTTACTCTCTTTTCTCCTTTGGCTATGAGCCTATTCCATGGAGGAGGAAAGATGATTTTTTTTTATTGCTACCCTTATAGGCTAGCTCTAAGGGATGGTCAACTGATTGGGATTAGCCTAAATCAATTAGGATAAAATGATGGATGAGGTATGGAGGAGAGGAAGCAGAATTTGACTTCTTTGCATGGGTTTCTCTCCCATGGCTCCACCTCACTTCTTATGATTTCATCTCACAAGTCTTTCTCCAAATGGATAATTGCCTACTCAAGTCAAACCATATAAGGTAGACATGGATTAGGTTAAGTCCATTTGGATTAGATTTAGTTTAATTGTTTGAATTCATGTCATTTGGGTTTAGCTTTAGCTAAACTGATTTGGGTTAGTTTGATTGCATGATTGGTTTTAGCATTAGATTCCAACCATTAATGATTGTTCATTGAATGCTTAATGGATCAATTGATTCATATGATATGAAAGCTTGATGTAATTTAGGCTACCTAAATCGATCAAATTGGATTTTCTAGCTTATTAGACTATTTTATGATTTTGGTTTAAACTTAATTATGTTCAATTGGATAATATGATGAATTGTAATGTTGATTTCAATAAATTTTAAGTTAGATTTTAATTTAAATCCAAATTAGCCTATTTTGACCAAATTTGACTTAAATGAGTTAAATTAATTTTCACTAAGTCAAATGACCAATTTAACTCAATTAAGGTATGTTTAGACTCCAATCATGTTTAATCACATGTGTGGAATGATTTAGAGTGTTTAATTTAAATTTGTTTTAAGTTGATATCGATTTGGATTTTAGTTTTAATAATGTTTATTTAGGGTTATTTAGATTAAGTGATCTAATTAGCCCAAATAAAGCCTTATTGAATTTAAGTTTATTTGATTCATGTTTAAATATATTCATTTTATAAATTTGAGTTTTTAGAATGACTTCATTTGGTCAAACTTTCATGGGTTCACCTTTGACTTGGTGGGACCCACATAAGTCAACTCTATGTCAAATGATTGATGAACTTTGACCTTCATTTGAATTTATTTTTAAATCCATTTATGTTTATATAATAACTTTATGCTTTTCATTTGATTTGCTTTCTATTTATTTTTATTTTTATTTGAATTTCTTTGAGTTTAGGTGATCTTGAGCTTAAGTAGGATAATTAGGTTAATCACTCTAATTATCTTATTTTAAACTCAAATAGATTTAAATTTTAATTGGAATGTGTTTGATTTAATTCTTTCTTTAGATTTAAGTTTGGGTTGAATTTACCTAATCCTATTAGGTTAGGTCAAACCCTAAAAGGATTCTCTAAGTCACCAAGTATAGTGTTCTAAGTGCCTAATCAAGAGGCTCTTAATCTAAGATTAGATATCCTAATTACTAATTTAGGGATGATGTTAACCTCTTCCAAAAATGAGGTCAACAAGAGTAGTCTATTTGACTTGAGTTAAATAAGGAATATGTTCCCAAAATTCATGGCTCATATCACTCTCAATTGATATGATTTATCAATTTAACAAGTTTAATTCCTTCATAAATAAGATCATTTACATTTGAGCCTATCAAAGATCATGCCGATCATTTGACTAAATAAACCCACTTTTAGTGGTCAAATCATTTATCGATTTAACACTACCTTTGTCGGTCCCAAGTCCGGATGTGAAAAGTGGAGGGTTGCGTTAGGTAGTCGACAGCCAGCATAAAACTTATCAAAATAATCATGACATGAATCCTTTAAATCATTGTGTTAATGCTAGGGCGTCCCCTAGAAGCGACGCGCTGTATGGCTTGAATACAACAAAAAATGTGCAAGGGTCGCTGCATCGGCGCCCAGGTGCAGTGTTAAATAGGTAAGGGTTCCCACATTATGGATGGATGCGGGCAAAGAAGTTAGTCCATGAAACTAGAATTAGGTTTGGATCTTAGAATATAGATACTCTTATAGGCAAATTAATGGAATTAGTAGATATTATCATTCATAAAAAGATAAATATTTTATGTGTTCAAGAAACTAAATGGGTTGGGGAGAAGGCCAAGAAGATTGATAGTTTAGGTTTTAAACTTTGATATTCAGGTAGAAGTCAAACTAGAAATGGTGTAGGTGTGATTATAGATAAAAGTTTGAAGGATAATGTTATAAATATTAACAGATGTTGAGATAGAATTATAGCTTTAAAGATTATTATTGATACTTGATTATCAATGTTATAAGTGTTTATGCTCCTCAAGTAGGTTTGTATGTAAGCTCAAAAGAAAAATTTTGGAATGAATTAGAGGGATTAATACAAAAGATACCTCTTGAAGAAAATTTTTTTATTAGAGGAGATTTAAATGGACATGTTAGTAGAGTGGTAGAAGATTTTAAGAGTAGTCATGGGGTTATGGATTTGGACTGACTAATAAAGAAGGTAGGACTATGTTAAATTTTTCCTTAGCTTACAATTTTGTAGTTACTAATACTTTATTTAAGAAAAGAGATGAACATATTACTACTTATAAAAATGGATCTAGTAAAACATAGATTGATTATTTTAAGATAAGAAAAATAGATTGTTTAGATTATAAAGATTGCAAGGTCATTCCAAATGAAAGTTTAAGTACCCAACATCGATTGTTAGTTTTAGATTTTAAGATGAAAGATTGTAAGAGGAAAAGTAAATTAAATTATTATCGTAGGATTAGAGAGGCACACTTAAAGAACACAAATAAAAATATTTTTAAGAGCAAGCTATAAGAGCTTATAATTTGGGATGTTCATAAGGAAGCTAATGTTATGTGAGAAAAAGTAGCAAGTGTAATTAAGCAAGTCGCTAAAAATGAGCTTGGAGAATCAAAAGAAAAATTTTCTTTTAATAAAAATAGTTGGTGGTGGTGTTAGAGTGTGTAAGAAAAGATAAAAAATAAGAAACATTGTTATAAAACTTAGTTTATATGTAAAAGCTCAGAGAATTGGGAGAGATATAAAGTGGTCTGTAGAGATTATATGAAATCAATATATGATGCAAAAAAATTTATCTTTTAGTGATTTATATAATAGATTAGATCCAAAGAAGGTGAAAGATGTACGTATAAGTTAGCCAACCAAAGAGATAGGAGAAGTAAATACCTAGTTCAAGTGAAGTGTATTAAGGATGAAAATAATAATGTACTTTTCTTAGAAAAGGATATTGAAAATAGGTGGATGAGGTATTTTGATAAAGTTTTCAATGAAGGATTTGAAAGTACAATTGATTTTTGCAACCTTAATACTCTAAATATAAATAGAGAATTTTATTTTTATCATCATATTAGTAAATCTGAAGTTAGAGAAGTTTTAAAGAAAATGAAATGTGAAAAAACACTAGGACCTGATGATATTCCAATAGAAGTGTGGAAATGTTTAAAAGATCAAGGAATTTCTTGGCTTACAAATCTTTTTAATGTTATTTTAAAGACTAAAAACATGTCAGATGAGTGGAGAAAGAGTTTGTTAATTCCAATATTTAAGAATAAAGGTGATGCACAAGAGTGTGCAAATTATAAAGGAAATAAGTTAATGTGTCATACTTTAAAATTATACGAGAGAGAAATTGAGCATAGATTATGATGTGATACAAAAGTTTCTTATAATCAGTTTGGTTTTATGTCAGGTAGATCTACTATGGATGTTATATATTTGTTAAGAGATTTGATGGAGAAGTATAGAGAAAGTAAGAAGGATCTACATATGATATTTATTGATTTAGAGAAAGCTTATGATAAAGTTTCAAGAGATGTTCTTTAGAGAGTTCTAGAGTAGAAAGGAGTTAATATTAGTTATATTCAAGTAATTAAGGATATGTATACTAGAGCAGTTACTTATGTCCAAACACAAGGAGGATTGACAAAATACTTTCCTATTTCAATTGGATTACATCAAGGATCAGCTTTAAGCCCTTATCTTTTTGCTTTAGTTATGGATGTTCTTACTAGGAATTTACAGGAAGATGTACATTGGTGTATGCTTTTTACTGATGACATTCTTCTTGTTGATAAGACTAGAGAGGGAGTCCAAGAGAAATTTGAATTAGGGAGGTCAACATTAGAGTCTAAAGGTTTTCATTTAAGTAGATCTAAAATTGAATATATGGAGTGTTATTTTAGTTATAGAAGTTTTAGTAGTAATGTTGTGACATTAGGTGAACAAGTCATTAATAAGAGTGAGCGATTCAAATATTTAGGCTCTATTGTTCAAAATGATGGTGAAATAGATGGAGATGTTATTAGTAGAATTCAAGTTGGATGGTTGAAGTGGAGGAATGCATTTGGCCTGTTGTGTGATAGAAAAGTTTCACTTAAACTTAAGGGAAAATTTTATAAGATGGTGGTAAGACCTGCAATGACTTATGGTGCAAAATGTTGGCCAACAAAATAGAAGCATAAGACTAAGCTAAGTGTTATAGAGATGAGTATGCTCAGGTGGATGAGTGGCTTTACTCTTAGAGATAAAATGTGAAATGAGTAAGTTCAGGAAAAAGTTGGAGTAGCTCCAGTGGCAGATAAGATTAGAGAGAGTCACCTTAGATGTTTTGGCCACATAAAGCATCGGCCTTCCAATGACCCGGTTAGGAGAGTAGATGCATAAGATTTGCTTTATGTTAAGAAAGGTAGAGGTAGACCTAAAAATACCCGGTTAAGATGTATAAAAAATGACCTTAGTATACTTGAATTAAATAAGAATTTAATACATAATAGGACACAATGGAGACGAAGGATTCATGTAGCCGATCCCACTTAGTGGGATGAAGGCTTGTTGTTGTTGTTGTTGTTGTTGTTGTTGTTGTTGTTGTTGTGGTCAAATCAATATGAGTCAAACTAAAAATTTATTAATAACATTCTTTGTTGCAATCACTCAAAGAATTGGTTAGAAATAATAGTTAGCCTTCTCTAATCATCCACCAAAATAGGGTATTGGCTTTAATGGATGAATTAACTCATTTGGCCAATTTGGCTTAATCCATGGTATAATTAGGCTTTAAAGGGCTTATACCATATTTATGATACTTAAAATAAGATTATATGTCCAATTGGTCTAATCAATTTGACGATTATGGCAAATTTGATTAAACTAGCTTAATTAAATCAATTTGGCATAATTGGGATGCTTCAGTATAACTGGACTATTTTATAGATCAAATTATTATATTAGAATAATTTTAACATGTAAATTTATTTATTAAAAAATTTGAATGACCAATTTAATGTCTATAAGGTCTGACTTCAACCTATGCCCTAAGCTGACCCAAAAACTTGGTTTGATTTTCCTAGTTTTAAATCTTTACTAAGCATGTATCAAGAAGTTTTGGAGGTTAATTTGTGCATACATATACTAGAAACATCTTATGAACGAATGTTTAGGGTGATTGGCAGATTTGGTTCAGTGAGGTGGACATCCAATTAAGGGCTTAAATAGGATAAAGATAAGTAGGTGCATTTGGCTCAACCATGAGTCAAATTCTCCAAATTAATATTGAGGATAGTCAATATAATCCTTAGAATCATGTTATTAATTACATAAATAATTAAATCAATAACATAGATTGATTACTTAATTTCATTAATTATATCCAATAGGGAATGACTAGGCTCAAGTAATGAAAGAGATTTACCCTAAGGATGGTTCAAGTGAAACCTATAAGGTAAAAAAAATAAATCTACAAGTGACCCTCCTACATTTGTTTTTTTATATATTTTTTTAAAGATTTTAGTAAGTCCAACATATTGGTTTAGGTTGAGTTGAGGCTTGGGTGTTCAAATGGGATATGAATTAATGTCAAATTAACATTTTAAATGTCAACTAGGGCTTAAATATAATTTGAACCTGGTTTGCCATGGCTCAAACATTGTTTAAGCAAGATTCAAACTATGTTCAAACATGATTTAAATTGTGTTAGAGAAGAATTTGAATACGGTTTGAGTAAAATTTAAATTATATTCAAATATGGTTTAAATAGGTTTTGAATAAGGTTTGTACATGGGTTAGAATTATTCAAATATAGTTGAAGCAAGGTTCAAACTATATTCACACTTAATTTGAAAAAGGTTGGAATAGTGTGTGAACAATATTTGAATAAGTTGACATAATAAAGTACATTCCAATAGTTATAATAGTGGTTGAAAAAATTGGTCATATAAAAGAGTAAAATAAAAGATTGCAACACAACAAAGAGTTATTACAATAGCTATAACACATAATAGTTTATAATAAAAATCTATATCATATGAAAATAACTGGTGGTGAGGGTGGATAACACTAATAGATAGAAAATGGTTGTTGGCCGTTAGTTTAATGTCTAAAGACATATTTTAGAATTTACAAAAAAAAAAATTAAGGGTTAGAGGGGTTAGGTAGAAGGAATGACAAGCTTAGTCCATATTAGGCTAATTTGGCTTAATTTAGTAGATCACTTAGAAAGAAGTATATTTTAAGTGAGATAAATAGCAGAATGATGGTGAGGCTTAGCTTAGGATGTTAACATATGATCGGAAGTAGATGATAAAGATTCATAGAGTTTAATGGATGTCAAGGTGTAGGGAACAAGGCAAGATCTTAATATTCATTAGTTTGGCTGGCCAAGTGCTATATAAAGGTATTTGAAATAGATATGAAATTTTTGTTGCTCATTTTTTGGCCTTAGATTATCCTTGGAAAGTGAAAGAAGAGATGTGACAAATTTAGCAGTGATATTAGCAATGAGTATTGAGTAACTACATAGAAATATAGATAGCAACCTATCTCACTAAAGAAAAGCCACATAATTGAAGCTACCAAGAACCAACCAAATGAAGGATACTACTCCACCTAAACATTTTAATTTAAGGTAAAAATTATTTTAGCACATATTTATTTGCATCATGAGCCTATGAACAATCATATTTGAATAAAAAAGAAGAAAAAAAAATTAAAGAGAGAAAGAAGGTGGCTAGCAATTAATGAGAGGAAGAGTTTCAAATCAATGCATTTTTTATTCAAATGTCAATCATTTCATGAATCGCTAGCTAAACATGTCCAAGTGGAAAAAAAATTATGTTTTAATTATCTCACAAATAAGCTTTCTATGGTTTCTTATTTATTCTCTTATTATGAGGCTTTCCATTGATTTCTTACTTAAACTTTAGTCTTTGCTCTTATGTTTTGACCTTTAGATTGATTTTTTTAATACCATTAGCTCAAATTTTTTAATCTTCATATATTAATAAAATATCACAAAAGAAAGTAAAATAAAAGTTATAATATATCATAATAAAATATATCGTAATATCAAGCTTTACATCATTCTATAATTAATAAATATTCTTATAATAATAAAAGAGTGAAGTATAAACCAGTATAAAGGTAGTAGGCCTTTATTTATACAAGTAGTTGAATTATAGTTTCTAATTATATGTTTGTTGTACCTAAATTACATTGCATCCTTGCCTTCCTTTAAAGGGCTTCTATTTTTTTAAATGATTATTCTTTGACTTCACTAATAATGGTAGCACAACAACTTTTTGTTTCAACTATAACTTCCAATATTTTATCCATTTTGATTGAATATTTGTTTTTGTCATAAGTAGCTAACAATACTTCTTATGTATAAAACTTTGAACATAAGCTATAATAAATGCCTGTTTGCAAGGAAGATCTATAAATGTCAAACTTTTTTCATGTACATGTCCTCCAGTATAAATCAAAATTATCATTAAGGCCACCAGAAAAGACATGTTCAAATTAATTAGGGTATACAGTCAAGCTTGAGCCAAATTTAAGAACATCACTATTATTTTTAAATTTTTATTTTTTGCTAAAATTGTATTCACTATAATAGCACATCTATCAAAGAAGATTTTATATTATGTCTCAAAAAATCTAATATGATAGTCACTAAATAGGAGTGTGCAAATAGTAATATATTAGTAATTCAATTGAAGGAATTGAGTTTGTTGATTATGCATCACAAAATAAGTGGTGCAACACTTATAAATATTTCTCACTTTATATATACAATCTATGAAAACTTTAAGAAAACATTTCTTTCAAACATCAGTCCTTTACTTTATTTCTCACTAAATGTCCAATCGACTTGCTTGTCTTTTTTAGTCTTCTTTATATACTATAAGAATGTTGGCACTTGATTCATCTTTAGAAAATAATTGATTAGCATATAATAATATAATTATTATAAGAATATGTTCTCTAACTAGGGGTGTAAACGAGCCGAGCTTGAGCGAGCTTGGTACTTGTTCATGTTCGGCTCATTAAGAATTTTTTTTTTGTTCAATATCGGCTCGTGTTCATTAACAACTTGTTAACAGTTGTTCGTGTTTAGCTCGAGAATTTGTTCGTGTTCGTTAACAGCTCGTGTTCGGCTAGAATTAGCTCGTTAAGAATTTTTTTATTTATTAATATTTAAATAATATTACATTTAATAAAAAAAAATTTAATACAAAAATGCAGCCTTGTAGTTATTTATTTATAAATTCTAGAGGGTGGACTAACAATAAAAATACTCTTTTAAAAAATAAATTTTATTACAAATAAAATTGCATAATGCAAAATTACAATTGAATATAATTTAATAACATAATTTATTAACTACAAAAATTACATTACTACAAATATGATTTAATACATTTGAATATGATTTAGTACACAAAAAATTAAAAAACTACAAATAAATAAACAAATGAGTACAATCCAATCATACACCTATACAAAACAGAATGAAACTTTAACATATTTCAAACTCAAAATAATCTTGATAGTCTTGGCTTGATTATTCACTCTCTATAAGTCATCAAAGCTACTCTTTATACTTGAATACTTCTTGCAGCACTATATAAACAAAACTAAAAAAAATTATGTTATATAATTATTGAATGGGCTCAGTTTGAAATTTTATATCAGATAATCAATAATGTCGTCATAGCTTGATGGCTCATGCTGCTTAAATTCTTAAAAAAGACATAAATCCAACCTATTTAGCACTAACCAAGTATGGTATTGCGGAAGTAAATACCAAAATATAGTAAAATAGCAAATAAAATAAAAAATTTAGTCCAAAAATAAATGAAACAGACCCATCTAAGGACCCAACTAAACAAGATATATAAGCAACCATTTTATCAAGCTAAGTCGCATCTCATATTAAAAAAGATTTAACATCACAGCCCTTTAAAAATCACAAATCTAAGCAATTCAGCATAAAACCATGTGTAGTACTAATAAACTAAAGACCAAAATATAATGAGACAATAAATAAAATGAAAGCTGCGGTCAAAAAATAATTGAAATTGATCCAACTAAACAAGATATATAAGCAGTCATTTTATCATGCTAAGTTGCATCTCATATCAAAAAAAATTAACATCACAGAAAAACCTTAAATCTAAGCAATTCAGCATAAAACCAAGTGTAGTTTTCATAAACTAAGGACTCAAATACAATGAAACAATAAATAAAATGAAAGCTACATCAATAAAAAATGAAATATACTTTAATGTTGAATTTGATATACCTTAATGTTGTCATAGAAAGTATAGCCCAATTGCTATATAAATAGTATTAAATGGTCCTCATGATTGAAGAATCTAGAGAGAACAACAAGTAGCCATATTTCAAAATAACTGTATATAGTTTTTAGGTTATATCATGGAGAATTTGATTTCTTTCTAATGAAACAATAACCTGCCAATTTATAAAGTGACTGAAATTTGAAAGCATGGTGTGTATATATTCCATGTGGAGTTTCTCTCTCATGGCTAAGAAAATAGCAAGTAGATTGATCTCAAAATAAAAGTAAAGATAGCCAAAAAGTATAACACAGTAAAATAGGCTCATAGCTCACTAATATTGATGGCTGCTTTATTATAAAATGGGCTTAGTTTAAAATTTTTTATCAGCTAGTCAATGATGCCTTCATAGCTTGATGACAGCTTAAATTTTTCAAACACCCAGAAATGATAAAACCAACTTATTCAACACTAATTTGCATCTCAGATTCTCATATTAAAAAAGGTTTAACATCATAAAATATCAGCTAATCAATGAGACCATCATCGCTTGACTTGATGGCTGCTATCAAATTATTAAAAACCCTATGAATCCAGAATATTCAATACAAAATCAAGTGTATTAATATTAAAGTAAAGGCCAAGTGTAGTATTGATGAACTAAGCAGCCATTTTATCAAGCTAAGTTGTATCTCATATTAAAAATGGTTTAACATCATAGCCCTTTAGAAATCATAAATCTAAGCAATCTACATAAAAACAAGTGTAGATTTGATAAACTAAGGACCAAAATATAATAAAATAACAAATAATATGAAAGCTGCATCATTCAAAAATAAAAGATATACCTTAATGTAGTCATAATGGAGTAGCCCAATTGCTATATAAATAGTACCAAATGGTCCTCGTGGATGAAAATTTTGGAGAGAACAGCAAGTACTCATATCTCAAAATAGCTACAAGTAATTATTAGGTTGTATCATACAGAATTTTGATTCTTCAAAATAACAACAAAGGCACTCAAAAAAGTATTAAACAGTAAAATTAAATGGGCTCAATTTGAAATTTTTTATCAGCTCATCAATGAGGCTGTCATAGCTTGTTGGCTGCCTAAATTCTTAAAACCCCATAAATCCAACTTATTCAGCACAAAATCAAGTATAGTATTGTTGAAGTAAATACCAAGTGTAGTATTGATGGACTAAGGTCACTATGCAAGTAAGCAACCATTTTGTCAAGCTAAGTTGCATCTCATATTAAAAATGGTTTAACATCATAGCCCTTTAGAAACCATAAATCTCATCAATCCAGCATAAAATCAAGTGTATTATTGATAAACTAAAGACCAAAATACAATAAAATAGCAAAAAAAAAAATGAAAGTTGCATCAAAGATTCAATTACTACCAATAAAACATTAAATATAGTGTTAGTTTAATAATCCAAAGTCCAAATAAATTCAATTGCATATATGTTGCTCCTCCAATCTTTTCGTAGCCTGTAGTTTTAATATTCAAGAAGTTTCACATACAAATTTTCTCCATCCATGATCTATTGCTATAATAAATGGTCATTTATTAGACTCATATATGAAAAAACTAAGACAATAATAATTAGTATAAAAAATAAATAAATATGAAATTGATTCTTACCAAAGAATTCTTGATATTGCTTTGAGAACCTCTAATCCAACTAGTTGTACAAATAATTGCATTAATAGTTTTTGTGGATAAAGAGTTTCTACAATCATCCAAAACTCTACCTAGCTGCAGAGATTGTCAAAACATCCCTAGTAACTTTGGATAAGTATGGATATTTTAGAGTATTCATCCTCCACCAATCAAGAACATCAAATTATTTTATACTACACTGATATAAATAGTACCAAATGCTCCTCGTGAATGAAGATTTTGGAGAGAATAGCAAGTAATCATATCTCAAAATAGCTACAAGTAATTATTAGGCTGTATCATAGAGAATTTTGATTCCTCAAAATAACAACAAAGAGAGTCAAAAAAGTATTAAGCAATAATATTAAATGAGCTCAATTTAAAATTTTTTATCAGCTCATCAATGAGGCTGTCATAGCTTGCTAGCTACTTAAATTCTTATGAACCCCATAAATCCAACTTATTTAGCACAAAATCAAGTGTAGTATTGTTGAAGTAAAAACCAAGTGTAGTATTGATGGATTAAGGTCACTATGCAAGTAAGAAACCATTTTATAAAGCTAAGTTGCATCTCATATTAAAATGGGTTAACATCATAGCCCTTTAGAAATCATAAATCTCAGCAATCCAGCATAAAATCAAGTGTAGTATTGATAAACTAAAGACCAAAATACAATAAAATAGCAAAAAAAAAATTGAAATCTGCATCAAAGATTCAATTGCTGCCAATAAAATATTAAACATAGTGTTAAACTGTTAATAATCTAAAGTCTAAATAAATTCAATTGCATATATGTTGCTCCTCCATTCTCTTCGTAGACCGTAGTTTTAATATTCATGAAGTTTCACATGCAAATTTTCTCCATCCATGATCTCTTTCTATAATAAATGATCATTTAT
Source organism: Cymbidium sinense (assembly GCA_021442155.1). NCBI lineage: Eukaryota > Viridiplantae > Streptophyta > Magnoliopsida > Asparagales > Orchidaceae > Cymbidium > Cymbidium sinense. Next base: position 27,759,363 of record CM038228.1, on the reverse strand, counting down.
TAGACTCACATATGAAAAAGCTGAGACAATAATAATTACTATAAATAAATATGATATTGATTCTTACCAAAAGATTCTTGATATTTTTTGAGAACCTCTAATCTAACTAGTTGTACAAATAAGTGCAGTAACAGTTTTTGTAGATAAAGAGTTTCTATAATCATCCAAAACTCTACCGTCAGTACTAAAAGCAGATTCATATGCAACCGTTGTTATGAGAATTGTCAAAACATCCCAAGCAACTTTGGATAAGTATGGATACTTTGGAGTATTCATCCTCCACCAATCAAGAACATCAAATTATTCTGTACTGCACTGATATAACCCTTCTTCCAAATATATTTGTATATCTATTTTGAAACGAACTAGATGCTATAACAAAATCAGTTAAACCTAATGTATAATCAAAAGAAGATGAAAATGATGACTCCCTTTGTAGCTGTGAGGACTCAAGTATAGTTGTTACAGCTGAACTACAACTAGCAATATTAGAAATATATTGATTATAAATCTCCAAAATAACTGCTTCAACTTCTTTAATTTTGAATTATATCTCTGAATATGAGTATATCTTTAAAAATATAAAATTTATGAACTTCATCTTTAAGCATGGATTTAACATAGCCGCTACAGACATTAGCAAATTGCATTCTCCCTAATACTTGTCAAATTTAATTTTCATAGCATTTGTCATTTCTTTAATATATTCAGTTGATGAATTGCATTCCTCCATCAATAACTTCTTAACATGCATAACCGTAAGTAGAAAAATATTTGTAGTAGGATATGTCGAACCAGAAATCATTTTTGTGACATTATGAAAAATAGCAAGAAACTTCCTAATAACCTCATACCTTTGACAATCAAATTCATATGGCAACCACTTGTAATTGCTATCTCGAGCTGCATAATGGTATAATACACTACGAAAAATAAAGGCAAATTCAAGCATAATGTATTTATAATTCCATCGTGTAGGAACATCAACAGATAAACCCTTAGAAGTGGAAATCCCTAATTGCTTCGCCACCTCAACAAACTTATGTAATCTAGCAGGAGATTTTTTAAGATATTTTATTGATTCCCTGATTTGATAAATGGTATTTTGAATCTCCTTTAAACCATCTTGAACCATTATATTCAAGATATGAGCACAATATCTGACATGAAAAAATAACCCATAAAATGTAACTTACCTCTTGACTGAAAATTAGATTTGAAAGCATTAGCGACAACATCATTGTTAATAGCATTATGCAATGTAATTGTAGAAACTTTATCCTGTAAATTTCACTCCAACAAGCATTCACATATAGCATCACAAATAAAAGTACATGTGTGAGGTGGTTCAAGCTCAAAGAAATTGATAATACACTTGTGTAATTTTCAAGACTCATCAACATAATAAATTATTTAGCACATGTACCCCACTATTTGATTGGAAGTCCAACAATCAGATGTTAATGAGACAATATGTATGCTTTTAAGATATGCCTTTAGCTTTTCTTTTTTGCTTCATAAACTTTCATGTAATAATTTTTTATAGTATTTCTAGAAACTCTTTCAGAATTAAGATTCAAGACCTTTAACAAAATATTGAACCAAGTATGCTCAACCATCATAAAAGGATACTCATGCATAATTATCATTTTTGCTATTATCTCTCTAACCTGAAGATGATCATAACTCTTTGGATCAGTAAAAATTGGAATCTCAATTTCTGAACTAGCATTAGAAGGCATAAAATTTAACAATTTTTATCTTTTATCTAGCAACTCCATAACTTGTTTATTTTTAGCTTTGATGTTATCACACTCCCTAACATATCTGAGAAGTTGTCAAGTGGTGTCAGTGTTGAATTTATGAAATTTTATACAACAACATATGCATTGTAAATAGGATGCATTGACACCTTTCAAAGTTGAAACAGTTTCAGTAAAGTTCTCCCAAACTGTATACTTCTTTTTCCTAGTCTTCTTAGGAGGAATTCCTCCAATATTAGTATCAAATGTAATTACTTTTGAACAACTAAGTTATGAAGAAAGATTAGGATCTTCATTACTATTTCCATCATATATAATAATCTCATTATCAGATGATGTAGTTTGAGATAGATCAAAATTTGATATGATAGTAGATTATATTGAAAACAAAATATGTGTCAAAACTAAAGGTACAATCCATATGCTTCAAATAAGAACATTAAGATAATTTATTGACATAATTCATATAGAAATATAACATTAGTAAATTTTATATTTTAAACATATAAAGTCAACTTAAACATAAAGCATGAGGCTTTCCTTCTTGATTCCAACAAAGTAAAACAAAATTAAATGAGAAGACATTTAGAAAATAACATATTTTATTTGTTGTTTTATTGTGTTTTGGTCTTTACTTTATCAAATACTATACTTAGTTTTATGATGAATAAGTTGGTTTTATCATTTCTAGGTGTTTGAAGAATTTAAGTAGTCATCGAGCTACGAAGGCATCATCGATTAGCTTATAAAAAATTTCAAACTGAACCCATTTTATAATTAAAGCAGCCATCAATATTAGTGAGTTGTAAGCTTATTTTACTGTGTAATACTTTTTGGCTCTTTGTTGTTATTTTGAGATCAATCCACTTGTTATTTTCTCCTATTTTCTTATCCGTGAGGGAGAAAATCCACATGGAATATAACACACCATGCCATCAAATTTCAATTACTTTATAAATTGATAAGTTAATACTTCATTAGAAAGAAATCAAATTCTCCACGATACAGCCTAAAAAATACTTGCAGTTATTTTGAGATATGACAACTTGCAGTTATTTTAAGATATGACTACTTGCTGCTCTCTCCAGCTTCTTCATTCATGAGGACCATTTGACACTATTTATATAGTAATTGGGCTATACCATTACGACTACATTAAGATTTAAGAGTTGTGATTTTTAAAGGGTTGTGAAGTTAAATCTTTTTAAATATGAGATGCAACTTAGCTTAATAAAATGGCTGTTTATATATCTTGTTTAGTTGAGTTTGTTTCGACTATTTTTTGACTGTAGCTTTCATTTTATTCGTCATTTAATTTATGAATACTACACCTAGTTATACAACCTAACATGCATAACTCATAATCAGAAATGAATCAAATGATCCTCATACTACAGTGCAGTCCCCCTCATCACTGAACAGAACAAATATATGTATATAATCAACCCTAAACACCAAATGTTCATCCTCCTTGAAATAAAGCTTTCAAATACCAAGTAATAAAATGACTACATAAAGATAGTAAACCCTAAACACCAAAATATGCATGACATTACAAAATCAAAGAGAGAAGAGGCACTTCAACATTTCATTGCACATTCCAACCAAAAACCGAACACTGAAAATCAGAAATCCGAGAAATTTTAATAGCATTTTTGAGCTATCTAGAACCCAGGCACTTCAGCAAATCAAGAAGTTAGGCAAAAGATTGAGAAACTAGAAAGTAATAAACGATACCAAACAGTAGAAAAGAAGGTTTCGTAATCGACGATTTGGCTAATCGGCTCTACCCGTGGATTAGAGCATTGCAAGAATATCAAGTTGCAGCTCGTGCTCTCATAGAGGAGGTCCATGAGGGAAGGAGATTGGGATTTGGGGACTCTCGATCGCAGAAATAGGGCAACAGTCGAAGAATCAAAGAGACAAAGAGTCGAAGAGGTTGCAAGTGCAAGCCATAAATAGTGAACTATGAACCCTATCCCATTTCGTAGCTTAAATAGTTAGGGGTTTGGATATAGGTTAAGACTTAATAGGAAATCTCCAAATCAACCGTTCATTTAAAAAATAGAGAATTTTAATGATTCTGATTTCATCCAAATCATTAAATTAATTTTAATTTTTATAATATATCTAAATTTATTTAATTTAAACATCATTAATTAAATTAATTATTTATGTAAATATAAATTAATTGATAAATTATTTAATGATATTACATATATACTATATAATTTTATATAATTATTTATAAATATTTATAAATATTTATTTATTTTGAGCCAAATCGAGTCAAGCACGAACGAACAAAAGATTGTTCGTGTTCGGCTCGTTTATATATCAAGCCTAAAATATTTGTTCGTGTTCGGCTCGCATACTTTACAAACGAGCCGAACACGATCTACTTAGCGATCCGAACATGAGCTGCTCGTGAACAATGAGCTTTTTTGATAGCCCTTGTTCTAACTATGCTCCAATCAAGATTGAATCATGTTTGAACAATATTTGAATTATATTTTAACATGACTCTAATCATATTAGTCTAAATGAAACTTATTTAGATAAAGTTCAAACAATATTCAAATATGATAAAAAATCTAGTTTGAGTAAGGTTTGAGCTTATGTTTGAACATATTTAAATAATATTATGGTGCAAATAAGGCTTGAACGTGTTTGAATATGGCTAAAAAAATAAATCAAACAAGATTTGAGTATGTGTTTAAATTTATTTAAAGATTGTTCAATTATGATACAAACAAAGTTGAACGAAGTTTGAACCTATTCAAACATAAATAAAAAATATAGTTTGAATAAGTTTCAAACATGTTCTAGCAATGTTTGATTATCGTTTGAAAAGTTCCAAATGATTTAATTATGCTTTTAACATATATTCTAATAAGATCTACAATTTAGGCCTCATTTGGATAGACTTTTTAGGTGCGTTAAGATTTTTAGACTGTGAAAAGGTCTTTAATTTTTCTATTTGAATAGGGAGCTTTATTAAACTCCGTTTTAATTCAATTTCACGAAGTTAAACGAGGACGCCTTTCGCACTACGGTCTGTGTTTTCAGGGAACGAAATGTCATAATTGCCCCTTACTTTTTGGTCTTGTACTCTAGTAATTTTAAATACGGGTCAAGCATAATCATAATTTGGTCCTAAAAAGTACTAATGATCCAAACAGTAACCTTCAGCTTTTCAGCCATGATTGAAAGAACAGAAGTTTTGCAAAAAATATTTTTAAATCAATTATTTAAGAAGCCAACATCTAAGCCAAATGACCCCTTGATCTTTAATATTCTCTTTAGATTTGTTTTAGAGCACAATCAAATGATATAATCTATAAAATATGATAAACATTAGAAAAACAACACTCATGTTTGTTGAAGTTGTTCATATCTATACTACTATTAAAAAGTGGCTTATGTTTCTTCCGAAAGTAAATCTTGGCTATTCATTTCTCATATGAGTGATGTGAGGTGAGATTTTTATAATCCGTTTGAAGTTAAGAAGTCAAAAAGGTTCATGTGAAAAAACAATTTATGTTGTTTATATGCAAAGTATATAATTCATAGATACATTTACATATTTATTATCTAAACTTTTATTTTTTACTTAGACAGCAGTTAAATCTCTATTATTATATATTAAAAATAATATCATCAAATTAATTTTTAAAGTCAAATGCATGTTATTATGCATAAAAATATTTTTTTTAAAATATCAAACTTTATGAGTTTGGTATGTAAATGCATAACAATTGTATGCTACATATGCACTTCCTTGGATTTGATATATTTACAAATTAAGCATATACTTTTAATATATTTACATAAATACCACATAATCTTTTCTTTTTCACTTAAATGTCACTCAAATCTCTATTATTATATCTCAAATAATATCATTATTACTTTTAAAAATCAAATACACTTTTTAATGTATAGAAAAAGAGTCAGTTTTGTACATATGCAATTTTATTAGTTAGATATGTAAATACATAAAATTTTTATGCTATGTATGCAAAATCTCCTATTTGGATTTGAAAGATTTTGGCTGATTCATTTGATTCAATTGTCAAACGTTGTATCTATTCAGTTCCTTGAATTACTTTTCTAACATCTTTATCATAAGATTATTTTCTTTTTTTTTTTATTTTTATTTTGGGAGATTTACATACATATCACACAACTCTTATATATTTATATATCTAACACCTAAAGTTAGATATTTAAGTATCTAACACTTTCCTATGCTTAAAAAGATGCATTTCACTTTTAAAAAGTGACTAAAGTGATATTTTTGATGTGATATTAAAGATTAGGATGTTATATATATATAAATTGAAGTTTAAGTGTTAGATATGTAAATACATAAGAATTGTGTGGTATGCATGTAAATGATGGGATATGTTTCGCCAACTTGTTTCTTAATTGCCGATGAACTGATCGAAAGGCTGTTTAGTTTATTTGTTTTGTATGGTTCTCGCGATTTATTTTACGCATCACTTGATGAAGCTTGCATTTTTTTTATCTCCCGCCTTCGTTTTTTTTTTTTTTTAATTATTTAGTGGGTTAGCTTCTCTTGTTTGTGGTCTTCAAGATGCATTATTTACAATGAAATACATAGCTCTGATACGTTCTGGATCGTTTTGATGTCTATTTGCTTTGAAATTACATCAGATCTGTCCTCTCTTCTTCCATGTTTTTAGACGATTTTTTTTTTGTCAGGTTAATAGTTGATATAAACAATTTTTTTCTTGTTATTTTCTTCAATCTTATTAATTGATTGAGAAATGCATGCAGCGAATATGTTAACATTGTATTTTGTTTAGAAATAAGATTAGTTTTTAATGTAATGCGTTTCTTTTATCAGAAGAGTAGATTTGGTTGAGGGGAGCCATGGATGTTGCAGAGCAGGTAGAAGAGAATCTCTTTGCCGTTAGCGATACCAAGGTATTAACAAAGGCTTTCTCAGAAAAATCTTGATGAGGCCCCTTTAGTGGCGCCCATAATGTTTGTTGCTTTTACGCCCATGTTGAATGGCATGCTGTTGTAACATATTTATACTGGCTGATACAGAATGGAAAGTGCCAAAGTGGTGGCGTTTTGACATGCTGATTTGTGAAGCATGACGATCCCTTCCCTTCGTTAATTTAAGAACCTTTTTTTAGAAATTCTACATGGTAGATGCATTAATACTCTTGGTTGTATTACATGGAAGTAATTTAACCCCTTCTGCGGAGAACCTATAAGAGCTGTTTGGCAATAGTTGTAAGGCGAAGTTGAAGTGGGATTTAACTTAATTCTTGTAACCAGTTAAAGTGGCAAACTTAAATCCCACAATTTCTTAAATTCCATCTTTACACAGTCCATGGTAAATCCCGGAACTACTGAATCCCATGACTCGGCAAATTAAGCTCGCATTGTGTCTTCTTAATCATTGGATTATAAAAATAAAAAAATCTTCACATGTCATTAGTCTCATTGATTGCTTCCCCTAATGAGCTCTGATCAGGACTTCCTCACTTTCGCTTTGTTGTGGAGGGTGTTATCAAATTTGGTCAAGAGTGGGAGGGGAGAAGATGAAGGTTATTTAATTAATAAATAAATGCAAATGCTAATTTCCTGAATTATTAAGATTAATATATAAAACATAGAAAATTATCTATTTTAAAAAAGTGGTAAGTTTAATTCTTTCTCTCCTTGGAATTTATTAATATTTAATTAAGTAAATTTGATATAGATACAAAAACAATAATTAAAATATTAAATTAGACTTAATAATTAATATTAATCGATTAAAAATAAATTAACTTAAGGGTCATTTATTTGGATGTATTTGTAGTGTAATGTATTTAAAATGCGCGATTCAAAATTTGATATTAGTTTGAAGAATTTGTAATGCAATGTAAATTTCAAGTAATTCTAAACACACCTATAGCTTATTTTTGATCGAACCTTTTTATGTTTTTTCATGCCATGCATTTCTATAAAATTTTCATTTTGCAGATTTGAATGTGTGCATCAGCACACTTCATATGAATGTTATTAATTTCTCAACATTATGTGCTTCTAGAAGTTATCCTTGACGTCCTAATAAAATAGTTGTTTGATATAGAAAATGTTTCCTTGAATGGGTCTAATATAACTCCATCTTATGATTATTTTGTTTTCTTGTAAATCTATTTAAGTAATTCATATATAAAATTATTTATTTATTTATTATGTTTTTACTTTTCGTTTTAACACTAATAATGAATCTTGTGCATACGTGTGTGAGATCACTTGACAAATGATTTGTACTATTTAAATGTTTTAATTTTTATAATTATTTTATCATTTCAAATACATGATTTGAAGTTTAATTTATCAATAATATAATTAAGAATATAAAGATAGTCTAAATTTTTTTCATCCGATGATTTCTTATCTTAATATTTTTTTCTATATATATTTTTATTAATATAAATTTATTCAAACAAGTTAGCTATTAAAAAGAAATCATATATTACATATCTTTTTGTTACCTCTATAATATATTTTCCTCTATTTTCTTATAGTCTTATTCTTGTCTCACTCGCACTACTTATTTGACATCAATTAGGCATGTTTATATATATATATATATATATATATATATATATATATATATATATTTTAATTGTATAAAATATATTATTGATTCGTTATTTTTAATTTTACATATGTATGATATATTTGTCACACATATATATTATTTTTTTTATTTACAATTTGTAATAGCATTTTTTTATAGATATGCATTTTAAATTCTTATATATTTATTGAGAACTTTTAATATATAATTTTCCTATATCTCAGAAAAAATATTAATATAATTAAGGTTAAGTTGGACTTTAAACTCTTCAACCAATAATAATACGAATAGTTATATGATTATATTCAATAAATATGTTTCATTCCTTTTTTTTTTTCTAATTTATTATAACATATATATTACAATCAATTGACTTCTACATTTGAATTTAATTCCTTCTATAAACATATATTATTTTATTCAATTTTTTTTTAAATATAAGTTAAGTCATACTTCATGCATTAACGTATGCACCAAATGCTTATGAATAATAAATTTATAAGAATATAGACTAATGTTATAAACTCTTATTTCATAATTATTTAATATATGTTCTAAAGAAGTGTTCAAAATAATAAGCTCAAAATTTCTCTTTATATAAAATTTAGATATTCATAAATATTATATTGAATTATAACTTTGGATATTATTATGAATTTAAAAGATATTTACTTATCATCCCCATATCAATTCTTCATAAGATAAAATATATATATCTACTACTCTTGTCAATACCTTATAATTATTTATATCATTTATCATTTTCTTATTTACATAATCTTCTATTTGATCTTTTATTTATGTCTTTAAATTATGATTAATTGTATTGGCATGTTGGCATATATCATGAGTGAGTAATATTTTTATCAAATGTAACTCTATAAGTAGCAAGATGAATCTTAAGAAATATATAATTTTAAAGACGAGCAACTTAATTTCAAAATAATTTATCATCCAAATTAATCATATAATATGACACATACTTTTATAATTATTCAAAAAAAAATGATTTTGTCATTAAAAATAAAAATTTAATTTTAAAAAATCTTTTTCGACTGAATAATTCTTAAAATAAGAAAAAGAAGTTGAGCAGAATTTAGATAATCCTATGTATAATCATTTATATAAAATAATATGAAAATGAAGATATAGAAATTAAGAGACATATAATGATAAAAAAACTAAATAATAAAAACATATTTGAGAAAATAAATTCAAATAGATTGACTTATAATTCTAATTTAATCTCATCAGTCTTGAAAATATATAACTTTAACTAAAGAGTTATGATAAAATTATCTAAAAATAATAACTGAAAATTAAATTAACTTATATTCTTATAACTCTTTGTATATTTCATAAATACATGGAACATTATTCATTGAACTATAAGTTTTTTGAATTTTAATATATAACTTTTTTATAAATAAAAATATGAACTTATTATTTTGCTCTTTTTAATCAAAATATCAATTAAATAATAAAATTTAATATTTATAGTATTATTTTTTATTTTTAAAATATTATTCATATGCATTTGATGCACATGCAATATTACTAGTACTTTAAAAAGTATCAAACTCTATCAATGCAATCATCATCATCATTTGAGTAAAAAGTCTCAAATAACAATGTACCAATGATAATAGTAATGAAAGTCAAATTATGAAAAAGGTTGGGACTTTCTTTGATATGACTCCATATCCTCAAATAGACAACAGAGGCAAAAGGGGGAGAAGAATTCCAAATTGGCTAAAGGACTTCACAATATAACATAAGTAATTACTCAAGACAATAAGGAGGGACAAATACAACCATAATTTTACAGAGACTAAACAGACAGAGACATGATATGTAATCAATTTTTCAAAAAGAACTTATCTTCTTCGGCCTCTTCTTCTTCTCCTTCCTCTTCTCCTTCTTCTGACCAACCTTTTCTCTTGTTTCCTTCATCGAAATCCGCCGCTTATCTCCGATCGAAGAACCCTAGGGTTCCTCCTCGCTCTCAGTCCCTCTTCCCCTCTCCGGAGCGTCGACGACTCAAAATGTCAAGAGAAACAAACCAAAAGCAGAGTTAAGGCAACTTACCCTCGCAGCATCATCTCACGGCCTAGAACCTCCAGAGTGTTTTGAATCAAGGGCCAAGATTAATTCCCCGGGTCTAAGATCAAGGCAAGAGATCAAGCCGCGCAGAGAACAACGCGTGTAATCCACTAATGGATGATAGGAAATCAAGAACCGCTCGATCGAAACACAAATCCAAGGGCAGATAAGAGACAAACCAATCCAACGATTCACGGTTCAGGTCAAAAGAAACTCAATCCAAGTGCTAGATCCAACGGCCAAGAGAAAAAGACGCAAATCCAATGGTTCAGAAAGCACCCGATAATCAACCGGATTATCCCTTAACTCAGCCGGGTTCATTCCACTCAGAGTGAGTCAACTCACTGAACCAAACCCAAGTCTCACCAAACTAGACTCTATCATTGGTGCTCTTGTTGATTACCACAACCAGCAATGGCAGAAGGCACAAGGCATACAACAAAAACACTAGATGAATGTGTGGGAAGACTAAATAAAACTGATGAACAAATGTCCTCAATTATTATCATATTGAATGAAGTTTCAAGAAGGTTATCAGCTATAGAAGCCAAATTGGAAATAAATTCTCAAGAATAGCAACAATCACAGATGTGTAATTCTTCTTATACCGAATTTCCTTTCCCAAATAGATCACACACACAACAAAATACTAGACCTGTTAAGGTAGATATGCCAAGATTTAATGGAGAAAATCTAAGAGGATGGTCCAAAGCGCTTTTTTAGTATTATAGTTTATCGAGGACCAAAATTCATAATAGCCAAGATATACATGGACCGCCTTGAGGTATCAATGGATGCATGTAAACAAACAATTGCATTCATGGACACAGTTTAAAGAATAAGTCATTCAAAGATTTGGACCCTCTCTATATAGGGACTTGAGAGGAGAATTAGCTAAGTTACAACAAAAAATCACAGTCCAAGAATTCTACAATCAATTTGAGGAGTTAGCTGACCAAATTTTAGGTATCCCACCTGAATTTCTACAAAGTTATTTTGAATCAGGGCTTAGACAAGATATTAAGAGGGAAGTAAAAGCCTTACAACCCAATTCTCTTCAACAAGCCTTTCAGTTAGCTAAACTAATGGAAGATAGGTTAGCAGATGAGGTGTTTATGGCAAGAACAACAAGATTCAATCAAGTACTAGCCATAAAATATCAACAGCCTCTGCTCCCTACACCAACAATGACAATTCACAATAACAATACTAATAACAAACCAACTATTCCAATACAAAGACTCACACCAACACAGTTAGAAGAAAGAAGAAAAAAATGATTATGTTTTAAGCTGATGAGAAATTCCATAGGGGCCACACCAAATCAAAGTTATTTGCCCTCATGGTGATCAATGAGATGACAACCGCAAGAAGAAAATCAAGAAGAAAACCTATCAATACAAGAAGATATTTCAGAAATTAGTTTCAATGCCTGTACAGGCCAGTCAAATCCTAGAATCCTAAGACTACAGGAGATAATTGGAAATAAAAAAGTGTAAGTACTGATTGATAGTAATTCAACCCACAACTTTATTCAGTCCAAATTAGCCAAGTTTATAGACCACACAGTAACACTTGCATCAGTTTTTAAAGTATTAGTAGGAAACGGGAAACTTTAAAGTGTTCGTGAATATGCTCTAATATATCCAACTACAAGGATACACCTTCATCATGATTGTTATTATTTGTCCAATGCAAGTATTAGTATTGTTCAATGGCTATAACAATTAGAGAATGTTCAACTAAATACAAAAAGCTCACAATGAAATTTAAGTATAAGGACACCTTGGTACAACTACAAAGAGATACAACATCTAAGGTTCAAGGCATTACATTGCACTAGTTCACCAAATTACAGAATAAACATGAAATAGCTTCATACTTGCAAATAACAAAAGTCCAAAGTTCTGCAGAGGCTACAGCAAGTGAGTTCCAAAACCTACTTGAAAACATTCAAGCCATATTACAGCAATACCAAGACATATTTCAAGCTCCACAGAACTTACCTCCCTAAAGGAGTATTGATCACCATATTAATTTAGCCATTGGAACTCAACCAATCAAGGTAAAAAGTTATATATACCCACATTTCCAGAAAATAGAAATTGAGAAACTTATAAAAAAAAAAACTGGACAGTGGAATAATCAGAGAAAATATTAGTCCTTTCTCTTCTCCAGCACTTTTAATCAGAAAAAAGGATGGAGCTTGGAGATTCTGTGTGGATTACAGAGCTCTAAATAATATAACAATCCCTGACAGATTCCCAATTCCCACCCCAGAAGAACTTATGGATGAATTGTATGGAGCCACAATGTTTTTAAAATTAGACTTAAGGTCAGGATATCACCAAGTCAGAATGGCTGAAGAAGACATCTACAAAATAGCTTTTAGAACTCATGAGGGACACTATGAGTTTATGGCAATGCCATTTGGACTAACAAATGCACCATCAACATTCCAAGCTTTAATGAATGCAGTGCTTAAACCCTTTCTAAGAAAATTTGTCTTAGTATTTTTGGATGATATACTTATATATAGTAAGACCTTGGAGTTACATCAAACTCATCTCCAAGAGGTATTGGAACAACTCAAGTTTCATTGTTTATCAAGCCATCTAAATGCTCATTTATACATAATGAGTATTTTAAGACACATTTTATCGCATAAGGTATAGTGGATCCCAAAAAAGATTCAAGCAAGATAAGCATGGTCATACCCAATACCAAAAGCTTAGAGGTTTTTGGGTTTAACGCTATGAAAAGTTTGTTAAAAAACGCGAATTGCCTCCCCATTAACATCAATGCTAGCTAAACAATAATTTCAATGGACAGAAGAATCAAAAGCATCATTGCCTCCCCATTAACATCAATGCTAGCTAAACAATAATTTCAATGGATAGAAGAATCAGAAGTAGCATTCACACAACTGAAACAGGCTATGGTATCCTTACCAATTTTAGCATTTCCAAATTTTTCTATACCTTTTATTCTGGAAACAGATGCCTCTGACAATAGAGCGATAGTTCAAAACAATCATCCTCTTGCTTATTTCACAAGAAATTATCTCACATTATAGAAAATATCAACATATGAGAACTTTATGCTATAAATGTAAGCGAAGAAGATGGAGGCAATATCTGTTAGACAATAAATTCACTATAAGAACAGATCAAAAGAGCATAAGAGAGTTAATGCAATGCATAACAATTCGTAACGAAAGATTTCTTATTAAACTCGGGCTTTGATTATACTATTGAAAACCAAATCATCACCAATAAGGCAACATGCCTATCCAAAAGTAACAAATTAAAGAAGAAACACAGTCTAATCTTGAACTACAGCAGTTGCATAAGCAAATTTTAGTAAGTCCAGAATTATATTCCTAATTACAGATGTACTAATGGACTGTTATATTACAAAAATAGAATAGTCATACAAAAAAACTCTGAAATAAGAAATATGCTTATAAGAGAATTGCATTCAACACCAGTAGGAGGTCATTGGGGAATTAAGAGGACATGAGCCAGAATTACTCAACAATTCTATTGGAAAAAGATGAAATAAAATATAAAACACTTCATAGCCACTTGTCCCGTGTGTCAACAGGTCAAATATGATACTCAAAAACCTGTAGGGTTATTACAACCCTTACCTATTCCAACAGCCATTTGGGAGAAAGTATCAATGGATTTTATCATAAGTCTACCCAAATCCTACAACAAAACTGCTATACTAGTAGTAGTAGATAGACTTTCAAAGTATGCTTATTTCTCAGCCCTTTCAATTTATTTTATTACTATATAGCTCAAACTTTCATTTCGCATACATAATTAAACCGCATGGAATTCCACAAGCAATAGTTTGCAGATCCTATCTTTATGAGCAATTTTGGTAAGAACTATTCAAATTAAGTGTAATAATATTAAGCCATAGCAAAGGTTTATCAATCTAATGGCCAAACAGAGGTAACAAATGGAATACTAGAACAATACCTAAGAAGTTTTGTATTGGAGACACCCAGAAATTAGTTATAATTCCTCTCATGGGCAGAGTTTTCCTATAATATATTCATTAACACTTCCACAAAAATGACTCCCTTCCAAATAATATATGGTAGACTACCACCTGAAGTTATACCCTATAATGGCAATACAGCTGCCAATATAGAAGTAGAAACCTTACTACAACAAAGGGACATCGATACGAATCAAGAAAAAAAACTTACAAGAAGCTCAGAATAGAATGCAACAAATAGCAAACAAACACAGAATGAAGCTTCAGTTCAATATAAATGATCTAGTGTTAGTGAAATTACAATCATACAGACATATCTCACTATCAAAGAAACCCTATACAAAGCTGCAAAGACAGTATTATGATCCTTTTAAAGTTCTACAGAAAGTAGGGACTGTGGCTTACAAAGTAGACCTTCCAGAAACAGCAAGGATTCATAATGTCTTCCATGTCTCTAAACTTAGGCAATTTAGACAGGATTCAAAAATTCACCCAACCATATTGCCTACTCAATTCTTAGAAGGGCATCCCCTGGTCAGACCCATCAAAATTTTAGATCAGAGGATAAGAATACAATAAGACAGACCAATCACAGAAGTCCTAGTACAATGGGAGGGTATCCTAGCAACAGAGACTTCTTGGGTAGAAATTAAGGAATTCCACGGAACTTTTCCTGACTTTGACCTTGAGGACAAGGTCAATGTGTGGGGGGGGGAGTAATGATATGACTTCATATCCTCAAATGAATAACAGAGGCAAAAGGGAGAGAAGAATTCCAAATTGCCTAAAGGACTTCACAACATAACATAAGTAATTACTCAGGACAATAAGGAGGGACAAATACAGTCATAATTTTACAGAGAATAAACAAACAGAGACATGATATGTAATCAAGTTTTCAGAAAGAACTTATCTTCTTCGGCCTCTTCTTCTTCTCCTTCCTCTTCTCCTTCTTCAAACCAACCTTTTCTGTGGTTTCCCGACCGCCATCATCATTGAAGAACCACAGGGTTCCTCGCTCTCAGTCCCTCTTCCCCTCTGAGGCGAGCCTCGAAATGTCGAGAGAAACAAACCAAAAGCAGAGTTAAGGCAACTTACCCTCACAGCATCATCTCACGGCCCAGAACCTCCGGAGTGTTTTGAATTGGGCCAAGATTAATTCCCCAGATGGCAAGAGATCCGCAGAGCAACGCGTGTAATCCAAACAGAGCAGAAATCAAGAACCGCTCGATTGAAACACAAATCCAAGGGCAGATAAGAGACAAACCAATCCAACAATTCACTAAAAAAAGAAACTCAATCCAAGTCTAGATCCAACGGCCAAGAGAAAAGGCAAATCCAATGGTTTGAAGCACCCAATCAAGATTAACTCCCCGGGTTCATTCCACGTGGTGAGTCAACTCACTGAACAAGTCTCACCAAACCGACCCCTATCATTGACTCACTCGAGTGGAATGAACCCAGAGGGGATAATCCGGGTTGATTGCTTTCAACCGTTGGATTTGCCTTTTTTCTCCGGATCAAGACTTGGATTGAGTTTCTTTGAGTGAATCATTAGATTGGTTTGTCTCTTATCTACCCTTGGATTTGTGTTTCGATCGAGCCGTTGCTCTCTGCGCGGCTTGATCTCTTGCCTTGATCTTAGACCCGGGGAATTAATCTTGGCCCTTGATTCAAAACACTCCAGAGGTTCTGGGCCGTGAGATGATGCTGCGAGGGTAAGTTGCCTTAACTCTGCTTTTGGTTTGTTTCTCTCGACATTTTGAGCCGTCGACGCTCCAGAGAGGGGAAGAGGGACTGAGAGCAAGGAGGAACCCTAGGGTTCTTCGATCGGAGATGAACGACAGATTCCAGCGAAGGAAACCAGAGAAAAGGTTGGTCAGAAGAAGGAGAAGAGGAAAGAGAAGAAGAGGCCGAAGAAGATAAGTTCTTTCTGAAAAATTAATTACATATCATGTCTCGTCATAAAATTATGGCTATTTGTCCTCCTTATCCCCGAGTAATTACTTATATGTGTCCTTTAATTTGGAATTCTTCTCTCCCTTTTGCCTCTGTTGTATATTTGAGGATATGGAGTCATATCATTCGTCTTCCCATAATGGGCATATAAATTATTAAAAATATGAAAAGTTATATATATATAACATTTTTTTATGCATAAACATGCTTATTTCACTTTAAAATAGGTTAGTCATAAGTTATTTTAAATATTTAAGTATTATATATATAAATATTAAATTTTACGTGTTAAATGTATAAGTACATAAGAATTGTATGATATGTATAAATTCTCTTAAAAATATTTTTATGGGATATAATTTTTTGAATATATTTTGTTTAAAATAAAGAAAAATTTATATACATAACATAAATTTCTTATGCATTTATTTATCTAATATCTAAAATTTGATATTACAAATATATTATTTTTTAAATGTGAAAAAATATATTTTTATTTTTAAAAATTTAATTATGATGATATTTTTATATAATATTAAAAATTTAAATATTATTTATATAAATATTAGAATTTAAGTCTTAAAAATGTAAATAACTAAAGATTCTGTGCTACTCACATAATTGCACCTCAAGTAAAAAGATAGGGGTTCATTCTTCCAATTTCGCAAATGTACAACATTTCGAGCCACTTCAACTTGGGTCTTATATTAGGGTTGAAGTATGAAGTGACTTAGGCCTCGTTTATTTAGGTTTTTTTTTTTTTTTTTTTTTTTTGGGATGTCCATCAACACTCCACCATCCACGCATCTTATCATGATGCGCCATGTTTACACATTCATCACCCACTCATATCGGGTCCCCACTTGATGTTCCATACAGACGCCTGCCTGGAGAAGATCAACGCCATTGTCCCACGCACCAACCAAGCTAAGAGACGGTGGGTTATTTAGGTTTCTTCAGTGCATTGAGTTTTTTAAAATAAAATTAATAAATTTTAAAATTCATTAAAAATATTTATACTTTTTATAAAATATCGATTTTCTCTCTTCATAAAATGATGTTCATGCACACCATTTTTAAAATAGCGTTTTTAAAAATTACTTTAAAATAAACTTTTTTTTTTTTAAATAAAAGCTTAACGAAACGAAGCCTTGAGCGGCTCTAGAATGTGCGGAAGGGTTCGCTGCACTCTGAACGCGGCGCAGGTGGCGAGGGCCTGCGGTATCCAGGATGGCGATGCCGATTTCGTCCGCACCATTGAAATGGACTGGTAACTTTTGTCTACCCATACTTCCTCTCTCTGTCAAAACCATATCCAAATCCAACTATGCTTCGAAATCAAAAACCATACTTCCCTTTTTTTTGTTTTTTGTTTTTTTTTTCTTTCTTTCGTGCAGTTTTCGCCCTTCTTACAACCTTTCTCCCGGCAGTTACTTGCCGGTGTTCACGGTGCGCAACGACGTCCAGGGGTCGCAAGTTAGAAACTCCTGTGGTGTCGTCCACTGCATGAAGTGGGGACTTGTCCCAAGCTTCACAAAGAAAACAGAGAAGCCTGACCATTACAGGATGGTAACCGATTTCTCTTCTTCGTCCAGCCCTTGTCCTAGCAGTTTTTAATATGTTTTTTCTGAATTGATTCTTTGGTTGAAGGATTTTCTCTTATTACTTATGCATTTTCATTTCTGTGATAAAATAAAATTTTCTTCCGTTTTGTTAAACTTCTTAATTTCATGCTTAAATTGCCTTTTCCGTAAGTATTTAAAAAAAAGGGGGCTTTTACATACACTATCACCTTATTCTTACATATTTACAAATTAACCACCTTTTAACATCAAAATTTCAAATTGACATTCAAATATTGAAATCCATAACAAAAGCCCAACCTATATTTTTCATTTTCAGAAAATTCATAACGATTGACGCATTGCATAAAATACATGGGTCTCATAGTTCAAAAAATGATGAAGGTAAATCAGAATTGTATATGTTTTAGGTGGTTGATTTGTAAATATCCAAAAAAAAAAACTTCGAAAGAGTTTTGACATGGTGTTTATTTAAAATGGAAATTTGTACTTTTTTTACATGACGGCAGTTCAATGCTAGATCGGAGTCTGTTAAAGAGAAGGCATCTTTTAGGCGTCTTGTTCCACATAATCGGTGCGTTGTGGCAGTAGAAGGGTATGATTATATATATATATTTTCTTTTTTCTGTTTTTCTACATAAACAATTAATTCTAATAACATAGTCATGAAATTTTTAATGATTTTCAATTTTGGTGGTTTCGTACTAATCCCAAGCTCATATTTATTTAATAGTTTTGGTTTCGGCTATTTTATCGAGTTTTGGCTGAAAGATGAATTTTCATGTGAATGAGTTCATTTGAAACTCAAAGAGTTTGAAAGAAATTTTGCTAAAACTTTTGATTAGTTGTTAAAGTTTCACTAAAATTCTATCACTGAGGCATATCCAAAATTCATGTGTTGTAACTGAAAATTCTAGTAAATTTGGAATTTTCAGAAAAGGAGTCTGTAGTGTTCAAATTTTCATGAAAAAATGGGCTTCTTCAGAACTCCAAAAATCAACATCTTGCATGCAGCAAAGTGCAATTCATAGAAATAGATAATGTTGATGGAATGAACATGGAGCCTTTGCTTGAAGCTGGAAACCAGCAGTGTAATGCCGTTCGTTAATTCATTTCTTTCAAAATACATAGGGGAGCTCTTCTGCAATTAAAAGCTCTTTCTTTCAGTTACACAACTAGGTGAAGTAGGAGAGAGAAGTCATCACACAACAAGTAGAAAACCAGTAATGAGTCAAGCCTTATATTCATACTTTAGTTTAACCTTGAAAATGCCATCATTGTATCTCTGTAAATGAACCCATCAAGAAGAATAAAAAAATCATGAAATAACTGCCCCTTTGGATGGCATGTAGTGAGAAATGTGGAGAGTGGAAATTTCTTTTTTGTATGGTGAAGCTTGGGAGAAAACCAATTTTTATTAAAAATGACGTGAAGTTATCTCCAATGACTATTGAGATTGTTCAACCACTACTTGTAAGCGCTTATTTTGTGATAAAATTAACAAAAATATTGCAAGTTGCTTCTTAATAGTCAACTATTTTGAATCTTTCATCAAATCTTTACTTTTCATAATAGTACATAAGTTAAAGAAAATAAAGTTTCATTCTAAAAGTATTTCAATCTACTCATGACTTTGAAGACATGAAGTTATACATGGTTCTTTCATTAAATAATACATATGGTTATTATAATAATTGTTAAATAAAATTCCTCATCAAAATCACTTTTGAAATCTGAATTTGAACTCATTTTTTTCACCTATATAAAAGCATTTCCAATAAAAATTATACACCTCTAATAAAAATTCAGTTGCTGTCAACAAATTAATAGAAGTGAATTATTTCTAAATTTTCTATTGCCACAAAGTGATATAAAAATGAGGTACCTCTGAGGGTAAATTGTCATAGAAGCTAATAAGTGAAGTCATAGATAAAATGAAGTCAAAAATCAAATCTAATTCCTAATAAGAAGCTAATAAGAAGCCCCATTTAACCAGAAACACAAACAATGCCAAACAACAAACAATGGTAATATTTGGAACTTTGAACTTTCCATTGAACTTATGAAAGGGTTTGTTTGTTGGCAAAAAGGATCACCACACCAAAACTTCTATTTTCTTTCAATTGCATGTAAGTTCTATTTATAGCAATGAAAATTATAGAAGGGTTGCGCTTTCCTTGGTCTAAAGTAGATCATTTCTGGCAACCTACATACCCCATAGGAATAAAACCACACGCCGTTAAAAACAAAAAAAAAATAGTAACAGTTATAAGAGTTTTACTTGCATTAATCTACCAAAATAAAGAAAATCATATAAAAAACTAAAACATTTTTAGGTTTAGAAGCTCAAAGCAACACAGTAGAGATGAGAGTCTGTGGCAGAATGAAGTATCCTAATCCAAAAACCCATCAGACAACCTAATATAGTCACCAAACATCATTACATTCTTGAGAAACAATACGACCATCAATGTTTGTAAAAATTGAAGCACAGTGATCAATCCAACAAAGCAGAACTGTAACCAACAGAATAACGATAAGATCTGAACTCAATTGCACTAATCAAGCTTGGTGTCCTCCGACCCTTCCATTGTTTCAAGTCTTATTTATTGTATGTTATATTTTCTAGGATTTGTTCTATTGCCAAACATTCTGTTATTAGTTGAGAAAGAACATTTCAGTGATAGAGATTATGTTTGTAAGACAGAAATATGTTCATTTTGTTCTCTTTTTTAAACCTTGTTGGTAGTGCTTTGGAGTGTAGCAGTAGCTTCGTTTGTACCTTTAAGTTGTTTGGTTTTATCTAATTCTGTTTCTGCTATTTATTTGTAGTAGTAGTTTAAGAACCCTGCTTAGGTATGATATATTTTGCTTGGAACTTACAGAATATTATTACAAAGTATTAACGTTATATTAGCCTTTTAAAACAACTGATCAATAACACTAAAATCAACATAATTAATAACTTACCAAATTCAAGTATTAAGATTTTGGGATGCCTCTAAAAGTAGATAAAATATTTGCAAATGTAATGGATTTCATAAATAAAGTTGGAGAGTGAAAAGCTGACAAAACTATTGATCTATGAACAAAGAGAAATAGAAGCTTTCTTCATATGGTTAAGCATGAATCCCCTGGAGATGACAAGTATATGTACCAGATCACATTTCGTATGAGCCCAATTGCTATTTTCTAACATAAGTAAAATTTTTAGCACAAATAAACAATTATCAGTATTAAAAGTACAAGGCGAAGAAGGAAGATCACCAATTCAAATTTAAAAAGAGGTCAATAAGTAAAATAAAAAGAGAAGATATACAATGAACTAAAGAAAAAATCATTGCCACAACTACATAATATTGTTGTTCAAAGTGTATGATAAACCATCACTACAAACCTAAATGTTTATTAATTAATATTGCATAACTTCATATTACTTAATAATTTCAAAGTAAGAATTCAATCCCTTCTTTTGCATTCAGACATATGAAGAAATATTTTCATTCATATTGAATCTTCTTAAAACTTTTGCAAAGCCTTAGAATAGCTCATGTCTTCTAGTTCTTCAATTGAATTAAGAAAATTCATGCATTGAAGTAATAATGATTCAGTTGATTCAAATGAAGATCTAGATGACATACACATTCTCTTTTTCATTATGTTAGCCTTTCTTTAAGAACTTTCGCACAACACATGTAGTGTACTAGCAATAACATTTGAAATATGTCTTTTTATAATGTTTTGAATGTAACTTTCCTTTTAATACAACATCTTCATGTTTCTTCTTATTCACAGATTCATCTATAGATTTTGTTTTATTTTTCTCGGTATCTTCTTCAGTTTTTGAAGGAATTTTGGTAGATGGATGTTGAAGACTTCTAGTTGTAGTGGTGTCACTGTAAATCTGACAGAGAGATTCATACATTGGACATCTTTTTTATGAAATGTTCTTTCACTTTTATTGACTTAAATATTATTAAGCATAGTTACTATATATAAATAATGAATATGAGTTTTAAATTCAATATATTATTAAATAAGTATTTTATATTAACTTGGACCAAATATCTTTAGATGCTATCACTTGTTCTATGATAGCATTATAACTAATTCTAATTTTTTTTAATAAATTAAAGAAGTCCCTCCAACGAGTTTTAAGACAATTGTCCTTGTTTATATTTCCTTTTTGTTGCTTCTTCAAGACTTAGCAAAATACGTGATCATATTGCTTGGCAAAAAATAGTTGTCTGCTTATTTCCATTAATGACCTCAATTTTTGTAAGTTGAATAAAAATTGTTCATTTTTTTTCTAACCATACCATTTCTTAACTAGACGTCATTTTATCATCGACATTCATGATTTTTCAAATTAAAAACATGCTTTCATGTTGAATAAAACAATTAATAATTGTACATAGATAAATGAAACTATCATAATCATGTCAATATATAATTTTACATATTTATAAGCGCAATAAACTTATTATATTTTTAACTCCAATAAGGCGATATGAGGGCAAGTGATGTGAGGAGCTAGCAATTACACATTTTCATGCATATTTACTAAAATATTTTATTTTTTATTTATCATAATGCATATAATAACAACAACAACAACAACAATCCTTTAACTACATGGGACCAACTATATGAATCCTTCTCCATTCTGTTCTATTAAGTATCAAATTCACATTTAATTCTAATAAAATAATATCATTGTTTATACCATCTAACCAAGTCTTTTTAGGTCTATCTCTACTGAACATATGTCAAATTTAATACATCTATTCTCCTAATTGGGTCATCGGATGGTCGATATTTTATGTGACCAAACCATCTAAAGGCGTCTCTCTCTAATATTATCTGCCATTGGAACTACTCCATCCATTTTACATATTTATAAGCACAATAAAGTTTTCATATTTATAACTCCAATAAGGCAATGCAAGCAACAATGAGAGCAAGTGATGTGACGAGCTAACAATTACACATTTACATGCACATTTACTAAACATTCATTTTTGTTAATCATAATGCATATAGTAACAATAACAATAACAACAACAACAATAACAAGCTTTTAACCCATTACATGGGGTCGGCTACATGGATCCTTTTCCATTATGTCCTAATTCTAATAAAATAAGATCATTTTTATACTATATAACCAAGTATTCTTAGGTCTATTTCTATTTAACATAGGTTAATTTAATACATTTACTCTTCTAACTTGGTCATTGAACCACCGACATTTTATGCGACCAAACCTTCTAAAGGCTACTCTCTCTAATGTTACCTGCCACTGGAGCTACTCCAACCTTTTCATGTATATGTTCATTTTGCATTTGCCTCTAAGTGTAAAACCACTTATCCAGTTGAGCATCCTCATCTCTACAACAATAACAATAACAACAACAACAATAACAACAACAACAACAATAAACCTTTATCCCACTATGTGGGGTCGGCTACATGAATCCTTTTTCTTCATCGTGTCCTATTATGTGTCAAATTTTCATTTAATTCAAGTAAACTATGGTCATTTTTTATACAACTTAACCAAGTCTTTTTAGGTCTACCTCTACCTTTCTTAACATAGGCAAATCTAATACTTCTACTCTCCTAACCGGGTCATCGGACGATCAACGTTTTATGTGGACAAATCATCTAAGGCGACCTTCTCTAATCTTATCTGCCATTGGAGCTACTCCAATTTTTTCCCGAACATACTCATTTTGCATTTTATCTCTAAGAGTAAAGCCACTCATCCACCTTAGCATCATCTCTCGCAACTTAGCTTCTTCTTTATTGGCCAACATTCTGCATCATAAATCATTATAGGTCTTACCACCATTTTATAAAATTTTCCCTTAAGTCTAAGCGGTACTTTTCTATCACATAACCGACAGATGCATTCCTCCACTTCAATCATCTAACTTGAATTCTATTAATAACATCTCCATCTATTTCTCCATCACTTTGAACAATATAGCCTATATATCTGAATCACTCACTCTTTTTAATGACTTGGTCACCTAATGTCACAACACCACCACTAGAACTTCTACAACTAAAATTTACACTCAATATATTCAATTTTAGATCTATTTAAGCGCATAACTTTAGACTCGAAGGTTGACCTCCATAATTCAAGTTTCTCTTGGACTCCCTCTCTAGTCTTATTAACAAGAAGAATGTCATCAACAAAGAGCATACACCAAGGTACATCTTCTTGTAAATGGCTAGTAAGAACATCCATAACTAAACTTCATTTTATGCTTCTCTTTTTTTGGCCAACATTCAGTACCATAAATCATTATAGGTCTTACTGCCATCTTATAAAATTTTTTCTTAAGTTTAAGTGGTACTTTTCTATCACACAACAAGCTAGATGCATTCCTCCACTTTAACCATCCAACTTGAATTCTAGTAGTAACATCCTCATCTATTTCATCATCATTTTGAACAATTGACTCGAGATATCTAGAGCGTTCACTTTTTTTAATGACTTGATCACTCAATGTCATGTCCCCATCACTAGATCTTTTACAACTAAAATTGCACTCTATCTATTCAGTTTTAGATCTACTTAAATAAAAGTTTTTAGACTTTTAAGGTTGACCTCCTTAATTCAAGTTTCTCTTGAACTCCCTCTCTAGTCTTATCAACTAGAAGAATATCATTGGCAAAATACATACACCAGTACATCATCCTAGAAATGTTTAGTAAGAGCATCCATAACTAAAGCAAAAAGATATGGGCTTAAAGCTGATCTTTGATGTAATCCAATTGAAATAGGAAAATACTTGGTCAACTCTTCTTGTGTTTGAACATAAGTAACAACTCTAGTATATATATCCTTAACGACTTGAATATAAGCAATATTAACTCCTTTTTTTCTATAATTCTCTAAAGCACTTCTCTTGAAACTTTATCATATGCTTTCTCTAGATCAACGAATATCATATAAAGATCCTCCTTCCTCTTTGTAAACTTTTTCGTCAAGTCTCTCAACTACTGTATATCATCCATAGTAGAACTATCCGGCATAACCAACTAAAAAAAAAAGTGAATTCAAATTATCAAGCATAGTTGAAACTCTAGTAATATGTAATAAAATATAATAAAAAGCAAAGATTAAGCCAGGACAAATAACTTATCCTTCAAGCCATAAAGTAAAATGAAAAAATTGATATCAAGTTTATCGACAATAAAAAACAAGTTGACAATACCAAATCTTAAGAGGTCACGGATTGTCTCAAGAGAATGTTGACAGTTTCCTGGACTTAGATCAATCCTAGCAAGCAATCTTATCCACCATATAGCATTAGAAAACAAACATTATACTTTTTTCCACACTCCCCCTCACGAATTATCTTCCCCATTTTCTCGAGGCAATTTTTTTAAAATAAGTATATCATAAATAATAAATAACTGTTTAAGTATGATTAAAAAAATTTAAAAATAGGTATAGTCGTTCGTTTAATGAGCGATTTGCTAACTGCGTGTAAGTCGCCCATTACACGGGCGACTTACCTATTGCAAAAGATTTTTTAAAAAACTGTAGCATGTTTGAGTCTAAACTGCAGTATGTTTGAGCCACATAGTATGATCGTTTATGTTTAAATTCAAAGATAAATTTAGGATTTTTGACTAATATGTTTTAATCACTATATACAAAATGAATATAAATAAATAAATATATAGAAGCAATAACCTGATATGTTGTCCAAGTAAAAAATAAACAACCTCACAGAAGTTTAAAGATTAAAAAATTAGACTTCATATACATCTACTTTTCAGTCAAGCAAAGTAACAGATATACAACATAATTGGTCGAAGCATCATATATTAGATAATTTAGGCAAAATAAATGTTCAAATTCAATTACATACAAAGAGATAGTTCAACAAATGGAAATATCAAAATAAGCATACACCTTGAAACTATCGCTGACGGCGACATTTTATAGATCGCACCTCTACTAGGAGTGTAGTGAGCAGGTACATGCAATGGACGATCACACAATTGATGTGAGACTCCATGTGATCCCTGAACCTGCCCTTCAACATCTGGGCCTTGTTCTGGCTGTGAATAAGATATAGAATGTATAGTCAACTGTGTAGATGAAGCCGCTCCAATAATATGACTAGGATAACACTGTGATTCTCCTAATGGCATCCAAACTGGTGGAGAAACAACATGTGGTGAATGTGCAACTTCTGTATGGGGCTGAGACTGAGAGCTCTACTGATAAGATGAAGGTCCTGGATCAACATATGTAGATGATCCTGCACCTATGTTTGATACCCGTGTAGTCGGAGTTGAAGCGTCTTCATGAGACATGCTCTGCTGCCATGTGACGGAAGCGATGGTCGCTAATGCGCATGCATAATCTCATATCAAGACATATCTTCTCATATCTATTTATAGTCATCTGTAAGTCTGAGTCACCGGCACGTCCAAAGCAAGGCTGGAAGATCTCTTTAGTTGCTAAGAAATGCTTCGACTATATTAACCAAACGAGTAGATGTTAAACTCAACTATTTATACATAAGAACTTAAAAAAATTTGCAGTAGTTAATATTAACTTACATAGGTTCGCTCGCCAGGTGCTCTAGGATAGTATGTCGTTGGCGGATCAGTTGGGACTTTGAGCAAGTACAACGAAGCTCATGATCTAAACTATGACATATAACGGTTTATAGCTTGCTGTCTATCCTCATCATCATCATCGACTTGGATAATGTGATCTCTTTTGCTCTCCTAGATAGCTATGTGCGCCTGATTGTATTGAACCCAGTCAGTATCATCTTTCTTAGGCCCATCGACTTTTTTAAAGCTGGGATCCATCGATGCTACATCTATGCATTGTAAGTATCCAAACTGATGAAGGTCTCTATCAGGAAGGTACTAGTCCACCCTCTTCCAGCTAATAATAGGGACACGTGCTAGCCAAATCTCCTCACCAGTAAGAAAAATATTTGATAAGTGAGATTTGATCAAAATATCATATCGCTCCTGTATAACCTGCACATAAGAGAAGCTACTAGTCAACCTTCAGTTAACATTTGTAATAATGACTTTACAATTTATGTTTAATACCTGACTCTGTAGTAGTTCGTCAAGCTCATCTCTATACAGCTTGACATTGCCAACAAGCATTTGACGCACATAACATTCATTCCATCTGATCAAATAAGTGCTTAGAAATCAATCAATAAAGAAAGCATCAGTGTACAAAACAATTGAAAATTTTTTTATGATTCTTACCTAAAAATAATGCTCAGACCATCAAGCTCCTGGGGATAGGGGTCATATAATATTGGTCTTCCAACATGGATTCGCTCCCAAGAACAAATCTGTAGTAGATGCAAGCAATCAACCATGTTGACCCTCTTTGGTCTAGTTGATTCATGCAACTCTCTATATAAATGGGACAACACTGCTCCTCCAACTGAGAAAGTGCTAAATGTGTCCAGATCTTCTAATAAAGGCAGATATTGCAGGTGCACCTCAGACTCTCAGAGGTATTTAGTAGCAAGAAACTCCCCAAGATGAACAGTATGTATGCCCGTAAGTGTCTATTGAACTCCACTTCATTCAAATCAATATATGATTCTCTAGAATGTCCACCTAAGCCACCTTAGTGGTATACATATATGTGCGTGCGCCTGACCCATCCTAAAGGATGCAGTAATAGCTGGATTGCTCGAGTCATGATATATATTATCTGCAATAGGGTGTTGACCCAATAACTCATCACAACAGTCAGACCAACTTTGCCACCGCTTCCCTTCTCCAACTACTATAGGTCCAATGATCGGGAGGTCTATCTACACATAGCCCCAGAATTATTACAGCATCTTGCAATGTAATGATCATCTCACCGATTACTAAGTGAAAAATATTGGTTTGAGGAGACCATCTCTCAACCAATGCAGTCAACAAATGATGATCCAATCAAATATAGCGCATTTGACTAGCACAATCCAATCCCACGGCAAGTAAGGCAGACATAAGCCTCGGGCAGGCAATGAACCACTCCTTCAACATAAGTAGGTGGGATGCAGCCTCTAAAATAGTACCCTGAAAATAAAATTTTCAAAGTCAAGCGATTACCGAAAATAAATTACATTTAACATAAACAATTAAATTCATATTGTATCCGGGTCTGGCTATGCGCCATGCAAGGAGGCAATGTCTTTGGGATGAACCTCCATAGTGTCGTGTCGATGCATTGTCGGTCTCTCACCTCCTCCTCGGCGTCTTCTGGTAGCTCCCTCGTATCATCTATAACAAAACAACACAGAAAACATTATAATGTCAGAAATATATTAAAACAATTATTGTATAGAAAAAAATGCATTATAAAAAACGGTGGAGGTCTACTGATATTAATGTTATCGATAAAATTGTACAGATTTATCTTCTGCTATTAGGGTTGTGTGGGCATGATGACCGATAATGACTAACTGATTTACATAAGCTGCACATACGGCTACTTTGGCCTCTACTCTCGTCCATTATATTTTTATATCTAGTTGTGCGTGGTCTTCTTGACCGTCTCTCAACATTAGGTGGTAGCAACTCATATATTCTCCTCTCTTCATCAAAATCCGGCCAATCACTACGATCCAATAAGACATAAAAGTTTGTAGAGTATGTATTCTTATAAAGTTATAGTGTATAGTATCTTGATACGTATGCTAATTGATTTAATCTTCGATGGCCTAAAGCAGCAATTGAATGACCACATGATATGATAAATAAGTAGTATATTATAGCTACATTTACACAACTGATCATCTGTAAAATAAACTCTAAAGGATCTACAACTCATGTCGAACACTTGCACTTCATTGACATTTATATTAACTGGTTATGGATAGTGTCTAGTCTCACGTTCGAACTTATTTAGCACAATCTGTGTTCTTTGAGCAAAAGTGGTTTCATTTGAATTTTCATCCTGATTGACACTTCCAAACTTCTTGAGAAATAAAGCGACAATGTTATAATAAATGACAACGATTAGGGCTTGAATTGGTAAATCCCTTGCAAGTTTTAATACCCCATTGAAACATTTTGAAGCGTTTGTCGTCATAGTATCATATCGCATACCACCGTCTTGAACCAATGACCACTTGAAAACATCACAATCTATTAATCACTGGTATGCTTCTATCTTAACATTTTTTATATCAGTCATGTATCGATTGAAGATATTTATATCATATGTACTACCAGCCATGTACATCTTCTGACACATAAATTCGACATTTGCAATACCCATTCTTCTAATTGTTTTTTTTTTTAAATTTCTCTTAGATGCCTTAAGCAATGACAATGAGTAGCCTAAGAGAATATGTCTCTACAATCACGTATTAAGCCTGCGTGTTTATCTGTAATTATATATAGATCATTCCTTGAAGAAACAATTGGCAACAACTTATGCATACAAGGAATGAACCAAAGCCATAACTCATTAGTTTCTGATTCAACAACAGTGAAAACAAGTGGAAATAATCTATTATTAGCATTTATTCTAACAGCTGTGAGTAAAGTACCGCGATACTTTCCAAGTATAAATGTGTCGTCCATGCTTAGAACTCGACGGCAGAATTCCCATCATGAAATTGATGGTCCAAAAGACTAAAATAATCTCTGAAATCGGTGTGTGGTTGTTGACTGGAGCCTATAAACAGATCCTGGCAATACAGAACACATCGATTCCATGAATAGGTTGAGAGAGTGGTAAGAGTCATCTCAACTCCCAAAAATTGCTTTAATACTTTTACGTCTCACATCCCATGCTTTTATATAAGAAACTCTAATGTTAAATTTTGCTTCCATTCGCCCAATAATCTCTCTTAGTTTTAAGTTTATTTGATTTCTCATAATAGGTAGTATGAAATAACTAATGAACTTAAATGTACATTGACGATGTCTAGAACTCATGATAGTGCTAATGCATGTGTGTGCAACACCTAAGGTTGATATTCTCCAAGATGCTTCGGCTACAATGCATGCGCCACTGACATGATCTACTGGGATTATTATGTTGTGCACATACAACTGTGAAATTCTTTTGATTTGAAATAATTATTAGGAACTGAACATTATTTCTTATTAACCAATCAGTAACTGTAAACTGAAGTTCCTTTTTACTTGAGAAACACATGCCTTTAGATAGTTCACCTGAAATTTCAATATCATATGAGAAAATTATGCTATCAGATTGGCCATCAAAAATAACATCTGTATCCCAATCTTTTGTGGTTTCACAAGTATGGACGTGGTCATTATTACAAATCATTTCATCTTCATTTTTAGAACTTAGAGAATAATTCTTAATAAGATCATGAGTAGCAGTATTGTCACTTAAACTAGGCTATCCAAGTAGAACATCATCCTCGCCATCACTATTCTCAGATACAATACTTATTCACTATTCATTGTTTCATACTCATCATCAAACATAAATCTCGGTACAGTTAGTTGCTCATACGAATGTATATCAGCAGGCATTCGAGTTCTGCGCAATAACCTTTAATATGATTAATATTTTTACATACTGAATAACGTTATTTACAAGATAAATTTCTATAAAGTTTCTACTAAATGTGGTTTTGATTCCTCGTAGCTCTGTTGTATCGCAGTTGCTAATGGAAAAGTGAAGTCAGGTGCATAATCTGAAGAAATATTATGCTGCATGGCAACAGTGTCAACTGTAGATAAAGTACTACAATAAGGTTTGACTTCTACATAAATAACCAATGTTTGACGAGAAGCTCATCAAGTACAATATTGTAGACTTCATCGTTAGAAACTAGTGATGCTATGAATCCAACAGGAAACAACATAACAAATTTTATATCATATCAGTGAGTGATCTAAAACTTTTGTTTTAAATCGTTCAAGTTTGTGTGTCGTGAAACTTGTATAGGACGATTTCTTTTACCGATATAATTTGGAATAAAATGATCATCAACGAACAGATACCCATCATAGAATAAGATTATGGATACGAGCTCTTGACTCATCATAAAGTATGTTTATCAACCAACCTACAATATTGGATGATAAAATGTACATACTTAGCACAATTCGTTGTGTGCAAAGTTGAATCTAAATTATTTAGAACTCAATAATGCTAACTAAGCAAATCATAAGAAACCTAAGTATATATGTATACTAAACTATATGAAATTAAATACTCATGCTTATGTTTTTAAATTCATATATAAATAATAAAATATTCAAACATAAATCCTATATCCTCTTAAATCTCAAGGATTAAGGGGCTGTTTGGTTGCACACAAGATTTAACTCAAGTAGGATATAGTAAATCCAATAAACCCAGATTTAGGAATATTGCATAGAAGGAAATCCTCGTCTTCTCTCCCACCATTCTTCGTGCGCTTCTATTTCTGTAAATCCCGTAAATTCGCCTACTAGCAGGGTACTAAATCCAAATTTAACTTGCCAAAACGGCTTTCCAGTGAAGTTAAATAAATTTAACAGGATTACAAAAATTGTGGATTTGAGTTTTACAATGAGGATAAATAAATTCCACACATCTTTACATTGAACTAAACTTAAATTCGGCTCAAATCCTGCATCTATACATCCATATATCTTCACAATAAAGTTAAAAGTTCTTTTTGTAAATATACCTTCAATGTGGGGACGTCGAGTCGTGTTGGCTCGCGGTTGAGAGGGAGAAGTAGGGAAGGAACGTCGACATGAGCACGGGGGACCATGGGGAAGTGATTTCGGCTAGTGGATTCCACTAATGGGGTCCGTCGACGAAGGCTCGCGGGAGATATCATCGGTCAGGTCGAGGGGTCGATGGGTCGAGAGAAAGAAACGATTCTCGTATCACGGGGTCGACGAGTTTAATGCGCCACCTTAGCAGTTTAAGCAAGTCGTTTGTTTAATGTGCGACTTGCTCACCACCTCAGCAATGAGGTGGTGAGCAGTTGTTTGTTAAACGGACGACTATACCTATTTCTAAATTTTTTTAAATCATACTTAAACAGTTAATTATTATTTATAAGATACTTATTTTTAAAAATTGCCTTTTCTTCCAGCATAGATCAAAATACAGCATTGTTTTTTTAAATAAAAGTGGTTCCTATCTTTTGTAATGGTCCTTCACAATGATTTCATTTATTTGGAATTTTCTGACATGGCATTGAACTCCTATAACATAGTTTTGGTTTGCTCATACAAATGCTTCGTCCCCTCATTTTTCTATATGGGTAATTTTTTTTGGCCTAATAATTTTAGGATAAAATTAACTTTGATCTAATGAAGAACAGAGCAACCTCATGCCCTAATCTTTATATCTAAAGTTTAAAATTATTCAATTGGGTATTGAGACATTTTTTATTAGTTAAGCGAGGTGTAAGCCTCAAAATCAATAAATTGTGAAAAGGAAGAAGTAATATATTAATATCTTAACCTATTAAAATTATCAAAATGTAACCTATTGACATCTTAATATAGTAGAAAGTAATAAAATTGAGCAAAATATCAAGTAAGATATTAATAACTTGATGTTAAATCATGCTGTGAGAAGTATTATATAAATATAAAAATAATATAGGATATTAAAATAATAACTAATGACATAATAAATTAAAATAAATTTAATATAATATTCTCTCTCAATCAATTATCAAATATCAAAGTAAGAGGTGGTGGTGGCCAATGTTTTATGCATGAGGAACGAAAAAAGTACGAGAGGAGTGGCGCTTGGGTAATGTCATCTCAGGATTGATTGTGTGTATTATGGTGTGTGCTATTTGTATATTTAAAACTAATATTTGATTTAGAAAAAATGTAGATCTAAAGTAGTGAGCTTCAAGAAAATTGAGGCGAGGTGGGCCTCACAGTATGTGATGCGTAAGTCTCACAGAGTATGAATGAGGTGTAAGCCACATTATGATTTTTTCAAAAAAGTGCTGAGACGTGTTTTGAGGCATGTTTTTTATTGCACAATTTTAAATATGGTTTGTATCAACTTTCACTTAATGAAAGAAGAATAGATTTGATGGGATTTGAGCATATTTCAATGTTAGTAAGGTTGATGGGATTAGGAATCCACCAATATTCAAGAGATGGCTTAAGTCGAATGCGTTTATCTAGGATGTGAACGCTTTTTGTTTGATACATGAAAAATGTAAAAATAAACAGACTAGGGAAAACAATGGAGAATAAAAAAAAATGGCTATAAGTCTGAAGGTGAGCTGCTATAAGAAAATATGTTTAAAAACACCTAAAACATATTTTATTATTTTATTTTTTGAAACAAAAATAAATTTATTTAAAACAAATATGTAGATAATAGGTTAAAAAAAGCTGTTTTATTTTTATTTTTGTGTTTTAATAAGATCTAAAATATACTAAGTTTAAAAGGTAATCTGGCGGGGTTATTAGAATGAAGTAAGGAACTCCCTTCAATTGGATTATTTGCTCTCATCTATGTCCATAAAACTCATCAAGTTGGTTGCATTTTTTGACTAAATTCCTTTGGTAGTTACACTTGTATGGGTCAATCCCTACAATAATAAAAACAAATGCCTATGGTTGCCATGCAATGGATATTCTGAGTTGGAGACCAATGCAGTTAGACGCTAATGTGTTAAGAATGCACGTGAAAATAGTATTTTTTTGGTGTTAAAAATAGCTTGTTTGGACTATTTCTTAGCCAGTGAGATGGCTTTTTTGAAAATGAATAGGAATAACCTCATCTCATCACCAAAATTGAAAAGAGAAGATGATGCTGATTGATTTCATGATAATATCAATTACCCATACTGTAGGAAAAAATATATACCTTATTGTTATTTGTCATTTATGTTAATTAGATTGAGCATGATTTTCTTCATTCTTCTTGCATTAGAATTAGTTTTGACTTGCAAATTTAACGTTTTTTATTCTTGGAAAATCTTCACAACACCTTTAAATTTAAACCTAACTACATACACCTCAATGAACTCTCAAATGCTACATAATATTTTTCACTAAAAACTATTCAGTCTTACTTTAGTATCTGATGGACAAGTTGGGGTTATTTTTGTGAGTTTTCAAAATGGTCATCACTAATTGTTCATGGCGAAGTTCACTTGTCATGACTAACTGCTAGTTTTGACTAACATGAGAGATTTCAAAGTTTAATAAAGATGATATTTTTGGTTTTTGTATAACTAGAGTGACAAATTGGTTAAAACAAGATCATATAGAAGGAAGAATAGTGTAAATTCAATGAGAAATACAATTCTAATGGTGAAAATTAGATAATTTATTAATGCAACCGATGATAATGGAGGTTACTTTCAAAAGTAGTTCTCTATCACGTCTGAGATCTTTTTTTCTTTAAAGTCCATTTCTAAGAGTTGAGCCGCTCACACTCCAGGGATTCTATATTTGTTTGGATGAGAATGCGAGAATATAAGAGCATATGCTCTGAACAAGAATTATTTGTTATACATTTTATCATTATTGAAGAAGTACAATGATATACATACATTCATATATATATATATATATATATATAGCTTAAAGGATATATTACCATCATCATTCAAATTAAGGAGATGAAGACATAAAAGGTGGTGAACTCAGTGGTGGAAAAATTGAAAAAAGTTTATAGAGAACTCAAAAATGTTGGTGAAGTCAAAATATGTCGAAGATTTCATGCATAACTACTCATCATCTATTGTAAGCATGATAATTTAATAAAATCTACCAAGTCAATTTATTTCTTAGTAATAAACTCAACTTAATATGATCCATCAATTGAAATGACTCAAAAGCACACAATGATTCAAATACATGAAATAAAAACTATAACACCCCACCATACATAAATGAACTCATGCATAGACTTTATAGATATAACATTGTAGGTCTTAGGCACATAAATTCAGAATCATTAAATACTTAACTAGTTCCAAAATATATTTAACATTATCTTCCCCATATTCTAAGAATTCAACACTATTAAATGAAGCCCAAGTATGTAAGGAAGTGTATGAGGAAAAGCAATTACAATTGCTCCTCTTCAGGGATGTGATCTCTCCATTGCATAAAGATATCATGGGCTGTCCATATTACGTAAGATTCAGTTGTTGACTAGATAATAGTAGCAATATTGATGATGAATATATATCAATGTGCATTACTTGAATGTCAAATGACAAATTTTAAGTAGGCGTATCAACAATATCATTGAAGGAATTTTCTCGATATGAAGTCAAGTATGCCACATTAAATACGAAGAAATTCAGAGATCTATTATGAAATTATGCTAATTTAGATCGACACTTATGTTTCTATATATCTCATATATTTTAATTTTTTTTATTCATTAAAATTTGAAGTCCTCTCATAAAAAACTGCTTGATGTCATTCTCCTCTCTTATCAAACACAAAAAAAACTAATATGTAAAACCAAATTTCAGTTTGTTGTAAATAATTGGTGCTTGTTGAATTTTTTTAATGAGAATCTCACAAATATTCTGCAAAGATGATGCAAACTTATTCGGAGAAGTTGAATATGTAGATTGAATAATGAGAGGCCAAAGACAGTTTATGCTCTAAAACCAAGGTATCAGAATAATGTAGTTTCTAAGAGATAATTCCATAAGACTTTGATAATATAGTTCTTGATATTTAATAAAAGTCTTGGGATGCTTTCTAGTTTTTAATATTGTTAATTCACATTGAGCAACTTCTAATGCTGTTTCACCCAAGGTTTTTTTTTCAATCCTAGGGCCAACAATGAAGTTACACTTATCATGTTTATTCTGAGATTGTTGTTTGTTACCATAAATAGGGATTGAGATGGGATGAGTGGATTTTTACCAACTATGAGAACTAGGGTGGGGTGGTTTGATGCGAGCTAGCATACAATTTGGTTTTTATCAAATATTGCTTTGGGTTTTAACTTAGATAGTCTTGGACTTGGTAAAATTTGCTTCAACACAAGCAATAATGATCATAATTTTTTTTAGCCTTGATGACTCATCTTTCTATTTTTACAAGCTAGTCATAATTGGTATGATATTTTGATATTTCCTTTGCATAGCTAGTATTATATTTTTGCGAAAGTTGTTGTAGTGGATACTAGTAAGCTTTTTAGTTGATCTTGAT
Source organism: Cymbidium sinense (assembly GCA_021442155.1). Lineage (NCBI taxonomy): Eukaryota > Viridiplantae > Streptophyta > Magnoliopsida > Asparagales > Orchidaceae > Cymbidium > Cymbidium sinense. The sequence goes on along the minus strand of CM038228.1, from coordinate 27,723,163 downwards.
TTATTTTAAGAGTTTAGAATATTTGAATATGATTTTGAATAACCTTCATGTTAATAAGAGTAACATAATGATATACCTCTAGGATGAAGAATACAATAAAATCCTTAATTTCAAGGTTCAAAGTTGGTTTTATCTATAATAGGTCTCAAGTTTTGCTAAATTTGAATGTTAGGATGAACGAATTTTAAAAGCTAATAAATAGATAAGTTGTAGATAATGACTAGTTGATGCAAATGTACTTTTTGAATAGTCAGAAAAATGACAAAAATAAGAACCGAATATTAACAGTAAAAACTAATGGTGGAAAATACTGAACTATGAAGTTTCAAAAATAATTTAAGCAAATATATGTTTTTAATTGAAATGCAAATTCAACAGAATGAAGGATCAACTTATCTTAATCAAATGTCATGTAAGGTAACTTGGAATATTTTTATAAGTTTTAAAAAATGGGATCTCCACAATTTGCTCATGCCATAACTCATTATATTGTGACTAGTTATTAATTTTGATTAATACACAAGATTATAAGTTTAACAAGAGTGTTTTTTATGTTTTAATTTGAAGAAGACTAAAAAACTTGATGACAAAGAAGGGCGAACAACAAAAGTCAGTGAAAAATGAAATTCTTATGGTGAAAATTATACTAATTGTTAATGCTATTGATCTTAAAGATTACTTCTATAGTCCTTTATCACAATCGTGTTCTCCCTTTGTTGGAAGTTCATTTCCAAGCATTGCCATTTACACTCGAGAATATTTATTAGGAGAGAGCACAAGAACTCAAGAGCACATGGAATTAAGAATAATTACTTTTTATTCATTTCATCACTTTGAAGAGGTGCATAGGACTCAAATTTTTTAATTGACACAACCACCACCCATCTTTCTTCTAAGTTAGGGGGATGAAGTCATAAAAAGTGGTGGAGAAGTTATTAAACAGTGATAACTAGGTTAAAAAAAGTGGCAGAGTAAAAAGATAGTGTAAATTTTATACATAATTACTATTCTTCATCATTTTAAGCATGGTGAGTTAGTAAATCATACTAAATTAACCTCTTACCCAATAATATATGAAATTTAACATGACCCATGACTTGAAATGACTCAACAACACATAATAGCTTAAATACATGAAAACATACTGTAACATCTCACCATACAATAAAACAATTGTATATAGTCTCATATGTAAAACACAATAAGTACCAAATGTAGTGCATGTTTATAAAATTATTAAATATTAAATTAGCTCCAAAATGCATCATGTATTAGTACCCTTCTATGGCTCTTTTCTTCTTGAAGTGTTGAATTATATTTGAGTTAATCATATATGGACAAGTGGCTTCCATCAATTGTCAAGAAAAAAATGAAATCCAGCATTCTTTAGTGTGGAAGTATTCCATGGATGAACTTTAATGTACTAATTTTTTTGAAGAGAGAGTCGGGAACCCTTTATTAGCTTTTACTGAGGTTTATCTCATTAGGTCTTCCATCTTCCTCTACGTAGGTCATTATCTATTGCTGACTTATCTCACAGGACATGACATTTCAAAAAATTCTTTTATTTTTAACATCATTATTTTAAGTCTTTTTAAATATTTAGTTTGACTATACATGTATTAACAAACACCTTATATCAATATGTGCCAATTAAACATAGTATAATAAAGTTTACATTTGAGTATTTACTATGAATTGCATTATAAATTATTTTTAATTCTTTAGTAAAATTTGATTCGTTAATTGAATTCTTTCCATTGCCTTTCTTCTTACATTTTGTTCCCTTTCTTCTCCTTCTTTTCTTCTCTTCTTTCTTCTCATCTCCTTCTTCTCCTTCTTCTCCTTCTCCTTCTTTTTTCTTCCTTTTCTTCTCTTGTCCTCCCTCTCCTACCTTTCCCTTCTCTATTTTATGCCATTATGCTTATCCGATTAAATAAGGGATGGCAAGGTTATTAAAGACTATTATTAGATTACTTAATTAATTAATTGGTAATTATTATTATACTTAATTATTTATATGTACTTCTATATATTAAAATGATAGAATTTAATAAAATGTATTCAGTTTTTTTTTTCGGGATATGCGAGAAAGTGGGGAATAAAATTTATAAAAAATTCTTTTTATTATTAAATTTTAGGCATTCTACTTTCTACTTAGGGGTTGCTTGATTTCCTGAAAAAGGAATGCATTGTAAAAGGAATGTAGTGTAATGTCAATGTAATATTTTTGGATTACTTTAGGTTATTTGGTTGAAAATTCTACAAATATATAGTTTATTTTTTCTTGTTTGGTAGAATGAATATAAAGTATTTTTTTGGGTTAAAGGTGGCAGTGGTGGGCAGTCGAGTGGTGGGTGTGATGTTGATGGTGGGCGGCGGCTACCGGAAGCATCCTATGGCCTTGAGGTGGCGGGCGGGGTAGCCATTCTCACTTTACACCGATTGGTGTATTTGAAATTTGCTTAATTTGAGAAAATTTTAAATACACCACAAATCACCGTCCAATGTATTTCAAATATGCTAGAAATACTTTAGAAATTTACTTTGCACCATATCAAACACTTAAAAAGTTAAAATTTCTGCATCGGTTTACTTTACACTACAAATGCTTCCAACCAAACAGCCCCTTAGGAAGTCTCACAAAATGATTGCTTGCATTCAGTTTAATCTTACATAAGGGTAGCTCAGTATCTGCGCAGACTCCTTGGGGCTTCTGTGATTGTAAGCAATCTTACTATAGAGCTGCTTGCTCTATGAGTTAGCATCCATGTAAGCGTTGGAGTGGGGCTTCCAGTGGTCTATGCAATGATGAGTAGAGTGTTGATAGGGTTGTAGCATGCTCATGCAAAGGGATGTTGGTATAATCAAGTACAAGTTTGCTTATTATTGTGCAACTCTTGCATAATCTCTTGTTCCCAATTGTCGATGTTTCTTATTGCTGTGCAACTCCACTAGTGTTGCTAATGGAAAAATAATAATGTGTATTACTACCAATGATTTTATATTATGTAAATTTGGTTGATGGAGCTTATGCTATTTTTGAAGGAGATGATTTTACCCTCTTAAAATTATTGACATAATTCCTAGGATGTTTTTTTTGAATGAGTTGAAAGCTGTGTGTGTGCTTTAAGTAGTATTGGATATTTTGTAGTGTGGGTAATTATCCCTTATTTTAATGTCATGCATATGAATTAAGTTTATTTTTTTATTTAGTGATTATGATTATGTTTTTTTTTTTTTTGTAGATTCTATGAGTGGAAGAAAGATGGATCCAAAAAACAACCATATTATATACATTTTAAGGATGGAAGACCCCTCGTTTTTGCTGCGCTTTATGATTCTTGGGAAAATGTGGAAGGTTGATTTTGTTTGTTATTTTTTGTCATTTACATCATTTTACAAATATAAACTCTAATATAAACGTTTTTGTGTGTTAGTGTTTGTGGTGATTGAAATATACAAGCTTTATTTATTCTTTTAATTAATTTCTTAACACACATATCCAATTGAGGAACACATAAAAGTTATAGTTCTCCTTTGCCTTCTAGGTTGTATATTATATTATATTATATTCATGGTTTAAGAATTACAACCTATTTTCTCACATATGACATCATTTTAATTGTTGAAAAATTATTTACTAAGGGGTTTTTTCGAATCACTTTTTTGTTGTTTTATTTTAAGATTGTAAAAAAAAAGTTTTGTTTTCAATTTTATTATGCCATTTTAAATAGATTTTAGTTTATTTTTAAAAACCCAAAAAACAATGTTTAATTATTTTTAATGTTTTACTGTTTTTTCCCCATCTAAAACCTAACTCGAACTCCCCCAAAATCTTCATATTCTTGTTTTTTTTTTCACTTTGACCTCCTAAAACCCTTTTATGTTTTTTATTCGTGTTGGGGACGGTAGCCCTTTTCATGTTGTCAGCTGCATCTCACTGTTAGCTAGATCTTGCTTTTTGTTGCCTTTGATCATTGATCATGGGAGAACGTCTCAATGGTTTCAAGATCCGTCTTCTACATTGTCTCAAGAGCTTTCTTTGTGAAACTATGTTTATGTGGGGTTCTTTGATTCTAACTTATTTTCTACATTGTCAAACATTGGTGTCTTCTCTTTATCTTGATGCTATTGATTGTGTGGGCTCCTTGATCTTTATTCCTCTTGTTAATATCTCTCTTGGTATATAGAAAGGCAATTTTTACAAGCATTCTATATATTTATTTTATTTAATTGAAGATTTCTCTATCTATATAATTTTTATTTGGCTTTTCCATATCTAAGGATTTAAACTGCTAATTTCAACATCTCTTAAGTTAACAATTTGAGTTGATAGTTTATTTTAACTTAGCTCATCGATCTTGGTTAACAAATTTTTTAATTTTTTTGTAAGATTGATCATATTTTTCTTATATTAAACATGCCTAATTCTCAAGTGATTTTTTTATGAATGATAATGTATTGGATGGAGGGTTGATCTCATAGAATTGAAAATAAGAGAAATTAAATCGATTAAATTGTGATAGTAATCTCTTAGATTAGAGATTTAACTCTCATTTCTTTCTTTTTTTTGGATTATTGACTCGCATGATTACTTTATAATCCATGATTGAAAGGGATGAAGCTCAACACAAAATATCTCAATCACAATTTAAATCACTAAATTGTTATTCATTTTATAGTTGGATTGTATTTATGCATTTAAAATATTGAAAATATCTAGGAAGGACACCTATTATTGAATAGGTCATTTGCATGAGAGCAATTCAAAAAATTTAATTGCATACGGGGTAGCTAAATGAAATTAATTTCAGTGAGTTACGTAGATACAAAAGTTTCTCGCAATCAGTTTGGTTTCATGCCAAGTAGATCTACTATGGATGCTATACATTTGTTAAGAGGTTTGATGGAGAAGTATAGAGAAAGTAAGGAGGATCTACATATGATATTTATTGATTTAGAGAAAGCTTATGATAAAGTTTCAAGAGATATTCTTTGGAGAGTTCTAGAACAGAAATGAGTTAATATTAGTTATATTCAAGTCATTAAGGATATGTATACTAGAGTTATTACTTGTGTCCAAACAAAAGGAGGATTGACAAAATATTTTCCTATTTTAGTTGGATTACATGAAGGATCAGCTTTAAGCCCTTTTCTTTTTTGCTTTAGTTATGGATGTTCTTACTAGGCATTTACAAGAAGATGTACCTTGGTGTATGCTTTTTGCTGATGACATTCTTCTTGTTGATAAGACTAGAGAGGGAGTCCAAGAGAAACTTGAATTATGAAGGTCAACATTAGAGTCTAAAGGTTTTCGTTAAGTAGATCTAAAACTGAATATATGGAGTGTAATTTTAGTTGTAGAAGTTCTAATGGTAGTGTTGTGACATTAGGTGAACAAGTCATTAATAAGAGTGAGCAATTCAGATATTTAGGCTCTATTGTTCAAAATGATGGTGAAATAGATGGAGATGTTATTAGTAGAATTCAAGTTGGATGGTTGAAGTGGAGGAATGCGTCTGGCCTGTAGTGTGATAGAAAAGTTTCACTTAAACTTAAAGGAAGATTTTATAAGATGGTGATAATACCTAGAATGGCTTATGGTGTAGAATGTTGGCCAATAAAAGAGAAGCATAAGACTAAATTAAGTATTACGGAGATGAGGATGCTCAGGTGGATGAGTGGCTTTACTCTTAGAGATAAAATGCGAAATGAGTTTGTTCGGGAAAAAGTTGGAGTAGCTCCAAGGCGATAATATTAGAGAGTTACCTTAGATGGTTTGGCCACATAAAAGCGTCGGTCGTCCAGATGACGGTTAGGAGAGTAGATCATTAGATTTCTTGTGTTAAGAAAGGTAGGTAGACCTAAAAGACTTGGTTAAGATGTATAAAAAATGACCTTAGTATACTTGAATTAAATGATAATTTGACACATAATAGGACACAGTGGAGACGAAGGATTCATGTAGCCGACCTCACTTAGTGGGATAAAGGCTTATTGTTGTTATTGTTGTTGTTGTGTGAGTTACATAGATGCGTGAGAAGGGATCAATGCCCACATTTTACTTATTTTAAATAAATTAACATAAATTAATATCAATATAATTATATAATAATTAAAAAATAAAGAAATCCATTGAGCACCCATATTCTACAGAAATACTTGGCGATTCAGCTTTATCCTTTCTCAAATCTTGTCCTTAAAAAATAAATTCAATCTAAACAAAATTGATTGATCCCTTCACTTCTCATTCTCATCTCTCTTGTTCTTATGCATAATCATTGAGATGCCTTCGTTGCAAAGTCTTCACTAGCTTCATTATTTACAAGGATAACTCGTGTGAATTTGGCGATTCATATTAAATCTGCCAGGTAGATCTCATTTATTTGTAAAATTGATGAAGAATAATACTTGCTACAAATGATATAGGATTTCAAGAAGTATTTGATAATATCAAAAATGTTTATTATAGATCACTCATTCTTTTAGCACCAACTATGTGGAAGCCTTTTATCCTTGCATATAGCAGCCTAAGAGTCTCTTAAGAATATTATTGACACAATATAATGAAGAGACATAGAACACCTTATATTAGATTTGTCAAAGGCTAATAGGAGCAAAAGTATGATATTTTTCAATTAAGAAGCACAAACTTCAACGTTGATTGTTATTTTCTATTTTTTTACTAGTTTAAATAGAGAGGGGGGAGAGAGTAAGGGTGTAGATGGAGAGATGAATCTCTCACTTTATAGAGGGAATAGGCTGTTGGGTGTGATGTTTGGGTTGAATAGGTGGTGGCTGGAGTAAATAGATATAGTGGTTTGTGAAGGAATACAGTTTAAACTAGGGACAAACAGGCTATAAAAATGGGGAGAGATAGGAGATGGAGGAGATTGAAAGCGAGATGGAGAAGCGCTCGTCTCATGCAAATATATGGTGAGTATTTAAAAGGGTTGGGTGAAGGAGAGGGTTTGCTAGGGGAGAGATGTGATTCTGGAGAGTAGCTTGGAAAGGCGTTTGGGTGTGAGAAGAGACGAATATAGATGAGAAGGATCAGGGGAGTTGTTATGTGCGGTTATAGGAAAAATCAAAGAGTTGAGTAGGAAGTTGAAACTTGAAGCAGTGTATGAGTCTTGGCGTCGTTGAGTCAACAGAGTTGAGAGAGAGTGCGTATAGTTGTTGCATGCTCAGTTTAAAAGCAAACAGGAAAAGGAGTGAAATTTGTTCTCTAAGTCTGGCTTGCATTCAGGCTCGAGAGAGGAAGGTAGAAATGGGAGAGGAGAGGAGTTTGTCTGATGTGTTCGAGTGGGAGATGGAGATGGGCTAGGATTCGAGAGTCTTTGGAGAGGAGCATGAGGCCTGTGTAAGTGGGAGAGACTATTTGTCGAGGGATATGCTTAGTGTTATTAGGGCTTCTTTTTTATTTATTTGTTTTGGCTATGAAGAACAAGCAGTAGAACGCGGATCGTGGGAGGTTAGCGGGTACAACGATAATGAGTCAAGCAACTAGATATTTAATTTAATTTGAATTTGGTTTTAATATTTTTTTACTACTAAGAACTAATACATATTTATTTGTATAATTTATTAGAGTTAAAAGAGATACAAACTTGATTGATAATGAAAAGTTAATTAATTTTAACATGATTTTTTACATTATTATTAATATTACATATAATATATATAATGTATGTAAATCAATAAATTTAATTTTAATTTAGTTCACATATGATTACTTTATATCATTTTTAGTTTTAATTTTTTATTTAAATTCGTTGTCGCCACCTTGAATTGTGTCATTGTAGTTTATTTCATGAACGATTGTTGTTTCAGTAAATTCAACGTGATTGAAGCAATTTAGCTTGAGTAATGCAATATTTGTCTGTAGCATGTAATTGCTTGATTCAATTGATTGTTAAAGGGCTTTTCTTGATAGATTTCGACGTTTTAGACACATTTCTGCATCCCATTTTATGAACAAATAATGTTTATACAATTTTGATGGTGATCGAAGCAATTAGACTCTAATTCAGATGCTATTGCATTGCTTGTCAGTTGATCTCGTCATCCTTGCTCAATTAGATTTATGACATAGATATGGAGGTCAACACTTATAATTGAATAGTCCCTTCTTGACATTGTTGATCTCATTGCCAATCTCGTTTTCAACAATTGATCCAATGCTACCAACACTTATCTCCAAGTTTTGATTTGCAACATATAGCCATCGTTTCGTCTTCTCTCAAGCCCATAACCGTCATACCTCTCTCTCTATTTCTCTTTCTACTCAAGACCTCTTATTTCTCTAGATAGAAAGAACAACCATATCTCTCACTCTATCTCTATATATTACTTTCTCTCTCTGCATAGAGAGTCCTCCCTCATCCCTCACAACCATTCTCTTCTACTCTCCCTTTCTCTTTTTAAATAGAGAGAAAGCCTCTTTATCCTTATTCCCTCTCTATCTCTTTGTAGACATCCTTCTTTCTCTCTTTAAAACAAAGACAACTTCCTGTCACTATCTCTAACCCTCCGTTCCCTCTCCCATTTCTCTCTAAATAGAGCTCTCTTTTTTTCTCTAAACAATGAGAATACTCTCTCTCTCTCTAAATAGAGAGATAAATCTCTCTTTGTACTCACCTCATCCTTTCCTTTATTTTCTCCCTATATAAAAAAGTACAGCCAAAAAAAAAAGAAAAAAAATAACAAGAGAGGACAGAATCATTGTCTTGTAATCAAATTTCGTCAACATCTGCTTTACATGTACATGGTATAAATGCAAGGGAATCAAATTGTCATGATTAAATACTCACATGCACTTTTCTAGCGTTGAAGGGAAATTGCTTGTTTGCAATTTTTTGTGTAAGTGAAGCTCTGTGAGGATTTTGGGTTACTAAAGTGCTTGAACACATCTTTCTTGATGCATCTGATAAATCTATGTTAAGAATTTGTTATGTAGGCTTAAAGATCCATATGCACTTCTTTTGACTTAATGGAATTGTATCCTCTTAGCTATGTTTCACATCACCGATATATGCCTTTTTTGACGTGGTGAGTAGCCCAACATTCTTAAGTGTCTAAAATATTGTTGAAATGCTATCGGATTTTATAATGATAGAGAACCGAAATATGACATAACAAATGGACTCTAAATTCATCATAAAAATGTGTTATGTAAGTTCATTGATAATCACGTAAGAAACTTAAATATGCTTGCATATGCTTTGATGAATATTTTAAATGTTCAAATTTAATGTTTAAGAATGCTATGCAGGCTAACAAGAAATAAACTTAAACTATCTTGCTTTAAGAAGAGTGTAAATCTACTAAATAACATTCAAATCTTTGAAATTAAAAAAATGACCATATTTGCTTTGATGGATATTTTAAGTATTTATGCTTAATGTTTGACAATGTTGTGCAGACTAATGAGAAATTTAACCATCTTGCTTCAAAAAGAGTGCAAATCTCTAAATAATATTTAAATCTTTGAAATTAAAAATGCCCTCATGTGCTAATGAATATTTTAAAATGTCTAAACTTAGCATCTGAGAAAATGTGTGGGCTAACGTGAAATGAGCTAGAATCATCTTGCTTTGAAAGACATGTAAATATCTTAAATAATATTCAAATCTTTGAAATTAAAAATGCCCACATGTGCTTCGACGAGTATCCTAAATGCTTAAATTGTTTTTTGATAATGTTACACGAGCCAAAAATAAAATCAACTAAATAGGCTTGTCTTGAAAGGGAAGATACGAACATCCTTTTAAAATTCAAACTTGACACATGCACACACTCTTAAGCAAGTTGCCTTATCTTTAGGATAAGGATATAAGCCTCTTTCAGTTAGTCCTATCCTTCTATTTATCCAACTGGAGTTGAGGAGATTGAGTTTTATTTGGTCTATCTATTCCCCTCACAAGATCAGAGTTGATAAAACTGAAGTAACAAACTTCAACAAATTATAAATATGAATAATCAAATGATTTTCCTCAATAATGGCTATGTTGATAGAAAATCTCAATTAGAGGAGTTCCTCTTAAAAGAAAACTCTCAAATTACAAATATAACCGAAGCAAATTCTCATAGCCCAATGATATTCATGTTGACAGACAATTTCAACTAGAGAGATATTATCATCAAAAATTTTTAAATCTTTTGCCAAGTCATTTTGAGTTTTAAAAAATTTAAGAAATAACATAAAATTATAGAAATACTTAAGTGAAATTCATTAGTTAAAGTTTCATGAAAATATTATCCGTAATAGTTTGTTGTGGGTGATAAACTTATGTTTAACTTAAGCTCATAAAAATCTAATGTCATATCAAATAGCTTTTAGAATTTCTCTCAAATGATCTCATACTAACAAGGACATGACCAATGTCTTATATTCATATGATTTTGTTGCTAAATGATATCACAAAAATATATTTATTATGGCTATAGTCTTCTGATCTAGCGGTTTGTTGTAAAATGACATCATTATATCATAATCATGGTTGTAGCTCGAATGTATCTTAGTGGCTAAGCTCTCTTGATTTGTGAATTATAATGTACATTTTATTTTGCAAAAATCACTTTACTTAATGTTAATTTGAAATTATCCCATTAATCAAACATCTACCCTAGTCTATATGATCACCTTAGACAAAAAAATGCATAGCTACAATAAAGATACTTCAATGAGGTTAGGTCTATTATTTTTCTGACTTGAGATAATGGAATCTTGGGATTTTGATTGGGTTTGTCACCATTCTCCCAATCATCCACTCTAAACTACGGTGGTAAATTTTTTAATTTAAAACTAAAATTGTGTTAACTATATTCCATTACCACTTAATGATTACCCTTAATCGAAAGTTGTTTCTTGTTTTTGGGAGTTAACTATAAGTGCTCGTGCTTTTGGGAAACTTAGAGCCAAATATAGAGTCTTCATGAAATGAGAACAAAATCTCTATGTAATATCATATTTGAAATCTAATTTGTCTTTTGAAAGTTTGACCTAATATCACCAAAGCTGAGCATAAATTTTTGGTGCCCACAAACAATTCTTTCTTTCTTATTTGTTAATGTGAAAATTGAGTTTTTATTTATGATAGGTGAATATGTGTCATACTGATGATTGAATAAAATTTTATATTCTTAATTAGACTATATAGAGAATTACTAAAAATGCATTTATTCATTTTTTAAAATTGATTTAGTTATATATTGATAGATTATGGATGCTAGTGATATATTTGAGCTTCATGAAGAGGTAATATAGTCATAGATGATTGAGTAAATTGTTTTCAAACTTATGAAAACTGAGATCATTAATGAAAATTGACATAATGACTCATAGCCCAACAACGCGATCATGCATTACATAAGATTTTGAAACAACAATCAAAGAAAAATATAAACTAGATTAATTAATAAATAAATTTTGCACTTTTAAAATTTTTTGGAGGAACTTATCTTATTTATTGAATTAGATTGTAATTGGTTATAATGTTAGCATAGGCCAAATGATAGCATTAGAAGATGTATGGTACAAGTTATATAAGCTTCTTAATTAATATTATATGATGTGAAAACTCTTTTTAATAGTTTTGTATACTAATAATACTTGATTAATAATAAATATGACAATCTATGTGCAAAGACATTTCTCATAAAAGGATGCTTAATGTATGAGACTATATGTTGTATTTATGGTGACACTATTTCAATGGGTAATTTTCAAAATTCAGCCATCAAAATTCTTTTGGACACTGAAGAAGAGGGTATGAAAAATATAATAAAGTTTGTAGTTGATTTTATTGATAAGGAGAAGTATAAGTATGATGCATTTTGTTGTATTCAAAACTTGTTAAGAAGATAAATATTTCAGATATTGTTGCTACATTTGAAATTAGTAGAGTTAAAATTTCAAAAGAAAGATTGAAATAATGGAAAAAAAAGAAGAAGAATGTCATCTGGTTCTTCATCTAGATCATCTAAATTAGTATTGATTGAATATATGAATTTTTTAAATGAAGATTATATGATGCAAGCTACTTTAAAATATTTCATAAGTTTAATGTGGATGAAAATATTTTGAATGAAGAAAAGGGTTGGATTCTTACTCAAAAAATGATGGAACATATTATTATTTTTAATCCTTAGCATTTAATTGTTTAGTATTATTCTAATTGTGAAATTTTATGTTGTGTTCTTCTGAGATAATTTTAAGCTTTAATTCTTAATGAATTTATTCATTAAATTTTGTTTACATTCAAATGCATGTTTAATGATTGCATGACATTATGTTACGTAAATTAGTTTTAAAATTAAAGTTTCATTAATCTTCTCTCAATTAAGACATTTACATTCTATCTAAAATGATTTCATTTTGAAGATCTTGTTTGTGGAAAAAAAATTTAGTAAGAATTTTTAGTTTTTATTAATACGAGTTAGCCATCTTTTTTATGTTGCAATATTATATTTTAAATAATTCTCTTGAACTTTTTTATCTTAATATAAAAGGGCAGATGCCCAACTTGGTAGCTCATTTGGCTAATGAGAGTTGGATAGAGTTTTGGTCTGCTAAAGAGAGATATATAAATATTATTTATGTTTTTGAAATGAATTAGGATGTAAGAAATGAATTGCCAATTTGTTGCATGGAAAAAGTTGTTGCGAAGTCATAGTATTATGCTTATTCATTGATAGTCTTTTGATGATATTGTATACTCTTACTATGCTTTGGCTCATGCTATATATCATCGTAACTACTTTAATAGATATTTAATATGCGATTTTGTTATTGTTGATAGAATGAGCAAAATTGGAGGTATCTATTAGCATAATTGATGATTAATAATATTTTAATTACAACTTCCCAGTTTAAAAAATTTATCTAGTTTTTTCCTGCCGCTTGCCAAAGTTTAGACAATGTTTCTCTTATGTTTTTATAGCAAGGAATGATATTATCGTAGTTTGTGAGTTTAATTATTTTGTGAGTTTAATTAGTAATTGCCCTTATTTTTATAGGTGAGTACAATAATTGTTACTTGACCAAGTAATCATGCACAACTTCAAGTCTTCATGATCACGAGTCTATAGTTAGAATACTTTCTATTTATCTTAGAGTTTTGATAGTTATAAGATGGAGTCTCATGTCTTTGAATTTATGTACAATGAGTCTAGGATGAAGAGTAAATGTCTAATGAAAGACTTAAAATAGTTGATTGTTAAGGATCAACTCAATTTTTATATTAATTCTAACATAAATTGAGTGCTTATCAGTAGTGCTTAAATAATTTAAACATTTTTTGGAGATTATATTATACCATTTAAAAAATTTACAAGCAATTTATCATTTAAATTTATAGTTATTTCTCTCGAGATCAAATATGATCCAAAATGCTATTATTTTAAGGTACATAGGAACTCAAGATTTTCTTAATTTATCTATTGCTTGATCATAAATTTCATGAATAAGATTATATCGGTGCAATTGATGACTTTTGTGCTTATGTAGGAGCAACTTTTTTATTGAGAATAACATAAGTGTGGACTTAAAATGTAATGTGTACATATAAATTTGATATAATGTTTACTTTTGTACTATTTAGCTTGGAGGGAATAATAAATGATGTCAAAATATTTTTAAAATATATTCTTATACTGTCACAAGATATGCTAAATTTATTTCTAATAAATGTCTTTTAATTGTAGTATTTCCTTACTTTTTAGTAGTGTTTTTTTAAAAAAAATTTATAACAAGAAAATATTATATCGTTGATTCAGGATTATGCCAATATACTAGATTATTTGTTATCTTATAGAGGGTTAATATGTCATCTAAGTGATTATCAAAAATGCACTTAGCCTCCACGATAAGAGCTTTTCAACTATAGATATTCTTCTTTGCAAATTGTTATTAAATGATGCTTGGGAGTCGTTAGATTTTCAAGTCGTAATAAAGTTTAGCTTAATGATTTGCATACCCGTAATGATATATTATAATTGCTTATAGTACATTATGTAATTTTATATGATGAAAATCTTGAAAATGAGAATCATATAGTTGATATAGGAGGAAGATTTACATCAACTACTATATCACATAATATCATTGAGGTTAATTTTACTCAATTTTAATTATAGTTCATGATTCTTTTTTGTAATCTTATGCACATAATGAAGTTCAATAATATACTTTTCTATCTTGTGTGGTTATTGTTTTAGGTTTTAAGTGTTTCTCTTATTTGTCTAAAGGTTGAAGTTCTTCGAACATTTGTGATAATCTAGTGGTGGACTCTTTTTTGTATGGATTTGATGAAGGATCCGCTTTTTAATCAATTATCTTATCTTTTCCTTTTTTAGCTGGGTAGCAAAGTTTTTAGTAGTTGCACCTTGCATCCTAAACTGAATACTCTTAGTGATAATGTATATTACCACTGTTTACATTTTACCCTGTTAATGATTATTAACAGAATCTCATCACCTTGTCTACATTTTAACGTTTCCACTTCTGTTATTTTTAGTATGCATATGCATATGATCTTATTTAAGATGGAGTTTTTTTATTATTCTTTCTCATATTTTGTTCTCTAAATAAGAAAAAATGTTGAATAATGACAATGCCAAATATGTTTTTGTTTTATGTTAGAATATTATCTTCTCAAGATTGTGATCATATAAAAATATATAGTGTATATTAAGCTGTTACAATATCTCATACAATTATTTAGTACCCAGTTGAATGTAATCAAATTTTATAGTGTACTAAAATTTGAAACCACATGTTTTAAAAAATCACAAAGTAAAGTTTCACATTTAGTACAATATTGAAGAGCTAAATGCTAAAAATCAATAGCTAAACACTTTTACCTTTTTCATTAAGAAAAACTGAATTCAAGGAAGTTTTAACAGAAAAAAAATTATAGTAAAAGAAATTTGTCTAGCACAAACTTTCATTAAGCACTGCTTTTAAAAAAACAAGTCTAAAATGATAATGCTAGTGTTTTAATTGAAAGAAGCTTGATGAAGCACTAGTTTCAGAACCAATTTACATGATGCAAGGTATCTCAATCATTAAGTCCATATTTGAATGTAAATAAAATTTATAGAGTATTAAATTTTGAAATCACATTCCTTCAAAATGTACTATATAAAGTTTTACGTTTGGAATAATATTGAAGAGCTAAATGCTAAAAAACTAATGATCAAGCATTATATTCCATCATTTTAGAGAAGAATCTAACTCTTATATATCTTCATTCAAACATAAGAAGAAATATTTCCATCATATTAAATTTTATTGAAACTTTTGCAAAGACTTGTGCAGTTCACATTATATAAATTTTTAATTGAATTAAGAAAATTTGTGCTTTCAACAGACAATGATCTAAATGGTGCATATGATGATTTGGATGATATGCTCATTGTTTTTTTTTTTTATTTTGAAATTTTCAACATCTAAAATGTTTGGTGCATTTTAAAGATAACCTTCCCTTCAATGCAACATTCTCATAATTCTCTTTATTCATAGACTTATCAATAGACTTCATTTGGCTTTTCATGTGTCTTGTTTATTGTCAAAATGAATTTTGGTAGATGTAAGTTAAAAGATCACTTATTGCGGTGGTGCCATTCATAATTATGACATAGGGACTCATGCATTGGACATCTTTTCCTATGAAATATCCTTGTATTTTTGTTGATTTATATATTTTTAATCATGCATTATTAAGAATAGCTAATTTACTTAGTTCATAAAATATGAATAAATAGAATTTTATTAGTTATTCTCTAAATAATTTTTATAAAAACAAGAAAAAATTATTCGAGCAATAAATTTCTATAAATCATAATTACAGACTCAATTTTGCATTAGTCAAACAATAAATGAAATATTCTTCATTGTAATTATTCCTAATCATGTAAATAGGTAAAAAATTTAATGTCAATTTAATTTTTTTATCATTCTATTTCTTTTTATTACTTTTTTTCCATTTTTTGAAACTAAATGATGCTTATGCTTATTTCATTAATTTAATATTACTTTCTTTTACTTTATTAAGGTCAACTCTCTATCTGTTACTTCATAGCTTATAACATGGTATAAAAAACTGATCGAGGTGTTCATCTTAAGATGCCTCCAATCAAGGTCCATGAATGGCACTTGAAGGTTTAAAGCCTTACTCGGTCCAGTGTGACTTTTTTTTTGAAGTGAGGCAGCGCTTCGACTTCATTTTTATAATGTAATTTGTGTAATAATAATATATTTTATAAATTATTAAAAGGTTTTATCACTTTACCTTATCATCTCATGTGCACTCTAGGGCATTGGAGCAGTCTATTTCTCCCATCCCTGAGTCTAGTTCTAACAACAACACCTCTCTTGCATGCATCACCAAGCAACGATGCCACTCCTAGATGTCGAGCCAAATTTGCGAGCAATGATGCCTCCCTATGAGTTGTGAGCTGTACCCAGCACACGCCTTCGCCTTCTTTATACTTCCTCTTCTTCATAAGTTTAAAAGTTAAAATTTCATGTTAAGTTTGATTTTATTTTCAATTTTTTTGATATATTTGGGCTTTAAAATTATGCATTTCTAATTATCTATTTTATAATTTATATTGGAAGAAGAAGAATGAGCCATTAAAAAAACTCTGTACACATTAAAAGATTAGGAGATTTATATATACTACTAAAATGTTTCTTATTTACAAAACATTCATCCAAGCTTCTAAAATGACTATTGAATTTGTGTTTTTTCATGTGATAAGATGAAACTATTAGAATTAATAAATCGAGAATAAAAGTTAGTTGTTTTGTTGTTCTATTCAGGATTTAGGTGTTGTAACTAAAAATAGAAATACTTTGGTGTTATTTCTTTAAGTATATAAAATTTTGTTGTTATGGCAAAATTTCCTTAAGCTTGTTAAAAATTTACAAAACCTTAAACAATCAAAGGAAAAGAATGTGCCATAATTTCTCTTGCAAGGTCATTATATTTGCTTATTGATTTTAGAAAACATAAATATTAGTCAAAATCCAATTGATTTTGATTTAAATTAAATTTATATTTATTTTAATAAATCATATCAGGATACAATCGAGATTGAGCCGAGCCAACATTTAATAAATTGTTGTTGATCACACTCTTAAGATTTTTATTTTTATTTTTATTTTATTTATTTATTTTTTGAAACTTTTAGTTCTATGATTTTACTAGAGGTTTAGTTAATAACAATTTTATTGGCGAATTTTTTTACTTCTTAATGGTTCACTAATGTAAGCTCTTAGGAAGACTTTTTTGCTTTATGTTATTTGTCAACTAAGAGTTAGGTAGATATTAAGAAATTAGGAATGTTGTGTTCACCATATCATATTAGTCATAAATTTTAATTTATTGTTATTTCATTTATTATTGTTTTTTCTATGTGTGAATTTTTTATTATCTTATTTATTAAATTATTTTACCAATTAGAAAGAGAGGTGGGCTTAGTGGTGCAAGAAGAAAGACCTAGTTTAGAAATATGACACTCAGGTTGAAGTGCTAGGGAAATGTGTAACAAAAGGATATGTTTACTTGAAATGTAAATTTTGTAGTAAGCTAAATATTGAGGATGTTAAGAGGTTTAAAGATTACTTGACTTGCACACACCTAAATGTTGAAGCATATGAAAAAGTGCTAGAAAAAGTAAATAAGGAGTGTCTTGAATACTTAAAGAAGTATGTCACCTTGAAAGAAATTGCTTGACAGAATATGGAATAGATTATTGGGAATAACCTTTATTTTGGCTCCCAGCATGATGGTTCCATTGTTCCAGAAGAGGAAGTCGCTCTATTTCTTTTGATGAAGGAACAAACCAATGGATAGATCTATTGTCAATGTGGATGAATATGAGAATGTTAACTCTCAATCAATTTTTTTCCAACTTTTACAAAAGAATACAAAAACAAAGTATCTTTGAATATATCAAGATGCTTTTATGAAAATGTGATTTCATTTGATGTAGCTGATGTTAGACGAGGAGGTTAAAATAATGACAATAATGGTTGATAAATCGAAGAAGACATTGTTTAAGATATGAGTTACAATAATGTCTAATGGTTGATCTGACATCAAATAAAGGACCGTTGTAAATTTTCTTATCAACAACCTTTATGGGACAATATTTTTGAAGTTTGTTGATGCAATGGCCATTATAAAAGATGCACAATTGCTACTTAAAATATTTGATGAGGCTGTTGAGGAGGTAGGGGAGAACTTAGCTTTGCAAGTTATAATAGATAATGCAAGTGTTTACAAGGTTTTAGGGAGGATGTTAATAGAGAAGAAGAAGCATCTTTACTAGACTTCATGTATTGTGCTTGAGAACCTAAGGCACTTGTCATAGAATTAATCTACTTTATTCAAAGCAAAAATGATGAGCAAGTTTGTTTACAATCATTTTTTAGTGTTAATCTTAATGAGAAAATTCACTAATATAGAAATTATCTGGAAACAATTGCAAGATTTATTATAACTTATCAACATTTCAAAGATTTGAAGAGTTATGATAATCTTTGGAGGCCATGTTTGCTTATGAAGAATTGAATAAAAGTTTTTGGTCAAAACAATAGAAGGAAAGCAACTAGAAAAGATTATTATGAAAAATCATTCCTTTTGGCGTAGTGTTAATTATACTTTAAAGGCCACAAGATTTTTGGTGAAGGTATTATGAATGATTAATGGTGAGAAGGTCCAACTATGAGATTTATTTATGAAATTATAAATAAGGTGAAGAGGAAATAACAAGAGATTTAAAAGGACAAGAATGTACATAAAAAGAAATATGAGAAATTTTAAGTGAAAAGTTGGATCATTAATTATATCAATATTTGCATATTGCTGTATATTATTTGAACCATCAATTTCATTATGATAAGTATTTCTACATGGATAAGGAGGTAAAGATTCGGTCATATGCATTTGTCCTTGAAGCTATCTTAAAGCTAATGATCAATTTGAAGATTTTCATTGATGTTAAGACAAATTCTCCTGTTAAATTTGTATTTATAAATTTAAATTTAAATGTTTGTCTAGATTCTCTAACTTATTATATATTAATCATTTCATTTTTGTTCTTTTCTAGAAAGTTGGTGGTATAATTTGGAAATGACGTGCTTGAACTTAAAGCGTTTTTAGTGAAGATTCTCAGTTTTACTTGTTCAACCTCCTCATATCTGTACAATTAGTGCACATTCAACCAAGTGCACTTGAAGAGATGAAATTGATTAATTGTAGCTCAAATGAATAAGTTGATTTATGCTATGCTCAATAAAAAAATTGAAAGGTAGACATCTGAAGCTACAAATAATTGCTTGTTGATGATATTCCATCTGATGTTGAATGAATAACTTTTAAAAATATTGATGGACTTGAAACTGAAGATGAAGGAATGACTTTTAATGATGATGAAAATGAAGATATGCTAATATTAAAATAGCTATTGAATTCGAAGTAACCTCTACTTCACATTCAATTAAAAAAAGAAGCAAATGAATGGATTAGTTATATTATTACCTCATTATTTTATTTAAAAATTTAATGAATTCATTGCTAATTGTTGTAGGGATAAGAACAAAGTTGTGATAATTGAAATTTTTTTTGAAGATAATGAAATAGAATCCGTGAATGACAAAGTTATTGCATCTTCTGAAATGATGTAAGTGATGAAGAAGCTGCTATAGATCTTGATTCTCATTGGACATTTAAATTTGAAGTGTGAGCTTATCTTTCTTCTCATTTTAATTTTTGTTTTATATTAATATTTGAAGTTATGATTTGTGATTTGTGCAATTATGATTATAAATTATATGAATATGTTGATAGTTTGTCATATTTCTGAATTATTTGTAATTTTATGAATTTTTTATTTTTTGATTTGAGGCTTACACCTCGATCCACCTTAAGGCTTATGCTTTGTCTAGCCACGATAAAATGCCTCAATTCTCGTTTTTTCCTTTTTACACTTTGACTTGTAACAAGCTTATCTTCTAGAGGAATATGCATGTTTAGGATTAGGAAAAGTCATCATCAATTGTACCAAAAAATTGTAATAAATTATCAACTTATATTATTGATCTAAGAGATATTGAAATAAACTATCAACCTAAATTATTGATTTAAGAGTTCTTAAAATTAGCTTATTAAATTATTATATTTTGAAAAAATATCTAAATAAAATTAACGGAGATGCATAAATTTATGCTAAAATAAAACAAAACATAGCGAGATTATAAAAATTATTTTTTTATGCACTACGATATCTAAAAGATGAATAGAGATCACGAAAGGAGTCCACATGAACAATGGTGTTGGGATAAATAGAAAGATTCTATGGTTGATGAAGTAGAAGAGAAATGCGATTGAAGAAGCTTGCATGATTTATAGCTCAAGCTTCGACAACAATGTAAATGAGGTTTTTTAAAACTGTGGAGATAGGACTTTCTTGATCAAAGTTGGTGACATGTGGTTGATGGTGAGATATGACTAGTTGCGTGAAGAGGGTCAGCTTTGCCCATGAGGAAAAAATGTGTAAGGACGTTTAGAATGTCAAAGGGGCCAAAAACAATGTAAGGAGTTGCCACAAAAACTTCAATATTTTGAAACAAAAGTTGTTGTCTCTTTATATTTCATCAAGTTGAAAAATCATCAAATGTTGAAATGAAATATGCGAATGTGGTATATTTCATCTGCTTAAAAAACATCATGTTCTAAAAATGGAAATGATCAAGCAACATTAGAAATAATGAGTTTTAAAAGCATATCTATATACTTGATTTAAGAAGATCTCTGCAAATTTTACCTTAAACATAAACTTTTATAGAAATTTACATCAAATTCTAATAGAGGGGACTATTTGAGATAAAATTTGAGGAGTCAAAGGATTAACTTTTGAGACATAAAATAATTTGGAACTAAAATATCCATATGCAATCAATTAAGGAATC
Organism: Cymbidium sinense; assembly: GCA_021442155.1. Lineage (NCBI taxonomy): Eukaryota > Viridiplantae > Streptophyta > Magnoliopsida > Asparagales > Orchidaceae > Cymbidium > Cymbidium sinense. Next base: position 27,702,177 of record CM038228.1, on the reverse strand, counting down.
CTTTTTAACTTTTTCTCAATAAAATTATAAGCATAAATGTAGTCATGAATGTCTTTAGCTGTTAATACAATCCTGTGGTCTTAAGACCAAAGACTAATGCTGTTATTCCATGGATTGTCTGCATATTTACTTGATAAGAAATCAATCAAGAAGAAATTTGATCCTTAATTGAAGCAAGACATCGAATATAATGAATATCTTAGATTCGCGGAATTTAGTATTATCTTCTAGAACTTGATGAAAAGTAGAAGCATGATTAGTAAATGCATTCAGAAGTTCTCAAAAGTCGCAGTACAATTATGACTCTTTTCATGCAGGAAGTTGCTGCACATGTTTGAGTTTGATTTCGTTGTGGTTTATGAACTATCTTTGTCAAATTTTCTTCTGTTAGATAATCTTTTCTGCATGACTTTTAACATATTTTACTTTTTACTTCAACCACTACGTTATTCTAAATTGTGCTTAATTCTTCTATCCAGACGAGATACTTCACACCTTCACAATTTTGACAACCCGCTGCTCTCCAGCCTTGGAATGGCTTCATGGTTAGTGGTGCATATTTTGTCCCTATGCTTGAACTAAATTTATTTCAATGAATAATTTACAAACCAAATAGTTCGCAAGAAATGCAAAATCTGATGATCATTACTTGTTATGGCAAAATAAGACAGCCCAAATAATCTATTTTACATATGGATTCACTAGATCAAGAGTTTTAGTCAATGGTTGCATAACTACCAAGTAATGCATTTCTTTTTTAAAATCTAAGAAGTTGATTCCATTAGAAAGTCAAAGAATGAAAATAATAATATAGAAATATATTGATTACGAGTGGATAGGTATTTGTTTGTATTTTATATGCTCTTATTGAGCATCTTCTATCATACCCTAGATCCAGAACACGATAAACCCAATAATACGGGATGTGATGAAGGGATTGATTTCAACTTTTGAAATAAGTTTTAAAAGCCAAGATTGATTAAGCTTGTTTTATATGCAACAGAGAAAACTTTCATGTGCGAGTAATTCTAAGCAGTGAAGCTTAGGAAAAAATTTAAATAATATTTATTACATCAATAAAGTCCATAATAATACAACAATGTCAACAAAGAAGCAGAAACTATAACTAATAGAAAAAAGTGGTTGCAACAATTACATTAGAAAATATACCAAAACCTAACAAAAGTATGAATACAAACTACAGTGTAAACTCAAAAATACTTGATAAAATATTTTTGTTTAAAAATATACTCCTATGGTGATGATCTACTAAGCGATTTGTTAGAACTTGTTATGTGAAATTTTACGAGGAAGTTTGATAATTTAAGCCTTATAAATAACTCTTATATATTAAAGAATATATGATAAGATATTGGATCATGCAACATGAAAAATAAAAGAGACACAATTAATTATGAAATAACAGTGTAATAAGCACCATAAAATTATCATATTAAAGTAATATTTCATGTTATGAATAAAACTTATCATATGTTTTAAGATGATTTATATTGGTGATGTTTATAATCATTTGTATGAAAATTGTAAGCAATACACTTTTCTACTTTCATATTCCTGTGCAAAACATCAGACATATCTAAAGATGATTCGTCAATTTTTTATCATCTTTATTTTTGTATTTGTATGTATATTTATAGAGGTTTGATAGAGAAGTATAGAGAAAGTAAGGAGGATTTACATATGATATTTATTGATTTAGAGAAAGCTTATGATAAAGTTTCAAGAGATGTTCCTTGGAGAGTTCTAGAACAAAAAGGAGTTAATATTGGTTATATTCAAGTCATTAAGGATATGTATATTAGAGCTGTTACTTGTGTCCAACCACAAGGAGGATTGACAAAATATTTTCCCATTTCAATTGGATTACATCAAGGATCAGCTTTAAGCCCTTTTCTTTTTGCTTTAGTTATGGATGTTCTTACTAGGCATTTACAGGAAGATGTACTTTGGTGTATGCTTTTTGCTGATGACATTCTTCTTGTTCATAAGACTAGAGAGGGAATCCAAGAGAAACTTGAATTATGGAGGTCAACATTAGAGTCTAAAGGTTTTCGTTTAAGTAGATCTAAAACTGAATATATGGAGTGTAATTTTAGTTGTAGAAGTTCTAATGGCAGTATTGTGACATTAGGTGAACAAGTCATTAATAAGAGTGAGCGATTCAGATATTTAGGCTCTATTGTTTAAAATGATGGTGAAATAGATGGAGATGTTATTAGTAGAATTCAAGTTGGATGGTTGAAGTGGAGGAATGCATCTGGCCTGTTGTGTGATAGAAAAATTTAACTTAAACTTAAGGAAAAATTTTATAAGATGGTGGTAAGACACGCAATGACTTATGGTAATGTTGGCGATAAAAAGAAGCATAAGACTAAGTTAAGTGTTATAGAGATGAGGATGCTCGTGGGGATGAGTGGCTTTACTCTTAGAGATAAAATGTGAAATGAGTATGTTCGGGAAAAAGTTGGAGTTGCTCCGGTGGCAAATAATATTAGAGAGAGTCGCCTTAGATGATTTGGCCACATAAAGTGTCGGCCGTTCGATGACTCGGTTAGAAGAGTAGATGCATTAGATTTGTCTTATGTTAAGAAAGGTAGAGGTAGACTTCTACCTAAAAAGACTTTGTTAAGATGTATAAAAAATGACCTTAAGATACTTGAATTAAATGAGAATTTGACATATAATAGGACCCAATGGAGACGAATGATTCATGTAGCCGACCCCACTTCGTGGGATAAAGGCTTATTGTTGTTGTTGTATGTATATTTATAGACAGTTTTATTAAGATACCATGAAATATGAAAGGTAAACATCAACTTGTGAAATCTAATGAAGAGTCCTCACTCTGTGGACTTGTTAGCCAACTAGATAATATTTAAAAGAGCTGAAAGTCATTTGACAAAACTATTTGATAGAAATTGTACACAACAACACTATCAACTTAAAGATTTATTGTAAGCATACATGTATGTTTTATACATTATAAATAATTAGCAATAGATATTTATAATTGATTGATTGACCATAGTTTTATAATAAAATATGATTTATATTAATAAAATTTATGTTCTTTAATAGAGGAAGCTTGTATGAAAATACATTTTGATACTATGGGAATCATTTTGATATTGAAGAATTATGCAGTAATACATCAAGGTAACTTATCTATATCATATGATAATTCATTATAAATATTAAAGAAAAATCTTTATTGAATGTGAAATATAAGACTAATAATCTACAAAATATCTAAGGATCTAGCATTAAGTATAACAAACCTAATGAAAAAGGTATGTTTATTCTTCATTAAACACTTGCCTTAACCTGTGTTGTATGAAACCTCAACTTTAATTAATGTCCAAGTGTTATTCAATTTGAAGGTCTTATATAATAGGAATATTTAATTAACATTTAAAACTATACTGAAACATAAAATAAAAGTTTTAACCATTATTTAAAAAGGCGTTCGAGGCTCACCTCTAATTGAGGCGCATGAAGAGCATCTCAAGGTTTTAGCCTCACTCAGTCTTATGAGGCTTATGCCTTTTTTAAAGTGAAGCGTACGCTTTGAGGCTAAACACCTCGAGGCGCTTTGAGACAGTGCGTCACTTTATCTATTATAAATAATAATTATAATTAATTTATTTTATAATTTATTATATCTATTTATCTCACCAACTTAATGAATTAGAGTTTTCAATTTTGAAAGATCTACCGCTCTCAAATTATGCAAGTCAGTGTTACTTTTTTTTTTCGAGCAGCGCGAGTGAGAATTTCCATGCAATGACATGTCTCTAAAAGCACGAGCTAGATTAATGCCTCTATCTTCCTCCTTGTTTTTATATATTATTTTGTTTAAAATTATATTAAGTACATTGTTAATTATTATAGCTAAAAAAAAGCTGTAATAGTTTAATAAGATTTTGAATATGAAGAAACATATTCTGGGGGTGATAGTTACATATAATTATTTTTCTAAAAATGAAGTGATGATGATTCTATTGTAGATCTTGATCTCATGATGCATTTAAATTTTAAACGAGTGCTTACATAAAATCTTATTTCAATTTATGTTTTATATTAACATTTGATATTATTAACATTGACTTTGTCAAGTCCCAAGTCCCGGATGTGAAAAGTGGTTGGTTGCATTAGGCAGTCAATAGTCAGCATAAAACCTCGAAGTCACATGCCGTATATCCTGAACATAGTGAAAAGTATGCAAGGGCTGCTGCATTGGCACATCGGTGTAGTGTTAAATAAGCAAGGGTTCCACATTATGGATGGATGCGGGCAAAGAAGTTAGTCCATGGAACTATAATTAAGTTAGAAACTTGGAATTTAGGTACCCTTAAAGGTAAATTAATGGAATTAAAATATAATATGATTTATAGAAAATTCAAGAAATTAAATGGGTTGGAGAGAAGGTCTCGGTTTTAAACTTTGGTATTTAGGTAGGAGTTGAATAAAAAATAGGATATGTGTGATTATAGATAAAAGCTTGAATGATAATATTATACATATTAATAGGATTGTAGATAGAATTATAGCGTTAAAGATTATTGTTGATATTAAGATTATCAATGTTATAAGTGTTTATACTCTTCAAGTAGGTTTGAATGTATGCTTAAAAGAAAATTTTTGGAATAACTTATAGAAATTAATATAAAAGATATCTCATAAAGAAAAATATATTTATTGAAGGAGATTTAAATGGACATATTAGTAGAGTGGTTGAAAATTATTCATAGTGGCTATAAATTTAGAGTGACTAATGAAGAAATTAGTATTATATTAGATTTTGCTTTAGTTTATGATTTTATAATTGCTAATACTTTATTTAAGAAAAGAGATTGACATATTATTACTCATAAAATGGATATAACAAATACAGATTGATTATGTTTTGATAAAAAAAATAGATCGTTTAGATTATAAAGATTTTAAAGCCATCTCGAGTAAAAATTTTAAGTACCCAGCATTAACTGTTAGTTTTAAATTTTAAGATGAAGGATTAGAAGATGAAAAGTAAATCAAATTATTGTCTTAGGATTATATGGTGACACTTAAAGAACACTAATAAAAATATTTTTAAGAGAAAGTTATAAGAGTTTAGAATTTGGGCTATCCATAAGGAAGCTAATCTTATATGAGAAAAGATATCAAGTGAAATTAAGCAAGTTATAAAAAATGTGCTTAGAGAATCAAAAGGAAAATTTTCTTTTAATAAAAAGAATTTGTGGTGGAGTCCAAATGTGCAAGAAAAGATAAAAAATAAGAAGCATTGTTATAAAATTTAGTTTACTTGTAAAAACTCTGAGAATTAGAAAAAATAAAAAGTAGCTCATAGAGATTTTAGGAAAGCAATATATGATGTAAAAAATTTAAGTTTTAGTGATTTATACAATAGAGTATACCAAAGAAGGTGAAAGATGTATGCATAAGTTAACTAAGCAAAGAGATAGGAGAAGTAAATATTTAGTTCAAATGAGGTATATTAAGGATGAAAATCATAAAATATTTTCTTAGAAAATGATATTAAAATTAGGTGGATGAGTTATTTTGATAAACTTTTCAATGACTGATCTAAGAATATGATTAATTTTAGTAATCTTAGTATCCTAAACAAAGATAAAAAATTTTATTAGTAAATTTGAAGTTGGAGAAGTTTTAAAGAAAATGAAGTGTGAAAATGTTAGGAGATCAAGAAATTTTTTGGCTTACGAATCTTTTTAATGTTATTTTAAAGACTAAAAAGATGCTAGATGAGTGGAGGAAGAGTTTGTTGGTTCCTATATTTAAACATAAAAGGATGTACAAGAGTGTGCAAATTATAGAGGAATTAAGTTAATCTATCATATATTAAAATTATGGGAGAGAGTAATTGAGCATAGGTTATGATGTGGTACAAAAGTTTCTCAAAATCAGTTTGGTTTCATACATTTGTTGAGAGGTTTGATGGAGAAGCATATAGAAAGTAAGGAGGATCTACATATGATATTTGTTGATTTAGAGAAAGCATATGATAATGTTCCAAGAGAAGTCCATTGGAGAGTTTTAGAAAAGAAAGGAGATAATATTGGTTATATTCAAGTCATTAAGGATATGTATACTAGAGGTATTACTTGTGTCTAAACACAAGGAGGTTTGACAAAATATTTTTTTTATTTCAGTTGGAGTACATCAAGGATTGGTTTTAAGCCCATATCTTTTTGCTTTAGTTATGGATGTTCTTATGAGGCATTTACAGGAGGATGTACCTTGGTGTTTACTTTTTGCCGATGACATTCTTCTTGTTGATACGATTAGAGAGGGAGTATAAGAGAAATTTGAATTATGGAGGTCAACCTTAGAGTTTAAAGGTTTTTGTTTAAGTATATCTAAAATTGAATATATGTTATAGAAGTTCTAATGGTGGTGTTGTGACATTGGGTGATCAAGTCATTAAAAAGAGTGAGCGTTTTAGATATCTCGGGTCTATTGTTCAAAATGATGGTTGAAATAGAAGGCATCTAGCCTGTAGTGTGATAGAAAAGTACCATTTAGACTTAAGGGAAAGTTTTATAAGATGCTGGTAAGACTTGCAATGATTTATGGTGTTGAATGTTGCCAATAAAAGAGAAGCATAAAATTAAGTTCAAGTGTTGCAGAGATAAGGATGCTCAGGTGGATGAGCGGCTTTACTCTTAGAGATAAAATGCGAAATGAATATGTTCGGGAAAAGATTGGAGTAGCTCCAGTGGCAGATACGAGAGAGAGTCGCCTTTGATGATTTAGCCACATAAAGTGTCGACTGTTTGATGACCCAGTTAAGAGAGTAGATGTATTAGATTTGCCTCATAAGATAGGTCGTGATAGACCAAAAGACTTGGTTACGATGTATAAAAACTGATCTTAGTTTATTAGAATTAAATGAAAATTTGACACATAATATAACACAATGGAGAATAAGGATTTATATAGCTGACCCCACATAGTGGGATTTGTTTCTTTATGATAATGATTTAGGTGAATATATTGATAGTTTGTCATTTTTCGATTTATTTTTTATTTTATGAATTTTTTATTTATTTGTTTCGAGGCTCATGCCTCGCCTCACTACGACAAAATATCTCAATTCACGATTTTGTCTTTTTAAACATTGATTCTAATCTAACAAAAATTCATTATCTTAAGCCTGATCTATAGGTGTTGGAAAGTCATTTCACAAAGCTAATTGATGTAGGTTATCCAAAACATTACTATGAGATTAAATAATGAAGTAACTTAATAATATTTTTCTAGATTTATTATATCTTAAAACACAAAAGAAATTGCAATTAAATAAAATATACACCAACATAATCTAACATAACCATAAATAACAAAATGGATTATTCTATCAGAGATAAAACATAGCATATCTTTTCTAATCACCTTAAGTAGAGATGATGTAGTGAGACTAGGGGCGTAAATTTGTTGAACCGGCTCGTACTTAGCTCGATAATAAGCTTAGTAGTTAAGCTTATCGAGCCACGAGCTCGACTTTAAATTACAAGTTTAGCTCGTTGATCCGTTTAATATAAATATAAATATATATAGTGTAGCAATTGATATTTATACATAATGTATTAATTTTGCTTTAATAATATAATAAAAATTATTAATTGAAACAAACAACCTTCATTATTTTGTTATTTTTCCCTAACTTTATGGCTAATATTTAATAAAAGCTGCTTGTGCCCGTCTGTTGGTTTTCATTTTCAAAGTTTTTCATTTCTCTTTTTTAAAAATGACCCGTCTGCCATCTTTTTCGAAGTTGTAGTTTCCTTAAAAGGACCTTGCCCCTAGCACCTCGTCCGTCATGCCTTCAACAACTTCTCTCGCTAGAGGAAATTCAACATTTTATTGAGCTATCAATCGAGCTTTCGAGCCGCATAATAAGCGGATGAGCCAAGAATGAGCTCGAGCTCGAGTTCGAGCCACGCCTTTGGTTAATGAGTCAAGCTCAAGTTCTCTACGACTCAAACTCAACTCAACTCATTTACATCCCTAAGAGAGAGTGCTTTCATAATACCAAGGGGAAGGCAAAGGAAAGGAAGAAGAAGAAGAGTAAGATACAAAGGGAAAGAAGAAAATGGTTTACTACTATTGATGTCAAACTTGTGAAGGAAATCAAGAAAGTCTATTTGGTTGACTGCTTGATTTCTAAAGGAGCAAGATCAACAGTTCCCAGGAAGGCCGGTTACTACCACCTGATTTTATTCCTTTATTATCAAAGTTCATTGCTATAAGCAATGGAAGCAACTATAAGATTTTGTGCGAATGAGGCTAGTGTGGTAGTTAGGCAAAAGGTGTGGTTTGGGTATTGTAGAGGGTAAGTGCTAGTCGGGCTGGTTGGGAATTTCTTCATAGTTCGATTTGTTTCATCATGGGTTTGGTTCATTACAAAATATCTCCTTAAAATAATTTGTTCCCTAATGTCATATTATCTAATTTATATAAAAGCAGTTGATATTTTCATCTGTTCTTTAATCATCTAGGTTGTTTTTTATTCTAACTAGTTCTTTTAGAATATTTAAACAAATGAAATAAATTGGTGAAGTTATTAGACCTCATGCACCAAAATATATTTCAATGCTTTTTCATAACTATGATTTTCACGAATCAATAATGGTTCTAACTAAATTATATGAGAATAATTTAGCATACAGTGTCATATGAATAAGATGTGAAAAATATTTTGCATTTCTACAAGTTTTGCTGGAAGTGCCACTTGACATGAAACTGCCAACTTTTCTAATCACCATGATAGGACCAATGGAATTGGCTTGAAGCTTTCCACTTTTATTGAATCTCATAAATTGACACATGGTTGAACCCTTGAGAAAGGCATATATTTATCCTTGAGCTTAATCTCTTTAAGTTTAGGGTCAAAATAATTTTTTTGGCTCTCTTAACTTGGAAAAGGTCATTCTCAAACAATCGGATCTTCTTAATAACATAGTAAACTTGTTGAAATTCCAGTAATTTTCTCTTGCTAATGTCAAACCAACTGAGTGAAGATGTTCATTTGAAGAGCTTCATACCGTGTCATGCTAATACTAGTTTTAAAATTATTGATATAGGTGAACTTCATAAATTGAATATTATTTTCCTTGCTACCTTCAAAGTCAAAAATACATGTTCTCAACTAATCTTTTAAAGTTTTAATAATGTGCTCTAACTGATCATCCATCTAAATGATAAAATGTGGTACTAAAAATCTAACTTTGTACCTAAAGCATAAACAATAAAGATTGGTATGCAATGTAGTCAACTAATGTTCTCCAAATAAGTTCTTACTAGTTTTTTTCATTGAATAATATTGTTTGATTGGTAGAAAGTGAGCGGATATTGTGAGTGTCAACCACTATCCAGTTGCATCATGATTTTATTTTGATACAGGCAAGCCATTCATAAAATCTATTACAATCTCTTGTCACTTTCATTCTATAATAAGAAAAGGAGTTTACTATGTCTTTGATGTAGTGTTCATCATCTAACAAGTTAAACACTTGGATATAAAATTTGTTACATCATTCTTCATATTAGGCTAAGAGGTTTTATTGAGATCTTGATATATTTAGTACTTTTTGATGAACATAATATAGAGTTGTGTAAATTTCATAGTATTTCCTGTCAAAGTCCTACTTGATTTGGAACTCATAGTTGATCTTTAAATCTAAATGTGTTTGTTGTATCTATAGTGAGTTTGGGTTTCAATCCATTTTGATCTTGTTGTTCAAGCTATATCAATTTGATGTCTTTCACTTGAACTGTATGAATCTGATCTATTAGTTTTTGCTAAATAATTATACATTATGACATAATTATCACATCACATGGAGGCACTATTTCAAGCTATAAATGTTCTATTTGAAGTATTAATTATTCCCGAGTGATTATTTATGCTGCATAGTTCAAGGTTTAAAACCCTATTTAAAAAAAATAATAATTTAACCAATATTTTGTTGGTTCAATTGAACCGTCATTAGTCAGATTGCTGCTTATTAGTGTAGGTGAAAACAAAGTGGTGGTGGGGGCTAGATCGTGCGAATGATAGAGGGATCATGCGAGATAGACAATGGAAGAGAGATCATGAGCGAGAGGAACAACAATAAGGCTTGCAAGTAGGTTGAGCAAGTGGAGCGAGCAAGTAAGACGAGAAAGTTCTATGGTAATGTTGATTTCTTGTAGGTTACATTGACGTTGAAACAAAATGTTTTTGATATTGAGAAGATTAAGAATTTTTTTTTATCTTTCCTAAGCTAAAAGGTAAGTATCTTTTTCTTTCTAAATTTAATTTTAAAGCTTAAAAATATTTCAAAAAAACTCTTAAGATTTCTTAAGGCTCCTAGAAGAAGTTCTCAGTCCTCATCCCTTAGAAGCAATCAACTTCAATGTGTTTAGTGAAATGTGGCCAAAGTTATTTTATAAAAAACAAAAGCATTACTAAGTAATTGTCCTTTATACGCTACAAGTGATTTGTTAATAAAAATGCCGCTTCACTTTGCACTTTGCGCTTTAAAGCAAAAATAGACTTTTACACATTGCATTATGCTTTGCCCTTTGAAATCACTAGTACACACCAAAAGATAGCTACTGTATATAAAATAATATAGGTAAGGTTTGGTATTATCTTTATTGCATAATAGAGTGTTTTGCAAATTTTAACATGCTCATTCTTGTTAATAAAAGTTTTAGATGATTTTATATTGAGTTATTGAGTTTAACAGAATGCATGTTGTTTTATGATTTATTTTTATTACATTTTTATTTACTACAATTTAAAAGTATGAGTATCCACTAAGTTATTGATATCCCATTAATTAATTAATTAATTAAGTTGTTAAAATAACAAGATCATAATGATGAGGGAAGAGAATTTGTTTATGTTAAACGTGACACTACAAGAGAAAATATATTGTAGTAGAATCATTTTAGTTAAATTTAGAATAATTTTGTATTTTTGTGGCTCTTTCATCATATTGGAAGTTATTAGCCTAATTATTTTCGTATTAATTAATGCTAATAAGGAAAATTAAAAACTTTCATTTAATTGTCTATTATTGCCTCAATATTTTGAACTTTTGACCTAGTTTTAGACAAAGTTTACTACTTAATGCACTTGTTGCCACATTAGTGTTACTTAGGTGGTATTAAATTTTCTATCTTATGTTTAATTTTTTCTTAATAAAATATACTTCAAGTTCTTATGGTTGCTGAAAATTGCAAAATGAACACCATATAGATTTTCTCTCTAAATTTTCAATAGTAAAATAATTATAGGTTAATTCTTATGTATTTTGAGTTGTCTGGACATATGCTACTATACCATTTTACATTAGGACAAAATTTAATTTTGAATGTGTTGCATTATTATAGATTTGAAATCTCCAAGTGTTAGAAGGAATTGTGAGGAAAGAAATTAATAATAAATAATTCTTGAGCTTCAAAAAGTTTTATTCATGGATCTTAGACCATATGAACTTGATAGAGGTTTGTAGTGTAGTGATACTGGAAGAATCTTCAACAAATATTTTATCATCGCTAGCCATTCCATAAAAAAATTGTGAATCTTTGTGATAATGTTCAATCTTAGCCAATCCATCATTGCCTTCATCTCTGTTAGGTCAATACAAATTTCAACTCCTTTAATAATGTATTCAAAGAATGCTATTTCTTGAAAAAAAAAACTCACACTTAAGAGAATTTTGGAGAGAGTTTACTCTCTTGAAAAATATTCACACGAGCACGTAGTCATTTGAGGGTACAATGGCTAGTTGTAGCGATCTTTCACGTGAATGCATGGTCATCAAGATATCCATGCAAGTTTACATTTCAAGTTCATTATTGATTGTATTCTATCCACTTGCATGTGTTGATGAATTTAGTTAAGTTTTATTAATTAGAATCTTTTGCATGTTTTTGAAATGTCATCATTTTTGTCTTTATATAGTTGTAGTTTTATATAGTAGGTCTGACAGGAATCAATTTTTTGTTATAAATAAGGCTTTCTTCTTTATTTTATTTATATCCAGAGTTCAATTCATTGAAAATTTATACATATTTTTTTGCGGTATTGGTACTTATTTTTTGATAGTCTCGGCAATCTACTTCCACCTCGTTAATAGAAGGTGTGTTTGGGATCACTTATAGAAAAAATTTTCCAAGAGATGTAATTTCCCCACTGCCTTAGATTGCCATGTGTGAGTACTTTTAAATATAGAACAAATGGCTCCACCTTTTGCATTATACCTGCATGCAATGTTGACAGCGATGGCAATGCAAGATGAGGCAATGATGATGATTGCAATATTGACATCTCTTTTCTTATTTTCTGCTTTTTTTGTTTGCTACTCCTTTTTTACTTGTCTCTTGCTTGGTTAGAGAGAAAGGGAAGAGAGAGTGAGCAGAAAATGAGTGTGAAAGAGGAATTGAGAGGAAGAGAGAATGTGAGGGGAGAGAATTAGAGATAGATTGAGAAGAAGTGAGATAAAGAGAGAGGGAGAGAGTTAGAAATTAAGATGGGGAAGAGAGGAAAGGGGTAAAGAGAGAAGTGAAAGTGTGGGAAAGGGAGAGAAAGAGAAGAAGAAGAGAGAGAGAGAGAGAGAGAGAGAGAGAGAGAAGATCATAGAGAGAGAAAGAGATAAAGAGAGAGGAGAGAGAAGAAATAAAGAAGAAATAAAAGAAGAAGAAGGTGAGGGGAAGAAGATGGATAAAGAAGAAGAAAAAAAGAAAAATGAGGAGGGAGAAAACAAAAGAGATGAATCAAGAGCACAACGCATCAACATTTGTTTGGGTGCAACTGATTGAGAAGGAGACAGAGGGAGAGAGGAGAGATCGAGGGAGAGAGGAGATCGAGGCCATTGGTATATTTTAGTTTTTTTTTGTTTTTAATAAAAGAGGGGATGCCATATAACGACCACAGCCCTCAGTTAGGCTGTGTATATGGGAACAAGGAGTTAGCTCAACCCCCCTTTTATTTCTTTTTTTGTTTTTTGTTTTTTTAATATTTTAGTCAATAATGACACATAGGATTGGTCATATTTTGAAAATTTGCTTTACAGAATGTGAACACCTTGAAATTGTCATAATTTTGAATTTTAGTAGTGCAACGTGTTCATTGAAGTGCGTGTAAGTTTGTTTTTGATAATTTGATGCATATTTCAAAGGACGCACTATAATTTTGAATTGATTTTATCTCATTTGAAAAAAAAAAGTATACATTTAAAGCAATATAATTTGGTTTGCATTTTGTGTATGGAGTGCCCATATAAGCCTTGTAGAAGTTAGACTTTCTTTTATAAATAGAGGCATTACTTCAATTTTTTTAAAGGCAATTGTAGTTATAGTTTTAATAGTCCTGAGCAATTAGTGGAAAGTCCTATTCGTGCTTGTAGGCAATTAGTTACAAGTTTTCTTTGTCTTTATTTCAGTTTTCTTTGTGCAACATTTAACATGTCGCATATTTTCATTGTCCATCTGCTCGTTTTGTTCTCATTTTGCAATTTTATATTTTGTGTGCTTAAATTTTATGCCATGTTTTGTGTTCATAAAAGTGCTATAATTTTAGTAAAATTTTGACAACAATGCATGGGCGTGTTTTGGGATGTTTGGCCTACCCATTGTGTTTAAGAAAACCAACATGGTGTTTATGACGTCATAGTTAGGATCTTTGACTCACAATGCCTAAAAAGGCATGCATAAGGCTTCATCACATGTAGACAAAAAGCTATACGCAAAATACTCTATTGCTTTGAAACACAATTTTTGTGTCATAATCTGGTGATTTACTCATTAGACCTTTGTGCAAATGAGTTGATGATGTTGTGGCTAGCATGCAATGATTAAATTTACGATGAGATCAAAAATGTACAACTATTTTTTTTGGGAGATTTACACAAATATCAGTTATTTTTTATTTATTTACTTATATTATGCTTGAACTTTGGTATTTATTTATATAACACTTTTGCGCCATGATCATATTAGCACATGCATGAAAAAAGGTTTTTCTTTTTCTATAACATGCTCTATGTGTATGTTCATGCATATATGCCTGTGAATTTTGATGTGTCTATATGCATGAATTTATGTTTGTATATATGCTTGTATGCATGTACCAAGTGATGGTGATGAAATTGGGACTTTGATTGTTGAGTTGTTATTAAAGTCAGTGTAGCAAGTAGGTTGCATTGAGAATATTCTATAGTTGGGTTGCAAAGCAAGGAGGTGGGCTTTGACGTGAAGAGCAATGGTTCTCGAGTGTTTGTGCAAGTGAGGGAATGAGTAGATAGCTTTCAAGAGGCATTCAAATAGATAGGATCTCTAAAAAATGGACTAGATTTGAGAGAAAATGATGGGATTGTAATGGTTGATAGAGAGAAGAGATCACATGAGTAGGTAGTATTGAATGGCTAAAGGTGCAATGGATAGATTGCGTGAGAGAGTTTGAGGGAGGGATAGACATCGTGAGTGTTGAGAGCAAAGGAGCTGTGCTGATGATGGGGGAAGTCAAGGAAGAGCACATAGAGCACACATGAGAGTGTGGCAAAACCATGTGTGTGTGCGCGTGTGCGTGCGTACATGCATGCGTTTTCAAATTGATTTTTTATTAACTTCTAAATGTAATATTAATATTTATATTTCCATCTATTTATTAAATTTCGCTTATGAAATTTCTCGTCATTCGAGTATATTTGTCATCCTTTTATTGTATGGTAATTTGAACAATCACTAGTCTATTTAAGCTATTTCTAATATTCTAAATGTGCCGGCACGGCCGTTTTGAGAAATAGGTTAACTGTTGTGTATATTTTCTTAAGATCTAGAGATCTTGAACTCATCTTGTATGATGTTGCATCTGATATTTGTCATTGTTGTTACATTCAATATGGAGGATATATTGAAATAAAATTGTGTTAAAATTGACGTTCGCTTACTAAATAAACCTTTTCTAATGTAGATGGAAATAATGATAAATCATACTTGATCTTTTTATAATGGTTTTAGTGGTGAATTCTATTTTCTTTAATTTCCGTCTTAAACTTTGTAGCTTGTTATCATGAGTCTCATGTCTAAATAATGCCTAATAGCTCCAGCTGTTTGACTTGTTTTTTGTTGGTTATCAGCAACAGTACATGTAATTATTATTTGTCTAATTAAATTTTATTAATACTTGTTTCTTTTTCCTATATTCTTGATAACTTGTAGGTAGAATGCCTGTGATATTTGGATGTAAGGACAACATTGATATGTGGTTAAGTAATTCCCCCAATAAACTTGAGGCAATCCTTACTTCTTACTCTGATTTTGATCTGGTAAGATGGATATATAAATTCTGTGATTTAAAATCCATTGGTCCCTTTGTTGCTAATGTGGAGCATGCACTTATTTGTTTTTTTTTTACTTGCCTAATTTTGAAAATTTTGAATTGGTAACTAGGTATGGTATCCTGTTACTTCTGCAATGGGAAAACCATCTTTTGAAGGGCCTGAATGCATCAAAGAGGTATTCTTTTCAGTATTTGCATTTCAAAGCTGCCTACATGGCTGATATAACTAGTAATGGTGACATGTGCGTAGTTTGGTTGAACATTAGGGTTTGAATTTGATTTTGTAAGATATACCTGCCAATCTTTTCTATGCAAAGACATGATAAAAAATAAATTTCATGTAAAAGAAATTTTTAATGAATTTTTTTTTTCTCATAAGCTAAAAAGATTTTTTAGAGGGCATGAATTAAAAAGAAATATTCATCCGAGGTATGTTGAAGTTAATACATAATAAAGCATTTAAAAAGTATTAGAAATAGTATTGAAATGACTTGATTATTCATTAAAATAGAATAATAGTAAGGATAAAATTTAATTTTATAATTTTTTATTAGTTATGAAGATGCTTATGAATATTTTGAAAGTGAGATATTATGATATATGCTATATCCTGCCTTAAAACCCGCCTCAACGTTTTTTAAAAAAAATCGCAATGAGGCTTATGCCTTGTGGGTGTTATGTGAGGCATGTGTTTTTAAATATAGGTTTTATGAAAATAACAAGCCTGCTTAGGGGTGTAAATGAGTCGAGTCATACTTAACTTGAGCTTAGCTCATCTCCCAACAAGTAGGCTTGAACTCGAGTTTGAGCTCAAATCGAGCTCAAAGGTTAAGCTTGAGCTCGACTCGCAACAATGGTGTCACGACCCGATTCGGGAACTTGGATCTTTAAGGCGGGAACAGATGGTAGGACGGATAAAAGAAAACCTTACCTAACATTTTCAATCTTAAACAAAATTACACAATATATTTCTCCAACTCATATAAGAGTCACTACAATCCACAACATAATTAACAATTTGTCCACACATATAACATTATCTACTAACAGAATTCATATGAAATACAATTTAAAACATAAATCAACATAATCAACATAAATATTTATCTCTTGAAGTCTCTCTACGGCGATAAACATAACCCTCCCTTTTATCCTCCATCTAGTTAGGAAGGTTACTAAATATAAATAACTTGCAATTGAATAAAATTCAGTGGGTGAATTATACTTTTACCTATAGTAAAACAAGAAAGTAGAAATAGTATGCATGACAGATTTTATTATAACATGTACATAAAAAATATTGTTCAAACAGTCAAACATATTTGAGGTATGTACAAATGAATATTTCTTATGAACTTTACTTTTATATTTATCAAATATTTTAGGAGTCACCGTCAAAACTTTTGTCAAAACAAAATTTTTATCAAAACTCATCCAAAGGACAAGTAGCTATTATCATTTGTCAATTTATCAATTTTTTTTTCGTACCTGCATTCATTTTCAAGCACTATGTATGAACTCCACTTTCAACATACACATTCATAGGATATAATTTATACAACTATGCATATTGATTCATAAAAATAAATCAATTAATTTTATGAAAGTATGAAGTGACAATAAAAGCTATTCAATACGAAAGAAAATCAATCACATTTATATAGAAATATCATTATCATGAAATAAATAAAATTTTACCATAAATGTAAGAATATTACCCACTTTAATTCTTCCTCTTGAATCTTTTAACACTTATTTTATCAAGTTCCTAAATATCGATTTGATCAATATTAAAAAATAAATTATTTTATTTTATTCATTTCTTTTGCCTACGATCTACAGTATATTTTTTATTATTTAACGCCACATTCAATATTTTATTGTAATTTTAAATCAAATTAAATTAAGAAAAATAATAGAATTAGAGTATTATATGACAAATTGAATATCATTATATTAAATGAATTAAAGGTTTTAACTTGATTTAAAATACACAATAAAATATATTTAATGAATAAGTTAAATAATAAAAGATATACGCAAGTATCATAGACAAAAAATGAATAAAATAAAATAACTTGCTTTCCAATATTGATCTAATCAATATTTTATCCTATAGGAACTTCAATTAAGGAAATAAGTGTTAAAGAGAAAGGAGATTCAAGAGGAAGTTGCAAATTAAAGTGGATAATTATGTTTTTATATTTATGATAAAAGTTTATTTATTTCCTGTGATGAAATGCATTTGTACATGATTATGACTTTTTCCTATACTGCAAATGATTTTTTCGTTTCTTCACATTGAATGACATCAATACTATCATATCATTACCGTCCTTTCACAAAAGTTAATCGATTTACTTTTAATTAATTAATATACATATGTATAAATTGTATGCTATAAATGTATATTGAAAGGAGTTCACCCTTTATGACTTGGGACGAATGCCGCATAATCTAAAAAATGTCAATGGAATTAGCAAATGGTAATGACTACTTGTCCTTTGAATGAGTTTTGGTAAATATTTTGTTTTGGTAAAAGTTTAGACGTTGACTCTTAAAATATTTGATAAATGTAAAAAATAAAGTTCATAAGAAATGTTCATTTGTACATACTACCTATATGTTTGATTGTTTGAGCAATTTCTTTTATGCACATATTATAACAAAACTTGTCATGCATATTATTTCTATTTTCTTATTTTACTTTAGGCAAAAGCATAATTCATCAACTGAATTTTATTCAATTGCAGTTGTTTATATTTTTTCGCAATATGTCTAACTGATAGATGAGAGTTATATTTATCGTCGTAGAGAGACTTCAAGGGATAGATATTTATGTTTTAAATTATATTTCATATGAATTATGTTAGTAGATATGTTTATATGTGTGGATAAATTGTTAATTATGTGGATCAGAAACACTTTGAAATTTATATGTAATTTTTAAGATTAAAAATGTTAAGATTTTTTTTATCCGTCCACCATCTATTTCCGGTATTCCAAGCTCCGCCTAGCGTGACAAAAGTGATATCAGAGCCAGATTTTATATTTAGGGACATAAGTATGATCATAATCAAAGAGTCATTAGGAAAATGATAAATTTTATGAATAGATTTGCATATGATTATATTGATTGATGCGTAATGGTTATAATTAATTTGTCGCCTGGAATCAATTCAAGAAGATCTTATGAAAATAGAGACAAATCATCGAAAGCACCGAATTTGGTGCAACCGCTTTCACTAGCTATAGATGCATTTACACAAATGATATAAACAATGACTTAAATGATAAGAAATCAGCATACTCATGGCAGAATTCCTATGGACAAATACCTGAAATTATTGCAGGATATGAGACAACCTCTTTTCTCAGGAACAGGAGGACCTGTTGAAGCAGAAAACTGGTTGATGCGAATAAAAAACTTTTTAAAAAGTATGTCATGCTCTCCAGAAAAAAGAGTTGTTTTAGCTTCTTTGCTTTGAGCGAAGGCGAGAGATGGTGAGGACAGCAAGAGAAGTTTGAACCTGCAATCTTGTTTCATGGGAGGATTTTATGAAGAGTTTTAGAGATTGGTTTGTACTCTCTCAACTAGGAGTTAAATGCAGGACAAGTTCATCAGATTGATACAGGAAGATCGTTCTATCACGCACATGAACCGAAGTTTAACGCTTTCAAGATATGCATCTCGGTTACCAAATGCGAAGAAAAATATCATAAGTTTCTATCAGACTAAAGGATGGTGACATTTTGATTCCTCCGTATAATTAATTATGTCGCATCTTGGAGAGGAAGGATAATTGGAGGCAAGTTATTTAGGAGAAGAGATATTCGTAAGAGGCGAATGATGATAGTCAAAAGCGAATGTTTAAATTGAAAATCAAATTGGAAGAAGTTTCATATATACTAATGCCAGCAGTAGCAGTGTTACTATATGCTCAAAATGTAAAAGAGCACATAAAGGAGAGTGTCTCTCAGACACAAACACTTGTTATTTGTGCAATCAATCAGGACATATGGTGAAATCTTGTCTTATCTTGGGTCAGAAATCTTCAACTGATACTAGGACAAGTGTTCAACCTCCTCAGAGGACTGTTGGTAGACAAATGATGACTGAATCAACTTCATCGCCCATCTCGTAACCAACAATATTAATCGCCTCGGTATATGCACTCACACAACAGGAAGCAAAGGACTCGCTTAACGTCATTACAGATATGTCTTTATTTAAATTAGCATTATTAAAATCCTATGTTGTGTTATATATATTTGTTTTATATATCTACTCATTTATAGGTATTATCTCTATTCAAAACAAATCAGTTAGAGTTTTATTTGATACTGGAGCATCACATTCATTTATATTTGATAATGCGCGAGAATTTTGGATTGAAAAAATGCATAAGACTTTCAAGAAGAATGTCGAACGTCTCATATGAATGCTAGAAATTTTGCGATGAATCAATACGAAAGAAGTTTGGATGCAGATTTAATAAAGCCGATATATGAATTTGATGTGATTTTAGGAATGGATTGACTATCTAAACATTATGGTACTATAGATTGTTGCAAAAAGATAGTCAAATTCAATATTCCTGGAGAAGAAAAATTCAAATTTGTGGGGCATAAGGGAGTATTAGCTATGATGGTGTCTTGCTTGAAAGTTCAAAAGATATTAATAAAAGGCTATAAAGGTTTTCTTGCAAGTTACTAATATTTTTAAAGAGGTAAAGAAGTTAGAAGATATACCGGCAGTAAAGGAGTATCCATAAGTTTTTACGATGATTTATCGTTTACTCAAATGAGAGATAGATTTCTATTGATTTAATTCAAGTGCAAAATTTGTAAAGAAAAGTAGATATAAACGATCAAAAAGAATTACAAGAGTTGAAGAGTTAGCTACAAAAATTGTTGGAGAAAGGATTTATCAGGCCTAACACATCTCCTTGGGGAGCTCTTATATTGTTTGTGAAGAAGATAGATGGAAGTTTAAGGCGATGCATAGATTATAGAGAGCTTAACAAACTCACATTGAAGAATAAATCTCTTGTCAAGAATTGATGATCTTTTTGATCAACTAGAAAGAGATTATTTTCAAAGATTGATTTAAGATCGGGTTATCAACAGCTTGGGATCAAAGAAGAAGATATACCAAAGACTACATTCAGTACAAGATATGAGCATTATAAGTTTGTGATGATGCCTTTTGGCTTAACAAATGCTCTAGCTGTATTTATGGATTTCATGAATTCATTTGTGATTGTATTTATAGATGATATTTTAATTTATTACAGAGACGAAGCAGCTCAAGAAAGCCATCTTCACATTATTTTGCAAATTCTGAAAGGAAATGAATTATATGCAAAATTTTCAAAGTGTGAATTTTGGTTAAATAACATCATATTTTTGGGGCACATGATTAGTAGTGAAGGGGTTTCGGTGGATCAAAGTAAGTCGAGAATATCTCGAATGATCCGCACTAATCACCGCCACGTAAGTCGGTTTGGGATATCGGAGATTTGTTGAAGGGTTTTCACAAATTGCTATGCCACTATCTAGATTAACTCAGAAAACAAATAAGTTTGAATGGTTAGATCAGTGTGGAATGACTTTTAAAAAATTGAATAATTGTTTAATAATTGCACCAGTATTAGGATTTCAAATTTATAGGGATGCATCATTAAGAGATTTAGGATGCGCTAATGAAAGAGTGGCTTATACTTCAAGCGAATTGAAAATCATGAAAAGAATTAACCCATGATCTGAGTAAGAAGTGATATTTGCATTGAAAATTTGGAGGCATTATTTATATGGAGTAAGGTGTGAAGTTTTTACTGATCATCAAAGCTTAAAATACATCTTTACTTAGAATGAGTTAAATTTAAGGCAAAGGAGATGGTTGTAATTCATTAAAGATTATAATTTGGATATTCAATATCATCCAGGGAAGACAAATATAGTTGTTGATGCTTTAAGTAGAAAAATATCTGGTAGTACTTATTGGTTGATCTCTCAACAAGAGGAGTTGATTAAAGATTTAGTAAAATTAAAAATTTCAATTATTAAATCCACAGATGATCATGCTTTATTGTTAATCAAATGACTATATAATCAAATTTGAAAGATAACAGACGCTTTACTCAAGATGATGACTTTCAAAAATTTTAAATTTGGTAAAAGGTCATACGTAAGATTTTGAAATTGAGAGAGGATTATTAAAGTATCATGACAAAGTTTGCATTCCAGATATTAGAGATTTGAGGAAAGATATCTTACATGAAGCACATCATTCAAATTATACAATTCATCCAGTCAGTAGTAAAATGTATCAAGATCTTAAAGAAATATTTTGGTCGTCAGGGATGAAAAGAAGTGTAGTTGAATTTGTCTACAAGTGTCCATCATACCAGATTAGGGGTGTGCGTTTGGTTGATTTGGATGGATTGGATGATAAATTTTTAAAATCGATTGGTTTTGGATTCCTAAAAATATTGAATCAAACTGATCAAATAAAATGCAAAACCAAACAAATTGAATAATAATTTGGTTCGATTATTTTAGTTTGGTTTTGGATAAATCGAAGTTGGCTACATTTAAAAATTATTTGTATAATTTTTTATTGTATAATGAACAAGTAATAAGTAAAACAACATAAATATAATAAAAAATATAATTAACTATTTCTTGTGCTAAAAAAATATTTAAAATTATTTTTTACTTACCTGAATGATTTTGAACTTAAGATGAAAACCATATTACCATATATGAACCAAAATATTTTGAAAAATTGGATAATGGTCATCCAAAAAAGACTTACCAAGTATTCAAAAAATAAATAAATCGGTGTATAAGTTCTATTATACATAAATTAATAATAACGATATATAATTACTTTGGTTTATTTGGTTCCATCCAAAATTTTATTTAACAAACCGATCCAAAAACTTAAAACCAAAGTTTTCTTTAATTAAAACCAAAATCTGAATTACTGAGTTCAAAACTGAACCAAATTACTCATAAACTTTGGTTCAGTTTGGTTTTTTGGTTAAAACCAAATAATGCACACCCCTATGCCGATGGTTAAGGCAGAACATCAGAAGCCAAGTGGACTTTTACAGCCTTTGCCAATACCTGAGTAAAAATGAGATGATATTGCTATGAATTTTGTGGTTGGCTTACCTAGATCCAGAGGAGGTTGCGATTCAATTTTGGTTATTATTGATAGATTGAATAAATCTGCACATTTTATACCTATTAAATAATCTGATGCATTTGAAAAGTTAGCAAGAAAGTATGTCATGAAAAGAAGTTATTTGTGCAAAATCAAACCGACGCTGATTTACATCTGGGATCATGGAAAAATTCAAGAAATTTGTAACGAAGTTTACATTCAAGATCGATTTCATCTTCAAATTGATGGACGCTAGAAAGAACAATTTATTAATCGAAGATTTACTTAGACTAATTTTAATTTTGGGGCAAATTGGGAAATTCATTTAATTGATTGAATTTGCTTAATAATATTTCCAAGCAAGTATCATGATTCCCGCAAGCATTGAATGGAAGGAAGTGCGGAACACCACTTTGTTGGGTCTGATGTAATAGATGAAGCCACTGAAAAGATTTGATTGATTCGTGATAGGTTAAAAGCTATTCAAGATAGCAAAAGGAAATACTATGATGTCGCCCAAGAGTTTGGGAGAATTTGCTTTTTTTAAAGCCGGGAAAGGTGAAAATGATGGCAAGGTTGAAAAGTTGAGTCGTATTGGCCTTATGAAATTTTGAAAAAATTGAGAAAGAGTGCTTATGTCTGGCTATAAATTTATAATTTCCAACTATACAATCATTAGAATACAATCTACAATTTATTTAAAATCATTCATACATAAATGTTCTAATACGATGTAAAAAATACACTCTAACATAACTCAACATAATTTATCGACATAAATACCTATCTCCTACTTTCTACATGCAGAACCCGACTTTCCCTTCTATCACCATTTAATTGTGATTATTATCAAAAGATTAAACAACTAACAAATAAATATAATTCAAATAAATTATGCTATTACACTATAAGAAATGCAAAAAAGAAACTAAGATGACGCGCTTTTCTCACATACGCGCATAAAAAGAAAATAATCTGCCAAACAATCAATCATATGTGAAAGATGATAAACATTTAAGAAGAAGATACGGGCCTGTGATACATAAACATTTAAGAAGAGATATGGTGTCGATTCATAAACATTTAAGAAGATAACTTTTACTTTTAACTTTACTTTTATCACCCATTCACGAGTCCGCCTATACTCATCCAAATGATGAGTATCCATTACCTTTACCATTTGCCAATTTTGAATCATATTTCATATGCGCATATCAAGGCCCCCCCAAGTATAAGGAACTCAAGCATCAACATACACATTCATAAAGATACAATTATATCACTACGACATTAATTCACGACAAGAAATCCATAACTTTATAAAAGATAACGCTAAGAATACGATCCAAAGATTCGTATTATCCAACACGAAGAAATAAAGTTACATCACTTTTAAGAAGAAACAGAAAAATCATCACAACTCATACGAAAAAAGTCATAATCATATTTAACACGATTTCATAAAGAAATTAAAGATATTTTTACCATAAATGTAAGAACATAATTACCCACTTTAACTCATAGCTTCTCGAACCTCCTTTCCTTTAATGATTCCTTCCTAATTCCTCTAACATAAAATATTAAGTGTTAAAGTTATTTAATATATAACATTAATCGATTATCATACCCCATCAAACGATTCTAATCTAATTAACGATAATATAAATACATTTCCTTTACATGTGCTCCTATTCTTAAACTAAATCTTTAATTTCTACCTAATTCTAATTTAAAGTCCATCAAATCTATAACCCTAAGTTAGAATTATAAACCCTAAGTTAACTTGAAATGACATAAAAAAATCATATACATAACAATAACAATTCAATTAAATAATATATTAATATATATATATATATATATATATATATATATATATATATATATATATATATATATATATTATATACCTCTCGGTTTTACCTAAGACACCGTTCGCTCTACCCGTCGCTTCTTCACGCGACGCCGCCTAGCGGTTCCTTCTTCTTCTTCCTCGACTAGCGGATGGCTCTACCCTCGTCGTGGCAATGGAGCGCCTGTTAGAACAGAGACTAGGGCGCCTCTCCTTCTTCTCCCCGATTGTCGGACGGTCTCACTCGGTAGCATGGGTAGAGTCTTCCCTTTCTCCTCTCTTCCTCTTTCCCTCTCACTGATTTTGGGGATTCTATTTGGTTTGTCAAACCGACTCCCCTTGGATTTTTTTTTCATAGCGGTGCTTTTTTTTTTTTTTTTTTTTTTTGGTTATTACAAGTGGCTTATAGGCGACTTTATCTTCTCACATGCAATAAGTGCCATAATGTGTTTCATATTTTTCTTCTGCGAAAATATGTTATTGATGAAGCCTTGGTGTATGATTTTTTCGATGACATTCTTCGATAAGACTAGAGGGAGTCCAACGAAACTTGAATTATGGAGGTCAACTTTAGAGTCTAAAGGTTTTTTTTAAGTAGATCTAAAGCGAATATATGGAGTGTAATTTTAGTTGTAGAAATTTTTTAGTGTTGTGATTTTAGGTGATCAAGTCATTAATAAGAGTGGCGATTGAATATTTAGGCTCTATTGTTCAAAATGATGGTGAAGTAGATGGAGATGTTAGTCAAGTTGGATGGTTGAAGTGGAGGAATGCATCGGCTTTATTATGTGATAGAAAAGTTCCACTTAAACTTAAGGGAAAATTTTATAAGATGGTGGTAAGACTACAATGACTTATAGTGCGAGAATGTTGGCCAATAAAAGAAACATAAAGTTAAGTGTTACGAGATGAGAATGCTGGTGGATGAGTGGCTTTACCCTAGAGATAGAATGCAAAATGAGTATGTTTGGGAAAAAGTTGGAGTAGCTCCAGGTGGTAGATAAGATTAGGGAGTCACTTAGATGGTTTGGCCACATAAAGTGTCTGTCGGTCCATGACCCGATTAGGAGAGTAGATGCATTAGATTTCCTTATGTTAAGAAAGGTAGAGGTAGACCTAAAAAGACTTGGTTAAGATGTATAAAAAATGATCTTAGTATACTTGAATTAAATGAGAATTTGACACATAATAGGACACAATGGAGACGTAGGATTCATGTAGCCGACCCCACCTAGTGGGATTAAGGCTTGTTGTTGTTGTTGATGAAGCCAACAAGATTATTGTCGATCCTATTGATATTCAACCTGATCTCACATTTGTGGAGGAGTCAGAAAGAATTATAAATTATGATGTTAAGCATCTCAGGAATAGGGAAATTTCATTTGTCCGTGTACTGTGGAAACATGGATCAGAACGAGAAGCTGCGTGGGAGAGGAATCCGAAATGTGAGGACTTTACTCTCATTTATTTGATCAAAGATATGTTTATTTATATTATTGTCATTAAATTTCTTCGAGGATGAAATTTTTTATAAGAGGGAGAGATTGTAATAATCGAAAATCAGAAAAAAAAAAAAAAGAAAATCCAAACGCCGTGACGATTAGCTGCAAATAGGAAATAAAAGAAGGAGACGCTAACCGAACCCCCAAAACAGTGAAAGAGGAAACGAGAGAGGGAGAAAGAGGAGGAAACCCAAACCAGCCTGGAAATGAGGCGTTGATCTTGAGACCCGAGCCGTAAGCCGTCGATGTTGTAGCCTCCTGTGAATGTGCCCGAGGAAAGAGGGGAGTTGACCGGGAGGATAGCACTTGCACGTGCGTGGAGGAGAGATGGCTCGAGCCCGTGCGCTTATGTCCGAGAAAGGAGGAGGGTCGGGCACGTGCATGGTTAGGGATAAGCGATGGGTTGAGGCTTAGGGCAAAACCGAGAGGTATATAATTTCTTTATTTCCTTTTGGATTTTATAAAATGAGGAAATGCCAATATATATGAGTTTTCTGTTTTCTTATTTAAAAGTTGGATTTAATTAGGTTATTATTAAATCAGTACGAAATTTGTTTAGGAGCTTCGCAAACAACGATATGACATTGTTTTATCTCTAATTTGACGAAAATACATCTATATATAATTTTAAATTTCAGAATTTATATAGCCCTAATTCTATTGTATTACCTAAACCCTTAAATAGCCATGATTTTATTATAGGATATTAGTGAAAATAATAGATTTTCAAGAAAAGGAAATTTTAAATGAATTAGTAAATGAAAGATTTTAAGCCTTAATTGTTTAAGGATTCTTCAAAATTTGAGGTTAATGATTTTATAAAATATAATTTATAATCATGAGAATTGAATTGATTATATATTATGATTCTTAAATTGAAATCATTAGAGAGAAAGATAGAAATTTTTAAATCAAATTAAATTAAGAAAAATAATAGGAATTAGAGAGTATTATATGGCAAATTAGACGTATCATTATATTAAATAAATTAAAAGTTAATTTAACTTGATTTAGAAAATATACAATAAAATATTGATGAATGTGAGCGTTAAATAATAAAAGATATACGCAAGTATCGTAGACAAGAAATGAATAAAATAAAATAATTTGCTTTCCAATATTGAGCGTCCCCTTCTTTTAGTTTCTATTTGCGGCAAATCACCGCGGCGTTTGGATTTTCTTTTTTTCTTTTTCTTTTTTTCGATTATTACAAATGGTGGCAAGCTTATATATAAACTTAGATTTTGTATGGGTATATATATCTATATATATTTGACTAAAATTATATAAGGCCTAAAACTGATGAATGGTTATGATTTCTTATGTGTGAAGTGTGAAGCACCTCTTTATCATGAGTGTAGACTACAAAACAACTTATTAATGCAACTATACTTCAATTATCAGAAGTTTAAAGTTTTTTGTGATTCCTTAAATGCTGATAATGGTGGAATTTATCTCTTTTTTTAGCAAGAAATTGAATGAATCTAAGAAAATATTTTCTAGTTATGGTAGTTTTAAATAGCAATGTGATACTTCATAGTGTTTTTTATATTTTGATTGCCAACACTAAAATATTTGAATTTACAAAACATATTGGACATAAACATACTTAGTGGGTTGAATATTTATATGAATTTACTTTTGTACTAATGCAATGTTTTATGTTAGAAAATAATCATGTCGATGCCTTAAGTTTATTATTTTGCATACCATGAAAATCAAAATGGTTAGTTTTGATTATATAAAAGAAGATTATGCCACTTGAAAGCAATTCAATGAAATATATGATATTTTAAATAATAAATCACCTATCCTTAATAAAGCAATTATGATTGAAGATGCTTTCTTAAATGAACTTGTCTTTGCATTCCTAACTTATTTTTTAAAAAAATTTCTTATTATATAAATTAAATATTAGTGATTTTACAAGTCATTTGGATCGAAATAGGACTATACTACAACTGAGGAAAGATTTTATTTACCAAGTTTAAAAAGAGATGTAGTATCTATAATTTCACAATGCAAAAACATGTCAAATAGCTAAAATGCAAAGAAATAGCACTTGGTTATGCATGCCTTTATTTTTTTCTTATAACCTGTGGAAGATGTTAGGATGGATTTTGTTTTAGGATTGCCATGGCTTTTTAAAAAAAATATATAAATCTATCTTTGTTATGGTGAATTGATTTTTTTAAGCGATTCACTTGATTTTTAAGTGATAATGTAGTGATTTATTGACATCTTGAAGGGTTTTTCTATTAGAAGCTTTAAAAAATTAATTTTTATAAAGGAAAGCCATAAGGATCGTATAATATATTTAATGAATATATTTAAGTCTAAAAAAAATGTAGTTTTAGTCTAATTTTTATTTGATTTGATTTTATATCATGTATCGTCTATCATTATTATCAATTATCTCTTTTTTCCTTCTACATTAGAATTCTTATCCAATACTTTTCCAAACAATCACATAAATATTGTGGTAGTGATTATTTTAAATGATGAAAGATGTCCGAGTTTCGGATGTGAAAAGTGGAGGGTTGCGATAGACAGTTGATAACTAGTGTAAAATTTGTCGAAATAATTTTGACATGAATCCTTTAAGACATTGTAAGACTAGTGCGCCCGTGGCCGTATGATCCGAATATAATGAAAAGTGTAAAGTGCACATCGTGCTGGTGTAGTGTTAAGTAAACAAGAGTTTCCACATTATGGATGGATGCGGGCAAAGAAGTTAGGCCATAAAATTAGAATTATGTTAGAAACTTGAAATGTAAGTATTCTTATAAGTAAATTAATGGAATTAATAAATATTATGATTCATAGGATGATAAATATTTTATGTATTCAAGAAATTAAATGGGTTGGGGAGAAGGCCAATGAGATTTTTAGTTTAGGTTTTGAACATTAATATTCAGGTATGAGCTAAATTAGAAATGGTTAAGTGTGATTATAGATAAAAGTTGAAGAACAATATTATAAATATTAATATGATTGGAGATAGAATTATAGCTTTAAAGATTGTTGTTGATACTATGATTATCAATATTATAAGTGTTTATGCTCTTCAAGTAGATTTGAATGTAGGTTTGAAAGAAAAATTTTAGAATGACTTAGAATGATTATTACAAAAGATACCTCTTGAAAAAAAGGTATTTATTGGAGGAGATTTAAATGAATATGTTGGTAGAGTGATAGAAGATTTTAAAAGTATTATTGGTGGTTATGGATTTGAGTGATTAATAAAGGAGATAAGACTATATTAGATTTTCTTTTAGCTTATGATTTTAGAGTTGCTAACATTTTATTTAAGAAAAAAGATGAACATATTATTATTTATAAGAATGGATTTAGTAAAACATTGATTATTTTTTAATAATAAATAAATAAATTGTTTAGATTGTATAAATTATAAGATCATTCCGAGTAAAAATTTTAAGTACATAGCATCGAGTGTTTGTTTTATATTTTAAGATGAAGAATTGAAAGATGAAAAATAAATTAAATTATTATCTTAGGATTAAATGGGGTCACTTAAAGAACACTAATAATAATATTTTTAAGAGCAAGCTATAAGAGCTTAGAATTTGGGATGTTCATAAAGATGTTAATCTTATGTGAAAAAAGTAGCTAGTGAAATTAAGTTACAAAAGATGTGCTTGGAGATTTAAAAGAAAAAGCTTCTTTCAATAAAAATAGTTAGTGGTGGAGTCAAAATATACAAGAAAAGATAAGAAGTAAGAAACATTGTTATGAAACTTAGTTTAGATATAAAATTTGGAGAATTGGAAAATATATAAAGAGACTCGTAGAGATTCTAAGAAAGTAATATATAATGTAAAAAATTTAGCTTTTAATGATTTATACAATAGATTGTATACCAATGAAGGTGAAAAATGTATGCATAAATTAGTCAAGCAAAGAGATAGGAGAAGTAAAGATCTAACTTAAATGAGCTATATTAAGGATGAAAATCATAAAATATTTTTCTTAGAAAATAATATTAAAAATAGGTGAATGAGTTATTTTGATAAACTTTTCAATAAACGATTTGAGAATATGATTGATTTTAGCAACCTTAGTTCTCTAAATAAAGATAGAGAATTTTGTTTTTATCATCGTATTAGTAAATTTGAAGTTGGAGAAGCTTGAAAGAAAATGAAGAATGAAAAAACAGTAGGGTCTAATTATATTCTAATAGAAGTGCGTAAATGCTTAGGAGATAAAGAAATTGCATAGCTTATGAATCTTTTTAATGTTCTTTTAAAGATTAAAATGATGTCAGATAAGTGAAGGAAGAGTTTGTTGGTTCCTATTTTTAAAAATAAAGGGATGCACAAGAGTGTGCAAATTATAGAGAAATTAAGCTAATGTGTCATACATTAAAATTATGGGAGAGAATAATTGAGCATAAGTTACGATGTAATACAAAAGTCTCAAAAATAATTTGATTTCATACCAGGTAGATTTACTATGGATGCTATACATTTATTGAGAGGTTTGATGGAGAAGTATAGAGAATGTAAGGAAGATCTTCATATGATATTTGTTGATTTAGAGAAAGCTTATGATAAAGTTTCAAGAGAAGTCTTTTGGAGAGTTCTAGAAAAGAAATGAGTTAATATTGGTTATATCCAAGTCATTAAGGATATGCATAGTAGAGGTGTTACTTGTGTCCAAACATAAGGAAGATTGACAAAATATTTCCTATTTCAGTTGGATTGCATCATGTATCGGCTTTAAGCTCTTATCTTTTTGCTTTAGTTATGGATGTTCTTAATAGGCATTTATAAGAGGATGTACGTTGGTGTATGCTTTTTGCTGAGGACATTCTTCTTGTTGATAAGACTAGAGAGGGAGTCTAAGAGAAACTTGGATTATGAAGGTCAACATTAGAGTCTAATTGATTTCATTTGAGTAGATATAAAGCTAAATATATAGAGTGTAATTATAGTTTTAGAAGTTCTAGTGGTGGTGTTGTGATATTGGGGTGATCAAGTCATTAAAAAGAGTGAGTGTTTTAGATATTTAGGCTCTTTTATTCAAATTGATGGTGAATTAGATAGAGATGTTATTAGTAGTAATTCAAGTTGGATGGTTCAAGTGGAGTAATGCATCTGGCCTATTGTGTGAGAGAAAAGTATCGCTTAGACTTAAGGGAAAATTTTATAAGATGGTGATAAGATCTGTAATGATTTATGGTGTAGAATGTTGGTTAGCAAAAGAGAAGCATAAGGCTAAGTTAAGTGTTGTAGAGATGAGGATGCTCAAGTGGATGAGTGGCTTTACTCTTAGAGATAAAATGCAAAATGAGTATGTTCGGGAAAAGGTATGAGTAGCTCCAGTGCCAGATAAGATTAGAGAGTCATCTTAAATGATTTGACTACATAAAGCGTGGACTGCCCGATGACCTAGTTAGGAGAGTAGATGTATTGGATTTGACTTATGTTAAGAAAGGTAGAGGTAGACCTAAAAAGACTTAGTTAATATGCATAAGAAATTACCATAGTTTGTTAGAATTAAATGAAAATTTGACACATAATATGACACAATGGAGAAAAAGGATTCATGGAGTTGACCCCACAGTCGTATAAAGGATTGTTGTTGTTGTTGTTAAGATGTCCATTACAGATGATTAATATCAAAATATCTTTTGCACTACCATGACAAGCTTACATGTGATGAGTCACAGATTATTATCTACTTGCAATATAAACATTATGCACATATCTACTCGAAGAATTCAATTCAACAATTTATGAAATTTAGTTTAACAAATCTCAAACTTTATAGTTGTTTAGATTAGCAAACTTACAAAGTGAAAGATAATTTTATTTTAATGATTGTTTTTTTTAGGAATTTCAATTTTATTTTTAAATTTTGAGAAATTTACATATTATTTGTAGAGTGTGGATGCCTCATGTTTTGATTATCCATTTTCCATCCGATTGTTTTGGCTCACTTTTATGCTATGAACCACGTGTGTTATATTCTCCTATTTCCACACTTACGCCGTGGCAATCCTGACTCTTCCATTTTCTCCCTACTTTCATGACTGCTTAGCATGTGCTCCTACTTGTCTTTTTTTGTTGTTATTGGTCACAAGATCTCTATGCCATATTTTATTATGCAACTTTGATGATCACCTTAATTTATTGAACTTTTTGTTATTAGAACTTACATCCTTGTGGTAAATTCTATTGTTGATTCTATTTTTTTGGCTTTCATTTTTTTCTAATTCATGCAGGCATTATGAATATAAATCTTGTGGTCAGTGGCATGTAGAAAACATTCAACTTTAATTAAACATTGATTCTATAATTTTTTTAGTTGGATGTAATTCTTTTTAACTTCTAGTCAAGTGAGAATTAAAAATTTCTCATCTATGTACAAATGTGAAGCTTGATGATATAATGATTGCTTATCCTTATTTTTTTAGTTCTTTAATTCTTAGTTATTGTCAATCAAGTTTTTTCTTGACAATGTCATGATTTTTAATTAAGCACGTGGCTTTCATGCATTCAGATTTCCTTGCATTGTTTATACTTGATAACTGTAAAGTTATTATTTATTACAAATTCTTCATAGTTTTTAGGGGGATTTACATACATACCACTCTATTCTTATTAATTTACATATCTCACACTTAAAGTTCATTAGTTACGTTTATAACACCTAAAACTCTCAAATACATAAAATCTATATCGCCGTTGTTTCACGTGTTGTTGTCGTATGCCCGTGTGTAAGAACCAATTTCTACATTCCCGCACAAAATTTGTAATTCCGTGATTCCGCGACTCGCGCAAGAAATAACCTAAAGCCGAACCTAGTTCTCATACGAGTGTTGCAACTAATCGAGCTTTTTAAGTTGTTGAATGCACGCTCATCTTCTTAATCAAGTATTACAACTAATCGAACCTAGTTCTCCAGTTGAATGCATAGGTATATGAGTGTTGCAACTTGTTTATGCTTTTTAAGCTGCTAAATCACAGAAGTATCTCACCTCTTAATCTTAATCTTCATCTTCTTCTATATGTAGCCTATTTACGTTTCGTGCTAGTAAATGATTGGAATACTTTTGGATTCAACATTATGGTTGATATGTACTGTTTTATTGGTTTAACCTTGTTTAAAAAAAAAATCAAAACAGTAAGTAGGTACCTTTTGTAGAAAGTAAGAAAAATTTTGTAGCTCAAAAGCATTTGTTTGAATTCATTGGAATATACAAATAACAGATATCCTTTTTTTTTTGCTCAAAGCTGTTTTCTATTTAAGAGTACGTTTTTTTTTTATTTATTATTTTGCTTCGCTTTTACTTCTAAAAAGATTTCTTGAAAGTGTACAGAAATTTGACTTTTTTTATAAATAAATGAAGATTATTTAAAATTTTATGTTATTATTTGCCGAGCTTATTCAAATATTTTTTAGTTATTTCATACTTCTTTCTTCATTTCTTTTGTAGGTTTTATTCGATCCATTAGGAGTTGAAGTCATGTTGAATATTAAAATTAGACTTTTACTAACAATCAAATATAATGTTTGTTGGAGTAAACTTAAAAATACGGATAGAAAAAAATATGGAGGGAGAAATTAGAAGACTATAAAGGTAGATAGAGATCTACTTAAGTATTTTTTATTAATAGAAACGATTGAAGAGATTTTTCCTTGGCTTAGAGGATATGATTATAAAATTTACTATCATGTTTACGACACTTCTCCGAAGAAATACAAAGTCATCCAAAATGATAATACTGTAATGAGTATTTTGCAATTATCTAGCCAAAGTGGTTGACCTGAAGACATCATAACAAAAGAAGTTTTAGATTATAATTGTGTGCCAGAAATCAGTATCTTGTCACATGGAGAACAAGTGATGCCACTACAAAGCAAAGAAGGTTTGGATTATACTCAGATGCTACAGTATGAACATTTAAGCTCTGACAGTGTTGGTCACATTTTTCTAGCTGTAAATAGAGTAGACAACAAGTAGGCTACATCTAGTTGGGTTGCCCATCAAATACAAAATATTGTTAAAAAATATTCAACATCCCTCCAAAGCAGATAAATGAGAATTTAGAGAGCAAACACTTCTTTATATGAAGTTATGGCATTCAAGAGAGAGAGCACGAGACAATCTATTTGGCCCAATTGATGACAACTAGAAGTATTTCCTAATGCAGAATATCGAGTTTGCATGTGTCATTTGTAGAAGAACATCAAGAAGTATCATCACTTTCAAGAAAGCCACAAGATTCGAAGCATTGTTTGGTTGGCTGCAAATGCATAAACAAGGCATAATTATGATGCAAAAGTTAATGAACTTTGTGAAATAAACCCTCGAGTCCATTCGTATCTGCTAAATCTACCATATAAATAGTCAAGATCACAATTCCTACCATAAATTAGAAATCATTGCAACACTAATAATTTATCGGAATCATTCAACTCTTGGGTGGAATGTCTAGAGATAAACCAATTGTTGAGTTGATAGATATGATTAGAGGAATGTTAATGGAACAACGAGATGAAAGAAAAATAAATGCATCAAATTGGAGTAGCAAACTAGTACCTGCAATTGAAGATTACATGAGAAAGATAACTAAAAGAAAGAAACATTTTATTCTTAGGAAACCAAATGCATACAAGACTGCATTAGGAACACTTTCATTTGACATTTGTCGATACATTTGCAGATATGTTGTGGCCTCTGATGGTGCAATTTCTATTCTACCGGGGAAGAATCAATGGAATAGATGTTTGGGTAGCTAATACACTGAGGCCTAGAGATAGGCCAAGAAAAAGAAGGATGAGAAGCTTCATAAAGAACAACAGCAAAAAGATTCAAAGGGTTCATAAGTGTAGCCATTGCGGATGCTATGGTCACCATAGGAACACTTGCAAAAATGCCCTTGATCAATTAATTTGCAGGTGCCTGATGTAGACATCAACATTTACAATTCAGAGCTATCATATTGCTGACTTTGGGACCTAGGATAAAACTGCTGGTTAGGAGGGGACAAAATGAGTGAAGTTGAAAGCAAGATAATACTTTTTTGATAGCAGGACTTCATTATATTTGTGTATGGAAGAAGTCTGCATAGTTTTGTATGTTAGCTTCTAGATTATTTTTCTTGAGATGCGGTTGTACATATCTAAAGGCTGCATAGCCACTGCAGATGTTTTGCTGATGTTTTGCATTATAAAAGTTCTCTTTTGTTATATTTGGTGATGTTTTGTTGATGTTTTACTGATGTTTTGTTGTACGTACCTTCAAGCTGCATATACTTTATAGCTACTATTGCTATTGCCAATTATAATAAAGTGACAGAGTTTAACATTTTCAATTGGTCTTAGTTTATATTCATAATGTGATAGATATATGAAAATTTTCTCGTATTATTACCTTTACTGCAAAATTGTTATAGGTGCACATTACTTGTGTTAGTGTTTCCAGCTTAGCTGGGTTAACTAGCTTGGCAGATCCCTGCCATTTGCCATCTGCTGCTAAAAAGAAAGGAATACGTGATAAGGAAAAACTTTTTTATGTTCTCATGTCTCGTTCACATCATATTATACAACATTGGGGGGGCAGGGGGAATCATCTATTATGTGAAGCTATAGTCAACTTGTTGATCACCTGAATTGATCAACCTTCTTTGTGCTAGTCTAGTCTCCTCAGCTTATTGTAGCCTGCTTTGAATTGCTCAATTAACATGAGTATTACAAAAAAATAATAATAATAATAATAATAATAATAATAAAATCACAAGCCACCTTACCAACCAAATTTGTATAAACAACAACATATCAAAATTGATTTATATACATTCAACCAAACGGAGCAATACATATAGCCAGAACAAACAGCATTCATTGATAATAGGCGCTAAAGTATATTTTTATATATAATATTTTTATCATTGATTTTCAGGAGACCATTAAATAAATGACTAACTAAATAAAAAAAAAAAACATTGCAATAATGATAGCTAGCATTGTCAACATAACTTTGTTTTGCACTGAAATGGCCTCAAGTTTCTTAGTTGTGTTCTCCTCTAAAGCTCGTGTTTGATTCTCCATTTCATATAATTTACTATCATTGTTATTTAATGAGATGAAATAACCACAATCCTCGTTTGTTTGGTTACGCGGGCATCTTAAAATTTTTTACCATAAGTTCTTTCATTATACCTTGTATATACACTGCATTGTAAATTGCAATGGCAAAATACTTGATGTTCTCTTGAGAGGCTCAATGATGAAGATGATTGACTTGAGCTCATCTTGGCCAATATAGTACCTATTAACCACAATTGGGAAAGAACAAATTACTGAAGATTTAACACATTAAAATATAAATGAAAGAACTACAAATAAAGTGCAAGCTAAAACATATTTTTCATTCGTTTGAGTGCCTGTAGGACTAGTTAACTCAGAAAATGCATCAGGAAAAAATGATTTTTCACAAAGAAGCAAAAGGAGAAGGCAAGTTGTTCATCAGCACAAACAAACTGCATATATATGCGAATGAAGAATATATAATTACAATATTAGGAAATTTCCAAATTAGCAGGACATTAGCTATATGATGATTATCACAACGCTTCTCATATGGTGTATGTGAATGAAGAATATATAATTACAACATTAGGAAATCTCCAAATTAGCAGGACATTAGCCATATGTTGATCACTACAGAGCTTCCCATACGGCTTTCATCTAAAATGTTTAGGACATTGCAAATTGTAGTCTCTCAGATTGCGATTTGTACAAAGATGATGACTTCCATTTAACATAAAATTGCAACTTAATAAAGAGAGCTAGACAAACTGGGTAAAATTCTCAACTCAAGTTCAAAGGCCACAACACAGAGAGGGACTCGAAGTGGAGGAATGCTACTACGAGTATGAAGTCTACAAATGCTTAAAGAAGATGAAACGAAAAAAAAAAAACAACTACGAGTATGAAATCTTCAGTGGAGATGAAATTTCAATTAGTCGAGCCCCCTCAGTGCGGATTTCAAGGAGGAGATGAACAGTGCTACGAGCGGATTGCAAGGGAGGAGGAGAAAGTTTGAGGAAGATGCACCTCCTTGCGATTAAGAAGAGAAACTAGGTTTTCAGCTGTGCGTGCCTCGTGCAAGAGGAGATATAGGTTTTGTCTCACGAGGAAAGCAGGTTGCTCACGGTTTTACTAAAACGGAGTTACACGTGAAGCAATAACGGCAGGTAGGGGTGGTAGATTCGATCTACTTTAGAGTGTTAGGTGTTATAAATATAAATAATGAATTGTAAGTGTGAGATATGTAAATTAATAAGAATTGAGTGGTATGTATGTAAATCCCCCTACTTTTTATTGTCATCTTAATAAGTGAATTTTTACTTTAAATTAAGGCTTTGTGAGCCATGAATTTGAATGTATGAGTGATTTTGAGCATCTCTTTGTAGATCTACATTTGGAGACCTTACCCTTTAAGATGTTCTACGTTAGGACTTCGGACTCTCTAGTTTTGTTTATTTTTGCCATTTCTTAATGGGCAGTTTAGTTAGACCCTAACATCTAAATTTATTAAGTGACATCTTTCATGGCATATAGATTTTTCTAGGCTTAGTTGATATGCATATCATAGTAAATGTTATTTATGCATATTCATTTTGAACCCTATTATTGATATGCCTTTTTCTTTCAAATTAACCACAATGATGCCATTTGGAATTGCATTATATGGTTCACAAAATGCCAATTTATGGTGCATATTTTAAAGTGTGTTAATTTATTCAGTGTCATAATAATTAAATGATAAACATCCAATCAAGTGGTCCAAAGTATAAGTCGTTCAAGCCGTGACACTTCCTCACCTTAAAACATAATATAAATGCTTGATTGATTGTTTGAAGCTGACGTTGTTAGGACTCTATATTTGGCTCAGAATTGAAAATTGCTTAAAAATTGAATGACTTTTTTTTTTTTTGCTTTTATCCAACGAGGATCAAACATAAATTTGAGTAGATCCTAGATCAATCGAGCTAACTTGAGAATAGATTTAAAATTATATTTGTATTTATAAATACAATACACATTGTTATATGTATTTTAATTTAAATGTGTATACACACATACATGCATATATGCATTTTTTTGTATGAACATATGCATGTATGCTAGACTAAGAACTTGTTTGAAGAGATCGAAAAATTAATTGAGATTTAGATTTATTTTTAGCTTGAATCAAACTTAAGTCAAAGTTAATGCTTTATTTTTGGATTAGATTGAATCAATCTGTGATTAAATTTGGCTCAACTTGAAATTGAATCAAATTATTTTGAGTTGATCTTGAGCTGTCAGCCATCTTATTTTCATAGCAAGAAAATGAAAAACAGAAATGTTTAGTGCCAAGCTGCTTTTTTTCTGAAGATCTTGGATTGGTAAGGGAGTTTACAGGAAAGAGGTAGAGGACTAGTCTTTTGCCATATTATGAGCAATAAGAAGGTGCCAAGGTGAAGTTAGATTAAAATATTGGTATTGTTGAAAAGATGGTAAGTGGGAAAGGATGACTAAAAAGATAAATTGTTCCAGGCTCCTGCGAAGAATGACAAGTTTATATGCAGTGTGGTTGTTTGAAAATAATTATTTTTGTGAAGCTATTTTTTAATTTGTAAGCAATCTGCTATGGATCAATCCTTTGTCCATCACATTTTTAGTAATGGATTCAAGCTCATGAAAGTCATTGATTTGAAACATCTATTATGTGAAGCTATAGTCAAGTTGTTGATCACCTGAATTGATCAACTTTCTTTGTACTAGTCTAGTCTCCCCAGCTTATTGTAGGCTGCTTTGAATTGCGCAATTAACATGAGTATTACAACAAAAAAAAAAATCACTAGCCACCTTACCAATCAAATTTGTATAAACAATAGCATATCAAAATTGTTTTATATACATTCAACCAAATGGAGCAATATATAGCCATAACAAACTGCATTCATTGATAATAGGCGCTTAAGTACATTTTCATATACAAATTTTTTTATCATTGATCTTCAAGAGACCATTAAATACACGGCTAACTTAATTAAAAAAAAATAACATTACAATAACGATAGCGAGCATTGTCAATATAACTTTGTTCTGCACCGGGATGGCCTCAAGTTTCTTAGTCATGTTCTCCTCTAAAGCTCATATTTGATTCTCCATTTCATATACTTTGTGATCATTGTTATTTAACTATATGAAATAACCACAATTTCCATTCGTTCGGTTATGTGGGCATCTAAAACTTTTTTTTACCATAAGTTATTTCTTTATAAAATTTGAATATAATGCATTGTAAATTCCAACGGCAAAGCACTTGATGTTCTCCTAAGAGGCTCAATGATGAAGATGATTGAATTGAGCTCATCTTGGCCAATATAGTACCTATTAACCACAGTTGTGAAAGAACAAAATACTAAAGATTTAATACAAAATAACTACAAATAAAGTACAAGCTAATATATGTTCTTCATTTGTTTGAGTGCTTATAGCACTAGTTAAGCCAGAAAAATGCATCAGGAAAAAAAAATGATTTTTCAGAAAGAAGCAAAAGGAGAAGGCAAGTTGTTCATCAGCACAAACAAACTGCATATATATGCGAATGAAGAATATATAATTACAATATTAGGAAATTTCCAAATTAGCAGGACATTGGCTATATGATGATCATCAAAGGCTATGGGTGAGATAATGAGACGTTATTCATATAAAAACAAAAAATAGATCAATTGCATAAAGGCAGGGGTTAGAAGCATAGTAAGCTTCTCAAAATTTGATTATTGATGCTTTCTTAAATTAGTTTGTAACAATGGTACGAAATTAAAAGCATCATAGCACGGGAAATTATCTCATTGCAAACCGTTAGAAATTAAAGTTATCTTCAAGAAAATGTAAAATGTGATGCTTGCATCATAGCTATATCACTATTTATTTATTTCTGTGCAATGCTATGGTTATTGTAGAACATTCTTGGTTGTGCCTAGCTCCAATCACTAATTTATCCATTGTTAAGTAATAGTGTGTGCTCACTTATATGGACATGCATGTATCTGTTGAGCCTGCACACTGATATGGTATACTATCATTGTGCAGTTATTCCATTTCAGGTCCATTGATTTCATTCATTAAACCTAATAAACATTAAAACTGTAATAATACTGAAAAAATAAAAATGCATGGAAAATTAATTTATGGTTGTCACAGTGGTATAGCTTTTGTTAGGAAAAACACTCACATGTTGTCATTGAATATTCTGCATGTGACATTGATATTAAAATTTGTACTGATGATGATGTAAGTTTTGCAAAAAAAGAGTAATGTTTGGTAAATACAGTAGAAACTAATCCATACCTTTGAATTTGATGATTCTACAATTACTCAAGATTCCGCGTACAAAGGCCTTAAGTTTTTCGCACGCAGCATACTACTCTCTAATACTGTCTAGTTTGAATTCATGTTAAACTGTTTCTATGGACAAATTTTTTTATATCTTTCTACTGTCTATGACATTAACGTTACCATCCTGCTGGCCACATTAATATGCTAATGTTCCTTTCTACCACCACACAACAATAAAATGATTGATTTGTATTCATTACATGCAGATACCATTGAAACTTCCTGTTCAAAATCAAATATCTAAGCTGTTTTCAAGGAAGACTGATGTAAACATCAAATGCAAGGCAGAGCCTGAATTTATAAAATCATCTGATACTTTCTCCAAAACTGAGAATCTCAACGGTTTGATGGAGGAACCTGCTGTGGAAGACACTAAAGAGCTTGCAGATGAAAAGAGGGACAAGTCTGATGACCTTCCATTAGCAGAAAAGAGAACAGTTGGTCCAGAACTTCATGGTATTAAGCGAGAACTTGAGCAGATGGGATCTGATTTTGAAGTTAAAACTGGCTCACCCGATAACTACTCTGCTTCAGTGAGGAAAAAGCTACAAACCGGGGACAAACAATCATCCCTTCTTTCTTACTTTGGAAGAAAATAGGGAATAGTTGCTTTAGCGCTCCACATGCTTGCTGTTTTTGTTAAAAACTCTATATATGCCAAAAAACTGGAAAAGCCTCAAGCTTCATTATAAATATATTTTGTTGCATGCCAAAGGAGTGCCTGGAAAGCATCTTTGTATGTATTTTGAGTGAACTGGACATGTATTTCATTCTAAATTGCCGATTTAAGTATCAGAAGTCCATAAACATGTGTCCTTCATTATAAAGTCTAGTTGTTTACTTTTTAGTTTAGTTTATGTTTAAGCTTCATCAAACGGAAACACACGACTATAGGTAAAAACTTAAATAGAGCATTTTCAATCAATATCATAATCAC
This sequence comes from Cymbidium sinense, assembly GCA_021442155.1. NCBI lineage: Eukaryota > Viridiplantae > Streptophyta > Magnoliopsida > Asparagales > Orchidaceae > Cymbidium > Cymbidium sinense. The sequence goes on along the minus strand of CM038228.1, from coordinate 27,660,903 downwards.
TGATTGGAAAAACAAAGCCAGTTCTAATTGAATTGTTGCTTATAATATAACCGAATAAAAAAAAAAAGAACAAAATCCAGAATCAAAACAAAGCTATAGAATTAAAAATAACCGTAGCATCACCCGGAATCAAAACTGACGAGCTTCACAATGCACCACGATTGACCTTCGCATCAATTTGTCGAATAAACTGAATCCCATTTGCTGTCAAACAAACCAAATGAGTTCAAAACAATCAGCGCTTTACCCAAAAGATGTGGAAGAAAACTTAACAGAAAAAGAAATGTCCGTTGAAAAATAAATTTGCTTAGTCGAGGCAGACTAAATTTGCCAAAAATGTATCAAGTATGGACCAACTTAAGCAGCTTGACAATTGTTCGTGTCGATAGTGCACATCAACAATCTTAACGTAAGCAATCTCACAGGAATTTTTTAATGTTGTAGTTCTGAACAGAATTTTGCATATTTGGTTAGAAGTAATTATGTTATAAATTTAAAATTTATTATTGTTTGAAAATAATTTCAGCATGTTTGGATGTGGATCTACTCTAATTTTGTGGAAAAACAAAACCCATGCATTTGAGGGACTTGAGAGCATAAAATATGTATTGACATTGTTGATTTATAACTTGGATATATCAAGGTTGTGAAAACCGGATCGGATATAGAACTGGAAAATAAAAGGTTCAAGGTTTAAAGGAATTGAGAAGGAATTGAGCAGTGGTGAGCAGAATGATGTAATAAATATTAAATTTATCTAAATGAGATTTAAATGTTCAAATAATCATATAATATGTGTAATTTGAGAGAAATAAATTATAAAAATACAAATAATGTGCAAAAAATCTTCTCTAATTTTAAAGTTAAATGAATTAATATATAAATAGTAGCTTTTTTGTAGTGATGATAATTTTTTGAAATAACCCATTGTAGATTTCAAGAAATTTTTTATTTAAAAAAGAATTGGAATTAAAATAAATATTAAAATTAGTAATTTGACATCAATTATATAAATATACAAAAAAAATATAAACTAAATTAACTACAAAAAGATATTATAAATTATGATATAGAATACTTAATAATTAAAATTAATAAATAATAAATCATAACAAAATAAAGATATTCATAATTTAATAAAATGATATATGACGTATTAATAATTTTTGTGATCTTTGATCAAAAATTTACTCTAAAAATTAAAATATTAAATACATAAAATCAAAAGAAATAGATTATAATAAAAATAAATAAATTAAAAAATTTGTTATTATCTGATATTTTCTCTTTAATGGCTGTCGGACAAAAAAAATTAAAAAGATAACGAAAATAAATAAATTAAAAAAACTGCTGCCTCTATGGATGAAAATAAAAATAAAAAATAAATTAAAAAAATGATATTGAAAATTGACGGAAAAGTTTGTAGGGCAAAAACGGATTAATAATTAAAATTTAAAACAACAATTTCTCAAAAAATATTAAATATTCATCGCGCAAAATCTTTCACGCGGACCGGCGGACCGCGGGCCGGTTCTCTGGTTCAGCGGTTGAACCGCCGGTCTGCTGCAGTGTCTCCCGGTTTTTGTCTGAGCCAATTTTTTGAGTTCTCCGGACCGGTTCACGGCCAAACCGATCGAACCGGCCGGTCCGGTCCAGTTATCAAAACGTTGGGATATATCGAAAATAGGTTTCAAAAATTAATCATTTCTATTTTCACTAGTTTTATGCTTGAAAAAATAACAATCATATTTGTAGGATGTTGAAGGTGTTTTTAGAGTTAAAAATGATTTTAATTTCTAACTAAATGATAGAATCTAACGAATTTATTGTTATTCAAAATATGATTTCTAACTTCAAGCAAGCAATGGCCCTTCTATAGAATGCAATGAAACCAAAATTTAACTCATGTACCTTAAACCAAAATTATACCATAATTATTAACAACATCACATCATTAGCAATTTTTGCTCAGCAAATAAAGAAATTATTAAGTGTGGAGTCCAGATGCAGAGCTATATTTGGACTCTAATTACGTGATGACGTGTGTTTTTTTTAATGTTAAATCCGGCGGCGTGACCCAAACCCACTCTGTAAAAGTAAAAGGTAACATTTTCCCGTTCTCAAAAATAAATTTAAATTTTAGGGTTTTGTAGACTGGCAGTACTTCTCAGTGCTACATCGGTGTTTTCTCTTCCTTGATGGTCAACATCTTTTGTGTGTTTAACTTCAAAAGGTAATATTTTCATCCCCATTGGTGGAGATACGTGACAACATGTGAAAGGGTTTAGGGTTTCGAATTTTATGCATGCTTAAGATTCATTCGAAAAGCAATTTTACCTTTTATGGATTATGGGTGTGTATATATTGTGTTCATGAGTATCCAAACAATGAGAAGATTTAATTGTGGTTTATTGAAAATATATATGTTTTGTATATTGAAAAGATTTGATTGTACAACATCTTCATTTTATTTTAATTTTTGGCTTAATTTTGTATATGCTATGGATATAAGCATTTAAAATTACTAAGATCTATGGATGAAGAATATTCATTTTTTTATTGATGTACACATGTCGTGTACATGTATTTATTAAACAGTGTGTGGTTTTAGATATTGGATTATACATTTTATATATGTACACATTCTATGTGCATGAATATATGAATAATGTAAAGGCCATAAAGTGAAGAGTGTTGGATTATACATTTTTTATATGTACACATGCTGTGTACATGAATATTCGAACAGAGAGTTATGAGTGTGGAGAATATTCATTTTGTCGATGAATATGTGTCTTGTACATGTATTTTTTTAAGTAGTAAAGGGTATGATATGTTGGATTAGACTTTTGTATATGTACACATGTTGTGTACATGAATTTTAAAAAGTGTAAAGGTCTGGATGCAAAGAATATCCGTATTCTAGATGTACACGTCATGGACATGTGTTTTGTAAATAGTCTAGGCTTTTATATAATGAATTATACAATTTTTTTTATTTGTGCACAGGTTGTGTACATAAATATTTGTAGTGTTAAATTATAAATATTGGGAATATTCATTTTACTAATTTACAGATGCTGTGTACATGCATTTTTATAGCAGTGTGTGCTACATACATGACATTTTAATTAATTAATGTTCGGATTATGAATAATATTTTTTTTAAGCAGTGAGTGACATTTTATGCTGGATTATGCATTTTTTATTTTTATACATGATTTGTACATGACATTTTAATCAATTTAATATTGTGATTGTGAATAATATTCTTTTTGTTGATATACACATGCTATGTATATGTATTTTTTTTAGCAGTTAAGGCTATTTTATGTTGGATTGTGTATTTTTTATTTGTAGACATAATGCATACATGACATTTTAATCAATTTAATATTGTGATTATGAATAATATTCTTTTTGTTGAAGTACACATGTTGTGTACATTTATTTTTTAAGTAGTTAGTGTCATTCTATGTTGGATTATGTATTTTTTTAAATTTATGCACATGATGTGTACATGACATTTTAATCAATTTAATGTTGTGATTGTGAATAATATTCTTTTTGTTGATGTATGCATGCTATGTACTTGTATTTTGTAAGTAGTGAGTGTTATTCTATGCTGGATTATATATTTTTTATTTATACACATGATGTATACATGACATTTTAATCAATTTAATGTTCGATCTATAAATAATATTCTTTTTTGTTGATGTACACATATTGTGTACATATATATTTTAAAGCATTTAGTGATATTCTATGCTGGATTATGTATTTTTTATTTATATACATGATGTGTACATGATATTTTAATCAATTTAATATGTGATTGTGAATAATATTCTTTTTGTTGATATACACATGTTGTGTACATGCATTTTTTAAGTAGTGAGTGTTATTCTATGTTGGATTATATATTTTTTATTTGTGCACATGATGTGTACATGACATTTTAATCAATTTAATGTTAAGTTTTTGAATAATATTCTTTTTTTTTTGTCGATGTGCACTTGTTGTGTACATGTATTTTTTAAGCAGTGAGTGTTATTCTATGCTGGATTATGTATTTTTTATTTGTACACATGATGTGTACATGACATTTTAATCAGTTTATTGATGTACACTTGCCATGTATATGTGTTTTTCAAGCAATGAGATGTATTATATATTGGGTTCTTCATTTTAATTAAGTTGAAACTCATCTTTTTTTTTTTTTTTGTTTGACTTCTTAGCATGAAGATGTACACACCAAAGTTGACCTTTCATTGCAGACCTTCTACTTTTAAGGGAATGTGCGTCTCAGTTAGAAAGCATGTCGACAATGACATCGAATCTTTGCTAAGAGGGTTATTTATTTTCCAATTCTTTCAACTTCATCCTTTTAAATAGATTGTCTAGCTAATTTTCAACTTTTGTTTTTCTAGAGTATTGAGAGATAAGCTTTTATCATTAAGGACCACGAGATAAAGTTCACAGCTAATTATGTGGCCTTTATGGTTGGTTTGCCAAAAAAAGGTGCAAAATCACATCGGGTTAGGGATCCATTATTAAGGCACACTGCCATTGATATGAAGAATAAACTAAAAATTATCAAGAAAACGTTTGACCCCAAGAGTTTTGTGAAGCTATACATAAAATTGCTACTATTGGATTTGTTCTTCTCTTTTCATGATTATAGAATCTCAAAGAATCTCCTTCATTATGCGAAGAATGCTGATGGCTTCACTACCTACAATTGAACAGAGGCAATATTAGTATTTTTGGTTAATCAATTCAATAGTTTGGCCTAAGAAATTCAAGAGAAGAAGCTGCTTGGATACATAAGCAGTTTTGTTCCCCTATTGTTGGTAGTTTTCATTTCTTAAAAGCTTATTTTTAATCCTTAAATTAAATCTTAGTATTGTATTGTATTCAATGCAAATTTGGTTTCTAGAGCACAGTAACCTTACTGCTCTTTGGCTTCTTAATGCAAGACCTCGTTTCGTTCAATGATCTTATAGGGTTTTTTTTAATAATGCTCAATCTTCAGCAATATTTGTGGAGTTGAAGGATAACTAGTTATCATTATTATTATGATTCTAAAGATTGTTTCTAATATGATTGATTTACTACAGATTTTTCATTCTTTTGAGGAAATAACATAAGAAAAAAACTTTCTATCTAGGGTGTTGGAAATGAAAGCTAGTCAAATCTTCATTCACAACGAGTAATACTAGAAAAGTTGTAAAGAAAGAGCCAATTGAGGTGGAGCTAGCCGAAGTGGGAGCAAAGGCTGAGGTTGCATAGACTAAGATCATCCCAGTTGAAATTGTACCAAAGAAAGTACTATTGTAATCTATCTTACCTGAATGAGTAAATTCAAATTATGTAAATATTAAAGTGTACTTTGAAATAGTAGATAGCATTAGCCAATATAGAGATGGATTTCTATGATAAACAATCCCTTACAAATGAAATGGGGCATTTTATCGACACATGCTTCAAGCATTTTACTGATAAGTATACTCTTATAATGTAATCATATCATCACATTATCAAATGTAATTATTATTATCATGATATTTTTTGTATTTCTTTGAATGACTAGGAATGACATCATATTTGTGTTCGGAAATATCTTGAGTAGCTAAGGCCAACTTGATTATCTGATTACAAATCAATACTTGAGTGATTCTCACATTGATGCCATTGCTTTTCTTTTATTTGAGAAGAATAGACTGTGTTCATGGCTTTATTTACCATTTCTGTACATCTCCTATTCGCATTGGGTAAAATGGCAAATTATTTTTTTCCTATGTTGAACATTTATTGTTCGACAGTTATTGATTAATGAAATTTGATATGATCACAAAGTTATGTTGGATATGGACTAAAGAAGGAAAGTCAAATATATGTTCGACATATCACCAATTCAGTAGTGCATGAAGTAGAGTTCATTTTAATCCTAGTTATAAACAATCAACATTGAACTCTGATAGTTGGTGTCATTAAGGAAAAAATGGCGCTTTTATGATTCCTTGCCCAATCCTACACACCAGGCTATTGTGCCTAGAATTGTAAGTTTGATCCTTCAAATTTGAATTTTCATATGTTAATGACTTATATTGGAAGTAGTAAATGATTTAAGCATTTGGACTTCCATATTAAACTCTTACATGATGATAGTAGTGTAGCATTTGAGAGTGACATATGCAAATGGCCCCTATAAGTGGTTACTAGTATGTCAATATAAAAAAATAGCATTGACTGTGGGATGTTTATTTGCAAATACATGGAGGCAGTCATCTCTTCAAAAGTGATGTGATGTAAACATCAAAAATGTTTTTTTTTAATTTTTAAATACTCATAATTAATCTTTGTTTCTGTTATCCTGCCCTTTTTATGAGTCAGCTTTATAAGGAGTAGAAGAATTGAATAGTTAAATGTATACCCAAGATACATGAGTCTAGTGAATTAGTGTTCATAAGCAATAAAGAGCCAACATAGAAACAACCAATAGTGTGGTGCAAAATCTATACTAGTAAGTCACTTTCCATGAAGGATCGCTTTAAGTAGATGAATATGTAGAGAGATCATCCTAGTCATTCAATCAATCTAACGACCCACTTCACAAGAGAAGACTCCCTCTAAATAAGGCAAAGTCAAGTGGAGAATAGTCTAAATAGGTAATCAATATCTAACAATCTACCTCATGCATAAATGCTTTCTCACGTGTGGGCGACTATTACTAGATACACATTAGACGACCCTTCTTGCCAACGTTGACAACATCTTTGAACTAGTCACTAAGCATATAACACTTGCCTCCACTAGTGAGTTCTTTTTTCTATGTAATAAATAAGTTCTTTTTCTATGTAATAGACTTAGTTGATGTATATTTTTCTTATATACTCATCCCTCAACCCGATAAAAAAGATGAAATTTTGAAAAGGGAGGAACTCTTTTGGCTTTTCCTAGATTCCAGAACTATACTTTCTCTATTCTCCGTACTGTTTTCCAAAGAGGAGAAGAAGATGTCCTTATACTTAGATTTTCTGATATAGTGTAATTTATCATAATTGTCTTTCTTTACTTTACTTGTCTTCTATTGTTCTACTCAATTTAGTCCCTCTTCTCAGGTTCCTAAGAGGTTCTACTTCAATCTATAGATAGATTTCGATTCAACACTTAGTTTCTATTACTTCATTATTTTAGTTTGTAATTCACAGCTTTCGTTGTTTCTAAGAGGGAGGAAGAGGGTAAAAGACTATATGAAAAGTTGATGTTTGTCATCTATGTTGAGAGAATATATTTATTTACGTGTAAGTAATTATGGAAACCTTAAAACTAATATTATTGCTATAATATTAATTAGCTTAATTATTTATACAAAATTTTCTACTTGAACTGTGTAATGCATAATTAATTGTACTATTTCTAGGATCATTGATCATATTTATGTGTAACTTTATGCATTGTATATAAAAATAAGCTAAATTAAATAAAGACTTAGTAGCATATGCACTTTAGATTTAACAACATAAAATGAAATATTTATTGAAGGGTTGAACACAAACAATCTTAAGTAGCAAGGGATGGATAAAAAAAATAAGATAATGCGAAGGTGTCACCAGCAATATGAATGGACATGTTAATTTAGGGAATATGATTCAGTAGAGTATTTTAAACTATGATTAAACTAAGAACCTTGTGACAATAATTTGTGGTTGAAAGATGACACAATTCCAATTGAATAAATAAATATTTTTTATAATATAGCACCGTTATAACCAATTATAGACTTTACCTTGCCTAATCTCCATTACTAACTTAATATTATATTTTGGGTTTGCTCAAGGATGAAGAAAAGACTAAGTGTGGGATAGTTTGATTAGCATGAATTTTACATGAATTTTATTATCTTAGATTATGATTTTAACATATATTTTTGTGTGCATCTAAGAATTTCATGAAATTTATTATTTGAACTTTAAATTTTTTTATGACCATAATAATGGAGGAAAATGTCATCATTAATGCTCAAAATCATGTAGGGAAATTTTTGAAGTAGACTTAGGGGCAAATGAAGTGATATGGGCCTCAATTGATGCTTGGAGCTTAACAAAGCATCTAAGCGCCCATTCTAGCACTTAAGGGCTAGACACTAGGTGCCCATACTTTCAATTACAAGAATTAGATAGAGAATTTGGCACCTAGGCCCCCAATCCTATGCCTACATATAGGTCAAGACAAAGGCTCAACACTTATATGCTAGACCTGAATTTTTTAGTGTTGCAAGATAGAGAGCACTATGCTTATCCACTGACCTGGTGGTTGCAACAAATTGCCTTAGATTTTTATTAAACAATTACCTTTTTAGGGGATTTGGTGTAATGTTATTAAGCAAAAATTATGAATGAAGTTGGGGACTTCTCTAGTCATCTTTTCAGTGTTTTTACCTACACTAAGAGAAAAACTAAATGGGAGATTTATGGAGGCTTCTTGAAAAGGATTTCAAGGTAATCTCAAGAGCAAGAAGACAAGGCAATGAAAAAAACTTTCTGGACATGCTTCACCTAAGTTTTATCTTTTTCCCCCTTTTATTTGTTTAATTCCAATTAGGTACATGTATTAAAACTTTATGTTGACTTTTCTTTTATCATGAACTAAACTCCTATTTCTATGGATTAGACACAACTGTGTTTTATTTCTGTCTTTTTGGTTTTAATAAAGTTTAGAGTTTTATTTCAATCTATTATTGTGTATTTTGTTTTATGTTTTATTGACTATTAAATTGACTATCCATCATTTTCAATAAATTATGAGGTCTATTGGGAACCAAGAGATGAAAAATAGACCCATCACTAACAAAATACCATGGTGATCGATCATAGTTTAGAAATAACTGTGCAGAAATCGTGTAATCCTTTTTAAGATCCAAAGTGCTTTGATGAATTTTCTTTAGTTATTGGTTAATTATGACACAAAAACATAAAGGTGAGTCATGTGATTTGTTTAGAACCCCTAGATAAAAAGATTGTGGGAGAAAAATAATGATCCTAGCATTTCGAAAGAAAGGTAGTGGCCAACTTGATCTGACTTTGGTAAATGTCAACTTCTAACTTTAATAAATCTAAAAATTTAGAAATCAACATTGGTGAAACCCATCAATCTGTAGTATTATTAACATTAATATCACTTCTACAAACTTTAATTTGACCATATCTACATTATTTGAAAGATTGGCTTGATTGGCAACTTAAGTCTCGAAAAAAGTAGTAAAAAAACAACCCTTAGTAAAATTTCAAGCACCTCATCCCATTCATATTAATTCTCCATTAAATGATTATTTTCCAAATAAACAAATATTTTCTTTGGAAAAGAAAGAATGGGAAATATATTTTGATGGACTTCATTCATTAGGATGGATTAAAACAAAATTCTTTTAGTGATGGTAGGCATGGGTTAATTTTTGTGTCCCACAAAAGTGGAACTATTATATGTAATTATGCTTTGATTGACCCTTAAACACACAACGAAGCAAATTATGAGGTTTTGATTGTCAGTCTTAAGTTAATTATCTAGATGGGTATAAAAAAACTTTAAAAAATCTATGGTGTTTCTCAATTTCTTATATTTCATTTAGCTAGCTTATACAAAGTTTCAAAATCTGATTTATATGCATATCACTATAAGGTCATCTCATTATATAAAAATATCCTAAATGTAACTAATGTAGGTTGTGGTGGATCACTTAGGTGACCTGATTGGTGGATGCAAGCTCTCTAAAATGCTTAGTAGGGTAGGGAAGGCTCTGGTGGGGTTCAATTTGATGTGGCAGTGAATTTATATTAAGGTTTTTGGTCAGCAAACACACATGAAAAAAACTGGCTAAAATCTGGGACATAATCTTTAACAAATAGAATCTCTCTCTCTCTCTCTCTCTCTCTCTCTCTCTCTCTCTCTCTCCCTCTCTCTCTAGTAGCCCAAAATTCAAGAAATAAAATCCAAATTAAAAAAATTTGGAAATCTACATATAATATAGAACATTTAATTAAATTTGGAGAGGTTCAGATATTTAAAAAATTTTCTCCCAAGACTAGTTACAATAGAAATAGCCAAGTCGACTCTATGGTATAGCAGTTAAAGTGGTTAGAACTTTAGCATTCATGGAACCAAAATCCAAAAAAAAACATAAAAATTTGAAACAATGTGTTAAAAATATTCAAGATATATTTTGGTGGAGTTTAGTGTAGTAAACATCAACAATTTAATCCAGCCCTAGGGAAGTTTCAAGAAAGTTTCACAAAGATTGCTAAGAAATCTCACTTTTTGGTAAAGAAAAATTAGGAAAATAATTTTCTAACACAATTGAGGAATTAGAAATACTTCACAATATAAAGTATGCAAGTAAAAATTTAGATCTTCCACAAAGTATCCTCTACATGGTAAGTTCACCAAATCCTTCCATAGGTTTGGTTGGCCAGCAAGTCGTCATGAATGGAAAAACTCCTCCCAATTTTTATTTAAAAATATCAATATCCCTTCATTAGACAATAAAAAAGTTTTTTATGTCAGTTGCACCAATTCAAACTCAAGGAGGGAGAGTAAGGTAGGAGGGGTTGGCCAATACATGAGAGTAATTAATCCCCCTCACTACTCTTTTTAATTACTCCTCTAAAATGGGGTTGGTCACTCCTTTAAATTCAAATAATTATAATTAATTAAGTGGCACATTAATCATTATAATTACATTTACAACTAAGCCCTAAACAAATATGACAACATTGTAATATACTACAACATGACATGATATACATAAAACTACGTCTTTCATTTGGTCTTTATTTTTAAGCTTTATTTCTTCTCTTACTGCTCTTTCTTCTTATGATGGACCTCCTTGATTAGTGTTTATCTCTCTTATCTTAGCTTTTATAATGGAACTTTATGTTATACTAGTAATTATGATTAGAGTTCCATGTTGTCAGAATAATCAAGTGAATGCTTTAGCATAACTAGCTAAAAAATTATCCAATCTAAATGAGGAGTTTATTCATATAATGATTCAAAACTAATAGATTTTGTCTCAAGATTATCTAGTGAAGAGTTTGTTGAAATAGTCAAACCTAGTTTTTTGTTCCTGTATTTTATAAGAAAATGAATGGAGAAAAATATTCATTGATTATTTACAAAAGGGAGTTCTTCTCGAAGACCTTCCATTATCCTCTCAAATTTAAGAGTGATCACACTTTTGCACTTATAAATGATATTCTACATCGACAAACATCTGACTAAATATGGCTCAAATGTCCAAATAGAGAGAATCTCAAAAGGTCATGGTCAAGGTCCACTAAGTGTTATATGGGTCCCACTAATACAACCCTAGAATGAAGCTTCACATCAAGAGATTGGTTTATTATTGGCCCATTATGACCCATCATTACAAGTATTTCCAAGGAGATGTCATCAATTCCAAATCCATGGTTACATCATATGTCTCCTAATGTCCTACACTCGACCATTGTCTCTTCACCAATTGAATGTTGGAGAATAGGTATAAATGGACTAATTGAACTTCCTTTTAAAGGCCATAGATTTATATTTGCCACCACCTATTATTTTTCAAATGGGTAGAATCCATTATTTTAAAAGAAGTCAAGGCCAAAGATGTATTACAATTGTTTGGAGATCATATAGTCTACCAATTTAACATGCCTCGTTATGTTATATCTCATAATGGTATGGCTTTAAAGTACTGAAATGAATAGGTTCACTCACCACCATAATATTCACTAGCATTATTTGACTATTTATTACCTAAGCTACAATTATTTACTTGAATCATTCAATAATACCCTAGTAAATTTATAAAAGGAATTCATATTTACTAATAAATGAATATAACATGATAAATCATTAGAAGTTTTGTGAGCATATACAACCAACTACCGAACCTCTACACAAGTAACTGCATATAAATTAACCATTGGGTTCATAATAGTTCTTCCATTTGAAATTGAATTACTATCATTGCATATAATTGTCAATACAAAATTTAATAACTATCAAAATTCTTAACTTTGATTAGAAGAACTACATAATCTTGATGAGCTTCCACTATAAGCTCATCATAGTCTTAAAATATATCAAGTTCAAAGAATGTGAGCACATGACAAACTTGTTAGCCCTAGGACTTTTGCTAATGGGCCTTGAAGAGACCCATTGTCATTCATTGATGACCCAATGGCAAATTTGAACCCATATGGGAAGGCACATTTGTAATTGAAGTAGTATATGAAGGAGGGGCATATCTTCTTACATACAAAGATGGCTCTCACTCACAAATAACAATTTTCTAAAATTGTATTACTGCCACCTTTTTCACATTTTCTATGATCATTATTTTATAAAATTTTATTGAAGTGGGACGGCCTCCTATATTTAAGTTGTTAGTTAATTTTGATATAGCACTAAACCTTTTTCCATTTGGTTATTTTTCTCTCAAGAAATAAATGTAGGAGGACCCAACTTTATTCATTTAGTGTAGTTACCTGATTTGAAGCCTCTTTAGGACACACTTGGCTAGTTCTCATATATTATATAATGGCTGCATGATGAGCCATTAAATTATACAAGTAGATACTTTTGTGTATTTCATGTCCTCTAGAGAAAGTCAACATCTCATTTCTTACACAACAACCATAGTAGATAGATGCATATTGGTAAGGAAGATCACCACTAGTTGTTTTGCATTTAGTTCCAAAAATGTGCTCATTGACTTATACTATGCCAGAGTACTTATTACAATTAGAAGATGCTATGATTTCTCAACTGGTTAATGAAGTACTTTCTATTCTTATTCAAGAAAAGGTTTATTTTGTGATTAGACATAGTGTTTATCAAATCTATCATGATCATGCCCATGACAAGTTCACTAAAAATATACTCAAATTAGTAAGAGATCGACAAAGAGAGTAGTTTTTAGAAATTCTACCATATCTCTTAGTTCTTGAGCAACCCCCACCCCTGTTGACAAAGTAAAGAGAGTTTTATCATAATAGACCTCTAAGATTGGCTTGTTCTAATGATTCTAATTAATGAGTTTTGATGGTTACGTGATTATTATTGTTGTTGTGACTATTTTTAAAAATTATAAGCTATGATGCACAAATACGAACATAATGACATGGATATGATATGACACAAGCATGGACACGGGACACATCTATTATTGAAATTAAAGGACATGAAAACACATTGAACACAACATTATAAATTTTATATATTAAAAATTATCAATAATATATTTAATCTAAATAAAATATTAAAATAAAAATGATAAGATATTTAAGTCTAATATGAACTTTCAAAAGATAAAAAGTCCCTAGATGATAATAAAACATTAAGGGAAAGAGCATCAAAAGGTCTGAAGACTCTGACCTTTAGCATCGATAACAATGGTGAAGGCACTAGTGGAAATAATTGACAATGCTCTATGATCACATGAGAAACCTTAGCCACACCATGCGAAAGAGATGGGTTAGAGACTTTGATGGGTGATATGGATGATGTTCACATCCATGGGGTATAGATTATAAGTTAAAAAATAAGTTTATATGTTTATTACTTAAATTTGAAATAGTTTAAAATTTCATTTTTAATTTAATAACACACGTGTCTAACAAGTGTGCTAGATTTTTTAAAAAAATTATTTTAATTGTTCTTGCTAGAGAAGTGTTTGACACGTGTTAGAGGCTATCTGATGAGTGTTGGTCTCTGATACATATCTGACACTACATATGCCACTATTTTTAGAATTGTCAATGCGTCATAGATTATAAGAAGTTTTAAAGTAGAGACTTTATAAGAGGAAGCATTAGTAAAAATATATCTTTTATATATTAAATGTTATATAGAATACTGCCACCTTCTTTACTTTCTGTGTTGACATTTATGTTTGAATGTATATTTAAATACTATTCAAACTGCATCATATAATCAACATTTAGAAAACATATTTAAATTTTCATAATAAATGTTATGTGAGTAAGCAATAAATGTAATTTAGGGCTATATAATGTTGAATCTAAATTTATTCATGGAGTGATGAATGACTTTTTCGTAGGCACATAGAAAGCAAGGCTAATTCAGGAGGGAGAAAGTAAATAAAAATACAAAAAGTAGAAGAAATTATATTTATCTCTAAGAATATATGTACAAACATGAAGTATGAGTACATGAGTCTCTTTCTCATGCCCCCTAAAACCAAAAAAAGGCTAAGGGAATAAGCTAGAAAAAAGAAGATCCTTATCGCCTCAACAAATCTTATTTTTATAGGACTACGGGGCAGCTATATAAAGACAGTACACATAAAGAAAGTACACATTAGCTATGATAGTTACATAAGGGACACACCAATGATATGGAGAGTAGTGAGTAATGTAAGTAGTGTGGTGATTCCTTGAGTATAGTTGCCCACACCAGTTTGGTGAGTTATCTAATGTGAATTCTTGGAAGCTAGTCACCCATATGTGGGTGAGTCTTCATATGTGAGGCGAATTACTTGATGTTGGTCATTAGATAGGGGTGGTCTCTTCTAGTGTTTGCCGCTAAGAGTGAGTCTTCTTGGGTGAATGAATTACTTATTTAAATTCTATTCTTCTTATATGGATTCTTCTAATTGATCCTTTGCCACTCATGAGTACTTACTAGGTCCAAGCATATTCCATGGGTATGCATTTAGCTTCTCGATTCTTCTACTCCTTGTATAGGTGATTTGCAAAAAAAAAAAAGATAAATAAAAGTATATATATTAATTATTAGCATTTAATTCAAAAAAGTTTGACTAGTATCCTTTTGAGATTTACAACACGTAACCTTTAGCTTGACTCATCCCTTTAAAGTTTTCTCCATGCTATGAGATATTAAAAAAATTTGATCCCTAGAGCTAGTTTTCTTTGTTATGATCTTCACAGAAATCATCTCACTTTTTCTTATTGAGTTCCTTTTGTTAATAGATACTACACTACTCATAGACTCTAAGAGGCCTCACGATGATATAGTTCTTGCTAAATTTTAGTCTGATCTACAAAGAAAAAAAAAAAAGAAAACAAATGCAGTAGAACTCATTTTAGCACTTGTTATTGAGGCAAGTTCTTTGGTGGTGCCACTTACGAGTAAAATTACCCCTATGATTAAAGATAGTGAGAAGGGCTCAATAGTGAAGGTGAGTGTTCCTAGTGGGAGTATTATTCCTATGAGCATTCATAGTGAGAGTGATGCTTTTATCAGGTGGGAAAAAGTTGTGGAGGGCAAGTTGGCGAAAACCCCTTCTTAATAAAGGGTAACTCAAGATTATCTCGTTGTAGTATGAATTCCATTCTCTGTGACTTTGTTGTTTCTTATACAATCTCACATGATCTTTCTATTATGGAAATTAATTGTGTCAAGTATTCATAAATCTATAAAGGGAGAAGATGGCTAGTTGTTGGATCCCATGGTTATTCCATTAGAGCTTCTAAGTAGATTTGAGCCTTATCATAATGATGAGGAAGTTGATTTGTTCAATAATGACTTCCTTTTTTGAGGATAATGCCTCTAACAAAATTCCCTTTAGCAATACTTTTTAATAGTTAATGATGTTACTTCTCATTGTGTAGGAGTGACTTTAGTAGAAGAGGCTCCTATTGTCACTGACATTCAAGTAGCTCAACGACTGGTGACTTAGTGATTTTGTGTTTTTCTCTAGGGGTGGAGCTTCCTTCGTTGACAGATTAGATAATGCCAGCTCTCTTGACTGACGAAGAGACTAATTTCACTTCATTGGATATTCAAATATATATATATATATATATATATGAAGGTGGGCTTTCCTCATTTACTCATCAAAAAATGGACTAGTCTAAGAGGAATGAGTTCTTACATCTAAGAGTAGTTGATGCCTTGGAGAAGCCTCAACCATGTGATTCTTCTACCGAGTTTTTTTTTTGGCAGGTGAGAGTGACTCTCCTTGAAGAATGTATAGACTTAACAAGTGAGGTAGTGGTTGAACTATAGATGAAGCTATCAGCTATGGCAAACAGTTGATAGTCGTGAAAGCCAAGTTAACTTCAATTCACCATTATAATGAGATGAGTGGGTCTTCTCTCTTCTTCAAGGGCGCTAATTTTATGTTTGAATATTTTTCAAACAAGGGATCACTCATCATCAAGTGGTAAAAGATAATGAAATAAATACTAAATAAAAAAATATTTACTTTTTTACTTGTCTTTCATTTATGCCAAGTTTATTCAATTTTGCTTAGTTGCAAGTGAACATATTAAATGTTTTTATCATTACATGCATCACTTGATATTTTTGTGAATTTGGTAATGGTTTATTCATTAAATGCTTAACATGATGCCTATATTTTCAAGATCTTTTACCATGCTTATAAATTCTCTCAAACATAACTAGGTGAGTATTTATTACATTCCTTCTTTGGTTTAAGAGTGAGTGGTTCTTTTCTTATGCAAATTCTTTTCTTTTTTTTTCTCATTAGTCCTTTAGTCTCTCAAAAAGTCCCCATCCAATTATGGTAATGTGGCTCTAAAGAAAGCATCCATCAATTTAGAGGTGACAGTGGTAGACGAGTTCTCTAATCTACGTTTGTTTATGGAGACTTACATCTTCCATGGACACTGTTATGGCATCACTAACTATTCATTGTGAGTCACTTGAAAAGATGAGCAAATAAACACTTTGGAGGTGAATGAATTATGTGTTCCTTTTGACCACTTTTAGTTTGACCTCCGACTCTTCTCTGAGCCAAGTGGGTGGAAATTCATAAATTTTTATGGAGTGGTGCTTGCTTAAGTGCTATCAAATTCTATAGTAGTGTTGTGGCTTTCATCTTGTACTTGAGGCAAGAAGGGTTGGTCTAAATTTTGACCCTTTTTGTTATATATTTTTTTTCAAGGCCATAAGGATAGAATTATCCAATTCTCAGTGGTCCATATAAAAGTTTTAGGTTTGTCAAATAAGGTTAGAAACTTATGTTCCAAACTTTATTTCATTAAGTGCTCAATCGAGTGGGCAGTGTCAACTAGGCCCATTCCCTTCACTATGAACAAAGTGGTGGTTCCAGAGCTGAATGCTCAAGAGTTTGAGTTCTTGAAAAAGCTATCAACAATATGATCCACATCAAGGCTTTTCTCAATTTCAGCAAAGTCCATGAGCATATCTATACTAAGTACTTGCCATTGTAAAGATTCATTATCTTTTATATATCTTTAAGTATTAACCTTTATGCTAGCTTCTTTTAGGGGATGATGTATATACTCCCTTCACAAGTGATTATGAAGTCGTTAAATGCTTGGGTGAGTTTGAGGAATGTGATGAAGAGGAAGGTGAACATATACTTATTGAAGCTATTTTGGAAAGTCTGTCAAGTATGTGAGTGTGCCTAAGCCAAGTTCTAATCCCATAAAATATAAAAAGAGGTTGGCTAGTGCCAATCCTTATTCCTCACAGAGGAAGAAGAGCAGTAAGGGCAAGAAGCTAGTGAGTGACCCTCATGACATTTATCCTCAAAATATTTATACTCTTAACCTAATTGATACAATGAGTGATACTTTTAAATTGGGCCATTCATTATTTTATTTTATTTTATGAGCTAGAAATTATTCTTAAAGAGATCCCCTTAGGGCAACTCCATTATGTAGCCATGATTGCTCAAGCAATGGCATGACAGTCAACCTAGAAACTAGGCAGGGAATTTCTACTCAAAATAAAAGATCTTGTAGCTGCCCTAGCAAAACATGTTAAAGTGAATGACAAGCAACAAGGTATTGGGTCCAAGCTAATAGAACTCTAGAGGAAAAGTAATAAGAGAATGAGAAGGATCAAGTAGCTTTGGAACTGACACTTCTCTGAAATGAATAAAGAGTTGGAGGTTGAACTTTTTCACCACACTAAGGAGTTTTAGTAGAAGGAGGCTGGAATGTCTAGCTCCTCTGATGAGTACAAGAGTTTTTAGCAATAGAAGTTTAAGGAGGGCTTCAACTTCATTATTAAAGAATGGATACCTGGACACCAAATTCTTATAAGTCAATAATGTATTTTCTCTTTTAGAGTTGGACTCCGAGGAGAGTGATGAGGAAGGAGGCATCAGCTCATTTTTTTGTCTTTATTATTATTTTCCTTATTCTTGTGAGTTAGAAGAGTAATTGTAAATTAAAATTTTTATGTACTTACTACTCACTTTTGTAAATATAATTTTCTTAATGAAATGGAAATTTTTATATTGTTTGTCTTTACATTGATGTGCTTACAAATACACTTGCTTCATTAATAAATTTATTGAATGAACATGCTTGCTAAATATAAATGTACTCGCTGAATATACTCATTAAATGAACATATTTAGCTCATGAATGTACTTATTGAATAAATATACAAGATGAATATACTCATTAAATGAACATATTTAGTTTATGAATGTACTCGTTGAATATATTCATTAAATGTAAATACTAAGTTTATAAATGTTCTCATTGAATGTGCTCACCAATTAATTATTTTACATAACCACTTCTCATTATTAGGGGAATACTAAGTTGCCAACTATAAAGTGTTGGGCTTAGTTTCTTTATTACAAACCACATGGAGCATTGGTTATATATTTATAGTCAACAATTGTATGGAGTGTTGGTCTTACACTTTAGTCATCAACTGCATGAATTGCTGGTCTTTTATTCGTAGTCACCAATCATACTTAGTATTGGTTTCACACTTTAGTCGCCAATCACACAGAGCATTGGTCTTATTGTTTAATTGTCAAATGCTTGGTGTGTTGATCTCTTATTCATATATGCCAACCACATGGAGTTTAGGTCTAACACTTTAGTCACCAACTGCATGGAGTATTGGTTTTACACTTTAACTACCAATCATACATATTGCTAGTCTTTTGTTTGTAGTCACCAACCACATGAAGTGTTATTCATTTGTATTCCCTCTAGTATTTTATGAAGTATTTAAGGTGAGTGAGCCTAAATAATTAAGATTTAGTTTTAATAGCCTGCTAAGTTGATAATTGCACACTCGGGCTAAAATACCTCATCAAGTAATATGAGCCAACACACAACTTTCGAGTCTTGAGTTATTATAGCTTATCAAGTGATTTAGGCCAATGTATCTCACCAAGGCACTAGGTGAGCATAATTTATTAAATATTTGGGGATTATTTTCTAATAAATATACTTGGGCTAGTAAGTAGCTCATCAAGTCAAGCTTAAACTCTTAGTCAACATAGTTTAAATTTTGACAATGTATTTTTGTATCAAAATTAGTAGGAAAGTGAAAACAAGAAGATTTAATTCATTATAATCATCTTTGATGTATAAAAAAATCAGCAATTCAACAAAAAAGAAAAGAAAATTTGATTGAAAATTAGTACAAAGTAGGACTTCCCTTACGGGTAGAATTTCTTCAAATCTCTTGAATTCTTAGTATATGGCACATCTTGCCCTGAATGTGTTTGTAGTTGATAAGCTCCTAATTCAACTTGGTTTTAGATAATGTAAAGATCAACCCACATATGAGCTAGTTTTCCAAATACATTTTTATGAGCCACAACATCTACTTTTTTAACATTAAGTCACCAACCTTAAAATGCTTTTCTTTGATGTGGTTATTATATTTGACCATTCTTCTTTTAGTTTTCTCTTGTCTAAGTGACACATCAATCCAAAAATCCTCAAGTAGGTCAAGCCATGGCTTCTGTGTTCTTCCTTTTCCATTTGGTAGTTACTTGATCAAACTCAACAATCATCATAACCCTCTAATTATGCAACTCATACTCGACTGGTAGCATAGCTTCTATTTTGTACGATAAGGCCAATGGTGTTTGTCCTATAGTTCGTCCTAAGAGCCTAGAGTATAAGAAGTAATCCACCCACTTAGCTATAATGCATTCCACTATCTTTTTAGCAAGTTAAGGATTTGTATATTCACCACTTCCACCTAGCCATTAGTCTATCGGTGATGTATTGAAGCATATTTGAGATGGATTTCTTATGAGTTATAGAACTCCTTTAATCACATGTCAATGAAGTGTGGCCTATTTTCCATGATGATTAAGATGTGTAGTATGTATCTACAAATAATGTTAGTTCAAATAAAATTTTAAACTACTTGGGTGGTTATTTTGGCAAGTGGCTTGGCTTTAATCCACTTGTTGAAGTAGTCAATCATGATGACTATGAATTTCTTTTGCTAGCTAGTGATCAATAGGGTACCTATCAAGTCCATTCCTCATACTACGAAAGGCCAAGACTTATGATAAGTTATAGAGCTTGTGGCAACTAATATTATAGAGGGAGAACTTTTGACATTGCTTGCATCTCTCAATAAAATCCTCAACATACTTTCTCAGCATTAGCTAAAAACATAATCTATTATCGATGGTGAGTGTTCTTCTTCTGAAATGATTTCCACATCTTAAGTTTAATGCAGTAGTCAACCTTCGAAACATGTCATCGCCAATTTGGTTAGCCTTACTTTTGACTCTTCTTGGGCCTTTGGTTCACTCTTCCAGCTCTTTAGTCTGTAAGAACTTCTTAATGGAGTTAATCCAGCTAGAGGAGTTTTCACTTCTCATTTGCATGGACTCACTTTCTTCTATGTTTGGATGGGTGAGTTGGAGGGTAGGCTGCCCTCCAAATCCATTTGTATTAACAATATACCGACAAGTTGATTATGGTCCCCTGAGACTTGTTTGATCTTGAAGTACTCTAGTCATCCAATTTATGGTTTTACCTTAAGTAGATACCTCTATAGAAACTCATCCTTTTATACTCTCTATTAATTTGATTCACCATAAACTATGAGTTTGAATGAGCTATGATGTGCTTGGCACCCAGTCTTTGAGTGAATCATAACCCAATAATATTTTATACTCTGAATGATTGTTAGTTGTTTGAAATCTAAACTTCATTAACTGAGTGATAGTGATCCCTATTTGACTCTTCAACACAATGCTTGCTCATATTCCTAACTCTTATAAAGAGAAATCTAAGTACAAGTGCCATATCGGTTCGATGTTGATTAAGACATTATGCGAGTCTTTGAATCCACAAAAAAAAAAAAAAAAAAAAGACAAGTGCTATGCCTTGATTGTTGTCTAAGGTGAGTATGATAAATCTAGATCACTCAACTACTAACAATTTCAATAATCTCCTTGAATGATTTGGCTTGGAAAGCATTAACTTGAGTGGGTGATTAATGACAAGTTGAATTTAATAAACATGGAAATATGGTTGAAGTCACCTGATATATAGGATAAATGTGAGTGCAAGTTTTTCCATGATAGGATAATGCGACTTAATGCCCTTCAATGACTTGGTTATGTAGTAGACTATCCATTTCCCCTCTTCTTCTTTGATCAAGACAAAGCTAATTGAAATTTCTCCAACTCCTAGATATAATAATTGTTTCTTACCTTTCTTTGGACTTTATAGTAGAGGTGGTGAGGTGAGTAGGCTTATGAGGTCATTAAAAGCTTTCTCACAACCTACAATCCACTCAAACTTCTCTACACCCCTTAATACTTTGAAGAATGGGGAGTTTACCTACCTTAGAGATGAATCTATTCAATCCAACAACTTGGCCAATAAGTCATTATGTTTCTTTAGTTATTCTTCGAGATGTCATATCGAGTATGGTTTTGACTTTATTAAGATTTATCTTTATGCCTTCAAATGTGATTAGGAACCCAAGGAACTCACAAGATCTAGTGCCAAAAGTGCACTTCAAGGGGTTGAGGCATTTGTTATACTTCTTTAGAGTAACAAAGGTTTTCTTCAAATATTTAATATATTATTCAAGCAACTTACTTTTATCAAGAAAGTCATCCACATAAGTTTCAAAATTTCTTTTTTTTTATTCTTTGAACATTTCGTCTTTCATTATTTGATAAGTCAACCATGCATTCTTCAGCTAAAGCAATATAATCCTTCTCCAATGATGAAAAGCATTTTCTTTGAGTCACCAAGATGCATTTGAATTTGATGGTATCCTGAGAAGGCATTTAGAAAGCTCAAAACTAAATAACTTTCCACTGAGTCAAAGAGTGCATTTATTCTTTGAAGTGGGTACCCATCCTTAGTAGAAGTCGAGTTAAGATTAGTAAAACCTAATAACATTCTTCATTTGTCATTGTACCCATATACAATGACCATATTAGATATCCATTTTTGGTATTAGACTTCTTTGGTGAAGTTGGCTTCAAGTAACTTGGCAACTTCTTATTTCACCAATTTGGAAAGCAAAGTTGCCATTTTTCTTATCTTCTATTAAATCGGCCAAGAATCCTTTCAAATATTGAGCCTGTGGAAAGCAACATTGACTTCAATACCTAGCAAATCAACTACAGTCAAGGTAGATGCATTTATATCCTCCTAGAGGGCTTGGATATGGGCTTATTTATACTCACAACTAAAGATTGAGCTAATTCTTAACACATGCTTTAGATCACGAATGAATGGCACTTCCTCAATTTCTTTAGCAATTTCCACTCTTGGGCGTGTGATTTTTAATTGCAACACCTCTTCCAATCTATGTGAGTCATCAACTGCTCACTAGTACTAAATCCTAGATTGACTTAAGTTACCCTTAACAATAATTTCTTCTCCTCCTGTTGGCAATTTGATCGCTACATGATAAGTCAACACCATTATTCTAAATGTGTTGAGTAGTGATCGGCCACAAATAATTTTATATGTGGTGGGTGCATCCATGATAATGAAGTTGGCCATAGCTATAAATTTCTTCTCCCTAAGTTATTGGTAGAGTCATGATCCCTTTTGTCATTCTCCTTTCTCCAAAAAAACCCATTAAGGGGACCTCCCGTTGGGTCAAGTTTTGAACTTGTCAAGTTTATTTTATTAAAGAAAGACTTCAAGATTATATTCACCAAGCTCCCCATGTTAATTAAAATAATCCCAACATAATAATATAAGAAATATCACATAATAATATGGGTTGCTGATTGTTGGTTGGGCTTTTTCCAAGAAACTAACTAGAATAATTACTTACTCGGCTCTTTTGCCATGGTCATCAACTTAACTTCTTTTGATCATAGTTGCTTGAGACTCATTTGCTTGGATGACTCTTTCTCTCCACTAAAATGGTGGGTACTACTCCTACAATATGAATTGAGCTAGAGTGAGTTCATTATTTGGCTTAGCAACTTCCTTTCCTAGTTTCTTCATGAACTCTTTCAGCTTCTTTGAATGAATTCCCCCACTAAATGTTTCAATAGTCAGCACTCCTTAGTGGCCATGCTTGTGGTCATGATGGTAGGTGCAATACCTATACCAATCATAAACTCCATTGACCTTTAAAGGCATTGTCCACATGAAATATTATTAGTTTTGGATGGCATCCACTAGTTTGTCCATTGAAACCCTTAAAGGGTACTATAGTCAATGGTAAACACTCATTGTGTCTGTAGTGAGTTGGTGGGTTTCTAAATTTGTGCCTGTGCATTAACACTTCTTCTCATTGATATGTTGTTTTCTTCTTCTATTTAGCCTTTAGACTTAGAATCTACACTTTGAGAATCTCTCTAAAGGCGGCCTTTTTACTAAGTCACTTCCATGAGTCACCATTGCTAAATGAACAACCTCATTGCATTCTTTCCCATTCACATGGCTGCTAGCTAACTCCAAAAGCTTCATGAGTGTCTTAAGCTATTAAAGTCCAAGAGCATATCTAAATGGTCCTTCTTTTAGACTTTGGGTGAGTGCAACCTATGTGACTATGGCTCAAATCTTTCTCTCCTAATATTTCCCAATGGAAGTGAACAATAAGCTTCATATTTTCTATCTTATCTATAAAAGAGCTTGTGAACTCTTCAAGGGCTTTTGAGCATTAGCAAATTATGTGAGGAATATTTTCTTAAATTTAGTGAAAGAATTAATGACTCCCATTAGTAGATGCTAGAACCATCTGAGGGAAAACTCCTTGAAAGTGGTGAAGAACAGTCAGCATTTTATTAGCTCTCCTAGTCTAGTAAAGACATAATGGACTAAAAACATGCCACGTGATTAGCAGAGTTGTGCAACCTTCATAGGATTCCAAGTGTAGAATATTAAACTTTGGTAAGAGGAAAGCCTTTGTGATCCTCCTAGAGAAGGACTTAGTGGGATTAGCATTCACTTGTCATATGTCTTTATGGTGTTTTTATTTGGATGTCATTATAGGGGCACCACATAGATATTAGGGGGTACTTACTGAGATGATCGAGTGTGACATTGATGAATGATGTAACACCTCAAAAGGTAGAAACATTACCATACAATGGACTTAATTATCTAATAAGAACTTTTAAGACTGATGGGTTAACATATACTAGAGATATTTTTCCTACTTTACATGGATGAAGTAAAGCGGGATTTATTTTATGTTAGATTTTTTAGTTTCTTATGGAGGTAAGCCCCCATAGTTAATCACATCCTAGGAAATGAGAATTATCTAAGAATACTACAAGTTAAAGTAGTCAACTAATGCCTCTAAAGATTTTGAAGATTGATGATCAAAGGATTGTTAATTATTGAAGTTCAAAAGGTAAGGCTCAAGACATAAATAGTTCATAATAAATTTCAAAGGAGAATAGGTAGGAAGCACCCATGATACTAGGAAGCCTAGTGAGCACTTTAATCTATAATATAGTGAGGCTTTATAATTTTGAAAGAGAGAATTATTTAATTTTGAATTAGTATTTTCATTAGAATGTTATGAATTAAATTCCAACAACATAAAATTGTAAAGACTTAAGAGGTGAGGGCTTACACCCATAGAAAAGAAGAAACAATTAGCCTTTGAACATGTATTTAGAGTGCTCTAACACAAGATAGGAGCTTGAACTAATTCTACTCAAGGAAAGTGAGATATGTTGGTTCACTTCCACTAGAGAAAGAGAATAATTTGCATGCATGCTATTATAATATTATACCATACAGATAAGAGGTTGCTAAATATTTTATTTTACTTAATTAAAATCTTTAGAATGATGTTATGAATTGTTAAAGTTTAGTTGAAATTATTTAGTTGAAGTGAAAAATCTAAGTTTCCTAAAGAGCCTACCTGCATTTAGGCTATACAACAAACAATCAATCTTAATTAAACTTATGAAAAGCATGACATTTCTATTGCATAATCAAAATAAACAATCAAACAAACATTATTGATTAAAAGAATAAAAGGTCGGTGTGGTCGGGTACCACCATACAACCGAAAAAAAAAAGAAATTGGGTAGTCGAGCTCTACTCTTATATAAATTTGATTACAATTAAATTATAAATGAAAATAAAGATAAGGGTCTTTAATTCTTAATTTTCACCTTTTCTCCATGGATTGGTACTACAAGCTTCGTAGGGCATCCCAAGTCAAAGCTTTCTAGCCACTACTTATCCTAAACTTCATAACACTAATTATAATCCAATTATAAAAATAATATTTTCATATGAAAATTAAATCTAGTTATACCTGCAAATTAGAAGTTAGGTGAACATACATTCAAGCTAAGAGATTATATATTCCATTCATTTGTGTTTACAGCCTTACCTTAGGTAACCAAGCCCACCTATCCTAATGGATTATGCTTAGGGACTTAAGCAACACCTGCAAGCAAAGTACATTTATATTTTTTTATTATTACAATAGCCCCTTAAGCATAATCTCTATATATAATATCATTATTCTAACATCATCCTAACATTTAAACTATGCACAAACAATCCTAACATTCAGTTTAAAATAATACATCATAAAATAAATATCACATCATCAAAATAATCATCGACCTGACTTAGAACTAGAATTAGTGACTTAGTATTCTAATGTGTGTGCCATTGTTAAATCAGGAAAGTGAGGTAATCAAAGACCCCTTGGGACTACATAAAGTCTCATGCTCCCAGGATGTCTAGACTATATAACTATTAATTCATATACATATGCATACTTATATAGATATAAGGATGAAATTATAAATGTTTAGGATGTTTTAAAGATATATGAACAAAAATAATTTAACCTTAATATGTATTTGACCACAAATTTTAAGATACGTGTCATGTTATACAAAAGGTATGAGATATTAAGACCTCATTCGAACCAACAACCCTATGATCTCAGGTTTCCAAGCTATATACCTTTCAATTTATGGTTTATACATATAGAAACTAAATTTAGCTTTTAATTATTCATATTAGTTTATACTTAGATTAATAAATATCTTTTGATTAATAAAAAAATTAAGATTTACTAGTGATAATAGCCATACTATTTAATTCAAAACCATACAATCAAATGCATCATTTCAACTTTAAATTTAAAGCAAGAGTGCATGAAACAAATAAAATACAAATCTATGAATAATTGAAGTAAAGCAATTAAGCATTATTAAATAACTCATTTATCTTAACTAATCCCTAAAGACATTCACATTAAATAAACACCCGTAAGCCTAATCAAACTCTTTAAGGATTAATTTTTGAAATTTAAATTATTTGATCTTAAAGATGAGAGAAAATAATTAAAATTCTTCATTTGCCCATTTCTATTCATTGAGTGGTTTAAAAGTGATTTAGGTGATTTAATTAGGATTAATTAAATATTTAATCAAAGTATGCCCAAAGAGGCCCATAAATTCAATTAAACCTTAAATATAAGCCAAAATATTATGAAAAAATTATTTAAAATGCATAAACATAATGTAACCATGCCCTAATAGTTCTAATGTAATTAGGCTTATAATCAAGGATAATTAAATAAATGGGGGAAAATTTAAATTGTCAATTACACTCAAAATACCCCAAAACTAATTGAGGATTTTGATTTCAATAGAAACCTCTTTGTTAACTGAGCACAAAAAGGGCTTTGTTAAAATTTTTAGTGATCTACCCTAATTATTATGATTTCTTTAAGTTCTAGGTTAACTAATTAAATAAATTCCCTTTAAGGTGATCTTGGGAAATGATTAGAAACAAGGGTCCTAATTAATCTCTCTGGCCACCCTTACTATTTTTATGCTTAATTATTTTTTCACAATTATTTTTATAGTTTTTTAAATTTTAAATAATTATTAAATGCATAAACTATTAATTAATGTTTGAAAATCAACATTTCTTAAATTACTTAGCAAATTGCCTTGAGAAAATTGTGAGAGGCAGAGGTTATCCTAAGAAATAATCACACCAAATATCAAGTAAATTAGCCAAGTAATTTAAAAATAATTAAGCTATTTAAGTGAAACTTTAAACCCTAATTAATCAATGTTCACTTAATAAGAGTTAGTGCTTTTCTTTTTTCTAGATTCTCCTCATCTAAGCTTTCAAAATGTGTTTATTTGTATTTTTATATTTTCTATAACTATTTATGATTTTTTTAAAGTTTTACCTAATTAAATTACATTTAAACTCTAATTAATCCATTTATATAGTTAGCGACATGTCAGTGCTGATGCGATAACTCTTTCTATGTGGTGCCGCAGGATTGATTATAAAATATCCAGCGTGGATGCTGAGTCAGCGATGGCCAATGCGCTTTCTTATCAGCCATCCCATTATAGATCAAACTATGGAGATTAATCCCTCAGTTTAAATTGAGATTTCTAGTTGATTAATCATGACTTTCCATTTTAATCATGCGGAACATGATCGATGATTAGTTGTTAACCCGCAGTGAGATACGGATGTCATTTGCTTGTCGCCACTCAATTTGAGCTCATCGGAGCTTGCTTGATGAAATGGAAAAAAAATAGGGAATGAATCTAAGTGGGATCCTTGTCTTGATTCACACTAAAATGTGATTTCTTTTACAAAAGATCAAGAATCTTACAGTTTTCAAAAGTTTAGTAGAATTTATCTCATAGGAGCTATAGATTGGTAGCCCAATGAGTGAGGTAGCTTCACCTCAAAAAGGCAAAGCTCTGCTGAGAAGATCATGCGCTGCCTCCCTACTGATCATCCTCTAGACCAAACACTACCACTAGAGGGGTCTAGAAGTGTTTTTAGTGCTTTAATTGAGTGTTTTTAATTTATTTTGGCTCACCACATTGTGAGGAATCTATAGAAATAGTTAATTATAGTTTGGTGAGGTTTTGAGGAAGTTGGGTGTGAAAGGCCTTCAGGTTGAGATGTGGCTTGGCCTTATAGGTGGTTGAGTACACAGGGAATGCTTGGGGACTCACTCTAGGTCTCTGAGAAAGGTGTGTGTAAGTTTGGATATGAGAGGAGAAGTATACTTCCCTCCTCAAGTGAACAAAGCCATGGAATTGGTTTAGCTTTGGTAGTTGTTCAACTGACATATGTGGCTTGAAATGGCAAGGGATTAATGAGGTGGAGGTCTTATAGTGGTTGAGAAGGTTTGGTGGCCTACCATGCGGAGTACACCCCCATTGGGATGAACCAATGGCCGTCCAAGGGGAGGAGGTGCTCCCCTTGGTCAAGGGATGAACCCAATATCCTTGGGTTAAAAGAGTGGGTAGGCCTTCTAAATGTGGATTCTATCTTAGGTTCACCTGGTTTGGGTCAAACTGAGTTCACCATGGGTTGGGTTCACTTAGGCTGGTCAAAGGGGACCTAAGGATGAGTCATGTCAAGTTTGGTTGGGTCTGTGCTTAGTTTGATTGGGTTTTCCTCAATTTGACCCGTATAGGTTAATTTGGATTGAAATGAGTTAGATTGATTAATTGACCTAACTGGACTAATGGGGCTATTAGATTATGTTTAATTGGTGACTTGGAATGCATTGGTACCTTTATTTTGATTTAATTTGAAGCAAATTTTGATTTGGTTCGTATTGGTTTATTTGGGTTAAATGGACTAAATTGACCAATTTGGTCAAATTAGTCAAATTGGGTTGGATGAAGGGTTGAGTTATTTTTGATTGATCACTTGAGAATGATTGAAGGTTTTGATTTGAATTGATTTGAGTTTGAATAAGTTTTAGCTCAATTTGGTCCTTTAGGTCAAATTGGTCTAAATGGGCCAATTAGGTTGGCTAGATCAAATTGGTTTAAATTGATGGTTGGAGAGTGTTCAATAATCAATTTTTGAATGATTAGAGACATTGGCTCAATCCAATTTGATTTATAATGGGTGTTGACCCAATTTGACCCTTTAGGTTAAAGGGTCAAATCGGTCAACTTAGGTCAAATGGTCAAATTAGTCTGGTCATGATTAGTGATCATTTTGGAAGTGATTGAATGAGTTGATTTGGTTTAATTTGGATTGGATTAAGGTTTAACTCAATCTAGTCTTTTAGAATAAATTGGGTCAAGTGAAGCAATTGACATAGTTAGTTTCCATTGGAGTTATGTGAGTGTTTGAGAGATGTTCAATAATGGATTTGGGATTGATTGATGGCTTTTATTGCAATCAATAGGTCAAATTATCAAGTTTGGCTAGTTGAATCAATTTATGAGATTGAATGGGTTATATTGGATTGAAATATTCAATCAAGTATTTAGAATGATCATGAGGTTTGGATTGATTCAATTTGGCTTAAATCAAATTGAATTGAATTTTGGCCCTATAGGGTTCAAATGGGTCAACTTAGGTTAAGGGCCAATTTGACTTGGTTTGATTCAATTGGATTGCAATCATGGTTCAGACAGGTGTAATTGAAGTTTAAATGGGTTTGGGTGAGTTCAATCTCAATTGGATCAAATTAATTTAGGATTTAGCCCTCTTAACCATAAATGGGTTAAGTTAGGTTAACTTAGACACCTGGTCGGGGTCAGATTAAGTATGTGACTAATTGGTTTTGGTTGAGGTTTGGTTTATGATCCATTGATTTGGGTTTGAGAAATTGGTTTTATGTGTGAGTTAATTGAGTTCAAGGTAGGTGGGCCCACCTATCCTATGTCAAGGTCTAACCCTAGGGCTGAACCCTGTAAGTTTCTAAGCTTTGGGTTAGTGTTCTCCTAATCACTAGAAGTGTCCTAGTACTAAAAATATCTTAGTGCCTAGATGGACCCTAAGTCTAAAGAGGAGATGGTTAACTCCACTCTAAAAGTGAGTTGATCAGTTATCCTCACTCATCTGATAGAACTCGTCATCAATGCTGGACATCATGGATAATTCCCTTTTGCGTCAAGTTCGACGAGTCACTGAACTAGTGTACCCTTCATCTTTCTAATCCTCAGATTTTCATTCATTACTTTTTTTACTGCCTTCTAGACTATGTGAGTGATCATGTCTTCCATAGCCTTCAATTCTTACTACGTAATGAACTACTAGAAATTCACACTTATGGCTATTATGCTATCTCATGCTAAAGGCCTAGTTCATTGGATACATAACGTCTTAAACTCATCATCCTCTATGCTCATGCACCTAAAAGGATTTTGAATTCAAATTTGGTTGTTGATGAAGGAGATTTCTTTAGGCAAGTACGAAGAAGGTTAATTTAAGTGAGATAAAGTAAATAGAAAACATAATAGAAAAATTCTAGAAAATATAAAAAATTTCACTATCTTTGAGAATACAAGTATAAGTAGGAGGTCTGAGTACAAGAGTCTCTCTCTCACCCTCTATAACCATAGAAAAGCTAAAGGAAAAAAGTTAAAAAAAGATGATCCCTACCTTCTGAAAAAATCCCCCCTTTTTATAAGATTAGGGGTGGATACATAAAAGAAGTAGGCTTCGACTATTTTGATTACATAAGAGACTCGCTAATAATATGAAGATTATGCAAGTAATGTGTGCTAAGTGATGAGTTCTTGAGTATAGTTGCACATATTGGTGGGGCAATTTGTCTGATGAGAATGCTTAGCTGCATAGTTTCCCATATATAGCAAGTCTTCATATGTAAGATGAGTCACTTGATGCTAGCTGTTGGACATAGGTGGTCTCTCTTCATGTTCGCCTGCAAATTATTTTTTTATATTATGCTCATCATATTTGGATGCTTTTATGTTGATTTTTTGCAGCTCATGAGCAGTCGTTAGATCCATGTGTACTTTATGGGTATAGAGTATATAATCTTAAATCATGAAGTAGTGACTACATCTTCTTATTTCTTTTAAAAAAAAAGAACTATAAAGGTAGTGTTATGACATAGGACCCCATTGCATTATATTGACATACATGAACAAAAAAAGATGTTGGATACTTGTTGCACTAAACAAATGCTTTTTTTTCTTTAAAACTAATGTTGAATATCTCATATACATAAATGGTCATTTGTTTTTAAAACATACACTCATGAAACATTTTATAGTTAGGAATCATTCTTGATTAAAAAAAAATTTAGTAAAATTCGTTCTACCCTTTAAGAAAGATTGTAAAATTCTTCGGTGTTCAACCTTTTCACATCCCCATTTCTTCTCAAAGGTGAGTTCAATTCATGAAAAATCCCTCATTTTCTAAGAATATCACTGTAAACATCTTGATGTTGTTCAACCTCGTTGTTTATGAAAGATGTTTTTCAATCAAATTTGTCCCATCAAGGGATCCTTTAAAAAACTAGGTACTTGTGTACATATAGAAAAGAAACATCAAATAATCTATCTTTATCCATTCTTTAAGTCATCTCTCACATAAAAACGAATCACCAAAAGAGGCATCCCTCTTGATTTTGTTTCACGATGAGTCTCTTTGATACCACTATCTTTTAGATTCATCATTTAACCTTCAATTCTCATCTTTATTTCTAAAGTTGAGATGCAAAATTGAATTAGCTATAGTTGTAGTAAAATCCCATATAGTGTACAACATTACCTCATTCTTCTAAAAATATCACTGTAAACTTCTTGATGTTGTTTAACCTCTTTGCTTATGAAAGATGTTTTCAATCAAATTTGCCACCATCAAGGGATATGTTTAAAGAACTAAGTGCTTTTGTACATATACAAAAGAAACCTCAAATAATCTATCTTTATCCACTCTTTAAGTCATCTCCAACATAAAAAAGAATCTCTAAAAGAGGAAACCTCTTGATTTTGTTTCACTATGAGTCTCTTTGATACCACTATCTTTTAGGTTCATCGTTTAACCCCTAATTCTCTTCTTTATTTCTAAAGTTGAGAAGAAAAATTGAACTAGCTAGGGTTGTAGTAAAATCCCAGGTAGTGTACAACATTACCTTATTCTTCTAAATGGGTCACCAAAACTCATCCCTTTCCACACGCATGAAACTAAATGAGGTTGTTATAATATCTCACTATGGTTTATAATTTCTCCTTTCCAATTGGGTCATATGACTAAGAATGGGTCATCAAAACTCATTCACTTCCACATCCATTTAAATTAAATGAAGTTATTATAACATCTTTGATGGTGATTAACTTTGTTTTCTAATTAGATTCTCAGACTAGGTTTGGATCATTAAAACACACCAAAGAGGTTAGTATAATGTCCTTTGGCAGTTCATAACTTTGCTTTTTTGGTTGGTCTTAGGATTAGGCCTGGGTCAGCAAAACCTAAGGGATGGCTATTATAAAATCCACAATGGTGTACAAGTTGATCTACAAGGTGGCATTTAACCTTATATATGCTCCTTATATGAGTCATTAATGAGTACCCTTGAATTTTTGCTATATGGGCACACACATCCATAGGATTAGAATATGCCCAACCTTATTTTGATCTACATACACACATAAATGGGTATAGATAACCAAAGTGACACTTAAGCCTAATCACGCTAAATCATTGAACTTTCTAGAGTTAGCTTTATATAACGTGACTTCAATTATGGGTGTACCTCATAGCCATCTAATTCGATATGCTAGATTGATTCACATAGATGTTCATATCATTCTTCTTTAAAATATTTTTATAGCCATGCTTTATAAAAAGACTTAAACTACTTAGATATAGTAATTTAATACAAGTGTATATCTGCATTGGTAATATAATAGTCAAATCTAGGATTAAAATTTGGTGTTACCAACTAATTAATGTAACTAGAGTTATGTATTAGATTGGGAATTCATTCTTAACTTTATAAAATGTGTAAAGCTGAGGAGGTTTAGGTCAAAGCTTCTACCACCTCTATAAAAAAGGAAAAAGTGAAATCCTAAGTTGAAGAGCAACCTGTCAAACTGCATGATTGGTTGTTGGGGAGTTAGTTATTATGGTTTAATTAAAACTAGCATATCTAGAGACCCACTTTAACTTCTATTGGTATGATTGAATATAGTCATTGAACTTCACAAGATAAAGCTTAAAACCTAAGATTGAATGGACACCCTTGGAATGATAAGTGATAAGATTGCCTATCTAGTATATAGATTGAGTTTAAAATACTTCTTTTGTGTTTTCTTGAAGGTCTGCTTACAAAGAGATGGTAATAATACAGTTCATCCACATACTCTCTATGGGTAGGGTTATTCTTAGTTTGTAAGCTTGTTAAGTGCAAAACTAGGAAAAAGGCTAACTTGACCTCTAACGGAGTATCTTAGCGAGCTCTAATAAATCAAGTTAATTAAATAATCTCTATGTATTTTTGAAAGATTAAATTAGAAGTTCAAGTATAACCTTTTCTCCAAGAAATTTTTCATGCTTGATCTATTCCTTTTTCTCTCATTTATCACTAATACACAAAGTGAAATAGAACAATTAACCATTCAATTTAGCAAAATAATTAAATGTTATTTAGTCTAACACACCCATAGACATTTGATGCAACTGGTGATGGATAACTTGTGGTGATCCAATTAAATGATTATGGTTTTCTTAACTAAACTAAGAGAGTAGAAGTCTCTAGTAGGGTTTAATTTTGAGTGGTAGTGTAGACATATGATAGAAAATAAGCTCAATTTTAGAAACCCAACTCCAATCACTTAGAACTCCCTCTAAAACTGAAACAATCACATGACATAAAAAGCAATTTATAATAAGGGTTGTCTACTTTATGGTTTACAAGATTTTATAATTTTCCATGGGATATAAATATTTTGTTGTGATTTTCTCCTAGGACTACACACTAAGAAAACTATTTGGCCAACAGATTAGATTCAAACTTAAGGTTCATTAAACTTTGAAATATAATAGAATTAAACCCAAAAAATGCTTAAAAAGTAAAAAAAACAAGAGCGTTAATAATAATTTTTGATATTTTACCTAATTTCAAGGTGTTTAGGTATATAAGACAATCACCATAACCAAACAAAGTCTATTCCACACTCGACTTGGACCCCTTCAAGGACTTTGAAATATGCTTTTTAATGAAGGAAAGTATGGGAGGCAATTTTTTTAGCATAAGTCAAAAACACACAACAATAATAAATTTATAGAAAAAACAAGTATATAGGATTAAGACTATTCACTAAAGTAGTCTACCAGGTAAGATCACTAAACCCTTCCTTCATTGTTGGCTAGCCACCAAACCACAACCATGGAGATTTTAATTTTTTACATTTTTTTTTTGGTTCAAAGAGCAATAAACTTCATTCTATAGTAAAACAAATGTTTTATAGAAGTTGCAACAATTTTAATTTGAAATTGGAGGGAATAGTCAAGTTGGGAGGTAGCCACCTAATGGAGAAAGTACTCCCACACATGGAGCCATTGGCCACACTTAGAATTAGATTTAGTTATGCTTAATTAAAATTAATTAACCATAATTATAATAAATCACTCCTCACACCTAAAAGACAACAAACATAACATTCTAAAATGTATTACATGAAATAATGCAACATTTACATGACATTTAATAAAACACAAATATACATGCATTAATCCTTCCATTATCTTCATGGCTTAAAGCTATATTTCATTCTATGGTATCCTTGCTCTTTGTAATAGGACCATCATACCTAGACCTCATTTTATTTGCTTTAACTTTGTGATTGGACCACTTTGAATTTATGCTCCTTATGTTAAATCATTTCTCCTAGCCCACAAAGAACTATTCTCTAAAGAGTTAAAGTATAAGTAATTAGTTACAAGCTCACATCCTAGCTTTTTCAAATCAAATCTAGTCAATTAAGTGTCTTTTGTAGGTGGCTTTTCTCTTCATCTCACTAAGAACCTATGATATCCACCCAGATTTGCCTCATCTAGGAAGATGTGATTCATCTCAAAGAATGGAAGTTAGTTTGGTACCTTTAAACAATGATCATATTTCTTGCAAAAAAAATCATCTTACTTATTTAGAGGTTAGATAACTTCTTTAAATGACATTACATCTCCATATTAAAAACTAGATTGATAAATAAGTCTTTTGTTAATTTAAGAATAAATGCATTCATGCTAATTTTTATATTAATCTTAAATAATCTACAAGCCCAAGCTTGTAGTTTTCTAAACTAAGTGGTTGGATACCTCTAAGGATAGATTTTAATTAACACATGATTCACACTATTGTATTCCCTAAAATTTTTATCTTCGCTCTTTATTTTATCATATTTTATTGATTCTATAAGCCACATGAATTAATTATTTAATTTTGATGAGAACAAACATATGATTGGAAGTTGCTAATATTTTATTTCAAGTATTTTAGAAAGATTACCAACCCAACTAGATCAGACAACTTAAGAAGGTCAATTCAACTTGGATCTGAGTTCATTAGAAATGCAGACAAAAATATTAATAATTGCTAAAATAATTGCATTTTATTTAGTTTGATTTGAAATATTTTGCCAGATTTAATTTGCATTTCTTTTTAAAATTTTAAGAAATTATCCTTTTTGGATAATTTGATCACCTGCATTATTTAAAGTCATATCCATTACATCTTAAACTTAGTTTAGTTCACTTAATGTTACATTAATTAATCTTCATACTTTATTTTTTAAATTTATCCATTTAATTAAACATGTGACTTGGAAATATAATTAATTAATGAAATTATCAATTTCTCTATCCAAATTATTCTTTTTCTCTCATATTAATTTTTCATTTTAATTTAATATATCATCATGATTGAGCCAAATTTTCACTTGGATTTATTCATGATATTTATGATTTAATTTATTTGATTTAATGAATTATTAATTTTTATTTTCAAAATTTTGAATTCAAATTATTTTGAATATTGAAATTTGAATTAGCCATAATTTAAGAAATTAATTTGTATTTAAATTTTTACTTGAAATTTTAATTAGGCATAAATTCAAATTTTAAGAAATTATCCTTTCTAGATAATTTGATCACCTACCTTATTGAAAGTCATATCCATTAGATCTTCAACTTTTTTTAGCTTATATAATATTACATTAATTAATCTTCATACTATATTTATTAATTTATTCATTTAGTTAAGCATTTGACTTAGATTACTTAATTAAATATTGAAATTATCATTTTTCTCCCTCCAAATTATTTATTTCTCTCTCATATCAATTTTGCATTTAATTTAACATCTAATCATAATTTGACCAAATTTTTACTTGGATTTATTCATGATATTTATAATTTAATTTAATTGATTTAATGGATTAATGATTATTATTTTAATTTTTTTAATTCAAATTATTTTGAATATTGAAATTTGAATTAGCCATAAATTATTTTCAAAATTATTTTATCATATCTTGGAATGCTTGGACAGCCCTTTGATTGTTTAAACTGATTTTATTTGAATTGATTTGAATGTATTCAAAGTGAAAATCAAAATTAAATAAGAGTTATGTAATTTCCTTTTGTTACAAATTCTATTTATGAATTTTTTTGGAGTGGCCCTATATACATTTAAATTCAAATTTAAATTGTATTTTAAACTCAAATCTCTTCTTAAATTATTTTTTAGTAATTAATTGATTGATTTGCATTAATTAGTGATTGATCCATTCTAGGTAATTCCTTTGTTGTCTCATGCATATGAGTTAATGCATTTATTATATTTTGAATTAATTCAAACTAATTCCATATTTATTTTCTTGCTTACTCATTAATTATTAAACTAATTGATTTGCATTTAATACTTCTTCCCACCATGCTTGACTAATCATTATGATTTCAAGTTAATATGTTTGAATTTTAATTCAAACTCTTTCCAAATTAATTTCCATCTTGATTTTTTCCCACTTACTTCCGTCATGCATGACTGACCCTCTCCTTATAATTTTTAATTTATTCTCTCAAATTTGCATAATGAAAATCTCTTGATAAACCTTATCTTGGTCGACCACTCGTAAAAATATTTTCAAGGAGTTTCTTCATTCAAGTGTTCAAATTTCTTGGTCTAATTCCCTTTCACTACAAGCTTTCTTAAGAGATATCAAACCATCTTGTTCAAGCCTTCTTGCATTAGAGGAGAGGCATTAATGTCTAATCTTATCTCTCCAAAATTTTATTTAAAAAGGCTTAAGATTGTTCTTTATTCCATTTAAGGGTGTTTAATGATTTTTTTGTGGTTTGATTTTTGCTATGTAATTTTTATCGTTAATCATTCTTTTTCCAATTAATTTTATCTTATTATCATCATGGTTTCATATGTATAGTGATTGCATTATTTTTCTAAAGATACATCTTAAAAGTTCTTTGTCTTCACATTTGGAAAGTGTTTTAAATTCAAACAATTATTCTTACATCATTGCATTAAAGTTTGCTTTTCATTTCAAGATTCATATTATTGCATTTTTAATTTTGAAAAAAAATAAAAATATTTTTTAAGCCATCATTTATTTATCATCTTATTATTTAGTTGGGTTGAGAGCAAAATGTTTTTAAAATCTAAGACTTAAATTTGAAGTCTTGTACTTTTCTT
This sequence comes from Cymbidium sinense, assembly GCA_021442155.1. Taxonomy (NCBI): domain Eukaryota; kingdom Viridiplantae; phylum Streptophyta; class Magnoliopsida; order Asparagales; family Orchidaceae; genus Cymbidium; species Cymbidium sinense. The sequence continues at coordinate 27,623,205 of CM038228.1, read as the reverse complement.
TTTCTCTTATAAATTCAAGTTGTTTAGGATTGTACTTGCCCAGTGTAAGAGACTAGGTGATTTGAGTTTCTACTTATCCGATGTAAGAAACTGCATGATTTGGGGTTGCACTTGTCAGTGTAAGTGGGTATGTGATTTGGTATTGTACTTGCCCGGTATAAAGAGCACAGAAGATTATTGTAATCTTATGAGATTTAGTGAATTCCTAGCTTAGGTTGCTTGGTGTGGACGTATGCTAGTTTTTGGGTTCAGTTAAATCACATAAAATTTTTGTATCTTGTCTCTATTTACTTTTCTTCATTTATTTAGGGATTGTTGTTGTGCTTTCTTAAAAGATTCAAGATTTTTGTTTTTATCTTCTCTACCAAGACTAAAATTAAGTTTTTAACTTATACATTTTTTAAAATACCTAATTCACTCCCCCTCTTAGGTGTCATATTCTCTTAACATATTTTGTATTAGTGATGGCTAATTATTATTTGACATTTTCATGAAAATTTTAGAAATCTTTTGCAAATGTAAATGTAGACATAGAAAATGCATGTGAAGAATGTTAATAAAGTTTAGTTTTCTTAGGATTGTAGCCATGACTATCCTAAATGGTGTTTTATTTGCGGCCCTGGAGATAGTGCTATTATATGTACTCAATTTTAGGAAAATGTAAATCCCAATTTTTTAAACTTGTACTAATCAAACTTCTTAAATGATTTTTGTTATAGTCTTATTCACTACCATAGTTTAACCATCAATTTATGAGTAAAAGAATGAAGAGAACTTAAGTATTGTGCTCACATGTTTTCACAATGTTTTCTAAAAATAAGATATGAACTTTACATCCCTATCAAAAAATAATTTTAGAAGAGAGTCCACCCAATTTAACAATCTCCTTAAAGAATAGCCTTGTAATATGAGAAGCATCCTTAGATCTTAAACAAGATGGAAAGTAAGTCATATTTGAGAAAAGTATACCACAATAAATATATTATCATGTCCTCTTGGTGTTCCAAGAAGCCCAAGTACAAAACTCATTGAAATATCCTCCCAATGATTGAATGAAATAGTTAAAGCACAATTTTTTTAACTTTTTGATTGGTACTTTTACTTTGGGTCTTCCTATATGCATAGCACCAAGTTACCACTTTTTCAACATCTCTCTTCAATGATGACCAATAGAGTTTATGCTCTAGTAGGTGCATTATCTTTAACTTTCTGAAATATCCTATTACTTCTCCTAAATGCATTATTTCCTTAATAGTTCATCTACCTATTGATGCAGTGGAAGGTAAATCATACATGCATAAGTACACGATCACATCAAGTAATAAAGTGAGAGTAGAGTATCAATCCCTAGAAAATTATAAACCAAGTACTAAAATTAGATTGATTTTTTTATATAGCCAATGTAAATAAAATGTTGAAGATAAAATTATAATTACTCCTAAATTTATTGAAAAGACTAGCTAACTAACAAGAATGAGAATTTAAGTTAGTGATATTATATGATTTAACATAAGTATTGGGTTTTAGGTAATGATTAAGCTTAGATATTGACTTGCGCAATTAAAATTTTAACAAAATTAGGAGTTGATTGTTACCACAATTTGATCAAAGTGGCCACTACATTTTTCTCAAAAGCCTTTAGTTTTCTTTTTCTTGCACAACCTACATACCTCTTAATAATAAATTCAATGCAAGGAAAATTTTTCAAAGCACTTTGGTTCTCAAAATAGCTTACACAACTTTGTCATAATTATCTTTAACTTACAATTCATCGTAGCAGCATTTTGTCCATAATGAGTCCAATTTTCACATCTAGGTTCGAAATGAATCTCCTAATCTACTGAAAATGATGGACAATCAATTCAATAGTAAATTAATCATAGAACAAAATACACTATAATTAAGAAAAATAAAACTCCAAGTTTTATTAAAATTATAACAAACACGAATATAACATGGTTGTACCAAAATCATATAAAGGGAAGTTTAGTTCATGGTCAAAGAAATGACAACATGAAAACTCAAAGCATGAATATGGTTGTAATAAAAAAAGGGAAAAGAAAAGATAAAAGTTAGGTAGAGAATTAGAGGAGCATATTCCTCTTCATTTTATCCTTTTTTCCATGGAGTTCTCTTTGATAGTCTCTCCAAAAAGATGGAAGAAGCCTCCACAAAACTCTACCCTTAGGCTCCTTCAAGACTAAAAAATTAGAAACATGGCTGAAGAATTTTTTTTTTAATTTATGCTAATGATTTTCTTAAATAAGGCAACATAAAATCTCTCTAAAATGACAAGTGTTTCATAAAAATATAAGATAATTTATATCAAAATCCAGGCCAGCACCATGATTGAACACCTAAGCTCTTTGCTCTTTATCTTACATGTATTGAAAATTCCAAGTTTGGCACCTAGGTGTCCGGCCATTATCTTAATCTACACTTGAGACTTGGGTATGTGCCTAAGCATTAGGGGTGGTCATCACCTAGGCATTGGATTTTCTATCTAACTCTTGTAGTTTGGTACTTGGGTGTATGGTGTCTATTGCTTAGGCACTAGCCTTGATTCCTAAGCATCTGTCTAATCTTCAAGCAACAGATGAGCCCAAGATCATGTCATTCACTCCCAGACTAGCTCTAGATGTTTCTCGACATAATTTTAACCAATAATGTTGAAATTTTTCTTCTTTATTAAGAGCTGATACAAATTGAAAATGTAAACATCAAGTGCCATGCCTCAAATTTATTAAAATATGCAAAAAAAAATATGATAAATACCTAGACTAAGGTAGGAAAACTTATAAAACAAATCTCATGCTTATCATTTTTCTCTTAGTTTAGCATATTTAGTGGTGTTCATCCTATAGTGTGTAAAGTTTGGTAATTAAAACCTAGAATAAAATCTATGGCATTTTAAATATTTCTCATCAGTCCCAAACCATATGGTAGGCCATCTAGACTAAACTCATACAAGATGGGAGAAGCAATGTTGGAATATGAAACAAGTGGCTCATCTACAACTCCCCAGACCTGAAGTAGATATATGGAATCGGGAAAATTCTCTGAACATGTTGTTGAACCATACCTGTTATACTCTAATGTCAAAAGAAAATTTTGAATGGATAGAACTCACTATGTCTAAATCAAAAATGATCTTCCTAGCAATTACAGATGATAAAATAATAAGCTAAAGCTTTGTAAGCTTTATTAAACTAGGCTTGGGTATGATCTTAGAACTAAGCTTATGTGAAGGATTTAGTGATATTTATTTGTTAGCTTTACATAAAATAAATTTATAAATATTTCATTATTCTTGTATACATATATGTTCTCCTAACCAAATTAATCATAATCAAATCATAAAATTAAGGTTTTCCTAACAAGATATGTGTTATGTCTATATATAAAACATCACACTAAATGTGGTCATCATAGCTACTTATCTTAATAATGACAAGGAACATAAATGTGATGAGTAATGAGCTGTGATTCACCCAACTCACATGAAATGAATCAAGATGGGTTTATGGATTAAGGTTCACCATAGAAAAGTGTATGCATAAATTACATTTACAATGCTACCCCCATCTATCATTATCTTGCACCTCTTTTCTGTACAAATCACATATTGGGTAAAGATATTCCTACTCAACCTATCTTGATTATTAGATATTGGAATACACCTAATAACACTCATCTATCCAAATTCCTCCTCCTTCTTCATCAGTCTCTCTAAGAACATGATTGTTACTTTACATTAATTTTGCACATGTCCTTTTGTACTTGAAAGCACACTACTTTCTTAGTCTTAAAAGATGAAATTGTGCAATTCTTATTGGGTTAAGTACTAGAGGATGAAGGTTTAGGTCTAGCAGTAGACCTCTGGAGGAGTATGATTGATAGGAGAATTTGGACTCTTGGATCTAGATGAAGATATTACTTCTTATATTTTTTTTAAGAGTAAAGCATAGTAAAAGTCATTCTCAAGGGTCAGTGGGTTATGTAAGTTCACCTCATTCCTAAATTTACACGTAAGGCTAATGATAAATTCTTGGCTAATTACCACTCTTAATCAATGTAATTGGTTTTAATTATCACATCATCAAATGTGTTCATATACTTTACAACTAACATGTAGTCTAGCCTAAGGATCATCAACTATTCATACAATATATTTTCTTTATTTCTAAAATAGTATTTAGCTTTAATCATCTATTTTATCTTTACCCAAATATGAATGTGTTTATTTAGCCTCTCTTCCTCAATCAAGATATTATTCCAATAGATTTTAGCATTACCTACAAGCTTTATTTTGGCAAATATGGTACTTTGATAGTCATCCATCTGGTACCATTCAAAAAACTCATCTATTTGAGTTAGTCAATCGAAATCATTGATTTCATCATATGTAAGGGCATAAACCTTAAATGTATTAATGGGTTTATTTAAAACCTCAAGAATTCTATGATGATCATTCATAAATAGAATTCTTAAAAGATGTCTCCTAGGTTATATGTGTTTCTAATGATTTCCAAATAGCTCTTCTCTTAATGGGTCAACCTCATTAGGATTTTAGGCTATAAGTGGGGTTTTATCCTAATGTTAATATGAATCTAGGTGAGAGTTTAGTTGATGTAGTGGATCACTCCCTCACTTAATTGGCCTCACTCAAATCAATTTAGGTTATGGTAAACTTAATGAAATTAGTTAGGCCAATGTAAGTGGAGCTAACCATCGACACTTCGACATAGGCTAATAGAATTGTCTTAAACAAGAAATATACCACTTTAATTTATAATGAAAAATAATATAGCAAAAATAAATAAATTATCAATTCCACCCATTGCAAGAACTTTGCCAAGAAATCCACTCCTTAGTGATCACCTACAAATCTATCCACCAAACCTAGTTGTATACCCATATGCACCACCTGAGCCAGTGATTAGGAGATTGCCCATATTAGGATAGATTTGGCACAATGACACACCTCAGAGACAAAGACTCACCCCATGATTAGGTGAGCACATGGAGAATAGAACTTTCAATGATTGATCAATGTTTAGATCCTTGCTTTTGGATCACTAGCTCGCTCATGTATGGGTGATCGCACATCTAAACGCATGATGAAGATGGACCATCCCAGTAGAGTTCAAGATTCCTAGCCTAAGGAACTCGCCACCCAACCACAATGGACTCACCGCTCATGGGTGAGTCATTTTTCTTATTTACGAGGCATTCATGTCGGCTACATGTAAAACCTCCCGAATGACTCTATAAAAGGGAGGGTATGCATATAGGGGGCACTTCTTCTTTTTTACCTTTCTTCTGGCACTTCTTCACTCCATTCTTAGCTTTTTATTTCTTCACTGCATTGTAGCACCTTCCCAAGAAGCGGAGAATCATTTGAACAAAAATTTCTTGCTATAGTGGAATATTTCATACCCCTCTACATCCTCTCTACTATCTTGCAAGCTCAAAGTTTAAGAATTACTTATCACATCTAGGAATTGATTGTTAACAAGTTAATCATTTTGGTTTGATTATGACCTGCATACCTAGAAATCCACCTTGACCTCTTTAAAAATGATTGACAATAACTGTGAGAGTTCCTAAGGTTGAGATCATAACTCGAGCTTGAATAGATAACCTTCGAATAATAATATGATAAGGTTATCTCTGGTTTGCAAACTAAGTTCAAAATACTCTTTCTACACTTAGTCAAAGGTTTGCTTATTGAAAAAGAGAGTAGTGATGGGGATCTCTCACATTGTTTTATAGGTATGATCCTTCTTAGTTTGTAAGTAAGTTAAGTGCATAATAAAAAGAAAAAAAAGCTAACTTGAACTCTAAAGGTGGATACCAACAAGCTTTAGTAATTGGAGTTAATTATGTAATCTCCATGTGATTTTGAAGGGTTGGATCTAGAGATTCAAGCATGCATTTTTTTTCTTCTTAATAACCTTGGAATAGATAACCTTGGAATAATAAGATGATAAGGTTATCTCTGGATTGCAGACTAAGTTTAGAGTACTCTTTCTACACATAGTCAAGGGTTTGCTTATTGAAAAATAGAGTAGTGATGGGGATCTCTCATATTTTTTATGGGTATGATCCTTCTTAGTCTGTAAGTGTGTTAAGTGCATAATCAAAAAACAAAAAAAAAAACTAACTTGAACTCTAAAGGTGGATACAAACAAGCTTTAGTATTGGAGTTAGTTATGTAATCTCCATATGATTTTGAAGGGTAGGATCAGAAGATCCAAGCATGCATTTTTCTTAATTTAGATAATTTCCAAGCATAAACTACTCCTTTCTAGTTTTCTTTCAACCAATGGGTAAGAGTGGAGTTGAATAATTAGGCTTTTGACTTTGTATAGTAATCACAAGATTTTTTTTTTTAGGGATCAAACACACTATATAGATGCCTAAAAGGTCCATTAATCAAAGCCCATTTTATAAAGAGTTATATTACCTAGAGGATGAAACATTGACCCTCTACAAGTTGGGATATAGAGCCTTGATCATTAGACTAATGACCATTTGAATGACCTATCTACTAGTCATTAAAGGATTCAACTAGAGGAGTCCAAGTTAAATCAAAATCTCAAACATTCCAAAACTAGAAGGTTCTTAGCCATGAACTGGTTGGTGGAGTCCAACTATAAAAACTCTAATTTCTTAATGATTTTCCAACATTAATGGCCTATCTTATTAATATACAATAAGTGTTGAGGGTCCTTTGTTAACATCAAAAATATCAATAGGATCGTGCCTTATATCCTTTTCAAGTATCAAACCCTTGACCTACCTAATGTTATTAAGTTGGCCATAATACCCATGTAAAAGAATTTCTTACAAATCATTTATACAACATAAGTCTAACTCTAGTCATCCTTAGGGTAGACTTCTTCATTGCTTGGTTCAATTATTCCTTAGTAGATGTAAGTGTTAAATTTGAGCAATCCATCCATCACAACAATCCAATTATTGTACCTCATCTACATTGTTAAGTTAAAAGATAATCTAATTTATTTGCCTAATTGTCAATAAATAAGCAACTAGTCTTTAGAGTAATCAAGCTTATCATAATATGCTTTTAAACATTTTAAATTACTAGCACCTAATTTATGAAGTTCAATCAAATGTATATTATTTTATCACCAACTAATAAATTGCACTTCATCATTCAATTTAATTAAATATTGAGTAACATCATACTTGTTATCATAACTACTTAATATTGATTAAGTTATGCTTCAAATCCATCAACTAGCATGACTTTCTTGATGGCGTAAGATTCATGGCTAATTATGCCAACTTCTTTTATCTTTTTTGTTTTTATTTCTTAATGGCACATATATATCATCCTATAGTTCCATGAAAATAAATAATGTGCATTCTCCTATATTATGTCTCGAGCGTCCACTGTTGTTCAAGTATCATATACCTTCAATGGTCATAGATAAAGGGATACCAACATAATATTTTAGTTTATTAATTAAAAAAATTGATTTGGGTCTACTGCTAGAATTAATATATTGAGTAAATAATATAATAATAGTTTTAAGAATTTGTACATAAGTGAGCTTAGGAATCTTGACATACTGAGTGTTTTAGATGTGTACCTTCCATTAAACTTTCTAAATATATGTCCCAAACTACAACAAATTATGCACTCAAAGTCTGTCTAGCATAAGGCTAAAATGTGATGTTCCTCGAGTATTAAATATATCATGGTATGTAATTCTTTTAAGTTAAACAATGTAAATACTCAATTTTAGTTCGTAATATATCATCTTCTCTAACAACTTATCACATCAAGAAGGTTTGTTAGTGCATGTTAAGTTTTTTTTTCTATTATGTTGTAATTCATTTTCAAGTTCAACATAATGTAATTCAAATTAAAATGCATTTTTATATTTGAATTTTTTTTCTAAATAATCAAAGCTTCATTCATTTTAAAAAGAGTATCATGAAGCTCATCCTAAGTTAAGTCTTCTTTATCTCCTTAAATGGATCATCAATTATCATTAAGCATAAAATTTGCTTCATTTTGATCAAATGATTTACTTAATGCTTTCTTACATTTTGAATCAACCCAAGTCACATTTAATGCCTTTTGTGCCCTTCTTTGATGTATGTATTTCTTTTGTTCCACTTTTCAGCAACATATATATTGATTTAAAGTATCCAACCTTAATACATTTGAAACACATGGTAATTCTTTTTATATATAAGATCAATTTTTAATTCATTTTGAAATTTATAACCCAATTTTTAACTTTTGGTCTTAGAAAAGATCTACTTGAGCATTCCTCTAAATTGACACATTTGTAGAACCATCTCATCACCATCATTTTCTAAAGGTCATGATTTTCTGCCATTCAAGCTAAGACACTTGAGCATTATATTTTTAACTTTTTTTATTTATATTACAAATGTTGAATTAATAAGAACATAAATATCTAACTATAGAATTAGCTATTACTTTAGATTATACACTCTTAACAAAGATTATAGAATCTTATTCATATTGATTTGAGTTGGAAATTATCTTAACATGTTCATAATGTTCTCTCTAGGCTTCATTTTAAATAATTTGTATCCTTACATTATATTGATAACTCATGGCTCTCTTACCTCATTTGTTTCTTTGTGGGTGATGATTAATTTATCTTAAATTTCCTTCTCCATTTTCAGTTATAAAATTTTATATAATTATCCTAATTTTAAGTCTGACGTAATGCATGTACTCCACTACCATTGAGTAAACCAAACTTTAATTTGATGGGAGTTTATTTTTTGATGGACTTTGGACTTTCTTTTTTTATTTATAATGGAAATGGTGAGACATTTATAACCCTTCAAAATGATATTTTAGTTTTATTTTAAGTCTCATGACTGTAAGCACTTCATCATTTAATTCTATCAAATATTGATATACTCGCCATTGAAAATAGGTATCGAGTCATGAGGTGCACTTTGTTTATTTTGCTAGTGGTGCAATAATTGGATTTTGTTCTTAAGAAATATATGTAAACCCTAAGAACTACTTTTTGGATGTGAAGCCAAATTTGTAGGGTTAATGCTAAGACACTAATTATTGGTTTACATGTAAGTATTTGGGGAAGGTTATGTTGGTGAACTTGAACTTGGCCTACTAAGATTTTAAAAATTGTTTGACATCACACATAGTATATAAACAAATTAATAAAGAGAAAATCATGTGAATAAATAAGGAAATAAAAAAGCAAATAACTATTTGAATAAGTAACAAATTTAATATACTTTGGTTGGAGCATACATTCATGCTTAGGCATCCACAACACCTAAAATTTCGTGCATGAATTGTATTGAAACAAAAACCATTACTCTTTCAATAAGTGAATAAGCTTTTATGCTAATCTTCTCTTTAGGACAACAGTCTTTGCATTAAGGTAATCTTACTATGTCCATCTTCTTAATAAAGATACATTCTCTTAGTATTTTCCATTAGAAGGCCTATATAAATACAAGATATAATCTCAATAATGAGATATTTATTCCACACAAATAAACTCTTGTGTGAAGAAACCAAGCTTAACACATTGCCAAAATATTGATGGATCTCATCATAGCTAAGCAAGCAATCTCTCTTCACTTTCTTTATCTAAATTTTTAATTAGGTTTTCTCAAGAGGAAAATCTATTTGTTGGCTAATTTTTGAGAGAGGAGCCATTAAGGCTTGTGTAAGCATTGGAGTATTATCTTTTAACCTAAGGCTCATAGATATTTCTATGCTGTGATTAGAATTTTAAATAATAAATTTAAAATATTAAAATAGATGTTCTTGTATTTCTCTTAGCAGCTAACATTTAAAATCTACATGATTTACACATGATTGGGTCACAAATATCTAGAATGTATTATTTTATGTTTTTTTTATTTTGAAATTTGGGAAGGCCCACAAACTTTTGTGAATTCTTATAAAAGAAGTTGTAGCAGCTCACAAACTTTTGTGGAGACTAGTTATAATTATTTTTCATGAGTCCAAAATCACTGAATCTTTATGGATCATCATAAAACTTTGTAGAGACCTGAAAGTAATTGTGGATACTTATAACTTTGCAAAGATTTGTTATAATTATTTTTCACATACTATCACAAAACTTTGTGGAGGCCCACAAACTAATTATGGAGACTCTCAAAGTATAGGAAATGAATGTAGTGTAAATCCTAATTTATTTATTTTATTTTTAATTGTCAATTTTTAATTATTTTTCACATACTATCACAAAACTTTGTGTAGTGCATTATAAATTCTTTGACATTATTTTTGGATGTCTGTAAAATAAATATAAGGAAACTTCTTTTTGGTTAGGTATATACAAAGTAAAGTAAATGTACTGTATTTTGAATACTTCAAAGCTAGCTTGGTGTATGTAAAGTAAATGAAAAAAAAAATGTTTAGATTATATATATATATATATATATATATATATATATATATATATATATATATATATATATATATATATATATATATATATATATATATATATATATCAGAAAGAGTTGGACATGATTGAACAATGATTTATTTGACTTATTAAGAAAGTGTGCGCAAAATAACTATTAAATATCAACTTACCTAACAAACAAATCTAACACAAGCTTCTTAGTGAGCCAAGCATGAATGACAAGCTTTTTGACATCCTTAGCAGCTAAGTGATAATACAACAAGTTGGCATGTTGAAAACCTTTTCAATACATCATCCATAATTTTATTTTAAAATTTAATATTCCAATTACTTATGGACAAATATTTTGTTGGTAAGTAAACCTGAATTCACCAATTCATGACCTGAAATGTATGGTTAACCAAAACATACACAAATAATAAGAACATTAAAAATTAACACAAGCATCTCTTAATTAAAGTTCAAGTAAAAAAGGACAAGTAAATAATCCATTCATGTTTAAAAGTAATGTCATTTTACAAATCATATGTATTTACATAGCTTTTAACACTACAATTACAATAAAAATATTTGAAGGCACAAAGATTACATCCAATACAATCCTCTTAAGAAAAATGGCACTAGTTGGAGCCACAATAGCTGTGGTTAAAATTACTTCATCTTTCCTTTCACTAATGCTAACATGAGTGTTAAGGAACTCAATGAGAAACTATTTTTTTTTTTTTAGCATCATCCTTATTGACATTTTTCTATTATTCATAATACTTCTGCAACTATATGCACAAGATAGTGTATTTGGGAGAAAATTAGGATCATTCAATTGATATGATATTTTGTAAGGATTCACACATAACGAAAATTATGTTTGCACATGAATAATGATATGTAAACAAGTTGAATTAAACAAAAGCCATAACTAACCCGAGCTTGTGGACATACTTGATCAAAATGAGTAGCTTTTCGAGCTCCACAATGCAAACATGTGAGAGAGTCTAATAAGAATATCATTGAAATAGACTACAAGGAATTGACAAATAAAAGATTTTTATACAGTGGTCATTAGTCTTATGAATTTACTAAGTACATTTGAAAAATAAAATGGCATGACTAATCATTCATAAAGTCCATCAAGAATTTTAAACATTATCTTCCATTTATCACCAAGTTTAATCCTTATCTAAGCGTATCCACTCCACAAATTAATTTTAGAGAATAAAGATGATCTTGAAATAAAATCTAACACATCATCCAACCTACATATAAAAAAGGTGTATTTTATTGTGATCCTATTTGCTATTCTGCTATCAATACACATTCTCCTAGTTTAATCTTTCTTAGAAGTTAAAAGAGCAAGTACAACACAAAGACTAAGATTTTTTTTCTTAAAATAATTCTTCATGAGTTCATCTACTTGTCATTTTAACTTTGCATGCTCAATTGGATTCATCCTGTAATAAGATAAGTTGCATATTTGTGAACCAAGAATTAGGTATATAGCATGTTGTATATCTTTTAATGGTGGTTGTTCATTAGGTAAGTCATTGACGATCAAATCAGTAAATTCAAATAATAGTTCTAAGCCCACAATAGGTATGTCGTGATCCTTAACCTTGATGAAGATTTCTCAAAGGTGGGAGATAAATAGAGAAGAAGGGTCATTGAATTTTCTAGCTAAGTGTTTAAACCCTAAGGTTGTGATTTGAATTCTAGAAGATTTACACATAATAAAATGTACATCAAAAGTATCCTCCCTACTACTGGATTTTGATATCACTATCAACTATAGTTTTACATTTCTATCTTGATTGAGTATGAGTTGTAATTTAGAATTGGTTTTGTGAGGAGTGTAAGTAGAATTATATGTTGGGGTGTAATTAATCTCATTTTGTTTGGCTTTGTAGGAAATAATTTGATTATTTTCTCATTATGTTTGAATACATAAGTGTTTTCACACTCAAAAGGGATTACATTTAGATCGTAAAGACATGATCTTTATAATAAGATATGAGTTATATCCTTTAGAAGAACATCAAACCAAATTTGATTGACATAGTTTCCTATCGTAATTGGAATGAAACATTTGGTAGTGATTGGTAGAGATGTATGATTTACCCAACTAACTTGAAATGATTCTGGGTGAGGTTTAGTTATAAGATTAGCTCTAATAATAGCATGGGTTGATAGTTTGCTTCTAAAAAAAAGTGGAATGTATCAGCTTATAGTGCCACAGCGCTGCCAACCGACTCATGGCATTTAGAAGCCCAAACTACTCCTGACAGTTGTTTGATCAAATAAAGCAGTGCCACGATGCTGCCATGACAACGTCGAGGTGCTATAACAATGTCTTTTCAATTTTAAAAGAAAGAAAACCATCATTCCCGCCCATGAGTGCTAATTTTCCAAATGGAGCGGAGCCGGGGGGAGAGGTGGAACGGTATGAGGTGGAAAACTACTACGCCATTGATGGAAGAATCCCTATAAAAGGGAAAAATTGTTCTCCCTTTCTTCTTCTTTTCTCCTTCCATCCTCCCTCTCACTTTAACCCCCCTCTACTGTTCTTATTCCTGATCATCTATGCTCTAAACAACGTGCTTTCCACGGCTTCGAGAATGATCTCCTCATACAAGAAAGGAAATCAAGACTTACTCTAGTCAATTCCAAGTAAAAAACTTCTCTAAAGCTGCTTCTTTACACAATTTCCTCCTGCAAAAGAATTTAACAAAATTTTCACAGTCAATCTTGGATCCAGTGAAAAAAGGAAGAGTGCATCTCCATCAATCTTAGATCCGTAAAAAAAAATGCTCTCTAAAGACTCAAAAAATGTCAAAATCTTGAATGTTGAAGGCGTCTGTCGTTAAACTTAGTTCGGTGTGAGAAAAAATATCATCTCTCCATCGATCTTAGATCCAAAATAAGAGAGAAGAGTGCTTAGCAGAAATATGTATAAATCTAGCACTGCTAAGGCATTATGCTATCAAATTTTTATAAAAATCCATTAAAATTTTTAAGAATTCAGCTCAAAATAAGCATTTTCATCCCGCAATGTCGTGGCACCAAACTCTCAGGAAAGAAATCTTGAAAGCCCTGTCTAAGTGCCAAGGCACCAGCAATACAGCGTCGTGGCACCAAGCTCTCAGGTAAACACAATCTCTTAACGATGAGGCGCCCGACATCAAGAGATATAACGCTAAGCTTTCAAGTCCTCTCTTATACAGAGTCACAACGCTATACATTTAGCGTCGAGGCGCTATACCTTCCACCATTGAACATAATTCTGGTGTGAAATGAAACCCTCCCTCCATTGATCTTAGATCTATATTAAGGGAGAAGGGTGTTTAACACTAAAATATGTAGAAGTCTAGCATTGTTAAGGAGTTACGCTACCAAAATTTTGAATTTTTTCAGGCATCAATGAAATAGTCAGGAAATTAAGGATTTCATTGAATTCAGAATGAACATTATAATATAAAAGATATTGATTGTAATCTACATTTGGTAAACCATAATATGAGTTAATAGTAGCACTGTCAAAATTTACTAGTTTTCCCTGGACAAAATCATAATTATTCAAGTGTTCCTTTGTGTTGGCAAAGAACTCCCGCACCATGGGGACAACACCAGATTTGTTATCATAGGTCACCTTCTCCCAGCCTTGCTTGGTAATGATACTCTCCATGCACTCACTCGGATTAAATAAACTCCTCTTCGAGATGAGATACTTGTGTATGAGGGTGTGGTGGTATCTCTCCCAGGCTTCTAAACTAACAAATCTATTAGTATCGTTGATAGCTGCCCTCTTCTTGCCCTTGTTGAGGAACTTTATCAGTAGGATGGATTTTAAAAGAAAAAAAAATACCAGCTAGGAGAGAGAGAATAAGAGAGCTCTCTGAGAATGCAAAAAAAAAGAGAGTAGCCCAAGTGTCCATTTATAAATTCGGCCTAGCATTGCGGCGCTCTAATACTAGCATCGAGGTGCTAACCTCTTGAGTTTGGGAACAGTGGCCAAACGCTATGGTGTTCACATGCAACGCTGTGGGGCTAATCAGCTCATCATGTCACTTATTGTGTTGATCAAAAGAGCAATTTATTACCATAAATTTTAAAACTAAAAAGCACATCAGGTATTGATTTAGTGCCACGACACTCTGACACAACACCACAATGCTAGTCAAAAAGCTTGTCCTATCCATTTAAAGTGCATGTCCTTCTGTTAGCATTTCTGAACTGACCATTATACTTGCATGACGATGCTAATCGAGGAGCTAGTCAGCAAGTCAACCTAAATAATAAAATAAATAAAAACCATTCTTAAATGATGCGGTGCTATATGTATCACACCAATGTGCTAATCTTATGCTCTTAAGACACAAATACCAACTTAGTGATAGCTATTGTGTTACCTATGATTGTGCCACTATGCTACATGTTCAGCATCGTGGAGCTATCCTAAAAAATGAAATGAACTTGAACTACTCGCATGTGCCCTAACACTTATATAAAAATCTAATGTAAAATGTCTAAGGATGCTGCACAAGTTAATATTCCCACTTTGGTCTTATGATTGGGTCCAGATTAATAAAACCTAATTATTTCCTGATGAGGGTTGTGTTGATTATCAAATACATTCGAAGGGGATATATTTAAATTAGATGAAATTTATGATAACTTAAAGTAAACAATCATCTACCCATCCATCATTTATTTGTCAAGGATGGTAAGCTAAGAAAGCCCTTGCCCCAAAAGAGTCAATGTCAAATTAAATATATAACTATGTTCATACTCAAATAATTGGATGCCCATAAGGACGTAACTAGTGTCATCTATCTGTATGATTTTGTTATTAAATAATACCGTTTAAAATGCAAATATGACCAGAACATTCTGATCAGGTGGCTTGACATCCATATAGCTTCACTATATTTTAGTCATGACAATAGCCCGTATGTTCCCTAATGGCTTTACACTTTGAGCTAAGAATTATAGAATATATTTAATAGGCAAAAAACTTTTTTGTTAGCTAAGGTCGACTTAAATTTGTATTCTTAGACAAATATCACCCTAAGTTTACAAGAACACCTTAGATGAGGCAACCCATGGCTGCTGATAAGGATTCTTCGGTCAAGAACTAGTTCCCCTAGCTAAGTACACCAGGGACCACGATAGGTCAGAATGATGGAACAATGAGATTTTGATCGGGCATGTCATCATCCCCCTTAATATACACTTTAAGTTAAATGACAATCATTTATTCCATAGTATGCACTGCTAGACATCAATTCATATCAGATAAGATATGTTTTATTTTCCAACCTTAATCGAGTGCAGTACGGTAAGAGGAGTAATTTAACTATGAAGGCTTGCATTCATAGAAAGTAGAACCTAGATCTAAATAAATCCTAATGTAATGTGGTAAGAGGATGGTGACTTTACTCTGATTAAGAAAGTAAGAAAAAAATATCATCAGTATGGAATGACTTTACTTTGATTAAGCTTAATGATGGAACTAAAAAGGTACTGTGTAATCATTGTAAGCATAAGCTTAAAAAGGTGGTGCAGCGACACATTATAAGAGACATTTACTTTAATATGGTAAGAGGACGGTGAAGCCTGAAAGGCAACTTAATATTTCAATTCAACCACCTATGATTACAAGTACCATTGAGTCTGTGAGTGTCTGTAGTGTTGTTAATCAAAAATACGATCATGTTAGGATAAGTGAATTAATTTTTCATATGATAATTGTGCATGAGTTGCCATTTAAATTTGTTAAATATGAGATGTTAAATATTGTTATGAAAGCTGCTAGTCCATATTATGAAAAATATATCATGGATTACAGTGAAAAATGATTGCTTAGCAAGCTATGAAATTGGGGAAAAAAGATACTTATTAAATAATGTCAGTAGAGTTAGTGTGATAATTGATCTATGAAAATCTGGTCAAGATATACATTATATGGTTTTGACAATGTCATTTTGTAGATGTTAAATGGAAATTACAAAAAAGAGTGCTTAACTTTGTTGATGTGCCCCCGCCTCATAAGGCAATAAATATACATGACATCTTATAAAAGTGTTTAAAGGATTGGGGCATTGAGAATAAAGTTGTAATAATAACTATGGATAATCCATCAATCAATACATCGGCAGTTAATATGCTAAAAGAAAGTTTAGAGTTTCATAAAAAAATTCCTCTTGGTGGAAGAATTTTTCATGTGCATTGTTGTGCACATATCTTGAATTAGAAGTACAATTGATTTGGTTAAGTTTGTGATCGCTTCACAGCATTGATTAGTGATGTTCAACGAGATAGCTCAACAATTGCATTTGTCAAAGAAGAAATTGATTCTATATTGTGTCACTAGATGGAATGCTACTTATGCAATGATATCTTCTACACTAGAGTTCAAGGAGGTCTTTTCGAGGTTTCATGATAAAGATCATTGTTACATGTTATGTCCTAGTGAAGAAGATTGGGCAAGATTAGAAGATGTTTGTTCTTTTTTTGAGGTGTTTAACCAAGCTACGGAATTGATATCAGGTTAAATTCTAAACCTTGCATATTTTCCTATTACTAGTGAAATACATTTGCTTTATACTCAATTAACTAACTTCAATTTTATAAATATGGTAGGTTTTGAATATCTTACATCCAACTTATTTTTATTAGAATTATGAGGGATCAAGGAGATGTAGGATGATAACTCTCTAAGTGGGCACCCACATTTCAGAGAACTGGCAATCCGGATGAAAGAAAATTTTGATAATTATTGGAGAAGTTATAATCTTCTAATATTTATAGGTGTTATTTTAGACTCTCGAAATAAAATGAAGATGATAAACTTTGCATTCAACTCTATATACTCTAAAGATATTGCTCAGATGCACATAGAGGATGTGTGTCAAAATTTATATAAACTTTATAATGAGTATGTAAAGGATTATAAAGCTAACAATGCTGACAATCTCACTTTAGAAAGTGATTCAAGTAGTGGTTTCAGAAGTGCTTCTACTTTTAAAGGGAGGCCATTATATGGAAAGAGAATGTGTAAGACTTATATCAGATCAAATTACACTAACCACACTGTTAAATCTGAGTTTGAAGTTTATTTAGATGATGGTGTTATCATTGAGAATGAGAATTTAGCTAATTTTGATTGATTATGATGGTGGAAGGCAAACAATTTGAAATATCATATTTTATCAAGGATGGCACCCGATGTTCTTTATATTCCAATAACAATAGTTTCCTTAGAATCAAGTTTTAGTACTGGTGGTAGAGTTATGGATCAATATTGTGCTTCTTTAGGGATGAAAATAGTTCAAAAGTTATTATACTAGAGTGATTGGTATCAAAATTTTTATGGAATTAAAAGAAAGGCAAAGGTTAGTAGCTCATTTTATTTCATTATGGATTACAAGCTTTACCATTTTGACATTAATATTTGCATATGTTATGTTATACAAGGAAAGAGGAGATGAAGGAAGTTCTTTTACGTTGAAATGTTATGGATTCAATGTTTGGAACTTGGAAGTTGAAACTTTTATAAATTTGAAGTAAGTTGATGTATTATTATCTTTTTTTCCCATGAACTATTTATGAAGTCCTTATGGTCATATGGTTATTAAACTTTTTATCATGTCATTGAAATTGTTTCTATTGAAAGATTATTGGTCGAGTATTGGAAATGAAGGCAATGATGATAATGTAGATGGATGTTTGATTATTCTAATGATTCATATATATTATATTTATAGTTGTCATTCTCTTTAAGTATTGTTGGTAGCCATTATGTTGAAGTCCTATTACTATGCATTTGTAATGAAAGCTATTTTGAAGAATTAGGATCTTCAATGTAATGTTAGTTGTCCTTTCTTTTAGAGTTGATGATAGCTATTATGTGATGATTAATTTTAATCTGAGCTTGATCCAATACTCACATTTTTTGGCACATATAATTCTTATATGTTCCTCTTCATTCGTTGTTTTGAGATGTTTCCTTTCTTGTGTAAAAATGTTGTCTTGTTCATCTCTTTATGCCCTATATATACAATGTTAAATATGTTGTTCCTATTGTTTCTTTCACCATCTAATTTACTGCAAATTTGAGAACAATTGATTCAAATGAGGCAAGATACATAAAGAGGTTTAATTACTTGTTTCCCTTTATAGCTTGTAATCTTGATTTATTTTTCATTATGCCTATAATGAATGATATTTCCTCATGTATTATGGGAACAATTAGTACAAATGATGATTTGTTGCTACAATTAGTGATTATGCAGAAAAAGATGATTATGAGTATCATAAATTGGCAAATTTTATTTTGTAATTTAGAAAAGCCATTTCAATTATATTTTGTATATGCAATTAGAAAAGTTATTCCAATTTATTTAAGGGTGGCATTTTTTTTAAAGATTTGATTTATCACCCAAGCATGAGTAGAAAAAAAATTAATGACAGGTCAATAAAGGATTCCTTATATTTCTCTACTTGAGTTTTAAAATTTTAGCAAATATATATTTCCTTGGAACTAATTAGATGAAAATCATGCCTTTTGATCTATAGTTTATTTTTTATGGTTCTTTACTAATGACATTCTTAGGATTGCTTTTTTACTTTTTATTTCTTAGGAAACATGTTAAAGAGATAATGAAACATGTTTGGTGAGTTTTGTTGTTAAAAATAAATTGAGATATTTTAAATCTTTCTATCTATTACTCATAATAATATATGTGATGACTTCCTCATACATAATGTTATAATTTTTAACCTGATTTCATTTATCATACATGGACTAGTTGTCACCATAATGTGAATCTCCAAGTTTTCATTCTCTTTATTGTCAAACAAAACCTGAAGTCCTCCTTCGATCATAGAAGGTGATGTTTCACCTTTTTAGGGTTTTTTTTAATATCTTTATTATTTATTTATCATTGTTTGATGTTCTTTAAAAATATTTCAGGTTCTATGTATTTATCTTTACAAATTTGCTTGTCATCAATACTCCATTAAAGAGAAAGTTTCGTGTTTCACATATAAATTTTTACAAATTTTTATTGTTCATGAATGCTAAATGCTTGTTTATGCTCATTTATATAATTCTTGTAAGAATTTTGGTTGTTCATGAACGCAAATTCTATATTTTCATTTATAAACTTGTTTTGGTTGTTCATGTAGTAGCTCACTTATAAGCTCTATAAGGCTCATTTGATTACAAAACAAGTAGCTTGATAATTCTGCTCGTTAAATTACTTGATAAGGTTTGTTTGGTTAAAAACAAGCTGCTTGATATAACTATTCGTTAAGGCTTGTTTAGTTAGTAAATAAGTGGCTTGATAACAGTGCTCATTAAAATACTCGATTAAGCTCATTTCTAGTAATAATCAAGCTACTCGACAATAGCTTGATTAACTTTATATGAACCAAACACAAACCAAGCTCAAATCAAGCTTGAACAACTCAATTGCTAAATGAACAAAGCTTGAACACAAAGATACAAGCTCGAATAGAGCTCAAACCTAGCTCAAGCTCTAAGAATGTAATTGAGCTTAAGCTTGAACATACATTGGCTCGACTCAGTTCGGTTCGTTTGCAACCCTACCTAAAGGGGCCAAATCAGATCCATCGTGTATAAAGGGGCTAGATCTAAATTTAAAATAAGATTCATAATGCTCAAATAGGCCGGATCAGATCCATCATGCCCAAAGGGGATGGATCTAAATCTAAAACAAGATCCATCAAATCCAAAGGGGGGCTGGATCTAAATTAAAGATCCATCATGCCAAAAAATTGGCTAGATCTAAGTCCAAACCTTAGATTCCATTATGTCTAAAAGGGGCGGGTCCAAATATAAATATGGATTTTATATGTTCAAAGAAGGGACAAGTTCGAATATAAATTTAAACTCTTTAAAATTAGAGAAGATTAAATAAAAGTGCACAAACACAGCTCACTTACAAATTCATATATTATTATTTTTCATAATATATGTGAAATTTACATGCTTATCCTGTCCAGATTGGCTACGATGTTTACCTAGAGATAGCTAGATGATATGCCACTTATAGAGCCTAATGAAGAGTAGCTATGAGCCAATATTGATGTCCACATCACATGTGGTGCAGACAAGTTACAGGAGAGACTCTCATGGCATCAAAATATGTTGATGGGCTAGAATATTTTTGAGGATTTATTTACTAAATCATCAAGCATTCTGCCAGCTTATTCAGAGTTTCCATCACATCACGATCCAACAAATTGGGCGATCAATCTAAAATTAAGGAATAACCATGATATTTCTCTAGAGAGAGACACATATCGTATTAGTTTTGGAAATCATGATTTACTTTAGCCATATAAAGATACTGCTCTCTCTACAAGTATAATCTGATTATTGGGTTATCGCATACTGCCTCATGAAGCAAAGATTGAGACCCAAAATTAGTATTTAGTACACCTTTGATAATAATCAGTGGTTATGTATACTGGGCACATCATCACTTACAAATGCATGGTGATATTTTTAGAAAAGCTAGGATATATCATGCAATCTATAGTTCACTCTTTGATTACAGTCTAAGGCCCTTTACTTGGATCCGAGAATCACAAAACATTGGGATAGGGACACTAATACCTATTGGATTGGTCCACATGAGATGACAGTCACAATGGCTGATATGCAGGATATAACAGGCCACTATGTTTGTCTCATTTTGCATGGCTTGATGATTTATTTAATATAAGATTTCATTCTTTTAAGAGGTCAAGTAGTGCTATATTTGAACTTGAGAGTAGAACGAACTCCCAACATATTTTAGCATGAGACATTGATGAGCTATCTCTAGTAGCATTCATTTCCACCTGGTTATGCTACTTCATGTTTCTAGGCCACAACAGGATTTTTCAACCCTCTTTTGATGGCCAGTTTGCTCACCTATGGTGAGAGGATAACATTGGTGCCTACAACATTAGCTTAATTGTATCATAGTTTAGGTAGAGTAAGCATCATGATGGACTCACGATGCTATGTTGTAGACGCTCTATGGCACTAGTTACATGGATGGATTCACGTGCATATTTCAAGAGCATTTAGCTATCCTGAAATGCCATTGTATTTCAGAGAATTGTGCTTCCCTCTGATGATGTAGTTGAGCAAGGCTACATTTGCCTTAGATAGGGTTCAAATCTAAACATCCATGTTTGCTCCATCACACAGGATGAATCAATTTCAGATTATCCACAAATTAGGTTTTCATAGTTTACCTACTCAAAGCTTAGGACAGAGGTTCATAGACTCTCTTATCGATAGAGAGGCACCCATGCTCTTATCAAAGCTAGAATACGGATGCATAGTAGAATATATTTTTAGGTTGAGACCTACATTGCTTTCTTATAGATATCATGAGTCTATCATATTAGAGGGATACAATCCCAATATAGTGGTTAGACAGTATGGCTTTACTAGCTATGCCTATTTGCGGTTAATCACAAATTTTAGATATAGCAGATACTCATTCTCTGGGGACATTGCCTCTGTCTATTCGCTTAGTAGTGGTTGTTAAAGCATGGACTTTCTCACTTTGCCTAGGGACTAGTTCAGACTTTTGTGCAGCCCCACAAAAGGCTTACACAAAATCAATCACCTATGATAATTATGGATCCATCATACCTTCTCTTCCTTCTTGGAACTAGGCTTCCGCATATATAGCCGCAGACTGAGAAAAGCTAAACCATGTCAAGATTTACATTCCTCCCGATATACAACTCATGCTCTTAAAAGATCATCAGATTAGTAGGGTAGCGGTAGAAAGCAGTGATGAAAGACTTCATCTGCTCAAAAGAGAGAAGACAAAAATATTCATAGTTCTTCGCCAATTGGTCATGATATGGGAATATTAGGGATGGATGCAATTGAACCACTAGTAGCAGTTCAGCCACCAATAGGACGACAGAGAGCAATGTCACTCTAGTAGTGTTAACAGATGCTAGTGTTATTTCTCTGGGGTCTACTCAGCCAATCAGCAACGACCATATGCATATTGAAGAAGAAGATCCACATATAGAGGAACCAGGCACTCAAGTGACTAGTCATGAGCCACCTTTATCACATTCAACAAGGCTAATAGTGAGTGTCACCCAAGATGATTCTTTGATAGAGTTCGACTTTGGTGCAGATAGTCAGTCTATTCATAGTTTGAAAGATACAACCTAGAGGAAATGATCTTGTATGGAGATCTCATGCTTTATCTCTAGAATATGTCCTAGGCACTTAGAGTCACTACATGGAGGCTCTTCAAAAAGCTTATATCATATAGTGAGAGCACTATGTCATCTACTTTTGAGCATTAACACAGAGGTCTTGCCTAAGCTTCCTAGCTTCTATGTAAAGGCAAATTATATATTAGATTGTGCGACTGCTTTAGGTCTTGAAGCAAGAGTACTACAACTTTGGGAATCCCTATGTAGAAATGTTGAGTTTGGAATATTCTCACTATGCACTACCTATCAGGAAGTCTTATTAGATACCATTACCACTGCGGAGGCCTCACTTAGCACTACTTTGCATCAAGTCTCTCTAGTTCACCAAGATCTCGAGCACAACCTCAGAGCCTTGAGATTCTTTCAAAGTGAGCTTTCTAGAGCATAGATTGAGCTCCTCGATATATCAGCTGAATTGAGAGAGTTATAGTTGAGGAGATAATATTTATTAGAAAGAAGAGCTATGATTAAACAGTATGTCACATCTATAGAAGTGGATTGTTGGCAAGCAGGCACCCAAGTAACTGAACCTAAGTAGACCCTTTCCTCTGGTCCATGACCAGGAAGTTTCCACTAAACATCTCAATGAAGTAAGAGAAAGCCAGTCTACTATAGCTTATAGAGCTCATATAGCCTCTATCTGTATTAGAAAATTTAAGCTAATCATTTGTAGATGTAACCTCTATTATGACATTATCTTACATGATAAATAAAAATGACAAGAGCTCATATTTTCTTTCCATTTCTTGTATTACTATAGAAAAATAAGAATAAATAAATATGAAACAAATGCATCATGCCCAATCGACATGAAATGAAACCCTCCCTTCGCCGACCTTAAATTCGAAATAAGGGAGAAGAGTGCTTATCACTAAAATATGTAAAAATATAGCATTACTAAGGTGTTATACTGCCAAAATTTTAAATTTTTTAAGAACCAATGAAAAAGTGCCTAGGTACCATGGTCACAGCGCTGATACGCCATGCTCTTAGGTTGATTAAAGAAAGTCATCTAGCAGCACCCATGTGTTGTAACTCAAGCGTCGTGGCCCTGAAGTTATTTCACACCTAGAACACTGAACTTGAAGTTCATAGGTCTAGGTCTTGTCCTTAACCATGCCACGGTGTGGCATCTTAAGCGCTGAGGCACTAAACTCTCTGGTAAGATGATAGAACTAACTATCTTAAGAGCACCATAGTGATGCATATTAAGCACTAATCTTAACCTCTCGGGTAAATGGGATCAAATAATTATTATAATAGCACTGCAACACCACATACTAAGCATCAAGGCACTGGACTCTCTGGTTTAAGCATATGTCATGCATACTAGGAGAGCTTAAGCGTTACACTCACAGTGCCGAGGTGCTGCCCCCTCTCTGATGTCATTTTTTTAAGTTGAAAAGTTTTTATTATTTTAATTTCAGAGCTTTCAAATGATAAATAAAAGAGCACATACATACAATGCACGAATATGTAAAATAAATTAAAATATTTATTAAAATTAAAAATGATTACATAAGCTGTATATAAAAAGAAAATACAAAATAAAAAAATAAAAAGTGTGTGCGGGGGGTGGGGGCGCTAGTAATTATAGTCATCATCATCCTCCTCCTAGTCTTCTTCTTTTAGCTCCTATGGGGCATTCACATTAAGGCTGATAATGAGGCACTGTAGGAAAAGAAGCTTGACCCGGACCCTCATAAAAGCCACAGTTTTCAAACAAGTCAATAAGTGAGGCATTAAACTCACCATATATGAATATTGTTGTTATTATTGATCCATATGATGATTAAATTTTCTCTCTAGTTCCTGCTGGCATTGACTAGACTCACCAACCTTTTCTTAAATTCAAGACTTGTCCTCTAATTTCTTGGAGTTATTCATTTATGATCTTGGAGGATTTGGGCCTAGACTAAGGGATAAGAGAGCTTTCTTACACCTCAGTCCTCGAGCCAAATACCTCAATGACTCTTTTAGTCAAATAAGCTTTTTGTATAAAGACTTCCTCATTGAAACCCCCTCACATGCCCACCACAACACATAAAGTATAAATAAGAGAAGGATGACCAAACCCTATTATAGTACCACCCTTAAGCATATTGCAAATAGAATTACAAATAATCTTCCCTACATCCATAGTAAATCCCTTTTGAATTATAAAATTAAAAATGACTCTATCTCTAGTTACCTCACTGATATTTTTAGTAGACATTAGCTTGGCAAAAATAAAATAATGTCAAGCTTCAACAGTGAAGCCAGTGGAAAAAAACTGATAATTTTTTCCTCCCGCCTTTTCCACTAGATGTTAGAATTTCTAACAGTGAGAAAATTAAAGATTTCATCGAAGTCAAGATGATCATTATAATAGAATAGATATTAAATGTAATCTACATTTGGGAAACCTTAATATGCTTTAACAGTAGTACTATCAAATCTTACTAGTTTTTCTCGAACAAAAACTTGATTATTCTGGTACTCCATCAAGTTAGCAAAAAAACTCCCGCACCATGGGGATGACACCAAATTTATTGTCATAGGCTAGCTTCTTCGAGTCTCGCTCAGTAATGATACACCCCCCACGTACCCACACAGATTGATGAAACTCCTCATTGGGATGAGATGCTTATGTATGAGGGCATATTGACACCTCTCCTCGACTTAACCTAACAAATCATTAGTATCGACAACGCCTCTTCTTTCCCTTGTTGAAAAACTTTATTGGCATGATGGTTTTTCTAAAGAGGAAAATGTAAGCTATGAGAGAGAGAAAGAGAGAAAGAGAGAGCTCTGAGAATGCATAATAGAAAATGAGCAACCCAAGGGGTCCATTTATAAATTTGGCCTAGCTCCATGGAACTCTAATACCAGCGCTGAAGTGGTAACCTCTTGGGTTCAACAATAGTGGTCAAGTGTTGCATCATTCACATGCAGTGCTGCGATGCTGGTTAGTTGGTCATGTCGATTACTATACTGGTCAAAAGTGCAATTCATTACTATAAATTTTAAAAATGAAAAATGTATTAGGCATTGATTTAATGCCGTAGCGCTTTAATGCAGTACTGCAGCACTAGTCAAAAAGCTTGTCTTGTCTATTTTCTAGATTTTTTAAACTGACCTTTTGACTTGCACCGAGGCACTGATCAGCAAGTTAACTTGAATAAATTAAAATAAATAAAAACCAATCTTAAATGCTACGGCATTGTATGTATAGTGCTAAGGCACTGATCTTGTGCTCTTAAGACATAAATACCTATCTGATGATAGCTACAATGTTACCCATGATAATGCCACGACGCTACATGTTCAGTGCTATGGTGTTATCCTAGAAATGAAATGAACTTGAACTACCCGCATGTGCCCCAACACTTGTATAAAAATCTAAAGTAAAATGTTTAAAGATGCTGTGCAGATTAATATTCCTACTTGGGTCTTATAACTGAGTCTGAGTTAACAAAATCTAATTATTCCCAATGAGGGTTGTGTTGATTGTCAAATTCATCTGGAGGAGATATGTTTAAATTGGATGAAATTCATTGTAACTTAAAGTAAACAATCATCCACCTATCCATCATTTATTTATCAAGAATGATAAGCTAAGAAAATCCTTGCTCATAAAAGAGTCAATGCCAAATTAAACATATAACTATGTTCATACTCAAATAATCTCATGCCAGTAAGGACGTGGCTAGTGTTCTCTGTCTATGTGGTTTTGCCGCCAAACGGTACCACATAAAATGCATATATGACCAAAACCCTCTAACACCCTGACATCCATATATCTCTATTATATTTTTGTTATAATAATAGCTCATATGTTTCATAATGGCTTTGCTCCTTAAGCAATGAATTATAGAATATATTTAATAGGAAAAGACTTTCTGTTAACTATGGTCGACTTATAGAACATCTTGGATGACGTAACCCATGGCTGCTGATAATGATTCTTCAATTAGGAACTAATTCCCCTGGATAAGTAGACTATGGACCACGATAGCTCGAGATGATGGAATCATGAGATCTTGATCGGACATGTCATCATCCCCCATAATATACACTTTAAGTTAAATGAGTCATTTATGCCATGGTACGTACTACTAGACACCAATTCATATTATATAAGATATATTTTATTTTCCAACCTTAATCGAGAATACTCTTTTACTACAGTAAGAGGGGTAATTAACTACGAAGGCTTGCATTCATAGGAAGTGGAACCCAAATCTAAATAAACCTAACATAATGTTAGGAAAAAATTGGTTGCATATATATCAATCTATGTCACAAATAAAATATACTCTTACCCATCTTAATAAAGAGGGTGAAGAGCATCCTTGAAGGTGTGTTTTTTTAGAGATCATTGATACAACATTCATATCATTCCCTCCATCTATTATTAGTTTACACCTCTTTTTCTTACATAAGATATATATTGAGAAATTATTCTTTCCGCTTTAGTCTTGTTCTTCTCTAGAAGAAATCATGCACCTCATAACTAACATTGCATTAATTTTATTTGGATTCATTTCTTCATCTGATAGTGTTGTATCATCATGTATCTCTTCAATATCCTATTTTTCTCATAAATCTTCAAATTCATCGAGGATCATGACTTTTGCTCTACATTGATTTTGCATATGACCATTCATATGACATTTAAATCAATCTAGCTATTTTAAATTTTTAGATGTAGGTTCAGAGGAGATCATTTTAGAGGGGTTGTTCAATGTAGAAGGGTAAGGACTAATGATAGGCTTTTGAGATTGTGATGTGGGTGAATATTTAGAAGATATTTGAGTTTTTATCTTGGACATCAGCTTTCTTATATTTTTTTTAGAAGTAAAGCATAGTGAAAGTCATCCTCTAAAGTATGGGGATCATGAAGCTCTATCTCATTTATAATATCTACTCTTAAACTAATGATAAATTTATTAGCTATTTGCCACTCTTGATCAGTCCATTGAGTTCTAGCTATTAAGACTTTTAATTTATTTATATATTCCACTAATGATATATTCTCTTGTTTAAGAGTAGTTAATTATTCATGGAGCCTTTTATCATGATTTCTAAGATAATATTTAACCCTTAGAATTTCTTTCATTTCTACCCATGTTATGAGGTTTTTATCAAATCTCTTCTTTAGCTAAAATATTATTCCAATAGATTTTTGTATGGCCTAAAAATTTTATGTTAGTGAATATAATTCATTGAAAATCATCTATTTGATAGCAATCAAAGAAATCATCCATTTAGGTTAACAAATCTAAAAATTTATTAGGGTCATGAATTCCATCATATAATAGGGATTCTATCTTAACTTATTTTGTAGGTTCTTTAATGTTTCATCGACCCTAAGATGTTCTTGTCTAAGAGTGTTCCTTAGGTTTGGCCTTCTCGTAGGATAATCATCTCTAGGAAGTTCAATATTTTCCCCTCCTATATGTTCTAAGTCATCTGAGCATGGTTAGTTGATGGGGTTTGAAGCTTAGTACTCAAGGTTAGAATTTGGACGGTTAGGTTCATGAGAAGGTATTCTACCCTAGTGAATTTCTCTTCACTTTGCATAGATATCTCAAGTAAAGTCCTCTAGTTAGTTCAACTAATGGATTTGGGTGGCATGATGTAAACAAAAAAAGATGCAAATATGACACTCCAAATGAAATTTTAAATGTGTTAAGTGAACTAGATTTAACATAATGAGATGCACAAATTTTGAAAATGACTAGCTTTTAATAAACACAAAGTAACTCATGGATACTATAAAATATTAGGTAAACATGCAAAAAAACAAACATAAGATCTTTAAGGATATGAATTTGGTTTTTGTAAGGTTTGTATACTAAGTTTGGCTATTTAGTGAACTTTCCTTACTAAAGTTGTCACTCAAGTGTTATGGTTTGTAGTTAGATTAAATAGGGAATGGTTAGGCTTTATGAGTGGAGATAACTAGTTGGTAATAAAATAAATATTCGTAAGATTGCCTACTGCATGAATTTAGTTTGAGTTTCTAAGCAAAATCACTAAATTAGTAAAAAAAAACATTACACAAAATTCAAAACAAAACTAACCTTGGTTAGATTTGATATGAATTATTTATGAGCACTTTCTTCACGCCTCTAAACCTTTGGCTTTGATACCAATATTGGTGGATGTGTCATGGAGAGAAGACATCGCAGCAGATGGTGGAAGAAGAAATGCTCCAAGGTCTTTCACTCACCAAAGTGGGAAGGATACAAAGAAGTTATACTCACCCAAGTTATACTCCAACCAAAGAGTTTTCGCTCAAATTTTCATGCACAAATAAGTCCAATCTGCATTAGATCAAAATAAGTGTTTATATATATATATACAATACTCTAAGAGATGCATCCCTTTAGGAAAAAAACTACCATAACTTGAGAAAAAAAAAGAGAGTATGAACCTATCAATATGTAGCTTCAAGGCATTACAATTCAACATCAAGGAGCCATAGACCAGTGCAGAGGCTCTACAGTCCAACATCGAGGTGTTAGCTTCTCTGTCTCTAAGCACTAAATCCCACAAATATATCACCTAGGTGTTAAATTAACACTTATGAAATTTAACATATAAACTCACAGGATTTCAATCACAACTCTTATACAACACTTAAACATGATCAAATACATCCACTACTACATAATATAACACATAAAAAATAAATATCATAACACATAAAGTCTAATAAGAGTCCTCAAAGTTCAAGCTTTGGTTTGTGACTTTGTGACAGGTCCTTTCCTTCTTTGATGTGTTACATCATGGATGTTAGATATTGTATACCCAAGAAGCAAGCATGGACCTAACGAGTGTCCATGAGAAAAAAAATGATAAACATAGGCGCATCCAAAAAAGAAGAGTAGAGTTTAAACAAGTAATTGTTTCCTAGGAAGACTCACCCTAAGCGAGGAAACTTGAGGAGAGTCGCCCTTATCAAGCTACCTGCAGCAAGAAACTCAATTCACACATGAAGACACTACATACATACAAGTGATTACATAATCGAGAATTCACATCAGTCAACTCGCCCCACTAGAGTGGGCGATTATACTTAAGAACTCAACACTCAATATAAATCACTCGCCCAGTCTCTAGAACATTGATGAGTCCCTTATGTAATCGACCTAGCTAATAGTTTCCCCCTTGTCCTACAAAAGAGGAATTCTCAATGGGGCGGAGATCTTTTTTGTAGCCTTATACCTTTAGCTTTTTTACAATTCCAGGGGGTGAGATAGATAGTTTTTTATACTCAAATCTCTTACTTATACTTGCATTCTCAAAGATAATGGATTTTCATATACTTGCCTGCACTTTTTTATTCTATTTCTTTTTTTATCCCATCCGAAATAACCCTACTTTCTACTTGCCCAAGGAAATGTCTTTCATCATTCTACAAACAAATTTATATTCAACATCCTTTTAGGTGAGATGAGCATCAAAGGTGATGAGGACAAGGAGTAAGGTACCAAATAAAGTTGGTCCATCAATATAAAATCACTTGGAAGCAATATTGGTGAATACAAAGTAATTTTTTTGCATAGCAAGATTTAAAGGATATGAAAAATAGGATCACTTGCATAGTTCAGATCATTGCGATGAGAGGAAATAATGAAAATTTAAGCCTATGGAGAATGAAAGGTGCTCTAGCTTGGCAAGTAACTAAACTCAACATAGAAGAGAGCTATCCACAATGCTTGCCATTTATGATGAGTCCTACTAAGTGAGCAAGAAAGAAGTTGTTAGAGGATAAGTGAATATTGTTGGAGACTCACTAAACACCTTCTCTAAGAGAATAACAAAGGCTTTACCCCTACAAAAAATCAAGATTTTACACTTGAAATCTTACAACGGTCGCACCAACCATGTTAACCATGAAGTGTATTTTGAATCCACTAAGTTGTTGCTAGACCTGGATGATGCAATAAAGTGCTAACTATTCTTTAGTACTTTCATGGAGTCATCCTTCAGATAGTTTTCATGTCTAGCAGTTGGAATCATTACTTCTTTTGTAGAGTTCAAGAAAATATGCCTAGCATAATCTGCTAGTTCTTAGAAGTTCTTGAAGAGTTCTGAAGCTCTTCCATAGTTGAGACAAGAGACAAGTGAGTCCCTCAAGAAGAATTACTCATTTTCAAATGAAAAATGTTAAAAGTGAAAGATTTTGAGCTTGCAATTACACAGGTTACACTCATTCAAGTTTAAAGATTTAGAAAGTTTATCCTTAAAGAATAGTCACAGGTTACACTCGCTCAGTTTTGAGTCCAGAGAAAGCATAAAGGAAGAAGGTAATATACTCGATGAAAACAAATACCAATGCATAGGCACAAGTTTATAAATCTACCAACTCACTATGGATGCAATAAGTATTTACAATCGACTATAGTCACACCTCTATGGGCGTTAATGGCCAAGTTAGTGGGTGTTAATGGCCAAGTTAGTAATGTTATCTAGATTAAAGAATACTTCAACTAGCCACTTTCTTTGAAAGTTAACTTAGTTTATGATCAACCTAGGTATTATGCCTATCAATGCAACCATCAGCATAACACTGAGAAATACTAATATTTGAAAAGCTTAGTGGAGGAACTCACTAAAGTATTGAAATTTATGGAGTTCACAAAATGACTAGGGAAGTAAGTAGCTAAGCCTAGTAATGAACCTACTTCAGTTCATGCAATTCACATAGTTGGAGTAGTACCCACCATTTTCAATGGAGATGGAGACTCACCCAAGCGAGCTAGTCTCAAACAACTGCACTTAAGAGAAGTTAACATGATGGTCATGGTATGTGCATTGAGTATGATAATTATCCTAGCTAGTTTCTTGGAGAAAGACTAACTAATAGTCAAAAATCCATATAATAATGTGGTATTGTCATGGCATTAGTCACCAATCATACAGTAGAAAGTATTCTAATCAATATGGAGTGTAGTGAATGTCATCATCAAGTCTTTGTTCAACTAAATGAACTTGGTGAGTTCAAAACTCACCTTGACAAAAGGTCCCTTTATGGGTTTTTTTAGACAAAGAAGATAGATAAAAGAAATCATTACTCTCCCAATAACTTAGGGAAAGGGGGAAAAGTAGTTTACAACTTTGGTAAATTTCATCATCGGGGATGCACCCGCCACATATAACACTATTTTTGGCTGACCAATGCTCAGCACATTGAGAGCAGTGGTGTTGACTTATCGTGTGGCTATCAAATTCCTAGTAGGAGGAGAAGAAAATCACTATTAAGCGAAACTTAAGCCAATTCCAACCTTGCTACCTATTAGCAATCAACAACTCACAAAGAGTGAAAGAAGTGTAGTAATTGGAAATCACATGCTTAAGAGTGGACATCATCAAAGAAATTGAGGAGGTGCCAATTATTTAGGATATAAAACAAGTGTTAAGAATTAAGTAGACCTTCAGTGAAGAGTACAAAGAAGCCCTTGTTCAAGACCTCTAGTAGTATATACACACATCTTTTGGACAGTAGCAGAGATGCAAGGTATTGACATTAACGTTGTTTGCTAAAAGCTGAACATCAAAAAAGATGCCCAACAAATAAAGCAGAAGATAAGAAAAATGGTGGCTTTGCTTACTGAGCTAATTAAGAAAGAAGTCACCAAGCTTCTTGAAGCCAACTTCCTTAAAGAAGTTTAATATCTTGAATGAATCTCTAATGTCATTATGGTATAGAAGTCCAATGGCAACTGGAGAATGTGAGTAGACTTCACCAATTTAAACTCAACTTGTCTCAAGAATGGGTACCCACTTTTGACAATAGACACACTCGTCAACTCAATGATGGGTTGCCTAGTTGTAAGCCTTATAAACGCCTTCTCAGGGTATCATCAAATTCAATTGTTTTTTGTCAACTAAGAGAAAATGACTTTTATCACTGGAGAAGGATTATATTGCTATAGAGTAATGTCTTTTGGGCTAAAGAATGCATCGATGACTTATCAAAGAATGATAGATTGAGTGTTCAAGGAGTATAAGGGAAGAAATGAGGTAGTCTATGTGGATGACTTGCTAATTAAAAGCAAGTCACCTGAACAATATATAAAACACTTGAAAGAGACCTTTGCCACTCTAAAAAAATATAATATCAGACTCAACCCCTTGAAGTGCACATTCAATGCTGGATCAAGTAAGTTCTTAAGGTTCTTGATCACTGTAAAGGCATCAAAAAAAATCTTGATAAATTCAAAGCCATACTCGACATGACATAGCTGAGAACAACCAAAAAAGTTCAATGGCTCAGTGAGCAAGTCACAAAATTGAACAAATTCATCTTTAAGATAGAATGTTGCTCGCCATTCTTCAAAGTATTGGGAGGAAAGAAGAAGTTTGAGTACACTATAGAATGCCAGAAAGCTTTTAATGACCATAAAAGTCTACTTGCCTCACTATATTTACTGCAAATTCCAAAGGAAGGTAAAGGAATTGGGGAAGATTTAGTCAACTCAGTCTTAATCAGAGAATAACGGTAAAGAAAATGGCTGGTCTACTATGTAAGAAAGTCATTAAGCGGTGTCGAGTTGCACAATTAAAGAGTTATCCGACTACCAAGTTAGACTAAGAAATTATTGAATGAAAAAGGATGAACATAGAAGCCATCGAAACTACATTAAACCTACTTAAAGAGTTGTAGATTGGAGCGTCACTTAGACAGAGAAAAAAAACTAAGAGGTGAATGGCCAAGTATTATAATCACAACATCAGAGAAAAATATTTCGAGTGTGGCGACTTAGTATTGAAGAAAGTAGATGCAGCTCACCAAAACGTATTATGCAAACTCACTCATACATGGGATGGTCTTACCATTATCAAGGAGCAAATTAGACTAGAAGCTTATCAACTGTAGACACATTTAGGGCAAGATTTGCTGCATACTTAGAACACGAGGGACTTAAAGAAATTTTACTAATAAGGGAATTCTTACTGTTATATTAATTTTCTATTAAGTTATTTTTTTCTTTTTGTCAAATTATTATTTTCATTTAAACACTTTGATGATTATAATGAATTAGATCTTCTTGATTTCACTCTCTTAATGATTTTAATACTCATGAAAATACATTGCACAAAATTCAAAGTATGACAAATAAGAGTTTGATCATGATTCAAGAAAAAGGCTTGTCGAGTTATGTATTGGACAAAGTATATTTACTTAATAGATAATCCCTAGATATTTAATTAACTACATTTCTTCAGTGAGTTTGTGAGCTACATTGGCCCAAACCACAAGGTGAGCTACGGTGATTTAAGTTAAGACTCGGGGTGCTGCATCTAAACTCAGGCATTTTGTGAGTTATTTTTGACCCAAGTGTATAATGATCAACTCAATAAAATACAAAACAAAATCTTGATCATTGAAACTCACTCACCTTATATGCATAAAAAATATTAGAGGGAATAGAAATATAAACACTCTTTATGATTGGAAACTATAAATAAAAGACCAACACTCATTTCAATTGGTGATTAATGTGAAAGATTAATACTCTGTATGGTTGATGACTCTAACTAAAAGACAAATATTCCATGTAGATAATAATTAAGCGTAAGACCAATACTCCATGTGATGGATACTAAAGTGTGATCAATACTTTTTACTCTTTATATGCAAGTGTATATGTCGAATCAAGTAATACACAATGAGTAGAGTATCATTATCATGAGGATTAGAGTAAAAATAGATATTAATTTATATTAAGTTAAGTAAAAATCTCATTAAACTTAGTTTTATCTAACAAAATGCAAGTGATTAATTAAAATTACTATCTACTATTTTGCAAGATAATAAAAAGATTAATTTTTATAATTTTAGATTTTTATAGAAAATATATATGTGTTTTTCTTAATTTTAAAAGGAGTACTCTGAATTTATGGAATCATTTAGACTATGTATTATATTAAACTATATAGTGGATTAATTTAAACCTTATAGTATCAACTAAGAACAAAAGTGTTATATTCACTATCTCTAAACAAGTATAACCAAACCAATCCCTTTATCCAATTTTCTTCCTAATGTCAAGTAAATTTTGATTGGTTGCTTTACCTATATTTTCATTTAAATAATTACAAACCCTAAAAATAATCATTTATTTAATTGCTATTTATCGACCCAGAACTATTTAGCACATTATTATTTAATATATTTGTTTACCTTTTTCCTACTTATTCTTCTAGAATTCCATCAAAATCTCTAGATCACACTTATTTATAACTTTGTAATTAGCGAGGTTATAAATAAATGAAGCATGACAAAGAAGAAAAATGCATTTTCATTAAAAGTACAAGTAGTTTTTTTTATATTAATCCATAAATAAAGTCTAATATGATACAAATATCCCAAATTTCACATAAATTTAGAGCAATTTATAGATTAGTACTCAATAATAGAGAGAAAAAAAGAAAATCATATTAAACATAGTAAAAAAAGATGTAGGATAACCAGAAAGAAAGGAAAGAGCATGCCGAGTAGATATTCTAAGTCTACTCATAATCCTCTACTAATTCCTCGTGAAAATGTCCAGCATCCCTTATTGAAAATTCTTGGTTGTTGATGTCCTTCTCCACCTCTTACTTAAAAAAATATTCTTTCACACTACTCTTACACACTCTCACTATACTTGGAGTGCCACTCTCTAAGTGCTTTACAAAGAGCTCACAAAAAAACACTCACCCTCTTGCCAAGAAAAGTGAAAAAGAAAAATATTTGAAAAAAAAAGATTCATTTGCCTTAGAAATGTCCCTTTTATATATCTTAGATATAGCTCTAGTCGGTTGTCTAGACGCTCTATCATAGCTAGCTCAAAAATTGCTCGAAACCATTGTTGAACCATCATCAATCTATTTTATCGGGTCGTAGTGCTATGACATTATTGATGTAGCATTATGGTGCTGGGAGTGGCGTTGTTGATTCAATGCTACAGTATTATACTTTCTACTTCTACCTCATATTTTTCTCCTCGCACAACATCACAACGCTGGTTATGCAGTGACTAGGCGGTGAGCTTACTATAAAATTGATCTAAAATGAGTCTAATATGGCACCTCGGTACTGCTGATATAGCGCTTAGGAACTGACCTTACTGTAAAATTGCCCCAATATAGGCCATTTTCAATGTCGCGGTGTTGTTTTTGCAACACCTAAGCGCTAAGCCTAAATTTCTTCCTTTTTTTATTTTTTTTTTAAATTTTCCCATTATAACACATAATATATTGAAAATAAACACATTTTAACATAAAAATACATGATAAATGTCTTAAAATTATAAGTATTTTTTAAATTTAAACACTTATCAAAGTGTAAGACTAACACTCCATATAGTTGGTGACTATAAATAAAAGACCAACACTTAATGCAGTTGACGACTAAGCATAAGACCAATACTCTGTGTGGTTGTCAACTATGAATAAAAGATCAGTACTCTAGGTGCTTGGCAACAAAAACCTAAGCTCAACACTTTGTAGTTGGTGACTTGGTATTCCTATAATAATATAAAGCAATTGCTTAAAATAATTAATCAATGAGCACAATTAATAAGAGTATTCATTTAATGACTACATTCATAAATTGTATATGTTCAATTAATGGTACATTCAGTGAGCATATTCATTCAATGAGTACTTTACAAAGTGAACATATTCATAACGAGAAAGTATATTCATTTAACAAATATTCATAAAGTGAATATATTCATAATGTGTGAGTATATTCATTAAAAGAGTACATCTATAGAGCAAGTATATTTGCAAGCATAACAATATAGAGATGAGCATAATGAAAAGTTTTTTATTAAGAAAAATAATTTAAATACAAAAATAAGTAATGAGTATAAAAAATTCAAATTTAGATTTTCTCTTCTAACTCGCATACATAAAGAAAAGTACAAAGGCAAAAAAAGCCAGCTGGTGTTTTCTTCATCGTTGCTCTCCATTAGATCTAAAGCAGAGTAGGTACATTATCGAAGTCTAAGAATTCGACTTCCAATCAACCATGCTTCACTAATTTGTCTATGACAAACTCGGCGCCCTCCTTAAACTTTTGTTGCAACAAACTCTTATACTCTTTGAAATTAAGAAAGCTAAACACCTCAGCTTCCTTATATTGAAACTCCTAAGAACCATGAGAATGTTTAGCGTCTAACTTTTATTTGTCTCAAAGAGGCAAATCAATTACAAAATTACCCAATCTTTCTTTGCTTGTTGTTGCTTCATTTTCTCTTGGAGCTTGGTAAGCTTAAACTTGGCGCATTGAAGCACATCCTTCATTGAGTTGTATTCCATTATGATGATTATAAGATATTTTATTTTTAAAAAGAATTTCTTGATGAGTTTATAGGTTGATAGTCATGCCATCACTTGAGTGGTCATGGTTGCATAAGGGAGTTGAGTCGTAGGCATCTCTTCAAGTATAATGTCTAGCTCTTGAAAAAAAAAAATCAAATGTCCTAACCTAAAGGCTTCACTCATCAAATCAGACATATTAAGAGTATAATTATTCTTTGGATAAATGTAATAAGGTTCATCTACATGCTCCTTACCTTTATTGCTCTTCATCCTTTGTGAGATATGAAGAAGGGCACTCACTACCCACTTTTTGGACCTTTTAGAAGTAGAACTCAGCCCAACCACACTCGTATCCTTAGTCGACCTCCCCAAAATGACCTTAGCAAGGCTAGCCTTCCTCTTTCTCTCCTTTCTCAAACTCGCCAAGGAATCACTACCTTGTCGGTAGTAAAGGGAGTGAGTTCAATTAGCAGTGCCCACCCTACTGAATACTTGATGAAATAAAGTTTGGAATGCTAGTTCCTAACTTTATTTGATAGACTCACAATTTTTAGATGGACTGCTGAGAACTAGATAGTTCCATCCTTGTGACCCTTCATAGAGAAAACGTGGCAAAAATAAGGTTAAACTCTAGACCATCCCTTCTTATGAAAACTCATCTCCGATCTACCTAAGAGTTATGAAGGACTAACCATGGGAGTCAATGAATGGCCATCATCTCCCTCTATAGATTCATGAACACTCGACCCATTCAGTTGAATAGTAAAATGAGTGTGTGAGATTGTACAAGAAATATCAATGTCGATAAAGGTGAAATTCATATCCATGGCAATGTTAAGAAGATATGACACCCAAGAAGAGGGTGGGGGTGAATTGGGTAAATAAAATATTTTTCAAAATAAAACTTAACTTTGAACTTTGTAAAAAACTTAGTTGCAAAGCGTGAATAAAGTATATTATAAAAAGAGAGCAAGCAACCAAGCAAGTAAAGTATAGAAAAAAATAAAGATAGGAGGTACTAATCAAAATGAGATTATACCCAATTTTTCGTACTTTCCTACATCGGGCAAGTACAACTCTAACTCCATACTTTCCTACGATGGGCAACTACAACCCCAACACTTTACAACAAGAAGAATAATAAAAAATTGCAATTTATATGTCTAACTCTTAATTTTAAAATGATTTCGCACTCAACATAATACAACACAATGATATAACAAATAAAGAGAAAAGAGCTCAATATTTATGTTATATATTTAATGATTTTGAAAAGGTGTAAACAATAGCTTAACTTTAAATTCAATAAAGTACTTTAAAATGATTTAATAAAAGCTTGCATAAGTTATGAAAGAGCAAAGACACTAAAAGAACTTTTTAAACTGCTTACACGAAGTAGAAAGAAAAGAACAATTAAAATAAAACCTTAAAGAGAAAAGATAAAATCAAAGTGAAAATCTTTATAAGTTATTGAATATGAATGAACAAAGATTTTAAAAGATCTTAAACTTAAAAGCACATCAATCTATCTCATCCAAAACATGACAATGAAATTACTAATTGAAAAGATTGAAATAATTTAGAAATTATTCTTACTCAAGTCCTTAATGTATGATCAATGAGAATAATGACTTGATTTTGATCTTTCCAAGGCTTAAAAGAAGCTTGAAAGGGTTGAAATAAATCTCCATTTGAATGATGTTGAAGAAGTAATGGAAGAAGATGATCTCAAGCACAATATCTTCTTGCAGACTTCAATTTATGTCTTGATCAAGGTGAAATCAATGGAAGAAAGTGAGCTTTGGCACCTTGAATCAACTAAGACTTTAGCAAAGGTCTCAGCCAAGAAGAAACCAAATGTGAAAGAAAGAGTTTTGCACTTGAACTCAAGAAATACTTCAAAAAAATTGATTAGCAAGAGGTTGGCCTAGTTGGGAGAAGTAAGGAAAAAAAGAGCTAATAATTAACCTCATTATATAGATGAGAGGTTCATTCAAAACATGAAAGAAATAAGAGAGAAGGAATAAGAGGGAAATTCACATAAAGAGGTAATTTTATTTTGGACAAATTAGCACATGGAAATAAATTCAAAAATAATTTCAAATTTGAATGCATAAGATCAGCCAATTAAGAGAGAAAAGAGAGGGAGACATCACTTAGATTAATTAAGCAATTTCAATATAATTAACCATCAAGTAATTTTCGGTCAAGGCAAGATCAATGGAGGGAAATTACTTAAGGTAAGTTATTTGAATTCAAATAATAAATCACATAATAAAAAGCTTGAATTCTAATTAAATTAAGCATAAGAGTGGTCGGCCAAAGCAAAGAAGAGGGAAAGGATATTAATAAAATTTAGCATAAATGAATTAAATCCAAATAAGGAAATAATTAATCATGAATAGAAATTGAATTAATTCAAAAATAAATTGAATTTATTTGGTTAATTTGCATAGGACAGTCAAACACTTTCCAAGGAGGGATTCAATCAATATTAATACAAATAATATGATATATTAAATTAACTAAGTTAAATTGAATGAGAAAGGAAAGATTTAAAATTAAAAACCAATAAGATAAATCTAAGATAATATATAGGAGATTTCAGCCAAGGACATTCCAAACTTGAATCAATCATTAATCAATGAATAAATCACATGTAAATAATGAAAAATCAATTTAAGAAGCTTTTGAAATATTTGAATAAAGTAATTCAATCAAAATTAAATAATAAGGGGTCGGCCACAAAATTTTCTAAATTGGAAAATCAAATTTAGAAAATACATTTAATTTAAAATTAAATTGTATTTGAATTTAAATCAACTTAGATTAAATTAATTAAATTTAAATAAGATAAGTAAAAATGTATTATGGGTCGGCCACATCATGCCATCAATGAATAAAACTCATTTGGAAATACGTTAAGGCAAAAATGTAATTTAAAATTAAAAAATATTTAAATTCAAATCTCAAATAAATATGAATTTTAAAATTCTATAAATAAGGGAAAATAATATAAAAATAATTTTAATAAATCTCATAATATTTATCATGCCAAAATTCATAAAAATTGGGTCAAAATAAAATTAGGAAGAGATTATTGATAGGAGAGAGAAAATAGAGAATAGTAGAGAAAAATAAATAATTTGAATAATGAAAAAATAACTTAATTTTCATGCCAAAATAAATGGATAATTTGTAAGGCCAAGCATGAAAATAACTCAATGAAGTGTGAAATAAATCCAACTCACTTAATAACACAATGGATAATACTTAATCTAATGTAAGTACTTAAATTATCCAAAAAGAATAATTCAAAAAATAATTCAAAAATCGATCCCATTAAAAGTGAAAAAAAATATGAAAAAATTCAAATAAATGATATGGAGATGTTTAAGCCATTATTTTTATATTATTGAGGTCTTATTTATCTTATTATTGCAAAACTTCGGAGGATTCCCAAAATGTTGTAGCCCAGCTGATAATCTAATTGAGTACACTGAGTCTAATTAGTTTTTTTTGAAACACTTGAAATAAAAATATTAGTTCCATCAAATAATATATTTGTTATCATCAAAATCAATTGCATAAGTAATGAAGCTCATGAATTCAACAGGTGAGACAGTCTTCAACTATCATTTATTAAGTTCTCGACAACTTGCCTACAAGAACTTTTTTCCACCAGATTGGAACATCACTCATCTTGGGAATGCTCACTCCCACTAAGAACACTCGCATTTAGTCATGAGTTTTTGTCGCTGTCCTTACTAGGAGTAATTTTGCATGCAAGTGATGCCACCAAAGAACCTGCTTCAATAGGCAGTGCTACAACAAGTTTAGTCACCTTATTTTGCTTCTTCTTTCTTTGTAAATTGGACCAAAGATCAACAAGTTTTTGAGCACATGACTAGTGTTTGTTCTATCACCAAAGGGAGCTTAACAAAAAAGGCTAGATGAGTTCCATGAAGATGGTAATATAGAAAGCTAGCTTTGGTGCTCAATTTCTTTTTATAGCCCAGAGTGTAGAGAAAACTCCAAAAAATGAGTTAAGTCAAAAGTAATGTGATGTAAATGCTAGAAAAAATTTGGATAATTTTTTTTTTTGAATTAAATGCTAATAATTAATAAGTATTTTTATTCTTCTATGTTTTCAAGTCACTTCTTCAAGTAGTAAACTAATTGAGAAGCGAAATCTATACTCATGAAGCATATATGGATTTGACGAGTGACCATAAGAGACAAAGGATCAACACAGGGCATCCATACAAGAAGAGTAATGTCTAAACAAATAATTCACTCAGCTAGGAGGACTAGCCCTAAGCTAGGAAACTCAAGGAGAGATCACCTATATCAAATGATCAACATCTTGTGACTTACCTCGCACACGAAAACTCGTCCACAAACGAGCGATATGTAGCCAAACATTCACATTAGTCAACTCGAACTACCGGTGAGCAACTATATTCAATAATCAATACTCAACACATATCACTTTCCCACTTTTTAGATCATTAATTAGTCCCTTATGCAACCAATCAAGCTGACTTGTAATTTATTTATGTAGCACCTTAGCCTTATAAAAGAGGAATGTTCAAAGGAGCGGGGATCTTTTTTTTTCCAATTTTTTTCTTCAACCTTTTAACGGTTCCAGTTGGCGAGAGAGTACTCAAACCTCCTACTTGTATTTATATTCTTAGAGATAATAAAATTTCTTATACTAGCCTGAAAACTTTTTGTTCCGTTTTCTGTCTTATTTGAACTAGCACTGTTTTCAACGTGCTTAAGAAAAAGTTTTTCATCTTTCCATGAATAAAATTGAATTAAATAGATATAAATGAATGTAATTATATAAAAATGATGTCATATGTGTATAAATATACTTAAAAAATTTATAATTGATATGACTCTCAAAATACCACTAGTCAAAATACAAATCTTGATGTCGAAAGCGATATGATTTTGAGTCAAACCGATCGAGATCAAGACTTAAAATATCATGGAATCTTTGGGACATCAATTAAATCTCAAAATAGCTCTCAAATGTGGAGTGTTTATGGTGAAATCGAAGCTAGCGATCTAACGAGCCTAAGATCTCATAATTCGACTTCATTTGGGCATCCAAATGCTCAAAATACATCAAATGATCAAAAGAATCATCCCGCCGTCCGATAGAGTGAGCTTACATGAATTTAGAATCACCTCCTCCCATCATAAACAGCCATTCCTCAC
Source organism: Cymbidium sinense (assembly GCA_021442155.1). Taxonomy (NCBI): domain Eukaryota; kingdom Viridiplantae; phylum Streptophyta; class Magnoliopsida; order Asparagales; family Orchidaceae; genus Cymbidium; species Cymbidium sinense. The sequence goes on along the minus strand of CM038228.1, from coordinate 27,580,948 downwards.
ATGAGAGAGTGAAGGAAGTGGGTGAAGAAGAAGAGGAGAAGCAAGAAGAGGGAGGAAGAGGAAGAGTCCGAAAAGCAGGAGAAGAGGAAAAAAGAAAAAGGAAGAGTCCGAAGATAAAAGTGAGAGGAAGAGAGAGCTCAAGCTCAAGATTCTCCAAACAAGATCGCATCCCAAGCAAGATCGACTCCGCCGACTCATCAACCACCACCACCACCACCGTCATTACTAATCTCTATTCACCGAAGTTACCCAAAGATCTCCACCATCGAATACATAACTGATCTTATTACACATATTCCTCTCTCATACGCAATTGTAATCCGTTATCGGAAGACTTTCTCAAACAGATACATAGTTGGCCAGTGGTTTTTCCCCTTTTCTATATTTTCCACGTTAAAATTTTGTCTCGCTCTCTTTAATTACTGCAGTGTTTGACTAATCGTAAAGTTAACTTTCACTCTACCGAGGCTAAGACGCAACAATAATTATCATAATAATAATTTTTAAGATTTAGCCCGCTCATACTTTACTAAATCAAGCTTTACAGAATGTGCTAAATCTTTCTTAAGAGTTAAAATTACATCTTTATTAAAGGGTCGTTTGATTGCAGAATTTGAGCAGGATTTAAGCCAGATTTAACTTAATTATAGCCAAATGGTATTTTTGAATAAGTTAAATCCATCGCTTTGGGCAATCCCTAAAGACGCTTTCGCATGGTTGAATCCAGATTTATTAAATCCTGTTTGGTAGGCAGATTTACGGGATTTAGACAAGCAGAAGCACGCGAAGGGGGTAGGAGGAAACACGAGGGTTACCTTCGCGATGTCTCCCTTCTCTTTTTCGAGCAGCAGGAGCGGGGAGAAAGACGAGGGTTCCGAATATTGAAATCCAGTCAAGATGTTACCAAATTTTGGGCTGATTGCTGGAATAAGAAAAAAGGGAGAGGTAAGTCGCTACAGTAAAAATATTTTTACTTAAAATTAATTTAACTTAACATTTTGTAGATAATGAGTAATTAATATATTATCTTAGATTAATTATAATTTAATGAAATTAAATATATCTGATATTGATTTAATAATTTATTATTAATTATAGATTTTTAATTAATATTTAATTAAAATATTATCTTATAATAATTATATTTTAATGATAATTTAAAATTATTTAGATAATGATTAATTAATATGTTATCTTAGATTAATTATAATTTAATGAAATTAAATACTATTGATAAAAGTTTAAAAATTTTATGATTAATTAATAAATTTAATTAATATTTAATCTAATAATAATTATATTTCAATTAGTTTAATTGTAATTGACGTTAGCAAAATGAAAAATAACTTAAGTAAAATATATTTTTTTATGTAAATTGACTAAATAGAAAGTATTATTTAATTCACTTATTTGATTATAAATTAATGATTTATTAATATAATATTATAATTAATAATATTCTCTCAAATAAATTAAATATAAATATATTAATTAAAACAATTAATATTACTTAATTATAATTATACACTTAACTAAATTTAATTGCATAGAAATTATTATTTAAAATAATTTAAAAAGTTATAAATTAAATATTAATTTGTTTAATTAAGATTAAAATATATTAAATAGATATAATAAAATATAACTTTAACATAATAATTATTAAAATTATATTTGACTTAATTAACTTAAATTTTAAAGTAGGTAGCTAAACAATTATTTAAAATTTAATTGAATTTAAGTTTTATAATATAAAATAATTTTAAAATTTATATGATTCAAAATTTTCTAAATTAGGATTTATAGAATTTATTAAATCTTAATTGGGTTAATTCCCATACAAACCCTAACAATTAAAATTATATCCTACTAAACAGCTTTGATTAGGACTGTAAAAAAAACTCACTTTTTGTGAGCAATTCATGTTCGACTTGTTAATTTAATTAGCAAGTCAATGCAAAGAAATATTTTAAGCTTCGTTTATAAACAAATTGAACATGAATAATCCTTCTTTAGATTATGTTGAACTCTATTTAGCTTATAATAAAAAAATTATATATATATATATATATGGGATTTACATACATACCACGTCAAACTTCCCTATTTACATATTTAACACCTAAACTCACTATTTTACAAATTTAACACATAAATCATTCTAACACAACAATAATACCACTTTCTGTCTCCACAAAATTCCTCGTAACTGTTCGTTTCTTCCCAACAGGGATGCGTCATTCGTTATCAAGCCGCTTCTCTCAAAGCTCGTAACGCCGCTTCTTCTAACGACGCTAAGCTCATCCCTCAACAACAAGGCTGCTCATCGAGGTTTCCTGCGTTTTCCCTTTAGCCATCAACGATCTTCTTCTTGTGATATGTAGATTTTTTTACAAACCACCGTTGCACGTCATTCAGTTTATAGGTGCGATGTAATGCGGTTTTATTGAACTTGGGTATTGCGCTTTTATTCTGTAGTTGTAGTAGGGACTACATAACAAAAAAGAAAAAAATGAAAGTGAAAAACAGAGACATTGTATTGCGGTTTTCTCCTGAAAAATGTTAATTTGCTCGGGGTACAGATTTGTCGTAAATAAACTGTTTACTGTTGCATTATTTGTGTTTACTGTTTACGTACAATAGAGACTGCTTAACAAAAAAGAAAATCAATGTGGAAAATAGAAACAATGTACTGTGGTTTTAATCTTATTTCACTTTTATAGATTTTTTTGTACTTAACTGCAACAGTGTTTTTTCTGTATTCTTGAAAGTTATAGAAAAACATAAACAATTCTTTCTCTGTTAATTATATTGGACTTTGGTTAACATCGAATGCTGAGAAATTATTTTCTAGTTACCCTACCAAGGAGGATGGCTAAATTTTAATTTAAAAATAGATATGAGTCAGTGGCTACATGTAATATTCAAATTTGGTGGACATTGAGTTGAAGTCAAAGAAAACAAATATAAGTAAATATGAAGGCGGAAAACAAAGGACAATTAAGCTTGAGAAAGACCTACTCAATGTTATTGTGCTTAAAGAGAATGTGGAAGGAATTTGCCCATGGATACAAGGATATAGATTTAAGTTATACTATCATATTTTTGGGATATGTCCAAAGGAATATAGACTTATTGAAAGTGACGTTGAAATTTTGCAAATGATTGAAATATTTTGCAAGTATCAAGGTTGGGGTGGTGGTTGCAAAAGACGAAGATAATGCAAATAACACATTGCCACAAGATAGAGATGTTTGTTTTCATAGTGACATGCTTGAGTGCAATTATTCCTATCCCAATAGTGTTGATGCTTCTAACTCTCTACTCGATGAAGTTAATGATGCCAAAGCTTTAATAGCCGGTGCATGTTTTCAAGATTCAATAACTTTCAAACAAGCCTTACGAACCACTGCAATTATAAATAATTTTGGGATTAAGATCAAAGCTAGCGATAAAACTCATATTATAGCTACTTGCTCATACAGAGATTGTCCATGGAGAATTAGAGCATCACTTTGTATGTACCTCCATGAGAACCACTGTTGATAGTAGAACTCGTGTCAAGTTACCAATTAGAAGGGAAGAAATTTGAAAAACAATAACTTAGATTGATAGATTTTTGAAAATTATTTTCGATGTGACTACTTTTAGTTTTTGATACTATAGACTTTCTGACAAAGTCACACAGCTTTTGTTCCTCACATTTTCATTTTATATAAATCTTGCTATTATCAACGCTATATATCTATGCACTATTTTCTAATTTCCTATTATCAGTTTCGTATTGCAACATACTTTGATAATGAGCTTTCTGGTAAGTCAAGGGTATGAAAATTTTTCATACACTATTTTCTAATTTTCTATTATCTGTGCACTATTTTCTAATTTCTTATTAAGTCAATTTGTAGCAGACTGAAGGCAAAAGATGGTAGAATTAGAGGTAATTTGATGGGAAAGCGAGTGTCATGGAGCATAGCTTTGAATTTCTGTATTGCATAACTTGTTACATGTTTGTGTTTTAATGGTTAAAACTGTACCAGGCTGAAGGAGTTGGTTGAGTATGGGCCTCATCCTCCTCCCATAAAGATAGGTGCAAAGTACATAATTAGGGAAGAATTTCAAAGCTCTTCAATGTTTTGATACCAGTTTTCTTATATCATGTAAATGTATATCAACTTATGGCAACTTTTTTCAGGAAAGAACTAACTCTTGCCTGATGAGAACTCACTTCGATCGATTGCAAGAAATCAGCTGTCATACTTTCAGTTTGATTTTGTTTCAGCTTTTAAATCCTACTTGTTATCTATTGAGTTACATATGTGCTTCTCCTTCTTCAGGTGGCTGTGGCCCATACGATTGGACATGTTGCTGCAACTGTATGCTGTTGTTTGAATTATAAATATATAAATTTTATCATAAATGTCATTTTTCTGAATTCATTACATCAAATCGTGCTTAAATGGTTATTTTTCTTGATTGCTAGACATTTTGTTTTGTTCTTTTTTTTTTCCATTGCTAGATTCTTATTTCAGCAGTGCTAGCTTCTTATTTTGGTTACTCCATGATATCCTTATTCTTTTCTATACTACTAGATTCTTCTTCTTTAGCCTCCCTAGTTCAAACTTTTTATTTCTTGGTGCTGGATGATAAACTATTATTTGGAACCTCTTTCTTCTGTTTGGCATACCTTTATAGATAATTTTATTGACTAGTTGTATTCTCTATGACTGATTTCAACTTTATTCCACTCTTTTTTTCTTTTCTTTTCACCTACGCCTCAAGATGTCCTAACATTTCTCAGCTCCAATCAAATTCATTACAAAATTCATCTAAAAAGTTGTCTTACCATAGTTTCTTTTGTTATCCCCATAGAGTACACATAAATACTCTGGTAACAAATAATCGTTAGATATAGAAACTATTTGTGATGATTTTGCATCGTCTATATGCTACTTACCTGTCGTTCTTGTAGGCAGTTGAGCCTAGTTTTGCAATTTCAACCATGCTGAAAGATACAATACTTGAAAGTGCTTCTAATATTGGAGTTCTCCGTGTAGACCCGTCATTAGAACCATGCAAGGACCATTTTATTTATAGATCAAAAAGATATGTCGAACAGATGGCACAAATCGAAAAATATGAAGGGAGTCTTGAGGAATTTGCTCAAGGCAAGTCTTGTTAATTTTCAGTCTGCTCAGCCTAAGACGATCACCGGATTCCAGACGCATTCGACTCCCGTGTTGCTCGTAGTCGGGGAACGAGCAGAGATAGCGACTGAGAAGTAAATTGTTAAAACCCTTCTAATTTATCTATAACTTCATAGTTCCACACTTTAAATAGATCCCCATCAACTTCAGATTTCATATGTTATGATTTCACATATTTGTCTTCTGAATGTCGCTTTGCCCTCAGGTACATTCCACTTACTCCAGTTTCGGAAGGTTTTGTCATCTTGAGAGAGAACCCTGATTACCAAGATGATCATTAAGACAAATTTAAACGCAATTCTACATCTAACGGCTAGTTGTCTTAAACTTAAAGCCATGCCATGGGCAACTGGAGCGCGTCTACTCAAATTGGTTCTGTGAATCTTTGATGACATAGAATTATTTTTCGAGACTTAATCAACTTGTGTCATTTCTTATACAAGAACGGAGAGATTCAGGTAGTCCGAGCAATGTATTGAAGCCATAAATTTTGCTTGTTTGAATTGAGCTGGTGTTTATGTTATTTTCTAATTTCAACACTTTCCTGTGAGTTTAAATTATTGTATTAAGTTTCTTCCAACAACAGTTGTCTTATTATTATTATTGTCTGAAAAATATCCTTTACTGAACTATTCTAACTTAGAATCATGGAATTTCGATTTGAGGTAGAGTTGTTTGAACTCTGGTGGATGCTGATTTTATGCATTGCCAATGTCAGAACAATGAGAAATTTTGGCAGTTGCTAGGTTCAGTTTTTTTTCAAATATTAATGATTCTGAGAGTTGAAACTGTACAGTTTTTATACCTTATTAGTAATTTTGTTCGAGTAAATTGGATGATTTTTCTTTTCTCAAAATAGCAAAATATGCGTTGGTGATTTACAGATTAATAGTGATATGGGGAAAAAAAGATCAGGATACTTTGATTTAATTTTAACTAAGATTAATTTTAAAGGTTTTGAATTTATTTTAAGATGTGTAATATATAAAATTTATATGTTTTATCTTAGTTAAATTTAATGATTATGACTACAGTACTCAGAATTCTATTATTTATGCAGATGAAGTTTATTTCTAAAATGTGAAATCCATTCATTGTGGAAAACAAGGATTCTTAGCACAAGTACTAACCATAATTCCATTATTTTAGAAATTACAAGTACTAATCAGCCGCAAAGTGATACTCAAACACAACGATAGAGTTGAATGTTGTAAGAACTAAAATTCAGGAGTACATTGACGATGACATCGATCTAAATCATAATCCATATGCTATTACCACACACTTCACCTACACATATAACAAACAACCAAAAAAAAGAGAATAACAATAATAAGGAAAATTTTTAAAAATCTTAATTAATGTGTGAAAAAATTTTTTTTTTAGAAATATCGTCATTCATTTGACGGACGACGTCATGCCGGCCTGTCAAATCAAACGATTAATTGGAATAATTTTTTTTTTATCAATTATGGAGAGAGAGAGAGAGATAGAGATTTTATTTTATTTTAATTAATATAATTATTTAAAATATTTATATATAATTTATATTTTATAAAATATTTAAAATATATATATATATATATATATATATATATATATATATATATATATATATTTATTTATTTATTTATTATATATATTTAAATATATATTAATTTTTTAATTATATATAAATTTAGAAATTTATTTAATAATTTATTAATTAATAATTATTTAAAATATATAATTTTATTAATTTTGTTAATATATAATAAAAAATATTTAAAATATATAAATAAATAATTTTAATAAATAAATAAAGAAAGAAAGAAATTATATAAATATTTTATAAATTATATAAATAAAGTAATATATATATATATATATATATATATATATATATACTTATAAATTTATTTATTTATATATTTAAATTATATAAATATTTTTAAGTTATATAAATAATTTAAAATATTTAAAATATATAAATAAATAAATAATATATATATATATATATATATATATATATATTATATTTAATTAGTTATTTATTGATTTAAAAATATTTATTTATTTAAAATACATAATTAGTTAAATAAATAAATAAAAAATTTTAAATTATATAAATACTTAGTTGTTTATATATTTATAAAATATTTAGTTATTTATATATTTACTTATTTATTATATAAAGCCAATAAATTATATAAATATTTTATAAATTTTATAAATAAAGTAATTATATATATATTTATAAATTTATTTTAGTTATTTATATATTTAAATTATATAAATATTTTTAAGTTATATAAATAATTTAAAATATTTAAAATGTATAATTTAAAAATAATTTTTATAAAATATTTTAATTATATATATATATATATATATATATTTATATAAGTCTAATAACTAATTAAATAAATAACTAATTAAATAAATATATATATATATATATAAATAACTAATTATTTATTTATATATTTTAAATATTTTTAAATTATTTATATAACTTAAAAATATTTATATAATTTAAATATATAAATAACTAAATAAATTTATAAATATATATATATATATATATACTTTATTTATATAATTTATAAAATATTTATATAATTTATTTCTTTGTTTATTTATTTATTAAAAATTATTTATTTATATATTTTAAATATTTTTAATTATATATTAACAAAAATTAATGAAGATTATATATTTTAAATAATTATATTAATTAATAAAAAATTATTAAATAAATTTCTAAATTTATATATATAATTAAAAATATTTTTAAATTATATATTTAATTATATATAGAAAATAAATAAATAACTAAATATATAAATATTTAGTTATTAAATATTTTATAAAAAATATTTTTAAATTATATATTTTAAATATTTTAAATAATTATATTAATTAAAATAAAATAAAATCTCTATCTCTCTCTCCCCTCTCAGTCTCCTCTCTCTCTCTCTCCCTCCCTCCGCGTGATTGATAAAATCACGTAAAAAAAATAAAATTATTCCGTTGAAGGATTTGATCGACGTCACGTGGCCACCGAAACACGACTATGCCTATTTTTCTAAAAAAAATTTTTTCATGCCTAAACACATAATTAAGATTAACACAGTGCCTATTTTAAAGATTTTTCCTAACAATAACTCCAACAAAAATTTTCATAAGAGTTAATATGAGCTCGATCTTCATTCTGACTATCTCATCATGAGCTCTTAATAGACGAAACACATCATGTATTAAAGGTTCAACTTCATCTACCAAATTAAAAAAACCGCAATCATCTTGTGTTCTGTTTCGAGGGCATTGATAAAATTTTTTCCTGGTATTCGATCCTCTATGAGTAGTGTATATAATGCATTGTAAGTTACACCTGCATCTCACTTGATTGTTTTGGAGCACATTCCCTGTTGTTGACGATTGACTCGAGCTCATTCCTGATATTATTGAAAAAGGCTTTAGTCAATTCATATATTAAAAATTATATGTAGCATCAAATAAAGTACAATTAGTTTTTTGTTCCTGGAACTATGAACAAGTGCTTTTACTTCAAAATATCACAATACCAGGAACAATCATAGTTCCTGGATATTTTAGTTATGACTAATTTTTATAAAATAAAATGCATCTTATCATGTATAGAACAAGTGCTAAGTGTTGAGGCTATAGTTGACACATAAGTATCACTAATTTTTAACAAGAGAGGCTAATAAGTGAACCAATCAATAAAATTCTTAGCAAAGGTAAAAGAGTTTCCAATTCATGAAAAAATACATCCCATTCCCAATTACCTCTTTGAAAAGAGTTTCCAATTCATCCTCCTTGAGATTCCATTTTCTTTGAAATGAACGTTAACTTACTCTATAAGAAATGACTGAAAACTTGATGTGCATCTAAATAGGCTAGCAATACTTTAGAAAAAACTATTACGCATCTCAGCCTAGTATTTGTGCGAGAGTATTGAGAATGTGGAATTCTCATGTGTGAAAATTCATAAGAGATGTAGAGACATTCATTTATGTTTATGCAATATAGCTTTTCTAAACTAATTATACTAAATATTACATAAACTTATTAAATATGAAAAAATAATGATTCTTAAGGAATACAACAAAAAAAGAACAATGAATACATGTGATAGCACATCCTTGGTATGCTTTTGCTATGCAAACAGAAGTTAAGCATGAATTCTTTTCATTGTCTAAGATTACATAAGCATTGTATTATAAATTCAAATTGTACTTTATCATCAATCATATAAAAAAAAAGTGTGACGCAGCATCTTTTCTATCACAAATAACAAAAAGCTTTTCGGTTTTACACATCTCGGCCTATACTTGTGCGGGAGTATTGAGAATGTGGAATGAGGGTTTATGAAACTTGTAAAAAAGCTTTTCGATTTTACGCATCTCAGCCTATACTTCTGCCGAAGTATTGAGAATGTGGAATGAGGGTATCTGAAACTTACCTCTAACTCCTTCACACGAATCTCGGCCCAGTACTTTGTAACGACAGATGATAGAAGTTAAAAGAGCAGTGAGGAGGTGCGGAGAGGAGGTCCGACTCAGACCTTGTTGGACAGGAGAGCTGCTGTAGGAGAAGTTTTTTAACGGATGAGCTTCACGCGTCTTTGTTAGGAAGATGACGGATGGAAGATAGGCGTTAATCATGTATTGTTAGGAAGAAACGAATAGTTACGGGGAGTTTTGAGAGACAAAAAGTAATATTACTGTTGTGTTAAAATGATTTAGGTGTTAAATTTATAAAATAGTGAGTTTAGGTATTAAATATGTAAATAGGGAAGTTTGATGTGGTATGTATGTAAATTCCCCTATATATATATATATATATATAAGATTAATACAAGTTCAAATCTTCTCTTATTTATATTTTTTAAATTATTATTTTTTGAATTATTTCAAATTTATATGAATCATTTTAAATAATTTAAGTCGAATAAGAATACTAAAATATTGAGCCATTTAGAATACTAACAGGCTAACAGCAACAAGAGAGTAATTTTAGATTTGGCTCTCTCAAAGCTAGGCTCGTTTATACCTTGGGCCCTTGATACTTCTCCGTCGATAACCAAATACGCCTTGAAGCAGTGATCCATGGCTTCGTCAATCCGCCCCTTTGATCCCTCACTCTACGAACACCTCCTCCGCTTCTCTCTTCATCATCCTTCCCTGCAGGCCATGAGCCCCTGCACTGTAACCACCCCTCTCCGTTGCCGCTGCCGCTGCCGCTGCAGCAGCTCAATCGCAATAAAAAGGTAACCAAAAAAAAAAAAAAATCCATGTGTTGTCAATCTTGTAAAAGCTTCCACTTTTAATTGAACTCACTCTCCTTTAGCAGAGCTGAAAAGATACGGCCGAAGGAATCAAGTAAGAACGGTAAGGCCCGCTTACGCCTGCGCTTAGACCACCAGGTGCAGTTCGGGGAGCACGTGGCAGTCCTTGGCTCGACCAAGGAGTTTGGGACGTGGACGAAGCAGATTCCGATGCAGTGGACGGAGGCTGGATGGGTATGCGAGCTTGATCTGCAAGGGGGCGATGCTGTGGAGTTCAAGTTCGTGATACTGACCAATGGGGGGAAGGGGATTATTTGGGAGGAAGGGGGAAATCGGGTGGTGGCCTTTCCGGAGAGTGGGGTTTATAATTTGGTATGCGGATGGAATAAAACGAGAGAGGTGCTGGATCTTCTGGTGGGAGTGAAGGAGGAGGGAGTGGATGGTGAGGGAGATGGAGATGGTTCTAACGTGGAAGATGATGGGGTTGTTACAGAGGCAGAGGCTAGCTCTTTTGTGGAGCAGTGGCAGGGGAGTGATGTGCACACAAATTTGGAGATAGAGAGGAGATGGGACATTAAGGGTCTTGATGGCCTTGCATTAAAGCTGGTGGAGGGAGACAAAACTGCCAGGAATTGGTGGCGCAAGGTTTGATTAAGTTTCTGCCTCTATTTATGTGGAATGTCACGTAATAGCAAAAAACAAAGAAAATAGGCAAGAAGAAGAACTGGGAAGTAGGATATTTATGTATTAGCACGATCAAAGAAAGCAAAGTTTGTATTAATGAAATAATGTATCTCTTATACAAGACTTGCAACTAGAGGTTTCAATTAATGGCTATATAAATCAATCTGACAAGGACCCTCTTTGAAAAATTTGAGTTTAGGTTGACCCAACTAATATATGGGTTATGTTTAGCTTTAAGATGTTGACCTATTTAATTTGGTTGGGTTTGAGTTGATCTGAAATCCTAAAATCAATTTAAAAATAACCAAAAGGAACCTATTTTTTTGGATTGAATTGGATATTTCTATTTGACTATTCAACAACCTTTCTTGTCTTCAATTGGCCATATTCGGCCAATTGGGTTTTGCTGACACAAAAAAATTACATGAAGCATATGTTGAATTGGTCACATGCGCTGGGTTTGCATCAATTGAGTTTATGTTGTGTAGGTTTAGGTTAGACATATAATTAATGGGTGGGTGCTGGTCAAATAATTTTGAGTTGGGCAAAATCTTGATTAGACTCTAATTCGACTTGAAAATTTGAATTAACACCCTACTTGTAAATATATCTACACTTCTTTTTCCAAAATTGAGAAACTAAATACAAAGTAGTATGGGGCAAGATGGGAGAATTCCTTCGTTAAAACTAAGATAATCTCTTCATGATAGAAAAGATAACAGGGTGTTTAAAAATATCAAAATAAAGGTATGTGACGAAAAGAGGTGTTGTAGTTCAGCATTTGGTCTCCTCTGCTTCAGGAGAATTTGACTTGAGTTCGTCGAGTTAGACATTGGCTTCATTTGACAAATGGCAAGTGTGGATGCTGTAGATGTTGAATGTAAGGTGGATGTGTAAATAGGAAGGGAGAGTGATCATGCAAGCATTATCAGTAATTTCTTTTCAATAGGAAAAGGGCCCTATTTGTGTTGTTATAAGTAGGAGTAGGCATTTCAAGAAGCATTCTTAGAGAAAATGTATGGCGACAAGATCTTCAATGTGAAAATTTTGTGCCATTTGTAATCATCTGTGTATTGTTTATATTTGTTGTTGGATTTTTGGATTTTCGACTTGGTGTTTTGTAGCATATGAGTGAAATTGGCTGTCATTTGAGTTGCAAGGTTGCTATTATACTTGGGTAGAATGGTTAAGTCCATAGTATGATTAGGTATCATTGGTGACTTAATGCAAATAAAGCTAATTAGACTTCATCTCACAGGTTGGTTGACATAAAATTGTATGCAAACTCAATTGAGCTAGACATTAGAAAGCGGTTCATATTGCACAATGTACATTATGTCAAATGTTGTGTCATTAGAAATTATAAACAGCATAAATTGGAACAATTCAAACTATATAACATCTTATTAAAATGTTATATTTTAAAGGTTAAAAATTTACACTTGTAAGCTATGGATTAATGCTTATAATTAAGTTATATGCTAAAAATGAATGATATGTGTTTTCAAATATTTAATAAAGGCAAGGAAATGATCTTAAGAAATGTCATATTATATAAGAAAGGTTGGCGATAATATGCTTATGATAGCTTGTATAAATATGATGATAAATATAAGTCCTAAGTATGAAATGATATGTTTATGATGACCTGCACATATATGCGATAAAGGTGAGCCCTAAGTGAGGTAGAAGGGTCCTTAATATATAACTTTGGGGTTGGATTGAACCCTATGATATGTGGTGTGGGTTTAATACAATGCACAATCTTATGATGGCCAATGAATCTAGATCTACATATATGACATTTTGATGCTATAATAAGATTTTTCATCTCAAGAAATAACCAAAATAAAAGATTTATCTCTAATATTGACACTATAAGTTGTTTAGCATAGTGCAAATTATGATTGAATAGTGAACATCTCTTTTATTATTTTTTTAGTAAGATTTTCTCATGATCATATGCTAGTTATTGTTTTGGAAAGATCAATTTATAAGGATTGTAGGTAATGTATTAGACTAATCTATGTATTATATTAATTTCTCATGCCTAATTCATAATTATTATATCATATTGTTTTAGTTCTTTGAATATTTGAAATCTATTCTAAAAGTTCACCACATATTTATTTGGCTGTTGTTTTAAGTAGAACATTCTTACTTGCATGACAAAACTTTTGGTGTCTAAGCCATGTATCATCAAAATATGCCGTTTAAACATTTGAGGCTACAAATGGTTAATCTATGAAGTTCAAACAAACTTCACCATTCAATTTAATTAAACATTGAGTAGGGAAAATTGGATATTATATTTATCATTACATAATTAGCTGATACTAATTAGATTATGTTTCAATCCATCAACAAGCGGGATAGTAGCATTGACTCCACTTATCTTTGATTTTGGTATTTTCTCTTAATGACATGTATGTGCAAGTATGGTCTAGAGTCTAGATTGTGAAATACTTCTAATGCTAGGTGAAAATGAGATACATCCATGCTAGAATTTTTTATTTCTTAATCTATGCAAGTAATCCACTTTAGCTTTTAAAATAAGATTTTCTCTAATCAATCTATCACATAATGAGCTTTGATAAGCAAATAAATTTTCTTTTTTTTAATCACATTATAATTTATTTTAAGGGCTCAACATATTGAATATCTAAGTTTGCATGCTTCTTCTTCCAAATACAAAACCTTTTTTTTTTAAAATTCAAATCATATAATGTATAATGTAGCTCTTCATAAGATATGGATTCATATACCTCATCATTTCCCTTATTGGAGGAGTCTTCAAAGGCCATCAAACAATGATTAGCCTTCTCTTGATCACCCAAGTAACATCGAAAGCTTTTTTCTTCATATTTGCGTGCTTTTCTTTTCTTGCACTCTTGTTCATGGGGAACTCAAATTTGAAGTGATTAGGCTTTTTGTGGTTAAAACATACTTTTTTTTCTCACTTGCAAGATCAAAATTTTGTTTATTTGAATTTTTTTTATTATTTTTGTTACCTTTTATCCGTATGGAGGTTTTTCTTTAACATCTTTCGAAATTATCAAAATTTTAATGCAATCTTCTCATCATCACTTCTGGATAGTGACAAGTTAATATCACCATTGTTATGATGTTTTACTTTAATGTTCTTGATCTTCTATATATGTTGTTTACCTTGGCTACATTGGAGCTAATTTTTTGTTTATGGCCTATTAAAGTATTATTCAAGCGGGCAACCAATAAGAGCTTAAATCTCTAGCCTCAAAAATAGCTATTATCTTGGGATTTCATTGTTTTGGCAAAGAACATAGGATCTTTTTTTTATCGATACTTGATTTATGCGCTCTTTAACAAGCACATGGAAACCATTGACTATTTCATGAAGTGTTCAAACATCTCCATACTTGTCTCTCCAAGCTTCATCTCAAATAGTTAGTAATATTGCATCAAGATGTTGATCCTTGTTTCTTGCCTCATCAATTCTTTCGTAATGATCGCAAGCTTATCCTATATCTCTTTCCCTGTTCTCAAATTGCAAAATTTCATATAAGCTTCAGACTTGAAAAAGCACATTATAAGTTATTGACTCTCTCACTGTTGAGTAATCCTAACTATAGTTTAGTGAAAGACCACTTTTAATAGGCTTAGGTACATCTTTCTTATCAACTATGATGGCAAGATGCCTATACCCTTTTCAAGATTAAATTCCATATTCTCATGTCACATGATTGTAAGTGCATCATCATTATACTCTTCCAAAAGTCAAATAATATGCCTTCTAAATGAGGTGGTTGTATAATGGAGTGCCCTTCATTAATTATACCTAAGGCATGATTAAAAGACTTTCTTTTAAAGAAAATGCATAAACCCTAAAGATCATTTTTGGGTGTAAATCCAAACGATATGGCCTAGATTTGATGCCAAATATTGATTTTACACTTGCCCAAGAGGCAAAGTGAATTAGGATTTAAAAATTGTTTAAAATTTAAAATAAAATAACATCTTCAATAGAAAACACTACAAATGGAGCTAGTAGAAAAGATGCATATAAAAAAAATATTCAAGAACTTAAGTCAATTTTTATGTGGTTGGATTATAGTTTGCATTCACACTTAGGTTTAGACCATACCTAGGATATTCTTTAACATCTATATGAAGTCAAAAAGAGAAGTCTATACAATTTATACTTTCGGGAAAATTTTTTATCACCATGTTTAGAGCATCACCTCTAAGAAATCTTCTCTAGAACACTTGTTATTATAAAATAAACGGTAGAAATAAAGTGAAAAGACAAGTAGAATGGTTTTACATGTTCATGCAACATTGCATGAAGAATGACAAGTTCATCAACACCAAAATATTGCAAACTTTCTTCAAGCCAAATAAACAATCAATCTCTTTCAACAGGTTGTTGAAATTTCAAGGCTTCTAGTAGTAAAAAAGGACCCAGTTGGCTGTCCTTCAAGTGGAAGCTCTAGCGTTTCATTAAGTATTAATTTTAGGTCAAAGGCATAATAAGAAATATTTAATGGAGTCTCAGAGTTTCAAATAAATAATAAAAAATATAAAAATAATTGTCACATTTTTATCCACAGCTAACATTCAAAATCTTTTCATGTTCACAAGGGGTTAGACATTAAACGGCTAAGATTCAAAATTTAATTCTTTCTATAATCGGTATTAGTTGCGACTTGTAAAGCTTTATAGGTATTTACAAAGCATTTTGCAAAGGGTCGTAAGTCATGGTGGATGTCTTGGTGGATGTCTGATAGAGTTATTTTATAAGAATTTAGATATATGATATCTTTATGGAGTGACACAAAATTTTGTAGAGGTTCGTAAACTTTGCAGAGTCCCGCTAAAGTTTATGTATACTTGATAATTTTATAATTATTTTAAATTTTTTTTTCAAACTAGCTGAGGCTTATTTATCAAAACTTATTTAGTTAATTGTTGATAAGACCTTGCATGATGTAGTTTTTAAAACTATTTTTTACTTTGAAAAAAAATTGATACTATGTATATATTAGCAAGCTTAGTTATGCCTATATAAAGGTAATTCTCTATATTTTCTTGGTTGCCTACCTTATATATTTTTGATATTTTATTTTGTGAAATTCTTACATGTGAATATCACAGTAAAATTTTCTATTATAGAGCCTTATTTTTGTATTGTTGAAGTGGTATGATGATGCACCTTTTCTTATACAATTTCTAATGAAATCATTAGTCCTAATTTTGTATTGTACTTGTGATAAGCAAAATCATAAGTGCTGTTAAGCTCATGGGGCCAACAATGTGATGATTCACATATATTTCTACAGGAAATCCTAGAGCTACACCTAGATTTATTGTAAGAATATCAGCTAAATCATACTTCAGATTAAATTTTTTTTAAAGCCAAGTATAATTGTTTTGGGAATCCCTATATCTCCCATTACTTTGGCTTTCCCTTCCTGCAACTAGTTTTATGGTCTTTGTACTTGCAATTCTCTTAAGATTGCCTTTTGTTGTATTTTTTTAGTGCTCTCTTGTTGTTCTTTATGCTCATTTTTTTCTGAAGATTTCACCCTTGTACTATTGCAAGATAATAGTATATCAAAATTTAAAATTGCACAATTAGGTATTGACGTGTTTTTTTGTCTGTTAGGCAAGGCGTAAGCCACAAGGCGTTTTGAGGCTTAAGCATCAGAATCAACAAATTGTATAAAGTAATATGTTGTATACATATAAAAGTATAAAGTAATATAATAATACATTAATACCCTAAGCTATGACACATTAAAATGTAATGCATTAATATACTAATATATTAGGAAGTAATAAATTGCTCAAAGTATCAAATAATATATTAATATCTTGACATCAAATTATGAAGTAAGAAGTATTATACAAATATCAAAATAATATAAAATGTTAAAGGAAGAAATAATAACCTAATAATTTAAAATAAATTTAATATAATAAGTTCTTCTGTTTCACTCCAATCAATATCAAAGTATGAACATCACAAGTAGCGATGATGGTAGTTGTCGCCAGTGTTGTGTGTGAGTAGAGAAAGCACGAGAGGAGAGGTGTGTGGGTAATGTTTATCTCAAGATCGGTTGTATGTGTATTATTTGAATAATTAAAACTTATATTTGATTTTTTTTTTTTTAAAAAACCTAGATTTAAAATTACAGTCCTAAAAAAAAATTGTGGTGAGATGTGTCTCACATCATGTGAGGCATAAGCTTCATTGCGATTTTTTCAAAAAAGCATTGAGACAGATTTTTTTATTATACAATTTTAAACTAGGTAGTATATTAGTTTTATTTGCACATTATTTAGGTAATAATAATGCTCAATGGTTATGAATGTACCTTGCATTTGAATTTATTTCTAGTGCCCTTCAATAAGAAGAAATAATAAGATGAAATAAGAAATATTGTAGTGGAAACAATGAGGCAAATTAGTTGTGAAGCCTAGTGAGTGGTTGAAAATGATGGTTTAATTATTGTAATTTCACTTAAAGTATTTTATGGATTTGATCATCATCATTGTTAGAAGGGAGAGAGAATCACAAAGAACAACATCTTTATTTGATTTGCGTCTTAATATATGTGCTTATATGTGAGCACTAAAAGAGAACAATAAAAGAAAATATTTTAAATAATATTTTTCTCAACAATTAGAGAATAAAACAATAACAAATAGCTCAGATTTCTAATATAAATAATAAGGACATGTGATGATTTAGTTATATAATAATACTTCCTCTCAAACTCAAGGTAGCATAGACGATGTCAGTTTGAGTATGCAAACCATACATAAGTTGGAGAGGTTTAATAGTGTGAACTAGAATGAGATCCATTTCAAATATAACAAAAGCATGATTCTTAAATATTGATATTTATATAGAGTGCCAAAAGAGTTACTAATATAGAGCATTGATGAGAGTATTGAAATAGAACATTTACAAAAAGGTTGACATAGAAAGGATAAATACTTATGACGCAATTGTCATCGGAGAACATAAGTAGATTGCAAAGGTGTACTAATTGTGAGAAATAAAGGAGGCCAAGTACTCATTGGTTGATGGAAAGTGAAGAGGTTTCTATGGCAAAGGATGGGCTTGCGATTGGGTGTGACACAGGTAAGAGTAAGAAGGCTTAATCTGATACAACGTTAGAAGGGAGAAAATTTGAAATGACATCTTTAATAAGTTGTCACACTAGTAAAAATATTTTTGTGCCTATATGTAAGTAAGAGAAGAGAACAACAAAGAACTATACATTAAAGGAGAAAGTCCATGATAATGAGAAAAATATAACAATAATAAATAGTTTAGATTTCTATCATAAATAATTAGCACATGTGGTAATTTAGATATGGTAAAAATTTTTATAGTTAACATTAGCCTTATCTCAACTTTGCAGCCTTTTACAATCTCACTTGAATTGTTTTGTGGCTTGGATAGTTGATCAGTGGGATTAGTCATTTACTGGAGCATTTTTAATGGGTTATTTTAGGGGGTAATCTAACCAAGTAAATTCCTTCCTTTTTTTTGTAACAATCTGTATATCTTAAGAAGGGTGCTTTATGACTGAATCAACTTGACCTAATTTATTTATTTTTTAAATCATATTAATTACTTTTGACCTTTTTGTGCAGCTGGAGGTTGTTCGAACTCTGTTGGCAGGAAATCTGCAGCATGTAGATGGCCTCGAAGCACTTATTTACTCTGCTGTTTATCTAAAGGTTTTCCTTTGACATATTTATTTAGATTGAAGAGCTTATTAAACTTTGTTTATGTCCAGCGATACTGGTGAAAAATTTTGTGATGATGGCATATTTTCTAACTGAACTCCCGTAGTTAAGAATCTGCCATCAAGAAAACCTAAATGATAGTTCTTTCCTCTGTTTTCTTAGTATTGCTTTCTTGGTTGGCAAAACCAAAGAGAAAAGAACAATACATTTGATTCAAAAAAGAGCTAGGAGAGTACTTATTTTTACTTAATTCTGGTGTAATTTATGTTTTTTTATTGCTTCCATATATTCAAATATACAAAACTCACTCTTGACCATCATTTCTGCAGTGGATCAACACTGGTCAGATCCCCTGCTTTGAAGATGGTGGCCATCGTAGACCAAATAGAGTTGCTGAGATTTCAATGCTTATTTTTCGTGACCTTGAAAGAATGACCTATGGAAAAGGCACATCATTATTGGTAATTGACTATCCTCCGAATTCCAATTCTTAAAGCATGTGCCAATCTTTTGATCTTGTAGAAAGTGTTCCTATTTTAGTAGTCATAGAATTTGTGTTGTATTTACACATTTTTTTTCTTTGTAGTTATGTGGTAAAAAAGCAACCCTGAATATGCCAAGACAAGTGCTTCTCATTAAACTAATTTTAAGCTCCATTTGATTGGGCTTTCAGTTCTCAAAAATTCATTTAGAAACAGTTTTTACAAAAGCTGCTTTAAAATGACATATAGGAATCACGGTTTAGAATGAGAGGGAGCAGTGTTTTGTAAGCAATGCTTTGAAATAAGTTTACAATCAAACGAAATCATAGAATACATAAATTATGTTTTTTTAAGCGTGAAGCACAACCAAACGGACCTTTATTAAATTTTATACAAAGTTCATTTGTTCTGGTGGTGCTGGATGAAAGAACTCTGATTTGAATCTAAAAGCTTGCCAACATTTTAATACTTTAATCTACTGTTGATTTTAGCAGCAGTAAGCAAACACTTGCTTGAAAACTATTTGTGGCATCTCCGTGCATTGTGCAGAAATAAGAATACTGTTTGTGCTGATCTTGTTTATGAAATACTTATTTTGGATCTAGGCAGGAGTCAAGCAATTATTGATGGGGCCATGGAAACTAAATAGAAGTCACTACTAAATTCTATTTGTAATTACTTCTGTAACGAGCCAAACATATTATTTGGGCATACCTTTTTTGCTCTTCCCTACAGATTTAGCTTTTCCTTCTTTTTTACATGTTTACAGGATATACTTGTGATCAGCAAAATTCACCCTTGCCTTACAGGATATACTGGTGATCAGGAAAATTCACTCTTGCCTGCCTTCATTTAAGTCGGAGTTTACAGCTTCTGTTCCTCTTACGCGAATACGAGATATTGCGCACCGCAATGATATTCCTCATGAGTTGAAGGTTGGCCTTTTTTGCCTTCATAATTAGTTTGATGCATGTAACATTCTTAAACCTTTAATTTTCTATTGTCCAGCAAGAGATCAAACATACCATACAGAATAAGCTTCACCGTAATGCTGGACCAGAAGATTTGGTTGCTACAGAGGCTATGCTTGCCAGGATTACTAAGACACCAGGGCAGTATAGCCAGGCATTTATAGAGCAGTTCAAGATATTCTACACGGAGCTTAAAGATTTCTTTAATGCTGGGAGGTCTGCTACATTGTGAACTTCAAGTCATCTATAATGTCATGCTTCTGGAATATTGTTTTTCAATTTTGATGATGAATGCTTGCCACTTAATGCTTATTTATTTAAGTTATTGTGTTGGTGCTTGCTTTTTACTTGATCATAAGAATGCTTTCATTTGGTTATCTTATTTAACTTTGAATTCAGTGATTGTCTATTTTTTCCTTTTTCTTTGGAAGTGTTGAGTGATAATGCACAAATTTGATGTAGGCAGAATTTGATCACCTTGACAAAAACTTTGCCAATCTTTATCAACTAAGCTAGCTAGCACTTATGATTATATATTCTTAAAATGGAATGCAAATCAATATTTTTATTTTGGCATATTTACAAATCAACCATCTAATATATGTGTATTTACACTTTAACCACCATATCTTTTTTTTTTGAACTGCAGTACCTATGTATTTACATGTGTTATGATCAAATCGTTAGGAATTTTACAAAATTAAAAAACATGGGTTGGGCTTTTGTTATGAAATTCAATATTTGAAAGTCAATTTGAAAAATTAATATTGAAGGTGGTTAATTTGTAAATATAGAAGAATATGGTGACCGTGTATGTAAAAATAAACTGAACTATATGCTTGTTAATAAAGCATATTTCTGTTAACAAGCATATTTTGTTATTAAAAAGAGTGAGCGATTTAGATATTTAGGCCCTATTGTTCAAAATGATGGTGAAATAGATGGAGATGTTATTAGTAGAATTCAAGTTGGATGGTTGAAGTGGAGGAATGCATCTAGTTTGTTGTGTGTGATAGAAAAGTACTGCTTAGACTTAAGGGAAAATTTTATAAGATGGTGGTAAGACTTTCAATGATTTATGGTGCAGTAATGTTGGCCAATAAAAGAGAAGCATAAGACTAAGTTAAGTGTTGCAGAGATGAAGATGCTCAGGTGGATGAGTGGTTTTACTCATAGAGATAAATTGCGAAATGAGTATGTTCGTGAAAAAGTTGGAGTAGCTCCAGTGGCAGATAAGATTAGAGAGAGTCGCCTTAGATGATTTGGCCACAAAGCATTGGCCATTTGATGATCCTGTCAGGAGAGTAGATGTATTAGATTTGTCTATGTTAAGAAAGGTAGGGGTAGACCTAAAAAGACTTGGTTAAGATGTATACAAAATGACCTTAGTTTATTAGAATTAAATGAGAATTTGACACATAATAGGACACAATGGAGAAGAATGATTCATGTAGCCGACCCCACATAGTTGGATAAAGGATTGTTGTTGTTGTATGGGGAATGAACAGAAGATTTGTCTGTATGCTTTTTTAGTTTTTAACAATGTATTTCATGGTATTGCAGTTTGACCGAACATCTGGATTCAATTAAAGTATCTTTGGATGATCAAAGCTCAGAAGCTCTTAACCTCTTTTTGGAATGCAAAAGGGTAAACAATATTTTATTGCAAATGGTTTTCTATTGTAACACTGCACTGATCCATACTGACTGGGTTATTGTATTTTTGGCATAACTAAACTTTATAATGTTTATATTCATTCTTAGGAATACATGTTTACATTTATTTTTTAGGAATTTCAAAGCTTAAACTCTTATATTGTTCATTACATTTTGTCAGGCATATTTTCCATTATAATGACAATATTTTCTCAGAAAGATAACTAAATTATTTAAATTTGTCTTGTTGTCTTTTGAATATCGGAATGAAAGTTTTTTTAACGCCTAGCTTAAGCTGTGTGAAATGAAGAGCTTTCCTCTCTTTAATGAATGCATTTCATCCAACTTTTTTTAAGAATGATGAGCAATAAATCATAAAGTATGTGACCTAAATTTATGACCTTAGAAAAATGACGTCCAAATATTTTTTCACAAATCCTTTCACACCCAAACCTTATCTCTTGTTATGTGAAGTGATTGGATTGTTGTTTATAATGCATATTGTTTAGAATGTAATGATTAATTAATTGCTTTTGTATGCAGCAAATGCTTGTATATTCAATGAGAGGACTTTTCATATGATCACTAAACACCAAAATCTCTTTCCTCTCACCTTTAATACATTGTGCTAATGCTAGGGCGTTTTAAAGAAATTTTGATTTAATAATATAATAAAATGTGTTTATGTGAGAAGAATGTTAAATCAAAGATTCTCACATTATGGACGGATGTGGGCAAAGAAGTTAGTCCATAAAACTAAAATTAGAATAGAGACTTGAAATATACGTACTCTTATGGGTAATTTAATGGAATTAATATATATTATGGTTCATAGGAAGATAAATATCTTATGTGTTCAAGAAACTAATTGGGTTGAGGAGAAGACTAAAGAGATCGATAGTTTAGGTTTTAAACTTTGGTATTCAGTTAGGAGTTATATTAGAAATGGTGTAGGTGTAATTATGGATAAGAGTTTGAAAGATAATGTTGTGAAAATTAATAAGATTGAGAATAAAAGTATAGCTTTAAAGATTGTTATTGATGTTAATATTATGAATATTATAAGTGTTTATGGAGTTATGAATGTTAAAAGAAAATTTTGAAATAACCCTGGAATCAAGGATATCTGAAGAAAGTGTATTTATCAAAGAGATTTATTTTATTACATGATGAAGATTTTAAAAGATTCATAATCTTTTTTTTGAGTTCTAAGTGAAATTAAGAAAAAAAAATATATTAGATTTTGTTTAAATTTATGATTTAAGCTAATATCTTTTAAGAAAAGATGAGTATATTATTATGTAAGAATGGACTTATTTGTTTGGTTTATGAATAAAACGCAAAGATAAAGTCAGGTAAAATAAATAAATGAATAAATATTTTATAGTTGTTTTTAAAATAAAAGAAATATTACAAAATTATTTTTTTCATCATCATTTTGAACAAGTAAATATTAGATTCTAATACTTCTTTTAAAGTGACAAAGATTTTAAAAGATTTAGATGAATATGTTTAGAGTGATAGAAGATTTTTAAAATAAAATAAACTATTTTTTTGTTTGGTTGAGATTTAGATGAATATGTAAGTAGACTGATAGAAGTTTTTAAAAGCATTCATAATGATTATGAGTTTGGAGTGATTAATGAAGATCATATTAGATTTTATTTTAGCTTATGATTTTGTAATTGCTAATATCTTATTTAAGAAAAAAGATGAGTATATTATCATGTATAAGAATGGACTTAGGAGCTGTTTGGTTGGCTGAAAAATGAATGCAGTGTAAAATAAATACAGTGAATTCGAATATTTTATAGTTATTTGATTGTGTGTAAAGTAAATACATGAAAACTGTTTTTTCTGTTTAGTTGAGTGAATGTAAAGTAAAGTAAATACTAGATTCTGAAAACTTTCTTGTATGTAAAGTTCTTGTAGAATTTTATTTCACTAATTGAATTATTAAATAGAAATTTTAAATATATATTAAAATAAAAATCAATTATAAAATAAAAATTTACTATTTTGTTTAAAAAAAGATTACTATATTTTTATTTTGAAATAAAAAACTTCTTCATGATTTATATATTTGAGATGCATTAGAATAGAGAATAACTTTTTATTACACATGAATGGGGCATAAAATTGTGGAATTTGATTTTAGTTTTTTGCTAAGGTTGATTTGTTTGTTTATTTGTTTCTTTGTTTGTATTTCATTATATAAGATTGTCTGAATAGGATTAGAATATGTTTAAAATTCTTAGATTTGTTACTAGTTTGCTGGAGGAAATCAAAGAGGAATTTTAGGAGGTAAATTATATGTTTGTTTTTATTGGGAATCTAAATTGTAATTTAAATCTGAATAGAGTTATCTCTGTGGAGATTTGGTGGTTTTGTAGAGGTTTGCTGAATAAGACAGAAGAGGGCCATGAGGGGTCATAGTGAGTTGCAAGTTCATATGAAAGGAAAAATCAAGGAAGAATAGCTCCTTGAAACCAAAAGAAAAGATCAATATTAGAATTTGATTTATATGACAGCAATCTGATGTATGAGTGACCCAAAATAATAGCTTAGGTATCAATTAGTTACACGAAAATCTGGAAAAAAACAAAAAAGAAAACAATGGATAAGCTGAAAATATTAAAAACATATTAAGTTATAAGCAAGTTGCATACAAGAACATACTACCTCACTTAGAAGGGTTTCAAGGTTTTACATTCATAGTAAGAATTTTATGATGCCATAAAATTGTTGTTAACTATAGGAGAAGTTACGAACAAACTATAAACAAACTGCTAACAAACTAATGATTGAGACTAAATTTCTCCAAAAGGATGAAATGACCAGGAGGTCAAAAGATATAAAATGATTTAAATATTCTCATAAAAAAATATGAATGCATAATGCATTCCTTGATAATGCAAGCTAACATTAAAATCTACTTAATCAATTAAAGTTTATTAGTTGCAGCATATTGTTCAAAAGCAATGCTTTCATACCAAAGGCTAAAGATCTCTGTCAAGAAATTTTAACGACTAATTAAAAAATGTACATAAAATAATTTGAAAGTTGGAGACGACATAAGTAGAACCCCCAAAGAGATTAATGCTAATTTATAAAAACAAGACTAAGGTCTCCACATCAAAATGCTTGTATATTACAGATCAACATATGAACTAAAGGTTGTTTCATACCAAACTAAATATGCCAAATTGAACTCGTTTAGAAATCATGTAGTGAACACATTAGATAAGAAAAATATATGAAAAGTTTGCTACATTCAACATATTGTCCTAGGTCTACAGCTCAAATTCACTTGTTTAACCCCTTGCGCATCCATCGAGCCTTCGCCTCTGCTGGTTTAGAGAGGAATGAGTGAATTATGTTTGTGTTTTTCGATAACGTATCATAGATAATGCCAATTCTTTCTCAGAAAATCCTGGAATGCTAGATAACGTGGACATAAGTTCTGTAAACATTTTTTTCTCCTCTGATGCTCTTGTTGAACATTGAATAGCATTGGCTACTATATACTCACCATAGCAATGTAACCAATGAATACTACCATCACCTACAGATGTTTTTGTTTTTTTTCTTGGGAGGCATCCTTTAGAAGACGAGGATGTTGTTCTCTTTGTCATTCGCTCATAGTCATCTTTCATAACCGCTTTTGTCCCACTCAATAGCTTGTGGAGAAATCTGTATTCTCATCATCTAGGTTGTTTTGTTGAGTCCCTAATGGAGGATTTAGTCCAATCTCCAGTGGAATGCCCTTCACCATAGTCCTTCTCTAACTTTGTATAATTTGCAATAGGAATATTCAGGAAAGTAACATCTTTTGGAGAAGGCTACAATACAAGAAATAAGACTTACTTTTACTTTTACCATTTTCATTTTTTTTAAATAAGATGCTTGAGTAGAAGCACTACCTGAATGTGAGATGCATTTCTTCTGGACCCATCAAAATAATTTTCTTGCTTTCATCTCATGATACTCTAGATTTCTTCTTCAACTCTTGAATATGATTCCATATACTACATTGATACCGAATTTAATTTTTGCATTACTCACCTGTAACATCAATGCCAAATCTATTCTTCAGCCTTTGAGCAGCACCTTGGTAGATAGCTTCCTTAAATCCTTGAGAACTTCGCAAATTTGCATCGACATACTCGGACATGATTTGTAGGAGCCCAGTTGTCCATTCTGGTTTCAAGCTCCATATAAAATTTTTCCTCTTCCTGCTTTTTGAAGAAGAAGCTATTAATTGCTGTGTATCCATTACCCTTACAAAGAATAAATAACATACTACAAACGTTTGTTTATATGCATTAGTCAAGTCAACATTTGTAGTCATAATAAACACAAAAGTGAGCATTTCTATCTATAAAAGTAGATAGTCTTGCAAAAAAAAAAAACAAAGAACATTACAATTTATATTAATCATATATTTGTATTAAAAATATACATTTATATCAAAAATAAGTACAATTTAAGGCAATTTTCAACATCCAAAAAAGACATACAAATCAAAAAGGTATATGCTTGGCCAAAAAATTTTAAAGTAGTGCAAAAAAATATCCATATAAAAGATGTACAATTGTTGTAATATCTTTAATATCGAACATTCTCCATCCTATTCCACATAGTCAAAGTTGTCTCTTTTTGCTAATCATTCATGTGACTCGTCTGACATAAGTTCATATAATTTTCTAGCACGTCTCCTTCTAACCCACTCATTCTCTGATGGAATGAAGTCATCTCCATCTTTAGTTATAATCCAGTTGTGTAATATGCAACATACAAGAACAATATCAACTTGAGTTTCTAAAGGAAAGTAAAACTCACATTTTATATTTGTAAAACGATTCTTTAATGAATCAAATGCACGTTCCACTGTTGTGCGCAGAGATGAATGTTGTAGATTTAAGAATTCTTTGCTATTTCTTTGTCTGCTAGAACTAAACTCTTTTAGGTGATATCTTGTAGCACGATATGGAGATAGAAAACTTTTTTTAGCAGAATACCCACCATTCACTAAATAATTTTTATCTGCAATTTTAACAATAGACATACTGTAAGAGTATTGTGAGTACGTATTAAACTTTATGTGAAATATGTTCTCTATACCTTCAGGAACATGTAGACCACCTGGTCGTTCTAATACATTTCTAAGAACAGTTGCATCATGTGTTGAACCTCCCAACCAGTTAGGATATTTGTAAACTTTAAGTCAAAGTCTACTGCTGCTAATACATTTTGATTGGGGTAAGGCTTTCTTCCTCTAAATGCTGATTCATATTCTTTTGATACTTTAGCTCGAATATGTATTCCATCTATAACGCCAATACAATCCTATTTTATAAAAAGAAATAAATGAAGATAATTATCATCAAGCTAAATCATGTAATTAGAAATAGAAAGTTTAGTTATACCTTAAAAAAAGGCATGAACCGATTATTTGATTGTATTTTGTGTGGTACCTAAAGAGAATGTGGTCTAGTCGATTCTTGACACAACTCTCCTATGACATGTATTCCTGCATTCAAGTATCTACTAATAGTTTCCCCAAATCTTTGAAAGTTGAAACGAATGATTTGATTACGAACACTATGTCCAAGTGTATGTAATAACATAGCCACTTGTTCTTCTATATAGATGTTGAATGTATCTATAAGTAATCTTCTTATGCGCAATAAATTATATAATTTGAAGAAATGTTCTTTCTTCATTCTCACCATATCAACACAATCAGAGTCAGATCCACGATATAATTTGGATAGGTATGTCCAACGCTGAATATTTCGTTTAGGATTAAAGTTTTGCTTTTCACATCTAACTTCATGCATTACTATAAATATAACACTAATTGTGGTAGTGATAACCGCATAGATTGCTAAATGGTTCCGACCTAACTTTGTCTCATCCTAGATGTTATCTGAGTTGGACAAATGGTCTTCATCATCTTCTAATTGTTCATTCATCTATATAAACATAAATGAGCACACACTTTAATTAGGTCGCAACCTTTGCCAGGCCATAGGCTAGAACATCTACAATATTCATTTGGAATGGGTAATATTAGTAGGAACATATCTAAATTTTGAAGTACAACTATAGGCAAAAACAATAAAAATTACAAGTAGGAGATCATATAAGCATATGCTTGAAATTAGTATGAAGCCAATCACAAAAACTTTAATAGAAGATGGTAGACGGCAAGTGGCATGACAAATCTTCTTTGTATCCATTAAGTTACATTGTCACGTTTCATCATCAACATTGTAGAGGTGGAATGATTCTTAATGAGGTAAAAATTTTGACATCAATATTGCATAACTTGATGAAGCATCTTATCTCTTAATGGAACATATTGTCCAATACCACCATGGTGTGATATGTCATATTGTATTATGTGGGAATTATTGCATAAGGTGATCTTATTATTTGACTTAGTTCACAGGATTTTGTAATTAATGTCATGGTGATTAATTTATGTGCGTTATCATGTATTTATTTTATGTATATCTTAAACAAACTTTCGGATTATAGTTGTCAAGTAAATCATAATTTTGTCATAGGAAATATAGTGATTATGAATAAAGAACTATGAGATATGTAAAAAATACTTTTGTTTAATAAAAATTTCAAGTTTCTTTCAATCTTGCATGTTACTTAAAAATGAATCCTTTTAGGATGTGCAAATGACATCTGCAAGTTTTCCAAATGTGGTACCTTCTTGAACATTGTGAAGCCTAAATAGTTATTTGGCAACTTTTTTATTGTATTGCTTCCTCTTCTCTAAAACTAGTTATTGCTTTGCTTGAGTGATTGGAGTTTTCAAATCAGGTACAATTCGAATTTTTCTACGGCTGTGTAAAATACCAATCAACATGTAATTTTCACTATACTTAAATTTCTGTGTGAAGTTCTTATTCAGGTGATCATCAAAGTAGTATTTGATGCAAATTTTATATATTTTTTAAATCAAAAGAGACGGAATTTGTCTAAATTAAGAGTCGCATACTGCAAATTTACCCTTATATGTATGAATTTATGCATTCCATTGTAGATATGTATTGGGAAACACTGTACTTTAATAAATCTTGCATAAAACTTCTATTAAAAAATTTTGAATACCATATATTTTACTGTTCAAGCAATATGTAAAGAAATGTGTATGTAAAATTTTTTTGCATCTTCACATAACAACCCCTAAATTTCTGCAATATGTATATCTCTGTCTTTATAATTATGCAACTTCACATAATAACTACCAACAAGTTGTTCAGAGCAGGACCAAGAAAAAAAAAACTTGCTGTAAAATGAGCCCTAAATCGCTCTTTCGGGGTTGTCTCCGGCGTTACAAGCTTTGGTGATAGTTAAGCAAAGAGATAATTGAACCTCTTCATGCTGTATCAAAGAAGAATTTTGTTAGAGATGGAAATGCGGGAAGGAATATGCAAGCTAAAGAAGAAGTGAGAATCGACCGACAAGAAGACTCCCAGAGGTGAAGAACTTACTTACAAGTCGAATTACGCGATGAGAAGCGAGAATCGCTGGCAGCGAGCAGAAGAATGCATGGGTCGGTTCGTCATTGAGGTTTTGAGATGCCCATCCGAGGTATTTACTTTTCCCCCTAGATTCGACCGAATTCGTAATACATGGGACATATTTGGTGTATTTGAAACCCTCTAATATTTTACTTTACTTTTATTTTGTAATCTAACCAATTGCTTAAAGTATTAATTTCCTTGCATTTACATTACTTTATTCTAAAAATAAACAAAACAAATAGCCCCTTAGTAAAACCCAAATTAATTATTTTCTGATAAAAAAATAGGTTGTTTAGATTGTAAGGTCATTCTAAGTGAAAATTTTAATTTCTATCACCGACTACTAATTTTGAATTTTAAGATGAAGGGTTAGAAAATGAAAAGTAAATTAAACTATTATTCTAGGATTAGATGAGAGTTCTTAAAGAATACTAATAAAAATATTTTAAAGAATACGCTATAAGATCTTAGGATTTGGAATGTTCATGAGGAAGCTAATGTGAGAAAATGTAGCAAGTGAGATTAAAAAAGTTGCAAAAAAGTGCTTGAAGAATCTGGAAAAAAAACTCATTTTAAGAAAAATATTTGGTGGCTTAGTCAAAATGTGCAAGAAAAGATCAATAATAAAAAGTTTTGTTATAAAAATTAGTTTAGATGTAAAAGCTCTAAGAATTGAGAAATATATAAAGCGGTTAATATGGACTCTAAGAAAGTAATATGTTATCCAAAAAAATTAGCTTTTAGTGATTTATATAATAAACTGGATATTGAAGAGGGTGAAAGATGTACGTATAAGTTAGCCGAGTAAAGATATAAAGGTAAAGATTTAGTATAAGTAAAGTGCATTAAGGATAAAAATCATAAAGTATTTTTCTTAGAAGTGGATATTGAATATAAGTGGATGAAATATTTTGGTAAACTTTTCAATGTAAGTTATGAAAGTACGATTGACTTTAGTGAGTTTAGTATCTTATATAAAAATAGAGAATTTATTTTTATTTTCATATTAGTAAAATCAAAGTTGAAGAGGATTTAAAGAAAATGAAGTGTGAAAAAATAGTATGACTTGATGATATTCTAATAAAATTGCGGAAATACTTAAGAGATTAAGGAATTTCTTGGCTTACTAAATTTTTTAATTTTATTTTAAAGATTAAAAAGATTTTTGATGAGTAGAGAAAGAGTTTTTTGGTTTCTATTTTTAAGAATAAAGGTGATGTACAAGAGTGTGCAAATTATAGAGAAATTAAATTAATATGCCATATATTAAAACTATGGGGGTGAGTAATTGAACATAGTTTTTGATGTGATACAAAAATTTCTCAAAATCAGTTTGGTTTCATGCCAAGTAGGTCTACTATAGATGCTATACATTTGTTGAGAGGTTTGATGAAATATAGAGAGGAAGGAGGATCTACATTTGATATTTATTGATTTGGAGAAAGCTTATGATAAAGTTTCAAAAGAAGTGCTTTGGAGAATTCCAGAAAAGAAAGGAGTTAATTTATTGATATTCAAGATATTAAGGATATGTATACTGGAGCTATTATTTGTGTTCAAACACAAGGAGATTTGACAAAATATTTTCTTATTTAGTTGGATTATATCAAGGATTGACTTTATACCTGCATAATTTTGCTTTAGTTATGGATGTTATTACTAGACATTTACAGGAGGATGTACCTTGGTGTATGCTTTTTGCTGATAAGATTTGAGAGGGGGTTCAAGAGAAATTTGAATTATGGAGGTCAACTTTAGAATATAAAGACTTTCATTTTGGTAGATCTAAAATTGAATGTAGAGTGTAGTTGTTTTAGTTGTAAAAGATGTAGTGGTGGGGGTTGTGACATGGGTGATCAAGTCATTAAAAAGAGTGAACGTTTTAGATATCTCAAGTTGATTGTTCAAAATGATGGTGAAATAGATGGAGATGTTATTAGTAGAACTCAAGTTGAATGGTTGAAGTGGAGGAATGCATATGGCCTATTGCGTGATAAAAAAGTATTGCTTAGACTTAAGTTAATGTGTCATACATTAAAATTATGGGAGAGTAATTGAGCATAGGTTACGATGTGATCTAGTTTCTCTGTCGGTTTGGTTTCATGCGTAGATCTACTATGGATGTTATACATTTGTTAAGGGGTTTGATGGAGAAGCATAGAAAGTAAGGAGGATCTACATCGATATTTATTGATTTAGAAAGCTTATGATAACGTTTTGTTCTTTGGAGAGTTCTAGAGCAGAAAGGAGTTAATATTGGTTATATTCAAGTCATTAAGGATATGTATACTAGAAGCTTACTTGTGTCCAAACCGAGGAGGAATGACAAAATAATTTCTATTTGGTTGGATTACATCAAGGATGCTTTAAGCTCTTTTTTTTTTAGTTTAGATGTTCTTCTTAGGCATTTACAAGAACATGTACCTTGGTGTCTTTTGTTGATGACATTCTTCTTGTTGATAACAGAGAGAGGAGTCCAGCTTGACTAGAGTCCCAAGGTTTTAGTTTTAGTAGATCTAAGCGAATATATGGAGTGTAATTTTAGTTGTAGAAGTTAGTGGTAGTGTTGTGACATTAGGTGAACAAGTCATTAATAAGAGTGAGGGTTTTATTTAGGCTTATTGTTCAAAATGATGGTGAAATAGATGGAGATGTTATTAATAGAATTCAAGTTGGATGGTTGAAGTGGAGGAATACATCAGCTTTATTATGATGGTTCCATACTTAAGGAAAATTTTATAAGATGGTGGTAAGACACTGATGACTTATAGTGAGAATGTTGGTGATAAAGAAGCATAAAGGTTAAGTTCTGAGGATGCTTAGGTGGGTGGTGGCTTTACTCTTAGAATGCAAAATAGTATATTGGAAAAAGTTAGATGGTTGATAAGATTAGGAGAATGCAGATGGTTTATTTCATTTAAGAAATAGATGACTAGTATGATCTTTATATTGATGAGAATTTGACACATAATAGGACCTGATGGAGGCGAAGGATTCATGTAGCCGACCCAATTAAGTGGATTAAGGCTTGTTGTTGTTGTTGTTGTGGTGATAAGACATCTGATGATTTAATGTTGGCTAGTAAAGGATATAAAGTTAAGTTATTCTGAGAGATGAGGTGTAATATCCTTTTCTAATTAATTTATTTTAGCTAATTAACGTTCTTGTAGCATCCTTGCATGCATGGATTAAAGCCACTGGGCGGTTAGATCTCTCGCCCATTTCATCACTTTTGAGATGGAGCTCATTTCCGATCAGTTCCTCCTCCTTTCCTTCCACCGGCCCGGTCGAAGCTCCGTGACCGAACCACGGCGCGTCTTCCCGCCGACGACGGACGCTCGTGACCTGAGCGGGAACCGCCGTTTCCCTCCCTCGGCGTCGGCGTCGGCCAGGAACCGCTGCGCTCTTCTGGAGCCCTTCGGCCCATTGGCAGCTTGGAAAGCGCGCACCGCTTTTGTAAGTCCATGAAGCCGTCGTAAGCTCGGTTTGGGAAATTAGGTCGCCGTCGGCGGTAGAATTCATTCTGGCCGTCGGAAACTAGGAAGTTTTGTCGATTCTTAATTTCTTTTATCCTTTTCTTTCTATGGCGGCGTTGAAATCGTGATTGAGGAGTTCTGTTTTGTTCTTAGGTGAGTTGTAGAGAGTATTAAATTGGGGATTTGGATTGGCGGTGTTTGTTAATTTTAGTTTATTGATTGAAGTAGGTAATAGTGGCGTTAGGAGATTTCTTTGGAGAATTAGTGTTCGGTGTTTAAACTTATGAGAGATCAATTTGGTAAGATTGGTGTTATTATGTTTTTATGAGTTGTATGTTATAGAATTCTTTAGAAGAGTTATTTTTATAGGTTGTGTACGAGGAGGAATCGAGGTGCAGCATCGCGGCAGACAGACAGGGTGACGTAATTCTTAATGTAAATTCGGTTTACATCTTATGATTTACTGCTTGTATAAATTGTATGAATAGCGTAGATTTACGTAAATATTGAATGTCGTATTGAATGTAAATCTGAAATGTTTAGTATTTGGCCTTTGTAGATTAATGATTCTGATATGTCAGTTATTGATTTCATTTGGCGTATAGAAATGTTTTAATCGTGTTGTAAATGCGATAATGTGATAAGCGAAATGTCGGAAAATTGTGATAGGAAGGTATTGACGGGAATGCTTGAGATAGGCAAAGTTGTGAGATGGCCGTGATTAGAGTATAGTATCTCAGCATTTGAGGTTGGTGTCGTTAGATTTGTCGGTTTGTTAGGTATGTAGAGTATGGTTAAATACTTTTACGACTTGTTTTAAGTGACGGTGTATGAATGAAAGTCAGCCATGATTATAAATGATATTTAGAAAATGAAAATGATTTGATATAGAGCGGCGAAATGAAAATCATTTCCTTGATTGATCTGATATGAACGTATTATTGATATTTATTCTTACTTCTGTACGTATTCTGATGTTACATTCTGTCTGATTTCTCTGATTTTACAAATTCGTATCACGGTTGTTTCTTTATGTATGTGAGCTTGTTTTAGCGTTCTTGTCTTTACTTATGATCTTCTGGATTGAAAATTCAGGAAAAGGCAATTTGGGTAGAAAGTGTGTGTTGAATTGTATAGTTTTGGGAAAACTTAAAGGCTTTTTTTAGTGTCTGAATTAAATGTCTTTTATTTTCTGTATTTATTTAAAGATTTAAATGCTTAGGTATTTGTGTTATGAATTAAGTTAAGTAGTATATGAATTGTAAATAGTTTAGTGATGATTTGATTAGATACACTTTCACTTTTCGTTAAGCGTGCTGGTGAATGAAAATCTGTCGTCAGTCATCTGATACAATTGATTGACCCACTAAATTAAATGCAGGAAAAGTATTATCGAGCTAAGGTTGAAGCAAGGTTGAGAAGCGAGCAAAAGATTGATAGTAATGGAAGCATTTGGATTTAGGGATAAGTGTGAATTGATCAATACAGAGCTATAGGACGATTAATGTTGGGTTAGGAATCCATATGTTCTTAATTTCATGCATGTATGATATTTGATATTTAATTTCATGCATGTATGATATTGAATAAATCGGTATCATATAAATACATTTTTGTTAATTTCAGATTAATTTGCCTGAAGAAATGCGAGAAAGGTTAGAATTGATCCTACAGGATCTGAACCACAATTACTGGCGGCGATAATTAGCAGGGAGTGAAATAAAACAGTGGTGAAGGTAGATCGATGAATTGCGAGGGGTAGTTGATTTCCAGGTTGTTGATAATAGCCTCATGGAAAAATCTGCGGCAGGCACAGTCTAGTATGGTTGAAGTGGACCAACATTTGAGGATATTTGTTCAAAACGCATTGAGGAGCGGTGATCTATAGTGGGAAGATTGGTACTTAAATTGGAAAAAATTTTGGATGGGATGATTTGCCACAGCAGAAGAGTAATCTTACTTACTGTTAGAAGGGGAAGCGAAAAGGTGGTGGCGCAACCACAGGGAAAGATTTGACTGACATTACTGAATCATTGGGAGGAATTTGTCAGTATTGAATTGGTTCATTAGCGGTAGGCTCTGAGACAAATTTTCAATCAACTTCGAGAAACGATAATCTGATATGAAGCCGAGTTATCTTCTCTAGATATCTCGCATTATATCGAAAGAAGAGATGTCATAGATTCTGCGAGGCCTCGAAGATTGATTAGCCTTGTGCTTTGATATCGGTGAGTTCTGTCTTTGGTTGAAAATTTAGAATTGAGAATGAGTTGAATTTTCCAAGCAGTGGGATTCCTGAGCAAGCTTTGAAAAGAAGGCGATTTCTCTGAATTTCTGAAATTTAAGGTTGATGAGGCAACAAATTGATTAGAAACATTTGTGATAAGTGTGGGAAAAGACATTTTGGTCAATGTATGCTAGATCGAGGAGATCTTGGTGGTGGTTGATTGGACGTCTTGAAATGGATGGAGAAGAAGAAGGATGTAAAGCATACAATTATCGAGGCGAGGGGCGGGTGAAAATTTTTGGAAGCGAAGCGGGTAACACAATTTTGGGAAGACCTTCAATTGAAAAACTTGAGCGTAAAACCAACCCTCCAGCGAGTTTTCTTATCCACTCATGAATCAAATTGTGGGGTATCTTAAAATTTGAATCATTTGGGTTGATTACATTTGATTAGCATTCGTTCATTTAATTCCTTTTTAGCGGTTTACGTTGATCTTATTTATTTCATTTGTATTGAATGTGGTAATCGCTTACGGTGATAGTTTGAATCTGAAATAGGAAATGTGTTGTTGGCATTAACATTCAAGATAAACTTTCTGAGCCAATTATCTTGTCAGACATTTTGGCGTTATCTTAGGTATGGATTGGTTGATCAATATATTGAAATCAATTGAAGAGGAGAGTGAAATTTTTGGTGAAAAATCATTTTTCTTGTGATAATCGTTTCTTCTTTGATTAGTGCGGTGAAGTTGAGTAAATATTTAAAGCGGTGAAATGGTATTTGCAAATTAGATGTGTTGAATAAGGAGGTGTTTGGGCGAAAAACATTCCGTTGTTTGAATTTCACGATGTGTTTAGGAGGAGGGTTGCACCAACCGAAGTAGAGGATTGATGTTTGGCGCACAACTTACATACATAAATCTCGCTACAGGATGGCTCACAAGAATTGAGGAATTGAAGTGCCAATTCTTGACAAAGGATTTATTAAACTGGCGTGGAGTGCAGTATTATTTGTTAAGAAAAGGATAGATTACATCGATTATGTGTTGATTGAGGGGTAAATAAAGTGACAATCAAAGAAAAGTATCATTCTAGAGGATTGATGATTTATTTGATTGGAGGCGTATTTTCAATTGATTTGAGATGGATATTATCAGTTAGAGTTAAAGATCATATTTTTAAAAGCGACTTTTGGAAGGTATGGGCATTATGAATTTATTGTTATGCATTTGGTTTAATCTCTGATCTTTATGGGCTTATGGACTTAATGAATGTGTTTTCAAGCCTTGGTGGGAGGTTTGTTATCATCTTTATTGATGATATTACGATTTATTAAAGCGATGAAAACGTCTGAAATCGTTTGAGGATTGTTTTAGAATTGTTAAGACAAAATCGATTATATCTTTTGCAAAATGTGAATTTTGGATGCATAGCGTCGCATTTAGGTGCATTATGTGGCGAAGGAGTTTGTTGATCTCAAAGTAAAAGCAATTTTAGAATGGTCACCAAGAATGTTACGAAGTTAGCGATTTTAGGCTTAGAGGTTATTAGGAAGTTTGTCGAGATTTTCTCGTATTGCAATCATATCCAATTTATTGAGAAAGGATGTCAAATTCGATGACGGTGAATCTGGCGAGTTTTCAAGAATTGAAAAGCGTTTGACCTTGCAGGTTTTATTCCGTGAGGCGAGGGATTCAAATATTTAGTGATCTCTTTAAAGGTTTGGGTTGTGTCTTATCTGAGCAGAAGAGTAATTCTTTATCTTGAGACATTAAAAGCCTCGAAAGAAATTACCTTGCATGATTTAGAATTAGCGGTTGGTTTTGCTCTTAAAATTTGGAGACATTCTTGTATGGGTGAAATCAATTTTCACGGATCATCAGTCTTAAATATATCTTTCTGGCGAATCTAGACAAAGAAGATGGGCAGTTTATTAAAGATTATGATTTAGATATTGTATTAGGGCAAAATGTGGTGGTGCGATAAGTCCATGAAGTCGTGAAATCTGGGTTGGGTTATTAAAGTCGAGTTGATCGAGAATTTGAGCTACGGTGGAAGTTAGAAGATTCGGTGATCTTGGGCATTTATCTCGATTGGCGGTCTGATCCTTTATTTGATAGAATTCGAAGCGGATTGTGGATATCGAAATTCTTGAACAAATCCAGATTAGAAGATTTTCTTGTAGATCACAGAGGGTATTGACCGGAAGCATTCTGATTATATAGTGATGGTGATGTTGAGACGAAATTTTCTGACAGGCTCATCGGTGGGATATCTTATTCATCAGGTAGTTCAAAATGTATAAAGATTTAAAAGCAACATTTTGGTGGTATGTATGAAGAAAGACATAGGAATATGTCTAAAGTGTCGAAACTTGTCAGTTGTTAAGGGCATCAAAGGCGGTGGATTGATCATTCACATCTAGTGGAAGTGGGAAGAAATTACATGGATTTTGTTATGGGATTTCTAGATCGCGAGGTGATAGTATATGGGTTGTTGTGGATAGATTGAAGTCATTTCTTTGAAACAGACGGTGATTGATAAATTGTCAGGATTATATGTTAAAGAAATTGTAAGGCTTATGTACCAAAGTGATCGTCTCGAGATGGTAGATTTACTTCAGATTATGAGAATTGAGAGCTTGCGCGATTACATAAGTCTGACTTTTCATCCATGGGATGGAATGATCAATTCAAGTCTAGAAGATTTGTTGAGGTTATGTGTTTTAGATTTTGGAGGTATTTGGGAAGATCGTATTCATGATCGAGTTTGCTTCTGATAATAACTACCGTCAGTATTGAATGGCTCAGTATGAAGCATGTATGGTGAAAGTGTAGAACTCATTAAGTTGGGTGAAGTGGGAGAAAAGGCAGTTAGGTCGAGTTGGTTGATCAATTTCTTGAGAAAATCAGTTAATGGAGATTGAAAATTTCGGGATGTCGTGTATTATTTAAAGCATCAGTAGAATTTCAAGGAGAATTTGTATTTTAAAAGTCAAACTGAAAGGAATTAGTAGATTTGGTCATGGAGGTAAATTGAGCCTAGATACATAGGACCTTTTGAAATCATTGAAAGGATCGGCAATATAACTACAGACTTGCCTTACCATTGAATTGGGCATTAGCGTGTTTCACATTTCAATGTTGAGAAAATGGATCCATCAGCGAAGATTCCTATACAAAGTTTGAAATCTGACCAGTTTGACTTATGCATTGGAGCGAAAAGATTTTAGAATTTGATGTCAAGAGATTGCGAAATAGACAAATTTCTATGTTAAAATTAAATGGAAGAGCGATCAAAGCTACTTGGGAGGATTGAGCGAGATGAGGCGAAGTTTCCCTTCTGTTTGAATGATTGAAGAAATTTCGAGGGCGAAATTTTTTGTTAAGAGGAAATTGTAATATCATTAATTCTTTCTAATTAATTTATTTTAGCTAATTAACCCGTTCTTGTAGCATCCCAGGTGCCGCGTCATCGGATTAAAACCACTTGGGCGGATGGATTTCTCGGACTTCTATTTCCTTCCTTCCTCGGCTTTCCTTCGGCTGAGATCGAGACGCTCAGTTCCTTCGGCATCGAGTTCCTCCTCCTTTCCTTCCACCGGCCGTGGGCGCTCCGTGACCGAAACGCGCAGTCCCTTCCACCGACATCGCCCGACGGCGGGCAGCTCGTGACCTGAAGCGAGAGCCGCGCGTTTCCCTCCACCGGCGTCGGCGTCGGACCCGGCAGCGCGCCGCTTTCTCGCCCGCTGGGCCGCCGCCCTTGTGGCCGCTTGGAAGCGCCGCACGTAAATCGTGTCCGTAAGC
Source organism: Cymbidium sinense (assembly GCA_021442155.1). Classification (NCBI taxonomy): domain Eukaryota; kingdom Viridiplantae; phylum Streptophyta; class Magnoliopsida; order Asparagales; family Orchidaceae; genus Cymbidium; species Cymbidium sinense. The sequence goes on along the minus strand of CM038228.1, from coordinate 27,541,854 downwards.
ATTCGGTTTGGAAATTAGATGAAACCGTCGGCTAGGAATTCATTCTGGCCGTCGGAAACAGAGGAAGTTTGTCGATTCTTAATTTCTTTCCATCCTTTTCTTTCAGTGCTTGACCTTCGGCGTTGAAATCGTGATTGAGGAGTTGAGTTTTTATTTCTTAGGTGAGTTGTAGAATTATTGCGTATTAAATTGGGGATTTGGATTGACAGTGTTTGTTAATTTTAGTTTATTGATTGAAGTAGGTAATTAATAGTGACGTTAGGAGATTTCTTTGGAGATTACTTTGGAGTGATCTGTTTCCAAAGCTTTGAGAGAGATCAATTTCGGTAAGATTGGTTCATTATGTTTCATTTATGAGTTGTATGTTATAGAATTGCTTAGAGTTATTTCATTATAGGTTGTGTACTCGAGGAGAATCGGTGCACATCACACACCACCTGTATTAATCGAGGTGAGACATAATTAATGTAAATTCTCTTTTATGTATGCCACTGCTTCTACCGCTTCATATAAATTGTATGAATGACATGATTTCGTATATGAATGACGGCCATATTGAATGAAATACAAATATTTAGTATTTGACCTCGATAGATTAATGATTTACAATGTAATCGTTGATTGATTTCATTCGATATAAATGTTTTAATACATGCCAGTAAATGCGAATGTGATAAACGAAATGTCGGAAAATTGATAGTATATACTAATGAATCCGCAGATAGAAAAGTTGACGAGATGAGTGATTGGGGATCTTATCCCACGCATTTTGAGGTTGGTGTCGTTAATCGTCCAATCGCGTGTGTCGTTAGGTATGTAGTATGATTCGAGCCCGCCTTACCTACCTTGTTTTAGTCGACGTGTGACGCACTTATGAATGAAAGTCAAAACCTGAATTATAAATGACATTTCTAGAAAATGAAAATGATTTGATATAGATGATAACTAAATCAAATGAAAATCACATTCGACATCGATCGCAAGATGAACTTACAAAGATATTATTCATTTATTATCATACTTTTTCTCGGCCCTACAAAGATATCGTTTCGTTACATAACGTTACATTATCACGATGCTTTACCTACGCTTTACAAATTTACATATACATGCACGGTTGTTTCTACCGCTCTCTTGTATTTTCTGTCACTAAGCTTTAAATTTATGATCTACCGCTGAAAATTTCGGAAAAGACGAGCGGGTTTAGTTTTGAATCAGATAGTTTTGGGAAGCTTTTTTTGACGCATAAATTAAATGTCTTTACCGCGCTCAGATTTATTTAAAGATTTCACGCTCGATTTGTGTTATGAATTAAGTTAAGTAGTATATGAATTGTAAATAGTTTAGTGATGATTTGATTAGATACACTTTGCTCGCTGTATGGAACGCTTTACAAATCGTTCAATCGAGTATCCTATTCTGTTACACTTCGATCGACCATAAGTCGGGGTGACATGATGCTAAAGTGGATGAGTGGCTTTATACTTAGGGACAAATGCGAAATGAATTTATATGTGAAAAGGTTGGAGTGTCTTCAATGGTAGATAAGGTTCCAGAGAGTCACCTTAGATGGTTTGGTCACATAAAATGTTGGCCATTTGATGACCTAGTTAAAAGAGTAGATATATTAAGAAAAGTAGAGGTATACCTATGAAGATGTGGTTAGGTAGTATAAAAAATTATTTTATTTTATTAGATTTAAATGAGAACTTGAAACTTAATAGGACAGGGAAGAAGAAGGATTCATGTTGCCGACCCATATGGTAGGATAAAGGATTGTTGTTATTGTTGTTGTTGTTGTTGTTATTGTAGTAAATAAGAGCTAGTTCTCTTGTTTGGTTATGACATGTAAAAGTGTCATTGTTTAATAAAGTCCAATGAATAAATTCATCCATGTTAAAATGGAGAATATAACATAATTAGTCTTTGTCTCAGCTATTTATGGCGAGCATTATGAATGCTCATTTTCCATTCATTCTTGTTGAGTGCTGTTGTAGGTGTTAATCTATTCTTCTTAAATCATTTTGAACAACTTTTATCCATGTTACTTAAGTTCAACTCCTTTTCTTTCTTAATTCATAAACACTAATTTTATCTACTTGTCTAATGGACACATTTATTAACCCTTGTTGTACACGTCCAAATCACTTAATTCTATTTTAATTGATCTAATCTTCAATATATGTTACTCCAATCATTCTTTTAATAGAAATATTTATTACTTCATTCTTCTTAATCTTGCCATAGATTTATATTAACATTCTCATTTCTACTACACTCAATTTAGATATTAATGACTTTACAACTCAATATTTGGATCTATACATTATTGTTGACCTAATTTCAGTTTCATAAAATTTATTTTTAAGCCTCATGATATCCTCTTCTCACAAAACTCAAGCACTTTTCTACTCTAATCATACAACTTTAACTATTGTCAATATTACCTTCTTCTGAACCTTGTCTTCTGTTATCTTTAGTGGCTTGGTACTTGTTCGCTAGCCGCTGTTTTGAGCTCTTCAGTGAATACTGATATTTCTTTGTTTCAAAAGTCTCTTGTATCTAGAAATTGTATGCATCTTCTTAATGGCACTGCAAATTTTTACCATTTGCAGAAGCTGTTGTCAGAATTACCTAAGCGTTATATTGTTAGCTTCTAATTCAGTGTTCCTTAAGCTGAATTTATACACTTCATAGGTGATTCAAACTAGTGATCATGTATACCTGAACACTTCTGCATGATATTTGCTTAGAAGTGAGTTACTTAGGATATAATATTTTTTTCTGCATGTTCCTAGTAATGTAATTTTTTTTCATTCCTTTTCCTTGTTACTACGTACGATAAAGATTATTTGAGAGAATAATGACCTCTTTATGTATTTGAAATGTTTTCTTAAGGTTATTGGGAAGAGCATAGCATTCAATTCTCTTCTTCTTTAGTTTTATCAAATTTGTAGTTGTGCTATCAAACTATCAGTGGGTGGTGGATCAAGATAGGTTTCCTCCTGACGGATAGAGAGAAAGATTTGTTAGTTTTCCTCTTTGTTTCACTTTCTATCTACGTATCTATTATTGTTTTATTTTTTAAGTATATACTTATTTTTCTTAATTTAGTGTAGTAACTCACTAAAGTTCCAAGAGAAGTGTTTTGGAGAGTTTTAGAAATTAAAGGAGTTAATATTGGTTATATTCAAATCATTAAGGATATGTATATCAGTATTGTTACTTGTGTCCAAACACAAGGGGGATTGACAAAATATTTTCTTATTTAAGTTGGATTACATCAAGGATCTTCTTTAAGCCCATATTTTTTTGCTTTAGTTATGGATGTTCTTATTAGGCATTTACAGGAGGATGTACCTTGGTATATGTTTGTTGCTGATGACATTTTTTTTGTTGATAAGATTAGAGAGAAAGTTCAAGAGAAACTTGAATTATGGAGGTCAACCTTAGAGCTAAAGGTTTCGTTTAAGTAGATCTAAAACTAAATATATAGAGTTTAATTTTAGTTGTAGAAGTGCTAGTGGTGGTGGTGGTTGTGACATTGGGTGATCAAGTCATTAGAAAGAATGAATGTTTTAGATATCTCTGGTCTGCTGTTCAAAATGATGGTGAAATAGGTGGGATGCTATTAGTAGAATTCAAGTTGAATGGTTGAAGTGGAGGAATGCATTCAACTTGTTGTATGATAGAAAAGTAATGCTTAGAATTAAGGAAAAATTTTATAAGATGTTGGTAAGAACTACAATGATTTATGGTGCATAATGTTGGCTTGTTTTTGGGAAGCATAAAATTAAGTATTGTAGAGATGAGGATGCTAATGTGGATGAGTGTCTTTACTCTTAGAGATAAAATGCGAAATGAATATATTTATGAAAAGGTTGGGCTAGCGCCAGTGCAGATAAAACTAGAGAGAGTAGCCTTAGATGGTTTGGTCCCATAAAGTGTTGTCCGTTGATGACCTTGTTAGGTGAGTAGATGTATTAGATTTGCCTTATGTTAAGAAAGGTAGAGGTAGACCTAAGAAGATTTGGTTATGATGTATAAAAAATGATCTTAGTTTTTAAGGGTTAAATGAGAATTTCACATTTAATAGGACACAATGGAGAAGAATGATTCATGTAGCCGACCAAACATATTGGGATAAAGGCTTGTTATTGTTGTTGTAGTGTGGTAACCCACTTTTTTTTAAAGTGGTTGGTATTTAAGCTCTTGAAATGTATATCAAGTATGTTGATTGTTGCTCGATAACATTTAGGTAGGGGTCATTCGAGTATTGTTTGGGTTATCAACAACTTTCAACTTTGATACTCTTAGTTATTTTTCTGTTAAATGAAGAGACATTGATAAAGAGACATAGAAGAAAAAGTTTTGATTGTATTTATTTTGCCAATGATGGAGCCAAAGTATTTTATTGGGTTTAAGACCAAATTGGTCCCTCAATTATTTATGAATGACCAATTTAGTCCCAGACTAAACAGGAGAACCAATTTGGTCTCTTGACTATTTGATCAGGGATCAAGTTGGTCCTTCCGTGGTGCGGTACGCGAATGAAAATGATAATAGAGTAAGGTTTATTAGTTATCTACTTCTTTTTATTTTTTGTTATTCTGATAATGCCCTGTAGTATTCATTATTTCTCTACAATTTTCCGTTAAATTTCAAATAGAATGACCAACTTGGTTCCTGATCAAATAGTTAAGGGATCTAATTGATCATCTTATTTAGTCTGGGACTAAATTTGTCATTCATAAATAATTGAGGGACCAATTGGGTCCTAAACCCATATTTTATTTATAGACAAACAAAAGAGACCTAGGGGACCAATTAAAGGAGCCAAAGCATACCTATTTCTATCACGATAACATTTAGGTAGTGGTCATATTCGAATAGTGTGTGGGTGATCATCAACTTTCAACATCAGTATTCTATTTCTTGCTTTGTTAAAATGAAGAGAAATTAATAAGTTAATAATAATGTTAAATTGTATTTGATTTGGGGCTTTAATGAGGATATCTGCCATCTAAGATATTGTCAAAGTGGATAACTTTAATAATCTTTTCTTTAATTTTTTATGAACTGTCTAGTAGTCATGATATGCGTAGTCCTTGGATCTTTATCAATACTAATTATAAATCACAAATTCTTATCATTGTTTTTTTAATGTGACTGTTTATTTCTTTTAAAACCTTTTAAAGATATATTTCATTACAAATTCTATGACTCATTATCCTAAATTCAATTTCATTGCTACTCTAACAACAAATATCTGCTTTTTTAATTCTACATGACTAATTTTCCCATACAAAAAGCAATATTTAGAGGCAGATTTAAGATAGTTATAGATGTGCCCAAGTCAACATCAATGAAGATTTAAATACTTGCATCTCTTTGCTTTATTTTTGAAGAATAGTATCATGCAAAATTGCATCAAGTTGTTGCTCAGTGGTAGCATTTGTAAATCAACTAATAGTACTGTACCCTCAATAGGTGCACAAGGACCTGATAGATATGCAAGGATAAAGAATACTTAGTGGCGTGTATCAGAGCCTTGGAAAGAAATTGTTCATCGTCATTCAGGAGGACTTGCCTCATGAGCAAGTATGTGAAGGAATTCACCTCAGCTAGACAACCAACGCTACACTTCCCAACTCGCATGGGCGACCGTATTAGATGACATACCACTCAACATACAACACTCGTCCAACCTTTGGAGCATTTATGAGTCTTTTTATATTATAACCGATATAGCTTATAAAAATCAACGTGTAATTTCATTTTTTAATCACCCTTGAATCTTATAAAAGGGAGAACCTTTAGAGAAGAGGGACCTTTTTTTGATTTTTTTACTGTTCCTGAGAAATGTTTCTTATACTTTGATCCCCCACTTTTACACATGCTATTATAGTGGAAATTCTTATATTTTTGCCTAGTTTATTTGATTAACTCTATTCTCTACATGTCTAAGTAATATTCTGCATCACTCCACAAACGAATTTAGATTCCATATTCTCTTTGTTGTAGTGAGTGTGGAAGATGTTAAGAACAAGAAGTCAGACACTCAATGAAGTAGGCCCGTGAACACGAGAGAACTTGATCACTATAGGGTCGAACATGTATCAATTCATCACACAATAAGATTTGAAAGACATGGAAGACAAGATCATTGATATTGTCTAGGAGACTATGAAAAAAGTGAAGAATGAGGTTGTAAGAGATGGGAAGACCGAAGGATCTTCAGGCTCAGTAACTCATTGAACTTGTTACTACAGGAGAGTATTGTTGAGGATGCCTGATATTGATGATGAGTCCTATCACGCGAGTAATAAGGAGGTTACTGGGGTGAAAGCGATATGCCACTCCCACAATTGCTTTATCTAAAGAAATCATGAAGGCACATCCCTCACCAAAGTTTAAAATTTCACATTTGAAGTCTTACAATGGTCGCACTGGCCCTGGCAACCATGTAGCATACTTTGAGTCCAACACATCGCTGTTGGACCTTGATATGTGATGGAGTGTTGACTGTTTTGTAATACTTTCAAAGAGTTGATAATCAGATGGTTCTCATGCCTTTTGAATGAGAGTCATCACCTCTTTTGCAAAATTTAAAGAATGTTTACTATTTAGTTTGCAAGTGTTCAAAAGCTTCTAAAGAGTCCACATGTTCTTCTATAAATGAGATAAGAGCTAGGCAAGTCCTTTAAGAAGTCTATCACTCGTTTTCAAAGGGAGATGTTAGGAGCAAAGTATTTAGAGCTTACAGTCCATAGCACTTGCCTGTTCAGAGAAGGGTTTTAGATGCATGCCTTGGTCTATAAAACCCAATGACGCTAGCAGAGCTATTAGAATTGGCCAATAGTCACGTGAATGCGGAGGAATATAATGAAGTTGCCCAATCATAGAAGAGACCTGGGGAAGAGGTTGCCCTAAAATGATTCTCAAAAGAGAGATTTTGAGTTCAAAGATTAAATAAAGGAAGAAGACAACACACTCGACCGGTGAGAGCGTGAATGCACAGTCAAGGGTATAAACCGAAACCCCCGGATTTACCATATAAGGTGAGTGCTAACATCCTTTTTTTGTCACACAGTTGTGGTTATCAATTGCTGAGTTAGGTGAGGTCATATAGAACAAATAATACTTTAAGCAAAAACCTCCTATGAAGAGAGATGAAGTACAGGCCGATCGATTCATTGTGCATATCACTGTGATCACTATCATGACATGAAAGAGTGTTGACATTTGAAGAGCCTAGTAGAGAACTCATTAATGTAGGGAAAAGAAGCTGCAGAGCGGATTGACTACTCTGACTCTTGCGATCCACATCATTAGAGTAGTGCTTGCCGCCTTTGCTAGAGATGAGTCATCATGGTGAGCAATCTTTAAGTGGTCCAGATAGGTGAAGTAAACTTGGTAGCCTCGAGTACATACATTGTCTAGTTAGCTTTGTAGAGAAAGATTGACCGGTAGTTGATAATCCTTCCAATGACGCGATAGCCATCACTACATTAATCGCCAACTATTTAATTGGCTGCATTTTAATTGATACGGGAAGCTTGATCAATATCATCTTTAAGTTTGTATATGATAAAATGAACTTGGAGAGTTTAAGACTTGTGCCTACAATGGATCCCCTCTTAAAATTTTTTAGAGAAAGGAGGAAGATAGAAGGAGTAATCACTCTCTAGTGACTTGGGGAGATGACATGGCACAATATCAAGGTTCCTTGACTAGAGCTAAGGCAAGGGAGATGAAGACCAAACATGGAGGCAATATTTCAAAGAGTAAGAGAGCTTTAGGACTTGAAAGTTTGCTGCATAAAGACCTATGGAAGACTTAGTTTTATGTCATATTTATGTGATAAATTGTCATATGTCATGTGCATTAGCATATTTAAATGTAGTGCTTTTGTTCTAGTTGTAATCATGTAACATTGAAGTATTTATATTTGTAACTGTCTGTCTGGCGCTTAGGTACTATAATTCTAGTGTATAGATGTTGTTATCTAAAGATTTTAAGCTCATGGATAGAGAAGATAGTACTTTAATGTTGCCTTTCTCATTACAGTTTAGAGTTTAGTTTTAGGTAGTTAGCCTTAGCGCTCTTTTCGCCATAGTGCTGGTTCGACAAGTTCAATTTTAAATAGTTTTAGGTTAATTTAGGGAGTTATTTTGAAGGGACACACTTTCAAGGTTGGTAACTTATATTTAAATACTTTCTACTATGAAATGAAGTGGTGGTTGATGCTTGTGAAGATTTTGAGTGAAAAAATTACTTGTGGTTAGAGCTCGGTAGTCGAGCAAGGAAGGGAGGGTTTGGTCATCTTACTTCTAGTACTATTTTGGTGATTAGTATATTATCTTTTATTTACCTTTAAATTTCTGCAATTCTCTGTAGTGTTATATTCTTGTTGTTGTGTCTTACTTATAATAATTATAAATTTTAATTTTCCTTCTTAAAATATGTTTCATAATTTACTTAAAAGAGTTGGTCATATTCTAAGTTTTCTATGACCCTATATTTGTTTTTCTTGCATTTAGCCAACCAAAACTCTACTAAATATTACCAAATTCTCTAGATCATTAGTTTACCTAATTCCCTATAATATCCTTGTGGTCATGTTCTTCTAAATTTTTGGAGTTTAATTCACTTTAAGTCCAAATTAGCCTGTAGCTAGAACTCCTGACTAATTTGGAGAACAATTTTGAAAAAAAATAATCAAAATTTTTACAAAACTTATAAAATTTTTCAGATCATATCTACACTCTACACTTTTCACCTTATAATTTTATTTTATTTCAAGTGATTTGTATTTCTGATGAGAGAGATCTAATTGAAAAATGTTGGAGTTTCAAATCTGAATTGTTTTGTATTAAGTGCTTGGTCGATCACTTTCTTTTTATAAATCTTAATTCCACTAAAAATTAAACTACCTAATGTAGTCTTATTCTCCTAAACATCATAGCAGAGCCTCCAACTACCAATTTGATCAATTTGTGATCTAACCTCACCCTATACACTATTTGATACCAGAACATAGTTTTGTTGGTAGACACCATTAGAAGTGATGCGAAGGGAGTGAGAAGCTTGAAGAGGCTTTTACAAAGTGTGGAGTTGACATCTTAAAAGAGGTAGTCTTTGTACTATGGATTTGGTTATTTCCTTTTAATGATATATTTCTTTTATTACAAAAATCTTAATGGTAGATTATATGTTTGCTATAATTCTATTAACTATTATAAATTTTCAATTAGCCATCATATCATAAGCCTAGCCATTATCCTTGAACCTACTCAACATAAATTGACTTGAAAGCATCTTAATTAGTAATGGAGTGATTTACAAAGTCAATTTAAATCAATCCTTGATTCCTTTTAATATAGAGAAATCTACTTCGAACAATTTAAGATTTTATCTTAAAACTAGTTTAGTTATTTTGTACTAGATTGCTTCTAATTGTCATTTGCATTTTAGTGTACTAGATTGCTTATAATTGTCATTTGCATTTTAGTGAAAACTTTAGCAGTTATTTATGTGTCATTTGCATTTACTTTCTTTGAATCAACAAGCATCATTGTATATTCCAAAAATGTAAAATAATTTTGAGTATTATATTGCATCTTTAATTATTATATCATGTATCCTAAATCTATTAATCAAGATCAAATGGATAACTTGAATAGGAGGGTGGAAGAAATTACTCTACAAACTACGAAAAAATTTAATAGGATTCAAGACTTAGTGATGAACTTAGTCACCCAAGTTCAAAACATGAATGCTAGGAAATCGACCTCACTTGTGGTCTAAAATCTTGTAGAACCGGATCTTTTATGTAATGAATTTTAAGAAAATCATAGGAAACATGTTCCTCTTCCGAGATAGTCTTTTCAAAATCTCTATAGGATTGATCATCTTAGCAATCATGAAGTTACTAATGAACATATCAAAGAAAGTTTAAATAGATTCCCCCACATATGATAGAGTCTATGATTTGAATAAGTTTTTAGATTGATTAATACAAATAGATGAGTCTTTTGATTGGTATGAAATGGATGACCATCAAAGAATCACTTTTGTCAAAGTAAAATTCATATGCCATGCAAAAATTTATTGGACTAATTTTTTGATGAAAGGAGAGAAATTAGGAAGAAACCAACTTGTGTAGAAATGAAATAAATACTTAAGGCCAAGTATTGTCATAAGAATCATGACAAGAAATTGCATGCACAGTAAATGACCCTTGAGTAAAGAAATATGCAAATGATAGAATATATGAACTAGTTTGATGATTTAGTAGCCAGGACCAATTGCACAGATCAAGTGTGACATCTAGCCCACAAATTTGTTATTAGTCTTAGGAGTGAGATCAGATATGAGGTTGAGTTACAAGATCCTCATACCCTTGATGATGCAATTTATTATGCATTGCTCTTAAAGAAGCATAAAAAATAATTTCTTCATTTGGACCAAAAGGTCCAAATTTATCTTTCAATAACTTTCACATTCTTTGTAGAAGCTTGTTGCTACACTAGGACCTTTATCACTTAGTTTTCAGCCCAACAAAATTGCCCCTGAATCATCATCTAAGATTAGGAAATAGTGTGCTTTAAGTGTTATAAGAAGGGTCACATGCAACATCAGTGCAATACTAAAATAACATTTATAGATGATACTGAGGATGATGATAAAAGAAAATAATGATAATGAAATTAAAAAAATTCATGATGATACACCTTTGTTAGATGAGGAGTTAGATCATGTGGGACATCCTTTAAATGTCATATGATTTCTCACTACAGCTAGGGAAGAGTAAGTTTGGTGAAGAAGAAATATTTTCACCATGTATGTTTTATGGCAGTAGAAGAGATGTAAAATTACGATTGATGGAGATTGTGTAATGAATGACATTTTCAATTGTGCTATTATTAGAGTGGATTTTAAGCCTGAGCATCACTTTGAACTATTTCATGTGAGTTAGGTGAACTACACATCTTTGCTAATAACATCTAGATGTCTAGTTGCTATCATGATAGGAATCTATGTTAACACATTTAGTATGATATCCTTCCTATGAAAATCACAAACATTTTATTAGGAAGACCTTAGCTTTATGACCTAAATATTATTCATAATGGTCGAGAAAGCACTTATATATTTAAATTTAATATCAAAATCATAAAATTATTCCTTGTGAAGCTAAATGAAAAGAGACATCATCTCTCCACATAGTATTTTTTTTCCACACCACCTCATAAACCTAGTTTTAATTTACAATTTAGTTTAAGAAGAATGCCAAACTTTAGTTAATAATATTTTCATCTAGGGTGATGTCTTATGACATAGACTCAAGAGTCCTACACTATCACTTTTGTGTATGGACATTAAAGCAGAAAAGGTAGGAGTCAAAATTGTGCTTAAGGAATTCTCTGATCCTTCATCTTGTTATCTCCTTCAAATAAAAACCAGTGATAGATGAAACTCCTAAAATCGATATTCCTAATATATTAGCTCATCTCTTATCCAAATTTAAGGATTTATATTCAGATGGCCTACCGGATGGTTTACCACTAATGAGAGACATACAACACATTATTGACTTAATACCAAGTTCTCAACTTTCAAAATTGCCCCAATATCGAATGAACTCTACTGAGCATGTGGAATTTAAAAAGAAAAATGGATGCATTACTAAGGAAAGGATTCATCCAAGAGTGTTTAAGTCTTTGGTACGTAGAGAATGTGAATATACAGTAGAGCTGTCAATAAGATTATTTTTAAATATATTTCTAATTTCTAAGTTGGATAACATGTTAGATCTTGTTGGGAATGCTATATAGTTCTCTAAAATAGATCTTAGAAGTGGGTATCATTAGATCAGGATTAGAATAATGGATGAGTGGAAGATAATCTTTAAGAGCCCTGATGGATTGTATGAATGACTAGTCATATCTTTTGGACTATTTAATGCACTTAACACATTCATGAGATTGATGAATACAATGTTAAAATCATGCATTAAAAAATTTCTAGTGGTTTATTTTGATAATATTTTGATTTTTAGCCTTAATGAGAAGGAGCACTTAGACCACTTAAGGTTAGTTCTCATCAAGCTTAAGGAAGAAAAATTCTATATTAAACTTAAGAAATGCTTTTTTTATCAACTTGAAGTGACTTTGTTAGGATTCATGATTACTGTTGATGTCTTGAAAGTAGACCCTGCCAAAATCAAAGCAATTTTAGAATTTTATTGATGTTCGAAGTTTTTATGATTTTGCAACTTTCTACAGAAGGTTTATTAGAAACTTCAATACGATTGTAGCTCCTATTATTGACATTATGAAGAAAGATAAATTTTTTTGAACTACTTATATTTGAAAAGTTATAAATCAAATTATAATCCTCATGATATGAGCACTTGTTCTTAAACTTGTAGATTTTAATAAGACATTTCAGGTCCACATGTGATGCCTCTGATGTTAGCATAGGTGAGTTTTAAAAAAAATCATCTTGTATCTTTTTATAGTGAAAAGTTGAATGATGTCAAACAAATATATTCAACTTATGATAGAGAATTCTATGTTATTGTTCAAACTTTATAATATTAAAGACATTCTTTATTGCATAGAGAATTCATTCTTAATTCTCATCATCATGCTTTAAAATTCATTAATACCTAAAGAAAGTTAAGTTATAGATATACAAAATTGGTAGAGTATTTTCAGGATTTCACTTTTATTTAAAAGCATATATTTGGAATAGAAAATAAGCTTGTTGATACACTTTCTAAGATTACCTTAGTTATATCATCTTTAGAATTTCAAATCTTCGATTTGAGAGGATAAAAGATGATTATCAAATATGTCTTGATTTTCATATGATTTATTTAGAGTATGGCAATAATGATCTATCTTTTGTCAATGACTTTTATTATTGAGGGATATAATATCTTTATAAAGAAAAGAAATTTTGAATCCCTAGGACTTCAATGAGAACATTTCTTATCATAGAGCTATATTACAGAGTAATCACAGGTCATTTGGAAAGGTGAAAACTATATACTTGCTAGAATCTAGATGTTCTTTGTGGCCATCATTAAAAAGAGATTTAGTATGAATAATGACTCAATGTTATACATGTAAGAAAGCCAAAAGCACGATGCAAAAAGTTGGTAAATACTATCCTTTTTCGCTTAACCTATTCCTTTCAGACTTAGGAAGACATTTCCATGGATTTTATTTTAAGACTTCCTTTGACTCTTAGAGGTCATGACAATATTTTTTGTAATGGTTGATACATTTCTTAAGTCTAATGATACATCTCACATAGCAATGTTATTCTTCAAGGAAATTGTTAGGCGGTATGGAATTTCTTTCACAATAGTTTTAGATAGAGAAGTCAAATTTGTATCATACTTTTAGAAAATCTTGTGAAAATTGGTGGACACTACACTATAATTTTTTTCATCCTTCCACTCACAAATTGATGGACAAACTAAAGTTATCAATAAAACTTTAGAAAATCTTCTTAGGAGTTTAGTGAGTAGAAGCTTAGGCAATTAGGATCTTCACCTTTCCATAGTTGTGTTTGCCTATAACAATTCAATTTCTATGGCTACCAACAAAATATTATTTGAAATAATCTGTGATTATAATTCAAAGAAACTAGTTGATCTTGGTAGCATCTCCTTGCATGTATTTTTTGATTTTACATTTACATTTGCTGAAAAATTTCAAAGTCTTCATGAAGATATAAAGAATTAATTAGAAGTCACAAATACAAAATATGCTGCAATTAGAAATAAAAATAAAATTTTTAAAAAATTTAATGTTGGGGATCATGTGTTAATAAGCATTCGCCTTAAGAGATATCCTTCCACATCATTTATAAAATTACAAGATAGGGCATGTGGATAGTCTAAGATCATTAGAAAAATTGACACAAATGCATATGCTATTGAATTGCATAAAGACATTCTTATTAGACCTATTTTTAATGTGAAAGATCTTAAATCATATAAAGGAGTTAGCCAACCTTCAAATGCACAGGATGATTCTTCAGTAAGGAATACAAAATCAATTTTTACAAGATACAAATTAATACTCATTTTTTGAGGTGGATCACATCATCACAAATGAGAAAAACCTTATTGGAGATTATAGAATTTTTGCTAGATGGAGAGATAAGCCACCCACAAATGACACCAACAAGGAGGATTTAGAGAAGCTAGCACTAGAGCTTGCTACTGATTACTTGGAATTCAACTCTTTAGGCAATGGAGATGAAAATCACATATGGAGGCTCTATCACAAGAAATAAGAGAGTTTAGGAGGACTTGAATTTGATGCATGAAGACCTATGGAAGACTTGGTTTTATGTTATGCTTATGTGATATAAATTATCATATGTGATGTGTATTATCATGTTTAAATGTAATGCTTGTGTTGTTGTTTTAATCAACTTTCATGTATTTATCTTTATGTCTGTTTGTTGATTAGGTGTAACAATTCCACACCGTAGTGGTGATCTCTGAAAATTTTAAGCCCAGGAATAGAGAAGATAGCACCTTAGTGTTACCTTTTGCGGTGTCACAGTGCTATGGTTTGACAAATTCAGTTTTAAGGAGTTTAAAGTCAATTTAGGGAGTTATTTTGATGGGACACGCCCTTTGACATTTGGTAACTTGTATTTAAACACTTTCTACTATGAAATGAAGTGGTGGTTTTTATTTGTGAAGAATTTGAGTGAAAAAATGACTTGTGATTAGAGTTTGGTAGTCAAACAAGAAAGGGAGGGTTTTGCCATCCTACTTCCAGTACTTCTTTGGTGAGTAGTATATTATCTTCTATTTGTCTTTCAATTTTTGCAATTTTTTCTATTATTGCGTTGTTGTTGTTGTGTCCTATTTATAAAATTATATTCTAATTTTTATTCTTAAAATCCTTTCTATAATCTACTTGGTATCATTCTAGAATTTTAAGGGCTTTTTCTCTATTTTTCTTGCATTTGGCTTATCAGATCTCTACTAAATATTATCAAAATTTCTCGATCAGTATTTACTTAATTAACATCAATATCTTTGAATTAGTTTGGTAAATTTTTCAGAGTTTTCTATTGTTTAAAATCCAAATTATCCTGCAGTCATATCTTATTTTCTGTGTCCCATCTAGAGAAAAATTCTGAAAAAATTAGAAAACTTTTCTGATCACATTTACACTCTTCACCTTATAGTTTTCATCTTATTTGGATTTCTGGTGATAAGATCTAATTGATGCGAATGACAAGCCACAGATGTGACGTCATATGAATCAAGCCCGAATTTACTTCGATTGTTGCCAAAATCGCTTAGATGACCTTCGATCGTGAAATGAACGTCACCAATGCATTCAAGACTTTGAAATTATCCAGAATAAACATCTATATTGCTTGGGTTTCTTCATTAATGCAAAATGCCAAGATTAATTTTATGAAAGGTGATGACACAAAATTAGATGTATGCAAGTGATAAGTTACAACAGAATCATTATATGTTAAGAATTTAATTTGAATATTAAATTTAAAATTAAGTTAAAATTGATTTAAAATAAATTAAATATTAAATGAATATTATTACATATGTAATTTAAATTATTTAACTTAAATTATAGTAATGTTTATTAAATATAATTAATAAAAATTATACTATTGATTATTAATTATATTACTGTTTAACAGTTAAAGATGAGATAATTACTATTATTCTTATCATTTATATATATTAAAGAAAGCGAAAAATTGTAATACCTAATTAGTTTCTTAATTTATTCCTAATTATTGTTTAAGCTAATTAACTGTTATCACTAGACTTACATAGCAATCCACTTTTCTTCGCGCGGGATTAAAGCACTCGACGCGTATGGGATCGATCGAAGGTAATTTTATTTCCCATACCCTATTCATTTCCGTCCATGCGAGTTCTTCTTCCTCCTTTCCTTCCGCCGATCGACATTTTCGCTCCGTGACCGCGAGGTAGCGAGAAGCGTCCACCTCGGCATCGACGGGGCTCGTGATGATCTGCGACTTCGAGCCGTAACCCTTCGCTGGACCTCGCGCGCACTCGGTGGAAGCCAATTCCTGAGCCGCGCAGTATGTCCCATGAACCGACGGGTTGGAAATCCAGAAACCCGCTTCGGTTTGGAAATCCTGAACCGTCGCCGGTAGGATTTCCCTGGCGTCGGGAAAAAAGAATTTTGTAAGTTCTAATTTCTTTCCCTATCCCTTTTCTTTCTGCAGCCTTCGGTTGAAATCGTGAAATCGTGATTGAAATCGATTTCTTAGGTGAGTTAGAATTATTGTGTAGAAAAACGGGGGTTTAGAATTAGTATTTTTGCTAATTTTAGTTTTTAATTTAAGCAGGTAATTAATAGTGACGTTAGGAGATTTCTTTGGAGATTACTTTGTGACTCAGGTGTTTCCCGCTTATGAGAGAGAGATCAATTTGGTAAGATTGATATTAATTATGTTTCATTTATGAGTTGTATGTTATAGAAGTCTTAGAAGAGTTATTTCATTATAGGTTGTATCGAGGAGTCGAGGACATCACGCGACTCTTGACGGTGAGACATAATTCTTAATGTAAATTCGTTTATCTTTTATGTATGCGCTTTCTACGCTTCATTATAAATTGTATGAATGACATAGATTTACATATATTGTTGTTATATTGAATGTAAATATAAATCTTTATTATTTGGACTGCATGATTCGATTCTGATGATTATAAGCCATTTATTTCGATATGATTTCGTTGCGTATAGAAATGTTTTAATAATAAAGCGATAATGTGATAAAACAGAAATGTCGAAAAATTGTGATAGGAAGGCTATATTCGAATCTGTGAGATAGCAAAGTTCGGAGATGAGCGTGATTAGGGGATCTTAGTATCCCGACTCCTTTTGAGGGTTTAAATAGTTTGTCCGTGTCAGTGTGTATTGAGTATGTTACTCCATTTACCTTACCACATGAATGAAAGTCAAAACACCACGATTATAAATCATTTCTAATGATTTGATATAGAATGAATGATTTAATGAAATTCGATCCTCGACATTGATCTGATTATCTACGATATTACTTTATTGTTCGTTATATTCCGTTTCCAGATTCGATTTACATTCTTTGCGGCTGATTCTGAAGTACAATACTCAGATTGTTTCTCTGCTTTATCTTGAAGCTTGTTTTAGCATTCTTTCTCAACTTTTAGCTTATGATCTCGTTGAAAATTTCGAGGAAAGAGCGAAATTTGGTAGAAGTGTTTTTGTTAGTGTATAGTTTGGGAAGCTTAAGGCTTTTTTTTTGGGTGCCTAATTAAATGCCTTTAGTTCTCAGTATTTATTCTTTAAAGATTTAAATCTTGATTGTGATATGAATTAAGTTAAGAATATGTGAATTCGAAATGGTTTAGTGATGATTTGATTAGATCACTTTCACTTCCGTTAAAGCGGTACGCTTGGACGTGTTGGTAATCCAATCAGTCATCTATTCTACACTTGGTGGCCGTAGATAAGAAGTCATCGGGTGTAAAGTCAGCGATAAGGTTGAAAGAGCAAAAGATTGATAGGAATGGAAGCATGATTTGGATTTGATAAGAGTTGAATTGATCACAATATGACGATTAATGTTGGGTTAGGAATCTATGTTCTTAATTTCATGCATGTATGATATTTAATAAATATGTATCATATAAATACTTTTTTAATTTGAGATTAATTTAGAAGAAATGCGAGAAAGGTTAGAATTGATCTCAAGACTAAATCACCGCGAATGCGAAGATAATTAACAGAGTGAAATACAACCCAAAAGTGGTGGTAGATCGATGAATTCTGAGTAGTTGATTGATTTCCAGTTGTTGATAAAATTTCATGGAAAAATCTGGCCGCAGATCAGTATGGTTGAAAGTGACCAACATTTGAGATATTTCATTCAAACCACCCGGATTCGAGAGCTGATCATAGTGGCAAGATTATTTTAAAATTGGAAAAATTTGGATGGAATGATTTGTCGAAACAGAAAGTAATCTTGCACTTTTGTATTGAAGGGAGGCGAAGGTGGTGGCGAGCTCAACATAGGAAAGATTTGAAATGATACCCATTCGGATCAAATGGGATGAGTTTGTCAAGTATTCAAAGATTGGTTTATTCCTCCATCATCGACTTGCTTTACAAGACAAATTTTCAATCTAACTCAAGACTCAAAACGATAATGCATGAAGCGTTCACTTCGTTCAGATATATGCATTATATCGATACAGGGAAGAGAAAATCATAGATTCTGCACTCGAGATCATTAAGATTAGCACCCTTTGATATCTGAGTTCTCTTAGTTGAAAGAAAAGAATTGAAAATGAGTTAAATTTTTCCAACAGTGGGATTCTGACAAGCAAAAGCTTTGAAAGAAGGCCCGGTTGAAAATTTAAGTTGATGACGAACAAATTCATTAGAACATTTGTGATAAGTGTGCGACATTTTGGTCAATGTATTTGGATCGAGATCTTTACAGTGGTGATTGGGTCGTCATTTAGGTGATAAGGAGATTATCAGGGGCGTCAACAAAGAAAATTTTTGGAAGCCGGAAGCCAGTAACACACAATTTTTGAGACCTTCAATTCAAAACTTGAGCGAAAACCAACCCCAGAAAGCGAGTTTTTATCACTCCATGAAAAAATGAATCAAATGAAGTGGTGTCGTATCTTAAAATTTGATCATTTGTTGATTCTGGTCAGATTTCATTTCATTCCTTTTCCGATTTCGATTAATGCTATTTATTTCATAGATGTGCCAGTATTGGTGATAGTTTGAATACAAATAGAAAATTTTATGACATTAACATTAAGATAAACACTTCTGAACTAATTATCTTACCGTCGACATTTTGGCGTTATCAGAGTATGGATTGGTTGATCAAATATTTTGCAACAATTGAATCTTTGGAACGGAGTGAAATTTTATGCAGTGAAAATCATTTTATCTTGTGATAAGAATCGTTCTTCTTTGATTAGTGCGGTGAAGTTGAGTAAATGTAAGAAGCGGTGAAATGGTATTTAAAATTAGATGTGTTAAATAAGGAGGTGGTTGAAGAAAACATTCCAGGTTGTTTGAATTTCGATGTGTTTGAGGAATTACAGGTTACCACCAATACGAAGTAGAGTTTATTGATGTTACAACTTACATACATAAATCTCCTACGGATGGATCAAATTGCAGAATTGAAGTAAATTGCGTCAGAATGAAAGATTTATTGAAACTCATGGAGTCGTATTATTTATTAAGAAAAGGATGGATTATCGATTATGTGTTGATTACGAGTTAAATAAAGACAATCAAAACAAGTATCCATTCTAGAGATTGATGATTTATTTGATCATTGGAGAACATTTCCGAATTGATTTGAGATCTGATATCGTGAGTTAGAGTTAAAGATCGATATTTTGAAAGCGACTTTTGGAACGGTATGGACCTATGAATTTCTTGTTATCCATTTTGGTTTACTATCTCTCGATCTTTATGGACTTAATGAATCGTGTTTTGGTGGGCCATTTGTTATCATCTTTATTGATAATATTTTGATTTATTCTAAAGCATGAAGAACATGCATTATCGAGGATTGTTTTAGAATTGTTAAGACAAAATCAATTATATGCAAATTTTCAAAATGTGAATTTTGGATGCATGGCGTCATTCTAGGTCACATTATAAGTGGCAAAGGAGTTTCGTGGATCCTCAAAAGTAAAAGCAATTTTAGAATGGTCGAAGAATATTCAGAAGTTAGTTTAGGCTTAGCGGGTTAAGAAGTTTGTCGAGAGATTTTCTCGTATCATCTATCTAAGAAAGATATCAAATTCAATGTTGAAATGCGAGTTTTCAAGATTGAAAAGTTTATTGCAGTTTAGCTATTCCATGAGGGATTCCAAATATTTAGTGATCTCTTTAAAGGTTTGGGGTGTCTTGTCGAAGAGTAATTATGAGACAATTAAAGCTCAGAAGAAATTATCCGTATGCATGATCTAGAGTTAGCGGTGGTTTTGCTCTTAAAATTTGGAGCATTACTATATGGAGTGAAATCGAAATTTTCGATCATTGAGTCTTAAATATATCTTTCATAAAGCTGAATCAAGACAAAGAAGGTGGCAGAGTTTATTAAAGATTATGATTTAGATATTGATTATCAGAGCAAAGTAATGTGGTGATGCATTCGCATAGTCATGGAAATGCCGGTTGGGTTACTAGTCGAGTTGATTAGAGAATTAGAGCTCTATAAGTTAGAAAATTGATCACGCATTTATCTCGATTGATAATTGATCAACTTTATTTGATAGAATCAAGCTGCGAAACTAGATCGTGGATATCTCAAATTCATTGAACAAATCAAATTAGTCGAGGAAGCGAATTTTCTTGTAGATGCGGAGGTATTCCGGAAGCATTCATTCGATTTACGGTGATGCGGTGTTGAGAAGAAATTTCTGGGAGGCTTATCAGTGGGATATCTTCATCCGTAGTTCAAAATGTATAAAGATTTAAAAGAACATTTTTGGTGGTGGTATGAAGAAAGATGGCGAATATGTCTCAAGTGTCGAGCTTGTCAGTTATTAGGCGTAAAAGAGATGGATTGTTACATTTATCACAGTGGAAGTGGGAAGAAATTGCTATGGATTTTGTTATTGGATTTCTAGATCTAGGCAAGTTAAATGATAGTATGGTTGTTGTGGATAGATTATTGAAATTACTCATTTCTTACCATGAAATGAGATTCAATTGATAAATTGTAGATTATATGTTAAAGAAATTGTAAGACTTCATGGTGTACCAAAAGTGATCGTCTCACGAGATGGTAGATTACTTCAGATTATGGAAAGAATTGAGGCTTAGTACATAGTTACACTTAAGTACAACTTTTCATCCTCGATGGACAATCGGAAAGAACAATTCAAGTCTGAAGATTTGTTGAGGTATGTGTTTTAGATTTTGGAGGTAGGCAGGAAGATCATATTCCTATGGTGAGTTTCTTACAATAATAATACCATCAGTATTGATCGTATGAAGCATTGTATGAAAAAGTGTAGAACTCCATTAAGTTGGGTCAGTGGGAGAAAGGCATGTTAGGTCGAGTTGGTTGATCAATCTTGAAAATCAGTTAATCGAGATAGATTGAAAATTTTCAGGATGCGTATAAGTAATGACTTAAAGCCCGTAATCAAGTTGGATAATTTGTATTCTTGAAAGTCAAAAGAATTAGTAGATTTGTAGAGGAGAAGGTACATAAGACCTTTTGAAATCATTGAAAGGATTGTATGACTACGCTTACTTACCCATTTAATTTGAGACTTCATCGCCACATTTCAATGTTGAGAAAATGGATCCTGAATCTGAGATAAAGTTTGAAATCTGTGATTTGACTTATCATTGGAGCGAAAGATTTTTTTTGAAGAGATTACAAATAGAAATTTCATGTTAAAATTAAATGGAAAGGCAATCAAAGAAGCTACTTGGGAGGTTGAGAGATGCGAAGTTTCCTTCATGTTTGAATGATTGAAGAAATTTGAGGGCAATTTTTTTTTTAAGAGGAAATTGTAATCAATTAGTTTCTAATTTATTCTAATTGTTTTTAATTAATTCGTTATTCTTGTAGCTTATCAGCAAATCCACTTTACATGCAGTGGATTAAAGCACTCGGCGTGTATGGTAGGGATCGTCGAAGGTAATTTTATTTCCATACTGACTATTTCATTCAGATCCATGCTGCGTTCTTGTTCCTCCTTTCCTTCGCAGCCCGACGTCGGTGCTCCGTGACCCGAGGCAGCCAGATCCTTCCCATCGGCCGATGGCCGCTCGATGGCGTGTCGCTCGCTTCCGGCCGTAACCCTTCCGGACTGCACTTTTCGGTAGCCAATTCCCGTCGGCCACAGTATGTCAGTGAGCGTTGGAAATCCTAAGCGCTCGGTTTGGGAATCATAGTCGGCTCGGCTCAGTGAGCCGTCGGCTCACTCCGTGACCGTCGGCTCGTAGGATTTCTTCTGGCGTCAGACTTAAAGAATTTTAGTTCTAATTTCTTTTCTATCTTTCTTCTTGGGGTTGAAATCGTGAAATCGTGATTAAATCGAACTTGCTTGTGAGTTATAGAATTATTGTGTAGTAAAGCGGGGTTTAAATTGGCATTTTGCTAATTTTAGTTTTTAATTTAAGCGGTAATTAATAGGCGTTAGGAGATTTCTTTGGAGATTACTTTGGAGTCAAGTGTTTAAACATGAGGAGAGATCAATTAAGATTGGTGTTTATTTCATTTATGAGTTGTATGTTATAAGTCTTTAGAAGAGTTATTTCATTATAGGTTGTGTACTCGAGAATTGAGGGGCACATCCTTGATTTAAAGGTGAGACATGTTCTAATTTAAATTCGGTTATATGTTGCATTATTTCTCGCTTTATAAATTGTATGAATGACATAGATTTAAACATATTGAATGTCTTTTTATATGAATGTAAATCTGAATCTTTTTGGCTCATTGATTCTTGATTCTGATGATTATAAAGTATTTATATGATATTTGGACATATAGAAATGTTTTAATACATGTTGTAAAGCGTAATGTGATAAAATGAGGGAAATGTCGGAAAATTGTGATAGGATATTCTGAGGAATCTGTGATAGCAAAAGTTACGGAGATGAGTGATTAGGGGATCTTAGTATCCCACTCATTTTGAGGTTGGGGTCGTTAATGTCCAACTGTCAGAAAATTTATTAGGTATGTAGAATATGGTTCACACCTTGACTTTAGGCAGTAGGGTGGCGACATATGAATGAAAGTCAAAATATGATTATAAATGCATTTCTAGAAAATGATTTGATATAGAGAAATGATTTAATGAAAATTACGATCCTTGACATTGATCTGATTAATCTCTGATATTATTGTTGTTATATTTATTGTTTCTCATATTGTTGATTCTGATGTTACATTCTGCATCTTTATCATTTACAAATTTCAATATGCGTGCTGGATTCTCTTTGTATCGAGCTTTTAGCATTCTTGTCTCAAAACTTAGCTTATGATCTTCTGGATTGAAAATTTCGAGGAAAAGGCAATGGGTAGAAGTTGTGTTTTGTTGAATTGTATAGTTTTGAAGCTTAAAGGCTTTTTTTGTGCACATTAAATTAAATGTCTTTTTCTCTGTATTTATTTACAAACTTAAGATTTTTGCTTAGGTATGATATGAATTAAGTTAAATCTTATATGAATTGTAAAAAGTTTAGTGATGATTTGATTAGATTTTCACTGCTCGTTCGCGATGCGGTTGGAGCAGCGTTGGTGGAATTTGTGTCAATCGAGTCATCCTATTCTTTAGACTTCACAGCATAAGTGGGTCATCTGGGGTGTGACAAAAATCCTCCCAAATCTTTGCTATGTTGTTCACATCCTATACCTGCCATAATCATTGTGAAGGCCACGACTCTTATCGGTGTGCTTATCCCGTCGACAGCCCAGACTCTCTCCCTCTTATCTCTCGATAAGCACTCATTATAGATGCTCCCTACCCTCTGTCTCACATGAGCCTTCTCTGAGTTGCTCTCACGCCCCAGGCAACACTCGTCCTAAAGAGAATGCAATTATATTATAACACATTCTTTTAGTTATCCAAATTCTATGTTTTTCAAAAAATTATTCTCATCTTTTTCTAAGTAATAAAGATACTAAGTTATTTCAATAAGAAACTCAAGTATCAAAACACGTCATGAATACTAATCTTAACCATCCTTATAAAACTTCACAACCTTTCGTTGTCATTCATAATGACATTTGGGATCATCTCGTGTTACTAATATCTTGAGAGCTAGGTGATTCATATCTTATTTCGATCGCTACACTAAGCTAAATGGATTTTATTAATAAAAGGCAAATCCAAAACGTACTATATTATTAAGAAATTTCATCTATATATACAAACCTAGTTTAAAACCCAAATTCAAGTGCTTTGGATTGATATAAAAAAGAATATTTTAATCAATATCTCCATTTGCTCCTGATTGAACGATGGTAGTGTGGAGGATGGTGGTGCCAAGATGCCATGATATTTTTCCTTAGTTTACAATTAGTCGGTTTTTCCTTAGTATTGTAATATTGATTAATGAATAGATTACATAGCCAAAGGTTATGGAGGTCACCTTTGATTTTTTTGTAACTCTACAATATTTAATTGTTCATATATTTTTTTGTTGCATTCTATTTCTCTTTTGTAGTGTTATAGTTAATGAAAATTTTTCCAATTTTATTTTCTATGGTTTTAATAGGTCAATACATAAGCACTATTTTTAGAACTCCGTGATTTGAACTTTGGTTCTTCCTTTTGAAGAGGAAATCCTCACTAATGAGATGATCATTCTTGTTGTTACTTCTTATGGACATCATAACTAATTCAGTTCATTAGTGGTAATTTTGTGGTTCATCTTGTTCCCAATTAGTGGTAGATTTGGAGTAGCTTTCATGGTTTCCGATGTAGCCATGGATGATTGTTTCATGATTGGTGGTGGCATTAGAGGGGAAGTTTCTATCAGAAGCCATTTTGTGTTTATCCATAATCAAGAGTAAGACTTAAGGAATAATAACTCAGAGAGGAGATCAAGGTCATAGAAGATGCTTCTGATGCCATGCTAAAGATAAAGGGATAAATAAAGCAACATAGAAGAGAAAGAATTGCTTGTATTTTTTTTTTTTTTGTTAGCAAAGGAGCTAACGTCTTCTTTTAAAAAATAAAGAGTAAGCAAAATAGTATTAAATAGGGAAGAAAATAAGTCCATATGGGAGAAAATTTGGGGCAATTCTTACCACCAAATTCATGAGTAAATTACCTCATATGTTGCCAAAGAATTGAACTTAATTATTGAAATCTTAATTTTGATATATAGAATTTTAGTGAATGATTGGGGTTGATTTTCTTTGTTAAATAGTTCTTAATTCCTGCATCTTTAAACAATTTCCATCCATGGAATGAATATTTAAACTTGGATAATAAAAAATGCGCCTTAACGCTTTTTGAGAAACTTGTCATAAGGCATATGCATCATGTTTGTCTTGATCAGGCGACATCTTACTGAGATTGAGGCACACATTCTGCACAATAAATACGAGGGGCAACTCTTAAATGTAAAGGTTTGGGTGATTCAAGCAAATTATTTTTTAAATAAAATATAAACCCAAAGTCTTATTTTATTGCACAAAAACTTAAATAGAAATCAGTGATCTCTTGGTTCTATTTCTGACTCTCCCAATTTACACATACCCTTGCGACTCGCTTGACCCTCCCAACTTGTGCTCACCCTCACAAATGCCTGGCTCAGTATGCAAGCTACCGCTTTCCTGTAACTCGTCTGTATTGTTTTCTTAAACTTAGATTTTTTTCATTTTCTTTGGTTAGGAATTTTTTTTTTTTAAATATCTACATTTTGTAATATCTTTTTGAATGAAAATTTATAACTTTCTTTTCAAAACCATTAGAGCTTCTAAGAAAAGTTTACTAAAAATTACAAAAGATTAGGCATGAAAGTATGGGGTGCAAGTGAAAATTGGAGGGATTGAAAATTAATACATACATTTGAAATGCAATTATTATGATAACAGGTTAAAGGTGATGTATCCAAAATGAGAGAACATATTTTTCTTTTCCTAGGAACATTTCATCTTGTGTTAA
This sequence comes from Cymbidium sinense, assembly GCA_021442155.1. Taxonomy (NCBI): domain Eukaryota; kingdom Viridiplantae; phylum Streptophyta; class Magnoliopsida; order Asparagales; family Orchidaceae; genus Cymbidium; species Cymbidium sinense. The sequence continues at coordinate 27,516,137 of CM038228.1, read as the reverse complement.
ATTGTCTATGGACGTGAAATAGAAGTTGTGCTTATAGAAACAAAGTAACCATGTCATACCATTTGACATAACGACAATTTGATGATAAACTTGATAGAGAATCTTATTATGGTAGTAGGTTTAGTGGTAAAATTTTTCTTTTCATCTTTTCCATAAATGTCTATTAAAGGTGCAAGAGGGTCCATATATTAATATATAATAAATATGGATGATAATAAGAATGATGGTGTGAAGGCAGGCTGTTGACTATTTATGTAAAATGCATGAGAGGCTTGCGACCATGTTTACATGGATATTGAAAGGCTTTTTTATGAGAATGCAATTCTATTTGATATGGAAACCTTCACATCCCATGCCAACATTATTTTTCTATGGGTTCTTATAGACGAGGCTTTAAACCTTCATCCATAAATGAGCTTAGAAGTTAGAACTTGATTATTGAAGGAGAAACTTAATAACACTAAGAAGTTTTTTAAGGAGTCCATCATGCTTGGTGATTGGTTTGGTATCAAAAATAATAACTTGATCATTATTCTATAAATGATTCCTAAGTCACTTTTTTTTAAGCCGTTGAATCGTTAGATTAGGTGAAGCATTTAATGTACATTTTAGACTTATTGGAGACTTATTGGAGTTATAAAGGAGATTGAAAAATGTTTAGTGGTGATAGTTATTACCAACAATGTTAGTGCTTATAGATGGTAGTAAATAATAATATGGAGAAGCTCAGTATATATGATGGACTATGCGCTACACATTGTATTGGCTTAATTTTTGATAATCTTGGATAGTTGCCTTAGCACAAGAATACCTCAACAAATACCAAAATGTTTAGTAGCTTCACTTAGAATCATACATGGGCTTTGTACTTCATAAAGAATTTTTCTTTAAGAGAATTTTTAGATCTCATCTACTAAAATTACTATAACATACTTGACTCTACAAAACACAATAAAAATAAGACAATTGTTAAAGGCCATATCCTTCTCCCTGCAATGGCTGAATTATATTTGGAGGAGAGACCTGAAGATAACAAAGTCATAAAGATTCTTTTGAGTGATAGATTTTGGTTGAGTGTGACTTATTATTTGAACTATGAAGCGCTTAGTTAATGTTTTAAGAATGGTTAATACAAAAAAAGCTTGTTTAGGTTTCATCTATAATACAATGAGTGAGGCAAAGGAAGCATAGAACATTTGGAGCAAATGAGTTTAACTACTATAAGTTTTATTAAATCATAGATGCAAATTGGGAGTTTCAGCTGCATTGGTATTTGCACACCACAAACTTTTATTAGAATCCTTAGTATCAATGTGTTCAGAATAAATAAACCAATCAATAGATTGAATTTGGTCTGCACTATTGTATGAATAGATTGATTGCTGACTCAACTACAAATGCAAATGTTGATCTTAAAATTGTAGCATTTAGAAATAAGGTAGTATTTTTTGGATTACAATAAATCAAATATATTGTAGCTAAATGTTCTTCATGTAACCTTTAACATTGGCAAATCACGTTTCACAAAATTTATAGTCTATGTTAATTGTTTTTTTTCTAATTAGTAGAATTGTAAATTCAATTTAGAAATGACATTCTATAACTACAAAGAATTGCAATTAAAGTATTGGTTCTTACATGGCCGTTATTATGGTGTGAGTGAAATTGGAGTTTGTATAACCAAATTAATAAAAAAGGAGATATCATTTGATTGCCTTAAAGGTAAGCTTATTGATATACATTATGTACAAAAAGGGGTTAAAAGATAAACATTTGAATAAGATAGTTATGAAGGATGATGGAGATCCATTAATTTGTAATGAAGTGCTATTAGATGATGTATGATTTATGGAGGGTGAAAATAAGTCACACCATCACAATTGCAAGATGAAGATCTTAATATTTACTTATTTGATGAAGGACCAAGATGAACACAAATCAACAAGAAAGTGGCAGAAAAGAATACAACAAAAAATTATGTACTTGAAATTATTATGATCAACATTGTTATTGTTTTTAAATTTAATTATTATTTTTATCATTTTTATTGACTTCAAGAGAGGAAGATTGTTGAGATCGAAAATGAGGAAGATTTGGCGGATGTTGGCATAACTTAGGATGTGGGATGAGAGAAAGTAATTCATTATAATGATGATTTTAATGAAGAACCACTAAGTGATAGAGGGGAGTGACCTTTTGAATTCAAAAATTATAATCTTAGTTGTTTAATTCTTGTTTAAATTGATTTGAGTCTGGGAGAGCCTTATTATTATGATCTTACTTTGACTTGATATAGCTTTATTTTGATTTTATTGTGGTACTTTTTATCTTATAATTTTATTAATTTAATATTTGAGAGGTTTATGTCTTAAGGACAAAAAAAGCCTTAATCCTTAATTGCATAATTTTAAAACTTGGTGGTAATTGATTGTTTGTAACTCTACTCATGCACGTTCACATGTGTGTATTAAGGAGAGAGAGATTTGCAGAGGTTACATGCAGTTACAAGTTACATGTTCATTCTGTTGTTGGTTGCTGTCAGATTTGATAGGCATTCCTCATGGTAAAATCCAGGACTTGCCCGACCCTAATGAGCCTATCACTTAGCTGGCTCTGTTGAATACTATGGACATCAATTTAGTTGAGGTTGTTGATTTGATTTATGAATCTTGAATTTGATTTTTTGTTACAAAAATATGAAAAAGGATTAGGAAAAAATAATTTTAAACTAATATACTAATTTTGCCTATTGAAACTCTGTATGTTAATCGTAGTGTGGATTTTTTCTGTAACATGTGTTTTTTCATTACGTTGAGTGGGAATTTATTTACAATGAACTGCATATGAATATGAGTCTTTATACTAAGTAGAAATATTCTAATTAAACTTGCCTAGCAGAATTTAGAGGAATTTCCTGAAGAAAAACCATGTGGCAGAGATGCTGCTGTTGATGCACTGATGAATGCACTTGAGTCTTTGACAAATTTGAGATCAGTGATCGTTAAAGGTCTTGGAAGTGGCCTTAGAAATGATGCTCCTGATACTGCTATTGCTATGCGTCAGAAGGTATATTCTATTAATTTCATAGAACATGTTTATGGTCATATATGAGTTTCAGTTCTGATGTTCAACTTTACTGTTTTGCAGTGGCGTCTATGTGAGATTGGCCTCGAAGATTACTCCTTTGTTCTCTTAAGCAGGTATTCCTTTAAATTCCTTTAATTTTCTATTACTCTAGCCTCTGGGGCTGTTGCAATTATGATTTTTATTCACCGCTTTAAAACATACACGAAAGTGAATTACAGCAAACATATGAAACTCCAAATGGAGATCCAGCTATTTAATTATTTCGGGGATTGAGTTTATTTATGAATGCATTGCATCAAATTTTCTATTGTTCATATGTTTAACTGGAACTTGCATAATATTTGTTATAATCATGGTAGCATCTCTTGAAAACACTACCTTTGCCGGTCTCAAGTCTGGATGTGAAAAGTGAAGGGTTGCGATAGGCAGTCGATAGCTAACATAAAACTTGTCGAAATAATCATGACACGAATCCTTTAAAATATTGTGTTAATGTTAGGGCATCCCCTGGAAGCAATGCGTTGTATGGCCTGAATATAATGAAAAGTGTCGTATGCCAGTGCGATAAATAAGAGGTTCCACATTATAGACGGATGAGGGCAAAAAAATTAATCCATGAAACTAGAATTAGGTTAGGAACTTGGAATATATGTACTCTTACTGGTAAATTAATGGAATTAATAGATATTATGGTTCATAGGAAGATGAATATTTTGTGTTCAAGAAACTAAATGGGTTGGGGAGAAGGCCAAGGAGATTGATAGTTTTAAGTTTTAAACTTTGGTATTCAGGTATAAGTCAAATTAGAATTGACGTAGGTATGATTATAGATAAAAGTTTGAATGATAATATTATAAATATTAATAGATGTGGAGATAGAATTATAGCTTTAAAGATTATTGTTGATGCTAAGATTATCAATGTTATAAGTGTTTATGCTCCTCAAGTAGGTTTGGATGTAGGCTCAAAAGAAAATTTTTGGAATGAATTAGGGGGATTAATACAAAAGATACCTATTGAAGATATTTATTGGAGCAGATTTAAATGGACATGTTAGTAGAGTGGTAGAAGATTTTAAAAGTATTCATGGTATTTATAGATTTAGATGTAATAAAAAATGTAGTATATTAGATTTTGCTTTTTATGAGTTTAGAATTTCTTATCTTTATTTAAGAAAAGAGATGAAGATATTATTACTTATAAAAATGTATGTATTAAAACACAGTTGATTATTTTACATTAAGAAAAATAAATCGTTTAGATTGTAAAGATTGTAGGTCATTCCGAAAGTTTAAGTACTCGATTGATTGTTAATTTTAGATTTTAAGATGAAAGATTAGGCGATGAAAAATAAATCAATTATTATCTTATTAGATGGGGCATAAAGAATCTTAATAAAAATATTTTTAAGAGCAAGTTATATGAGCTTATAATTTGGGATGTTCATAAGGAAAAATGTTATGTGGAAAAAGTAGTGAAATTCATAGTTCTTAAAATGTCTTAGAATCAAAAGAAAAATCTTTTTTTTTTAATAAAAATAGTTGATGGTGGAGTCAGATGTGCAAGAAAAGATTATAAATAAGAACAATTGCTATAAAATTTGGTTTAGATGTAAAAACTCGGAAAATTGGGAAAGATATAAAGTGATCTGCAGAGATTCTAAGAAAATAATATATGATCTGAAATTTAAACTTTTAGTGATTTATACTGATAGATTAGATCAAAGAAGGTGAAAAATGTATGTATAAGTTAGAAAGAAAGAGATAGAAGTAAAAATCTAGTTCAAGTGAGGTGTATTAAGGATGAAAATCACAAAGTGCTTTTTTTTAGAAAAGGATATATAGGTAGATGATGTATTTTAATAAATTTTTTGATGAAGATCTGAAAATCGATTGATTTTTAACCTTAATACCCTAAATAAAAATAGAGAATTTTATTTTTATCGACGTATTAGTAAATCTGAAGTTACAGAAGCTTTAAAGAAAATGAAATGTGGAAAAATAGTAGGTCCTAATGATATTCCAATAGATGTGTGAAAATGTTTAGGAGATCAAGGAATTTCTTGGCTTACAAATCTTTTTAATGTTATTTTAAAGACTTAAAATAATGTCAGATGAGTGGAGAAAGAGTTAGTTGGTTTCTATATTTAAGAATAAAGGTGATGCACAAGAGTGTGCAAATTATAGAAGAATTAAGTTAATGTGTCATACATTAAAATTATGGGAGCGAGTAATTGAGCATAGGTTACGATGTGATACAAAAGTTTCTCACAATTAGTTTGGTTTCATGCCAGATAGATCTACTATGGATGCTATACATTTGTTAAGGGGTTTGATTGAGAAGTATAGAGAAAGTAAGGAGGATCTACATATGATATTTATTGATTTAGATAAAGCTTATGATAAAGTTTCAAGAAATGTTATTTAGAGAGTTCTAGAAAAGAAAGGAGTCAATATTGGTTATATTCAAGTCATTAAGGATATGTATACTAGAGTTGTTACTTGTGTCCAAATACAAGGAGGATTGACAAAATATTTTCCTATTTCAGTTGGATTACATGAGGATCAGCTTTAAGCCCTTATCTTTTTGCTTTAGTTATGGACGTTCTTACTAGGCACTTACAGGAAGATGTACCTTGGTGTATGCTTTTTGCTGATGACATTCTTCTTGTTGATAAGACTAGAGAGGGAGTCCAAGAGAAACTTGAATTATGGTGATCAACTTTAGAGTCTAAAGGTTTTCATTTAAGTAGATCTAAAATATATGGAGTGTAATTTTAGTTGTAGAAGTTCTAGTGGAAATGTTGTAACATTAGGTGAACAAGTCGTTAAAAAGAGTGAACGATTTAGATATTTAGGCTCTTTTGTTCAAAATGATGGTGAAATAGATGGAGATGTTATTAGTAGAATTCAAGTTGGATGGTTAAAGTGGAGGAATGCATCCTGTATTGTGTGAAGAAAAGTAAGCTTAAGGAAAATTTTATAAGATGGTGGTAAGACCGCAATGATCTATGGTGTGAATGTTGGCCAAAAGAGAAGCATAATACTAAGTTAAGTGTAGAGATGAGGATGCTCGTGGATGAGTGGCTTTACTCTTAGAGATGAAATCGAAATGAGTATTTTGGGAAAAAGTTGGAGTAGCTAGTGGCAGATAAGATTAGAGAGTGCCTTAGATGGTTTGACCTAAAAGTCAGATCAGATGACCCGGTTAGGAGAGTAGATGCATTAGATTTGCTTTATGTTAAGAAAGGTAGAGATAGACCTAAAAAGGCTTGGTTAAGATGTATAAAAAATGACCTTAGTATACTTGAATTTAATGAGAATTTGACACATAATATGACACAATGAAGATGAAAGATTCATGTAGCGGACCCCACTTAGTGGGATAAAGGCTTGTTGTTGTTGTTGTACGGTAGCATCTCTTGAAATAACTTTTAACTTCCTCAGTTTTGAAATGGAGCATGGGTGATTCAAGGTAAAAGGCAATAGGGATTATATAATTTTTTTTTTCTGGACTCTGTGATGTAAGCTTGGTAGGGCAATATCATAGAAGAGGGAATAGATGAAGAAGATAGAAAAAAGCAGAAGATAGAAGAGAGAGAAAGAGAGTTAAGCAAAATATTTCATTCAATGTTAATATCAATCAAGTTACCTCAATGCGATGCTTGAATCCCTATTTACATACTTAAGACACCAAACGTTTTTCTGAACTGTTTAAGATCTAAAAGAAAGAGTGGTATCTGTCCTTATTACTTATTATTAAATATTTGATGTAAAATTAAAAGATTTAACTTACACAATTACATGCTTATAAGTTGATTGGAAAAGAATCAAATGACTATATGTAACCTGAATTATTCACCTAAGTCAGATGAAACTCCTCTCAGAAATAGTTGAAGGTGTCTATGATGGTCGTTGAGGCTGAATTAGCTTGTTAACAAATATATAATCAATAGGAGAAGATGCAAGTAACATTCCAAGAATGTGACAAACATCAAGGTATTTTTGTGGAAAGCCATGGCAAAACACCCATTCTAATAGTTAAAACATCCACATAGTTGTGGCAGTGGTGGCTGCACAAATTCAATTACAAGTTGAGTAGAGAGGATTAGTGATTTAGGATAAGTTCAAGCAATTATAAACTATCCCTGAAATGTAGTGAGAGAACATTTTCTGATAGCGTGCCTATGGTAAAAATGGAAGCAGAAACTCAATAACTGAAGATGAAAGTAATACTGAATTTGAAGTGGCTAAATGATTTCTGTAAGTGGTGGAAATTCAAAGTCATCTTTATGAATCACTATAGAAGATTCAAACTTACAATAGGTCATGATCTCATTCATTGGAGTAGTTTCATATTGATAGTCAACATCACCTATTTCAAGATACTTATTTTTAGATCCATGATAATCACATTGTTAATCTTCAATTTTCCCTATCCAATCTTTCGAAGGATTTATTTGATCCTTTTTAATGCTTCTAGTGCTTTTTGCATTTATGCTTGGTATTGTTTGTACATGTATTTGTTTCTTGCTTTTAGACTAACTTGCTTAGCATGCAAAAGTACAAATAGGTGTAAGAGGCTATTGGTTTTCCTGATGGTGTAAACGAGATTGAGATTGTTAGGTCGAGATATATTAAAGTATTGCTTTTTGGATTATAAATATGAATATCACATCAATCAATCGTCATAATACTCAAATTTGTAACATCAAATAGGTTGAGGATGTAAGAATTGAATAAAAAAATTAAACTTAAGAGAGGGAGAGAGATCGCTCAGAAAAAATACCATTGAAAATCTCTGCCACCTTTAAGGGATGTTTAGGACAGTTTCTTCTTCATGAGGCAGATTTATTTATATTCAACCAAATTTTTTCTAATATTATGTTAGGGTTTATTTAGATCTATGTTCTACTTCCTATGAACATAAATATTCATAGTTAATTATCCCTCGTACCGCAATAAGAGAGCACTCTCAATTAATGTTGGAAATAAATGTAAATCTCTGATATAAATCAGCGTCTAGCAGTGTGGTTTGGATGACTGTCTAAAGAAAAATGAGGGTCGTCTCGATTAAGATCTCATAGTTCCGTTGTCCCAGGACTACGTTATTCCAGTCTACCAACATCAGAGGGCTATTTTCCGTAATGTCCAGGGAGTCTGATTAGCAAGTGTTATTTTGAGTGCAAATGTTTATTAAATTATTCAGGCTAAACTTAATTTATAAATTAATACAATAACTCAATGTTTATAGAGTAGTTTGCATTACAGACATGCGTAGGGCTTACATCCATTGGAATGCCAATATATTTAATGTTATATGTGTATGGAAAATGTAAGTCAGGTTGGGCTTATCGAATGCCAGTAGGTTTAGGTTTCACATAATGAACATGTAGATTGAACTTACATCTTTTTGGAATGCTAATAAGATTTAGGTTGTGCTTGCTTTACAAGTACAGGTCGGACTTACATCTATTAGAAAGCATTTAGATTAGACTTACATCTCTTTGTAATGCAAATAGGATTTACATTGGGCCTGCATTGCAAACACAGATCGGACTTACATCTATTAGAAAGCCGTTAGATTGGACTTACATCCCTTGGAATGCCAATAGGATTCAAGTTGCAAGCACATATCGGATTTACATGTATTAGAAAGCCGTTAGATTGGACTTGCATCCTTTTGGAATGCCAATATGATTTATGTTGTGCTTGCATTGCAAGCATAGGTCAGACTTACATCGATTAGAAAATCATTAGTTTGGATTTACATCTCTTTGAAATATCAGGTAGCATTTAGGTTGGACCTACATCTCTTTGGAATGCCAAATAACATTTAGGTTGGACTTACATCCCATTGGAATGCTTGTAGGATTTAGGTTGGACTTACATCTCTTTGGAATGCCAGTAGGATTTAGGTTATGCTTGCATTGCAAGCATAGGTTAGACTTACATTTATTAAAAGACCGTTAGATTGTACTTACGTCTCTTTGGAATGCCAATATGATTTAGGTTGTGCTTGCATTCCAAGCATAGGTTGGACTTACATTTATTAGAAAACCGTTAGATTGGACTTACATCCCTTTGAAATGCCAATATGATTTAGGTTGTGCTTACATTGTAAGCACAGGTTGGACTTACATATATTAGAAAGTCGTTAGATTGAACTTACATCCCTTTGGAATGCTAGATTTTATATATGGTAGTCTGATTTTATCTTTAAGAGGCAGTGCCTGGGTGTTGGATCGGCAGCGCCATGGTGCTGGTCATAGCTCGTTGGTGTTGCAAGGCAGCGCTAGTAGTTGAAATAAAACTTCAAAAATCATAGGAGGCAGCACCACAATATTGGAAGGTAGTGCCGCATTGCTAAATATGGAGCCGAGGCCAAAATCAAAAGCTTCTTGTCAAAACGCTGCGAGTAGCGTTCTGTGCTTGAACTTCAATGCCTAAGGGGGTGGTATAACATTAGCTTAGCGCTAGCATCACGTCATATGAGTCCTGGAGATTTTGTTTTATGGAAATTTTTTGTGCAATTTTATTAGGATTTTAAGTTTAATAATTTTTGCACTTTTATTAGGAATTTTAAGTTCAATAATTTCTATAGTTTTATTAGGATTTTTGAAGTCTAATAATTTTCACAAAATTTTGGCAGCATAATGGCGTAGCAGTGCTACATTCGCAAATTTTTGTGTAATATGCACTCTTCTCCCTTGCTCTAGATCCAAGATCGACAGAGAGAGGACTTTCATCTCGCATTAGAACCAAGTTTGACGGTGGAGGCTTTCGATTTGACCCGAGGAAGTGAGCGATTAATTATAAATAAATTTATTTCAAAATTTACCTAATGTTGGCACTTCAAAAGCCCTTTACTTTGCTTTGGATAGTTTTGCCCTTCTCTAGTCTTACTTAAGGGGCTATTTGTTTCGAATACTTTAGAGTGTAAAGTAATGTAAATGCAGGGGATTTCAATTTTTATGTGTTTGGCAGGATGTAAAGTACAATTTTAAAGTAATTTATTGCATTTAGAATACCTTAGGTAAATTTTGGTGTATTTGGGCGATTTCCAAATTCAGCGGAAATAAGCTTCTGCGGCCACCGTTCTGGCCACCGCTTCATTGGCCTTCGCGTCGCCGCCCGTCGGCTATTGACCGTCGTTGTAGGTCACGGTTGTTACCATACCGCCCGTCGGTTTATTCCCGTTTGGCCGCGCCCGGTTCGCCGGTCGCTGCCCACCCTTTCTTCTTTGCCGTCAGCACCCACAATCTCAAAAACACTTTACATTTTATTTATTTTTCAAAATAGAAGAAAACAAACTCATGTATTCGTAGAGTTCTCAACCAAACAATTTAAAGTAATCTAAATACATTACATTCATTTTACATTGTATTCCTTTTACTCTGCATTTCTTTTTTAGTCAACCAAATAACCCCTAAGACTTATGAAGAGAGCCAATTTTGGAATTGCTGAAGCAAATCAAATTTAGGGAGAAGGGGTCGGCTCGACTTGCCCCTCACGGGAGATAGAGGCACGTGACTCTCTCACGTAAGGAGGGTGGCACTCGTGGCTAAGGCTTCGATCAAGCAAGCAAAGGATGTCAGCGGCTTCGGCTAGGGCTGATTGGCGAGTTGGGAGGGTCGGTCGACTATGGCTCTCACATTAGGTGAGTGACTATCGATTTCTCACTCTCTCTCTCTCTCTCTCTCTCTCTCTCGATCTCCTTCGAGTAAGTGTGTATATGCGTCTGTAGAGTTTTTTTTTTTTTTTTTTTTTTTTTTTTGAGGCTCCCTTTTTTTTTAGGAGAAATGAAGCTCTAACCGTACCCATTTCTCTCTCGTGCGGTATCGCTGAAATGGACAGCGGGAGTAGTTAGGGTTTCAAATTTTTTTTAATTTTTCTATATATTTTTTTCTTTTTCTTTGTTTAATTTGGCCGCCATCAGGGAGGGAGGGAGGGAGCAAACCACATTGCGTGCATTGGAGATAAGCTAAGCGAAGTTTGCTGAGTTGACGATCTGAGTATGAAAGTAGGAGTTGGAGCTGAGCATGAACCGTGCGCTTTGTGTGTGAAATTGAGCTTAGTTGGACCAAGGAATCTCACGTGCTAAGGAGATGAAGCTGGGTGGTGAGCTTGCTAAGCCTAACACAGGCATGCAACAAAACAAAAAGAGAGGGAGAGAAAATAAAGTAATAATAATAATAATAACATTATAAATAATAATAATGATATGATAGTTTAGTAATCAAATAATAATATCAATAATAATATGATTATAGTAAAGTTAATACACTAATATAATAATAACACAATCTAATAACAATAATTATCTAATTAAAAATTTATTATATAAATATAATATAATATAATCATCATAATTTAGACATAACAAAAGTTAAGATTGTAAGTCTTGACCTTTTAAACAAACTCATAAGTAAAATAGTAAGTCCCATCCCAATTAAATTGTGATAATTTTAATAGATGTAAACCTCAATTCTAATCAATTCTTAGGCTAACTCCTATATTAATTAGCCTGTTAATCAACTAAAATAAAAACCAACTAAAATCCACGTGCATACCCTAGTCTACCTAGTTTACAAAAAGGGAGGCATTCATGATTGCTAATTGGATTTCTTAAATGTTATGATTTATTGATCTTTGGTGTTGGTATATTTGGTCTGTTGTATGATTGAGCTTACTGACCATGGGTCTTCATTAGGCTTATGTCCATTTTCCCAACCATTCTCTATCAATTCAAGGGAAGTCTAAATATTAAACTTGAGTACAAAATCAAACCTATATAACTATTCTTAATCAAGAGTGTTCTCCCCTAAGTGAGAGATAATAATAGTGATGACTTTCTGCCATAATAATTTTAGATAAATCTAAATAAATTTGGGTCAATCATTAAGGAAAATATAGTTGATCTAACTTAATCTACCTTTTGAAAGACAAATTTTTGAGTTCAAACAAGAGGTTGGTGCTTTTCTTGAGTGATCACATTGACTTGTGTTTGTATGCACACAATATTATCTTTAATGTGTTATAATTCTTAGTACTAAAGACATATTGGGATAGTCATGTTATTTGATTTATCTTATAAATTGCATTTTTGATATTAGCATTATAGAGTTCAACAAATGCATTGAATCTGTGACATGTTGCATGAGCAAGGATCATCATTTTACTGTCACTGAATCTATTCTTGAGATATGGAATTCTTTCCCTTATTAGATTAAATGGTAAGTGACATTAGGTCAAGGTCGACTACTTCAAGGAGATTTGGGAATTTTTTTTTTTATTATTATTGTAAGGTGGGGAGAAAACCTATTTTATGATGCTAGGAATATGGCAGAAGAAGTTAGGAGTGGTTGGGAGGGATTATTTAGTAGAGAAGGGATGCTTACGGCTTTTGCCATGAAGAACCTAAAGAGGTGAGTTAGCCATTAAACTCTCAATCCTATAGCTTTTATTCTCAAATTTTTATCAAACACTAAATTATATTCTTCATTTATTAAAGTAAATATTTAAACTATTACATCATGTTCTAATAATTGAAATTTAAAGAAACTAAGAATTATGAGAAAAATTCAAATTTAAGAAGATAAATATGGAAGTTGTGTGGAACTACTCCAATTGCATCTCTATAATTTTGTGGCTAGCTCCCACCTTCCAAACTAGGATTAAACAATTAATAATATGGGAATTAGTAATAAAGAGCCTCCCACATAGAGGGTTGATTTAATGTTTGTAATTCAACGTTTAAAATTTCAAAATTTGAATTTTTAATTTTAATCTTCAATACAATTTAAAATATTTTAAAATTAGGACATTTTTGTTTATGCATGGTTGATGAAACTCTCTTGGCCTTTGATTTTCATCTCGTGATGAGGCCATATGGCCTTTGAAATCATCTTGAATTCTTGATCATGATAATCTGCTGCTTGATGTTTTGCATTAGTTTTGAGTGAATTTATGCTAAGAAAATTATTTAGCTGAATCTTTTTGTTGCTTTTTTCCAATACACTATAACCATAGTATGTGAACTTGACTGTGTGGAGGTGTTCTATTTTGAACTCCCAGCTTCAACCAAGTGAATCACCTTTCTTTATTTTGTTTCTTAATTATAGTGTCCAACAAGTCTATTTTTGGTTCTTAATTAACACTTTTTATTTGCTAGGTTTGTTAATGAGCTTGAAGCCATGGGAGGCTCATCTTGGTTGGCACATAATGTCAATTCAAGAAGCATTGGTCCTTGGAACAGTCCTCTTGGTGCCCTTATTGTAGGAATCCGCCAGGTTGGTCTTTCAGGTTGGAGAAATGAAGAATGCGTTGCTATAGGAAATGAAATTCTTGCATGGAAACTAAAAGGCCTTTCTGAAATGGAAGGTAGGCCTCATGAATGTTGGTCTTGAGCGTTGATTATCTTTACAAACAGCTGTTGTAGTTATCTAATGACTTTTTTCCATATTTGTTTAGGCAGTGAGGATGGAAAGTATATCTGGGCTCTGAGGCTCAAGGCGACCCTTGATAGAGCAAGGAGGATGACTGAGGAATACTCTGAAGCACTGCTCCAGATATTTCCTGAAAAAGTCGAGGTTAGCTGCTGCCTATCATTTTTATCTGTTCTAATTTTCTTAAGGTCATAAAATTTCAATTGCTTAGCTCAGTAGCAAACATGACAGGAAATATCATACATTTAAGTTTTATAATCTTAGCTATGGCTTCTACCAGATTTTAATCTCTATGTTCCGCTCATGTATTTTTCATTCCAAAACTTGTTCCTTTTGGGCCTTTTTTTAATGCAGGTTACAGACGAAAGTGCTAGTCTTGTTGCTTACAGTACCTCACTAATTTAGATGATTCATGTTGACTTTTCCATGGCTTTACATTTCATTGAAGTCATCTTAGTAAAACTGCTTCTGCAATTACGCTTAACATGTTAAATTGCTAAGATAATCATCTGCTGTTAATGAAATCGCAGAGGTTTGGGCAAGCATTTGGAATTCCATCAAACAGTGTAAGAACCTACACTGAGGCTGAAATACGTTCAGGGTATTTATTTCTTGAATCATTTTTAAATATGAGAGTTCATCTTCCCCTCTGACGGGCTGTCATATTCCTTTTTTCTTTTAAGATTATTGTTTATAACTTCAAAAGTAAATTGATTGGAATTTATTTTGTAGTGTTATATTCCAGGTTTCAAGACTTTGTACCACCCTTCTGAAAGCATTACAGACTACACTTGGTTCGTTGGGCTGGGATGTTCTTGTCCCAGGTGTCGTGCATGGAACCTTTCTGCAGGTGTGTGAGTGCAATTGGAAAATACGAGACTGTTCATGTCCTATTGTGCTATTTACATTCATAAAAAATATTTACTGAATAATTTGGAAACATCTCTCTTTATTAAATTAAAATGGTTGTTTTGTTAGCTTATCAGGTTTAGTTAGTGTAAAGGTGAATGCTTTGATTGTTTCGTTTGAGAATTACTAGTTTAAATTCACTAAGTTAAATTTTCTATAATTCCGTGTTCTATCATTTTTTCATTTATCAAGCGTAGTCCTTCAGGGTTCTCTTTGGAATTTACCAGACATTTTCTTAATCAACAGTATTAGTGTTTCAAAACAGATTTGTCTTATTTTAATGGGCGATATGTAGTTCCCATTCACACCCATCTATTATCATATTTAATGGGCTGTTTGGCTAATAATTTTGACCATTATTTGATAATTATCTTCCTATCCTCCAAAACTCCTATTATCCCTTACTAGAAGTTGAAATCTAATGTTCCTTCCGGTCTCAAATGTGGTTTCACGTGCCTTTGTTGCTATATGTTAGAAATGAATCTAGGAATGCATTCATGACTCTTAAATAGGGCTGCAAATGAGCCGACCTGAGCCGAGTATAGGCTTGTTCAAGTTCAAGCTCATTTATCATTATTGAGCTCGAGTTCGATTCGAGTTTTTAGGATGGTGTTCAAGCTCGAGCTCGTTTAAAAAAATCTTGTTCGAGCTCGGCTCGAGCTTGTTTGCGAGCTCGGTTCAGATTGAGCTTATCGAGCCTATTAACAAGTAGCTTGTTTAATGAATAAATAAGCCTTAATCGAGCTAGTTCGCGAGCAGCATGTTGAAAAATATAAATGATACTGTTTATGAACAAGCTTTAATCGAGCTTTAATCGAGCTGTAATTGAGCTCCTTGTATTTTGTTCATGTTTTATTTGTTCATGAACATAAATGAACTGAACAACTAGTTGTTCAAGTTTATTCATTTAGCAATCGAGTATTTATAAAATTGTTCAAGCTTGTTCGATTAGTTTAATGAATGAACATGAATGAGCTCTAATCGAGTCACGAGTAGCTTGTTGAACGCTCGGTTCATTTGCAACCCTACTCTTAAAGTTTAAACTTCATTATCATTGACTAGTGGTAAGTCAACTATATTCAAAGATTTAGTTGAATATGAATTGGTATTAATGAATATTTATACGTTTGTATATGATATGGCTTATATTTTAGAATAAAACATGCATAACATGTTTCGATTAAAAATAATGTATAGACAAGTTACATTGCATACTAAAGAATTGTAAGACAATTGAAATAATATTCCAAAAAATAGTGACTATAATCTCATTTAATTTAAAGTATCATATTTTTAAAGTCTAAATTCCATTTTTGATATTATTATGTAGTATAAAATATGTTGCATGGTGGAAAGATAGGAAATTATTTTTGATTCAATGGAAGAAGTAAAAACACCACTTATTTTAATCACAACATGTTGTTTACTTATCAAAATGATACATGTTAAGGTGTATTTCTCACAACTTAAAGGATACATTGAATTAATTTATTATATTTTTGGAGTTTAAAATAAATTTATTTTCTTATACTTAAGAATTCAGAAAATGGACATCTTTCATGAGTAATCCATGCATATATGCATTATTTGACAAATTTTCTTAGTTCGGCAGTTTTTTCTTATGAATATACATCAAGCAGGTCCATCTTAGCTTCTTACGACTTTAAACTGAGAGTGAAGTATAACAATGCCATCTTTATGGAATTTGTACTTGAAAATTAACTTATAACTAAAATATGTAAGGTTGTAGTCATATATCTTCTTACAAAATGTTACCTTAAATCTTTCTATAGGAGGATTAAAGTATGTGTGGTGTTGACCTTCTAATGAATGAAGTACGGGTGATCTTGATGTTTTTGGTACTTTTTTGTTTTAATGGTCTAACCATATGCGGCTGGTGGAAAGTTTGTGATTTGTGGTTGCTGCCCCTTGTTTTTTGCTAGTGAGTTTACTGTTTTGTATTTCATGGTAATTGTTATTCTGTGCTTCTTTCTATATATTGCATCTGCTTGTTTTCATGATTTATGATGTTGGAAGAGATCTACTAATTGTTAAAATTGAAACATGTTAAGTTTCAAAGACTTTCTTATTCATTATGCAGTGAAAAGGATGCTTTTATTTTATTTTTTTTTGTATTCTGTCCTAGCTATTTCCAATATGAACATTTTTTTTATAGTTCTTATATCTGGTGCGCTCAGGTAGAGAGCATCAATCCTGGTTCACTGCCTTCATCAATTAAGGGGCCTGTTATTCTAGCCGTAAAAAAGGCCAATGGTGATGAGGAGGTTATAGATACATCCAACAGAACTAATGGATTACATTTTCCATTCCTGTGATTTCATTTTATTTGGGAGCTTTTTTTTTTGGCATGTCTTAATATAATTATCATGTTCTGACAGGTTAAGGCTGCTGGCAGTAATATAGTAGGGGTTATTTTATTGCAAGAGCTGCCTCACTTATCACATCTTGGTGTTAGGGCACGACAGGTTTGCATTTTTATGCACTTCTTAACTACCGTAGGTTCTATACAAAATTTTGATGTTGTGTATTTTCCTTTGTGTAGGAAAATGTGGTTTTTGTGACATGTGAAGATGCGGAAGAAATTGCTAAATTTCAAGCACTTGAAGGACAATTTGTGAGGTTATATACTTGGAAACTATCATTTAGTAGCTTACCTTCTTGTTGCTATACCCAACTAAACTATTTTGGTAGAAAATACTTCATTTGTGGAATGGCTTAACATAAAATTTCTTTTCACATTTGTTCAAAATTGAAGGGCTTGTAGCTTTCATTGAATATTTTTTGTTGTGATCATAAAATTCCATTTGAATGAGTGCAATGTTAATAAACAAAAACAACAACGTAGTTTTATCCCACTACGTGGGGTCGGCTACTTGAATCCTTTTTCTCTATTGTGTCTTATTTTCATATTCTCAATTTAGTTTAATAAATAAGGTCATTTTTATACTTTCTAACTAATAGTGTGTTTAGGATAGCTTTCTGGCTGTTTTACTTTTCAGAAAACAACCATAAAGTAACAACAACTGCGCTTAGCTACCAGTTTTTTGACTATTTTAAAGAAATTTTGTGGTGAAAAGTTGCTTTTGAGAACCAGAGCTATTAAAGTGTGGTGGTTGCTAGAAAGCAAAAAAGAAAATATTTGTAACACTTATTGTAGCTTTTCAAAAAACTTCTTTTCTCACAATAGCTTTACAATCAGCTTCTCAAAAAGCTATAGCTGTCCCAAACAGGCTCTAAATCTTTTTAGGTTTATCTCTACTTTTCTTAACATAGGTTGAATCTAATATATCTACTCCTTTAATTGGGTTATTGGGCGATTGATGTTTTATTTGATCTTATTTGCCACTGAAGTTACTGTAACCTTCTCCCGTATATAATTGTTTTGCATTTTATCTCTAAGCGTAAACTCACTCATCCACCTGAGCATCTTCATCTCTGCAACGCTTAATTTTATGCTTCTCTTTTGCTAGCCAAAATTCAACGTCATAAGACATTGCAAGTCTCACCACCATCTTATAAAATTTTCCTTTAAGTCTAAGCGGTACTTTTCTATCACACAACAGGCTTGAAGCATTTCTCCACTTCACCCTTCCAACTTGAATTCTATCGATAACATCTCCATCTATTTCACCATCACTTCGAACAATAGACCAAAATATATAAAAAATTCACTTTTTTTATGACTTGATCATCCATTATCATAACCCCATTACTAAATATTCTACAATTAAAATTACACTCCATATATTTGATTTTAGATCTACTCAAATGAAAGCTTTAATATTCTAAGGTTGAGGTTGACATCCATAATTCAAGTTTTTCTTGAACTCTCTCTAGTCTCATCAATAAGAAAAATATCATCAACAAAAACCATGCACCAAGGTACATCATCTTGCAAATGTCTAGTAAAAATATCCATAACTAAAGCACAAGATATGCGCTTAAAGTTAATCCTTGATGTAATCAAACTAAATTAGGAAAATATTTGGTGAATCCTTCTTGTGTTTGAACACAAGTAATAGCTCCATTATACATATCTTTAATAACTTGAATTTAATCAATATTAACTCCTTTCTTCTCTTAAAGTCACCAAAACACTTCCCTTGGAACTTTCTCATATGCTTTCTCTAAATCAACAAATATCATATTTAGATTCTCCTTACTCTTTCTATGCTTTTCTATCAAATCTGTCAACGAAAGTAAAACATCTAAAGTATGCCTACCCAGCATAAATCCAAACTAGTTTTAAAAAACCTTTGTAGCACAACTTAACCTATACGACTTGAATGAGTGGAATTCTGATGCGAAACATAAATCTTGAGGCTATTCAAAAATCAAATCAATGTTTAAAATTTACACAAAACTCAAATTAAATATTAATTAAGCTTTAAACGACATAAAAAATAGTGCTAAAGATCTAGCTTGTGGAGACTAAGTGATCGACACAAAATCACCTTGTTCTAAGCCTAACACTGGCTGTTGCAATTGTTGTACTTTAAGTTTTTCCAAGCTTTGGAGTGCTCTGATTTGAAAGGAAATCCTAGAAGTGGTTGTTACTAAGAATCATTAGGTTTTTTCAAGCCGAGGGGAGTTTATAGCTTAGAGAAATCTTACAAGATGCTGCCCTTAAGAGGTTATATAAGTTTTCAAGCCTAGATAGTTTGAAGCCAATGGCTTATCATATGAGTGGCTGTCAACAATCTTTTTTTCGCCTTGAGGGTTTGAATCGATAATACCAATGATCACTTCCTCCAAATATGTTGCAAACTTTTCTGCAAGACATATGCTTGAACCTTTAGCCACAATCATTTCCTTCTAGGATTACAATGTAATTTTATTGCACTACAATAGTTCCCTTCAAGACTTGCACCACAAGCTTGCTTTCTCTATATCTTGAAGACTATGTGTCATCTCCACCATTAGGAGGATCGTTCAAGCTATTCTTAGTGATCTCGACCTTTCAATGTCCCTTGTTTGACACTCTAAAGTCATGCCATGTTCACGTAGTAGGCTTGTCCAAATCACCCTCAACGGCCTTCCTGATTTTTCAACGATTTCTCATCCATTACCCCAAGGTTGTGTCACCTTCAGCTCTTGGACCAACTTGGCCATTCTTACCTTGACCTTTTAGTGCTGCTTTAGTTGTTGCCTTCAGGTCTTTCCACCTTCAAATCTTAGAGGATTATTTCAGAGCTCAATCTTATTGCGTTGCCAATGTTGATGATGCTAACGGCAACTTATTTTTACTTAGTTTGTTTTGAAACTTTCTAAAAAAAGGGTGACATTTTGTAACCCTTATCTATTACTTGTAGTTGTTTCAATTGGCCTAGATGGGTTTCCCTATTCCAATTCTTTATGCAAACCGTGGCCCTTTGCATTATTTTGGTTATCTAATTTTGTATGACTATCATTATAACTAATGCTATCAAAATTTATCTCTCGCCAATGTGATTTCTAGCACACAACAATACTTTAAATCATGGAATCTCTCATCAGTAGAATGATCTATCTTCTGTGCTGCCACGTCATAGAGTACAACCTGTTATGTTATTATTTATTACATGTGAATTAAATGTCAGTAATAACTAACTCGTTAGTCTTTAACCTTAAATGTTTTATGCTTGTCTTACCTGTATTGTTTCTGCTGATGTAGGCTGGAAGCATCAGCTGATAAAGTTAATGTGTCTGCCATTTGCCCTAGTGAGGAGAAACTGTTTGCAGATGCATCAGATAACGGAAAATCTATGGAAGATACCTCAGCATTGTCTTCTTCCCCAACAGATGTTAGCATCTCGCTCTTAAGTAAGGTATTTCCTTTGTTCAACTAAAATTTATTTCATTAATTTTGTGTCTCAACTAGGTCCAAAAATTTAGAATACTAAGGTGACAATAGATGATCAGTCTAGAAAATAAACGCACAAATTCAATTTATATCACTAGTCTTTTCAAAATATTCTATTTTTTTGTCAAACATATAATCAACTAATTTCAGAAGAACCAATTAAATCATGAGATTTTATCTATATTGAAATCATAAGATACATCTTTTTTCTTACCTACTTAAATTTATTCATTATTAACTGATACATCTATTTACTGACAATGCCCATCTTGTTATTAATATTTTGCTCTAATCGAAGTCTCTTCTTTCATCCATTTAAATTAAAGGAGATTTTTCTGAAAATAATTATCATCTAAATGAGTTAAATGACAATTTGGGAGTTATATTTTTAAGTTATAGTAATTAAAAAATTAACGTACAATATGCATGTGGATTATTATAAGCATCATCTATTATTGTATTGATAAAGGCACATCCATATCTGTTACTTTTTTCAAATCTATTCCATCCCCTAAATAATACAACTACAACAAGCCTTTATCCCATCGATTACATGAATCTTTTTTTTCTAATATTTCTATTAAGTATCATATTCTCATTTAATCTAAGTAAATTAAGGTCATTCTTTATACTTCCTAACCAAGTCCTTTTAGGTCTTTTTTTACCTTTCTTAAGATAGGTCAAATCTAATACATCTACTCTCTTAACTGGGTCATCGAAAGATTGACGTTTTATATGACCAAACCATCTAAGTTGACTCTGTCTAATATTATATACCACTAAAGCTACTCCAACCTTTTCACGTATAAATTCATTTTGCATTTTGTCTCTAAGTGTAAAGATACTCATTCATTTGAGCATCTTCATCTCTACGACACTTAATTTTACCACCATTTACTTTTCTATCACACAATAGGCTAGATGCATTCCTCCGTGTCAACCATCCAACTTGAATTCTACTAATAACATTTCCATCTTTTTGAACAATAGGCATAAGATATCTAAATCGTTCATCCTTTTTAATGACTTGATCACCCAATGTCACAACCTCACCACTATATCTATTAAAACTAAAATTACACTGCATATGTTTGGTTTTAGATTTACTTAAATGAAAGTTTTTAGACTCTAAGGTTGACCTCCATAATTCAAGCTTCAAACTCTCTCTAGTCTTGTCAAAAAGAAGAAAATCATCAGCAAAAGCGTACACCAAGTTACATCCTCTTGTAAATGTCTAGTAAGAACATCCTATAGGTTTAAAGCCAATCCTTGATGTAATCCCACCAAAATAGGAAATACTTGGTTAATTATCCTTATGTTTGAGCACAAGTGATAGCTCTAGCATACATGTCCTTAATGACATGAATCTAAGCAATATTAATTCCTCTTTTTTTTCTTGAACTTTCCAAAGCACTTCTCTTTGAACTTTATATTAGTCGAATGATTGCATATGATAATTTTACGTGTTAGTACAAGTATTCCCAACGAATTTCGTAAGTGCACGAGTTTCATCTTTCAACATTTATATGCTATTGCATCTACTTTTGCACTTATGCTTGCGTAGCAGTATAAATAATGAGTTATTTTCTTCTCCTTGATCCTCATCCCACTCATCACTCGAGAAGGAACTTGAAGGCTCTCCTTTTGTTTGGCCTTGCATAGGCTCTCCTATGTGGATAGGAGGTGCAAGCCCACGCCATCTGGTATTGTTGTATGCCAGATGGCTCTCCGACGTCCTATACTATGTACACGACTTCAACCTCTATAGTGTCTTTATATTCTTTTTTTTTCTTTTCTTGTAGCCTTATTTTTTAGCGTCGTCTTTATTTGATGATCGCAGGCTTAGAATGCGGGACAAATATCTCTTCAACTGGCGGATTGAAATCAACTCTCTCTGAGAGAGATTGAGTTGGTTGGTGATGGAATTCTTTGAAAGATTCTTCAAGGTGTCAACCATCATGAGGCTCATAAAATGTGATTTTCTTTTTAATCATTCTTGTTAGATCATTAGTGGATCTTCAGGGATGCAAACAGGATGTCACACCATTGTTCTTCTTCACATTGATTTCTTCTTGAGGTTTTGGCCTCCAAATTAGTCTCTTCCGCCATGACCTTTTGATGGTAGATTCTTGGATATGCGGTCTAGGTGTCACTCCCCGATGCTCACTGTACATGGCTTGCTTGGATCGGTCTTACATATTCACTACCATTGAGGGCATTTTTTCAGTGGAGTCTCCTCAATTTTCCTGATAATTATCTTTTGATGCTTCTTGTTCATGCTCCACAAGTCCTTCCTCCTTGACATCTTTCAGAACTTCGTGCACTCGAGTAGATAGTCTTGGGCTTCTTTTGTAGGACTCGAGTTTGCCGTTGTTGAGTCCAAAAGATTATTTTATGTCAGCAGTAGAGCTATTCTTTTTAACTCATTTAATATTTTTAAACTTGTTATCAGTGGGAACACTAGCTTATGACTCAAGAGCAGGTGGAGTAAGTGGTTGTTCAGGCAATAACTACTAAGCTTGCAATTCAACATTTCTTCTTCTCTTTCTTCTTGTCACTTTTTCTCCAGATGAGGAAGCTTCAACATCGTGTTAGCCTGGTGTGAAAGTCTAAGTCAGTAGGAAAGCTGCATTCACAATCATTGCCAAAATTTTCTACCTAATAGCAATCTTTTCCATAATTGGAGCTCAGGATGGCCCAACCTTTTGAGTATAAAGGTCCCCGACCATAGTGATCATTTCAGTTGTTCTTTTCTGCTACACGGGTTCAATCATTGGGAAGTCTACGCTACCAAATTGGATGGTAGCTCTAGTATCTCTAGACTTGACTTGACTTGACATTAGCGTCTTTAATCCATGAGATTATTTGAGAGTAAATCTAATACTATACTTGACTTGATATTAGTTTTTTTGTGAGATAGACTTTTTTTAAATTATCACATTCAACAAATGATTGTGTAAGATGAAATAAGTTGATTTTGTATTTAAACATTTAGAGCATAATAGCTTATTTGATTTTCATTTAGATTGATATTTGACCTAGGTTAAGTTGAATTGAAATTGTAAACATATTTTGATGGTAATGTTTTCTCTGATTGAAATCTTCATTCAACACTACTATCATTGAGGTTTTTAGGTTTGCTTGATCATTTATGTTATTATTTTAGACCCTGTCAACTCCATTAATTAAATGACAGAAGATCAAATCTAAGTTTAGTTTTTGAGATTTTGAATTTAGAATGACTTAACATTAATATTTTGAATATTTTATAATGACGATCTCCTTCGATTGATATCTTCATTCAATACAGCTATCATTGAGGTATAGACTGATCTGATTGTTCATTTACTTATGACCTTATCAATTTAGTTAATTTGTTAATAAAGGACCGAGTCTTTGATTAAGGTTTATAGTCGTATTCCATTGTTTTAAAACATAGAGTTTGTAGGTTTGAATATAAATTTTCCTGATTAAGACTTTTGATGGTTGTATGCAAATGTGAAAATTAAAATTTTTTCTTTGGTGATTGAGCCTTTAACTTACAACTATTCTTGTCAACTTTGATTTTTGTAAAGAGGAGATTCAAAATAATTAAGTGGGGCTTACAACTTATAAGCAGAGCTGTCCATTAGAGGTACATACATCAGTCTTTAATGAGAGATGTATATATTTTCGAAGCAATTATCAACTTATAAAATATTTGCTTGTTTTTCGAGTCAAGATAGACTTTGACTCTATTCGGTTCTAACCTGCATAGTCTCTTTAGATACTAGATTTGGGCCTTTAGTGTCGAGGCCCTTTCGGTTATTTCAATTTCAATGATCTTTTTACTATTTAAGAGACTTGCACAATCCTCGAGGCATCTTACATGATTTTCAAAGTATTCGGTATGAATTTGAGTTCTCTTTGTAATATGTGGAAAACATCTTAATTAAGGTTGCTGGCATGAAGCTTGCCCCACTTAGTGGGATAAAAGCTTGTTGTTTTTGTTGTTGTAAAGTTGCTTGAAACTTTGTGTATGATTTTATCAAAGCCTTATCAATACCTTTTGTCTACTTGTACGATGTATTGTAGATTCGATGGCGTAAATGTGTTTTAAGTTTATATTGTATTTTAAGATAATATATCATTGTTTACTCTGTTCTCTCTAATACTTGAACTTGAATGACTTAATGGGATCTTGTTTATACTTGTTGATGAGATATCATTTTCATCATGGGATTCATTCATATTCTCTTAAGCTGCTTTCAATTCATTTGATGCAATGTAAAACACTATTTAAGTGTTTGCTAATGTACATACCTGTTAGTGAGTAATTTTATCATGCTCTTGCTATTAGTGAGGTATCAAGTTGACAATAATTCCACCTTAAATCTAATGTGAGTTCCATTATCATTGAAAAGCTAAACTTTTATAGATCAATGTGTCTGACTTGAATTACTTAGATTTCTTAAATATGTAAACTAACACAATCTAAGCGTTGATTTAAGGGATTATGAACATACTCATTGGCAGGCTGTTAAGCTTGCTACAAATCTCTTAACAACTTCATTTTAATTGCATAATATTTGAAGATGATTGCTAATCTTACTGTAAGTCTCCAAGAATGTGAGTACATGTTTAATTAAGTTTACTTTCATATCATTTAAGTGAGATATTGCAAAACTATGCTCATGTTCATTGACAGGCTATCAAATTCACTGCATTTACTTTGCAATCCAGCAATCGAGTATCTCACACGTCCCTTGTGCTTCAATTATATTATCAATTGAAATCTATCTAATTATTTAAAAGTGAATTGCAATATAATTTAAATATATGATAAACACGACAACTGAAATGAAAGGCGTGTTTGAGTAGTGTAAACATGACAATTAAAATGTGTCATTCAATCACTTCAAGAAAGGTGCGTATAGGGCCTTCGTACCTACACAAAATACTAATTTTTCAACGACGTTAAGAAAGATATGTATGGGTATTTATTTTGGTGGCTGACAGCCCTCTTCCCATCGTGTTAAGAAAGACTCATATGAGGGTTTTCACTTGCACAAATACATGTAAATTTTTTTGTCTTGTTGGAACAACACGCACGAGTCCTTAATTTTGTAAGTTTCTCCGTCACGTTGAAATAATGTGCGATGGTACTTAAGTGATTTCAATATTTTTAATGTTTATACCTTTGCACGCAAATTGATGCTACGATGAGATAAGTGGCATAGATTTCGATGTGATGCAAGGTAGGGAGGGTAAGAAATCCTCTTATCTTTTTTTGGCTAGTTAGTTTCTAGAGAGAGAAAATGAAGAGAGAGATAGAGGTTGGCTCTAGTTGGAAGAGAGAATAGAGATAGAGGGGAAAATTTCCTCTTTGTTCGAGGTTTCTGTAGTAGAGAGATAAGAGGAAGAGGGTGTGAAGCTGGCTTGTGCGATTGAGAGAGATAGAGAGAGAGAAAATGGAAGAGAAGGGAGGCCGGTGGTCTGAGAAAGTGAAGGATGTCACAGGTGTTCAGGATTAGGGAGAGGAGAGGAGAGGAGCAAGAGAGGTCGTGTCGTGGTATGATGAAGATGCTCGGCTAAAGCCCGATTTAGATGTGGATATAAGTGGTTCGGGAGAGGAGAGGGAATAGGAGATGAGATGGAAAGATCGTAAAGGACTGGTTTGGCTGGATCTGGAAACAAAACGGACGAACTGAGGAGTGGGTGTTTGTGTGAGGTGAGACAAGGGAGGCAGGTGGTAGTAAGAGTTTTGTGAGAGAAATTGAGGGAGAGAGGAAGAGTGAGGCTTGTGGATTTGTCTGGTGTTGCGTGCAAGATAGAGAGCAAGAGAGATAGATTGAGAATGGGGAGAGAAATAAGGGAAAGAGGGAGATGAGGATGGGTTTGATGTGAGAGGTGAGGCATGGTATGGGATGCACGTCGAATGGGACACGCTGTGGGTTGACTTGGCAGAATTAACTGAGATTAGATGTGAGTTAAGCTATTTTTTGAAATTCGCCCTAAATTTGATGAAATTCATTATGTGACGACCCTGAGTAATATTGGTGTCCATTCTAGGTAAGTTTGACTTTTTAGATGTAATGGTGTAATCCATTTTATGATCGGAGATCATTTGGATGATTTCGGTGTTGATAGAGTCGATTTTAGCTCAAATTGTGCGACGTCGCATTTGTTCACTTAACACTCATGCATTGAGTCAATCACCAAGGTCTCCTTGATAGATTACGTGATGCCACAATCAATTTTATGAACAAAGTATTTTAGATGCTGTTGAGGCATCTCGACTATGATATACATGAAATCGCATCAATGGCTTGTTTCGTTCGTCGATCGGCCATCAGACGATGCAAAAAGCTTTCCTTAGTCAATTTGAGCATTTTTAGACATTTTGGCAAAGTCTGTTTGTGATTGGAGAACATTTAAAGTCCATTTTGATGATGATTAGGGCGTTTTGATTTTGATCATCACAATATCGCATTCGTAGCCCATTTAATTCACTATTTGTTGGGTTTGATTTGTGGTGTGTATGTGGAGGTCAATAGAGAATGCAAATATTTTTTTTGGTAATTTAAATAAAATGATTTGTAATATTAAAAATTTTTTGTGGATCAAAAAATTAGTTTACTTAATTTTCGTAGATAAACTTACAATATTAAATGCACATGACTGTTTAAAATTTATAAAATTGAATATAATTATCATAATAGAGAACTATAGCTATCCATTTTATTTTTGGAATGTTTATTTATCACTTACTTTTTAATTGTTATCTCTTTGAATTTGATACCTTTAACACATCCAAACACAAATATGCACATATATCTTTTAATTATAAATTCTTCATTCTTGTTGAATCAAAATTTATCTATGGAGTGATGCAAGATTTTTTTTTAGGCACACATGAAATAGGGTTAGATTAGGTGAGATGAAGTGAATTGAAAACAAAACAAGAAAATGTCTTCATTATGTCAGAGAATAAAGTACAAGCAGGTATTAGAGTATAAGAATCTCTCTCACTTTTTTTTTCTTTGAGAAAAATTTCTAAAAAAAATCTCGGTCTCGAGAATCCTATTTTTTATAAAATTATGAGGTGGCTATATATATAAACTATACATCATCTATGTCAGTTACATAATAAGAGATTCTCCTATGATCTAGAGAGTGGACAAGTAATATATGCTAAGTTCTTAAGTTTGGTTGCCAGCGCCAGTAGGATGAGTTGTATGATGTGAGTATTTTGCAACATAATTGCTTATATGAGGTGAGTCTCTTGATGCTGGTAGCTTGGCTAAGATAGTCTTTCTTCATGTTTGCTTGCTTAGAGTGAATTCTTTTTGGCGAGTGGATTACTTGTTCAAATTCTTCTTCTCACTGTTGGATGCTCCTATGTCGATCCCTTGTTATTTATTTGAGGCTTTCTAATTCTTCTACTATATAGAGACCTAATTCTAAAAAGAATAGAAGAATAAAAGTAAAAATTAATTATTAGCATTTAACTCAAAATTTTTTTACCAAAACGTCTTTCTGATATTTACGTCACATTACTTTTGACTCGACCATTTTTTTTGTAGTTTTATACTGCGCTCCGAGCAATAGAAAGGATCTTAGTTCTATAGCTGTTTTTTTTTTGCCAAGATTATTGCAGAGTACTTCTTGTTTCCTTGTCGAGTTCTTTTGTTGATTTGACGAACATTCGCCATGGATTCTTAAAGACCTCACAATAATATGAATCCACTGAGCTTTGGTCAGGTTTGCAAAGGAAAAAAGAAGAAAGCCAAGAAAGTATCTGAAGAGTTCATAATGCGTTTTGCCGTGGCGAATTCCTTGGTGCTGGTAGCTCTAGCTGCGAGTGAGATTACTGCTTCAACTAAGGATTGTGGTAAGGACTCGCGAGTAGAAGCAAGTCTTCCTAGTGTAGTTGAGGGGAGTGCTTTCGCAGAATTGGTGGATCCTTCCCTTGTTCAGATTATAGAGACAGTGTCAAGTGTTCAGGGGAAGAAGATGAGGATCTCCTTTGTACTCGGTGGAGGAAAGTCTTGGTGAGCTGATTGGCGGGAACCCCTTTCTCAGTAGGGTAGCGAAAGTCTGTCTAATTGCAGTATGATTTTCATCTTTGCTACTTTATTGTTTCCATACAATCTTACATGGTCTCTTTATAGTTTCAGCTTAGTGTATCAATCATTTGCGAATCTGAAGAGGTAGATAATGACCAGTTGTCGGTTCTCATGGACATTTCTTTGGAACCTCCATGTAGATCTGAGATGATTATTCATGTCTCAGTAGCAAGTTGTTTGGACGTCATCTGAATGACAAGAAAGTTCATTTGTTTCAACAATAGCCTTTTGTCTCAAAGATGACACATTTGATCAAATGTCTTGTAGGAATTCTTTTATCTGTAGTTGATGTTATTACATCTTATTATGTAAGGGAGAATTTAGTGAAAAAGATTCATTTTATTGTCAATCTTCAGGTTAGCTTTGTGAAGCGGGGATTTGAAAGTTCTGAATTTTTGTTTTGGAGTAGATCTTCCTTTGCCTGAGAAGGATTCAATAGTCCCAACTCTTTGAACTAGTGGAGTGACTAGCTTTTCTTCACAAGATGATGGTGGGTTTCCCTTCATCGACTCGTTGTGAGAGTGGCGAGTCAGAGAGGAACGAGTCCTTCCTCTTAGGAGAAGCCCATGTTATGGGAGTCTTAGCCATATGCTTCTTCTTAGTTTGTATCTTTATATCCTCTTAAAAGGTACAAATTCGGTAGGACAGGCAGTGGTTGAATTGTAGAGGAAGCTGATGACCATTCAATTGAAATGCCTGTGATATGCATGCAAGCATTCAAGTGAGATGAATTTCATGCATGCTTAATGGAGCAATGTTTTGTTTAATTCAAGCATTCCTTGATTCATACAAATATCTAAAAAAATCAAACTCATGTTTTACAAGACAGTCCTGCATTTGATTCATAGTTGTGAAATATATATTGTGAGTTACTATAGCACCCAAGAGGGGGGTGGGGGTGAATTGAGCGATATTAAAAATTTTAAAAGTTAAATCTTAAATTTTAAGTTTTAAAAAGAAAAATAATTTTTGATTTTATAATGACAAGATACAATTCTTAATCAAAAAAACAAAAAATACAAGAAAGAGAGACAGACAATAATTTTTTACGTATTCTACTAAAGCTCAAAACATTCACTTACCACTTAGAATCCACTAAACGCAAAATTTTACAAATAAGATTTTCTCCTCCGAAGACATCTACAACAATATGTACTCACAGGCTGAGTACAACCCAATATAAATTTTACAGCACAAAAAGAAAAATACAAAATAATAAATTTTGATAAAATAAAATTTTCACAAATATACCAAGCTATCCAATTAAAAAAAAATGATCTCACAACTTATAAATGATCACTTTACAACTTAAAAAAAAAATGCTCACTTAATATTGATAAGAAATAATAAAATAAATATCTTAAAGTGATCTTAAGATGTTTATATTATTACAATTGTAGATTAATATGATTTCAAAATAAATTAATATTCTTTTCAGATAATAAAATAAATTTCAGCAATAATCTATTTTATTTTAACCAAAAAGATTCTTTTAATTAATGCTAATGATCACAAAATACTTAAATAAAATGAGTATATGATAGATCTAAGTAGACTAGTAAGCTTTTAATTAAAAAGAGATATCTAGCAAATATGAAAATAATTCCAACACAAAAGTTTAATTTAAAATGCTTAAAATATGCTTCTAAAATAGATATAAGAATAAATGATCTTTCAAAATAAGACTAATGAAGAAATATTTGAAGAAATAAAAAAAAATTGTAGGAAGTTAAAAATTTCAATAAGTTGAAATAGATCCTTCAAACTATCACAAGAGTTTTTATAAAAAAATGATTGAAACTTTGATGTGAAAAACATTGTCCAAAGACTAATCCACCAAAAGTATAAAAAAGAATAAATTGAAAATACGAACAACTAAAAAGATTAAGATCGAAACAAACTCAAGTAATTTGAGAAAGTTGCTAGTTGAAGATGTTCTTCCAAACCAAGGATTTGGTCTTGCAATATTTGTAGAACACTTGGAAGGAAAATCTAAGAAATTTTTTCTTAGATTTGTTGGAGGGATTTTGAATTTGAATGAAGAATACTTTCATGAAGAGATTGAGGACTATTTATAGGCAAGAAGATCATTTTGAATTATTTCAAAAAAATATATTATTCTAACATCATGTTATTATCTAATAATTTAATATTCAATAAAAATATAATTTATATTAAATAAATATTAAATTCAAGTAGCCAAAATTCGCTATTCACAGCAAGTCAAAAAATAATCAAATATGCTCTTAATATATTCAAAGATCTAACATGCATTTATTATTAAAATTAGCTAATATTTGAAAAGTCATAATAAATTTAATTTTAATCAAACGGATGTAACCTATCAAATTAAAGGAAAAAATCCAAGGAATCGTTGGAGATGAAATCGATATAAATTCCTTAATTATAAAATGACTTTGGCTAAAATACAAAATTTCACATATTTTTGTTAATTTTGAAATATGACATTTAAATATTATGATATAATTTATATATAATCATACATATGTTAGTTATCATATAACCTTCAAATTAAATTAAAATAATTAATTATATTAAGTAAATAATTACACTTAATAGTCATAATTTTTTTATCATTTATTATTTTGACAATTCAAATATTATGTATTTAAAACATATAATCAATACTAAGATAGAGATTTATATAAATTAACCTCATTATCATTATTTAAAATAAATAAAATAATATGTAAAGTTGTGAGCAAATTGATTCATGCTAATGAACCATATGAATTTCTAAGATATATAAATGCATATAACTTAAAATATTGTATCTTGAGCTTCACATTATCTATTTTGATCTATCTTTTATTTTTCTACTCTTGCAATTTTCTCAAATATATTGTGAGATGTATTGGAGATATAATTAACAATTAATATATCTGAAACACATAAAACATACATTAGAACATCAAACCATTCGTTTGTTATCATCAAAATTGATCGACAAATTAAGGCTTATTAAGCTAACAATCTTCCCCTTGATGAAAACTAATGTTGGTATTGATTTTGATGAAGGTAAATTGATCTTTCATCATAGTTTTGAAAAAAATTTCTTCTAAAAAAATTATGCTTGAAATACTTAATACTAACCAATATTTTACTCTTTCCCCTTTGACAACATCAAAAGGAACAAAATACATATAATTTTAAATATTAGGATCTAACATTCCAAGCATGCATCAAGTACAAAAACGCTTCCGTAATGTAAAAATATCCGCAATTTGTAAATCCAGATAATGAAATTAATATTAACATCACCTTTCAAAACATGATCCCTAATAAAATGATGTCTAATTTCTATATGATTGGGTGAGTCTTTGGATAGGATTTTGGTCAAATTATAAAGACTAGATTGTCACACGAACTAGAATGTGATCTTGCTTAATACCAAAATCTTCTAATTATTGCTTTAACCAAAGGACCGCAACACAACTACCAGCTTATGCACTCAACCTATTAAGGATAAAGCTATATAGAATTTTGTTTCTGACAAGACACAAGTGATGATCCTAAAATGACATGACATGTGTGTGCTTTTTCTATCTACTTTACATCAAAAAATCATCGAATAAGCAACCAAATTAACATGATAAAGAATTTTAGGATACCATAAACCTAACCTAGTAGCCTATCAAATACCGAAATATACGCCTTTCTATTAAATGAGATTCTTTCGGGTTGGCCTGAAAAGGAGCACATAAACAAACAACAAACATAATATCAGGCCTACTAGCAGCAAGGTATAAAAGTGAATCTATCATACTCTTATAAAGTTTTTGATCAACACATTTTCTTAATTCATCTAAATCTAATTTAATTCATCTAAATCTAATTTTGTAGATGGGCTCTTTTCATATCAAACCTCTCAATCAATTCATTTGTGTACTTAGTTTGATAGATGAATGTGCCATTTTCTTGTTGCTTTACTTGAAAATCTAAGGAAAAATTAAGTTCTCCCATCATACTCATTTCAAACTCTTTAGACATCAAAGATGAGAACTTCGTAGCATTCATTTTACTTCCAAATATTATATCATCTACATACACTTGTACCATCAAATCATCATCTATGCTCTTAAGGAATAAGGTGGTATCTACCTACCATTTCTAAATCCATGATCTATCAAAAGTTACTGACTATCATACCAAACACGAGTCTATTTTAAACCATATAAGGCTTTCTTTAATTTATACACATGATTTGGACAATCAAGACTCAAATCAACGTTGCTTCTACAAATACATCTTGGTCGATAAATTCATTCAAAATGCACTCTTGACATCCATTTGAAAAGTTTAAAATCTCTAAAATAAGCATAAGCGAGTAACCTAATAACCCTCTCTACTGGTGCAAAAGATTCTTCAAAATCTATACCTTCAACTTGTTTGTACCCTTGTGCAACTAACCTAGCTTTATTTCTATCAACACAATCTGAATCATCTAGCTTGTAAAAACCGAAAGTTTAAAAAAAAAAAGAGAAATAAAATAAAATGCAACATGGCCATAGCATGAAGGAAAGAAAGGAAACAGGGTGTCGGTTTGACAAATCGAAAAGAATTCCCAAACACGCGGAGAGAGGAGAAAGTGAGAAGAAGACTCTACCCGTACCCGTCGTCATCGGTGAGGAAGGAGAAGAGGAAATCGTCGCGTCGAAGGGCGTCATCGAGGAAGAAGAAAGAGTTCGTCTGCCTAGCCGGCGAGATGCCTCTCTTGCCATCGCCTTTGAGCCGAGCTCTCATCGTCGGCGAGAGGAAGGAGGAGTCCTGCGTCTGAGCAGTCGGCGTCGTCGCGTGAAGAAGCAGTGAGGGTTTAGAGCGGCAGAGGAATATAATAAAGAAATATAAATAAGATATGTAACTATTTTAATTTAAATTTATGTTAATATTAGTATCTTAAGCCTTTTTAACTTAAGGTTTATAATTGTAATTTAGAGTTTAGTGATTTTCAACAATAAGTTAATTTAGGTATAAGTAATAGAAACTAGATGTAAGTTAAAGTATTGATTTGAAATCATTCAACAAAATCATTTTAAAAAAAATAAGAAAAGGAGAGTATAAAATTTAAGAGAACCTATAAGGGAAATGCATTTTATATTATGAAGGAAAGATATTTATATTATCGTTAATTAGATTAGAATCATTTAAGGGGGGTATGATAACCAATTAATGCAATATATTAAATCACTTTAACACTTAATATTTTTTTATGTTATAGAATTTCAATTAAGGAAGGAAGCGTTAAAGGAAAGGAGGTTGAGGAAGCTAGTTAAAGTGGGTAATTATGTTGTTACATTTATGGTAAAAATATCTTTAATTTCTTATGATGAAAGCGTATTCGTATGATTGTGACTTTTTAAGTATGCTATGAGTTGTGATGATTTTTTTTGTTTAACTTTCTTGCTATGATGTAAACTTGTTTTTTCGTATTGGATAATAACTTGAATGTTAGATAATATTGTCACGTTATCGTTTTATAAAGTTATTTGATTCTTATTAATCGTGAATTAATATGCGTAGCGGTATAATTGTATCTTTAGAGCTAATCAGTTTCACCCCTTATGAATCATGACGCAATATATGCACAAATTTAAAAAGAATTAGAAATTGTGAATGGTAATGGATACTTGTTTTGGATGAGAGACATGACTTGATGAATGATTTATGTAAAAAATAAAAATAAATAAAATAAATAAAATAAATAAATAAAAGTAAAAGTTCATATTAAATGTTTATGTATACCTCCAGATAAATATTTAGATACCGACCCCATATGTTAAATGTTTGTACCTACCTACATTGATTGTTGAAGAATTTTTCTTTTTTACGTGACATCTAAAAGACATGCATACTTCTTTTTCTTTGTTTACTATAGTGTAATAAGATAATCAATAATTATATTCATTTGTTCTAAATCTTTTGAGAACTCCAATTAAATGATGATGTTGCTCATTTTACCGGTAGAGATTGCTGAGAGATGGCGTCTTAATTATATGAGTTATGTTTAAAGTGTATTTTCTCCCGAATCTTTTTTAGAATATTTATGTATGACAATTGTTAAATCATTTTTTTGATTGTGTACTTCTTATGACAGAGATTTTATTACGATTGAAAATGTTAAGAAATATTTTTTTTATCCGTCAATGCACCGTTCTGCTTTCCTGCCGAAGGTGAAAGAGTGGTCGTGAGCAAAGTTTTTATATTTAGGGATATTATGATTATAATCAAAGAGCCATTAGGAAGATGATAAATTTTATGAAGAGATTTGATGTGATTTTGGAATGATATATCTAAACATTACGCTACTATGATTGTTATAAAAGATAGAAAGAATTCAATATTCGAAAAAAGAATAATTCAAATTTGTGGGACAAAGTATTAAATTATGATGGTCCTTAAAAAGTTCAAAAGATGCAAAGAAAAGTGAAGACTCTCTGCTCAAGTCACTAATCTTAAGAGGAAAGAAGAAGGATGTAATTTTAAGAAGAGGAGTAACTTAGAAGTATTTCAGATGATTTACTGTGTTTACCTCCCACAAAGAGATGATTTCTATTGATTTAATTCAAGGTGCAAAACCAGAAAAAAAAATACTACATAATGTGATCAAAGAATTACAAGAGTCAAGAATCGCCTATGAATTATTAGAAGAGAGTCGCCAAACACATCTCCTTGGGGAGCTCCTGTATTATTTGTGAAGAAGAAAGATGTGAGCTTAAGGATATGCATCGATTTTAGAGAGCTTAACAAACCTCATTGAAGAATAAATATCCATTACCAAGAATTGATGATCTTTTCATTAAAAAGGATTTTCAAAAAATCGACAAGATCGTTATCATTTGAGAATCAAAGAAGAAGATATAAAAAGACAGCATGGTATGACATTATGAAGTGGTGACGCTTTTGGCTTAACAAATGCTCCAAAGTATGGATCTCATGAATAGAATCTTTAAACCATTTTAGATTTATTTGTGATTGAAGATGATATTCTAATTTATTCAGATGAAAAATATGAAAACCATCTTCACATTATTTTACAAGCTCTAAAAGGAAATGAATCAGATGCAAATTTTAAAGTTTGAATTTTGGTTAAAAGATTATTCTTGCATATGACAAAAGGGGTTTCAAAGTAAAGTAGAAGATAATAATGACGACCTGCATCAACCAATCACGTAAGTCGAAGTTTTGGGGTGTGGATATTACGAGATTTGTTGAAGGGTTAAGATTGTCATGCCACTATCGAGGCTAACTTAAAAGCAAAGTTTGAATGGTCGATCACGTGAAGAGTTTTTCAAAAAATCAAGAATTGTTTGCACCAAGATAACTATTCCATACGTAAATATTTCAAATTTATAGGACGATCACAGATGCATTTACGATAAGAAAGTGACACATGCGCTGAATCAAAAATCTCAAAAGAATTATCCAACCCATGAAGAGAGCTAACAAAGATGGTATTTGCATTAAAAATTGGAGATTATTTATAGAAGGTAAGTTTTCATCGATCATCTTGAAATATATCTTTACTTGGGGAGCTAAATTTAAGGCAAAGGAGATGGTTGAACTCATTAAAGATTATGATTTTGATATCATCAATAAGAAATGCTTTGATGCTCAAGAAAAATATTTTGGTAGTTTATTGGTTGATCTCTCAATGAGGATTGAAAGATTTAGAAAATTGAAAATTTCAATTATTAAATCTACAAATAATCATGCTATTGTTAAAAATGACTTTACAATCAAATTTGAAAGATAATACAGACGCTTTACCCTCAATGATGACTTTAAAATTTTAGATTTGGTAAAGGTAGTTATACGTAAGATTTTGAAATCGATGAAGAGGATTTCAAGTACCATGAGCCAGATTCCATGGAGATTGGGAAAGACATCTCACGTAAGAATTATTACATCCAGAAGTAAATGATCAAGATCTTAATGAAATATTTTGTTGGCCGGAATAGAAGAATTTGTATAAACGCCAATCACGTCGATGGTTAAAGAACAT
This sequence comes from Cymbidium sinense, assembly GCA_021442155.1. Taxonomy (NCBI): domain Eukaryota; kingdom Viridiplantae; phylum Streptophyta; class Magnoliopsida; order Asparagales; family Orchidaceae; genus Cymbidium; species Cymbidium sinense. The sequence goes on along the minus strand of CM038228.1, from coordinate 27,479,700 downwards.
TGGCCGACTTTACAATCATTGCCAAAGAGTGAAAATGAATATATGAATTTTGGTTAACTTACGATTGTAAAAACAGAAAAAGGGTTATTATTGATAGTGACTAAATCAGACACTTTATACCTATCAAACAATCTGAAAGGCTACAAGAAAAAAATATGATTTAAATTTGTTATAGTGCCAAAATCTATAGATCCGACCTGGATGACCGATTTACTTTATGGAAAAAAATTCAAGAAGTTTGCATTTACTTTTCAAGATCGCTTCCATCCTCAAACCGATGGCAGAGAGAAACAATTCAAACACTTGAAGATTTGCTAGACTTTGATCCTGAATGAGGAAATCAAATTCATTTGGCTTTGATTGAGTTTACAAATTTCAAGCAGTATTGATGACTCCTTACAAGATGTTGGGAATAACATTGGAGACATGAAAGAAGAATCATCGCAGATGTAATGATTTACCTAAAAAGATCTGATTGATTCATGATTAAAAGTCGCTCAAGATGTTACTAACTAAACATGAGAGTTCAAGTGAGAGAATTTGTATTTCTAAAGTCACCCCATGAAAGGTATAAACGATTTGGTAAAGTTGGAAAGTTGAGCCCACGTTATATCGTCCATATGAAATCTTAAAGAATAAAAGTGACTTATATCGCTTTACTTTCTCACATGCGCGAGTCAATGTGTTTCATTTCTTCAAAAATATATTAATCATGAAGCCAACAAGATTATCATCCTATTGATATTCAACCCGATCTACATTTCATGAGAAAAATTATGATTGATATCAAGCATCTCGTGAATGGGAAATTCCATTTGTCCGTAATAAACATGGATCGATCGAGAACATGGGAGAAGAATCAAATGAACTTTATCCTCAATTATTTAATTAAAGGCATGTTTTATTATTTTTTAATCTGAGACAAATTTTATAAGAAGATTGTAATAACCAAAGTTAAAAAAAAAACGAGAAATAAAATAATGCACAAAAATTTACCATAAGGAAAGAAAGGAAACCCGAGGGTGTCTGGTTTACAATAAAAAAGAATTCAAAACACGAGAGAGGAAACGGAGAGGGAGAAAGTGAGAAGAGAAGACTCACCCATCGTCTACCGAGGAAGGAGAAGAGGAAATCGTCGTCAAGGATGTCATCATCGAGGAAGAAGAAAATTCTACCGAAATGACGCTCTTCCGCCGCTTTGAGTCACAGCTCACTGCAGGTGAGAGGGAAGGAGGAGTCTCATGAAGAAGCAGAGTGAGGGTTTAGGCAACCCAAGAGGAATATAATAAAGAGATATGCAAATAAGATATGTAACTATTTTAATTTAAATTTTATGTTAATATTATCTTAAGCCTTTTAACTTAAGGTTTATAATTGTAATTTAGAGTTTAGCATTTTCAAAATAAGTTAATTTAGTATAAGTAATAAAACTAGATGTAAGTTAAAGTATTGATTTGAAATCATTCAAGAAAATCATTTTAAGAAAAATAAGAAAAGGGGAGTATAAAATTTAAGAGAACCTATAAGAAATGCATTTTATGTTATGAAGGAAAGGATTTATATTATCGTTAATTAGATTAGAATCATTTAAGATGATAACCAATTAATTAAATATATTAAATCACTTTAACACTTAATATTTTATGATAGGAATTTCAATTAAATAAACGTTAAAGGAAATGAGGTTATAAAACCGCAAGTTAAAGTTAATTATATTCTTACATTTACAAAATATCTTTAATTTCTTATGATAAAACGAGTTATGATTATGACTTTTCATGTACCGCAGTTGTGATGATTTTTCGCTTTTCTTAAACCGCATGAAATCGCTTTCTTCATTAGATAATAACGCGATCATATCTAACTATCATATAAAGCCACCGAATCATTAATCATTTTAATGCGATACGATAATTGAATGAATGTGTGAAATCCAGAAATTAACTTTACAATTGACGAATGCACTGCGGCACAAAATGATGAAAATAAATCTAAAACGGTAAATGTAATGATACTTGTGGATGAGTGCGACTCTTGACGATGATTTATGTAAAATAAAAAAATAAAAAAAAATAAATAAAAGTTCATATGTTAAAATGATACAATATGTTAAATGGTTACATACTTACCTCACATATGTTTGATTGTTGAGAAATTTTTTTTAAGTATGCGATATCAAAACCTGCAGATACTCTTTTTCTTTCTTACTATAGAGAATAACATAATTGATCCACCAAATTATATTTAAGAAATCTTTTCCTGAACCCTCCTAATTAAATGGTGATATAAGGAAAGTCATATTTACCCGTAGAGATTGCAAGAGATGGTATTTACACCAAAGTTAAATGTATTCCAATATAATATTTATAAAAATTATTAAATCATTGGATCAGTTTCTAGATGATCAAGATTTTATTACGATTGAAAATGCTAAGAATGTTTTATCCGTCCATACTGTTGCCTCGGTATTCCAAGCTCCCTCATTGACATACTTATTCCTAAAGACCCATTTTGTTCCAATGACATTTTGATCGGTTGACTAATTTTCAAACATCATTTCTTACAAATTGATTCAACTCCTCTTCCATAGCAATAATCCAAAAACTATCTTTAAATGCTTCTAAATTTTAGGTTTAACCTATAAAAAAATGTTGAATGATCTACAACCTCTACTATGTCTTCGTCATAACTCTTTCTAAAGAATCTCCATAATTAGTTCCTTTGGATGATTTTATTATATTTTCATTCTTTAGGAAATGAATCATCCACATTATCTTCTAAAGATATTTTCTTAAAATTATCAATCTATTCATCAATCACTTCATTTCTAATGTGATCAATAAAATTTTCATCGAAAATAATATGTATTGATTCTTCTACAATTATTTTTCTCTAATTGAAAATTCTATAAGCTCTACTAGAAAGAGAGTATCCTAAGAAAATACTATCATTTGATTTACAATCAAACTTACCTAAATGCTTTTTTCCATTATTCAAAATAAAGCATTTACATCCAAATACATGAAAGTGTTCAATCTTAGGCTTCTTTCCAAAAAATAATTCATAGGATGTATTCTTCAAAATTGGTCTAAAATAGATCCTATTCATCACATAACATGCAAGAATTTCCCCAAAAATATTTTAGCAATTTATACTCATCAAGCATATATCTACTTAATTTAATTAATATTCTATTTTTTCTATCTACTACATTTTGTTGGGGAGTTCTAGGTGCAGAAAAATTATGTCTAATCCCATGTTCATCACAATAATTCTCAAATAATTTATTTTTAAATTCTCCACCATGATTAGTTTGAACCCTATTAATCAAAAGGCCTTGTTCTCTTTGAATATATTTAAAAAACTTTCTAAACTCACAAAAAATATTATCCTTGTAAGTTACAAACAAAACCCAAGTATATCTAGAGAAATCATCAACAATCACAAAACCATAATTTTTCACTTTTTGGTGCTAATCGACAAATAAATCCATGTGCAACAAGTCTAGAGTAAGTAAACAATATTTTACTTTAAATGAGTTTCTAATGCTTACCATGAATATGCATCACAAATAGTTTGAATGAAAATTTAATTTAGAATCCAACTACTAAATCAAGTTTAGCAATTTTATTGAGATGTGATGTTAATATGACATACTCCTATGCCATAATCATATATCATCATGAGTGCTTTTTAAATAAAGTAAATTCAAATTCACATCATAAAAGTTATCTAAATCAATGACATAAATATGTTTATGTCTGTCCTATTAACAAAACATTTTCATTATTTTTTATAATATAATATGATGCATGAAATACTACATTCAAACTTTTATCACATAATTGACTAATAAAAATTAAATTATGTTTTAATCCTTTTACTATAAAAATTTTATCTAAAGTGATAGAATTCTTATAAATAGAACCAATGCCAATGATCTTTCTCTTTGGATTATTCCATATGTAACAAATCTATCACTGATTCTAAAGTGAATTTATCTTTATCTCATATGTCTTGAACATCCAGCCCAAGTACCACATGCCTTCTTTAATTTTGTTTGAAGGTATTCCTACAAAAAGAAAATCACATGTTAACTTTGAACCGAATGTTTGATCCATTTTAAATTTAAGCAAGATATCTAGCATGTATGATTTTTGTAGTTGTGCTTTGATCATACATACATGATCAAGCAATACTGTTTACGCATAACAATCAAAATGAAATATGCCTTTTTCTATCACAATAACAGACCAAATATTAGCAAGACTTACGATAATTATATGATATGATGATGACAAATATAATTTTATTAAATGTTTTCTAAGATTATAACGAATACGTGATTTCAAACATAATTCTAATATTACTTTTAAAAAGATATTGTCTCTTTCAAGTTTACATACAAGCAAGGAACAATTTAATAAAGAATTATTTATACTTTTTAAATTATCACATTCATTTTTTAAATCACAAAAATGCATATCTAAATTTTTATGTTCTTTTTCTAAAGTTTTGTATTTTCTTTTTAATTTTTTATATTCAATAACTAAATCATTAAACATCATTTAATTCATCATAAGATATATCATTACATACCTTTTGAGAATCTAAGTCAGATTCTCTATTTGTCATAAGACATATGTTGACCTCTTCATCGGATGAGCAAGTACTTGATTCATTTGAATCTGGATTGACCCATAAAATCGTCTTTTATCTTCTTATGATACTTTTTCTTTTTTTTTGATTAAGCTGATGACCATTCAATTGAAACGCCTGTGATATGCATGCAAGCATTCAAGTGAGATAAATTTTATGCATGCTTTATGGAGCTATGTTTTATTTAATTCAAGCATTCCTTGATTCATACAAATATCTAAAAAAATCAAACTCATGTTTTACAAGACAGTCCTGCATTTGATTTATAGCTGTGAAATATATATTGTGAGTTACTATAGCACCCAAGAAGGGGGTTGAATTGAATGATATTAAAAATTTTAAAAGTTAAATCTTAAATTTTAAGTTTTAATAGAAAATTAATTTTTGATTTTATAATGATAAGATATAATTCTTAATGCAACAAAAATAAAAATACAGTAAAGATAGACAATAGACACAATAATTTTTACTGCCTATAAACTCCAAACTACACTTTACCCACCATCGACTAGAATCCAATTAAATGTAAAATAGCTTACAAATATTACTCTTATAACGACGATACAACTCCTACAACAATACGTATTTCATTGAAAGACAATCTTAATAAAAATTTTACAGCACAAAAAGAAAAATACAAAATAATAAATTTTGAGAAAATAAATCTCTCAAATATACTAAGCTATCCAATTAAAAAAAATGATCTTATAACTTATAAATGATCACTTTACAACTTAAAAATTTGGCAAGATAAAATACTCACTTAATATTGATAAGAAATAATAAAATAAATATCTTAAAGTGATCTTACTAAGTTGTTTATATTAATACAATTTGTAGACTAATATAAAAATGATTTCAAAATAAATTCATAATATTCTTTTGCAATATAAAATAATTTTTTGCAAGGAAAAATTTATTTTATTTTAACAAAAAAATTCTTTCAATTAATGATAATGATCACAAATTACTTAAATAAAATGTGTATATAATAGATCTAAATAGGCTAGTAAACTTTTAATTAAAAAGAGGGATCTAACAAATGCGAAAATAATTTCAGCACAATAATTTAATTTAAAATGTTTAAAATATACTTCTAAAATAGATCTAAGAATAAATGATTTTTCAAAATAAGTCTAATGAAGAAATATTTTAAGAAACTAAAAGGAATTTGTAGGAAGTTAAAAATTTCAACAAGTTGAAATCCTATAAACTATCACAAGAGTTTTTCATAAAAAATGATCAGAAACTTTGATGAAAAATATCTTGAATTAATTCAAAAAGTATAAATTGGAAAGAATAAATAGATGGTGAAAAAAGCAAACTAGAAAATTAAGATCAAGAAAACAAACTCAAGTAATTTGAGAAAACTTGCTTAATAAGATGTTGAAACTTCCAAACCAAAGATTTGATCTTGTAATATTTGGAGAACACTTGAAAGGAAAATCTAGAAATTTTCTCTAGATTTCTGAGAGATTTTGAATTTGAATGAAGAATACTTTCATGAAGAGAATGAATTATTTATAGGTAAGAAGTCATTTTGAATTATTTCAAAAAATATATTATTCTAACATCATGTTATCATCTAATAATTAATATTCAATAAAAATATAATTTAGATTAAATAAATATTAAAGTCAAGTAGCCAAAATTGATTATTCACACGGGCAAGTCAAAAATAATCAAATACGACTCTTAATATATTCAAAGATGTAGCGCATTCATTATTAAAATCGCCTAACGTTTGAAAAATCATAATAAATTCAATCAGAATCAAACGTCATGTAACTTATCAAATTAAAGGAAAAAAAATCCAAAGAATTTGGAGATGAAATCGATATAAATTCCTTAATTATAAAATGATTTTGGCTAAAATACAAAATTTCACATATTTTGTTAATTTTGAAATATGACATTTAAATATTATGATATAATTTATATATAATCATACATATGTTAGTTATCATATAACTTTGAAATTAAATTAAAATATTTAACTATATCAAGTAAATAAAATAATTTCACTTAATAGTCATAATTTTTTTTATTATTTATTATTTTGACAATTCAAATACTATGTATGAAACATATAATTGAATTGTTAATTAGATAGAGATTTATATAAATTAACCTCATTATCATTATTTAAAATAATTAAAATAATATGTAAAGTTGTGAGCAAATTGATTCATGCTAATGAACTCATGAATTTCTAAGTAGTTATAAATGCATATAACCTAAAATATTATATCTTGAGCTTCACATTTATTCATTTTGATATATCTTTCATTCTTCTACTCTTGCAATTTTCTCAAACATATTGTGAGATATATTGATATGTAATTGACAATTAATATATCTGAAACACATAAAACATACATTAAAACATCTAAGCATTCATTTGTTATTATCAAAATTGATCGGATTGAACATGAGGCTCATTAAGCCAACATATGTGTATGCTTAAATGAGAATGAGTTTATTGCACATGTTTTGAAGCAATTTGTTATCTTATTCACTTGTTTTAAATTTATACAAGCTTTCAAATGCAACAACATGATGCTTTCATATATTATGAGATAAACGTTTATTCATCTCACTGCATTGATGCATATATTAAAGACTTGTACAGACAATTTGACTTGCTTTTTGAATCAAATATCCTTTCCGTAATTCAAATGCTTCAAAGTTCACATAATATTCAAAGAGATAGATATTCATGTGTGTTGAAATACTCATTAGCTCGAATGCTTAGAAATATGTGTAAGCATTTAAATGAAATGATTTCACTATATATGTTGCGAAGCGACATTCAAATTTAGTGCCTCAAAATATGTGCAAATATTCAAATGAAAATAATTTCATTTCATGTATTTGAAATGAGTTGTATCTTATTCAAATGCTTCAAAGCTTGCATAAGCTTTCTAATGAATGAATTGAATACTTACACGTACTACGAGATAGTTTTATGTTCAATTCCATTGCATCGAGATGCATGCAAATTTAGTGTGTTGAAATACTCATCAGCTCGAATGCTTAGAAATATGTGTAAGCATTTAAATGAAATGATATCTCGCATATGTTGCGAAGCAACATTCAAATTTAGTGCCTCGAAATATGTGCAAATATTTGAATGAAAATAAATTTATTGCATATATTAAAAATGAGTTGTATCTTCTTCAAATTTCTAATGAATGAATTGAATACTTACACGTACTACGAGATAGTTTTATGTTCAATTCTATTGCATCGGGATGCTTGCAAAGCATTTGAATGGTGAAATATTGCAATTATTATAAAGCAATACAACATCTAAATATGATACTTTAAAACTCATTCAAGTGATTTTGAATGTGATATTCACATGCATTTTGAGGGATTTCTTGAATTTAATTTCAAATGCCTCAAAGCATGTGCAAATGCCTTATGAATTGATTGGACAATTATATGCAACTATTCAAAATCAATCCATCATCCCACCTGCCCTGACATACAGGTTAAAAATCTAAATTTAGTGTCTGAAGATGATATACTGTTTGATTCCCAATTAAGTTTTAGGATTAGGTCCGAGTTAACAAAACTTAATGATGTTATAACTTTTTCTATTTAAGAAAATCTCTAAGAAGTTAATTTTATCATATGTTTGTAGGATACTTATCTTCTAATTTCTTGATGATGGTCGTGTTGATTGAGAATATCAACCAGAGGGGTTATTATTATATTGATGTTAACTCATTTCAACTTCAAGATATGAAGCTTAAATCCAATCCTTTGCTAGCAAATAGGTAGAGTCGACAAGATCTACCCCAAGTGATGACCGAATAGATTGAAAAATTTCAACTGTAGGGTTATTACTATCAAAATTCCTTCAAGTCTTAATATCAAATTACTGCATTTTCAAATCTAAATTGATTATGAAATAATTTCATGTTTATTTTGAAAGATGTTAATGAAATGAAATTAAATTCATTCACTCATCCGCAATTATTTTTTGTGGATGACAAATTAAGAAAATCTTTACTTATAAATCAGCTAAGTTTAAATTAAGTATGTCACTATATTCACACTCAAATAATCTTATAGTAGTAAAGACGTGACGGTGTCTTTTGTGTATTTTGTCGTCAAATGACACCATATAAATTGCTATTACGATTAGAGCCTTATGACCGGGTGGTTCAATGCCAAATGACACCATTAAATTATGGTAATGGCTGTGGCCTATTTGTTCTCCAATAATTTTGCTCTTTGAGCTGTGAATTTTAGGTTGTATTTGATTGAGAAAAAATCTCTTTGATAGCTAAGGTTGACTTAGATTTGTCTTCTTAGGCAAGCACCATCTCAGATTTACAAAGACATCTTGGACGATGCTTCTCATGGCTATTGGCAAGGATCCTTCGGTCAGGTTGGGTCGACTCCCTCCTCTCACTAAGTAGACTAGGGACTTTGACTGCTCAGGATGACTGAATCATAGGATCTTGATCGAGCATGTCCTCATTCCCTTATACATATGCTTTAAGTTAAGTGATAATTTTCATGAATTCTAAACTCCACTCACTACTACTATATGCTAAGCAATTAGCGACCTATCGACTAGCCTTAATCAAAAGTTCTCTCAAAGATTGAGAGAATTAATAAGTATACTATAAAACCTAAAATAGATTTAAAGCGCTCGCAAAATGAGGGAGAAATTTCTAGGTACTGTCTTATCTACAAATGCATATGCATTCTGAAAATTTAACCGACATTAATCAAACCCCATCGAGAGATCAGATGCAAATTTTCGAAGCCAACACATCAAATTATTTTTCTTGTATTTGTTTAAATTAAAGATTGTTCAAAAAAAAAAAAACAATAACATGACAAAGAGAAAAATGATAATTTATTAATGAGAAGACACTACAAGAATAAGGCTTTCCTTATGAGTAATACTTTCTTCATGTCCATTGCTTTTTAAGTTCATGGCATGTCTTGTCTTGAGTGTGTTTGTAATTGTTAAGCTCTTGGTCCAATTGGTTTTTTGATAATATAAAGATCATCTTATATGTGGGTGAGTTTACCTAGTATATTCTAGCGAGCTGCAACATTTACTTTCTTCAACATTAAATCTCAGTCTTAGAATATTTTTTCTTGATGTCATGGCTATAATACTTAGTCTATGTACGGTAGTTTCTTAATCTAACTTAGTAGTTGCTATAAGCACAACTTTTGTTTCATGTGACAAGGAAATGATGTCTGGCCAATAGCCGACAATGGGGCTGTCTAAAGAGCCTAGAGTATAGTGAGTAGGGTATCCACTAGGGGTGTGTAATCGGTCAGTTTGAACGGATCGGTTTTAAAATTTATTAAATCGTTCAGTTTTAAATCCAAAATTCAAAAAATCAATCCGTTTAATCAATAACATAAACCAAACTAATCCAAACCAAATTTTTTTCAGATTTTAGGTTCGGTTTAGAAAAAACTGAAAATTGAAAATATAAATTGTTATAATAATTATTTATCAAAGAATTACATTAATTACATCACTTTATTAAATCATTTCACATAAAATCAAATAATTCTTTAACAAATGAAATCTATAAAATACAAATTTGTCATTGAAATTATATTTTTGAGAGGAATTTTCTAAAAAAAAATTGAAAAAAAATCGATTTTTTAACTATTCTTGGTTTAATCAGATTAAGATGATACAAAACCGAATCGAAAACTGAAAAACGAATATTACCAAATCGAAAATTGGAATCCAAAAAAAATTTTGTAAAACTGAACTGAATTTAAAAATTCGATTTGGATCCGGTTCGGATTTTCGATTTTAATAAAAAAATGCACACCCCTAGTATCCACCCACTTGGCTTTAGCACCTTTCACTTTCTTTTTCTACAAATTGAGTATTTGCTTATTCGCCTCTTCTATGTAGCCATTAGTTTGCTGGTAATGATGTACTGAAGCATATTTGAGGTGGATTCATTGCGATTCACATAATTTCTTTAGTCGTGTGTCGGTGACTTGTAGACCATTGTCTGTGATGATCAATATAGGTAGTTCATACCTGCAATAATGTCAATTAAGATAATTTGAATTACCTGAGCAGTTATCTTGACAAGTTGTTTGGCTTCAGTTCACTTGCTGTAATAGCTGATGATGACGAGTATGAATCTTCTTTACTGTCATGCACCAGGACTATCATGTCACACCCCGATGACCCCTTTACGCTGTGTGGTTAGCCAAGTGTATCAGATCAGATTTATGATACAGATTCCACCAACACGCTCCAACCTCAAGGCCATCATGAACCAGTGAAATGTGTATCTAATCAAATCATCACAAATATTTACAATTCATATACTACTTAACTTAATTCATATCACAATTACCTCAAGCATGAAATCTTTAAGCCAGAATAAATACAAAGAACTAAAGACATCAAGATAAAATTTTGTACGCACTAAAAGTTCTTTAAGCTTCCCAAAATTATATCCCAAACTGCATAATTCAACAAAACAGACTAAATTTTTACCCAAATTGCCTTTTCCTCAAATTATCAATCCAGAAGATCATAAGCAAAGTTTTGGAGACAAGAATGCTAACGCTAGCAGTTCTCAAAGACAGACAAGAGAATAATCGCGTACGTATACGTAAATTTACAAAATAGAACTCCAGAATGTAATAATATAACAACAATAGAAAAGGCCGCAAATGTAATAATAATCAACAATACGTTGGCTCATATCAGACAACGCTGAGGAGCGATTTTCATTAAAATCATTTCGCCTATATCAAATCATTTTCTAAATGTATTTATAATCAGATAGTTTTGACTTTCATTCATAGCGGTTGCCACCCTACTCGGCCTAAAAAAGCCGTAGCGCAATGCCGTAACCATACTACTTACCTAATGTACCGACACCAATCGGACAAATTCTAACGGCTCCAACCTCAAAATATCAGAGTCGGGGATACTAAGATCCCCTAATCACGGCCATCTCGTGAACTTTGCCTATCTCAAGGCAGATTTCTATAACATACCTTTCCTATCACAATTTTCCGACATTTCCTCGCTTATCACATTATCGATTTTAAAACACGTCTATACGCCCAATGAAATCATATAACTAAATTCAATTTATAATCATAAATCACAATGCAGCGCCAAGAATAAACATTCAGATTGCATTCAATACATGTAAATATCTATACGTCATTCATACAATTTATAATGCGGTAAAACATGGCATACATGTGAATAAATCAATTTAAATTAAGAATTATGTCTCTCACCTCGCAGAGTCATGCCGCCGACGATTCCTCCTCGAAGACAATACAACCTATCATTTATTAACTATTCTAAATACTTCTAATACACGCAACTCATAAACGAAAACTCATAATTACCACCAATCTTACCAAATTGATATATCCTCATGCTTAAGACACCAAAGTAATCTACTAACGCCATTAATTACCGCTTCCATCAACAAACTCAAATTAACAAACAATGTCAATCCTAAACCCCGCTTTTAATACACAATAATTCAGAACTCACCAAGCAAAAAAATAGTGAACTCCCCAATCATGCATTTCAACACCAAGAAGGCCGCCGAAAAAATAGGAAAGAAAATTAGAACTTACAAAATTCCTAAGTTTCGACGGCCAGAACAGAAATCGAACCGAGCGACGGTTCCGGATTTCCGACCAGCAGACTTGGATTTCCAACCCGTTTGCTCACCTGACTTACAAGGTTTCACACGAAGAAGCAGCACGGCGGCTACGGATGCTGGTTCCAAAGAAAGCGATCAATCCCGCCGACGCTGTCCACGGAGTGGCGCTCTGTCACACCGACGCCGGCGGGAGCTGCCTCGCTGCGGTGTCTGAGCGGCCATCGCCGGGGGAAGGGAAAGGAGGAGAAGAACCAGCGGAAGGGATCATGCAGGGAAGGAATTAAATAGAAGTCGCTGAGAGATCCAACCATACACGCCGAATGGCTTAATCCCCGATGCATGCTTACGCTATCTAATGCTGAATACAAAAGTAATTAAGAAATAAGAATTGATTAAATGGGATATTACAATTTCTCCCTTAAAAAAATTTTCGATCAAATTTCTTCAATCATTCAAACAGAAGGGAAACTTCGCCATCTCGTTCAACCTCCCAAATTTTCTTTGATCTGGCTTCCATTTAATTTTAACATAGAAAATTTGTCTATTTCGCAATCTCTTCACATCAAATTCTAAAATCTTTTCTGGCTCCAATACATAAGTCAAATGATTGTATTTCAAACTTCAGATATCTCTTCGCTCGATCTGATCCATTTTCTCAACATTGAAATGCGAAAGACGTTATGAATGTCCGCCAATTCAATGCAAAAGTCATATCATTGATCCTTTCGGATTTCAAAAGGTCCCATGTACCAGGCTCAATTTACCTCCACGACCAAATCTACTAATTCCTTTCATAGTTTGACTTTCAAGAATACAAATTCTCCAACTTGAAATTGTCTAAGTGTAATACTCATTGACGATCCGAGTTTTCAATCTATCTCGATTATCTGATTTTCTCAGAATTGATCAACCAACTGACCTACAAATATCTTTTCTCCCACTGACCCAACTCAATGGACACTTTCACCATATAATGCTTCATACAGAATACTGACGTATTATTGAAGAAACTCGATCATAGAATATGATCTTCTACCTCCAAAATCTAAAACACATAAAAATCTTCAGACTTGAATTGTTTTTCGACACCCATCTCATGGATGAAAACTTGTAATCAGCTCAAGCTCTCAATTCTTTCCATAATCTGAAGTAAATCTACCATCTGCCGAGACGATCACTTTATACACCAAGTTTACAATTTCTTTAACATATAATCTGACAACAATCAATCATTCTGTAGTAAGAAATGACTTGGTCAATCTATCCACAACAACCCATATACTATCAATGACCTTGCTGATCTAGAAATCCCATAACAAAATCCATCGCGATTTTTTCCACTTCCACTCGATGTAACGTAATAATCCACGGTGATGCTCGCCTTTAACAATAATAAACAATTGACATTTGTATGTTTCTTTCTTCATACCACCACCAAAATCGCTTTTAAATCTTTATACATTTTGAACTACTTAATGAATAGATATCCTACCGATGACTCCCCCGTTTTCCTCACTCGTGATCACCATGTACCCATAATTGTGAATGCTAATAATAATCCTCGCATCTACAAGAAAATTTTGCTTCAATTCTGGATTTGTTCAATGAATTTCGATATCCAATCCACTTTGATTCTATCAAATAAAGTTGATCAGACCGAATTGAGATAATCAAGATCACCGAATCTTCTAACTTCCAGTAGTTTCTAATTCTCGATTAACTCGATTTTGAGTAATAATCCAACCGACATTTCATGGACTTCATGCTTAATGCATCACCATATTACTTTGCCTGACAATCAATATCGAAATTATAATCTTTAATAAACTGCCATCTTGTCTTAGATTCAATTTTAAAAAATATACTTAAGACTCACGATCAAGAAAATTTCGTGATTTCACTCCATACAAGTAATGCTCCAAATTTTAAGAGCAAAACCACCGCTAACTCTAGATCACGACGGATAATTTCTTTCATTAGGTTTTAATTGCCTCAAGATAAGTTAATTACTTTCCTATTTTGCATTAAAACACAACCCAAACCTTTAAAGATGCATCACTAAATATTTGAAATCTCGCCTTGATGGAATAATTTAAAACCTGCAATGTCAAACGCTTTTCAATTCTTGAAAACTCGCCACATTCAATTGTCTATCGAATTTGAATTGATGGCCACTGCTTACCGCTTTGTAAATTTACATGTACATGCACGATTTCTATCAGACCGAAATTACTTTTAAGATTCTCTCACAAAGTTTTAACTTATGATTATCATTGATAATTCGAAAAGACGAATTTTAAAGTTTTAGCTTGAATCATTGGATGTATAATTTTGAAGCTTTTGGACGTACAAAATTTTAATCGATGTCTTTGCTCAGATTTATTTATAAACTTAAAGATTTCACGTCAAGAATCAATAATGAATTAAGTTAAGAATATAATATAGAATATTTGTGATGATTTGACAGATATACATTTCACTTGCTTCGCAAAGAAGACAGTTGGAACGTGTTCGGAATCAGATTTAATCGAGTCATCTTATTCTACACTTCGCCTAACCCTAAAGATAAGGGTCATCCTGTGACAGAAAGAGATCGTAATAACACGAATGAAAGAAACGATGAGTAGCAAGAATGGATATTGATTTAGGGATAAGTGTTGAATTGATCAATAAGCTATGACGACAAGTTTTAGGAATCTATATGTTCTTAATAATTTCATGCATGATATTTAATAAATATGTATCAAATAAATAATTTTATAATTACAAATTTCAAGAAATGCCGAAAGGTTAGATGGTCCCTCCAGACTAAATGCGACTCGAACTACGTCAAAGATAATTAACTGAGTGAAATACAACCTGAAAAGCAGTGGTGAAGGATCGAATCGATCAGATTTCAGTTGTTGATAAGTAGATCTATGGAAAAAATCGCACCAGTATAGATCAGTTTGTTGGTGGATCAACATTTGGATATTTCAAACGTTTCAAACCACCAAAGATTGGGAGCCGTGATCCCATATATTAAGATTGACCGCTTAAAATTGGAAAAATTTTGGATGGGATTATAATCAGATGTTTTGACTTCATAACAAAGGTCGCCACCCTCCGTTTAAAAGTGAAGGTGGCGAGCCGTAACCATACTACTTACTAATGCTCGACCACCGGACAGCTTCGCTCCAACCTCAAAATGTCGAGTCGAGATACTAAGATTCTAATCACCATCTCGTCTCTTTATTCACAGATTTATAACATACATTTTCCTATCACAATTTTCCGACATTTCCTCATATCACATTATCGCATTTTAAAACAGCCTATACCCAATGAAATCATATCAACTACCTTTATAATCATTGTAAATCGAATCTAAAGGCCAAGTAATAAACATTCAGATTGATTCACGTAAATATCTATATGTCATTCATACAATTTATAATGTGGTAAACAAGCATACATGTAGAATAAACCAATTTAAATTAGCCATGTCTCACCCCGTTTGGTGGACTTTCTCATTCCTCGAGTACACAACCTATCATTTAATAACTCTTCTTAATACATGCAACTCATAAATGAAACTCATAATTAACACCAATCTTATCTCAAATTGATATCTCCTCATGTTACGGAGAAATTCCAAAGTAATCTACCCCAATATTAATACCGCTTCAATCAACAAACTAAAATTAACAAACAATCCTAAACCTCGCTTTTAATATTAATAATACTCCTGCTTCCAAAAATAGTTGAACTCAATCATGCATTTCAACACAAGGAAGGCCGAAGAAAGAAAAGGATGGGAAAGAAAATTAAGAACTTACAAAATTCTAAGTTTCGATCGGCAGAATCAGAAATCAACCGAACGATCGGTTCAGGATTTCCAGCAAATTTGGATTTCCCAACCCGGTTCTCACTTGGCTTCTGTTTACGACCAGCGGCATCCGCGGCGCGGCGACGCGGCGCAGCCCAACCAGCGACGCTGAATCCTTCCGACGCTGGCTCACACGGAGCCAGCTCGTCGGGTCGACGCCGACGCCGGGGAAGGGAGGTTCCTCGCTCGGTCACTGAGCGGCCATCGGCGGCCGAAAGGGAAAGTAGGAGAAGAACTCGCAAAGATGAAGGAAATCGCGGACCGAGGCGCGTAGGGAAGGAATGAAATAGGAACTGGAGAGATCCAACCATACACGCGTCGAATATTTAATCCGATGCATGCTGCCCCTAATGCTACAAGACAAAAGTAATTAGGCAATTAAGAAATAAGCTAATTGGATTAAATGGGATATGACATATCAGTTCCATTTTTTATACTGCAAAGGGCCAAGAACTTGTAATGGGTTGTAGAGGTTGTGACTATTGTAGTTGCAAAGTAGCGAACTTCTAATATTGCTTACATCTCTTGGCAAAATCCTCTGCATCTTTTCTTAATGTTGGCCAAAAATATCCTAATTGTAGTATTCAGTATGTAAACGTTCTTCCTTCGGTTTTTGCACCTTCGTTTTAATGAAGTAGTCGACTTCTGAAATAACTCACTATCCATTAGTAGATATTGGATGGATTTAATTGTAAATCTTCTTGGGTCTTTAGTTTCTTCTTCGAGCCCTCTAGTCTGCAAGTACTTCTTGATGGGATTGATCTATTTGGGCAAGTTTTTACTATCAAGTTGCATGGCTCACTTTCTTGAATGCTTTGTTGGATGAGTTGGTGGCTAGACTGTTCCTCGAGTCTATTTGCTCCTTGGTAGTTGGTTGACGAGTTAATTCTTCATCTCATGGGACTTGATCTTGAAGTATTCCAGCCTTCTAATCGCTACTTTAATCTTAAGCAATTATTTTTTAGTGACTCATCCTTCACTTCATACTCTATATTGATTTTGTTCATCATAAGCAATGAATCTGAATGAGCTATGATATGTCTGTTGCTTAGCTCTTGAGCAAATCACAATCCAACTAATAATGCTTCATATTTAGATTGATTATTTGTTACTTAAAATTTGAACTTCACAAATGGAGTTATAGCGATTCATGCTAAGCTCTTCAGCATAATGCCTGCTTTCATTCCTTGCTCTTTTGAAGAGCCATCCACATATAGATATGCTACATAAGTTCCATATTGATAGAGATATTATGTGAGTCATTGAAATCTATTAGAAAATCAACGAGTGCTTGTGCCTTGATCATTGTCTTGGCCAAAATATGATATGTCGACTTCGCTCAACTCCATTTATCATTTTAGTAACCTCTTCAAATGGTCTTGGCTTTATGAGTATTGACTTGAGTGAATGGTTAGTGAGGGTTTGATCTAAATGTGTTTGGAAGTACATTGAAGTCGCTAGGCGAAAATGATAAGCACGTTTGGAATCTTCCCCAACTCCCCCTCAGTGACTTGTGAGTCGTCATTGGTGATTGGGACATCATTGTTTTCTTCTACATTTACATGGCCATTTACCAATTCTAATAGCTCTACCAGCATTTTGGGTTGCTGATGTCTGAGAGTGTATTTGAACAAAACCTCTTTAAGGCCCTAGACTGGTGTGGCTTGTGTGATTGTAGGCTTTAAATCTTTTACTTCTAACGTTTTCCTTTCCAAGCAAGTAATAAACTTCTTGAGTGATTTGCCTAGCTCTTGTCTCATTTATAGGAGAGCATGAGAACTCTTCTATGGTTTCTGTGTTCTAGTGATTTTTAAGAAATATTTTCTTGAATTTTGTGAATGAAGTGAAGGCTCCGACCGGTAGACGTGGTAACTTTCTGAGTGTCTGAAGATCTAACAAAGACATAGTAGATTCAAAATATGCTATGTGATTGACAAGATCGGTGCAACTTTTGTAAGATTTTAGGTGTGGAATCCTGAACTTTGGTGGTGGTTGAGCCTCTATGATCTTCTTCGAGAAAGCATTAGTAGGAGTAGTATTCTCTTGTTCTCCTCTAGTGACTTTCCTCTTCACTTACTTGATAGGATTCATCATTAATGCTTTGGCATCCTAGATAATTTCCTTCTCTGTTGTCGAGTTTGATGAGTCGTCGAATGTTTGCAGCCAGAAAAAAAGAGAGGAAGGGGGAAATTTCAAAACGCTAACTGCACTTAACCACTCTCAACGTCAGTAAAACCGGACAAGAGAGGAAGCGTGAACGGTTGGAATACAGTCGACCATAAGAAGAGAAACAAAGGGGTCGATCGAATCTCCTCTACACACGCACGCACACAAGAGAAAGAGAGAAGCGAACTCAGCTTACGTGCCAACCTTCGCCATCTCATGCGGTCAATCTAAGCCCTAGTTAATCTTCCTTGGCCGACCAAAACTCTAGTCGAGCGATCCCTTATTCTCACGTGAGCCCTAGCCGAGCCGTCAAAATATTAGTTTTTTATTTGGATTGTGCGAGATGCACTTTTTTCCCTCCTTTGATCTGGAGCAAGGGAGAAGAGTGTACATGCGTTATTTTTGCAATGCGTAACAATATTAAGCTGTCATTTCACCAAATAAAAAATAATTAACTTGAAATTAAAGAAATTGAATAAATCACATGTTTAAAATTTGAATACCACGCTTGTTGATCTTGGAACTGGTCAGGAAAATTTTGAAGGCCTCGACCATTGATTTTGGGTCTGGTGCGAGACTATTACCTTCCTTCATCAATCTTGGATCCGAAGTAAGGGAAAAAAGTGCGCATCGCATTATATTTTATGAATATAACACTGCTAATTCATAATGTGACTGAAATTTTATGGAAATTATTAAATTTAAAATTTTTACTTCAAAAGTCAGATTAAAAATAAAAAAATATATTTTTTTATTAAATTTTGAATTATTAAATGAAAATAACTTGCAAATTACTTGATTTCCTACCACTCACATTAAAATAACATAATTTAACAAAAAAATATGACTTGGGGACTTTGACTCAAATTATTAAACTTCTATTGAATTTGCAAATTACTTGATTTCCTACCACTCACATTAAAATAACATAATTTAACAAAAAAAATATAACTTGGGGACTTTGACTCAAATTATTAAACTTCTATTGAATTTGGACACATAAATGAATTAATTATTATCTTATTTATATGTTAATTTTATAAATAATCGCCAATTATTCGGTTGATCAAACACAATATGTTAAGGATCCAGATGTAATCTAATGATCAATATGAGAATTAAGATAGTCCCATTAGCATTGCAATAGATGCAAATTTAATTGATCAATTATTACTTAATAATAAGACAATATATCAAAGGTCCAAATATCTCACAATCAACTATATTAAAATTAGAGCTAATCTAAAATATTGATAGAGATTGAATTGTAAAGTCATCTCAAATATAGAAGAAATGACTTATCTCAAACATAAAATAAGATTGAATCATTTAAATTCAAAAATAACATTCAAAAGGATGTAAAATTTGCCATTGTTCGCAAAGCGAACTCAACATATTAAACAATGGCATTCCATGTAAGACCAGGCATTATTCGTAGAGTGAACTCAACATATTAAAAACTGGCATTCCAACTAATATAAGTTCTATGCATGTTTGCAATGCAGACTCTAATCATTCATCTTGGCATTCCAATAGATATAAGCACAAGTTATATTTGCAAAGCAGATCTTAATACTCAACATGAGATTTCAAATATTTATATTTAAATTTAAATTAGTTTTCTAATGGATATGAGTCCAACTCATGTTTTAAAAAAAAAAAAAAAAAAAAATCGAAAAAACGAAGATTCCCGACTCGGGGCGCCACAACGCTGCAATCCTGACGCCTAGGCATTGTTGTCGCTACCCCTAAGCTTAAAGAATCTAGAAAAAATACTAACCACTCCCACCAACAATCATTCTCGTTAATGGTAACCGTCCAAAGGGGAGAGTGGGAACGGTTAGGGGAAGAGTTTCTTATAAAAAGGCGGAGGACTGACTTCATATTATTTTTTAGCCACTCTCACACTCTTCTCTCCATACTCTTTTCACACTCTCCAGCCATTCTTCACTGCCGTTCCTTTGGTCGTTCCCTCTTCTCGCATGAGAGAACTGAAGCCAAAGGAAAAGACTTTCGCAAACGCCAATTTCAGGTAAACGAAAGTCTTTTATACAATTGATTCATTGCCCCACAAGAGATTTATGAAGATTTCCACAGTTGCCTTGGATCTGGTGCAAAATGATAAACCTTCCTTTATTGATCTTGGATCTAGAGTAAGGGAGAAGAGCGTGATAACATTAATTACAAAATCTTAGACATTACTAAGATAAAACTTTGCCAAAATTAAGATTAACTCGAAATTTAAATTACTAAATCATAAGTTTTTTGAAATTTGAAGGCCTCCGTTGTAGAAATTGGTTTTGCCATGAGATGAAAATCCTCCCTCCATCGGTCTTGGATCCAAAACAAGGTAGAAGAGTGCATGCTGCATTAAAAAAAAATTCAAAACATAGCATTACTATATCATTATGTTACCAAATATTTGTGAGAACTATCAAATTGCATAAGAAAATCGGCCTAGAATAGAGTCTCCTGACTCGTAGCACCGTCGCACTACTATACAATGCCAAGGTGCTGCTTGTAGTGCTGAGGTGCTAAACTCTTACGAATTTGGATCTCCGGCGTTTCGCTTCGCAACGCCGCAATGCTGTCATGTGGTGTCGAGGTCCTACAACCAGCATTGTAGCGCTGCCTCCTAGCTCCGCAGCGCTACCTTCTCGAGTTGTAAAGTCAAAATGCTCACTTGCAGCGCCGCAACGCTACCCTAAAAGCACCGAGCTGCTGTGCCAACCTAGCAATGCCACGTTTATGGTGTTTAAGCACTGCCTTATATGATTTTAAGCTCAAATCTCACCATCAAGCTCCTCGACGCTGACATTCCAGCGCCGAGACACTGATTTCTCAATTTTGCTAATTTTTTTTACGAAGTCTGCCAAATGAAATTACAAAAAAGGTATAAAAAGAGGGGAAAATACATGAGAACAAAATACAAAAGAGAGAAAACTATCCTAGCAGTTGTAGTCATCCTCATCCTCTTCTTCTTTTGACTTCAGTAGGGTGCTAACATAAGGGTAATAATGAGGCGCTACAGGAAAAATATCTCTACTCAAGCTGATATTAAAGTTGCAATTTTCAAATATTTGAACTATTACTGAGTTGAACTCAATCATATAAGAAAATTGCTAATGTTGTTGACCTATATGATGATCAATTTTTTTTTTTCAATTCCTATTACGCCAGCTGCTATCACCAACTTGTTTTGCTTAATTTAGAGGCTTCTTCTCCAATTTTTTGGAGTTACTCATTTAAAGTCTTGGAGGATTTGGATGTGGACTAAGGAATGTGTGAGCTTTCTCCTATTTTCATTTTTGATCCAAACCATTTAATTTGTTCTTTTAGCCCGGAGAGCCCTTTGTATAAGCACTTCTTTATCTCGTGCCCCCGACATACTAGCCACAACACAAATAATAAATAAGAGAAAGATGATCATAACATAGATAATATTATTGCCCTTAAGAAATATAATAATAAAGTCCTTTTAAATTACATAATTTAAAACAGTTCTATCCTTAGTTGTCTCACTAATATTATGAGTGGGTATCAACCTATTAGAAATAAAATAATGCTATGCTTTAGCCTCGGCAGTTAGGCCGGTGGCATGAAAATTAATAATCTTTTCCTCCCGCCGTTTCCATTGAACATTTAAATTTCTAACACCAAAGAAACTAAGAATTTCATTAAAATCGTAATGGTTATTGTAGTAGGAAAGATATTGATCATATATAAAATTTTGTAATTTGTAATATGCATTAATGACAACACTATCAAAACATACTCATTTCCCTCTTGCAAAGTCTTTATTATCTTGGTGCTCTTTCATGTTCGTGAAGAATTCCCACACCACAGGGACGATCCAAGCTGTATTGTTGTAGGTGAAGTGCTTCCAACCTTGCTCATTGATGGTCCTCTCAATGCTCCCACTCGGATTGTGGAATCATCTCTCCCGAATAAGATGTTTGTTGATAAGAGCATACTGGTACCTCTCTTCCGCATCTACGTTGTTAAATTGGTTAGCGTTGCTCGAGAATGCCCTCTCTATATCCTTCTGGAAGTGCTTGAGCGGTATATTCACTATTCTAAATATGAGCAAAGGCTAAGAGAGAAATGTTGTAAGAATTCTTTAAAAATAATAAAGGCTTTAGCATGAAAATAGATAGCTCAAGGATTTTATTTATAGACTAGATCTAATGCCGCGGCGCCACTTTTGCAGCGTCGAGGCTCTAGCCTCTCGGTTTCTAAAACGCTGGACTAGCATCGCGACGCTCCACATGTAGTGCTTAGGCACCGGTCAAGGCGGTTACTGTGCCCGTTAAAAAGATCATTCATGATATTTATTACAATAATTACGTAATTGATAGAATCCATAAAGCGTGTCAGGTATTGATGGAACACCTTAGCACTTTGACACAGCGCTGCGACACTGGTCAAAAGTTTCATTCTTTTCTGTTAAATGCGTGTGTCCACCTGCCATGCTTTTTGAACTGCTTTTTGACTGGCACCGCGGCACCAGTCAACCAGTCAGCCTACTTAAACGGTGCCTGAGCGTTGTGGCGTTGGTTCAATAGCACCGAGGCATTGTCTTTTCTAGTTTTGTGGCCTAAATTTTTTCTTTCAGTGCTGCGGCGCTGATTTCACAACGCCGAGTCGCTTCACTTTCACGCCTAAGTGCTTCTATAGTGCCAAGGCGTTGACCCTTTAGCGCTTAGGCGTTTCTTCTCTAGCTTCGAGGCGCTGTCCATCAAAAGTTAGAATCAGAATTCTAAGTTTGCAAATGTAAATATTAAATCTTTCTGTTTGTTGTACGAACACTTAAACTATATTGATATTCCAAAGGGAAGTAAGTCTAATTTTTTCGTTCGTTATATGAACACTTAAAATTATACTTGCATTTCAAAGGGATGTAAGTCCAATTTATATATTCGTTATGCGAATATTATCTTAATGACCTTCCAAAGCGATGTAAGTTCAATCTAATAGTTTTCTAATAGATATAAGTTCGATCAATACTTGCAATGCAAGCAGCACCAATCTACCTGACATTTAAAGGGATGTAAGTCTAATATATAAGTTTGTTATGCAAACTTTAAATCCTATTGGTATTCTAAAGGGATGTATGTCTAATCTATATGTTCGCTATGCAAACTTCCAAATTCTAACTGACATTCCAAAGGGATATAAATCTAATCTATTTGTTCGCTATGCGAACTCCTAAATTATATTGACATTCGATAGGGATATAAGTCAAATATATTTGTTTGTTATGCGGACACCCTGATGGTATTCCAAAGTATGTAAGTTCAATCTACTTGTTCGTTTTGTGAACTTTAAATTTTATGCAGCATTCCAATAGATGTACTTACATTTGTATGCAATGTAGACTTCATAAAATTGAATTATTGGATAAACTTATAAGTCAAGTTTATCCTAAATGATTCAATAAACACCTGTATCACAACACTTACATTACAACTCTGCTCTACTTGGGATATCTGAAACGAGGCAACCTATGGCTGCTAATCAGACTTCCTGGACATTGTGATTAATAGTCCTCTGATGTTGGTAGATTGGAATAGTCCTAGGGCGACGGAATCATAGGATCTTGATGGAGACTCATCTTTTTTCCTTTAGAAAATCATCCACACCACACTATTAGACACCGATTCATATCAGAGATATGCCTATTTCTAACCTTAATCGAGAGTGCTCTCTTACTGCGGTAAGAGTGGTAATTAACTATGGGTGCTTGTGTTCATAGGAAGTACAACCCAGATCAAAAATAAACTCTAACATAATGTTAGAGAAATTTGGTTGAATATAAATCAATCTGCCTCATAAAGAATGAACTCCCTAACATCCCTTAAAGATGATGGAGATTCTCAAGTGGTTTTTCCTGAGCGATCAATCACTACCAAATTTAATGACATTCCAATGGATATAAGCTAGTCACTTGCTCGCCATACGAACTTCACTAAAATTATGACATTCTGAAGGAATGTAAGTCACATCCTAACTGACATTTCAATGGATGCAAGTCCAATCACTTGTTTGTCATGCTAGCTTCACTAATATTATGGCATTCCAAATATATGTAAGTTCAATCTTTGTTTGCCATGCAAACACTACATCATCTAAACTAGCATTCCAATGGAGGTAAGCCCACTCACCTGTTGGTCATGTGAACTTTCTTGAAACTATAGCGTTCCAATGTTTTTAAGCCTAGCTATTATTCGTAAGGCGAACTCTACATAAAAATCTATATTTCGAAGGGATGTAAGTTCAATCCTTATCGACATTCCAAAGAGATGTAAGTGTATTTCAAAGGAATGAAAGTCTAATCTAACGATATTCTAAAAGATGTAAGTCCAATTTATATTTGTCACGCAAACATCACATCATCCAAACTAGCATTATAATGGATGTAAGCCAGTCATTTGTTCACCATGCAAACTTTTCTAAAATTATTACATTATAAAGGGATGTAAGTCCAATCTAACGACATTCTAATAGATATTCTAATAGATGTAAGTCTAATTTATATTTGTCATGCAAACATTACATCATCCAAACTGGCATTCCAAGGGATGTAAGCCTTACTTATTTGCCATACGAACTTCTCAAAAATTTTGGCATTCCAACAAATGTAAGCCCTATATTTGTTTATAAAATATATTTTGATCACACAAATTTGGCTTTCTAAAGGATGTAAGCCCAAAGGCATGTCTGCAAAGCAGATTGCACTCATAATAACACTTGCACAACAACTTTAGTCTACTTGGGATCTTTGAGACGAGGCAACTTAGGGTTGTTGATTAGACTCCCTAGACATTATGGTTAATAGCCCTCTAATATTGGTAGACTTGATTAATGGCAGTCCTAGGATGATGAAAGCATGAGATCTTGATCGGGACTATTTTTTTTTTTTTCTTTTAGACAGTCATTCACACTACCTCAGTAAACACTAACTTACACTAGGGATTAATGTCTATTTCCAATCTCAATCGAGAGTGCTCTTCTATTGCGGTAAGAGAGTTAATTAACTATGGATGCTTGTGTTCATAGGAAGTACAACCCAGATCAAAATAAACCTTAACATAATGTTGGGAGGAATCTGATTGAATACAAATCAATTTGTCTCATGAAGAACAAACTCTCTAACTTCCTAAGATGGCGGAGATTTAAAAGGTGTTTTTCATATGCGATTAGATTTCTAGCGACTCCGCTAGGGATTATTTCTGTCCACCTTTGGTTGGAAAATTAAAATATTTTCCCTGTAATCACTGATTACACAAATGAAACGAATGCGGTGTCAATAGTAGATATGAAATATTCATCGAGCTATTTTTTTTCAGAAGTTTGTCTTTTTGAAATCGAGTAGAATCTAACTTTGAATTTACAATTAAGTGTGAAAAAGTTTGATCTTCTTAGAGAAAGCATTAGTAAGAGTAATATTCGTTTGTTCTCCTCTAGTGACTTCCTCCTCACTTGATAGGATTCATCATCAATGCTCAACGTCCTTAATACTTCCCTTTTCTGATGTCGAGTTTGATGAGTTGCCAAATTAGAGGATTCTTTGCTATCTTGCACTCGTCTCGGTGTACACAAAATCTATAAGTGCCTATCAATCAATAGATTGCTTGCTCAATTCTCTTTAAATATTAGTGCTTCGTTGTCTCCCTGTCCTATGGATACTTGTGGGTTTGACTTTGCTTAGAATCGTCTCTTACATTCCCTCTTTTCATCTCTTGCCTTCTCTTGTTTTGTCTCTTCTCTTGCTCTCGCCCAATCCTTCTCTCTTAATTTTTTATTTTATGTTTATTAATAAAATTAATTTATTTTAACTAATTTTGATTTAATCACCTTAATTAAAATTTGAAAATAGTTTATAAAGAAATTATAGATATTAGTAACATTATTTAGCATTTTATTATTACTATTATTATTATTATTATTTTAGTTTTAAAGTTAACTAATTATTTTTCAGTTATTACACTTGGAAAAACGTGCTTGATTTCATGACCTGTGCTATAAATATAGTAACCTTTTGTATTATATATCTGTGGAGCAGAATGTTGTTCCTTATGTCAAGGTTTCCGCCGGTGTTCTGGAGCTTTCACAAGCAGTTATTGATTCTTGTGGGGCGAAGGCAACATCATGTGGTAGTCTGGCAGCTCTAGCATCCATTTCAGAGAAAGGTGATATTACCGTGATGACTTTTAATCTTAACCGTCACCTGTTTTCATTCTTTATTTAATATTTCAATTTTCATTTAACTTGTAAACTAACTGTTGAGGGACTGTTACGTGGAAGTATAACTGTTACCTGCAAGTGGTTTTTACGGGATTGTAGCAGGTTTCTGCTTGTTCAGTTAATGGTGGTTGCAGAATTCCTGCTGGTTCAGAGTTTTACCAGCGTGCGCATGCAGTTTCTATTCCCAAGAAAAGATATTAAGTGTAAATTTGATAGTTATTGAAATTTAACTAAATCTAGAATTATGACTTTGGATTATATTAAATAAATTTCTTCTAGTTTTCAATCTTGTGTGCACAATTTGGAGTATTGTACTTGTGCTGCCACTTAGTTTAAGGGAAGTCATCTCCTTGTACCTGTGTAAGGTCTGAATTTGTTACTTCGATGAATTATTTCATTTACCTAGTTTTTTTTTTGCATATTTTATTATTGACTTGTTAATGGTCCTAATTTTGAATTTTACCCAACTTAAAACCTATTTTGATAATTAATTTTAATCGATCACTAGTTTTTTATCACTGTATTAGTAAATCTGAAGTTAGAGAAGCTTTAAAGAAAATGAAATGTGGAAAAACAGTAGGACCTGATAATATTCCAATAGAAGTGTGGAAATATTTAGGAAATCAAGGACTTTTTTGGCTTACAAATCTTTTTAATGTTATTTTAAAGACTAAAAGATGCCGATGAGTGGAGAAAGAGTTTGTTGGTTCCTATATTTAAGAATAAAGGTGATGTACAAGAGTGCAAATTATAGAGAAATTAAGTTAATGTGTCATACATTAAAATTATGGGAGAGAGTAATTGAGCATAGATGATGATGATATAAAAGTTTCTCACAATCAATTTGATTTCATGCCAGGTAGATCAACTATGGATGCTATACATTTGTTAAGAGGTTTGATTGAGAAGTATAGAGAAAGTAAGGAGGATCTACATATGATATTTATTGATTTAGAGAAAGCTTATGATAAAGTTTCAAGAGATGTTCTTTGGAGAGTTCTAGAAACGTAAATGAGTTAATATTATATTCAAGTCATTAAGGATATGTATACTATACTTGTGTCCAACCACAAGGAGGATTGACAAAATATTTTCCTATTTCATTTGGATTACATCAAGGATCGCTTTAAGCCCTTATCTTTTTACTTTAGTTATGGATGTTCTTAGGCATTTATAGGAAGATGTATCTGGTGTATGCTTTTGTCGATGACATTCTTCTTGTTGATAAGATTAGAGAGGAGTCCAAGAGAAACTTGAATTATGGAGGTCAACTTTAGAGTCTAAAGGTTTTCGTTTAAGTAGATCTAAAACTGAATATATGGAGTGTAATTTTAGTTGTAGAAGTTCTAGTGGTAGCGTTGTGATATTAAGTGAACAAGTCATTAATAAGAGTGAGTGATTCAGTTATTTAGGCTCTATTGTTCAAAATGATGGTGATGTTATTAGTAGAATTCAAGTTGGATGGTTGAAGTGGAGGAATGCATTTGGCCTATTGTGTGATAGAAAAGTTCCATTTAAACTTAAGGGAAAATTTTATAAGATGGTAGTAAAACCTGCAATGACTTATGGTGCAGAATGTTGGCCAATAAAAGAGAAGCATATGACTAAGTTAAGTGTTATAGAGTTGAGGATGCTTAGGTGGATGAGTGGCTTTACTCTTAGAGATAAAATGCAAAATGAGTATGTTCGGGAAAAAGTTGGAGTAGCTCCAGTGGCAGATAAGATTAGAGAGAGTTGCCTTAGATGGTTTGACCACATAAAACGTCAGCCGTCTGATGACCCGGTTAGGAGAGTAGATGCATTAGATTTGCCTTATGTTAAGAAAGGTAGAGGTAGACTTGAAAAGACTTGGTTAAGATGTATAAAAAATGACCTTAGTATACTTGAATTAAATGAGAGTTTGACACATAATAGGATACAATGGAGACGAAGGATTCATGTAGCCGACCCCACTTAGTGGGATTAAGGCTTGTTGTTGTTGTTGTACTAGTTTTTTATATTATTCAAACTCCTTGTTGATTTTTTCACACACACACACACACACATATATATACACACACACACACACTCACACACACTTAGTTTTGAATTCTTGTGTTTATTTTATATATTTAAAGAGCAAAGTTTTATTACATTTAGTACACTGCTCTGATTTCAGTACAAGAGGGTCACAGCCCTCACAAATGGACTTGGTTCAAGAGTGAAACCCTATAGGAGAGACATCAGTGATAGTCATTGGTTTGATTATAATTTTGCTTGTATTATTTATATATATTGCGTCATTCTAGTTGCACTATGAAACCATAACTCTGAAACCATAACTCTGAAACATTCTACATTAAATTGATGTTAGAGCTTCTAGTTGTATTGTTATTTGAATAAATATAAGGTATATTAATTTGGTCAATAAGATTATTAATAAATAAACTAGATGAGGTAAGTTATGGTTTTAGATAAATATATCATAATTATTGTAAGGTTTAAAATTATATTCTTACATTCAATGGGGGTTATGATGTTAAAAGATTTTTACGATGGATTAGTGATTTGGAAGATTTTTTTGAATGCGTGAAAGCAAAACTAGAGAGGCATGCTCAATTTTTTGCTATTTAGTTATCATTTTGATGCGAAGCATAAACTTGATTAATATTTATTATTTGGTGAATATATGAATCAATTGTATGATCAATTTAAGGATTGTAAATAAGTGAAATATGTCATGTTTGATTATTATTTAAGATTTATAGAGATTGTTAAGTAACCATTTTTTATTTCACTAAAGATCTTATGCTAAAAATTATGGATGAACTAAGCTATAATTCACCAAAAATATTGCAAGAGACTTTATAAATAGCTTCAAATATTGAGGAATATTGTAACTACTCTCTTGTTAAGACTATTGTACTTGTGCTTATTTCTAAGTGTTGTTGTAGTAGTTTAGTTACATAAATTCATGGAACTAATCACTTGATGTCACACCCCGTGATGACCCCTTACGCTTACGCAGTACCAAGTGTCAGATGATGACCGATTGACAGATTCCAATCGACACGCTCCAACCCGTTATCAAGGAACGAAAAGTGAAAGGTGTATCTAATCAAATCATCACTAAACTATTTACAATTCATATACTACTTAACTTAATTCATATCACAATTACCTAAGCATGAAATCTTTAAATCAGAATAAATACAAAAGAAAGATATTTAATTTTTATTTCGCAATCTCTTCACATCAAATTCCAAAATCTTTTCTATTTCCAATGTCAAATCGGTTGTATTTCAAACTTCAGATTATGGAATTTTTTCTCTGCATCGTGATCCATTTTCTGATATTGAAATGTGAAAGGCGTTATGAATGTCTTGAGTTGATGGGTAAAACAGTCACATGTAAGCCGTATTCGATGATTTCAAAGGTCATGTACAGGGCTCAATTCTGCTCCGTGACCGAATCAATTATTTCTTAGGTTTGACAAAATACAAATTCTCAACGAAATTCTGACTGTGCTTTTATTAATGCTGCTTGGCGATCATGACTTTGATCTATCTTTTGATTTCTGCAGTCAACTTGACTTCAGTTCACTATGTCTTTCTCCCAGCTTCAGTGGAGTTCTACACTTTCGTATCCTGATGCTTCATGCAGACCATTTGAATCTTAGATTGGTATTTATTATTGTAAGCAAACTTCGTCATAGGAATATGATCTTCCAATTCTGCTCAAAATCTAAAACACATAATCTAATCTTCTAGACTTGAATTGTCTTTCGATGTCATTGGTTTGAGGATGAAAAGGCATAAAGTGTAGCTGTGCCCTTTTCAATTCCTTTCCATAATCACGAATCTACCATCTGCTCGAGGCGATCACTTTTAATTATCGTGAAGTCTGATTTCTTTAACATATAATCGGACAATTTATCTGAATCATCGTTTCATGGGTAAGAAATGGAAACTTAATCTATCCACACAACCCGGATCTTATCACGCTTTTGAATCCCAGAAATCCATGCAAAATCATTCTGATTTTCACCCCTCCGGTATAGGTAATGACGTAACAATCCAGTCTTTGATGCTTTCGAACAATCGACAAGCCGTTTAGAGACATATTCGTATGTCTTTCTTCATACCGACCACCAAAATCCGCTTTTAAATCTTTATACATTTTTTGAACTACTTGGATGAATGGTATATCCCAGATGCCTCCTGTAAAATTTCTCCAACACCGCAGAATCATAATTGTAAATTCTTAGAATAACACCTGCATCTGGTAAATTACGCCCTGATGGATTTGTTCGATGAATTTCGATATATCCGTCTAGTTTACGTTTTGATTGGTCAAATAAAGTTGATTACCGTCGATTGAGATAAATGTCGATATCAAATTTTAACCATTTGTAGAGCAATTCTGTCATCGACTTTTGAGTAATAACAGTGCATTTCATGGACTTGCGACTTAATGCATTACTACACATTAGCCTTGGGACAATCGAATCTAAATCATAATCTTTAATAAACTCAATGATCTTCATGCCGATTGATTCTGTAAAGATATATTTAAGACTCGGTTATCGGTAAAATTTAGCATTTCAAATAGTAATGTCTCCAAATTTTAAAAGCACTTCTAGATCACGCGGGATAATTTCGCCGTGGGGTTTTAATTGTCTCGAGCGTAATCTATACATTGCGCATTAAGACACAACCCCAAAGATCGTGTTAAATATTTGGAATCCTCGTTCACGATGGAATATAAAATTGATGGTGAATCTTTTCAATTCTTGAAAACTTCTGCTTTCGCGTTATTTGTCATTTTGACATCCTTTTCAATAAATTAGATAGAGCATTGCATATGAAAATCTTGACAAAATAACCCCAAAACTGCGACTTACGCGACATTCAGTGCGGTTTAAAATTCTTTTACTTTTGAGGATCACGAAACTCACCCACATTATGTGACAGAAATGCGGTATCGTAAAATTCACATTTTGAAAATTTGGCGTATAATTGATTTTTCTTATGATTAAAACAATCCCGGATGATTTATTCGTTTAGAATAAATCAAAATATCGTCAATAAAATGATAACAAATTGGTCGGGCTTGAAAACACGATTCATTAAGTCATAAAGGCTGGGAGCATTAGTTAAAAATAATAAAGTAATGTATTTTGGTTCAAAATGTTTTAAAATATCGGTATCTTTAACTTCTAGCACGATGATATCAGGATCTCAAATCGGAAAATCTGTGGCTCCCCGTCAAATAAATCATCATATTGATGATACTTGTTGTGATTATTCTTTATTTAACTCCAATCAACATAATCATAGAATCCTTTTTCTTAAAATAATCTGCACGGTGAGTTCTTTGGGCGAATAAATCCTTTTCACAATTCCTGCCGACTTCACCTGATTCTTTGGGAGCCATCCGTAAGGAGATTTATGTATAGAAGTTGTCAGGGTTCATCAATCCCAAACTCTACTTCTCGAGTTGGTGGCGGTAATTCTCCGGAAACACATAAGGAAATTAGAAATAAGCGGAATGTTTTAGTTCAAATACCTCCTTATTCAATCTAATTTGGTGAAATACAATTTCAAGCTTAAATATTTACTCAACTTTTGCACTAATCAAAGAGACCGCATTCTTATCGAAAAATAAAATGATTTTTCACCGGGCATGCAAAATTTCACTCTCCTCTTTATTCAATTGTTGCAAAATATTTGATCAACCAATCCATACAGTATAACGTCAAAATGTTTGATTGGTAAGATAATTACGTAGGAAAGTGTTTATCTTGAATGTTAATGTAATGCATTCACTAGTATTAACTATGAGAAGGCATTCTCCATTCAATCTGGTATGAAATAAATAAGTAAGCTGGCGAATAAGGAATCGAGAAATGAGCGAATCGGCCAATCGACAAATGATCGAAATTTTAAGCATACCTGACACCACTTCATTTGATTCTTTTGCTTCTTGTGGAGTGATAGCAAAACTCGGCTTTTCTGGGAGGTTGGTTTTTTAGTTCAAGTTCTCCTTTTCTTGAATTGAAGGTCTTCCAAAATTATTGTGGTGGCTTCCCAACTTCAAAATTTTCTTTGTTGACCCCATCCACGATAATTGTATGATTTTATGTCATCCTTCCATTAGGCGGTCAATACGATCACGACATCATCGCAGCATCTCGATCCGTATACATTGACCAAAATGTCTTTTCCACACTTGACAAATAGGTTTCTAGCGAATTTGTTTTTGTCATCATCGCTTCTTCTTGGCAAATCGGCCTTCTTTCAAAGCTTTCTTGCCTTAATAAATCCATTCTTTGGAAAAATTCAACTCATTTCAATTCTTTCAACTAGAGAACTCTCGATATCGAAGTAATGCCAACCTTAATGATCTCACGCAGAAATCTATCGTTCTTCGCATTATCGATATAATGTGGAGCGTATCTGAAGAGAAGTAAACTTCATTTGTTGTATTATAGTTTTCTAGATTGAAAAATTTTCTAAAGCGGTCACGGTGATGGAGAATGAATCTTTGAATCTTTGACAAACTCATCCATTTGATCGGTAATGGGTATCATTTCAAATCTTTCCACATGTTGAGCTGCCACCACCTTTTCGCCTCATCTAAAGTAGCGATTACTCTTACGTTTTGAGGCAAATCATCCATCAAAATTTTTTCAATTTTAAGCGATCTTACGCCTATGGGATCATTGCTCGAATCTTTGGTGGTTTGAGCGTTTGAAATATCCCAATGTTGGTCCGCCGAACCATACTGATCGTGCCCGCGATTTTTTTTGTGATCTTGCTTTATCAGGAAATCAATACCCCGCAATTCATCGGATCTACCTTCACCACTTGCTGTTGTATTTCACTCTGTTAGAATTATCTTGGCCGATTCAGTCTGCAGTGCATTTGTCAGAGGTACTAACATTTCTCTTTCGTGTCAAATTATAAAAGTATTTATATGATACATATTTAATACATGTGAAATTAAGAACATATGGATTCCCCAACATTAATGTCGTCCATAGCTCGTATTGATCAATTCAACACTTATCCTAAATCCAAAATCTGCTCTCATTCCACCTTTCGATACTTTCTGTCAGGATGATCCCTTATGTATCTTGGGTCAAGTGAAGTAACAAGAGGATGACTTCGATTACGATTCGACGTTGTCCTGTCTTCGAATGAAGCAGTGAAAGGTGTATCTAATCAAATCGTCACTAAAACTATTCTGATTCATATCTTTCTTAATTTCATATCACAATTCTTGGGCGTGAAATCTTTAAATTGTAAATAATCTGAGAAAAGGCGTTTAATTTTATGCATCAAAAGCTTTAAAACTACATTATCTGATTATTGAGAAATAAACCTACCTCGTCTTTTCCGAATTTTCAGCGGTAGCATCATAAGCTAAAAGCAGTAGAAGCGCATCTAAAGTAATCGATCATAGAACAATGTGCATGTATATGTAAATTCTATTGGTAAGCGTAAAGCTATGCGATAATGTAAATGGCGACAATATCTTTGTAGGTCTTTGTAGAAATGTATGATATAACGAACAATATCTTTGTAGGTAATATCTTTGTGTATCAATGTCGAAGGCGGTAATTTTCATTAAATCATTTCAGTTCTGTTATATCAATCATTTTAGAAATGTCTTTATAATTCATGGGTTTGACTTTTTTCATTCATAAGTCGGCTAAAAAAATGAAGGTAAAGCGGTGAAACCATCTCTACTGCTTAGTGTTAACGACCCCAACCTCAAAATGCAGTCGGGGATACGATCCTGTCACTCATCTCGACTTTTTTTCTTTATCTGCTTGGCCTTATCACAATTTTCGACATTTCCTTTTTATCACATTCTGCATTTAACATATTTCAAACCTTTTCATATCGATGAAATCAATCTCTTTCAAAGCAATCATTGTAAATCGTTAATGTCAGTAATCAACGTTATATATCGTTGATATATGAAATATATTTACGTATATTCATCTGATTTATCTGAGTCGTGAAAAGCGATGGCATCAGAATGCGAATTTTATGTATGTCTCCTCCTTCAGGTCGGTGTATGATGTCGATTCTCTCGGCACTGTCATTAAAATAATTCTCTTACATAACTCTGATAAATGAAACTCATAATTAACACCGTCTCGCAGAAATTGATATCTCGCCGTAAGTTTTGAAGCAGAGTCACAATCTCCAAATGCGATTAGATTAACATAAAGGTAATAAGCTTCCTTGTTTGCAAAATGAACTGACACACATTTTGCATATTTCCTCCCAAAACCCTTTTATTTTCTTTTCTACAATCCAAGTCAATTACTTAGTAAATGAATTGCATAACTTACCAAATTCCCTTTTTTTTAAATCATCGCCTCGTGCGATCAGATTCACAACCCTCGCCCGATCTGCGCCCTGAGACGGTGCTTCCGGTCAGCGGTGCGAGGGTTCGCTCTACGTGAAGTCGGCGACGGCAAGGCGGCGGTTCAGGCGCCGAAGGTGTGATCGGGTCAGTGGCCGACAGCCGAGGAAGGAAGCGGCGGTTCTGCGTTGTTCACGGGAAGGCGGTCGTCGAAGCGAGAGCGAGCGAGCGGGCTCGCGTGAAGCGGTAGCGGTGGAAGGAAATGAAATAGGAACGTCGATCTGTACAGCGTCGAAGGTTTAATCCCTCCGTTGCATGCTTAACCTAGATGCTACTGATGTCCTTCTGATGGCAGGTTAATTAGCTAAAACAAATTTAATTAGGCATTAAATTAATGGATATTACACTTGATGAGAGCTATGTGGTGTCTATATATTAGGGAATTTGTTAATAATAAACTTTTTAAACTTGAAATGTAAAACTCCATCTATGTCATCAATTTGAATGTGCATAATTTATTATTGCTAATTTTTAAATCATTCAAGTTATTTTTTTTTTAAAGAAGTTGCTGTCAATATAGACTCATCATAATTATGTGATTTGTTTACTTTCAATCATGTTGTGATTTTTAGGGTTTGGTTTTAGGTCATTATTAGAATCTCTTAGAATGCACATTAATATTTTTGTATTTTATTACTTGACTTCGTATCATTTGCATAAATTGCTTGAGGATAATGCTAATAATTACATTATGTTGATCGGAGCAGAGATATGTGGAGTTTAAATATAGTGATAAAGTCATGGTGTGTGTGTTTAAATCCAATCATACTATACTTAAATTCATTGGAAACCTTTACAAAATTAAATGTGAGAGAGGTCTAGACATTTAAATTTTGCTACAATAAGAACTAGCCCCTAAATTAATAATTTAAAAAAAATTCTCATATTAGTCTAGTTTTTAATTTGTATGGTTTAGCATTCATGAGCTTGCTGTTAATTTCTCAGATTCTTTTCTCTATTTATCTCATTATGAATTTGTAACAGATTCTCTTTCAAATATTATAAAACTTTTTGGTGAGGCTATTCTAGATGATGAAATTATGGTCATTGTTGATCATTTGGAGATATCTTATTCATTTATGAGAAAGAGTTATTTGTGATGACTCCTAGATAATCTTGTTAAAATTTATTCTTGATTTACTGCTAAATTCAGAGTCGAATTTGTCTAGGTTGAGTAACTTCGATGAAGGCATGTTTATTCTTATTAGAAGCCCCACATCAAGCAAAGATCCAAGCAAAGTTTATTTATTTTTATTAGTTAATTTGTTTTAGTAATTTATGTAGTTTTTTTAGTTATTTATTCTTTAATTTATATACTTTGTAGCATGCTTGTGATGATGGCATTGAGAATGGAATACATTTTTTTTTAACAAAACAACTAAAATTTAATTAATGATATAGAAAAAGTACAAGAGTTCATGGCTTCAAGAAAATTAAAGCCCAAAAATTCGGCCTAGAAAATGCCATAGAATCCACCCTTAAAAAATTAGATAGAACTCCAGAAAAATTATAACAAGTTCTAAAATGGATTTGGTCCAGGTCTTTAAAAAAAAAAGTTAACCTGAAGGAACTACTAGAATCACTAAATATAACCAGTAAAATAGGAAAGTAAATTTAGTTCGAAAGCTATGATTCTTCTATCTAGATAATTCTTGAAAATCACCCCAATTGAAAAGTTACATTCTATTATTCTGAAATTTTCCAATGTGAGCTTCAAACTCTATAAAATGAATTGCACTTTACCCCTTCGTTGTGTGATCTCCCGTGAACATTTTATTTTCAAGTCCCTTGGAGTTTGTGCAAGCTCCTCCATCCAATTATCAAGTATGGTTACCTGTTGGTCCAAGATACAAGGGTCATTGTAGAAAACAACCCCTCAATATAAAGAGTGCATGCAACAATAGTAATAAGACAATATGTAGAAAGACTTAGTTGATTAAGGTATATGTTAATGAGATTGCAAGGGTTCTCCAGTATTTGATCTTCCAGTCATAAAACTTTAACACTTATTGGCCCAAAAAGACAAGCGACAAATTAAGAAGAATCGCATTAGAAGATAAAATAGTTCTTAAACCCAACATAATCCAAATTAGTTGTTGATGTAGATGTAGAGAGGGAATCTCATGTCGTTCAAAATAGTCCAATATAAGAATGTAAGTGAGTTAGTCGAGCTCGAGTTATAGTTTTATTGAGCCTAGCTCGTTTACTGTATAGTTAGTTCGAACTCAAGCTCGGCTCGACAAAAAAAATTAGCTCGAACTTGGCTCATGAGCTCAAGCTCATTTTGGAAGCTCAAGCTTGGCTCCATTTTTTGAGGTCAATTATGATGTTAAAAAATTTGAGCTCAAGTTTATTTTGAAAGCTTGAGCTTGGCTCAATTAAGTAAAAAATTGTAAATTTTAAAATGACAATTTGTCCAAATAGAAAACTTAAGCATTTAATTTTTTTAGTGACCAAATTGAATTTTTTTTTCACCTGTAGCAATTATTTTTGACATTTATAATTCACATTTAGCTTGTGAAAACATGCAATCATCAAATAATAAAAAATTTTACAATTAACATCAAATAAAATTCAATTGTTCATGAGGGTTATATTCAAACTGAAAAGATTTTGCTAGCAATTTGGATACTAAAAACATTTTTTATCTTCAGATATAAAGCACAGTGATACCAATAAAAACTAAAACATTGTATAGACTCAAAATCTTTGTATTTATTGGCACTACTTTACATGTTCAAATCAAATTATCACAAATATTTATTGTATTTATTGGCGAATAACTACATATTTAGTTGTAGTATTTTATTATTTCCAAAGGCTTCATCCAACTTTTAAGCATCAGGTACATGTATCAACATCAGAGATTCAGTTCTGCACTTTTGCTCGCAGCTCACTTCACTATGAAAAAGGAATTTTATTAATAATACCAAGGTCAATCTCTCAAAATTGTAAAAAAAGCAAATAATTGAAAATACTAATTTTGAATACAAAACGGGTAACTAACTTTTTGTATTTAAGTATTATTGCTATGGAAATGAGAAGTTCAAAGTGGTTCCATTATATCTTTGATTCAACTTAGAACTTGCCAAACATAACATACCATGGAGTGCTGATTGAAAATGATCACCTTTTCCTTGGAATGTCAAAAAACTATATAATTGATGTTTACTCAAATAAAAATAATATAGGATCCTTTCCCACGCATATTGATCTCCCTTAAGTACAAAGGATATACATGAAGAAGAAAGAAGAAAAAAAAAATTACAACAAAGGGCTTAGGTATTCTTGTTGACCTCCACATATGGTTCACAAGTCAAATGAATAATAAAAGTTAAAATAAATAATTAACGAAAGTAACATCGCATAAATCGGGTTTAAAATACCTTAATCACGATAAGATTCGATCAAAATCATCTCGATTTGAAAATTCAGCTACATAAATGCATCTAAAATATCAAAATTAATTAAATGAATAATATCAGATCAATTAATAACCGATCAATTAATTTAAATTATTTGTTAATGAAATTACGCACATATCGAAGTCGAGAAGCCTTGAATGACGTCCGAACGACCTCCGTTCACGAAATTGACTACGCCGTTGTCGCCGAAATGTCAAAAATCTATCAAACGACACCTTCCGCGATTGATTCGACAAAGCCTACGCGAACGTCGAGTGATTCGAATGCGACGTCGTGCAATTTAGGCCTAATTTCATTTTGACTATCATCGATATGGTCTAAATGACCTTCGATTGTGAAACAGACATTGTCGTTGCGTCTGACAAAGCGGAAATACCTAAAATTGACACCCATATTGTTAGGGTTTGCTACGTAAAATAATTTCATAAGATTTGACGCAAAATTATTAATAATTATGCTGTTATTATGTTAAATTGCAATCAAATGAATAATGGCTGTTGAAACCCCCTAATATATGCCTAATCGGTGCTAGATAACCCAATTATTTCAAACCAAGTAGCCAATCAATTAGGCCAGGAGCCAATTGGATTTTCCGCCTAATGAATCATATTGACCACCGTTTTAGCCCACCAATTAGACCCGTCGGCCTACCCTAATACCCGAGGACAGGAAAATGAGCCCCATTCACACGTGATTTCCTCCCAAGCTCCTTTTTTTTTCGTTCGTGCGAGTTGAACGAGTTGCCTCTCTCGGTTCTTCCTCTTTCCCGTCCGTCTCGAGCGGCACAGGAGATCCCGTCCTTCCCATTTGCACGTTCTAGCCGAATGACATCCTTCCCCCCTTCCTCTCATTCCTTCCTAGCCGAGCATATCTTGAGCAAATCCCTTTCAGTCCTTCCCAGATTGAGCAGGTAGTAGAATACTCTGCTTGATTTTCCTCCCAGTAGAGTGGCAGAGGAGACTTCTCTTTCCCTTCCTTTCTCTCATTTGGTTCGTCCTACCCGAAGGAATGAGCAACAACTCTTCCTCTCCTCTTGGCCGAGTAACCTTAGCCGACCAAGCTTGGCTCTTTTCTTCTTCCTCCTTTCAACTGGATTTTTAGGTTGTCTCTATTCAACCTTAAGTTGCATTTTCTCTTGGAGGGAATGATTTTAGCAAGTCCCTCTTTCATTTTTGCTTAATGGTTGGATATTTTCTTATTGATTTGCAATAAGGTGAAAATGTGGTGTTGGATTTGTGGTATAAGGCGAAATGCTTGCAGGTTGCTTGACTTCTCTTCTTTTTTTTTGGATCATTAAGCAAAATGAAAGGTGAATTGGTAGAGGTGTTACTTCAATGAGTTTGGCTTTGCTTTATTTTTATCTCTTTCCACCATTTAGCAAGAGTTAACTTGGTTCTCATTTAAAGTCTTGTGGTCATATGGATGTTTTACAAAATCTGAGATTTTTGGGTTTGCATGATATCAATTTTAGTATGGTTGATTTGCTTTTGTCACTAAGCATTCCTATGATGCATCTATTTGAGTACAACAACAACAACAAGCCTTTATCCCACTAAGTGGGGTCGGCTACATGAATCCTTCTTCTCCATTATGTCCTATTAAGTATCAAATTCTCATTTAATTCAAGTATACTAAGATCATTTTTTATATATCTTAATGAAGTCTTTTTAGATCTACTTCTACCCTTCTTAACATAAGACAAATCTAATGCATTTACTCTCTAACATTCTGGACGTAGATGTTTTATGTGCCAAACCATCAAGGACTCTCTAATCTTATCTACCACTGGAGCTACTCCAACTTTTTCCCGAACATACTCATTTCACATTTTATCTCTAAGAGTAAAGCCACTCATCCACCTGAGCATCTTCATCTCTGCTGCACTTAATTTAGTTTTATGCTTCTCTTTTATTGACCAACATTCTGCACCATAGATCATTGCAGGTCTTACCACAATCTTGTAAAATTCTCCCTTAAGTTTAAGCGATACTTTTTTTATCACACGATAGGCTAGACGCATTCTTCCACTTCAACCATCCAACTTGAATTCTACTAATAACATCTCCATCTATTTCACCATCATTTTGAACAATAGAGCCTAAATATGTAAATTGCTTATTCTTTTTAATGACTTGTTCACCTAATGTCACAACACTTCCACTAGAACTTCTACAATTAAAATTACACTCCATATATTTAGTTTTAGATCTACTTAAACGAAAACCTTTAGACTCTAAGGTTGACCTCCATAATTCAAATTTCTCTTGGACTCCCTTTCTAGTCTTATCATCAAGAAGAATGTTATTAGCAAAAAGCATACACCAAGGTACATCTTATAAATGTCTAGTAAGAACATCCATAACTAAAGCAAAAAGATAAGGGCTTAAAGCTGATCCTTGATGCAATCCAATTGAAATAGGAAAATATTTTGTCAATCCTCCTTGTTTTTGGACAAAAGTGATAGCTCTAGTATACATATCCTTAATGATTTGAATATAACCCATATTAACTCCTTTCTTTTCTAGAACTCCAAAGAACATCTCTTGAAACTCTATCATAAGCTTTCTCTAAATCAATAAATATCATATGTAGATCTTTCTTACTTTCTCTATACTTCTCCATCAAACTTCTTAACAAAATGTATAGCATCCATAATAGATCTACTTGACATGAAACTAAATTGATTGTGAAAAATTTTTGTATTACATTGTAACCTATGCTCAATTACTCTCTCTCATAATTTTAATGTATGACACATCAACTTAATTCCTCTATAATTTGCACATTCTTGTACATCAATTTTATTCTTAAATATAGGAACTAAGAAACTCTTTCTCCACTCATCTAACATCTTTTTAGTCTTTAAAATAACATTAAAAAGATTTGTAAGCCAAAAAATTCCTTGATCTCTTAAACATTTCTACACTTCAATTGGAATATCATCAGGTCCCACTGTTTTTCTTCATTTCATTTTCTTTAAAGCTTCTCAAGCAGTTTACTAATCTGACGATAAAACAAAATTCTCTCTATTTTTGTTTAGGATATTCTATTCTTAAAATCAATCGTATTTTCAGATCCATTGAAAAGTTTATTAAAATATATTCTTTTTATTTTGATATCCTTTTAGAAAACTTTATGATTTTCATTCTTATCACTCACTTGACTAGATCTTTACTTCTTTATCTCTGGTTGTTCTTTATACATGAACTTTCACCTTTTGGTATCTAATCTATATATAGATCTCTCAAAGCTAAATTTTTTGCATCATATATTGCTTAAAATCTCTTCATGTCACTTTATATCTTTCCCAATTTTTCGAGTTTTTACTTCTAAAATAATTTTTATAATAATACTTCTTATTTCTTGTCTTCTTTCGATTCATCATAATTATTTTTATTAAAGAAGATTTTCCTTTTGATTCTCCATACATTTTTCTGATTCTTTAATTTACTTTTTCATATTTTTCTTGTGAACATCTCAAATTCTAAGCTCTTCTTGTTCTTAAAATATTTTTATTAATATTCTTTTTACATCTATCCAATCACAATAATTTGATTTTTTTTAATCTCCCAATCTTTCATCTTAAAATTTAAAATTAACAATCGATGTTGGCTACTTAAACTTTCACTTGGAATGACTTTTACAATCGATGTTGGCTGCTTAAATGATCTATTTTTCTTATCAGAAAATAATTAATATGTGTTTTACCATATCCATTTTATAAGTAATAATATGCTCATCTCTTTTCTTAAATAAAGTATTAATCTACAAAATCATAAAATAAAATAAAATCAATATAATCTTCCTTCTTAATTCTCCAATCATGTATCGTGAATATTTTTAAAATCTATCTATATCTTAACATGTCCATTTAAATCTCCTCGAATAAATACTTTTTTCTTTAGGAGGTATATTTTGTATTAATCCTTCTAAATTATTACAAAAATTTTCTTTTGAGCCCATATCCAAACCTACTTGAGGAGCATTAATAATTATAATATTGATAATCTTAGTATCAACAATAATCTTTAAAGTTATAATTCTATCTTCACATCTATTAATATTTATATTTATCAAACTTTTATCTATAATCACGCCATTTCTAATTAGCTACAATCAGTTTAAAACCTAAACTATCAATCTCCTTAGCCTTCTCCCCAACCCATTTAGTTTCTTGAGCACTTAAAATATTTATTTTTCTATGAACCATAATATCTAATAATTCCATTAATTTACCTATAAGAGAACCTATATTCCAAGTTCCTAACATAATTCTAGTTTCATGGGCTAACTTTTTTGCCCGCATCTATACATAATATGAGAGCCCTTGCTTGGGGCGTGACCCGCCCACTTTTCAGCGTATACGGCTTCCGCTTCTGCTTAACACAATTATGGATTCATGTCATGGTTATTTTGAAAAGTTTTCGTTGGTTTGTCATGCTAAACCTTCACTTTTAACATCCGGACTTAGGGCCGACAAAGGTAGTGTTGTGTATCTAGTTGAGTGGCCAAACAAATAAAAAAATGTAAAATCAGTAGGGTTGTGATCTTTCATGAGAGTTACCTTGCTTTGTTTTGCTTCTTTCCTTTGTTTGATTACTTGGAATCATGAGGGTGGTTATCTTGCTTAGGCAAGATTTAAGATTTTCTGAACTTATCAAACTTAATGTGATTGTCTAGTTTATGTGGCATAAACTCCATTTAATTTTCATGTTAAAGGAAGAGGATGAAAGGGGGACTGATTGGCTTTGCTAGCATTATGCTTGTTTTCTTCTCTTTTGTGACCACTAAGTTAACGGGCCTTTGAAATGCAATCTGAAATTAGGTTTTGTGCAAGTTTAAAGCTTCCATTTTTGCTGTTTAGGTTCATTAAGGTTGCATCTTACCTAGTACTTGTTCATATTGTACTCACAAGCAATTGCTAAGTTTTTATCTTGCATTAAAACTAAAATGAGTTGCCATAGTTGTAGGATATGACATGCTTTTTTGGTTTTAAAATTTTCTTAAAATTACCTGCTTTATGTGGCTTAAATTCTACTTAGCTATCTTTTTTTTTTCAAAAAGAAAGGGGATGAAAGGGGGAGTGATTGGCTTTGTTAGCATTATTATTATTTTTTTCTCTATTAT
Source organism: Cymbidium sinense (assembly GCA_021442155.1). Taxonomy (NCBI): domain Eukaryota; kingdom Viridiplantae; phylum Streptophyta; class Magnoliopsida; order Asparagales; family Orchidaceae; genus Cymbidium; species Cymbidium sinense. The sequence continues at coordinate 27,436,132 of CM038228.1, read as the reverse complement.
TATCATCAAGTTAATGGACATTTGAAGTGCAATCTGAAATAAGATTTCATTTGCATAGAACTTAAAAGTCATTGTCCTTCATTTGTTGAATGAATAATTTGCAAGATTTAGAATGACTACTTATTTTCTTGCTCAATTAAATCTTGCTTAAACTCTATTATCATTCTTAAATTGAATAAAAAGAGTAAATGTATGAGTTTGTCATTGATTTAAGCCCTCATTCTATTGTTTAAATTCTCTCATTTTGTTATGTAGCTTGATTAATCTAATTATCATTATAACTTATTGATGAGTTGTTATCTCATTATGAAGTTGATTCAAAATGAAGAAAGAGATTTCAATATGTTTTTTAATTTCATAATTTCATTGTGATTTATGAAGTTCAATTCAATTTTAGCCATTAAGCACCCCTTTGGTTAATTAAGCTAAAACGAGAATGAAAGAAAGACATTGTTAAAGATTCATGGCTACAAAAAAATTCTATGTTTGCTGTCCATGAATAATTACAGGCTGGAATCATGTAAGTTATGTTGTTTTATACCTTTTTTTGCTCTTGAATTATAAAAGCATGTTGTGATAATGAAATCCTAGTTTCATTAGTTTAAATGTTGTCATTTTTGTAGGCTAAATTTGACCATTGATATGTGATGCCTATTTCTTTCTCTTAATTTTGGGAAGAATGAAAAGAGAGCAAGTGTTTATTCATAGGTTTATTCATTTCTATGTTGATGTTTGGCTTGAAATGATAAAAGGAGATTATGATTCCCGTAAGATCCTTCTTATTTTTATTTTGCCCTCCTCTACTATTTGGCAATGTTTAGGGAATGTATTACCTAAATTATGTTATCATGCAAACAAATATTTTTGATGAATTGAAAATTCATATTTATATTCATTAAATGAAGTTGATTGTTTTGTTCTATGCAAGTCAAGCATTACTTGCAAACAACTACTATGAGGTAAAGCATGATTTATACTATTCTCCTTTCTATCATATCTTTTATCTTGCATTTATATGAAAGTATTGTGAATTGAAGACATAGGATATGCAAAGTTCTCTTTGTGATTATTTGTTAGCAAAAGATGAAATCTATGCATACATCTTAACATTAAATTGCTATTTTATTGGTGGATTTTGAGAAAGATATTTTCTCCTTTATATTCAAAGTGAGAAGGATGGAATGGTGCTCACATGTGATCGAAAGCTTATGTCATAGCTTGCTATTTGAATATTCCAAAAGTAAAATTCAACTGAAATGATGATGAAAATCATATCATAGTAAGGAGGTTTCAGTTGTATTTTAATTCCATGCACATGTGAATGTAAATTTGTGAAAATTGCAATAAATTAAGTACTTGTTTACATTGTTCCAATGTGACAGAGAAATTTTGTGATATGAGTACTTGTTTATGTTATTCTAACGTGACAATGAAATATGCTTTAAATTAAATACCCGTTCACATTATTCCAATGTGGTGGAGAAATTTTGTGACATAAGTACTTGTTCATGTTGTTCCAATGTGGCAAAAATATGTTTTAAATTAAGTACCCGTTCATATTATTCCAATATGACGGAGAAACTTATGAATTAAGTATTTGTTCATGTTGTTCCAATGTGGCAAGGAAATATGCATTAAATTAAGTACTCGTTCACATTATTCCAGTGTGGTGGAGAAACTTGTTATAATTAAGTACTTGTTCACGCTGTTCATGTTAATATACTTTAAATTAAGTACTTGTATACATTGTTCCAATGCGGCAAGAAATATTGTGTCATACGAGTTAAGCTTGAAATCCTATGCACACTTTTCTTGGTGTAGTAGGTAAGCTATACTTTCAGTCACGGTGTCTTATGACACTATCTGCGTCTTTTCTTGGTGTGGTGAAGTTTAGTTTCTCTAGACACTGCATGGGGATGGCAGGAGGTTGTCGAAATCAAAATCTATAAAGAGTTTAAATTTGATATGATTTGAACCATACTTTCAAAATTGACATACCACGAAAAGGAAGGGAATCAAAACTCAAACTATTCATGAAAATATTGATCAATTGATTCAACCATAAAAGTTCAAGTTCAATAAAATCTAAATCATGAATAATTTGATAATGTGTTCATAAGCAGAAGATATGATTTGATATCTTAGTAATGAACATGAATATGAAGGAGATGCCTTTATTAAATGTTGATACAAAAAATGAATATTTGATTTAAGACTTATTTAAGTATTTAAATGAATGAGATTCTGCATATGCTTATGATAAATTTTACATTTTAAGTTTAATGTCTTATGATTTGTACAAGTATTTAAAGAAATTAAATTCAAGCATGAATCATGAACCATTCTTACATGTGAGTTCATAGTTCTAGGCTTCGTGCCAAGTGTTTAATGGAATGACCCATTGTGCATATTTAAATGGTTATTACATTCCATTCAATTTAAATGTATGTAATATGCAAGTTAAATGAACTCTATGCTCACTTCATAGAGCGATGTTTCGCTTAATTGCTTGATTCATGTAAGCATTTGAAAGAGCTAAGCTGATGTTAGAACATATTCACACTTGATTCCTGCAAGTATTTGAAAGAATCAACGCATGTCTTATGAAACAGATCTATACTTGACTCATGACGAGCAGTTGAAAGAGTCAACTCATGTCTTATAGAATATATTTCTACTTGGTCTATGACAAACATTTAAAATGGTCAAATTCATATTTGACAAAATAAATCTACATTTTATTTTTATTTTTAGGTATCAAAACTTATGCTTGTAATTTGACGTGTATGTCATGCTAGACATAACTATTTCAACTTACATATTTCAATGTCCATACAATATTTTAAAGAATAGATATTTGTATATATGTTGAACTATTCATTAGATCAAACACTTTGGAAAATATGCAAGTTATGTAGGAAATTTACAGTTATTCAAAAATTAATTATTTACTCGTATGTGCTCCAACACATGTATCAAAAATTCAAACTTAATGTAATAGAGGATCTTTTGCAATGCCGGTTGGGTCTTAGTGGGTTGGTTAACCTAAAACTCTAATGATAATATTATAAGAATTTCAACTTAATAAAATCTGAGAAGCTAATTTCAACTTAATTGTTCGTGTCAGTGCTTCATAGATTTTTAATAAATCAAAAAACAAAATAGTTGCTAAATTATAACAACCTCTAAACTTTTCATGTTAATAAGATTAGTGTTAACAAGGGCTTTGATTTTATCATTAACTCGAACAATAATACGAAGATGATTTGAAGAAGTATTTTGATGTTTCAAATCATTACGATCAAGCCAAATAAACCACAAAATACTTATGGCAAATTGACAATAATATGACCCTTATGAGTAAATTGGATGGACACAATCTAGTTTTGTAAGAACATATTAATAAAATTAAATTTTTTTGTTACAGTGGCACTAAATAAACCATTTGCGCAAGCCCGAGCACGAGTAGCAATAGGACCCAACAAAAACACATGGTTAATAATTTCTGTGACATTACAACATTGACAGAGATAATATAGAGCCCCTTTCCTTTTAAGAGTAATATCCACTGGGATATAGCATTTAAGATCTTCCAACATAGAATGAATAGGAAGTATGAACAGGATTATGTCAGATAACTTTTAAAAATAGGAGAAATGTCATTTTTAGTTCTAATATTATCTCTCAAGAGTCCTTGCAAGAAATTGATCAGTTTTCATAATTTAGAAATAGAATAGCCTTTAACAAGAGGATCAAGAAAAATCTGAACTATCAGATTGATCAACTCACCAGGAATCACATTACTAAGGCCCAACAAATCCCAACTATCTTGATTGATGAATGCTTTGACTTTAGTTGTAACCAAAGAATGAGTATTAAAATAGTCTAAGGATCTCCAGCCTGTCCAACTATCTTTCTAGAAAAAAATAAATCCCTCTCTATGGCCCAATTCGTATCAAGTTTTCCAAAGTCCATTTAGCCATACATAATCTTTTCCAAAATAATAGTTAGTAGGATGTTTATCTTGATAATATATTTTTCTCATAAAATCAGCCCATAAACTTTTACTCGTTTTGAAAGATCACCAAAGTTTAATATAAAAAACTAGAGGAGATCCTCCATAGATTTATATCCAACCATCTTGCGATGGGCCACAACACTAACTTCGACAAGTCCAATGAACCTTCTTTACAACTGTCTTTTTCTTGTTCATAATTATAGTAAATAGCAGTAAGTTGACTGGAACATAAAGAAATGAGTCCATTCATCACATTGAAATCCATGCCTATAACTAATTTGTTGTCGTTCGCCATGACATTGTCATGGCTAATCCTCTGATTTTGCTGACTCGGAATGATTTATAGAAGTATGATGGCTCAGAGGAAGAACTAGGTGCACTCTGTAATTGTCAATCCGTATTCAGACTATATATAGATGTCTATATACTAACTTTGCGGCTTTGCATTAGTTTTGGTGACAACTGGCACTTGCTCACATTTTTTGGCAGTTGGGATGTTTTAGAAGATTGAGGATTTCAGGTGGACCACAAATAGCATTGTTTTCAAAATCCACATACCATGATAAACCAAAATTTAACTTCTTCATACTTGTCAGTTTGCACTACCCCCTGAAGAAGAGAGCAGGGGTTCATATCCACGTTAAAAGAGAAGTAACCTGTCAATTTAGCATCTATAGTATGGTAGTGAGTGTCTTTTTTAATTTTGTGGGGGATTAGCGGGAAAAGCTTGTAAATTGATGAGTGTGTGCTGGGAATGGCGTTATGTTGTGTTGTACTTCTTTAATATCCATACAATCTAACCTGACATCGATGTTTTCACATTATGCTTCCTTCAGTATTCCCAACTGAACTATTTCAACTATTGTATTTAGTGTATCGTTGATTCTTTATAGAGGAATTACTTGTGGGTTCAGTCCTCATTGCAGTGAACTTGTACTAGAAACAATTTGTCGTCATCCTTATTTGGCTTATTATTTGAATGTTATTACTGTTGTTTAAATCTAAGCTTTCTTTAGTACATTCTACTGAGCTAAATTTTGAACGAATTAGATATTGGTGATTCTAAATACCAAAATCGCAGCATCACATAATGTGCAGGTTTCTTGATGCATCTGTTCTAGATGAAATAAATATATCCCTATTGCCACACGATTCAACAACTTGGTCATGTTTTTCGTGCATAAAAGTTGGTTATGATGCACAAATTTGATCTAGGCAGTATTCAATTGGAGTAACTTAGCAATAACTTTCAAAATTTTCACAATAACTATGTCACAAGTCATTCACTAGCTTTTTAGATTATCAAATGGCAGAAAAAATTTCTGCTAGGTAATTGTGGGACCATGCTTATCATTGAACCGGAATGAAATCACAATATTAACCTAGTCTCTTTTGTTTTCTAATGCCTTTCTGCATCTGTTCTCTCCTACCACTTATTATCTCCTTTTGTTCCACACAAATTCAGCAACCCTTTTTAAGATTCTCAATAAAAAAATTGCCAAGTGTAACTGGAAATGATGATACACTGTGATCTTCCCTCAACTTCTGACTCTCCTTTGCTTCCTCTCTCCTGCACACTAATCGTTGCCAGGTCACTCTCACCTATGTCCTGCCACTTTGACTTAAATAAAAAAGTTACAATATAGTTTTTTCATTTTCTTATATGCTGACCTTTGTTTGGCTCATTTGATGGCAGTTTACAGTGATCAGGGCATTCCAGCTTCATTTAAAGTCCCTGCTGGTGCTGTAATACCATTTGGGCTGATGGAATCAGTGCTCAAACAAAGCAGCTCTCTAGATAGCTTCCACTTGCTCTTAGAAAAGATAGAAACAGCAAATCTTGATGGTGGTGAACTTGATCGTCTGTGCTCTGATCTCCAGGCATTGGTATCATCCCAAGTTCCACCTCAAGAAACCATTGACGCCATTGGTAGAATTCTTCCAGACAATGCCCGACTTATAGTTAGATCAAGTGCCAATGTTGAAGATCTTGCTGGAATGTCAGCTGCGGGACTGTACGACTCCATTCCAAATGTCAGCCTCTTGAACCCAGCCATCTTTGTAGCTGCAGTAGGCCGCGTATGGGCTTCCTTGTATACTAGGCGAGCTATTCTGAGTCGTAGAGCTGCTGGTGTTTCTCAAAGGGAGGCTCAGATGGCTCTTTTGGTGCAGCAGATCCTCTCTCCCGATCTCTCTTTTGTTTTACACACTGTTAGCCCAGTGGAACATGATACTAAGCTTGTCATGGCTGAGATTGCATCAGGCTTAGGGGAGACTCTGGCATCAGGAACTCGCGGCGTTCCGTGGAGGTTGTCCTCTGACAAGTTTGATGGAAAAGTTTGTACATTGGCTTTCGCAAACTTTAGCGAAGAGCTATTAGTGCTTGATTCTGGGACTGCGGATGGAGAAGTTGCACGTTTAACCGTCGATTACAGTAAGAAGCCATTAACTATTGATCCTATCTACAGAAGGCAGTTGGGGCAACGGCTTTGTGCTATTGGGTTCTTTCTTGAGCAGAAATTTCGCTGCCCGCAGGACGTTGAAGGTTGTGTTGTAGGGCATGACATCTTCATAGTTCAGACAAGGCCTCAACCATGATTAGTATAATTCGAGTTCCTTTCTTGGTCAAGTGAAGTTATGGAAAATGTTTTAAAAAAGGCAGATAAATTTACTTGTTTTTATATAGTTTTTAATTATGAAGGCACATATCTAATAAAATGTGGACTGTGTTTGTATTAAATATTTTTGTTTGTGTGCATGCATGCAATAGCATAGTATACTTCCGTTGTCCTCTCTATCAGGTTGTGTTTTGCATGTAAGTATAATAAAGCATTATGAGAAAAAAAATGTCAGATAGCATCTTCATAGTTTTGCGTTCAGGCTTATTAGTTTGTGTTGTGTCTGATTGATCCAAGTTAATTCTTGTTCGCCATTCTACAAAATATGAAACAAAAGGAAGTCATGAGTTTTCAATATCGTGTACAAATCCAAATATTACTAGAGTATTTCGTTAAGGCACTTAAAAATATTGATGAAATCCTAAGAAATCACTTAAGAGGACATCTCTATTGTAAAGCTGGCGAGCTACAATTAAAAATCATTAATAGCGAGACATTTCAATTATCATAGTAGAAACTCTCAAGAATGTATCTTTAGGCTTTCTCTTGGGAGTGTAAGTCTTCTCGAGTAATCCCTAGAAGCCGCATTCTTCTCAAGAGAATTCTGAATGTCAGCCTTACTAATAATAAAGACCTACATTCCTTACTGTTCATTGAGGTTATAATTGATACATTAATCTTCACAACAATGGATGTTAGTTTATGGCATTTGATCTTCTTCATTATTCAATGGATTTTCAATTCACTTTTTAGAAACATACACCATTATAAATATTTTAGTTAAGTCTCTTGAAAGGGGTATAATTCCCAAAATTAATTTAAAAAATTTAACTCATTGTTGAATCGAAGGTACCTACCTATCTCTACTATTTAAATCTTTAAGTAAGTGATTATCTAAACCAACCCAACTAGTTAATAGCATTGGATATTTATTTTTGGGATATTTCTAGAACTCATGGACATGTGCTTGATTTACCAAAGATTAAAAGTTCAACCCTAAGCTTAGATAAAAATCAAAATTTTATAGATTTATCATCGACCGCACAAAATTAGTCAATGAATGTGTTCTTATTATAAGGATACTCTAATGTAAACATTAGCTCTATTGATTTGGCCAATTGCATCCAAATCAACCCAGTTGACTTAAGTGGGCTAATGTGACCAAATTGGCTTCCAATTGGACCAAACTGTGAAACTTGATTTTAATATTAAAGTCCATAACATGTTAACCGGACACTCCTATATCCATTTTATGATTGATTAAGTATAGCCATTGGGCAAAATGATTGGTTCACCAAATCAAATGTCAATTCTGAGAAGAGATTTTAAAGGTCCATGATACATTTAGTTAGGTTCACCAAATCCCAAATTTGACCTAAATGGGTCAACTTGTGCAATTACCCAATATAGGCTAAATGAGTCAATTATGGAAATCAAGCCTCATCTTATGCATTTACTTAATTATTTTTCAAAATTTTTGAAATTAATAAATATTCATAGCCATGAATTGTGCCCCATCCTAATTCATTTAGGAGGTTAACATGGCATGAGGAATATTCCCTTCCTCTTCCCATCCATTGAGTTAGCTTAAGTAGGAAGCTCTCATTAAGAATGGCTAAAGCTTGGCTAAACCATGAAGTCATGACATCTTATCTCAAATTCTATGTGAATCCAGCTGCTCTTGAGCTTATGAAGTTAATCAAATCAAGCCTTGCCTATTTTTTATTTCTCTAAGGTAACCTTAATGAACTCTTCTCACTTAGCTTATGGCCTTGATAATCTTGTAAGTTTAGGAAATGGCATGACTTGGTTAGCCATTCTTTTCATTTCTCTTAATCCTCTAAAGCTTTTTAGGGAAGCAATTCACTTGTAGAAGCTTAGATAGAGCGAAATTTAATTGGGTTAGGCTTGTGTTGTGTGACTCGAGCCCAACATAAGTCCTCAAGCGTGGTATAGTGAGAGAATGAAGATGGTCTCATGAGATCTATTTTAAATAGAATTCAATGGCTTAGATCGAGTAGTACCGTGCATCGGTCATACTAAGTGTATTTTTAAGAATTTTTTAATTTTATTTTAAATGTTCTATGAATCCAAATGATTATGTTGACATAAAAAATATCAGTAGGTCAAAACTCTAATTCCTCCCCAAGTAACCAACACAAAAAATTCTAATTATCCCATTAGGTTAGCCTTAGTAAGCCTTCGGAGGAGCCCATATTGGATGGCCTTTTGCTAAATTTTTTTCTACAACCTAGATCAAACTCTATCTAGCCCTAAGATAGACTTCCTTCATTTCTTAAGTTCAACCACACTTCCCTAATGGATGTATGTATTGAATTTTAGGCAATCAATCCATCTTATTGATGCAGTTGCTCATGCAATTGATCACGACATTCTTAGGTTTGGTTAGGCCAACTTCGAAATAATTTTAGGGGATTTGACACATGATTGAGTCAAAGGAACCCATCTTTCCTTTGCCAATTCTATAAATCATAACTTGTAATTCTAATTCCAAAGATTTTTCTTTTTTGTGAATTCTTGGAACAATGAAACTCAAGATCATAGACTTAAGCTGACCATGGGACATGAAGTCAAACTTTGGTTAAACCTTGGTTAAACTTGGTTAACCTTAGGTCCAATATGAGTTGACATTAGTAAATCTCTACAATGGTCATCAAACTATCAAAGATCCTCATGTGTAGTCAAATGGACACTTTAGGGTTTATTTGTGAGTCCAATTCCGTCAATCCAACCCAATTGACTCTTTTTGACCCAATTTGATGAAATCATGCTAATGACACTTTAATGTCTTTAAAAATCAAATTGATTTGACCAAATTGAATCAAATATTTTATCTTGATTTTTTATATAATTTTCATAATCTACTTGGCCTAATTTTTTATTTGCTTAAGTTTAAGAAGTCATAAGAATGACATAACACCCACATGCCACTTAGGGCTTCAATTAGAATAATTTAATCTCCATAATGAATTTAACCCTTAAGCATCATTATAGCCAAGGATGTCTTAGATATTTGTCTTGTTGAACTCAAGTTGATTTGAACAGATCATCTGGTCAATTAAATTGTAGAGGTCAATGTGTTCAAATTAGGCCCAATAAGCACACTCTATTTTGGAATTGGAATTGACTAACTAAAAGGCCAAATTATCCCACAAACTTTGGCATGGATATAGAGGAGGATGCTCACAAAAATTCTCTAGTTTTTATCAATTTGATTTGAACAACCTTTGTGTGTCAAATTAAAGGACCAAGGACATGGATCTTAATGAGTTAAATTGACCCATTAAGCCAAAATTCTCTAAAACTCCATCTCAAATTCAGAAAATGGAAAAATCATTACTTCCATTAACTTAAGTATTTCCAAGTGTAATTCCCATGGGTTTATTACATTAATGAATAACATTCAACCTAACCTACCTAATGAGCTAGGTATTCAAGTCTCCACCCTCCTCCAAGGATAACCAATGATGATTGCTCCTCCCATCCCTTCTTATCACTTCATCTAATCTCCCACCACCTTGCCCAGTTGTGACAAGCCATTAATTACTGTTGATCGATAGTAATTCAAGCTCAACCATGGTTGAGGTTGGGTTTACTTAAGGAAGATAAACAGAGCACTAATTGATCAAATTGAGAGGTTTGAAAGCTTCTTCAGAGTTACAATATAAAAAATGAATATCATCCTCATCTTCTTGACAACCTAATTAATCCAAAGTCCAAGCCACAACACAGAGTTTGCCAGACTTTGGTTTACCCATCAATCTAGAGGGAGACAATCCTATCAAACTTGCTGGTAAGTTTGTACAACTAATTGTGAAGCTTCTTCAATGGACTTTGGATCAAATTGAGCCCCCAAAGGTGAGAATTTCTCCTTGCCCACTTGTCTTACTCTTAACTGTGGTCACTCAAGCTTCATAGGCTATGTCATGGAATCAATCCATCTCTTCTCCATCTTACTTCCAATGAGGAATTTACATCATTTGATCAAGAATACAAATATTTGGCACAAGCTAGACTTGTGTCACACTAATTCAAACCCAACCAAAAACACTTAGTCATGGCCCATCTTAATGAAGGAGATGATGGTTGGATAGTTAGTTCTAACTTAATTATACTCAATAGTTTGAATGAGAATAGATTGAAAACCTGACATCAAAAAACCAAAATTTAAGGGGCTTTCTTTTGATTTCTTCCATTGATCACTTTGTTTGTACAATGAATTGAAAATTTTAAGATAGCCATCTCTTAAAACATAGAACTTAGGAAAACTATCAAGCTCAAAAATATGAAAAGTAAGAAATATGTTTGGAAACATTATGAAACATTTAAGGAATGTTCAAAATATTTAACTAAGTTCACTATAAAATTTTCATAATTTTTTGAGTTGAAATAAACTAAGTATCAATTTTAAAATAAATAAATTACTATTCAAAACTAAGAAAATTAAACATAATTAAAAATTTACAAAAAATTAGGAAAAATTAATCAGATGTTTAACCCTAATTTGAGACTTATGTGAAAGTTTCATAATTTTCTAAATTTAAATTAAAATGTTATCAATTTCTAAAATTATTTAAAAATTAATTAAAATATAAATAAACTAAAAAAATCATGATTATTTTACTAAATATTTATTTGATAATCCACACTTCCTATAAAAATTTCATGATCTTTCAAAACAATGAAATTAATTTTTTATATTAAAATTTTGTAATTTAATGAACTAAATAAACATTTAATAATTATTAGAAATTACAAAGCATAAGCAAATAATGAAAACAATAACCTATAATTCTTACAAAATTATCATAAGTTTCTTAAATTAATTTAATTATAAAAAATAAATGAATTTCTCAATTAATAATAAAATAATTAATTTAATCATTATAGTAAATAAATAAAAATTATTTAAAAAATCTCAATTAAATTTAAATGATTTAAAATTTTTTTTGTAAAATTTCAATAAAATATGAAATAAACTTCATTTCCAAATCAAATAAAATTAAATAAAATCAAATAAATATCAAATAAAATCTAGTAAAATGAAACAAATCCAAAAACAATAAAAATAATTTAAATTCTTACACAATTAAATACAAATCAATATAAAGGATGTTTCTCAAATAAACCCCCTCATGTGTTGGTGGGTATTTGGCAAGTGAGGCCCATTTAGTTAAGTGTGGCCCACAAATTAAACATTGCTCCTGAACATGAGTTAACTTACAATATCATGTCTAAATCATGATATATATCATTTCAAATTCATAAACATATTAGCTAAGTCAAGGTAAAAATAGTAGAATACTAGTGTATGTTATAATATTTATGCACATAATCTAGGATCATCCTACACAATATCTTAGTATATGATTATTCTATAAACCAAATTGATAGATAATTTCAACAATGTATACACTATCTTCTCTAATTGCCTAACTATATTAATTTGCTAAGTTTTCTCACACTTAACCAAACATTTTTACGTTAAGTGTGGCCTTCCCTCCCATAAACTATTCATTGAGTCAACATCCTTAATATATACCTCATTCATGTTTGTATGATTGAAGAATTTTTATGAGTTGGTCATACACATAGTAACCTAATTGATTCCAAGAATAGTTTTTTGTTCTTTTAACATTTTTGGGATTGTTTGATGAACCTGACCATCCCTTTGGATCAAGATCAACTGAAAATGACCAACCACTATTGATTATTTCCTACTCAGCATAGTCATGCATTTATGACTAAGTCATTCCTTACTTTAGTCAGCCATTATGATTGAACAACATTAGGATTTGATCATATACTTGTACCCAATCTAATTCCATTCTTTTCAATTGATGGTTTCCATTCATCTTTTTCTTTGCACTATGAACATTACGAGTTTTGCATCATATTATTTAAATTCTTTAATATCCAAAATTTTCTTGGATGCTAAGCTATTATTTTGTGATTGATCATGTCAATTATTATTTATCATATTGATAGATTTTTATGCCAATCAGCACATTAAGTTAGACTACATTCTTTGAGAACCTAGACTTAACCTAAATCATGATTAATTAATGTGTACTATTGGATGGAGATTCATTTGATAATGAAGTTATTTGATCATGATTAAATCATAAGTGGTTGATGTAATTATTTTACCAATGTTGTTGTACAAAAGGGTAGGACAATTGTCTCCATTACTATCCATTCTATTGAGAATAATTATTTTGTTGATAAGTTCATTTTCAAACCCATTTAGGAGTTACTACAAGTCCTATTCTCCATTCTACTGCATGAAAGCTACCATCGTAGTATTTTCAATATTGGAGGCATTAACAAAGGTGGACCATTTAGCAAGAGAGATGTCTACATTCCAAACTTGAATCATGGTGTCAATACTTTCGCGTATGCCAATTTTCCATCTCAAAATTCTCTACAAATTCTATGGTCCAATCCACATTTGTTGGCCATATTTTTCGGCAATACATCTGCTAAGCATTAATTCTTTATTGTTTGTGAAGTCCCAAGCAATTTTGGCTCTTAATGGTCCCTTCTATTAGATCTTGTCACTTCATTATCTGGATTTGTATTTGAGTGATATGCCAACTTGCCCAATTGGTTATTTAGAATGATTGATGAGTTAGAAGAAGTCTTTGTAAGGAGATTTACAGGTGCACATAAGTGAGTAAATATGCATGAGTAGACTTCTCAATATAAACCAATTGAAATAGTGATAGATTTTTTTATCATTCAATGGCAAAACATGACTATGAAATGTGAGTTACCACTTCAAGAAAACCATGCTATCGACCTATTATTAGGCTTTATTATAAGGTTAAAAACCTTACTATTGAATTTTTTGTGTATTAATACCTTTGAAAAATTACTATAAAAGTTTCCAGTCCTCAGGGAGAAATATCTTCTTTAATTCTTAAAGAAGATAATTGCAAAAAAAAAAAGATGAAAAAGAATACCATTCAATCCCCTAGGAAAAGTATAGAAATAGGTACTATGTTTTACCAAGAAATTCATGTAGAAGAGAAGCAGTAGTAATTGATTCTACTAACCTAGATGCATCTCAATTTGGTAGAAGAAATCCAACGACCTTTTAAGAGAAGTTGGGTAAGGCTTATCCTTTTTAGAAAATAATAATCAAAAGCTATTAAAGATGTTGTTACTATGTGGAATGAAATACCTTGAACCAAAGAATCTTATAGAAGTTGAGAAAATTAATTATACACTTTATTTCCTTTATCATTAGTGACTTGGTCATACCATCAAAAATTGTATCACATTTAAAGATTCATTGGAGCATCTATATAAAATTGAGAAGATTGAACTCCATGAAAATATATAGAACAACCAACTACTCATATCAAGTGTATCTTTTACTTATAATGGAATAAATGAGTTAGCATCATCTTACTCTGCTTCAACAAATATGATTCATGCTTTTGATGAAGACATTAAAAAGGAACCTATCATAATTTTAGATGAAGGAATTTATCAACTAAAACTTTGAATGGACTGTTTAGATAAAAAATTAAAAACTCATTATCGAGAAGAAGAAACTCATTAAGTTTAATTAAGGAGTGTTAAGATCATTCTAGCTCTTAAAAAGTGATAAAAATAATGAAATAATTACAAAGAATTTTAATGAACCCATGATAATAGAAATTAGAATTCTACAAAACCCAAGAAAGAATTAAAGTGAACTATAATGCCATTATCACTTAAAAAAACTTTCGATATTGTTAAGTATTTATGATGCTCTTATGTTATCACTAAAGATGTGTCAAAATCTGATCAAAGTTTTATTGAATCAGAAGTTTCAAGCATAATTTGTTGATTAAACGATGAAGGAAACTCTTTCTTTAGATGATCACTTGTTTATTACCTTATCTTATAATGATATCTTACTAAAACTGCTGATCAAAAGCATTTGTAACTAAAATGGTCTATGAAAATAGTTTTAATAAGATCTTGATAGATCCTAGATCTCCAACCAATGTTATTATAGTGCAAACATTAGAGCTTCTATCATTACTAATAAGAAAGTTATGTTCAAATAAGCTCATGTTGCATCATTTCAATGAAAAAGATAAAAAAAAATCTTAGGTTCTATCACACCACCACTATAGTTTGACGATTTTAAGATTGAAGCTAAATTTCATGCGATAGATGTCAATACTTCTTTCTGAGCATTACTAAAATGACCCTGGCTGCATGTTACTGAAACGATACCTTCCACTCTACATTAATGCATTAAATACACTCATCGGAGAGGAGTTCTCCATCCCTGGTGACTTATAACCATTTTATGTGAATAAGATCAACATGTATGTTGATGACAAGTATTTTTTTTCCAAAAAGATAACATCTCATTTTATGATTTCATCAACCAAATTAAAATGCAAACAAATCTCTCTGCCTTTTGTTTTGTTATCATCAAAATAAATAGAGAAAAATATATTCTAGAGATAAGACCAAAGGTTAACACCTAATAAATCTGAAGGAATTTTTTTTTACTCTCCCATCTAGCAAGATTGTACTTCATGATAGTTTTTTGATGATGAAAAAGTGCGCTTGATTATAAAATTATCTACTTGCTCTAAAATGGTTTTCATACCAAAGATTATAAACCTTGGTCAAGCATTTTTGGTTTCTTTTCTCTGACATCAACCTTTAAGTAAAATATTGGATATCTCACCTATTCTGAAGAGCTATTGCTGCAATCCTTCATTCACCAACACGATAAGGGTTTAAACTTCGAAGACTATTTATATGTGCCCTATGAAAGGATGTAAAGAAACACCTACTATGTTCTATGCAGTACCTACTAAAACTATTCAAATATTCATTATATATGGATTTGAAGATCCCAGTGATTTAAAATAAAAATTTCCATCTACTTACTACACTTTTCTTTTAATTTTAGAATCTATTAAAGAATAAAATTCTCCCACAAACCCGACCAAAGAGTCATGCCATAAAATGCTACAAACTATTGCAAATGTTGCTAAATAAGCAAATAATAAGATTAATTTTTCCTGTTCAAAGGTTGCTTTCCACCCCTCTTCACCATGGCACTATTATTTTTCATACCTTTTTGAACAATAAATATAAGAACTTGATGAAGGAAATACACCAGCCGTGTTAGTAGAGGGTACTCCTTCCATATTGATAAGTTAATTATTAATTTGAGTACTAATGAAGATTCTTGCACTACATTCATTAGTAAATCATTATCTATCGAGTTAGCATCACAAATCCTTCAAAACTTAAAGGATATTTTTGATTGCTAGGTTTATCTCTTAAAATAGTATCCAACAATTATCACTTGATCTTTATTGACTCCATAAGCCCTACTGCTTATGCAATTAATTTTGATGATAAAAAGCATATGGTTGGATGAAACTAATATTTTATTTCAAGTGTTTCATGAAGCTCATCAGACTAAGTAAGCTCAGTCAATTTGGAAGGTCAAGATCAACTAAAGGAGGGCAGTTTGGGAAATTTTTTTAGGTTATGCCATAATAAGACGAATATGAGCTCAATAATATGAAAATAATAGTTTAAATAATTCCATATCATGCATTTAATTTTTTTGCATAAATTTTCATATTTTATTTGCATGATATTTTCAATTATTTTTAAAATTATCAATTTTGGATAATTTGAGAACTTACATGAGTTTAAGCCTTATCCATTTCTTTTTAAAGTCTGTTAGATTTATCTCACACTTTATTTAATTATTTTCATATTTGGTCTTGTTAATTATCTAGTTATTTTTATTTGAGAGTTAAATTATTCATGAATTATCCATATTATTCTTTTTTATCTCTCCTATTCTTTTATTTTCTCTCTCATAATCAAATTATCATCCTAATTTGGTTTTGGCTTAATTATTTATGGTTTTTAGCATGAAAAATATTATTAGCTTTAAGGAAATTATTTTCATAATATTTCCATTAATTTTTAAAATTTTAAAATTTATTTTGTTTGAATTTTGAAATTCAAATGACTTCGAATTTTAAATTAAAGTTTATTTCCCATAAGTTGCTAAATTGATTTCTATCCATTTATGGATTATTGTGGCTAACCCAATGCTTATTAAAACTCATCTCAGTTGAATTAATTTGAATTAATCAAGGTTAGTTCAAATTTAAATTCAATAGAGATTCAGTTTTATGCATTTTATAAAATTGGATTTCTAATTTAGGAAATATATGGCATGCCCCCTTTGTGTTTTATTTGGATTAATTCAAATCTCTTCTAACTTGTTATTGGGGTTGTACTTGCTCGGTGTAAGAAAGTACATGTTGAGGTTATACTTGCCTGCTGTAGAAAAGTTCATGTTATGGTTGTACTTGCTCGGCATAGGAAAATATGTGTCGATGGTGTACTTACTAGGTGTAAAAAAGTACAGGAGATTGGTTGTAATCTCATTTTGTTTAATGAATTCATAGTTTGGGTGACTATGTGTGGACATAGGCCAATTTTTGGGTTTAAAACCATTTCTTTTGTAGTTTACTTTATTGTACTTGGTTGCTTGGTGGTTTGCTCTTTCATTAAATTTCTCTTATCTTTTTTTGGTAACTAAGTTTTTTATAAAACTCAAAATTAAGTTTTACTTGTAATATTTTTTTAAATCGCCTAATTCACCTTCCCTCTTTGGTGCCATAGCTTCTTAACAATCTTAATGTTTCTGTAGTCAAATAATCACCACAAGGGATGTATCTTGATATAGAAAAATCTGTGATTCAATAAACAAAGAAGTTAATTGAGGTTGGATTTATTAAAGAAGAATAATATTATCCTAGTTGATAAAAAGAATAAAAAAAATCCAAGTTTACGTTGATTACGAGACTTGAATAAAGCACGGCCTAAAGATGAATTCCCTTTAGCAATCCATGAAATTATGATTGATGTAGCATCGGTCTAAAGTTAATTGACCTACGTCCACTCTCCAAATCTCTTTAAAAAATCATAATCTCTTATTTGGCATAACAAACCAATGAGGATAAGCCTCTCTCCTTAATGGGTAATGGAGAAACCTTACACCCATGCATTCTTAACTATAATAAAATTTCAAGTTAAAATCCCAAACTCAAAAGCAAGGTAAATGAAAAGAAATCAAGGAAGGAGAATGAATTAATGTGTTTTAATAATTTTTTAAATAAATCAATTATTTATTATTTAGCAAGATAGAAATTTAATAGCATAAAACCAAAAAACCAAACTAAGTAAAAAAGAGCAACTAAAAGATAAAATAAAGAACAGAAAAAATGGCATAATGATTTACTATGGTTCAGACGAATTGACCTATGTCCACTCTCCAAATCTATTATAAAAATCATAATCTCTTATTTGGGATAACAAGCCAATGAGGATAAGCCTCTCTCCTTAATGGGTAATGTAGAAAGCCTACACCCATGCACTCTCATTCTATTTCAAGGCAAGAAGGATGCCACTCTCTCCCCAAGGCACCAAAAAAAAAAAATCTTCTAGTCAATAAAAAATATAAATAGATTCTTAACTATAATAAAATTTCAAGTTAAAACACAAGACTCAAAAGCAAGGTAAATGAAAAGAACAACCAAGATGAAAGTGCAATATTAACAACAACAATCCTTAAGGGAAAAGAGGAAGTGAGAAATCTCCATACATTTCTCTTAAGCTAGACACTCTTCCTTAAGCATCCTTTAAGATTTATCACGTTCAAGCTATAGGATTGGTTCTCCAATAGGGATATTTATAAGAATAGAGTTGAATTAAAAATTTCAAAAAAATTAAGAAATAAGTATAATCTTATTGTGCAATCCAACATTATATTGTATGATTAGTTCATTCTATTACGGTTAGGGACTCTAGACGATATGATTGTCCATTAGTCGCCACTCTTCAGACATACAACAAAGGATCGTACTATATGAATATTATAAAATGAAAATTTAGCTCTTTGTTTGTTCTTCCTATATGAACACATCATACAATATGAACATATTAAGGAAAATTTATAAAATTTGAATCCCATAAATTCTATATAAAATTAATTAATTATCAAATAAATTCATACTATATGATTTACATCGTATTATATGATCAAACAAATCAAGCAAAATTTGTAATTCATTGATTTAATCCTGGTGGGTGAAATAATAAATAAAAATGAATAATCTTATAGTATGATCATGATTGTACAATACAATTAGTCCAAATTTGAAAATTTTCAAAGGATCGAATTAATTATGGCAAATGAAATTAATTAACAAATATGGATAAACATCTAATACGATAAGTATTGTATAGTATGATTTCTAACAGAAATTTAATTTAAAAAGAATTATTTTATATTCTCTCAGATGTATGTGTGATTGGTTATTTTTTATCATTCACATGCTAAATACATTAAGACAAAATAAAATATAAATACCTAAACTAACTATAAAATATTTAAGCATAGTTTGAGTCTTCTAGCATCAACCATTCTTCTATTTTAGTTTTCATGGGCTCTTTCTTGATCAAACTTGTGAAAATCATCTATTATTCATGCTCTTATGGTTAATCTTTGTTAGATTGCTTAATTGTAGTCCTTGCAATAAAAGCATACCACAGCCTGCACACACAACTGATCAGTGAAAATATTTCTTCAATCGGAAATTTTTGTGATCATCAAAACATAGAATATTATGTGAAAGCTCATGGGGTTAATAATCTCACCAATTTTGATAATTATAAAAATTTTTGGTTAAGTTTTGGGAGTTTAATAAATAAAAAAATGATGAGATAACTCTCCCTCAATTTATGCCTTAGAAATTATGCAATGGATGAAAGAATGCACAAATATACAAAAAGATGCAAAAGTGAAAAAATATGCAATATAAAAAATAAAACATAAACAACTAAACACACTAATCTTCTAAAAAAGGATTGATGTAAAAGATAAATAAATCATGCAAACCCTAGTGGTGGCAAGCATATTATGTGAATTGAAAGTCAAGAAAATTTTATCTAAAAATATTCCTAACATGGATACTTATAAAACAAGTATATTTAGAATTCTTAATCAATAATCATATAATATGTTTTTAATAACTATTGCCTACAAAACTCCCAATTTTTTACTTATATGCAACATTTGTATTAATCCATACTTTATAGCCCATGTAAACAACATGAATCAATTTATTGAATTTTTTAAACACATTTATAACAAAAATAGAGTGTTGCCTAAATTTAGTTTGGATGAGTAGAAATGTTATTGCATGATTCATGCTGATGAGCAACTACTATGAATGGTCACTTAATTATAGACTCAGAGGCCTTAATTTTTTGATACTTCTGAGCTCCAAAGATTTTTTTTGTTGATATTTTCCTACTTTAGGGATTTTTTTTGATCCTCCCCCATTTTGGGAATATTTATTAATTTTTATTATTAGTAGGCTTTTATCCCTGTATGTGCATTCCCATCGCACTATTGTCGCTACTTATTTTATTCTATAATTGGCAATATTACATACATTCGCACTAACATTTATGCACAAATTAATTTATTATAAAAGATAAAAAATAGTGTAAAGAAAAAGTTGTAATTTACATAGAGAAATTCTTACTAAAATAGATATGTTTATCATCATTGATAAATTTTAGGGTGCTTAGTTATGCTAATGATTCATATTTCTAGAATACAAATTTTGAAATCTAAATAATACTTGATTATAAGATTACTATAAAGAAAATATAAATATAAATATGTTATTAACTTAAAATTCACAGAATATTATAGAAAAGAGAAGAACACCAACTAGTAGAGCTAACATGCTGAATGTGACTAATATAACTAAAATAGTATAACATCAAGTACAACACAAACATCTATCATAGTAAAGAGTACATTAGATGCAAAACTATAAAATAAATCAAACTACAATACATATGAAAAGAACAAAGAAAAAGAATCTAAAAATTAGAAGGTCCCTCATAGATGGCGGCGGTCAGATGATGCCATAGAGAGAGCCAAACCAAGCTTGAAACCAAGGTCGATCCTCTACACGTTGCTATTGATACTCCTCCCAATGTGCTCCATACTCCTCCATGTGTTTATTAATCTCATGTTCAAGATGCAAAGTGCTCCATCCATGCATCTTGGGGGTATATGTGTAGATGGTTGCCCCTTCTTAGCTATTTCTTCCTCTTCTGCCTCTATTGCGACATAGTTTGGCCACTACTTATTACTGTAGAAAGTGTGAAAAAGAGTGGTTTGTAAAGTAAGAAGGAATGTTATCTAGTGTCTCAAGATAAGTTAGGTTCTATTTGACCTCAAACAGATAAGTAATCTTGTGTACTTAGGACAAATTGTGTTTTATTTTATATTTTGGTTTTTTTTATGATAGTGAGGTTTTCAATGTAACAAATCAAAAGATCCACAACATTGTACTATGCATGGGTCATGCAAAAGTAAGTGATAATAGAAATAAGGGGTGTGATGTTGATTTGGTTCCCAGTTTTAGGAATGACATTATGCCCAAGAAAGTGTTAGATAACACGAGATAAGACCACTGACTAAGGGTTGGTGCTAATGAACGGGTGAGTCTCTAATGACCAAATTAATAGAAGACTAGTTGTAAGTGGAGTCATTGGAGATACTATGGATAGAAGGACCAGAGTTAGGCATATGAAGCTACTCATGTAAATCAATGTTAGTAATAGATATTTCCCTACCATAGACCTCTAGGTAGATTGAAGGACAATTTGATTAGAGTTGATGAAAAAGTTTGTTAAAAATTCAAAAAGGAGTTTAGAGTGAAATGTGTGAGCTAGAAAAATTAAGAACTAAAGAGATGTGTTAGCAAAGAGATCAGAGATGGGGAAAGACAACTTATCTTGAATACGTGGCATTGAGTCAATTATCCTACATTATTTGGATTTCAAATACACAGCTTCATCATCATCAAATCAAAAATAATTCTCTCACTTATTATTATGTGCTTTCTTAATGAACATTTGAAGGATCCTTACACACAAACACTCAAATAAATATGTGAGAAGAAAAATATAAAAGAGAAGTTGTGAGAAAGAATAAAAAATGAAAGTCAATTTATAGAATTTTTTATTAAATCATATAATATGATCTGGGGTTCATATAATATAACTTATATCATCCCAATGGTTAGTTTAATGGTTATTTTGACTGAGTCAATCATACAATACGATATGGAAATTGTATAGTACAATTTAGTAACATTATTCATCCTAACATTCAAAATAATGGCTAGTTTATTTGGGTTAGTTATATTGCTGTAAGTTATCATATAATATGATCGTGGATCATCAAGTATAATTTGTTTGATAGTGAATAATCCAATCAATCATCCCAACTTGTTCTGATGATTTAAATAGACTAATCATACATTACGATAGGAATCATATATTTGATTGTAACAATTTTATATTTTAGCCCAAAGTAAAAAGATCAATGAGATTGAGGGAACAATCTAGAACAAAAATAATATGAATAAACAAAATAAAGTAAGATCAACTTAAGTAAAAGTGCATGCATGGATTAAAAAAAATTATAAAAATAGAATGCAAAGTAATGATCTATTAATGAGAAAATAAATAAATAAATATGAAAACCTAAAAAAATAATAAAAAAGAGATAACAATTGAAATTAAATAAAGAAAGAACATGAAAATAAAATAAAAACATGCATCAAAGAAACACAAACATAAATAGAACAAACTAAAAAAAGAAAGGAAAACACAATCCTAAGCATAAAAATCTATCTTACCTAAGCATGATCTAAGAAAGCTAAATCTATTAAAATTCAAGGCTTTTGAGAAAATAATTGCAATTAATTTTTCATGTCAATGAATTTAATATCAACATCTATTTTTAGAACATGATCTCTAATGAAGTGATGCTATATATCTATATGTTTGGTACATGACTTCTGAATGGGATTTTTAGTTATGCAAATAGCACTAATGTTGTCACACATAATATAAATTATACTTACCTGTAAAACAAGATCCATAAGTTGTTGCTTCAGCCTTAAGACTTGTGCAAAATAGCTTCTAGCAGTAGTGTAGTCAAAGTTAGCAGTTGATAAAACAATAAAATTATGTTTCCTACTAGACTGAGAGACTAGTGAGTGGCCTATAAATTTACATTTACCTGTAGTGCTTTTATTATCAACTTTGCATGATAACTAGAGTACTTTACAAGTTATGTTGCCTCCAAGAGTGACCTTTCCTTTTCTTTTGAGTTTTAAAGAGATGAATTTACTTTTCTGTATTCATATATCTTAAGAACCTGCTGGCTATGTACCACATGCCTCCACAATCCTTGAGTGAAGGCATATCTACAAAATAGATTTAGGTTGGTATTTTGGAAACCTACACTTGCTTGGGTTCTTAATGCTTAGAAATAAGAGAGTTATGAGAGGTTTTTAGAATAGATGCATATGTTGGGTTTGAATGTGAATGATGTATGCATATGTTAGTAATGTGTCTAAACAAACCACACGAAAAATAAAGAACGCTTGGGAAAGAATGCATGATCTTTTTTCTTTTCTAAGTAAATGCATTCTTTTTGCAATTTTCAATTTTATTTTTTAAGTTTTATTTGTACATTCAAGAAAAATAATCTTTTCAAATAAGTCATGTTTTTTGGCCTTTTGGCTTTCAAACTCTATGTTATTATTTTTTTAATTTTTTTATGTTCTTACAGAAGTGTGTTATGATTATTTTTCAAAGATGAAAAATTTTTCTTTAAATATTTGAATGTAACATATAATTCCTCATAAAAATCTAAGAGTTCATCATAATTGAGATTACTTACTTGTTCATCATCAGAATCATGTGAGTCTCCTTTTGCCATCAAATAAAGGTATGTAGCTTTTTATACAGCTTCAGAAGAGTTTGAATTTGACTTGATCTAGAATGCATGTTGAGTCCTCTTGCCCTTCTTTGTATCACCTTTTTCTTCTTTTTTGTCTTTCTAATTGGTGTTTTTGAGTAGATGACAATCCCATTTGATTTGACTTAGTTTTCTTTTACATAAATAGTAAAATAGTTTAATGACCTTTAAGGGGTTCTTAGTTTTACCTTTGTCTTTTTTTGATCAAATATCTTCTTTATTATCTTTTAGAAAGGTTTTAAACTTTCTAATTGTAAGTGTAATGTTATCATCATTAGTGTTGCTATCCTCTTCATTGTAATGGGAATTATTAGCTTTAAGGGCAGTTATCTTCTCATTTTTATTGTCCTCTACATCAATATATTTTTGTAGAATTTTTTTGTTCATAAACAATAAGAGAACAAAATAAGTGATCAATAGAATAAATAGACAAATCTTTAGATTTAAGGATAGCAATAACCTTGGCATCCCTTTATTTAGATAATCTTTTGTTAACTTTTTTGGCTTTAGTAAGTTCTCTTCCCAAAGCATACAATGAAATAATGATTTTTGTGAAACATGTATACTTGTTAGAAGTAGACTTATGAGGTAACATACAAAAAATTTATTAATCTTGTAGAGCCTATTGATTCGAGATTGTTTAACCTCATTAGTTCCTTCATAAGTAACACATAATTTTGCTCAAATTTCTTTATCAATTTTGTAAGTAGAAACATGCATGTAATCTTAAGACTTTAATGCAAAGTAGGCTAATCATTTTGAATTCAATTATGCTAATTTCCTCTCTTCTATTGACCATGATGTAAAGGATGTTTCAATACTTTTTTTCCATTGACAACATCATGTGGTGGTGTGTGTGTCCTACCTCAATCAAATTCTGTATTCAAAAGTCAATTGATTGAATAAACATTAACATGCAAATTTTTATAGAAATTAAAAAGAATATCATTATAATGAGGTGGTTGGGTAATAAATTACCTTCCATGGTGTTTCTAGTCCCTAGATGTACCATTGACGGATCTATTTGTGGTTATTAGACAATGAAACAAGCAACCTACTCTGATACCACTTGTAATAGTTAGAACACCCAAGAGGTGGGTGAATTGGTGCACTTATAAAAATTTTTAAAATCAAATTAAATCAAATCTTTATAATTTAGTGAGAAAGAAATTTATTAACATAAAACCAACAAACCAAAACTTAAAAAAAAAGAGCATTTATAAAAGAAAGAAAATAAAACGTGCATAAAGATTTACAGTGGTCGGTCCAACTAACCTAGGCATACTCTTCAGATCTACTCTAAAAACTATTATCTCTTTTTTGGCATAATAAGCTAAAATGGAGATGCCTCTCTTCTTAATGGGTAATGGAGAAACCCTACACCCACTTCCTTCTCTTTCAAGGCAAGAAAGATACTACTACCTCTCCAAGTTACAATGAAACTTCTCTCAATAAAAATATCACACAAGTTCTCAACAAGAATAAACTCTCCAGTTAAAGCTCGAATTTCAATGATAAGGTGAATGAAAAAGAACATTCAAAATAAAAGTGTAACCTTACTAACATAATGTTCTCTTAAGGAAAAGAGGAGTAGAGAATTCTCTCCACTTTTCTCTAAGAGAACTCCCTTCCCTAAGCCTCCTCTAAGCTTTCTTACATTTAAGTTGATAGGTTAGGATCCCTAAGGAGGGTATTCATGGGGAGAGAGTTAAGTTAAAAATTTGAAACATAATTTTTAAAAACTTGGTCCAATCACATTATATGATCAACATCGCACTGTATGATTAGTTCATTTTACTAGAGATAGGACTCTGAACGATACGATCATGTTATCAGTTGATACTATTCATACTGTGCGACCATGGATCATATTGTACAAATAAAACAGACTAAAAATTTAGCTCTCTATTTATTTATCTTATATGAACACATTGTATAGTACAAACATTTTAAAAAAAATATTTAAAAATTAAAACCCATAAATTCTAAGTTAAAACGAGGTAATTGCCAAATATATTTAAACTATATGATTTATAATGTATTATATGATTAAGAAAATTAAGTAAAATTTATAATTAATCAACTTAATCCTAGCAACTAAAATAATTAACAAAAATGGATAATCATATAGTATGATCAAGATTGTACAGTATATTTAGTTCAAATTTGGTAAGTTTTAGAGAACCAACTTAATTATAGTGGCTAAAATTAATTAATAGATATGAATAATCATCTAGTACAAAAAGGATTATATAGTATGATTTTCAAACAAATTTAATTTTAAAAATTATTTTATATTCTCTCAAATGTGTGTGTGCTTAGTTATTTTTCATCATTCACATGCAAATCTATAAAGATAAAAGAAATATAAATATTAGAAATAACAACACAATATTTGAACTTGACTTAGGATATCTAATATCAACTATTCCACAATTTTAGTCTTCATAAGCTCTTTTTTTATCAAACTTATAAAAATCAGCCATAGGTCATGCTCTTATAGTCAATCTCAATTAAGCTGTTTCATTATAGTTCCTATATTGAAAGCCATAGCCTGCACACAAAATTGATTAGTGAAGCCAATTATTCAATCAAAAATATTTATGATCATCTAAACTTATAATAATATATAAAGGCTCATGGGATTAATAATCTGCCCTTTTGTGATGATGACAACTATTTTTGGTTGAATTTTAGGAGTTTAATAAATAACAAAAAAGATGAGATAATTCTACCTCAATTTAGGCCTCAATGAGGGTCTAGGCCTTCAAGAGCCCATAAAAAAGAAATTGCTATAACGTCTTAAGTGGTTTGTAATGTCACTTAGAGTGGGTATGGATCACAACAAACCTAAGTGAGGGCTATTATAAAATCCTCGGTGGTATACAGTGTGACCTATAAATTGCTACTTGACCTCATGTGTGAGTTAACAATTGGTGCACTTTCATATTCTAGTTATGTGGATACATAAAAAAACATAAATCTACATGATTAAAACACACAATAAGTGATTTTTAAGTTTACAATGCAGAGCCATTATACACTCTAGCCATGATGCTCTAGTGTATTCAATGTTCTTTTTTGCTTTTTTTATTCTCTCTGTTGGATCGGATAGCATGACCAAGATGAGTTATTATTCATGATGCTTCTTTGTGGACATGATTTTGTAGTAAGCTTAAACTACTTAGACACGGTAATGTACCCTCTACCTTATAGTGTATACCCTAGAATAATTATATATCCATATTGGTGGTTAGATAGTCAATCTATTTTAAATCTAGTATTACCCAACAATTCATGCGATTGTAATTGTATTTAATTGGAATTGATCCTCAACTTTGCCAAATGAGCAAGACTAAGGAGGCTTAGGTGATGATTTCTACAATCTTATAATAATGAGATAGGAGTTAAAATTTGGATTAAAGAAACTACTTATCACACTGGGAGATTGAGTATTAGCAAGTCAGTCTTTAAACTAGTTGAGACTTGCATACCTAGAAAAATTCTTATAGGTATGATTGACAATAACCATATAAGTTTTTGAGACTAAGATTGCAATCCAAGCTTAAAGGACCCTTGAAAATGATAATGTGAAAAGGTTAGCCCTACTTTTATACTAAATTCAAAATTCTCCTTTTGCACTCACCTAAAAGTCTATTTATTGTAAAGAGAGGAAAGAAAGGGTCCCCTATTTGAATAATTTTTTTATGGGTAAGGGTGTCCTTTTTGGTCTTCAAATCTATTAAGTGCATTACTATGAAAATGACTAGCTCACCTTTAAAAGAGACTCTATCATAGTGAGCTCTAGTTACTTGAGTTATTTATGCAATCTCTATATTATTTTGAAAGGTTGGATCAAAAGGCTTAAGATTATCTATTTTTCTATTAGGAAAACACCAATTAAACTACTCCTTCCTAACTCGCCACCGATGAGTAAGAGTGATGAGGGATAATATACCTTCTGGTTTAGCATGGTGACCTGAAGATCTTTCGGTCCAACACTCTCATAGATGTGCCTAGAGGGTCCACCAATTAGGGACCACTTTAGAGATAGTTATCCCACTAAGAGGATTAAATATTTATCCTCTCAAGTAGAGAATTAGAGCATTGGTCATTAGGCTAATGACCATAGGGATACACTTAATGTTATGAAAATGATCATTCAATAAAGTCTTCTGCTAGTCACTAGAAAACTCTTGGCTAAGAATCACCTAGAGGAGTCCAAAATTATAAGATTCATAGTCATGAATCTACTATTCAAGCCTAGCCATCAATCCTCACAAAAAAAAGCATGTTTTCTAATAGTTATGACATATCTTACTAATATACCTTAAATGTTGGGGGTCCTTTATTGACATAAAAAATGTTAATAGAGTCAAACTTTAAATCCTAGCTAGGAAAATAACACAACAAACCTAATTATTCCATCTAGTGGAGCCCATGTATGAGGAGGGTGTTTGCATCTAAAATAGAATGATGGAAATTTCACATCCCTATTTAAGGCACAGTGGCAGTGTAATCGCAATGCTTAGGTGATGTTGCAGCCTTAAAGAATCAAGAAGCTTGAACAACCTCTGATGGTTGCCTAATTAAATGGTATAGCGCCATGGTGCTATGATACTAGCACCGAGGTGTTGTCATGAATCCTCAATTTTTTTAAAAGTAAAGAAAGCCACAGTCCTGACCTGATCAACAATTGTGTTTTGTTTTATGATATAATATTTTAGACTAGATGTTAGGAATGTGGATCGTAGACTAGATGTTTTGCCGTTGATAGTGTGTGTGTGTGTGTGTGTGTGTGGGAGGAGGGAGTGCATAGAGGGGTGAGTGGTTACAACAATAAAACCACCCCATTGGAGGAAAATTCACAATAAAAAGGGGAGAGAAACCCCCTAAATCCTCTCTCCTTTTTCCACTCACTCTCTTTAGTCTCCTTGCCACATTCTCGCTCTCGGTGATCTGTGATTTTTATATGCATGCTTTCAATTGTTGTAAAGGTAATCTCCCATATATTCCAGGTAAAAGATTTCTGAAATAATATTTTTTATGCAATTTTCTCTCTAAAAATTAAGTTTAATTAAATTTCCACCATTGATCTTAGAGCTGATGAAAAATAGAAGAGTACTTCTCCATTGATCTTGGATCTAGAGTAAAAAAGAATGCTCTCTAAAATTTAAAAAAATTTCAAAATTTTGAATGTCGAAGACCTCCATCATTGAACTTGGTTTTGACGTGAGAAGAAACCCTCTTTCAATCCATCTTAGATCTAGAATAAGGGGAAAGAGTGCATATGCACAAAAATAAGTAAAAATCTAGCACTACTAAGTTGTTATGTCGCTGAATTTTTATAAAATTTTGTTAAAATCTTCAAGAATTTAATTTAACATTGGTGTTTCGGTCCCGTAGCACCGTGGGGCCAAATCTTAGCTCTAAGGCACCAAACTTTTGGGAATGAAATCTTGAATGCTCTGTCTAGACAGCCGAGGTGCAAAAATTGAGCGTCATGGTGCTAAGCTATCGGGTTTAGATGCAATCTCCGTTGATATTGCAGCTACTCTTACTTACCTCTCTCCTTAAATCTGAGACTTGCTCTTTTAAGGGTTTAGAAGATTTAGATTGAGGTTGTGGGTCACTGAGCTCTCCCCCACTTCATACCTCAAACCAAACTCCTCAATAAGCCTTTTCATTAGGGAAGCCTTTTGAATGAGAATTTCCTCATCAGGCTCCCCTAACGCACCCACCATAGTGCACAAATCATAGATAAGAATGGGATGACTATACCTTACTGTAGTACTGCCCCTAAGAATATTATAAATATATATATAAATTATTTTCCCTATATCAATAATAAGGCCCTCTTGAATTACAAAATTTAAAATGACCCTATCCTTGGTTACCTCATTGATATTACCAGTGGGAATCAACTTGATAGAAATGAAATAAAGCCAAGCTTTTAACTTTGCCATTAGAACAACAGCAAGAAAGTTAATAGTCCTTTCCTTACATCATTTCCACTAGATGTTGGCATTTCTACTAGAGACAAAATCAAGAATTTCATCAAAATTTAGGTGCTCATTATAATAGGAAAGATATTGATCGTAAGCCACATTTAGCAATGTGTAATATGTATTTATGATAGTGCTATCAAAATTTACCAGTTTCCTTTGAATGAAAACTTTATTGTT
This sequence comes from Cymbidium sinense, assembly GCA_021442155.1. Classification (NCBI taxonomy): domain Eukaryota; kingdom Viridiplantae; phylum Streptophyta; class Magnoliopsida; order Asparagales; family Orchidaceae; genus Cymbidium; species Cymbidium sinense. The sequence goes on along the minus strand of CM038228.1, from coordinate 27,406,375 downwards.
TTGGTGCTCCTTCGTGTTGGTGAAGAACTCTCACACCACGGGGATGACGTGGAGCTACTTCCATAGGCCAGCTTAGCCTAGCTACGTTCATTGATCACCCTTTCTACTCTCTCACCCAATTTATGGAAGCTTCTTTTTAAGATGAGATGCTTGTCAGTGAGAGTGTAATGATACCTCTCTTCAAATTTTTTGCTAACAAATCTATTAGCCTAACTTAAAGTAGCCCTCCTCATATTAATGAGCCTCTTGGGCGGCATGATTACTCTCTTAGTAGAGGAAAAAATTGAGAAAATGAGATGAGAGAGAGCTCTAAGAAATGGAGAATGCAGAATGGAAAAATGAACAGCCCAAGGGGTCTATTTATAAACCCAACCTAATGTTATGGCACTTCAATGTCAGTGCTAAGGTGCTAACCTCTCAAGTTCTAAAGTAGTAGCATAGCACTCACATGCAGCACCAAGGCACTGGTCAGTTAGTCAAGTTGGTTACTCTGCCTGTGAAAAATATATTCATTACCATTAATTTTGTAACAAAAAATGTGTCAGGCATTGATGTAGCACCATAACTCTCTGACTCAGTGCCACAGCGTTGGTCAAAAAGTTTGTCCTTCCCATTTAATTGGCTTGTCCGTTTGCCAACTTTTTTGAATAGACCTTTGACTAGCGCTGTGATGCCATATGGTTAGCACCAAGGTGCTAGTTAGCTGTTAACATGAATAAATTAAGCAAAATAAATTCAACATCAAGCACTACAATGTTGTATTTATATCGCTGAGGCACTGATCTTTTACCTTCTTAAGAGCCACACATACATGCCCTAGAATGATATAGTACTAAGCACTATGTTCCCAGTGCCGAGGTGCTACCCTAATAAATATATTTTTAATGTCATGACATTTAATAAAAATGGATATGAATTACCTCATGGGCCCCGACACAATAACAATTTCTTAAGTTTTATGTCTGAGGATGCTTCGTAGGTTAACAATAAATAAATTTTAATCACCCGCATGTGTACAAACTTAAAGATCTAAAATGTAATCTTGATGTCTAAATAGGCTGTGTAGGCTAAAATTTAAAAGTTAAATAAAAAATACAAAATCAATCTACCAATTTTAATAGAAAATTATAAAATACTAGTATGTGCCCTCACATATGTATAAAATAAATAAATCCAAATTAAATGTCTGAGAATGTGCATGAGTTAATTTCTTAATTGGGTTTTATGATTGGGTCAGGTTTAACAAAACTTAACCATTCCTCGATGATGGCCATGTTGATTGTAAAATTCATCCAGAGAGGATTTTTTTAAAATGAATGAAGATCATCATTCAAGATTAATTAAAATAATCATCCACCGATCCATCATTATTTGTTAAGGATGATAATCTAAAGAAACCTTTGCTCATAAATATCTAATGTTAAATTAAATTTATCTATGTTCATACTCAAATAATTTCATGCTAGTTAGGAAATGTCATGTGCCCTCTGTTTATGTGGTTATGATGTTAGACGACACCACATGAAATGTTGATACAACCATAATCCTCTGACTGGGTGGCTTGGCTTCTATATGCTCCACTATATTTTAGTGATAATAGCCCGTATGTTCCCTAATAGATTTTCCCCTTAAGCCATGAGTTATGAAATATATTTAATAAACAAAAAGCCTTATGTTAGCTAAGATTGACTTAAATTTATCACCTTAGGCAAATTTCATCCTAAATCTACAAGAACATCTTGGATGATGCAACCCATGGTTGTTGACAATGATTCTTCAATCAGGAACTATTTTCCTTGGCTAAATAGACTAGGGACTATAATAGCTCAAGATGACGGAACCATGAGATCTTGATCAAGTGTGCCATCATTCCCCCCAATATACACTTTAAGTTAAATGATAGTTATTTATGCCATATTATGCACACCACTAGACATCAACTCATATTAGGAAGATATGATTATTTCCAACCTTAATCAAGAGTGCTCTCTTAATATGGTAATAGGGGTAATTAACTATGGAGGCTTGGGTCCATAGGAAGTAGATCCTAGATCTAAATAAAACCCAACATAATGTTAGAGGAAATGTTGTTTGAATATATACCAATATCTCATGAGAAAACATACTCCTATCCATCCCAATAAAGATGGCATAGAGCATCCTCAAAGGTATTTTTTTAGTGATCAGAGGGTCTTTTGCTAAATTTTTCTTTCAACCTAAGTTTGACACTAGTTTGCTTAGGTCCTATGCATAAGTTCAACCATTCCCGAGTAGATGTAAGTGTTGAAATTCAGGCAATCAATCCATCTCATTGATTTAGTTTCTTATGAAATTGATCATGAGATTTTGAGGTTTGGCTAGGGCAAAATAAAAATTATTCTAAGGGATTTGACATAGGGTTAAGTTAAAGGAACCCATCTAACTTCATCTCATACCCAAGCCCATAGGTCAGTGCCTTTCTTTACCAATCCTATGAATTATAACTTTGATCAATAAAATTCATGATCATAGAATTAAGTTGACCATGGGCCACAAATTCATACTTTGGTAAAACTTAGGTTAACCTTAGGTCCAATATTAGTTTCAATTAGTAAATCTCTACAAAAATCATTAAATTATCAAAAAAAAAAGCTCATGTGTATTAAAATAAACACTTTAGGGTTTATTGGTTGATCTAATTCCACCAAACAAATCCAATTGGCCCTCTTTGACCTAATTTGACCAAATTGGATTAATGACACCTTAATAGTTTTAAGAATCCAATTAATTAGCCCAAATTGAGTAAAATTATTTTTTTTAATGTTTTATAAAATTTTTATAACATTCTTGGCCTAATTACTTATTGGCTAAAGCCCAAAAGTCTTGAGAATGGCTTTGGCCCATTGATACCCACATGCCCCATACAATTTTAGTTAGACCAACATAATATTTATAATAAATTAATCCCTTGGGCATCAATATAGCTAAGGATGTTTCAAATAATTATCTAATTGATCCCAAGTTAATTTGACTACTCTAGTGGGTCAATTAAATCCTAAAGTTCAATATGTCCAAGTTAGGCCAAATGGTCACACTGCATTTGGAATTAGAATTGACTAACCAAATGGATAAATAATCTCACAAAATTTGGCATGGAGCTAGAAGAGAATGTTCCCAATAATTCTCTTATTCTTATTAACTTAATTTGACCAACCATTGTGGGCAAAATCACGGATCAAAGGACATAGATCTTAATAGGTTAAATTGACCCATTTAGCCAAAATTCTCCAAAACTCCTTATCAAAGTTAGCAAATGTTAAATTTCCAATTTTACCTTAACCGAAACAATTATAATCCCAATTTCCATGGCTCTAATATTTAATGAATTACTTAAACTACCTAATAGGCTAGTAATCAAGTCACCACCCTCCAATGACAACTGATGGTAACAGCTCCTCCCATCTCTTCTTATGACCTAATCTATGTTGATTCCATGAGCCTCATCTCATATGAGATTGATTTTGATGATAACAAACATATGACCAAATGCTACTAATCAAGTTAAATTCAAGTGTGCAAGAAAAATTCTTCAGCTCCTAGTTCTTTAGTTATATCAAAATGCTAAAGCTTTTGGACATGGACTAGATGGAAATCTTTTTAGGAATTAGTATATTAATAAAAATAAAAAGATCACTAAGATAAAATAAATGATTCATTTAATTTTAGATTCATCATTCTAAAAGTATTTATATTTTCTATATCTTAATATTATAATTATTTATTAAGTTATTCATTTTGGATAGTACAAACTAAATGCATAAAATATGTTCCATTAAATCTGTGGTTAAGCAAGAAAAATTATATTTAAACTTTATTAAATTATTTCCATGCCATTCATAATTTTTATTTATATTTTTAGTGCATGAAAATTGAATTATCCTAAAATTATCCTTTTCCTCTTATTCTCCCTTATATTATCATTTTCATCTTAACATTATTTGGGCCAAATTTTTTAATGCATTTTGTGTAATAAAATGTGTGAAGTTCATTCAAAATATTTTGATATTATATTCCATCATTTTTCATATTTTAAAAATTCATTTACTTGAAGTTTTGAATTTAATTTATTTTGAATTATTTTTCAATTCAAACTTCTTTATGAATGACATATACTTGCTAAATTAAATCAATTTTTCATGGAATATGTTGAATGTCCCAAGAATTATTAATTATGATTATTTAGAGCCTAATTAATCTATTACAAGTTAATTTAAATTTAAATTCAAATCAGCCCTCTTTTTATAAATAATTTCTTTATTTAATTTGATCTATTTTAGGAAAATTTTAGAGGGCCAACCACTTTGCTTTAAATTTAATAAATTTATAGATTATTTAAATATTCAATAAGTATGTAATATAAGTAACCTTGATCTAAATTAACTCATGCATTAATTTGAGGATTTCATATTTTTGGAAACTCCTTTGGCCGAAATTATTGAATTAATTTTGCATGATTTTATTTTATTCAAAATTCGCTCTTTCATATCAAAACTTCTTTGGCCGAATTTTCTATAGGATTTCTCTCTCTCTAGTTGTGATTCACATAGAATATGTTCCATATTGGCTTGAAACAAATTTGTAAAGGAGCATATTGAATATCTTCTTGGCCGAACCTTCATTCCCTTGGATTTGAAATTCAAATTGATGCATAATTAATTTTACTCTCATTGAATCATCCTTTGGCCGACCCTAGGCTCCTCCCTCATTTATTTAAGATCCTTGCTTCAACTTGAAAAAGATTCCAAAAAGCTAATATTTTCTCTTGTTCTCTTGCTCATCTTCTCTACCTTGGCCGATCCTTGCTAAACCAAATACTTGGAGATTTTTGGTGGTTCAAGTGCAAGAATTCCTCATCATTCTTCTCTTTACTTTGGACATTTAGTTGGCTTGAAGATTGATTGGAAAAAGTGATGGTTTGGTATGTTTCCTCCCTTGGCTGAAAGCATCATTGCATTGATCTTACATTTCTATGGTGCTAAGTTCTTATACTTCTTTTATTTCTTTTGGCTTTGAAGTCTACAAGTTTATTTAAATCATCTTGTATTTATTCACTTCATAACCTTTAGTTCTAGTTTGGCCAAGAACAAACATGTGAAGATTAATTCATTTTGTGCTTAACCACTTGATAATCCTTTGATTTCTTGTTTGGATGAAAGCTGACATAAGGAGATCAATTTATTTTGTGCTTAATGATTTGATTATCCTTTATTTCTTATTTGGGTGAAGTTTCTTTCAAAGATTTTTAATTTCTTAGCGTTTAATCATTTGAATATCCATTGTTTATCACTTTTGCTTAAAGTTTCTGTTGGTTAAATTTGATTATGCTTAACATCTTATCTCATTTAATTTTCTATTTGGACAACCACTTCATCTCTTGCATAAATTAATTTGTTCTTGTTGATTACTTGTCTTCAATTAGTTTATATAGAGGTTATGTGATAGATTTCTTGTGGTATCATTTAAATCTTTATTCAAATGATTGTGTAGTTATTTTAATTGCAAATATATTTATCATTTGAATAAAAGTTAGCTTGTGTGAAAAAGAATTCAAATTAAAGTTTTGTGATTGGATTTTAGTTTGCATTTCAAAGTCATACAAGAAAGTCATTTCAATTTTTTTAAAGATCATTCAAAGCAACATTAAGTTACTTACTTGCATTAAATAGTTAATTGACAATCTTATTTCAATTTCAATTTAAAGTTAAAGTGAGCTCACTTTTTCATTTCAATTGCCTTAATATTAGTATTGATTGGGTTGTGAGTGCAACAGTACTTTCAAATTAAGACTTAGACTTGTATCTTTCTCTTTGCCTTATTTTGATTTCTTGTTGGGTTGTACATGCCCGTTAAGAAAAGCACGTGTTGGGTTGTACTTTCCTATTAAAGAAAGTACGTGTTGGGTTTTACTTGCCCTTGAAGGAGAGTATAAGAGATTTGTTATAATCTCAACTTTGTTTAGTGAATTACTAGCGTGGGTAGCTAGGTGTGGATGTAGGCCATTTTTTAAGGTTTGGCTAAACCACGTAAAAAATCGGTGTTTTCTTAATTTATTTTTTAGCACTTTACTTTCTACTACTATTTTTCTATTGTTTCATTTTACTAAAACATTATTATTAAATATTTAACTTTTGTACAAAAGTTAAAATTAAAATTTCAGAACAAATTTTTAAAAATTGAACCACCCAGCCCCTCTTTTCTTGGGTGCTATAGTAGCTAAGTAACAATCCAATCTCACACCACCTCCCCAGTTATGCTAAGCCATGAATTGTCATTGACCTATGGTAAGCCCATCTCAATCATAGATGAGCTCCAGTTTATTTTTGCTTTATAAAAGGAACTTTAACTAATCGAATTGAGTTGCTAGAAGCTTTCTCTAAACTCTACCTTCAAAAATGAATCCCCTCTTCCACTTTTCCTCTTTTTGGGTGTAGTCTGGTAACCTCCATAAGCTATGCCATGGCTAGATAAGCCGTGGATTTGATCCCTCTTGGTGAGGCATTTTGCTTCATTTGATCAAGAATGCAAGAATTTGGCTTGGGTTAGATTCGAGTCACACATGCCTAAAGCCACCCAAAACCCATGGTTGTAGCCCATCTCAATGATGGAGATGATGATTTCATAGTTTGTATTAGAATTTAAATTTTTAGGTTGGAGGGGAAACTTTACATCCGAAGTCCATATTTTAGGGTTTTTTTTTTAATTTTTGCCTTGTATTACCTAACTTGTATTATGGTTCAAAATTTTTAGGGAAGCCACAACTTGAATAATATAACATATAAAAATGATCAAACATAAATTATGTAACTTAATTTTGATTTTAAATTTTTATTTCTTTTCAATTTTAAATGATCAAAACACATAAATATTCCCAAAAATTATGAAATGTAAACATATATTGTAAAACAATGATAACAATTTTCTATAAGAAAATAAATTCAATTAGAATAAAGTAGAAAGATTTATCAAATTTTCAATCCACTATTTTACTGCTTAAAAGTTATAAAATTTAAAATGTTCACTCAAAATTTATGAAAAAAATAAGAAAATGTTGAAAAACATGAGTATAAACTTTAAAAAAACTTTCATAATTTATTTAATTAAAATAAACTAGTTCTGTAGAATTTTTAAAATAAATATTTAAGTACATTATAAATTTTTTATAATTTTCTGAGTTGAAATGAATTAATTATTAGTTTTTAAAGTAAATTAATTACTTTTAAAAAATAAAAAATAAAAAATACTTAAAATAAAATTATGAAAAATTATCAAAATATTTAAAACTATAATCTAAGACTTTTGTGAAAGTTTCATAATTTTTAAAATTAAAATGAAAATTAAATTTAAAATATTATGTTTTATAAACTTATTTAAACAATATTTAAAATTAATAAAAATAGAAGTAAATTTAGAAAAAAAATATGATTAATTTACCAAATATTTAATTTTATAATCACTTTTCCTGTAAAAATTTCATGATGTTTTGAAATAGTGAAATTAATATTCATATTAAAATTGGTAATTTAATTAAGTAAATAAATATTTAAATATTAGAAAATTTTAAAATAAAAAATAATTAAAACAATAATTTATGGTCATTATAGAAACATCATAAATTCACTAAATTAATATAATAGCTAAAAAAATAAACTTCTAATTTAATGATAAAATAATTAATTTAAAATCTAGCGTCAATAACTAATAATTATTAAAAAAATATTAAAAATATAAAATTAATTTAAATGATTTTAGGAAAAAATTAAAATTCTTAAAATTTCAATAAAACATGTAATAATTTTATTTCCATAAATCAATAAAATTAAATAAAGGCAAATCAAAAAATTATTTGAAACTAAATAAATATCAATGTAAATGAAATTAAAAAAGATCTTAAAAATTTAAAATAATTTATAATTTTAAATAATTAAATAACAATCAATGCAAAGAAAATATTTGAGAAAAAACCACTCATATTGGTATGTTGTTGGAAAGTGGGGCCCACTTAGCTAAGTGGAGCCCATAAATTAAACATTGTGTCTAAACATGAGTTAACAGAAAATATTATGTCTAAATTATATAATTTATATAATTTCAAATGATAAACATGTTTGCTAGCTCATGGTAAAAATAGTAGAAAACTTGTGTATGTGATAATATTCTTATGCTTGTACATTAGAGGAGTTATCTACTTGCACTCTAGATTTTTGAGTTTGATTGATTTGATATCAAATCTAATATCTTTATCTTTAGAATTTCCATTTATCCTACATGTGCACATGGAATGTCCACCTCCATTTAAAACCATCAACATGAAACATATAACCTTGATCACCATAGTTTTGGGGGATTGATTTTTTTGAACAAAACTAATAACTAACTATAACATAACATACATTATCTTCTCTAATTGCCTAACAATGTTGATTTTCTAAGTTCTATTGCCCTTAACTAACCCTTTTTTGGGTTAAGTGTGGTATGCCCAACCATAAAATATACATTGTGGAAAAATCCTTGATATCTGCCTCAATCATATTTATATGACTGAGAAATTTTCATGAGTTAGTCATAAACATAATAACCCAACTCATTCCTAGCATAGTTTGCTTTCTTGCTGCTTTGTTGGATTTGCTTGATGAACTTGATCATTCCAATAAATCAAGCTCAGCTGGAACAGACTAATCACTATTTACGAACTCCTAACTATATCATAAATTTATGATAGAGTCATTTTTTAGTTCAAGCAGCCACCATGACTGAACAATATCAGAATTTGAGAAATCACCTATACCCAATTCATTTTTTTTTTTTGGAATGGATGGTTTTTACTCTTCTTTTATATGCACTCTAAACATTATGAGTTTTGCATCATATTATTTAGAATATTTGACATCCAAATTTTTCTTGGATTTCAAGCCAACTATTTTGTGATTGAACATGTCAATTATTATATATATATATATATATCTTATTGATACATTTGCATATTAGTTAGTGCCTTAGGTTAAACTATGTCCTTTGGAACCCATACTTGGCGTAAATCATGATTAATTAACTTGTACTATTAGATGGGGATTCATCTCAAAATGGTGTTATTTAATCATGATTAAATCTTTATATGACCAATTATTATGTTTGAATAGTCTAAAGCCTATCACTTGTTTTGGATAGAATAGGTAAAAGTGATAAGCCTTAGAATGATCAAATTGTTCATATGACTTATCTTGGTAAGTCAAGGTCATATAAAATTATTTGTTGGAATAAATTGACTCACACAGATTTACATACTATGATAGTCTATATTTTTATAGTCACTAGTGAGAAGTTGTATCTAGTTCACTTTATTTACTCTACCCTTTTTTGCTAAACAAGACAAGGTTGTGAGTGAATGACCAGAATTCTTTCATTTTATTGATTGTGTAGATTATAATGTGTTATGCCACTTTGTTTCCATATTGTTACTAGGTCAAAGATATTTTCTATGCTAGATGTACAACAAATACTTTCACATTATTTTATAAGGGGCCATACATTAAATATGAATAGCTTTGTGATGCTCACTTTCTGATGTTTTAATTTCCATCTGTTGTGCTATGATGGCTCCATTTAGTCTAGGATTTTTCTTTATTTATAATATCTTTTAGAGTTTTTTGATATAAAATATAATATAAACTAAGTATCTTGACCCGGTACTCAAAGATACTACATTATGAAAGACATATATTATAACTAGAAGAAGGACCAATAACATATGGAAACTAAATTTATATTTTATTTATGAAATTTGTCTAAGCAAATATTTATGTGTAGAACTTGGCTATTCTTTTATTTTTTTTATCTTGGTATGTATAAGAAAACTATCTAGTTTAATCAATCCATTAACCCTTATTCTTTTACAGCCATCAGAACAAAGTGATTGTTTGATTACATTATTTGCTTTGTTATATTCTTTTTTCTTTTCTTTATTATAATGTGTTTGTCTATAATCTACACGTTACGATAGGCTCTTAGAATAAGAAATTATAATTTTTACCAACCTTAATAAATTTTGAGCAACTTAAAAATGATTAAAAAAACCTTGTAAATATTAATATTAAGAACATCTCTCACCAACTTTTTCTAAAAAATTGAACATTTTGTTTTCTTCTATATCTCTTGGAAGAGGCATAGGGTTGAACCATTCCAAGATTAGTGTATGAGTCTTAGGGTAGACCTCTTACATCATATGGGTCAACTATTTCTTAGGAGGCATATATAAGGAGAAATTAAATTGAGTTAAGCTTAAGTCTTGTTAACTAAAGCCCAAATTGAGTCCTCAAGCATGTCCAGACAAGAGGTTGAAGACGATCTCATGGTTGTTGGATTTATTTTAAATAGGATCCAACAGTTTAGATCAAGCTAGACTGCGTGTTGGTCTAACCCTGTGTATTTTTAAGGAATTTTCTTTTAATTTTTCTGGATGATTTATTAAACCCAAATGACTTGAAATTTTTTATAATTATTTTTCTATATGAGAAATTTGGGAAAGATGTTAAAATCTAATTATCTTTATTTTTCATAATTTAAAAATTTAAATTAATTTTTATTATAATTAATTAGACAAATAAATATATTAAAGAAAATTCCATATTTCCTAAGGAGATCTTGACTAACTTCAAGGACCTCCTATAAAATTTAGTAGTCATTTAATTCATGATGTAAAAGTTAAAATTTTGTAAAGGTAATTAATTACTATTCAGAATTAATAGTAATTAAAATATAATATTAAAAGCCATAAAAATTTCAACAAAGGTTTATAATGTGAATTCATATTATTAAAAAATTCATAAATACTTAAAATAATTTGGTATATCAAATCAAATTTTAATGAGAAACCCAATTAGTTAAAGCTTTATAAAAATTAATAAATGTCAGTAAACATTGGCAAGAAAATTACAAGATATTTTGATATAACTATTAGTTATTATAAAAATTATTATCAAAATTTTAACATGTTGATGATATTTAGATAATTTATAAAGAGAAATATGATATTTTTGAATTTTAAAAATCATTTTTGATATTTAATAAAATTTAGAAATATCATAATAAGATCTTATCGAATTGTGGAAAATTTTATGAAAAATCCACAAACTTTAAATTTAACTTTATTTTAATGATTGAATAGATCATGGAGAATAATATGCTATCTTTTGAATAATATGTTATTTCAAAAGATAAAAATACTATTCTATAATGGATTCAAAGATTAAGATAAAGAGGGATTTCTTTTTATTCTATATAAATATGACATAGAGACTAATATACTATCTCAAGAGATATAAATATCATTCTACGATGGATTTGGATACAATAATGAAAAAGTTTTAAAGTTTGTTTGGTCTACATTTCAAGAATTTTCATTGATTTCAATGGAAATTTATTAAGATTCTAGAATATTTCTAAAGTTGTTGTTATTTTTGTGCGTACATAAAGCTTTATATTTAAGCATATTAGACACTCTACATTTCATTTGGAAGTTTAGTGTAATGTGCTTGTAATATATGCTTGAATATGAATGAATTGGTTAATACATTTGAAATATAAGAGTTTTCTTGTGATGATTTAGTGAGATTCAGCTTCACCCACTTGACCCTAATGAATAGATGTTATGATGATTGTTGGTGGAAATTAAGTTTGACTGAGTCATCCTCCTCAATGACATCCCACGTTAACATGTGAAAGGGGTCATTTTGGGTGTGACAACCACCTCCTTAACATCATGGTAGAGATCCATAATCAGAAGTTACTCAAAATTAAAAGTAGATATAAATGTGATACCAATGATGAATTTTAATGTAATTTTGGGAATGGAGTGGTTAGTTTAACACTTTGACACAATTTGAATGATGGAAGAAAAGAGTGACAATTCAATTTAGCTCAAGAAACCATTTTGATTTTCTTGTGATAAGAATATAATATCTTCTCTAATAAGTACATTAAAGATTGAAACATATCTACAAGGGGTAAATTTGTATTTGTGATAACGATTGAGGTGTTGAATAAGGATATTCAAGTATTAAAAAATATTTTAATGGTTGCAAAATTTCCTGATGTATTTCTTGAAGAATTGTACTTTTGCCACCGAAATGAGAAGTTGGATTTGAAATTAATGTGTAGCTAGAGTCATCGACAATATATAGGTCTCATTATATAATGGCTCCTAAAGACTTGCAAAAATTAAAATGCCAGCTTTAAAAATTAATGGATAAAGGTTTTATTAGACCATAAAACAATTCATCTTGGAGTACACATGCACTTTTTGTTAAGAAGAAAGATGGATATATGAGAGTGCATTTATTATAAATGGTTGACTAAAGTGACAATTAAAGATAAGTATATATTACCCAGGATTGATGACTTATTTGATCAGTAAAAAGATGCTACTATATTTTCTTGGATAAAATTGATATAACTAAGATAATATTTGGAACTAGAAATGCTAATTACAAATTTTTAGTGATGCAGTTTGATTTAATGAATGTACTTGTCATTTTTATGGATTTTATGAATCAAATTTTCAAGAATATTTTGATTAGTTTTTTTTACTATATTCATCTATGATATTTTGATTTATTCTAAGATTGGTAAGGATCATGCTGAAGATTTGAAATTAATTTTAAAATTATTGAAGTAAAATCAATTCAATGCAAATTTTTAGAATGTGAATTTTTGCCAAGTATTGCATTTTTGTGCCATTTCATAAATTATTATGAAATTTCAATGGATCCTCAAAAAGCAAAAGAAATAATAGAAAGATCTATGCCAAAGGATGTCATAAAAGTTCATACTTTTTGGGTTTAATAGGTAATTATAAGGGATTTATTAAAAGACTTGCATATATAGGTGTCACTATCAAAGTTAAAGAAAAAAAACATTAAATTTGAATGGACCACTAAGTGTGAGAACAATTTCTATAATTAAAAGGGCATTTGACAATTACACCAGTATTAACTATCTTATCAAGAATAGAAGGATTTAATAGTTACATTGATGAATCATTGAAAGGATTAAGATGCATTTTAATGTAGAAAAGAAAGTGATTGCACATGCATCAAGACAATTGAAGTTATATAAAAAATTTATTCAAGGCATGATTTAAAACTAACATTAGTTTCGTTCTCACAAAAAATTTGAAGACTTTATTTATATAAAGTGAAATGTGAAATTTTAATTGATAATCAAAGTTTGAAATATATATTCACACAAAAAGAATTAAATTTAAGACAAATAAGATGGCTTGAACTCATTAAATATGATGAATTTGACATACAATATTATTCTAAAAAAAAGAAAATGTGATAGCTAGTACTTTGTCATAGGTCTAAATGTGTTATAAGCTAGATGGTTATTAAAGAATCTGAGCTAATAAAAGAAATGAATGCTTTGTAATTAGAGAACAAATAATTTGATGATATTAGATGTTTGTATCAAATGATTTTGAATCCAATTTTAGTAATGATTATAAAAAATTAGTTGAACAAGTCTAGTTTAGAAAGAGGCATGAGATTACTCATGATTTAATAAGTATTATTAAAAATAAAATGTGATTGTGGGTACCCATTGATTCAAAATTGAACTATAATTTTATAAGAAGCTAATGATTTTGGCTACACTAATCATCTAAGTAGCATTAAAATGTATGAAGATTTGAAATTAACATTTTGGTGATTGGGTATGATAAAAGATGTCCAATATGTGTCTAAGTGTGAAGCCTGTTAGATTAGGGAGATAGAACATCAAAGACTAAGTTGATTGTTTTAGTTGTTACCTATTCCTAAGTGGAAGTAGGAAAAGATTGCAATAAATTATATTATAGATTTTACCAGATTCAAAGAATATCATAATAGCACGTGGGTGATAATTGATAGATTAACTAAATTAACTCAATTTTTTGTATCAAGTAGATAGATTTAGCGAACTTGTTGGCCATTTTGTATGTGAAAGAAATTATTAGAATGCATAGCAACTCGAAAGTAATTGTATAGAATAGAGATGGAAGATTCACTTCTAGAATGTGCAAAGGCATACATGAAAGTTTGGGTACAAAGTTACACCTCAGTATAGCATTCCATCCACAAATTAATGGACATTCAAAAAGGATGATTTAGGTGCTAGAAGATTCTTTGAGATTATGTAATTTAGATTTTGGAGAAAGCTAGGAGGATCAAATTCTAATGATCAAATTTGCTTAAAATAATAGTTATTAATTGTGTATAAATTGGTGTTGACCACATTTTTGAATGAGGTTAACATCACTTCTAAAATCAATGATTAGGACACCTAATCTTAGATTAGGAACTTCTTAATTAAGTACTCAGGACACTATACCTAGTGACCCAATTCACCCTTCTTGGGTTTGATCTAACCTAATGGGCATAGGTGGACTTGACCCAAATTCCAAATTTGGATTAATTCAAATAAAATTTAAATAATTCAAAATTAAATCAAATTAAAACAAATGAATGAATCCAAAACTAAGCCAAACTCAAATCTAGTCAACTCATTTGACATAGGTTTGACTTAGTTGACCCGCCAAGTCAGAAGGTCAACCCACAAAAATTTGACCAAATTAAATCATTCTAAATGTTCCAAATGATCAAGTAAATATGTTTGATCATGAATCTTATAAAATTTAAATTTATTTGGGCCTTAATTAGGTTAATTAGACCACTTAGTCTAAATAACCCTAAATGGGTCCTATTGGATTCAAACCCAAATCAAATTGATATCAATTCAATTTGATTACTCAAAATCATTTGGAAATGATAATTAAACACAATTAAACTCATCCTTGGGTCCAATTTGCTCAAATCGGTCATTTGACCCAAATGAAACCCAAGCTTAACCCATTAAGCCCTCTTTGGGTCAAATGGGTTCAAATTGAAATTCACTTGAAATTAAATGAAATTAATCAGTCCAAATCATCTCACACTTGTGAGAAATATGATTAGAGTTCAAACCCAATTCAATTAAGTAAAATTAATCATTTGAACTCAATTGGAATCAAACTTAATCAATCATCAATTAAAAGGGTTGAAATGAAATAAAATCCAAAATTAAGTCAAATCTAAGTGAATTAATTAAATCAAAACTTAATCAATCATAAATTAAAGATGATTAAGCTCAAAATTAAAAAAAAAATCAAAATCAAATCCTTTGAATCTAAATGCTTGGATTAGATTCAAATTTTCAATCTAATTGAAATGGATTTGGACTTAACCTCAAATTCATCTTGAGCTTGAGTTGGGGTAGCCATATATAAACCTAAAGGCTTTAATAGTGACGCCATAAGTCAAGAAAATTTTTTTTAAAGAGATGGAATAATGGGAAGGGAGGACTTAAAGATCTATAAAAAGATACAAGTCTCATTATTCTTTCTTCCACACTTCATTCCACCTCTTGGCTTCAAGAGGATTGGATTCATTCCAATCAATTGAAGGCCACTAAGAAGAAGCAAAATAAAATTTTGCTTTCTCCAAGAGGAGAAGTAAGAGAAGAAGAAGAAGGAGCAAAAAAGAGATCCAAGGCTTGACCAAATAAGGAAGAGGGGGAAAATGCCATCCTCCCTTCTAAACTCTTATTCAAACTTGCTCAGAAGGCCAAAGGGGATTGAATCCACCCCTTGGCCGACCTTACCGCCATTGGTGGCCAAAATCTAGCCAACCTAGAAGGCCAAGGATATGGCTCTCAACAATGTATTGAAAAGAAAGAATGAGAGCCTATTTCTCCCCTGTTTTCATTCTAAAGTGTTCACCAATGGAGGAGATAAAGAATTGGATCATTCTCCATCCCCCTGCCACTGGCACACTAGAAAATGAGTGAATATTGCGACCATCGAGCCTCCTCTAATGGTGATATGCAAGGGACAATATCCCACCTCTAATTGAATGTTCAAGTGGTCAAGGTGGCCTCAAACAAATCACCACCCCGACCTCTTATTGCCAGTGAGCCAAAAAACATTTGAACCCAACATAATCCAATCCAAGCTTGGTCTAGGAGGTGATCCACTAGGAGACAAGCCACCAAATTGTGTCCATGATGTTATCACATCGAGGCAAAGCTATTGGAGTTGATCCCATTTCCAGTGATCTTTGGAATCAAGGTACGCTCCATCACTAACCTCCGGCATTCAGTTTTGGCCCTTTGTGAAGGAAATTTGATCCCCATGAGGATCAAATCGTATAGATTGGTTGCAAATTGATCTTTGATCATTTTGTAATTGAAATCAAGTCAAAATTCATCAGCGATCGCCAGATATTCAACAAAAATGATGGATGGCATCTGTCTCTTGATGGAGACATGAGGGAGATGATCTACACAATCCAATCCTTCTATTTGAAATGGATGGCCAAGATCTAGCCAGACGATCCGATTAATTCCCTTAAGGAGATTGTGGATTGAATCAAGATTGTCCCATCTTCGATTGGGTAATCAAGATTTGTCCTGTGTGGCACCACTTTTGACACAAATGCCATGCAGGATCCACATGCCACTATGCCATGTGGCGAAGGTGCCACGTCGGCTTGCAGCTTTAAAACAATAAATCTCTTTTTATTTATTAAAAAATCATTAAAAATCATAAGAATATTTAAAAATTATAGAAAATTAAATATAAATTCAATAAATGCAAATTTGGGCTCTATGGATTCATCTTAATGAGAGGAATCCATTAAAATTGAAATCCCCAATTAATTTTGGGTATTTTTGACCTTAATTTAACTTTGAATGAATTCAATCAAAACTTAGTTAATCACAAACCATTAATCCAATACAAATAAAACTTTGGGGAATTGAACTTGAGGTTAAAACACACCTTAGAAAAGTTTCATGAATTATTTCAATGCAATTCATGAGATATTAAATTTTAAATCCCAAACCTCAATTTTAATTAAATAAATTAAAATAAAATGGAATAAATCATGAAATTGAATTGAATCAATTCAAATCAACTTAATAAACCCTAATGAACTTAAAAACATTAATGAAACTCATTGGAACTCAATAAATCACAAAATGGCTTAATTTGATAATGAATTGAATTAAATAATTTAAATAATTAACCAAAGTTTAATTAAATCATAATAAATCAACCAAATATTTAAAAATTATGAATGAACCCTCTTTAGAAACATATTTCAAAGAGGACTTAATGAAAAATAAAATCTCTAAAAGATCTTCATTAAATTAGGATTAACTAGTTTTAGTGAAATAACTAAAACCTTAATTACACCTTAATTATGAATCTAATCAAGATGAAACTTTGAAAATATGAAATCGGCATGAAATCCCACTTGTATAAAAATTTCAAACCCAATTGACCTTTGGATTGTGAATTGTTGAATTTCAAATCTCTAGGTCAATATAAATCAAATAATGAATTAAAGAAAATTCACAAAATCATAAAATTCATAAAGTAACTTGAAATCATCTTCATTAACATTAGAAACACTTAAGATAGTTCTCCAACATCCTAAGTCAAAGAACTTAATCATTTCCATACTTAAGGATTAGTGAAATTAATAATGCATGTTAGGCTTGATTAAACCTTAAGCTAATGAATTCATAATCAAACACTTAATGAAACCCTAAATCCATAATCAATCTAACCCAAGAATGAAAACTTTAACCTAAATTCCTTAGGTTAGCATAAATCAAATCAAATAAAATGAAAATAATTCAATGAATCAAAAGATCAATGTAAATAAAATCAAATCATTAATGCAAACTAAATCAAATGAAATAATTCAAACCAAATCAAATTAAAAAAATAAATTAAATCAAGAATAAAATTAAATCAAATCAAAAGAAATAAAATGAAGTGTCAAATTGCAAAGAAAAAAAACATAAAACAGTAATCCAAAATCCAAATTGAATTCAAACACAAATCATCTAAATGAAATTAAAAGGATTAATTAAGATATTTATGGATCTTAATTAGACCTTTGGGATGAATCTTCATTTTATGATGAAGGTTTTATTTCATTAGGGGTTAGGATGTTGAATAGAATGGGTTCCACCCAAAAGTGCAATATATTCTACTCTTCATTCTTGAAAATCTAAACTTTAGTTTAATAAAATAAAAGTGAAAATGAAAATGAGAACAAATAACTAAATCATTTGAATTGAAACAACCCAAAGGTAAATTTCAAATAAACTAAAAAAAAAGCAAATTTAAACTTGAACTAAAAAGGCCTAGCAAAGTCTTGCTACACAAGCCTGTTTCCTTCACACACTAGATCATTAGGTCATAGACCCTAGACTTAGGTTAGGCCGATTTGTGATTCTTTATAATTCTCTATATTGTGATGTGATGTGCTTCACATGTCTTTGTGATGTATTATTTTATACTGCATGTCTAGAATTATTTTCCCATTAGACTGGATGATAGGACATTCTTTTTAGATCTAACATATCTTCTACAGAGGGCTATGTTAGAAAGGAATGTTATCATAAATAAATTAAAAAAAATACTATTTTCTTGTAGGTGTGCTTAAGTTTGTAAGCATAGCCCATAGGATAGGTGGGCTTGGCAAGTAGCTAATGCTAAGCCCGTATGACTACCGTATGCTATTTGTATTTTCCTAACACCTATTTTGTAGGGCTTAGGATTCATTTTTGAATTCAAAATATAAATTTGAGCTTAGAATTAGGTTAGGATCTATGAGGTCTAGGATTAGCAGACGATAGGTGCAGTGGTCCCCTGAAGCCCAATGGATAACCCTAAAGAAGGAGATAATCCTGGAAGGAGACCCATAGATCTATACTTATAGTTCTAGGCTGAGCTATATAAGGGCAGAGCTAGACTGCCCATTTGTTCTTTCTTCCAGGGTGCACATTAGTACCCGACTATATTGGCTTTCATTTAATTAAATTGGCTTGATTTATTTTGGGTGTACAATAGAATCAACCTATTTTTTTAGATTTCTTTCTATGTTGTGTTTTCCTGTGATGGATGCCTGGATGATTAGCCTCATAGGGAAAATTAAAATTTTTACCCAATTTAAATTGAAACAATCAAAGCAAAAATAAAGAAATTTAAAACTTCACTTAAATTAAAACCTTAAGGAAAAATTTAAAATCAATTAGAAATAATTAAGTCTTAAAAATCATTCAATCATATTGCTTCAATCCTTGAATTCGGCAACTTCTCCCATTACACATAAATGGCATCTGACCTGTGAGGATGATCACCTTTTTTGGAAAGTCTGTCTTCTCTCAATGATTTGACCCATAATCATTTCTAATTGCATAGCATGTAGGCATAAATTACATACCCAAGACCTCAAATGAATCATAAATCAAAACACTTAATAATTTGAAAAATGTGCATTAGTTAGATGCATTTCATACCCTACATGATCCTAGGAATTAGAGAGTGAGTCTAGGATTCTTAGATTTCTTTCTTAAAAATGCAACAGTCCAGCCATCTTGCATTCATAATACTTGGCATCAATAATTTAAAATACGTTTATGTGGTGTTTGCTGGCAGCTCCTCCAGGCAGGTTGTAAATCGAGAAGAGTCAACGATATGTTGGTTCCCTCAAGTGAGAGGAATGACTGATAATTCTCAAAATGAAACTAGGTCGAGCATTTGACATGTGTTAGAAGCGCTTGTAGACTAGGTTCTAAAGCATCCTCCTTGGAGTAAGTCATTAACCCTAGACATTTTTGTAGTCTTATGTTGCTAGATTCTAAGTCCTAGGTTTTTGAGAAAACATCAACTCAAAATCTAAATTAAAATTTAAAATTTAAAGCCTAATAATATGATAGTTGAAATGCCTAACGGGCATCCCAATATCAATAGGCATTTCCTACCTCATCCCATTTGGCTTTCAAAAATAACTCTCTCCATTTTGGACTAATCCCAATTGAAATTCCAAAAATCAATCCATTTAGCACCTTATGAAGCATCATTATATGATAGGAAATGCAGAACTCCATTAAACTAGTTGAAGTTGGAGAAAGACAATTAATAATCTATAGTTAGTGGATGAAGCTACAAAAAAATCAGATTCATGAAAAAAAAAGATTAAAACTGCTTAGGATTGTCAACATAATTACTAGGAACCACCCAAGGCACTAAATGTTGGAATTTAAAGTTGATGATTTTGTATTTTTAAAAATCAGACCTATGAAAGGTGCAAGAAGATTTGGTTAGGGAACCAAATTAAGTGTTAGAAACAAAAGACCATTTAAATTATTGAGAAGATTGGTAAAGTTGGTTACATCCTCCACTGTCAACTAAAATGTGAAATATTCATTATGTTTTGAGAAAATGGAATACTTTTGCAAATCAGAGAATTCTACTTGAATAAATTGAATCATAAAATGATTTATTTTTACATTAAAGGATTTTGAAATTAGATGTTAAAAAGCTGTGAAACAGGTAAATTTCTTAAGGAAAAGTAAAGTGGAAGGGCAAATAAAAAAGCGATGCAACTTGGGAAAGAAAATGAGAAATGAATCAAATTTTTTTTATTTGTTTAAGATATTATTAAGAAAATAAATGCCGAGGACAAAATTTTCTTAAGGAAGAAAGATGAAAACCAAAAACTTCAAAAGTGTGATTAAAATTCGTCCAAAAATTTGTGACTCTCTTTCCACGTATCTTAAAAAAGACTAGATATATTTTTAGAAAATTTTACACTTCATTTTGATCATTTCAATATATTTAACTATATATAAATAAATAGTTTAATAAAAATTATTTGTAAAAAATCATTTTCTTTAGTTTCATTAAATTTATTGTTCACACTATTGCATTGCAGCAAATCACCGAGCAAGTGCTGCAGCAAGATGCTATAGCAAATCACTAAGGCAAATATTGTACCAAATCACCACAGTGGATACTGTATTAATTTACAGTAGCGGTACTATATCAACTGATTGATTTAAGACTTATATCAATCTTGATGTATTTAAATTGTGGGGTGGATAAAAAGCTTTAGCTCTTATGTTTGGCGAGAAACAGAAGAAATACTGAAACTAGGTGCAGAAGGAAAGGGAAGGAGAAGGAGAAGGAAGAAAACATAGGATAGAATAAGAAAAAAAAAGAGTGGAAGAGAAGGAGAAGGAAAAATGAGAAAAGCACAAAAATGAAGAAAGTTCGTTTCTCTCGTTATTTGAAAACTGTGTCAATTTTTGTCCATAGAAATCTAATTTTCATATTTCCTCTTTAAATCAATTTGATTTTTAATTAGTGGGTTTCAAAGATTTGAATGAGGGGGAAGACTTTTGAGATATATATTTTTTTTCAGGATAATTGATTTAGGTTCAAGTTATAATATAAGAATTGGAAATAAATTGAGAAAATTGGTATTTTTATATTGCTTAAGAAGGGACAAAACGTCGAGGAGATAGAAATAAACAAATTTGCTCCAAGAAAGATCCTATAATAAAGGTGATATACTCAAACCTTAATACACAAAGCAAATAAATTCTTAGAGTTAATGTTTATAGAATTTTCTTTCGATTGAACATATTATTATCAACTAGTGTTTATGGGTAAATTACTATATTTTCATATAATCACCCCTTTTAAATAATTTTTGGATATTTATAAAAAAAATGAAAAAGATGAGAATTACTTCACAGTATTATGTATGATAAACAATCAAATGCAAACTTTATTATATCAAATTTTCTTAGCACATACTGATGCAGGGTAATTGTTTACAGGCGCACAATCATTCTAAATATGTACGAAGTCTTAAAATAATGTTGTGCACAAAGAAAGAAAATTCTAATAGGTCATATCATGTAGAATATGTAGACAAATGATGATGACTTGTACAAGAAAAGGTAAAAGTTTTAATGAGATGAGCCTTAAAAGAAAAAATAACAAAAGATTCCTGACTCTTGATACTAAAGTTAAGGCAATCCAACGTGTATCAAGGGTCTCTTGATAATTAAAATGTCGGGACGATCAAACTTTTTCAACACTTGTAATGGTTGACGGGCTAGGCGACTTAATGATATGAATGTGTCACAACCTACAAATATTACATGACATTTCTTAGACTATGAATAGTAAAAGAATTAGAAAAAATGAAGAGAAAAATATGCAATAAAACTTAAATATTTTAATATTTAAATGATGAGTTTTTTAATCTACCGACACATGCAGTTATTACTTATAATTTTCTTCCACACATGTAATTATAAAAAGTATTTCTTATTTAAGATTGCTATATTAAATCAAATATATGCATATGATTAAAAATGCTTGTGTTAGTATAAAAGACTAGCAAGTATGTTAGTATTTCTTACTCTTATATTTGAATCTTATACTATAGTTGATTATCCCAATGAATCATTAATTCAAATAATGTTATATTGATTATTATTTCAGGAAAAATAAAATAGTTGGTGGAGCCTTAATCAGGTGATTTTGTTTGGGTATTATATCATTAATTTTGATGAAAAGTTTAAAATATATGATAAAGAGAAAATATATTCATAATGTAAATTATAGATTATCTCTAGTTTTTGTATAAAGCTTATGAATTTTATTAGAAGATTTGTAATTCATTATGATGACTCAAATTATATATTCTTTCATAGTAATAACTCTAAGGAATTTGTTTTGATGATCATGAGAATGTAAAAAAATTATTATATCGACCTATGTAGCCTAATTTTCTACTTACTTGATCCTAATGTATGAAATCAAGAATGCTTTTTGATAGGAAATGTGTAACTGGATTGTTTACCACTATTCCAAGACTTCCTAAGTTAATTTCATATCCTATGTTGTTTTAACAATAAACTTTCAACTCATTTAACTAGTTTTTGCATGACTAACCTCATTTCACAAATGCCTCTACAACTTTCAGGTAGAGCTACTCTTGAATATCAAAGCTCAACAATATCAATGTTAACTAAACAAATAGACTTGTCATTCTCCGTTCTAAAAATATAGTTCAAGCTAGAATCAAATAAGTAGCAAAGATAAAGAAAATCAACTCAATCTATCCTTATCATTACAAATAGTGTAATTTATTTTTCAATAGAACCATCAAATTATGATCGAATGAGAACCATGCCACAGAAGTCATCACACTTAGAAAAATATTTGATATTCTTAAATCAAGTGGTATTCTTTAGCTTGCAATTTTAATGGCATCAACTTCTACAAATAAATTATATAATAAAAACATGGCTTAGAAGCCATTAGATCATAAACCATGGAATAAAACATTGTTGATATTTTAAACACTCATACAAAATTAGATATGGTAAAATCAAGTAGATGTTATGATATTACTCTTTTTTTTCATGAAGGTAGGTATTTCATTGATTATTTAAATAATACATGTAATCCAAAAGTACAAAAAGACATAGATAGAAGGGAGAGAAATTACAAAGCTATAGAACTGATGAAAGGCATATCCAAGTTATCACTATGCACAAGTAAATGTAATTCCCTGTCTAGTGTTCTAGAGAAACAAAATTGTTGAATCTAGGAGCCACGGCTAGCCAGCAAGTTTATTAGTCAGTTGCCTTCTCTCCAAAGTGTGGGAATAAGAAGTATGAAGGCTCTTTATCATACTTCTAAAAATTTGAGAGTATTAATGATGAACCAAGGTGAGGAATGGGTCCTTTTCTCCCTTAATAGCTGAATAAAGATCAATGAATCAGATTCAATCCAATATTCAAGGTGTGGATTCCTGGATGCAAACAAGAGAGCATAATAGCAAGCAGCTACCTTAGCATGTATGGGTGAGAGAACAACATAAGGCATGGAGAAATGGAGAAGATAACTATTATTCATATCCCTAAAAATTCAACCAATTCTAGCCCTCTGATTATCTGTATTGTTGACTATCCACCTTGTGTATCTCACCATTTGATTTGATGATAACAAACCTTGTGTAATAAGAACTAATTATCTCTTTGTAGGATAAATTATTCACTTCAATGATTATGAATGTCTTTATTAATTTAGATTTATATTGATGATAAAAAATATATATATATTTGATGCTAATAATCAAGTTAAATTCAAGTGTGCAGAAAAATTCTTCAATTCCAAGTTCTTTAATCAATTCAGAATACTAAAGCTATTGGACTTGAACTTGTTGAGAATTTTTCTAGTATTAACTATATTAAGGAAAATGAAAAGCTCACTAAAATAAAATAAATCATTCATTCATTTGAAAATAACATATTTTAGAATTATTTATAAATTCTACATTTCATATGTACAATTAGACTTCAAATGATTCATTTTGGATAATGTGAACTAAATGCATTAACTTTGTTCTATTTATTGTGCTTCCATAAAAGTTAAATTAGGTTCACATTTTATTAAATAATTCTCATGCTTAGGCATGTTCATTATCCATTTATTCAATGCATGAATCTAAATTATCCAAAAATTATTCAAGATATTGTTTTTCTCCCTCATATTATCCTACTCTTCTCTCTCCTATCCTATCTTTCATCCTAAACCTTTTTGGCCGAATTTTTTCATAATTATTTGCTAAATAAATTATGTGAGAGTTATTTAAATTATTTCTATAATTATCCCACATTTTTCTAAATTTTAAAAATCATCTATTTGAATCTTTAATTAGAATTTTTTTGAATTCAAATTAAATATTCTCTTGATACATGTGCAAATTTGAACTTATTTTTATTTGGCCTATGATTGTTTATAACTACATCTCATTTTAGGAATAAATTTTACACCCCAAAGGCCTTAAATGAATTATAAGTCAAAACATTTAAAAGCTAAAAATTGTTGCATTAGTTAAGTGCATATCATACCTAATATGATCCTAGGAATTATGGAGTGAGTTTAGGTTCCTAGATTCTTTCCTAAAATATAACAACTCAACCATCTTGCATACATAAGACTAGCATCATGGATTTAAAATTTTTCTTAAGTAGTATTAGCTGCCAGCCCTTCCAGGCAAGTGATAAGACCAAAAGAGTCATGGATAGGTTCCTTTCCCCAAATGAAAGAAAGAACCAATAATTCCCAAAAATTGAATTAGGTCGAGCCTTTGACTTGTGTCAGAAGAAGCACTTGTAGACTTAGTTTCTAAAGCATCTTTCTAGGAATAAGTCTTTAACCATAGACATTTTTATAGTCTTGTACTTCTAGAATTTAAGTCCTAGATTTCTAATAAAATATCAATTCAAATCTCAATGCAATTAAAAAATATAAAGCCCAATGGTAGGATAGCTGAAAATGCCTACTAGACATCCCAGTATTTATAGGTATTTCCTACTTTATCCCAATTGGCCTTAAAAGAACTCTTCCCCATTTTAAGTGTTCCTTTTTAAAATTAAAATTTAACCATTCTTTTGAACCAACTTTGAAATCCAGTTAAATAACAGCTTATTTCTTTAATCGAGAGTATTCTTAGAAAGAGATCTTTATTCCTAAGATGTAATTAACTATAAAGGCTTGCCTTTATAGGGTACTACGATCCTAATATAAAATAAATCTTGTTATACTTTTTCATGTAGTTCAAGAGAAGAATCTTTGGAATATTAAAATGACTCATTAATCATAGGGTTCATTGTTTAAGTAATCAAATCCATTATAATATAACATATTTATCTTCCAAGATAATATGCTTATTCCTTAATGATGAATTTCATTACCTAAATAAGATATTTCTAAAGTCTAAGTGGTGTCACAAATTTTTTCCACAGCCGCCTCCCCTATCACCATCGTTACAAGAGGCACACCCTTCTTTTTTTACTTCCTCATCCACCATTCTTCTTGTAAGCTTGTTTCCACTCATAATAATAATCATGCTTCTCTTTTCTATCCCTCTATTTTTTATTTGCATAGTAAGGCTTTTTTTTCATCATAATGGTCATTATTTAATTTCAATTAAAATTGTTTTAAGGCTTTTCAATATGGTTAGAAGAAAGAAGAAGAGCATAAATGAACATAGAATGAACCTGACCTAGAAACATAGCATGCAAGTTGATATTGAAAGGGGTAAGAAAATCTATGTGTATTTGAGATGTAATTATTCTGATTAAGTTGTGAAAAGGGGGTGTGATAACTTTGAAAGAGAATCTGTTCGACTCTCACAATACTAATGCTTATAGGGTTGTTGGGAATAAATTGATGGATAAGAAGAAACATATACATTGGATTGCATTTATAACACACTATATAAATATTATGTTTAAGATACTTTTGACTTGCCACAACATAAATTACTTTGAGCAAGAAAAAAAAGATTAACAAATTTATCTAGGAGCACAATTGGGTGTTGACACTCAGCTTTTAAAAAGTTTACAAAAAATGAGCTTCTATGATCTATTGCTACTAGATTTGTCACTACTTACCTAACATTACTGAGTATATTGCATGTGAAGGAACCTTTGAAGGCCATATTGACCACCACTCGATGGTTGAACTATGCTTGGTCTAATAAGCTTGAAGAAAGAGAAGTAAAAAAGATTATTTTGAATGAAAGATTTAGGTTTAGTGTGTGCCATAATGACAATCAAACTCTTAATTCAAGTCTTGAAAATGATCAATGTAGAAAACAACCAATCATGGTCTTCATTTATAATACAATGGATGAGGAAAAGGGGTTAATTGTATAAAACTTGAGAGGAGAGGAGTCAAACTATAAGGATATTTGAGAGATAGTTGATGAGATTTTAGATCTTTAGCTTCATCACCGTTTGCATGTCACACGATATTATCTAAATTCTACTGCTAATATGCTAAGAATAAGTCAACCAATCATGAGATGAAATTTGATTTATGTCATTACATGGATAGATTTCACATCCAAGAGAGCAAGACAAGTCCAAACCTTGATGCATTTCAGAATGTTAAAGGTTATTTTTTTTAACTTACAATAAACTAAACATACTATTGGAAGCATTCCCTGTGTATTTCTTATGATTTCTTTAGTTAGAGTCTGAGCATGATAAAATATAGTTGTTATTGCTCATTTTAATTTTATTTTTTTTCAACATTAGTTGATAGTTTATTCAATTTGATTATGACACCCTAGATGTACAAAATGCCTAGGCTTACTTATTTGTCATTTGGTAGTGAATATAATTGGAGTACATATAATCAAGTTAGTACCAAAAGAGCAATCGGCTAACAACCCTGAACATGAACTCCTTGATATACATTATGCATAAAAAGATACTAAAGGGCAATGATTTTAAGAAAGGGCCTTTAGAGACTAATGAAGATCCACTAGTCTACAATAATGACTTACCATCAGATGAT
Organism: Cymbidium sinense; assembly: GCA_021442155.1. Taxonomy (NCBI): domain Eukaryota; kingdom Viridiplantae; phylum Streptophyta; class Magnoliopsida; order Asparagales; family Orchidaceae; genus Cymbidium; species Cymbidium sinense. Next base: position 27,379,071 of record CM038228.1, on the reverse strand, counting down.
GAATGACTTATGGATGATGCCCATGAAGGTACATAAGCTGATTTGTAAGAAGGAAATCTCAATATTGATTCATTTGACGAGGACAAAAAAAATGCTAGTATTAGTGAGTATAATACAACACAATTAAAACTTAATAAGAAATAAATTCAAAAGTTGTAACCACTAACACAATTATTATTTTAAAGAATAATTGATATTTTTATTGATTTTTCTTTATTAAGTAAGAGGAAAGTGGTAAAGATAGGAGATGAGGAGGATGATTAATAGAATATTAATACTGAGAATGAAGTAAGAAAGAAGGCTATTTATTATGATGATGATTTAAATAAAGATTAAAGAATGATGAGAGTGTTAGAGATTTCAAAATTTGCAGATTTTAGTACTATTTTCTTCTTATATTTTCTTTTTTGGGAGTGAGAGAGCATGACTATTTATATTCTTTTGTTTTGTTATGTGTTGAACTTATGTTTGCTTGACACTATCTACTTCGTGATTTGATGTTATCATATTTAGATGTTAGTATTTTACTTCCTACTCTTCATTCGATGTATTTTACATTACACAAATTTTTGATTGTAAGACTTACGCCTTAAAACTCCTTGATGCTTAAATCTCGCTTCACCAATAAAAAATGCCTCAATACCCAGAAAACACAATTTTAAACCATTCTACTAACTACTATAACACCCAAAGTCCTTCTGATTTTTGAAAATGATGATGATGAGGATGTTTAACAACCTTACAATTCAAATGAGAGCACTTGACTATTGACTCTCTTGTGAATAGGTTTCAAAATCAATTTACGAAACAAGGCAAGAATGAAAAATAAAATCTATCATTCACATATTATCACAAGATGTCAACCAAAGTGATCCTAATATGCCATTTATAGTTTTCATATTCCAAAATATTTCACATCCTAAGATATCATGCTATCTCTCTCTCTCTCTCTCTCTCTCTCTCTCTCTATATATATATATATATATATATCTCAATTATTGATTATTACCCAAGATGTGCTTATATCAATTTTTAGTTATAAATATTGCTTAAAAACATAAAACACATAACACTGTTGTAGCTAGTCCCAAGTCTATGACACCAACAAACTTCACCTGAGAGAGTTCTTTTATGCCTAATAAAAAGAAATAGAAGACTGATGATGATGATTGGATACAAAAGTTTGAACTTCAACAAATACAAGCAAACATTTAAATACACCTAAATATATTTATATAAAAAATACTAACATATATAAAGAGTTAAACTTCCAGCTCATATGACCACAATCAACTTAACATGAATAAATACTCAGAACATAAAAAGTTGCAACTTTGTTCTGTTCAATCAACTAACCATTAAACCAACACAAATAAGCTTAAATTTTGTTAATTAGCTAAAATATTATCCATATTCACCTTCTATGTTATCAAGCCTAACACAAAGAAATCAAGCTAAGGACTATCAACTTCATCTACAATTGTCCTTTTGATGACTCAATTGTCTAAGAATTATAAATTTCATAAAACAATGTCCTTTAAAACTCAATTGTATAAGAAATTATAATTTTCATAAAACTATGTCCTTTAAAACTCAATTGTATAAGAAATTATAATTTTCATAAAACTATGTCCTTTAAAACCCAAGAAGCATAAACCATGTATTCTCCATAATTTTAAAATTGCATTCGATGATTTTTAACAATAACATAGAAAATAAAAGTAATTTTAAATGAATATATTTCTTTATTTTTCTAGCTCTTATTGACAAATCAAGCTAGCTCTTGTTCAAGTTCTAGTTGTTCGTAAATGAGCTAACATATCTTTTTCAAGCTAGGAAACGAAAATAATTAATCATGAGCTATTTTCTAGTATGAGCAAATGCAATGCTACAAAACATCTACAAATTTGAAGCTAATGTCATTCCAGAAAAATTCAAAAAAATAATTCAAGGACCATAAAATATGTAAAATGAGTCGTAGAAACTAAATTAAAATGAAGTTAGCAAATGAAGTTTGATACTATAATTATAATATAAATCAATTTATTGATTGATTTATATTAACATTATAAATAAACCGTACATCAAACCTTCATTAGCACTTGAGGGTATTTTTTCAGGCTCTACTCTCTCCAGCATGAATACATGAAAACAAAGCTTGCCGAGTTCTATCACAACATTAATAAGGGATATCTGGAATATTCAAATGTCCACTTACTAAGAGATAAAGCAAGGAAGGATGATGTTATTGAGTGTCAATTTAACCTGAGCACCACCACTACGCGCCAGTATCTGGTAATTTCGAGTAAAGATGGCTTTGTAATATCCTTTCTGCTTGCTACTTAAATCTACACGTTTGAGTTCTTTCTTCGGTGGCAGGCTCTTCATAAGAGCTTTCTTTTCTCCTAGAGTATTACCACATAAGATTGATCATCAATTTTCAGATAAACAACATTAATTGCCATAATATTAACTAGATAATCCACTATAAGCTGTCTTGTCACGGCGATATGAAAGACAGGATCAAATAATGTAAGACTGTGATTCATTTCAGTATTTAAACAATGCCTTATTCAATTTCTCGTAACCTTGAGCAACCGTGAAATAAAGAGATAAGAGAAGGAGAAAAGCTTAATTCTAAGCAGGAAATCCTATTATTATTATTATTATTATTATTATTATTATTATTATTTTGTAATTTCTCCATTGAAAATGACTATGAATCAAAGTAGTAGATTTGGAAGCATATGAGAGATTTTTTGGAGGTAAACTTAATTTGAGGTTTTTTTTAATCAAATTTAAGTAAGAAAGTTATGAAATTTGTATCTCATAGACTATTTTCGAAGGACATAATTTCAATGTCAACATAACGGTAATATTTATCTATGGTCGATCGTCAATTGTGCAAATTGTTATTTATTCAGTTTTTAAATTTATTTATTAATCTTTTATGTGTAAATTTGTATGTATTTAAAGTTCATCTGTAAGGTATCAGAAAGTTTCTACATCAAAAAATACATATTTATGTCCTACCATTCATAATTAAGCCATCTTGTATTAATTTAAAACGTTTGAGGTATTACGAGCATTTTTAACATTTTAAGAACATGTATTTTAGAAGGTAGGACAGCCGGTACTTAAGATTTATGTATGGATCCATAGAGTTGATTAGCTATTCTAAATGAATGATATATGTTGTTAAATGTTTAATAATGAAGATAAAGTGATTTTAATAAAGGTCATTTTATGTAGAATATGATGACCAAAATATATTTATGATAACTTATACAGGTAGGGAAACAAAGGTGGGCCCTTATAGATGCAAAGGATCCTTAACTAATTCAATAACAATAATGTCGAATTTTACCTATAATCCATTGAACTCTTTTTGGTTGAGTTCTCAAATCTAAATGTGTTATTTGAATCTAATACCATCCACTATCTTATAATGGCTAATAAATTAAGACAAACATACATGACATTTTATATGTTTGAAATAACAAATTTCATATTAAGTAATAAATGATACGGTCAAGCTACCAATCGTCTTGAACAAACTTTTAACTAGCTTTGCGACGCTAAACCAACAATGCTGAGGTGTTGTTGAAATAGTCAACTTAACAAATAATTGAAATATTACGACGCTAGCAACCCTGAGGTGCCACTATGATAGCACCTAGGTGCCATATTTTCAGCACCGAGGCACTTAATAAAAATGGATATGAATTACCAGCATAGGATCCAACACAATAACAATTGCCTAAGTCTACTGCTTGAGGATGCTTCACAGGTTAACATAAAATAAACCTAAATTACCCGCATATACCCCAACACATACATTAAAATGTAAATTTAATTTCTAAGAATGCTATGCTGGTTATTTTCTCGGTTGGGTCTTATGACTGGGTTCGGGTCAAAAAAATCTAATAATACCCTAATGATGGCCGTATTGATTGAATATATCTATCAGATGAGATAATTTCAAATTAAATGAAGTTCATTATTATAAATACTTAAAAAAATAATTTATCCACTTATCCACCATTATTTGTCGAGAGTGACAGATTAAGAAAACTATAGCTCACAAAAAGCCAAATGCCAAAGTAAATATATCATTATGTTCACACTCAAATAATCTCATGTTAGTAAGGATGTGACCCGTGTCCTCTGTCCGCATGATTTTTTCACCAACTAGCACCACATGAAATTCATTTATGACCAGAACCCTTTGACTAGGTGGCTTGGCCCATAAATGACTCCACTATATTATAGTTACAGTAATAGCCTTTATGTTCCCTAATCGCTTAGCCCTTTGAGTTATAAATGATAAAGTATATTTGATAGCCATAAATCCTTCTGTTAGCTAAGGTTGACTTAGATTTATCTTTTTAGGCAAATACCACCCCAGGTCTACAATAAGAAATTATACGACGCAAACCATGGTTGCTAACAAGGATTCTTCAGTAAAGTTGGGTCGACTACCTCCTTTGATTAAGTAGACTAGGGGTCATGACAACTCGGGATGATGAAATCATGAGATCTTAATTAGGCATGCCATCATTCCTGTCAATACATGCTTTAAGTTAAATGATAACTCCACTCACTACTATGATACACTACACATTAGTGATATATATCGTCCATCACACAAACATCTATAATTTATATGGCATTCCAAAGGGATGTAAATTCAATCCACATATCTGTTAAGTGAATCTAAATCATATTACAATTCCAAAGGAGGTATGTAAGCCTAAGTCATGTGTTTGTCACACTAGCAGTATTTTAATTGATGTAAGACTAACCATTACTTGTAATGCAAGCCCAACAATACACATATTTTTTGGCATTCCAAAGGGATATAAGTCCAGTCTGATGGCTTTCAAACCAATGTAAGTCTGATATATGCTTGCAAATCAAGTACAATGCCTTGCTAGTTTTTCTATAAATGTAATTCCAATCAAATCTATCCGTTCACCATGCGAACACCCCTACACTAAACCACTGGTCTACTCGAGATATCTAAGATGAGGCAACCCATGGCTGCTAATAAGCCTCTTTGGACATTATGGTTAACCCTCTGATGTTGGTAGACTGAAATAATATAGTCTCGGGAAGACAGAACCATGGGATCTTGATCAAGATTATTCTTCTATTTCCCTTAGGCAATCATCTATGCCATACCACGCAAACTATTAGACATCAATTCATATCAGGAAGATATGATTATTTTCAACCTTAATTGGTCAAGGGGGTAATTAGCTATAAAGGCTTGCATTCATAATAAGTAGAACCCAGATCTAAATAAACTCTAATATAATGCTTGGAGAAATCTGGTTGAATATATATATATATCAATATGACCCATGAGAAAATTTACTCTTAGCAATCTCAATAAAGATGATGGAGAGAATGCTCAAAAGTATTTTTTGTGAGCGATCAAGGGTTTAGGATGAGTACTAGCAATAAGGTTTAGACTTGGGAGGCCCTTGGATGCTTGAAGAAGACAAACCCATGAAGTGAAGATGAAGGCAAAAAATTGAAGACCCCCATAGCTTTATTTTAATTTGTACTTTAATTATAATTCGAGTTGTATAAGAGTAGAGCTTGTTTACCCAATTTCTTTTCCTTTTTGTAGTGTACAGTAGTACCTGGCTGCATCCTTTTATTCTCTTGATCAATAATATTTAATTATTATGTTTACATTGATTGTATAATAGAAATGACATGCTTTTTATAGGTTTCTTAAACATTGATTGTTTGTTGTATGTCCTAGATGCGTTAGGCTATTTAGAAAAAAATTTAAATTTTGTATCCTAATTAAAAACTTTAACTAAATTTTAAATCAACTAATAACTTCATTCTAAAGCCTAAGATTTTAATCAAGAAATAAAAAATTTATCAACCTCTTAGATGTATGGTTGTATGCACTAACAACATGTATGCATCTTCACTTCTTTCTTGAATATAGATCCACTCTTACATGATAACATACAAGGCTTGACTTGTGAGAACAGTTCCTTGTAGTGGGGAACACCTCTTCCCACTAATTTATCCCACAACCAAATTTCATCATACCTTTAGGCATAAATTCTCCCAAGCTCGAGTCTAATATAACTACTTAAAAATAAAATAAAATTTGCAAAATTTTATTGCATTAGTCTAAGTCATAATTTTCACACTGATTACAATCTACTCTCTTAGGAAGTAAGTTTAGGACTCTAGATTTAATTCTAATAAATAACAATCAAGCCATCTTGCATTTACATACAATTAGTCTACATGATTTTTTTAAATCATAGGAGATGTTAGCTGGCAGCCACTCCTCAAAGTTGTAAGCCTAAAAGAGTTGGGATCAGTCCACTCTCCCTTGTGAAAGTGAACTGATATATCCCACTTCCTTGAGTAGATTTAGGTCTAGCTCTATGGTATGCTAGAGTACCTTAAATATAAGTTCATTAACGACTTGTTTCTCCTTTTCTACATGTGTAACTCCTCACCACTTAGACATTTCTATAATCTTGTATTGTTGGAATCTAAGTCTTAACATTCTAATGATATGTCAATTCAAATACATATAATTTTCACCTTCAAAAATATATAGTTTCACTATAGGATAGGTTGAAGCACTCATTTGGCTCTTAGTATCATGGGTGCTTTCTACTTACCTTCATTTTGAATCCATAAAGAAGTCTTCCCATTTTGAACCTTACCAATTGATCTTCAATAATTAATAATCATTTGATCATCATTCTTTGAAATATTTAAAGATATTAGTTGACTACAACCAAGAGTATTCTTAGGAAATTCTCATTTCCTGGAATATAATTAAATATAAAATATTGGTTCCACAAAAAACTAAAGAACTTGACTTAAAATAAACCCTTCTTTACTCCATCCATATAAAGTAAGAGAAATATATCTAGTATATGTAGACCCATCTGCCTTATGAGCCCTTAGTAGATTAAGTTCATTGTAGGGTAATATTTTTACCTTTCAAAGTAGTACATCATTCATTGATGTTGCACTTGATCATTTTAATAAGTTCCCCCTAAGTTTTGCGTGGTGTCCCTACAACACCCCAAATAAAAACAAGCACCACAAATTTTTTTGGTGACTTTATTGGAGATTGTTCCTCTTTCTATCTTTAGTGGTTAATCATTGTCTCCAAACATCAGTAGTGGACCTATATCTTTTATAGGTCCAAGACTAACTTTCTTCCCGTTGGTTCTTTGTTCATTTCATCCTTGGGCAAGTGTTGCTAACATCTCCTATAGTTATAGAATCTCTCTCCAGTAGGTTCTAGAACCCTTTATTGGGCTCCCAATAAGTGGAGTAAATCAAAAATAAATCAATCATGCAATCCTAAAAGAAATCATAAAATTATTGAACCTATTGTCATACTCAAATTTGGCAAATTAGGTCTACTGATTTCTCCAGAATTCATTGAACCCACTTCATAGTGAGGTTTTAAATTGAAGTCCCTCTTTAAAGAAAATTCTCTCTAAGGCACAAAGCCATATAGTATAATCAAATTTGTTGGATGTGAGTTCAAATCCAAAATTCAATCAACAAAAATAAAATCAAGTCCACTAACCCTTTTTCTTCTCTCCAAATAGAGATAAAATCATCTAATCTCTTTATAGTCAAGAAACAACAACAATCATGTCATATGGATAGCTCTTTTTTCTCTTTCTGTGTGGATTTGGCCATACTCACCTTGACCCCCATCATCAAGTTTGATATTTGTTTTAAGCACTTCAATATCAATTTTGATGGCCCAGCCCTTAGAACCATCAATAAGGAGGAGGTGGTTGACAAGAAGCCACTCTTGTAGTTTGACCTGTATTCTAACAAGGAGTCCTAGACTCACTCCCTAGGGGACTAGATTATGATAAGTGTCAAATTATGACTTAAACTAATGCAATAAAATTTGTACTTTTTTTATTTCATTTTGACTCACTATTGTTGACTCAGGCTTGAGAGGGCTTATGTTTAAATGCTTGATAAAATTAGAACATGGGCTAAATCAGTAGGAAGGGGTGTTCTCCACTACAAATGACTACCCTCATAGATCAAGCCTTGTCCCTTATAGTTCAAGAGTGGAGATCCCCTATTTTAAAGAGTGAGATAATATGCATGCATAACATTGAAACATACGATCACATAACTAAGTGGTTGCTAAACATTTTATTTCTTGATTAATATACCTTGGCTTTATGATAAGGTTATGAGTTATTTATAATTTAATAAGAGTTGCTTAATTAAGGTAAAAAAACTTAAGCTTTCTAGAGAGCCCACTACATCCAGGCCACACAGTAAACAATAAAACTTTAAGAAACCTATTAAAAGCATGCCATTTCTATTACATAATCAAAATAAACACAATAATTAAGGATTACTGATCAAAAGGATAAGGGACCAGTGCATCCGAACATTGTTGTACATCGAAAAAGAAAACAAAATTGGGTAGTTTAACTCTATACATCCTAGATTAAAATTAATTTACAAATAAAAATAAAGCTATGGGGGTCTTTAATTCTTCATTTTTACTTTTCTTCATAGATTTACGTACTCTAGGCATCATAGGGCCTCTTAGGTCTAAGCCTTTTAGCCACTCCTCATCCTAAGCCTATTACAAAAATTTTTATTTTTAAAAATATAAATCTAACTATACCTGCAAAATAGAAATTTGATAAACATACATTCTCACTAAGAAGTTATATTTCATACATTTGGGTTTAGCACCTTGCCTTAGGTCACCAAGCCCACCTACCTTAATGGATTATGCTTAGGGACTTAAGCAGCACTTGCAAGCAAGAAACATTTATAATTCTTATTATAGCTGTCCCTTAAGCACAATCTTCTATAGAAAATATCATTAGTCTAATGTTAGCTTAACATCCAAACTTTGTACAATCAATCCTAACATCTACTATAAAATAATACATCATAAAATAAAGTATTACATCATCAAAATAATCAACATCCTAACTTAAAACTCAGATTGTTGATTTAGTATCCTAATGTGTGTGTTAGGTTTGGTGTAGTGTGTCATGAATAAGGTTTCATATTTGAAATATCTAATGATGAACATATTAAATTCCTTACTAAGGATGATTAGACCTTATATGATTAATGGTTTGATATGATTTTTAGACTTAAGTTTTGATTTCATTTATCTTTTAGGACTTGGGGATGGAAGCATTGATTTCTGAAATGATCACTGGATTGGGAAAGAGGCACTTTTCAAATTGATAAATGATGGGAGACAATAATCATAAAAGATTTCAAAGTTTTAGAATGCACAAAACTAGAATGATGTCAAATTGAAAGAGCGCCTCCCATAAGAAATATGTAAAGAAATCAGCACAATGCCAATAAAAAAAAACAAGAGAGATAGAAATATTATAAAAGGTTAAACTAAGCCTCATCCATCTCCAAAACTATCTAATGGGGTCATATAATATGGAACTCAGCCATCAGACCATCGATATCCCTTTTTTTGTTGGAGAGTCTTCCATAGCTTTATCCCAATGGATGTCATACTCAAAACTTAAAGGATTATGGATGCCTTCAATATGTCTATTATGGAAGGAGAAGGAAGATACCATATCATATTATTTTATACATTACAAATCTAGCACCCAAATTTGGAGAGCATTTGCAGACTTGTTAAAGGTTGACATGAACTACCAAGCTGAAACTATATATGAACTAATCAAAAGCTAGCAAATGAAGGATATCTATAAAATCAACATCACACCAATCACCCTTCTAATTATTCTCTGGTTCATATGGATGTCTAGAAATGAATGGAAGCATAACAACAACAAAACTACAGAAAAAAAATATAATTGGAGTGAAAGCATATTTGAACAAAGCAATCCATAATGGACCTATTAAAATGTCACACTTCAATGGGAGAATGCGATGTTCATACATGTTGGGTCCATACTAGATAATACTAAAATAGTTATGGTGAATCATCTACTGGGCAATACCATCTCAAGGCACTATCAAAATAAACATTTATGGCAGTTTTGATGCTAAGAAAGAAGCAACTAGAATAGTTGGACTATTCAGGAATCATGACAGTAAGTGTTCAATCTATTTCTTTATGCCTGTTACTTGCTTTCTCCTCTCCATGCTGAGGTGGCAACATGCCTTTATGCACTCAAGATTACATCCTTCAGGCCTCACTACGAATACTGGATTGAGTCAGATTCCATGACCCTCATTCATGTACTTATAGAGAACAAGGAACATTATACCCTTGATTTATTATTAATGATATCAAAACTTTAATGAGATTACTAAAAAGATTACGTGTTTCCTTCTCACATCTAGAGAGAAGGTAATCGTTATGCTGATATGTTGGCCAGGAAAGGAGTTGTATCTCAATCCTTTTGCATCTCTAAGGATATTGACCCAGATTTGGCATTCTTTGTGCATAGTGACAACATCAATTTACCATACATTAGATCTAGATTTGTGTAACAGTTCTCTTCTTTTGACCTTTTTTTATTACTTGTAACTTTAAAGTGATCAATGAAAGTTTCTCTTTATAAGAAAAAAAGGGTAAAATAAGGTACTAAAAATGGGTAGCTAAGTAAAACATGTATCAATATCTACCCCTAAATTTATGCTTGTGTAACAAAATTAATAAATATACATAAGGCCAACATACATACTTCACCCTTTTTGGCATTATTAAAATGTTATAAACATATGAAATATAATAAAAATACATGTAATTAAAAATGGATCTAATATGACAAGCATACATCTCAAAGTACAAAAACATTATTTAGATAATGGTTTTGTAAAATTATTTTTAATTAATAAATCAATACTAATAAATTCAACATTAGCATTACCTCTACATACATGATCTCTAATAATATGGAGTCTAGTCTTAATATGCTTAGTCTTTGAGTGTTGGATAAGAATTTTAGTTAAATAGATACCACTAGTATTGTCACGCCTAATAAGAATGTGTTCTAACCTATTATCAAAAGCATCTAATTATTACTTTAATTGAAGAACTTGAGCAACACAACTTCTAATAGCTATGTACTTAGCTTCAAAAATAGAAATAGCAATAGAATCCTATCTCCTAGAGGACTAAGACACAAGTGAAGATCCTAAAAATTGATAAGGGGCTAATGTGTTTTTTCTATCTATTTTGCAACTTGCAAAGTTAATATTAGAATAAGTAACCAAATCACATGGTGAAGATTTTTTAGGAAACCACAAATCAAACCTAGAAGTGTCTATCAAATAACAAAATATATGCTTGACTAATGTTAAATGAGATTATTTCAGATTGGCCTAAAAGTAAGCATACAAAAAAACAATAAACATAATGTCATGCCTACTATCAATAAGATATAAAAGTGAACCTATTATACTCCTATAAAGCTTTTGGTCAATAGGTTTACTTGATTCATTCAAGTCCAATTTAATGGTAGGGATCATGGGGGTTTTATGAGATTTGAATCCTTTCATATCAAATATTTCAATCAAATCAATTGTTTGCTTAGTTTGACCAATTTAGGTGCCATTTTATTATTATCTCACTTGAAGACCTAAGAAAATTATAAGTTCTCTTATCATACTCATTTCAAATTCTCTAGACATCAAAGATGAGAATTCTTGACACAAAGACTCATTTGTACTTCCAAACAAACAAGATATCATCTACAAAAATTTGCACAATGATTAAGTCATCACATATGTTCTTGAGGAAAAGGGTGGTATCTACTATGCCCTTTTTAAACCCAAGGTCAATAAGAAAACTACTCAACATATCTTACCAAGCCCAAGGAACCTATTTTAAACCATATAAAGCCTTCTTTAATTTAAATACATGAACAAGAAAATCTAGGATCTCAAATCCAAAGGGTTGCTTCACAAAGACATCTTGGTCAATAAACCCATTCAAGAATGCACTTTTCACATCCATTAGAAAAGTTTAAAACTTAAAGCAAGCTTAAGTAAGAAGAAACCTAATTGCTTTTAGTCTCGTTATGGGTGCAAAGGATTCCTTAAAATGTATCCTCTCAACCTTTATGTACCCTTGTACAACTAGTTGAACCTAAATATCAACAATGCAACCTGAGTCATCTAACTTATTTTTAAGACCCATTTAGTTTCAATTTTTTTTTGATTTTGGGGTCTAGGGACTAATTCACAAATATAATTCCTAACAAATTGATTTAATTCCCCTTCCATAGATATAATAAAAAAAATTATATTTCATGGCTTCATTAACAAACTTAGGTTTAATCTATGATAGAAAAATGAAATGATTTATCATATCCTTAAAAATGTCTTCTAGTCATATCACCTTGGGATGGATATCTAATAATCAAGTCTTTGGGATAATTTTTTATTAAATTTCCACACTTTATGCATAGAATCATCAACCTTTTCTTCAAAGTTTGTTTCTTAAATTCATCTACCTCATCATCAACCAAGTCATCTCTAATAGAATCAATTAACTTTTCATCAAAAATGACATGTATAGATTCTTCTACAATCATCTTCCTCTTATTAAAAACTTTATAAGATCTACTAGATATAGAATAACCTAATAATCTAAAAAGATTTCATCATTTGAGTTATTATTAATTTTTTCTAAAGTTTGTTTTTCCATTATTCGACATAAAGCACTTACAACCCAAAATATAAAATGTCTAATCATAGGTTTCTTTCCAAAGAATAACTTATAGGGGGTCTTATCTAAGATAGGTCTAAAATAAACTCTATTCATAACTTAATAAGCTATATTAATAACTTCAGGCCAAAATTATTTTGGTAAAGAATTGGCATCTAACATAGCTCTACTCAACTCAATTAAAAAATATATATATTTTCATTCTACAACACCATTCTACTGGGGAGTTCTTGGAGAAAAAAAATTATGTTTAATTATAAATTCACCATAAAAATTCTCAAATTATTTGTTCTTAAATTCACCTCTATGATTTGTTTAAATTCTACTAATTAAAAACCTTAATCTCATTTAACATATTTTGCAAATTTTCTAAAGAGATCAAATGTATCACTCTCATGTCCTAAAAATGCAATCCAAGTAAATCTAGAAAAGTCATCAATAATGGCAAAGCCATAAGTTGGCCTTCTAAGCTAGCAATCCTAATGGGTCCAAACAAATCCATATGTAAGAAGTTTAACAGTCAAGATGTAGAAATAATATTTTTGTTTTTAAAAGAATATTTTGAGTGTTTACCATGTAAGCATGCATCACAACCATAATCAAAATAAAATTATATTTTAGGCAAGCCATTAACTAAATCAAGTTTTACAATTTTAGTTAAAGAATACAAGTTAATATGACATAACCATTTATGCCACAACCAAACATCATCATGAGTACTTTTAAAATAAAATAAATTCAAATTTACATCACAATAAATTTCAAAATAAATCAAATAAATATTTTTATGTCTATAACCTATAATAAAAATGTTTTTTTAATTTCTATTAATACAAAAGGAAGTATAAAATTTAACTACTAAACCTTTATCACAAAATTGGCTAATTAAAATTAAATTTTTCTTTAAGCCATCAACAAGAAACACTTTGTGTAAAGTAATTAAATTCTTTGAAATGGAATAAATACCAATAATTTTACTTTTAGCATTATCACCATAAACAACATATCCTTCTTCACAAGGTTCTACATGAGTTAATTTGGTTTTATTTGTTGTCAATGCCTTGAACATCCATTGTCCAAGTATCACATGCCTTTTGTGACTGTGCTTTGAAGGAATTCCTGCAAAAGGAAAATCATGGGTCAATTTTTGGAACCTAAATATGTCTGGGTTCACATCTTATAAAAAAGTATGCAAATATATATTGCATAGTGCATATTATATTTCTATTCTTAAGTAACCAAATGAACTTTGACTTAGGAAATTCTTGTTATTTATGTCCATGGAAATTAAATGATACATGACCTCTTGTATTGCAAAAGTTACACCAAAAATTAGTATTAACATAAATACTATATCTTGATTATTTTTGTGCACTAAATAGTCTATCTCCACTAGTTGAAGCATATGAATGTATGCATGTAATCAATCATGCATTTAACAAAATAAATTTTTTTTATTTCTTAAAAAACACAGATTGATCAACTATAGAATTATTTTAGTTTCTTAATACACTACATTAATCTTCTAGAGATGGCACACTTAATTTCAAAATTTTCTTTCCTTTTCTTCATAAATATATTTTCTTTTCAATTTCCTATATTCTACAACTCATTCATTGAAAGCATCATCTAACTCTTTATAACTAATTTCTTGACATACCTCATTTAAAGTGTCTATGTATGGCATAATACATATGTTGGCTTCATCATCTGAGGTGGCATCACTTGACTCCTCCATGCCTATGTTATCCCATTGCACTCTCTTTTTGTTTTTTTAAGGCCTTTTATTTTTCTAGCTCTTCTTATTTTTAGCATCCTTTTCTTTCTTTGAATCTTCACCAGTAAATTTTGGACAATCTCCTCTTACATGCCCAAGCATTTCATAATTAGAGCAAATGATACCATCACCTACACTTGACTTTTAGTATGTAATTTATTAACCATAGACTTTCCATACCTTTGCTTTTTTTTTGAGCATATATCCCAACTTCTTTGAAAGAACTAAAATTTCATCATTGTCCACTTCAGAGGTTGAAGTATTTTCATCGCTAGTATCTTTTACCTATGAAGCAGTGGTCTTTCTCCTTACTTTGGGAAGCATCTGTTAGTTCTCTTTTAGCTAAGACTTATTCATGTCCTATTAAAGAAACAAGAAGCTGATCAAGAGGATATGCAGTTAAATATTTAGCTTCATTTATGGCAATTACCATTGCATCCCATTCTTTTATAAGACATTAAATATTTTCTAAACAAAATCTTGATTTTCAAACTTCTTTCCAGGAGAATGTAATGTATTAATGAATTTTATAAAGTGAGAATACATATTAGAAATGGTTTCATTGGGTAGCAGAGTAGTTCATATTCATGCACTAATTTATGTGAGCATCTTTGACTTCATTAGTGCTTTCATAAGTGATAATTAATTTGTCTAAAATCACTTTATAGTACTATGTAGAAAAATTCTTATGTAATCATCAAGAAGTAAAGCATAATATAAAGCATTACAAACTTCTGCATTTAATTCATCTCATTCCTTTTAATGAGTAGCCCATTCATTAAAAGGCATTTCAACTTTCAAACATTAATTTCTACTGTGAGTGTGTGGTATTGATGTGTTAACATATGCTACATATGAGAATCTTGACCATGAAGAAAAGTACTAACATCATTCTTCAATAATAAAATAGTACATTATCAAGTAAAGGTGACCCATGTGTGGATTGTTCTTCAAGAACTACACTAAAAGGAAATCCTTATGCCATAGTGATCTACTCAGGTATGTTAAGCACTAATCAAGCTAAGACTTTGATACCATTTATTAAGAGGCTATGGCACCCAAGAGTGGGGGAAAGGGAGGGTGAATTAGGTATTTTAAAAAGTTATTACAAATTAAAACTTAATTTGAACTTTTATAAAGAAAATTTGAAAAAAAATAAAATATTAAATGAACACAATAGTAACCAAAAGCATAAAAATAATAACAATGAAAATAAAGTCATGAGGCACAAAGAATTTAGCTGGTTTAGCCAAACCAAAAAATTGGTCTATGTCCACCCCTAGTCACCTTGACTAGAAACTCACTGATTGAAGAAAGATTGCAAAGAATTTCCTATACGCTCCAACACTAGGCAAGTACAACCCCAAACAAATAATGCACTCTCCTACACGAGCCAGTATAACCCAAAATAAGTTCAAAAGAACAATAAAAGTTAAGATACAATTTGTAAACATCTAACTCTCAATTTTAAAATTATTTTGCACTCAAGCCCATTAAATACTATCAAGATAAATAAGAAAGACCTCAACTTATATTTTGTATTTTATGATTTTTAAAACATGTAATGAACTGATCAACTAAAAACTAAACCAAGAGCTAAATCAAATTTATAAAAATTTGCATAAAATAAAAGCCAATGATTCTAAATATATGAAGTGCAATAAATAATTATTGTAAAAGCCTAATGAAGATGATTAAAATTCAATCAAATGAAAAAAAGAATCTTTTAAATTACTTTGAATGATAATGAAAATAACTTAAAGAATTGGTTGATGCTTTGGTGGGCTAGTTTCATCCAATGATATATTAAATCAATTCTTATCACTAGTTTCATCCAATCATATGTTTTTATCATGAAAATCAATTGCATATGCAATAGAGCTCATGGAGTCAACAAAATGCTAGAAATCAGAAAGAGCCAAAACATCCTACCCTCCTCGAAAATCCCTCTTTTTATAAGATTAAGGGATAAGTACATAAGGAAAGTACATATTAGCTAAGTTAGTTACATAGAAAAAGAGTTGCCAGTGGTGGAAAGTGTTATATGCCAGGTGATGAATCCAGAAGTGTTGTCATCAACTTTGGCGAGATGAGTTCTCTGCTGTATTTTTAATAGAAGTCACCAGTATGCAAGCGAGTCTTATGTATGAGGTGGGTTCTTAGATATTTACCAAGTGATTAGGTTGAACTATTTTCAAATTCACCTTTCATAGAGTGAGTCATCATGAGTGAGTGATCTACTAGTAAAACTTTTTCTCCACACTAGTGGATGTTTCTGTGCTGATCATTTATCACCTATGAGCATTCATCAAGTGCACTCATACATCCTGGAAATAATATATCACCATCACTTTGAACAATAGGCTTATGATATCAAAATTGTTCACTTTCTTTAATGGCTTGATCACCCATTATCACTACTCTACTACTAGATCATCTATAAGTAAAATTACACTCAAAATATTTAATTTTAGATCTACCCAAATGAAAGATTTTAGACTCTAAGGTTGACCTTTATAATTCAAGTTTTTCTTGAACACCCTCTCTTTTCTTATCAAAAAGAAAGTCATCAGCAAAAAACATACATCAATGTATATCCTCTTGTAAATATCTAGTAGAAACATCCATAACTAAATTTAAAAGATATGCACTTAAAGCTAATCATTGATGTAATTCAACTAAGAAAGAATAACACTATCATGATTTTGACCCATTATGACCATGAGCAAGATGTAATATATAGCTTACAAAAGAAAATATTACTATGGAGTTTTCATGATGAGATCCCCCTTTGTTTAAGAATACCATTCAATACAACCATCACTAGAGAGGGAAAATAAATTATAAACTCTAACTACATAAAGTGTTTTCCTAGACTCTATTCAAATAATTAAAATGCTGGGATAGATAAGCAACCAAAGGATAGATAGGGTTAAATGATTCAATACTCTCCTTTAAAGTCTATCTCATACTATTAATGTGATCAAGCCATAAGGAAAAAGGAGCATTACTATATCTAAGGGTCACCTCTACTAGAGAGCTCTACGATAGTGTGAACTATTGATTTCATAAACATGTCTATAGCTCAAAAGGCAAGGCTATGTTGCTATTAGTAGAAAGTTTAATGGAGATGCTAATAGTACTCAACATCATTACCAATAATATGACATCCTTATCAATTTTCCAATAGAATTAACCATAAAATTAAATTTCATTTGAACTTTATTTGACTTGGATGTCAAATAGCCCCATTTTCTTATAATTGACTACAATAATTAAAAGTGCTAAAATATAAGAATATTTTTAAGAGATGATCTTCTATAGAACAACATCAATTTTTATACAATGTAAAAATTGTGATGGTACTAGAGACATAACTTTGATAAACTCAAATGACACCAATTACATATAAGTAACTATATTGACTAAAAATGTCTTAAGCAACCAATCATGTACAAGAAATATAATAACAATAGTGCATATAGCAAATCCATTAAGTGACACTTATTAACTTTTGAAAATATCCACTAAAATGTCACTCTAAAGTGAACCCTATGACACATGACATCATTGGACTACATATGGAAGCCACTAAAATATTACATAGAAAAAAGTATTTGACTTTAAAATTCATGGATATTAAAAGGCAACAATCACATACACCTATCTAAATTAACTAAAATGCACACACACACACACACACATATATATATATATATATATATATATATATATATATATATATATATATATATATAACATAAAAATTTTTCAATCGACTCATCAAAATATCAACTTCAAAATCATGAATAAATAAATTTCATGGTAGGTGACATTAGTTGACTATGCCTGGCAACCACTATAACACCACGCAAGACAATAAAATTCAATATTAAAGATCAAGATTATTTAATGGCATAAATTACATATAGCTAATTGATGATTGGAAATGCTGGATCACCAATCAAATACAACTGACTATAGTAACTTATAATACCAAAGAAAAAATATTTAAGGTGACACCAATTCACTATATAAGGTAGGAATTGTAACATCATGAACCAACCATATGCGAAAAGTGTAGTAATTATAATGCTATGGGCATAGAGAAAGACTGACATCACTCAACTAACCATAACAACCAAAATGATATGAAGATGGATTGTGAATTCAAATTATATATCATCATGACTGAAAGATAAGATAATGGGAACAAGATAATACAACACTAAATTTGTTTTTATAATGGATGAGTTTCATCTTTATTAGAGTTGCCAAAATTTGTTTGTGCCCTTTTCTATTCATTTATCACATTTTATTTTATAGTTCCCCTTCTTAAAAAGTATCTCCCAAAATCATTATATCATCTTCATCTGATGACTAAGTTGAGGATGAAGATGAAAAAAGTTGGAGAAAATAGTAAAAAAATAAAATGAAAAGGGACAAATGAATAAAGTGGTGTGGAGAATTTACATAAGACCACCTTTATGAGATATGATGGGAAGCAGAGGTCTAATGGATTGAACTAACCCTACCTAAGTAAATACATTAAAAAACATAATAAAGATCATCCACATATAGCCATAGAATCAAAATTTATTTTGTTCTAGGTTCAAGAGTTCTCTAAAAAGAGACATATCCATTTTTTTACTTACTTCTTGGGAGATACCCAAGAATACTCTTGATTAAAATTTTTTTAATTGTGTTATACAATTATTAATAAGATTAATCAAGGAGTACATTATCTTAGGTTATCATAGTTAGACCAGGCCATAAAATAGAGAGTGAATCACTATAACCCAATAGTGAATCACCTCACAATAAAGAGAGCCAAAAAATGGCATCAGTGGTATATTAAAGAGGATCCAAAACATAAGTAAGGAATTTTTTAGACTAGTAGACATTACTCAATCAAAATTTCATGGATCGATTATCTTAGGTTATCAAACCCTAATTACATTTAGTCATGAAGGTGGTCAAACAAACATAGCAAAGAATCCTATGCCAACATTTCATGAGTTGCATCATCCATAAGAATTCCATAAACTTAAACCCAAGAAGAAAAACCAACCTAGAAAATTATGACTTTATCTTAGTGGTAAAGGTAAGAATAGGACTTATACTCCTTGAAGTGGAAGGAGAATCTTGTGGAGAGGAAGATGATGGAATAGATTTGCCATGAAAATCATTAGACTACCCAAGATAAGCATATGATCTTGTGTAGGTCAAAATGGCCACTAACACCTGATAGTGCTCTAGACAACCACCTAAGCAATTACAAATTGTGTGACTAATCAAGTGGTGAGGAATAAGTATATTCTTCAAGGACATGAGATGATGCTAAATTATCTCTCTCTAAGATAGATGCTTTATTAATTCTACAATGGTTAAGGCAGTGAAATGTAATATTTTTAAAGAGTGGCCATAGGCCATGAATCAATATAGAATATTATTATAAAAATATAGAATATATTAGCCCTACATTTTAGAATTAAACTTGAAATTATTATCTCTTATAAAAATAATTTTTACCTAAGATTCTAGCATAGATGTGAGCTAAAACATGTAACAAATAAAAAGAAAGAAGACAAAACCATCACATTGCATAAGTAAATAAACACACCATATGAAAAAATAATGAATAAAGACTAATTGTAGCTAGGTTCTTTAATTCATCCCAGTAAAAGGAAAAATGAAGTAGTTGAAATTTAAATATATACATGTTCAATCCAAGATCTATAAAAAATGAATAATTGAATCTATGGTAAGAGGCTTGAGCTATCAGTTAGTGACCCTTGCTTACATATGGTCCTAATCTTATTGCTCTAAGGGGACTCACGCTCATACTTTAGTTTTAGTATAAACTTTTTCTAGAATATAAATGTAAATAATAAAATTAATAAACAATAACTTTACACCTACAAAATAGATGTTTGTATATAGATATAAATAACATGGAATCCATATAATAGACCATATCTAGTGAGAGAGATAAACTAGCAAGCACTTGTAGAAAAGCCATTATTATTTATTTATATACAACCCTTCCACTTTAGAAATGGTCTTCTATATATGAACACATATATATTTCTAATCATGTGTGAACATCTCATACCAAGAAAACATCATTGAAAGAGCAAACATAAATTGTGTGGTAAACACAAACAAGCATACCTCAATAGCCACACAACTTAAAAAAAAATTCAGACTACGCCCTCCTTTAAACTAAGCAAACATCTATATGTGTGCTTATGACAACTCTTTATGTGTGTGAGTCAATGTGGTTAAGGGAATACTCAAATGAACATAATAAGACTGCTAAGTTTAACTTAGTCCTAAACATCCAATTAGACTAGAATATGTCATCGTAATTTATTAATTTAAAACATTTTTTAAATACATAAATATGAATTTATTTATTATAAAATGGGAAATATTATTTATAAAAAATAACTTTATATATGATCTAAATATATCAACAACAACAACAATAAGCCTTTATCCCACTAAATGGGATTTCATGAATCCTTCATCTCCATTTATTATTATGTGTCAAATTCTCATTTAATTCAAGTATATTAAGGTCATTTTTTATACATCTTAACCAAGTCTTTTTAGGTCTACCTCTACCTTTCTTAACATAAGGCAAATCTAATGCATCTACTCTCCTAATAGAGCCATCGAACGACCGACACTTTATGTGGCCAAACCATCTAAGGCAACTCTCTTTAATCTTATCTACCACTAGAGCTAGTCCAACTTTTTCCCAAACATACTCATTTCACATTTTATCTCTAATAGTAAAGGCACTCATCCACCTGAGCATCCTCATCTCTATAACACTTAACTTAGTGTTATGCTTCTCTGGCCAATATTCTACACCAGTCATTGTAGGTCTTACCACCATCTTATAAAATTTTCCCTTAAGTTAAGTAGAATTTTTCTATCACACAATAGACCAGATGCATTCCTCCTCTTCAACCGTCCAACTTGAATTCTACTAATAACATCTCCATCTATTTCACCATCATTTTGAATAATAGAGCCTAAATATCTGAATCACTCACTCTTATAAATGACTTGTTCACCTAATATCACAACACTACCACTAGAACTTCTACAACTAAAATTAGGCTCCATATATTAAATTTTAGATCTAATTAAATGAAAACCTTTAGACTCTAATGTTGAATTCCATAATTCAAGTTTCTCTTGGACTCCCTCTCTAATCTTATCAACAAGGAGAATGTCATCAACAAAAAGCATACACTAAGGTACATCTTCCTGTAAATGCCTAGTAAGAACATCCATAACTAAAGCAGAAAGATAAGGGCTTAAAGCTGATCCTTGATGTAATCCAACTGAAATAAGAAAATATTTTGTCAATCCTCCTTGTGTTTGGACACAAGTAACAGCTCTAGTATACATATCCTTACTGACTTGAATATAACCATTATTAACTCCTTTCTATTCTAGAACTCTCCAAAGAACATCTCTTGAAACTTTATCATAAGCTTTCTCTAAATCAATAAATATCATATGTAGATCCTCCTTACTTTCTCTATACTTCTCCATCAAACCTCTTACTGATTGTGAGAAACTTTTGTACATATATAAGATGATATATAATAGGCTACTCATATTTTTAGAATGATTATATAGGATTTGATTATGATTTAATAATTTATATTAATTAATTAAAATATTCACTAATAACAAAAGTTAATATATCATAATCACAAGTCGGGTCCTAAGTATAAAAGTCTCCACTACTAAAGTGCTGACACTTCTAACCTATGTCTATTTGCTCATGACATTAAATGGGCTATCGAAGCAAATGAAATTTGCTTTTATGGTAATAAAAGGAGGGTTTGATATGTCTTAGTGCTTCAAATAAAATATGTTATTTTAAATGCTAAAGCAACTCTAATGATTGAATATGGATCAACCAATAACAAGGTTAGATGAATATGTTCATTTGATCATGATTATATGATGTATATATGTGATATAAACAAGCATAACTTGCTTGATGAGTGTGATAGGATGCATGAGATGTGATTCCCAACAATTTATTATACGTTAACCTCCATGAAATTCTCTTAGACATTTAGATATGATGTTAATATGCTATAGAAATGCATTTATCGAACCATATAATGTAGTGAAAGTATGTTTATAAAGATCATGATGGGCTGAATGACTATAATCTATCAAGTAAATTGAATTTCCTAGAATGATTTAAATGCAAGATGCATGAGATGATAATTTTAAAGCACCATGGGGTGATCTACATGATTGTTTCAACTCAATGACATGATTTAATCAAGTATGCAAAACTAAGTGTTCTAAACTATTTTAAATCATTTGTTGTCATTTTAAGTTGATCTCATTATTCAGAATCCATATCAATTATTAATTAATTAATTATAAAATAGTCACAAGTAAGTTATTATTAGATAAAATCAACAAATTCATTTGAATAAATATATATTCTTTATGATGATTTACAAAAAATAATTTTATTTTATTATAATATACAAATATGTTGTACATATAACAATTTGATGAGAAGAAAGTGTGTTTACTTAAAAAAAGATAAATATAATATATATTTTTATATAATATAACTTCATCATCTTATCATTCTTAAAAGCTACATATAGTAATTTTTTGGATGAGGTGGCAAAAGATTTTAAAGATGAAGTATTATGTCTCTCTCACCTCTAGGGATATTGGTCTATTACAATTTAGTGCACTATTCCATTACTTTTTGCCTTTCCCTCTAATTCTTATTGTTATTCTTTGCTATGTCCCTCTAAATCTAGGGTTATTATTCCACTACATTTTGGCACACTGTTCCATTATTTTTCATCTTTTCTTCTACTTCTAGTTGTTATTCCCTATTGAGTTTGTTTCAATTATGGAAAACCTTGCATATACTATTGTGTTATCTAGAAATGGTGCAATAAATAAATCTATACCTGACTTAGCTAATAAGTTGATTTTTTCTTAATCATTTTATGATAAATTTAAAGGAGTAAAGAACAGCTTAATAAATAAGCAAGTGGCAAAAATGGTAAACCAATCCTTTTCCTTCCTTACATCAAAACTTGTTTACTGTTTAAACCACTCAAATTCACTCTCATAAAAAATCATCTACAAGTACCCCAAAATGGATGTTACTAGAAAGCATTTTGATGAGCAGAAACTCATTAGTAAATGAAGTGTTAGTCTGTTAGATGGAAGCCATATTGCCATCAAACCCAATAAGGTAGAGGACTATGCCAAAATATATTCTAAGAAGCTATATTTTATTGAAAACATTCCCATGAAAATTCTAAATTAAACACATGCAATCAATTATATCATAATGCTACCCATTATTTTAATTTGGATCTAGTTTTCTAGTTAGAAACTTCAATTGTTTGACAAGAAAATACTCTGATCCCTTATTTTAATCTTTCACAAATTGCCCAAGTTTGATATACCAACCTTCAACTTTACCAGACCTTGAGAGGCCCATGTTCTTATTGAAATATACAACACCTCCCAATATTCTAAAGAAGTATGAATTGGTTCCACAACGAATAGCTACTAGCAAATAGTTGAAATACCATACTATTGTTCAAAATGTAGAATGTTTGAACACCTACTTGAAAACTACTAAATTTCCCATCTTGACCTTAGAGAAGAAGGTAGGGATAGAAATTCAAATATAAATGTTAACCAGCACAAGACAATTAAAGAGAGATTCTCCATTCTCACTAAATAGATTGAAAAACCTACAATAAATCCTCAACAAATGGATGGTCTTAATTAACCATTTTATTATTAGTCAAATTGATGATGACCCATCATTCTCTATTGATACAATTCCATGACTCACACTAAACACTTGATGAAAACATGTTGAAGCATTGTAGTAGGTATCATGTGAAGAGCAAAATCAATTCTATAAATACCATTCAATTACTCTTCTACTTGAAAGAGATGTAAGAGAGAATAAAAATATGATATTTTAGGTGGGAAACTTCCAAACAAAAGCTAATTCTTGCATAGATACATAGCATCTCAAAAACACACTAAAAGAGATTGATGATGAATGGGAAATTTGAAAAAACCAAAAACACAAACCAAAAGGATTGAGAGAATTGAAACACAGCATCCCAACTACATCTATTAATGTTGGTAATTTAACTAGTGTTGGAATTCTCTTCATATGATGATAAGCTTCTTACAAAATCCACCAAAAGTAATCTCTCCATCTCTCATGACTATATTCTAAATCTAGAATATTAGAGGCATTACTAAAGATAATGCCTCCAACCATTTATTTGACCTCATTATAAAACACAAACTAGGGATTTTTGCTATTCTTTAACCTATTGTCTACACTAACAATGCTTCAAAGATTATAAGGAAGGTTGGTAAGTTCAATCATTTTGCTAACTATAATTATAATATTTGGTTATTTGGAGTGGCAATTATGAAATTGATGTCTTTATTAATTACACTCAATTTTTTCATGAATATGCCAGCACTACAAATCTGAATTACCAAGCCACCATTTTATATACCGCTTGTACTAAATAACATTTATGAGAACTTTAGCAAAAAAAAAAATCATTTTAACTAGCTTCAAAATCAATAGACCCTAGTTTATTGGTGGTGACTTTAGCGTGATTTCTTGTCCTCTCAAAAAAGGATGGTATAAAACCAAACATGGTTTTTATAATAGAATTTTTGGATGCAATAGTTGAGGCTAGTCTTATTGACCCTAGTTTCATTAGGTGACCTCCCTAGATAATTTTTAGTGGTAATATTTTATGTAAGTATGATTTTTAATCTAGCTTTAAGTAGGTATAATTTTTAATGGTGATTAGGGGAGTCTTAGTAGCTAGATAGTAGCATATCATATATAACCTCATTACGATAGAACTTTAAGTAGGTATGGTTTTCAATGGCAATTAGGAGGGTCTTAGTATGCTGGGTAGTAGCAACTTAATCAAGATGGACTCAGAAGTCTAGTCTTAATAATCTAGTCATATAGATAGGTTATCACATATTATTTATTTTGGTAGGTACATCCTTGCTCATACTAAGAATATAATTTTTTTCTCTTTCCTAACCTCTTCCCTTATAAACCCTCATCCAGGACTCAAGCCATAAGGTCAGTAATAGGTGACACAACTTATGGTTACTGACAAAGCATCTGCCAGCTAGGTTAGTTTAATTACCTTCCTATGTCAAATGGCAATGAGCTTGACATTTTAGTATTTTGGATCCATGAGGTCCAAACTCAATCTATTTCTACCCTTTCTATAATCTCCTTTCAAAGCCCATAACCCTATGAGCCTATTATACTACTTATAGAGTTTGTAGTTGTTCGACAGTAATTATCATGAAAATATTTTGTATGTCAGGTTATCATCTTGGTTGGTTTGTTAATTAACCTTCTACCTTGCATACTGACAATCAATATATGGTTGCCTAACTATTATAATTCTTGCCAAAGTACAACCTTTCCCCTTAAAGTCATAAATAAAATAAACCAAATAAATATTTATATCTTTATTAATTAAGAGTTTCTTACCTAGGTGTAAGTATAATTAACCTGAGAGATAGGTCTCCATGGGAGAATAGGTAACCCACAATTCATTTTCCTCCATTAACTTCATGAAATATTTCTAAGTAAGACTTGATCACAAGTTTAAATAAGAGATTGAAACTAGTTTAAATTCTACCTTTTATCTCTCTTTTGTGAAATATCATTTTTATAAATTATATCAATTAGTTGATACATTTTCACCCTTAACAAACTTATGCCTTACATAAGAAAAATTATCCTTCCTTAGAGTCCCCTAAGAAAATTCATTCATAAGGGATCTTGGGAGAAGAATAACAAATGATTTTAGGTCTTATTAGGTCATGCCATGGTGTAGAGTGTTTAGTCAACGAAGATCGAATATAATGCAAAATAAGGAATTTGAATTCTTACATTTGAGGGGTTAGTTTTGTGGACTCCATGAGACCCAACATATAATTACTAGATTTTTGATGATAATAAACATATGATTGGATGATGTTAATAGTTTAATTTAAGTGTTATATGAAATTTATCAGACTCAACATTTTCAATCAAAATGGAAAAGTTAAAGTAGCTTGGATTGGGGCAGTTTGGAAATTTCTAAAGGAATTGCTAAATAAGATAAATAAGTGTGCACAAAAAGGAAAATAATTACTAAAACATTTTCATCCCATTTATCTTGATTTTTGAAATATTTTTCTTTATTTTATTTGTACTACCTTTTTAATATTCATGAAATTATTTTTTTTCAAACTTTGACTACTTGCATATATTTAAGCCTTATTCATTGCATCAAAAAATTAATTTTAGTTTATTTATCATTTATTAATTAATTTTCACGCTTAGATTAATTTTTATCCATTTATTTTAGCATGTGGCATGGCTTATTTATTAAATTATCCAAATTATTCTTTTTCTCTCACCTATTATCCTTTTCTCTCTCATATCAATAATTTCATTTGATTTTCAAAATCTGTCATGCATGGACGAATTTTAATGATTTGGCATGAGAAATTTTGTATGATTTATTTAATTTATTTCCATACCATTTTTCCTTATTTATGAATTTTTAATTTTCAAATTTACTTGAAATTAAATTTGAATACTATCTTGAATTATTTCCAATATTTGATTATGGAATGCTTTGGTTGGCCTCTAATTTATTTTATTTGATATGATTTGATTTAATTTTTAGTTAATTTTCAGTAGTTCAAATTTAAATTCAAATGGATTAAAATTTATTTCAATTTTCTTTCATAATTTCTTACTTGTGGAAAGTTTTGGTCGACCCATTCTTTATTGTTTTATTTAATTTAAATTGTGTTTAAATTTCGACCCCCTTCCTACTTAATCTCTATTAATTGCTAATTGAATGATTTACATTAATTTGGATCTAAACCATGTATGGAATGCTTGGGTCATCCCTTATACATTAGATATTTGATTTATTTTATTTGAATTTATTCACATGAATTTCTCTTTTAATATCTGTTTAATTAATTAATTAAATCCCTCATATATCTTGAATTAACTCTTGATTGAATCCCATTTGGAATGTTTTGGCCACCCCATGCTTAGTTGATTTCTAATTTATTTAAAATTCAAATTATTTTGAATCTCTTCCTAAATTGAACACTTTATTAATTAAGGCTTTTTAAATTATATTAAAAGTATTCAAATAATTTCCCTCCTCTTGCATGGCTTGACCACATTTGCTTTGAAATTGAATTAAACTCAAATTTATTTCATTAATTTAATTTTCAATATCAAATTACTTGCTTAGTTGATTCTCCTCTATTTTTTTTCCTCTCTTGATTTGGTGAACCCCAACAAGGCTTATGTTTATTTAAAAAGGTCTCTTATGACTTGATTCTCTCTTGTAAACTTAACCACTTGACCAACCCATTGCAAAATCAATCTTGGTTTGCTCCAATTGATTCAAGTGTTGAAGCTTCCTCCTTCCACACTCCTTCAACCATACTCAAAGGGAGATCTTCTTCTTCGAAGAAAATTTCAAGCATTAGAGAATCCTACTTCAAGTCTTGTGCTCATAATTTCAATCATTCAAGAGACTTGAGTAAGAGTTTTTATAATTTTTTTCATAATATTTTCTCTTGGCTTTAGTGCTTTGGTGTTGATTGAAAAGAATTATTTTTAACTTTGTAAAATTTTTTTTAAAGTTCTTTTAGTTCATATCTCAAAAGGTTTTAGATAGTTCTTATCATCATTGATTTAGATTGTGATTTTAGGAATCAATTTCTTAGGGCTTTTATAATTAATGGTCAAAGTTTATTTAAGCTTTTTAGTATTCCACTTTGAGCAAATTTTGAAAAGTTTATTTGTTTTTAAGATTTTTTTTAAGCATGATTTAAAGAACAAAAATACTAAGCAATCTCTCTCTTTAATTTTTATTGTCATTAAGAAAAATTATTTTAAATCAGAAAGATATGATTTTTTTTCTCTTGTATTTTTCTTCTTCTTGTAATTTGTTGTTGGGGTTGTATTTACTTGTTCTAGGTATGTTATTAGGGGTTATATTTTCCTGTGTAAAAATGTATATTATTGGGGTTGTACTTTTTTAGTGTAAGAAAGTATATGAGATTCTTTGTAATTTAATTTGACTTAGTGAATCCCTAATAAAGGTGACTAGGCGTGGATGTAGGCCAATTTTTGGGTTAGGCTGAATCACAAAATAGCTTTTTGTCTCCTATCCCTTTACCTTTCATATTTTCTTTCTGCACTTAGTTTAATCAGTTGCTTTCTAGTTTTATAAGATTTATATTTATCTTTGTTACTAATTTTCTACAAAATTTTAAAGTCAGTCTTAATCTAAAAATTTTAAAGTACCCAATTCACCCTCTCCTATTGGGTGCCATACCCTCTTAACAAGTTTGTTTGGAAAATGATTTGGGAAGCATCATGGAGGTCATGTGAGTTTACAACAAGCTTTAATTGGACGGCCTCCATTTATATGCTCAAATTAAACAAAATCTAGTGAGGTCTAGTAATAGCTTGGTCTTTAGGTGGTATAATGCGATTAAGATGGTGAGATGAAGATTTAGAATAGCTTATGGACCATAAAAAATTGTAGGGAACCCTTTAATGAGTTAAATTGGGTGCCTATTTATAGTCCTTAGTAAACTTGAGATCAACACATGGTTGACCTTAGTTTACAGTTGGCTAGTAGATGGTTTTGGCTGAATGAGACAGAGATTGTGGTGGGGGGGCATTGGGAGTTTTATGCAATGGATAGGGATGAGTTCATGTGGCTTTAAGTGCTATTTTTCATTAGAGGAGCTTGTTTCCTCCATTAACTGGCCTATAAGTAGCTTGGATAACCAATCAACCCCTTTAGACCTAATGAGAAGTGGGTCTAAACCCATTTGTGCTAAGTGATGATTTTTAAGGAATGTTGCTTGATGGGTCAGTTTGACTAATTAAGAGTAATACCTTTGATCCATTGATTTGACTTACAAAAGTTGTTCAGTCCAAGTTGAGATAAACTTGAAGATTATTATGGACATTTATCTCTAGCCTCAAGTTAAATTTTATAAAGAGATTTGATCATTTAGTTGGTCAATTTTAATTTCAAAATGATGGCATACTCACTTGGGTCTAAATTGGACTCTTTGCGTATACGTTTATGTAATCAACATTGTTCTAAGGAAACTAATTTTCAAAGCTTCATAAATGTCATGCGAGCTTTCTATAAGCTTTAATTGGATTTACTCCCTTTATATACTTAAAATGAATAAATTTTGATCAGATTTAGAAATGGCTTGGTCTTTCGGTGGCATGGGGTGGTGGGGAAGGTGAGTGGAAGATTTCGTATAGCTCAAAGAGATTAAAGGAGTGTATTCATCCCCTTGATTAGCTAAATTTGGGGCCAACTTATAAATCTTAGTAAAATAGTGGATAAGGATGAGTTCAAGTGGTTCCAAGGGTAGTTTACCATTGGAGGAGCTTGTCATCTCCATTAACCAACCTATAGGTAACCTGGGAGACTCATCAACTTATTAGACTCAATGTAAAATATAGGTCTAAACCCATTTAGGGTAAGGTCAGGAAAGGAATTTGCTTATTTTTTTGGCTTAGAGTGAATAATTTTAACAAATTTTGCTTAATAGGTCAGTTTAACCAATCAAGACTCATTCCTTTGATCCATTAATTTTACCTACCAAAGTTTAAGACCAAGTTGATGTGAACTAAAAGACTTTTATGGACATTTTTCTCTAGCTCAAGGTCACATGTCATAGTAAAATTTAACTATTAGGTTGTTTAATTTTTATTTAGAATTCAAGGCATGTCATTTGTGTCTAAATTAGACATTATGATTTATATGATTTATTTGACCCACATGAAGTTGTCTAATCAACTTATGTTCAAATAGAAAAATTTTTAGGATATCCATGGCTATAATGGTTCATAAAGCTTGAATATATTATAGATATTATGATGATCCAATTGAATCCCAATGTGACATGTTGAACTTAATGGGTCAAAGTCATTCCCATGACTTATTGGGCTTAGTTTAATTGAAAGTTGGTCCAATCAAATTATGTAAAATATATGAGGGGTCAAAAGAGATGCATTAACTTAATTTGAGTTAATTAAATTAATTTTTATAGCAATTTCAATGAAATTAATCAAATAGGTCTAAATTGGGTCATAGAATTAATATGGTTTGCCATAATGAGATTGAATCTACCAATTGACCTATAAAGTATTGATTTGACACAATGTGTCTATCAAGTGAATAAATGGACAAATTTGATGCTTGATGTATGAAAGCCACTTAAAACACTCTTATGGGTGTATTTTGTGAGATGAGTATTGTAGCAAAGTGTGATGCCATATGTTAATTATATTGTAATGTCTAAGCATAACATTCATGTAATCATGTGTATTTGAAGTTTGTCATTTTAAGAAAGAAAAAAAAGTCTATGTGTTAAATCTAATTATAATTGATTAACATGTCATTTAATTATTTATAATTAAGAAACTTGATTGGAATGGCCAGCATCCCATGAGGGGGAGTGATTGGAGATAGTTCACGCTCCACTCTTTACCTATTCCATCCAAATTTTTATTAAAGGAATGTCTTCTTTGAAAGCGTGTCACTTTGTATTAAAATTTTAATTTCTCGAAAGAGTAGTGAAGAACTCACTTCTGGTTGGAGCTTGGGGCCCAACAGAGAAAAGAGGATTTGATGATTATACTTTCGAACACTAGTTTGGTGAGTAGAGTAGCGCTTATCTTAATTTTATTTCTTTTATTTTTT
Source organism: Cymbidium sinense (assembly GCA_021442155.1). Classification (NCBI taxonomy): domain Eukaryota; kingdom Viridiplantae; phylum Streptophyta; class Magnoliopsida; order Asparagales; family Orchidaceae; genus Cymbidium; species Cymbidium sinense. The sequence goes on along the minus strand of CM038228.1, from coordinate 27,347,741 downwards.
CTATATTTTTATATAGTATTCTATAATTCCTACTCAATTTAAAGAAAATTAAATTTTAAAAAAAATCCACAAAAATTCATTCCATTATCACTTTTTGGGTCATCAGCCATAATTAGGGTTTCTAGAGACTTGTCCACTTAAGGTTTGTAAACAGCTTGTCTAACATCCACCAAAAGTTATCAAATACTTTATACTAGTATCCAACATCCTCCATTATAATATCCAAGGGTTGATTAGGGCATGCAATTTAAATATTTTTTGTGTTTAATAAACCTTAATTTTAAATTTGCTTGCATCCGGAGCTTGTATTTTTCTAATATAGACTTTGTAAAAATTCAAGGAAAAATACTTAGTCTTTCAAATTTAATGATCATTTCTAAGTCATAACTAAATTATTTTCTTTACAATTTGGTTTTTATTTCATGTGATTTGGAGCTCAGAATTGGGTATATGTGTTAAATATAATTATAGCTAATTAATATGTCATTTAATCAATTATAATTAAGAAAATTGATGGAAATGGTCGGCATTGCATGAGGAGAAGTGGTTTGGAGGTAGTTAGCCTCCCTTTATTTATTCCCTTAAAATTTGAATTAAAGGGATGTGTCTCTTGGAAAGTGTGCCTCTTTGTATTAAAACTCTAATTTCACTATGGAATGAGTCTTTTGGACCTTTAGTGAAGAATTTGAGTGAAGAATTCACTTGTGTTTAAAGCATGATGGCCAACCAAGGAAAGAAGGTTTGGTAATCCTACCTTTCAACACTACTTTAGTGAGTAGTGTAGTACTTATATTAATTTTATTTCTTTTATTTTATTTGCATTTTTTTATAGTTTAGAGCTCTAGTGTTTTTTGCCTCCTTAAACAAATTAAAATTTTAAAAATTTTCTCACAAAATTCCATTTCATCATGACTTTGTTTGGGAAAAGTAGAATTAGGATTTCTAGAGACTAATCCACTTGACGTTTGAACTTGGCTAGCCTAATCCCCACCAAAAATTGTCAAATTCTACAAATAAGTATCCAACGTCTTCCATTACAATGTTTATTAGTTGACTAGGGTAGGCTAACGAAAGTTGTTTTGAGTTTAATAATTCCTAAGTTCAAGTTAGCTTCTTTTTAGAGTATGTTTTCTTCTCATCCATAACTAGGAAAACATCAAGAAAAAAAAAAGCCTAGACCCTTTAAAATTTATTGATTATTTTTATATCACAACTAGAATATTTTCCCTACAATTCATTTTTTTGTTTTATGTGATTCCAATCTTTCATAAGAGAGATCTAATTAAATGAAATTAGGTCTCAAATTTGGGTCTTCTTATTGCCTAGAGCCTGGTTGACAACTAAACCACCCCCCAAAATCCTAATTTCACTTAAAATTATATTCAACAACATATAGCCTGATTCTCCTAGAAATCATAGGATAGTTCACAATCCACCATTTTGATCTTTAGTGACCATCACACCACCCATCTGCACCAAGTGTACATTTACATATAAATAAGTTTCTTGGATGATCTAATTGAAATGTTAAAGTTAACTCATATTTAATTGAAGTTTCACTTAGGTTTGACATATGTTAGACTTAAGTTAAATATTTTTATTTATGGTCAACCCAAGTTTATAATCATTTTAATTATCTAAGAGAAATACTTTAGAATTGAAATTGATCGTTAGGATCATAGGATTGACATAGTGAAGAATCTACTAATTAGTTTGGGTATAGGTGAGGGTAGGTAGGTTTTTTGTTACTCCATCCAAAGGCAAAATTTTCAAATTGTTATATTGGTTGGCCAAGCCAAATCCTATAATCTCATGATCAATTGCAAGAGCAATTGGATAATTAAAATGGATTTGATTCATTAGATTCAACACTTATAAGTATTAGGTAATGGTTGAAACTAAGCAATGGAAGAAGTTAACCATAAGGTTAGCTAGAGTTAGAACTAAGTTGTAAGAAAAATTTAACTAAAGATCATTCAACATGGGTTCCTCCTAAGGCTTATTATTATTAACCTAATGTGATGATTAGGTTTATTGTGTAGGTTGCTTAAGAAATATTTTGAGTTTAGCTTCATTGAAAATTTTTTATGTCAACACTTTCCTCTGTTTGTTTTTGACTATGTTGAGATATGCAATAATGTTGACCTCACTTTTAGAGTGAGTTCTCAACCTCCTCAGCATAGATTTATGACTCTTATGGATACTAAGAGCTCCTTAGTTTTAAGACACTTCTAGTGATTAGGTGAACACTTAACCTAAGCCTAGAGACTTAGGAGGGTTAGTCATGGGGGTAGGTTATTCCTTATGGATTTAGGGAGACTTGCCCATCCTATTGCCTAAACCTAAACTATGTTCACAGCCTCAAACCAAACCTCAAATTCAATTCAAATACCAAATCTGAATCCAAATTCCAAATCAAATGATTAAAACCCATGATCAAATCCAAAATCAAAATCCTGCCTAAGCCCTATGATTTCATCTTGTATGCTTAAACCTTAACCAAATTCAAACCAATCCAAATTTAATTGATTTTCTCAAAGATCAGTTCAAACCCTCAATCATTTATCAAATTCAAGTCCAAACTCAATTCAAAATGATTGAAACCCAAAATCAAATTTAAACTCTCAAATCCTCCTTAAGCTTCATGATTGAATTCCATGGGCTTAGCCAAATCTCCCTCCAAATCACTCCAAACTCAAATAATTTTCTCATAAGTCATTTGTATCTTCATTTATATTCACAAATATAAATGAAATATAAATTCAAATAGCCAAAACCAAATCAAACTTAATCTAAATCCAATCATTTCCCAAGCTAACCCATATGGACCCACCTCCATGAGCTTAGCCAAATCCCATTCAAATCAACCCAAATTCAATTGATTTTCTTATAAATCAATTATTCCATCATTTATGTTCACAAATATAAATGAAACCCACATTCGAATGATAAAAAATAAATCAAACTAAATCCAATTTCCTTCCAAGCCCTTTGGACGTACCTCAATGAGCTTAGCCAAATCCCATTCATATCAACCCAAACTCAATTGATTTTCTTATAAATCAATTATTTTATCATTTATATTCATAAATATAAATGAAACCCACATTCCAATGCCCAAAAATAAATCAAGCTAAATCAATTTCCTTCCAAGCCTTGTTGACCTACCTCCATGAGCTTAGTCAAACTTGCTTTCAAATCGCTCCAAACTCAAGTAATTTTCTCATAAATAATTTATATCTTCATTTATATTCACAAATATAAATAAAATATAAATTCAAATGGCCAAAATCAAATCCAAAATCAAATCAAAACCCAATATAAACCCTTTAAGTTAATTCCTTGGGCTTAGCCAAATCCTATCCAAATCAAGCCAAAATCAATGGATTTTCTCTTGAATAAATCATTCCTTCAATCATCTACCCAAATATAAATGAAACCTACAATCATCAAGAAAATTTGAAATCAACCCAAGTCAAGCCCAACTTACTCCTTTTGACTTGAAAATCCCAAATGAACCAAAACCCAACATAGCTCAAATTGATTTCAGTTGGATTTATATTTCAATCCTAAACTCATATACAAGTTCAACTAAGCCTTAATCAAACCAAAATCAAGTCAATTGAACCATTTAGGTCCACTTGACCCAAAGTGGCCTAAAGAACTCATATGAAACAAGTTCTAATCCAACACAAATTGGATTGAACTAAGCCCATCCAAACCTCACATCATGATCATTAATCACCCTATGATGATCAATTGCTTTAAATTTGGTCAAACCAAGTCAACTTGGTCCCTTAGCACATATCAAAACCAAACTAGCCGAAACTCATCATACACCAAATCAATTGAAACCATTGATTCACGCCAACTCATAATTAATGTTTGAACATGACTTGACCATTAATTGAGCCAAACTAAACCCAATTGGCCATTTGGCCCAAGTTGACCTAAAAGGTCAAAATAGGTCAAATCATGATGCAACCCAAATTGATTGCAATCAATGACTCAAGTTCATTCCAGATTGATTATTGAACTTGACCAAAGCCATAATTGAACCCAATTTGGCCAATTAAACCCAATTGACCAACTTAGCCCAAATTGACCTAAAGGGTCTAATTGGCCAAAATCCAAATTAAATTCAAATTGATTCAAACCAAAGCCTACAATCATTTTCAATTAACCAATTGAACTTGAACCAATACCCAACCTAAGCCAATTTGGCCAATTTGGTCAAATTGGTAAACTTGACCCATTTGACCTATATCAATTCAAATAAGCCAAAATCAAACCTAGGCCAAATTGATTGAAATCATTTGAACCAAAATACTTTAAATCATCATTTGAACATAACCCAAGCCTTGGTTTGACCCAATTTGACCAACTGGCCAACCTAACCCAACATGACCCAAATTGACCCAATTTGACCAAATTGAGCCAAAACACTTGAAACCAACCCATGGGACTTTGGGAGTTGACTGAACCTGACCCAAACCCATCCTAGGATAGCCCAAAATCAGTCCAAACCCAATTGAAGCCAAACCCAAAGCAAATCCCCCTTGGATATGCCTCCCCATGTGGGAATTTTCCAAAATTGGCAAAGTCCACTTCTTCCATCACTTGGCAACTCTCACTCACCCCATTTTGGGGTATCACCTAGCCACCTAGCCCACTTAGGTGGGCTAGGTCTGCCATGGACAAAAGGGAGGTGAGTTAACTCACCTCCCTCTCAAGCCGAGAAACTAAAGGATCAAGGGAGAAGCCATCAACTATAGCAAGCCTTGAGGCACCTCTCAAACATTCCTCAACTCAAACTAAGCCACGTGGACTCGATTACGTTCCCTCCAATGCTCTAATGGTGGTTGGCCTGCAAAAATTGAGGAAGCAATCTCGTTCATCCACCTCAGCCAATTGAGGGGTATACCCCTTCAATTCTTACAGAAAATTTGACCATTCGCTTGGTCTGAGCTCCCAAGAGAGAAATAAAACTCCCTAGCAAGCTCTCGAGCGATTCCAAGCCCTCCCCACTTCAAATTTTCTCTTCTCGTGCAAAGCCAAAATAGGACAACCCTATCCTGATTCAAACTCCCTCATCTCTTAACCAAAACTCAATTGCTCTTACACACACCTTCCACGCACATTGTCGAAGCTAACTGAACCTTCCCTCGAGATCCAAGCCCACTGGAGGACAAACTTTGATCAAAGTTGAAGCTCTAAAGCACTATTCTTGGCCAATCGAGCAATCAACTTTGAACCAATCCAATTGATGCTCAACAGGGCTTCGTCTCAACTAGACGAATCTTCCTCAAGCATGTGAACCACCGGTCTTAGCTCAGGTGAGGTAAATCAATTGAAACCATGCTTTAGCATAAAATGTGTTTGAACTTTGTGAAGAAAATTTGCATGTGAGCCAATCTTAACCATTGGATCTTCATGAATCCCTTGCAAAGGTGTGGGATTATTTTGGAGTGAATTTAAGTTTGAGTGAGCTAAGATCAAGTGATCCATGGCAGACTGGCTCCGTTGTTCGTCCCTCGTAGGAAGAGAGATCACGGGCTATCTGTTCTGCATGATTGGAATGGATGGTCATGATTAGATCACACTAAATTATCCATTTAAACCTCCCTTTATCACAGTTTGATCGTGGCCATCCGATCTCAGATCGGATGGCCCGCGAGAAACCGCATCTCGCCGCCATCTTAGTCAGCCGCTAATGTGACTACTTAAATAGCCAATCCTACGGCGCCACATGGAAATCACATCACGTCAGTGTGCCATGTGGCGCTAATGGGATTAGGCTTAATTAAGGTTAATTAATTAGTTTTTAAGGCTAAAACTTTTATAATTCATAACTAATTGTAAAAAAATCCAAAAAATATAAACAAAGGCTCATTTTAAAAGTATTTCAGAGAATAATTCATTAACATTATCCCTAATTAATTTTGAATAGTAATTATAGCTTAATTATGGTTTAATTAAAAATTTAATTAGCCTAATTACTTCCTAATTAATTAATTAATTAATCTCAAAATTTCTCAGATCATGTAAGGGGAAGACCTCTGCCTCTCCTAATTTTCTTGGAATTTATTGATTAATTAACTAGAAAAATTAGCTAATTTGGCCTTAATTACTTTCCTAAATTTATTATGGGTTACTTAAATGCATGAACAGTAACCTAACTAATAATTGAGTTCATTTGACATCGATTAATAGTAAGGAGATTTATGGAATGGGATTGGGGCATTTTCCTAATCTTTTCCTTAAGTTTCCCTTACTTTCAAGAGAGATTAATTAAGGATTAATAGATTAATTAATTACTTAATTAGTTTAATTAATATTTAAAACACATAAGGACCTAATTAATTGATGGGTAGATCTTTAGGTGTTCAATAACCTAAATATAGTTGAGAAAATTATAGTTAGCTCATATGTGTGGAAAAACCATAAGTGTACTTAACTAAGTTCCTTAAGCTTAATTAACTATTAATTGTGAGCCAATTATATTAGGCCCTTTCATTTCTTAGGACCATTGCTATTTTACTTTTCAATTCATTTGCTTTTCACATTGGCTCATAATTATTTAGTTAATTATCTTAAGGAAATATAGGTAAGGGTTAATTAATTGATTTAATTCATACCTTAACCTAATTAATCCATAAAAGCAACCTAATTATCTCTCATTAAATCAAATTAACCTACAAACATGTGATGGGATAAGGATTAGCAAACCTCTTTCTCTCTTTCCTTAGATCAAGTTAAACATGAAATTAAATGTGGATTAAAAAGCGTTGGTTTGCTTTGAATAATTTTATTTGATATGATTGTCCTTAGGAATTAATTTGATTGAATGAAATCATATGTTTATGTTCATTTATTCCTCTCCAATCATATTAAATGTTGTATGTCACTTGATTCATGCATTCATCTTTTGTAAAATTAATTAAATAAAATGGTTTCCTTTATGTCAAACTTGCATGTGTTAATTTAAGTTAATATATGTGTGGCTATTATCATTATTAAATTCAAATGTAGTTTCCAAAGCTTACAAATGAATGATTACATATGCTATGAATGCTAGTTATAAATATGTAGGTAATATATGTGATTATATTTTAAGTGTATGGAGTGAAGCTTTCTTTTCTTTGATTCATGTGTAGCTCTACATGCATTTGAATGTTAATAAGTATATAGTCTGGACATCCCGGGAATATGAGGCTTTAGTTAGCCACAAGAAGGTCATTTGATTACCTCACTTCCCTGGTTAATAGCAATAAGTACTTATTTGGTTTCATTTACATGTATATCTACTTTAGAATTTGAATAAGAGCTTTAACCCACATGCATAAATGTCTTAATCAAATAAAAATATAAACTTTGCATGGTTTTACTTCCTTTACTTATATATACATCGATATGTATTTGAGAAAAGCAAGTGTTAGGACATACCACACAAGCCTTAACACACACATTAGAACTAAGTCAACACTTCTAACTTTATGTTAGGGCGGTGCATGATATGATGTATATTTGGTTTTATGATGTATTATTTTAGACTGAATGTTAGGATATATGTTTTATGGACTAGATGTTTGGCTAATATTAATATAATCATATTTTATGCTGGGGATTATTCTTAAGGTGTGCTTAAGATAAATATAAATGCTCTCTTTACAGGTTGTTTAAATCCTTAAGCATAATCTAAGCTAAGACATGTGGGCTTGGTTACCCATGTGCGGGGTGCTAAGTCCAAATTATAAACATAACTGCTTGGAGAATGTATGTATGTTTAGCTAACACTTGTCTTACAGGTGTATTTAGATTTATTTTTCTTTTTTTTAATATAATTTTATTTCAAGAATTAGGATTAGTGTTATGGGGTGTTAAGGATGAGCATTAGCCAGAAAGTTTATTCCTGGGGTGCTATGCGATGCCTTGAAGTCCACTAAATCCAAATCAAATGGAGAAATGAAGATGTAAAGATGAAAACATGAAGAAAAGAAGACCCCCATAGCACTTATTCATTTATCAATTGTAATTATTCTTTCATATTTCGGGTTGTATAAGAGTAGAGCTCGGCTACCCACTTTCTCTGTTCCGATTGTACGGCGGTAGCCGACCACACCAGACTTTTATTCTTTTGTGCTAGATTTATAAAATTGATTGATGTTATATTTAATTTCATAATAGAAACATCATGCCTTTTCATAGTTTCTTTATGATTGGTGTTTGTTGTATGGCCTGGATATGATTAAGCTCTTAAGAAAAAATAAATCTTTTACCCAACTATAACTCATAACTAAAGTTTTAAATAATTCATAACTCACATAAAGCCTAGGCATTAAATCAAGATAATTAAAAGATTTAGTAACCCCATAGTTGAATGTTGTATGTTTAATATCATGCATTCATATTGCTTAACTCTTGCTAAGAGAGGGTTTCCATCCTTGCACGATAGGGGAAGACTTGACCTTTGAGGGTCTCCTTTGTGGTGGAAAATACCTCTTTTCCATTGATTTAGCCCATAATCAGGTTTCATCATGCATTTAGAGATATGAAAGTCCCAAAGCCTTTGTCAAATTGAAGTGTCAAATACAAATAAAATTTGATAAGATTTCCCATTAAACTAAGTCATTACTCATAACACTCATGCTCTAGTCTTTTAAAGAGTGGGTTTAAGGACTTTAGTCTCTTTCTAAATAAGAATAACCCAACTATCTTGCAAAATCATGACTTGATCACATGGATTTAAAGCATAGGAGGAGTTAGTCGCCACTCCAGATGGTTATAAGTCCAGTAGTTGGGTGATTTACTCTCTCTTATGGAGGTAAATCGTATGCCCATCTTCGCTTAGATTTAGGTCATGCATTAACTCTTGCTAAAGCTCCCTAGATTTAGGATCTGAGATAGCTGTTTCCTTCAGGCTACAAGCATAAATTCTCACATCTTAGGCATTTCTCTAACCTTGTGTTGGTGGAATTATAAGTCTTAATAATCTAATAAAATTTCAACTCAAATAAATAATTCTCCTTACTTTCAAAATTATAAAGCCAAATCATATGATAGATTGGAAAGCTCACTAGACTTCCTAGTATCATGAGAATTCTCTACTCATGTCCTTTGGCTTCCAAAAATAAGTCTTCTCCATGACCTTTCTTACTTGATTTTCTGATATAACTAATTTATTGATAGTCTTATCCTTGAAATCTTTGGAGGTAATAATTTCCTACTTTAATCGAGAGTATCCTAAGGAACTCACCTTTCTTAGGATGTATTTAATTATGGGGGCTTGCTCCTATAGGGAACTTTAGAACCTGGTTTAATATAAACCCTACTTTATTCATCCATGTAAAGTAGGAGAAAATATATGGTATATTCGAAGACCTATCATGCCTTAGGAGTCCTTATTAGGTGATTAGGTCAATTGAAGGGTGATGTCTCTATCTTTCGAGATAGTACATCATACTTCAATATCGTATCCGCTCACTTCAATAAGTATCCCCTCAGATCTACATAGTGTCCCCCATACACATCTCAAAAATAAATACCATAAATAATTAACAAATTAACCTAAAATTATTTTTGTACAAATTTTAAATTTAATGCTTTTGACTTGTATTTTTTTAATTCACTAATTTAATCCCACCCCTCGGGGTGCCAATCACTCCACATAATTTTTTTTTAAAATAGATAATAGCTAAGAAAGAATTTTGTAATATTTTAACTTAAAAATAATTTGATGTAACGTATGTATGGGAATCCTAATTCAACTATCTTGTATTGTTTATAGCTCACCAACTTGTTCGCCAAATATGGCTTTACTAATTTTGTGTTGAGTAGCTTTCAAACATTAATATCATATTATATGTTCCTATTATAGAAATTTATCTTCTTGTGGTTGATTCATCTTGATGTTGAAACCATTTTCTGCATACACTTAATTTAAAATCATTAATCCTAATTCCTTAATGTATGTTACCATCAACAAAATCTAGAATATATTTTAGGTCCATGGGATCAATATAAAAAGGTTTAATTCCAGTAGCCTTCATTAGTGGTCACTACGATCTATATGATCTGATTATTAATTTTTTTAATGTATAGAGTGTTAGGTCATAATGCATAAAGTTAAATATCATAGATATCTTAATGGACTCTTTTGAGAAGACTTGAAAAAAACATCATATAAATTTTACATTGGGTTACAGCAAAAACATAAATTTGCTTCACAAATCTTGAGACCCTCTCTATTTGTTCTTCTAATATTGTTGGACACTTCTTCAAGATAGAGCACCTGAACAGAGCGGTGAAAACCAACTTTTTAAGATATATATATTCTGAAAGGGGTTCCCTGTCTCCCTGCTAGAAAAAAAATTAAAAAGTAATGAAAACCTAAAAAATGATGTATGTGGTTTAGCTTAAATTGCCAATCTCATCTCTTGAAAATCTAACACGGCAGTAGAAAACATTAATATCTTCCCCTGTAATCATATCTCTCTCTCTCTCTCTCTCTCTCTTTCATTGTTCCTTGGATCATCCTCAAGCTGTTGAGCTTCATGGTTGCAACCTCTAAATATGTTCAAGACAAGTGTCATTGTTTATTCAGAATATTCCATGTGTATGTAGTCTAAGTCAAACCAATCATTGTTGTTGTAATTGTATGAAACTTTCCACATAACGCTTTAACTAGCTATGTGACTTAGTGGACTACATTACTAGACCTGTTTTATTGTACTTTTGAGTGATTAATGTAACCATTTATATAATGCACAAGGGTTGATCCAAACCTACAAATAGGGGAGGACCCTAATAGGTTAGAATATTCTTTTCCCATGTCTTCACTGGAGACTTAGATTCTCTAAGTAATATCTCCATCTTTCTCTCTCTTTCTCTTTTTCTCTATGTTCTTTCTTTCTTCCCATAAAAATTCTTGCATATGTGGTGTAAGATCATTGACATATCAGAATTCAACATCTTTTAAGGTGCGATGAGCATGGATCATATTAAAGACTTGAAGTAGAGCTCAACAAGAGGAAACTAATAGCACAAGGGAGATCTTGGTGAATATAGCTTGCACTAGGGAGTTTGTCATACAACAGATGAATGAGTTATGTGAGTAAATGCTCACAATGATTAGAGAGACACTGAAGCATGTGCTTAAAGTGACTCATAGAGTCCAGATGCCATATGATTCTTTTGAATTGGTGGAGAGAAGAGGCGATCTACCTACAATGAGAGCAAAGAGGGCTTTTCCATCTACACTAAAAAAAGATGATAATGACACCTACTATCCTAACAGTAAAGATTTTTCTGCATCTAACCTAAGGTGGAAAGTAGAAATAATGAAAAAGAAAAAATGATTAAAGAGAGAAGCTACTAGAGAATGCTTTCCTTAGAGAAATTACGGAGGTTGAAGAGCCTAGAAAGCTAAAGATTCCATCTTTGGTGTCTCACAAAGAAAGATCACACCATCATGTCCCTTTCTTTGAATGTACTTTCTACCTATCAAGGATCAATGATGCACTAAAGTGCAATCTATCTTTTATGACTTTTAAACAATAAGCCTTCCATTGGTTTAATAATCTTTCTATGAAAGTAATTAATAATTTTGTTAACTTTAAGTGCATGTTCAATATGTCATTTGCTATCACCTAAAAGCTTAACAAGAGTTCACAAGCCATGATACAGGTTCATTAAGAGCCCGATGAATCCTTAAGGTGATGTATCACTCGCTTTCAAAGTGCGATTCTAGAAGTGCAAGGTCTGAAGCTTGCAATGTCTCATTTTGTATTTACTTAGAGGCTTAGTGAAGATCCATTCCTCTATTTATTGGGTTTATTCCACCTAAATATGCTAGAGGAGTTGTTGGAGCTAGCCATCAACCATATTTCTTCTAAAGAATATAATTCACTTTCTAGTATATCATGTAAGGAGGATAGAGGTTGTCCTTGAGAATGAGATGATAAAAAGAACTTTGATAGGTACCAAGTTACATAGTTTGATGATAGAAGAGAAGATAGAATGATCAAGTGGAGGTTGCCACCTCCAACCAATCAGCTACCAATAATGACTCTGCTATGAGTCTCAATGGTCAAGATCATAATTGCTATTCAAAATTAAGATTAGTTTAAGAGGCTCCGACCAATGGGAGCAGATGGTTGCATGTATGTCCCAATAGCCATGACACCGATGAGTTTTGAAATTTGAGAACTTTGATTGAAGACCTCCTCAAGGATGGAAAACTAAAAGAATTCATGGTGTTTAGTTAATACCATGAGACAAAGAGAAAGTATCTCTTGAAGAACCAAATAATGAGCCAATATCGACACATATAATCCATATTATAGGATTAGTTTCTACAATCCACGGAGGAAACAAGACAAAAACTTCTCGCTATTGTAGCCTTATATGACACCGATTGGAGGGGTGAGTTTGACAAATTCAGCAAGATTTACGGTAGTTAGCCAATAATGAATTATCTTAATTGATAAAAAACTTGTCAACAAAAGGGAATCCCTATAATGATGCCATCATTGTCATATCATTAGTTGTAAATTATCAGATTGAAAGCATCTTGATAAAGAGTTCTGTTAACATTTTACTGAAAAGTATATTTGATTAGATTGGCTTAGGAAACTCACATGTAGTTCCCACATTAGGGTCATTGTATGATTTCTCTAGGGAACACAAGAAAACATGTAGTTTTATTTCTATTCTCATGATCGAGGAGAAGGCAAAATTTATTATTATGGTAGGTTTTGGTAGTGGTAGATGCCTTCATTGCCTACAACACTATATTTGATTATCCTTTATTGAATGCTATTAGAGTGGTCACCTCTACTTACCATGTTGTGATGAAATTTCCAAGAGGAGGTTAAATTGTTACTATTTGTGGTGTCTTATTGAATCAAGGACCTACTAATTGAATGCTTTAATGAAGAGATCTTACAACTTTATATAAATAAGGGAAGTATCTTGGACGCTATAAAAGATGTTATAAAAGACATTACTATTGAGGAAGCAAAAGTCACCTGAACCTTCAAAGTGAGTGTCTCTATAGATGTTGCATAGAGAGTTGAGTTGATTTCAACACTGAGGTTGCATAAGGATGTATTCTCCTATTTTGCAGATGAGATTCTAGGTGTTGATATTGATGTTGCTTACTATAGGTTGAATGTTGATATTAGAGTCATGCCAATCAAGTAGGTGATCCAATCTATGGTGACTACTCTAGTTGAACCAATTTGTGAGGAGGTTGAAAAGTTGGTTGATATAAAATTTATCTAAGAAGAGAATATCATGATTGGCTCATGACTAATATCATCATGACACCAAAATCAATTAGGAAGTGGAGTATGTGCATCAAATTTAGTTATCCTCTACCTTGAATTAACACGTTGGTGGATTCTATTATAGGTATTTTAATGATGAGCTTCCTTGATATAATTTTTGGCTATCACCAGATAAAGATGCATCTATTGATAGTGACAATATTGCATTTAATACTGGAGATGTAGTGTATTATTATAAAGTAATCCATTTAAACTAAAAAAAAAAAGGCATGCACTACTTACCAATGACTTGTGAATATAATATTTAAAAATCAAAAGACAAAATGTTAAGTTGTATATTAATGATTTATTAATTAAAGTAAGTCATCAAAGGGGCATATAGAAGACCTGAAAGAGATATTCAACACATTGTGACTATTCAACATGAGGCTCAATCCACTCAAATGTACTTTCAGAGCTCTATCTAGAAAGTTTCTCGGCTATTTGCTCACTTTGGAAGGGATTAAAATCAATCTAGAAAAAGTTAAGGTAATTCAATGGCTATCATCTCCCAAGAACATCAAAGAAATTGAAATGGAGATAAAGCAAGTTGTCTTCAGTTAATTTATCCTAAAATTTGGACATAGATGTTTAGTTTAAAATTTTAAGGAGTTTGACATTTTCCCAAGACGAAGGAATGCAAACAAGCATTTGTACAAATGAAAAAGCTCTTGGCAACTCCACCTTTATTGAAAATCCCAAAATATAAAGAATAACTATTCATGTATCTCAAGTTGGGAAGGTGGTTGTGAGCTCAGTTTTGCTACAAGAGGAAAATCAAAAGTCATTCTCTATTTATAATGGTAAAAGATATCTTGAGAGTTAATAAAGTAGGAACCCTACATTGAAGATATTAGTGCTTACATTGATTATTTCATTGTGGAGGCTACCACCATATTTTCAAGCACATTCAGAACAAGTTACTATTGATCATCCTTTAAAGATAGTATTATCTACGCTAGATCATTCAATGAGACTATTGAAATGGTGAATTGATTGAATTCAACATCTCTTATACGTTGTGAATGCAATTAAGGCATGTCATAGTTAACCCTTAAGTGGTTTTTCTTTGAATCCATAACTCTAGAGAAATGATGTGAAAAAAAAAGTGATACAAACTTTTTTTTTGTTAATTGGGCATCATGTGCTCAAGGATTTGGCATTGTGATGGTGTTCTATAGCCCTATAGAGATGTCATTGAGCCATTCAATTCAAATTTATTTTAAAATTGCTAACAACTATGCAAAATATGAAGCTCTCATTGTAGGCTTAAGATTCACACATGGAGTTAGAGTAAGGCTCCTACTCATCAAGTCTAATTCTCAACTTATAGTGAATCAAGTGAATGGTCGATTTGAAGTATGAGAAGAAATTATGTAGTGTTATATATATAATGTCAAAACATAAATTAGGAAGTTTGAATACTTCAAAATATAGTATATCCCTAGGAATGCAAATTAATTTGCTAATTTGTTGTCAAAATTAGGGAATCTTGATGGATGACTAGCCTTAAAACTTACTTGCACAATTATCAAAGAACTTGAAGACATGGAGATTGATTAAGAGGTAAAACTAAGTTGGGTTGATCATTTTTGTGGAATATCTTTAAATTAGTGTCATACCTTATGGTGTCTTAGAACCATGGAGATTCAAAATCATGTTAGCATAGTATATACTTATTAAGAATGGATTATTTAGAAAATCTATCTCACCTCTATTTCTTTGGTGTGT
Organism: Cymbidium sinense; assembly: GCA_021442155.1. Lineage (NCBI taxonomy): Eukaryota > Viridiplantae > Streptophyta > Magnoliopsida > Asparagales > Orchidaceae > Cymbidium > Cymbidium sinense. The sequence goes on along the minus strand of CM038228.1, from coordinate 27,332,682 downwards.
TAAAAAAGATGAAGTAGCTAATATTATGAAAGAAGTTCATTTTTGAGAATGCTGTAGTCATTTTGGGGATAAAATATTGGCAATAAAATTTTTAGATAAGGCTATTTCTAACCCACACCCTATAAAAATGCAGAAGAATTCTCCAGACATTATGAGAAGTTTGCTCCAATGTAGTCAAACAATCACAAAAATTACAACTTCTTATTAGCTTGTGACCTTTTTTTGTGTGGTGTTTTAGGTTGTTTTCCACCTTCCAATGGTGAAAGGATGTACATTCTAGTAATGATTGCATATTTCTCAAAGTGGATAGAAGCCAAGGTACTAGCCAAAATTATTACTAAATTTTTTTGCAACTTCATCTAGTCAGATATCATTTGTAGGAATTAGTTGCCTATGATTATTATAACTAACAATGCCACGTAGTTTAAAGATCAAATAGTGAATGAGTTTTATTAAAGACAAGATATTTTCCTCAAAACATCTTTAGCCCATCTTCTTAAAATAAAGTGCCAAGTAGAAGTTGCAAACAAGCTCATCCTTAATCTTCTCAAGAAGAATTTTGACAACACAAAGAGCAAATGGGCTGAAGTACTTTCATCAATATTATAGGTACTAAGAACTACTCCATCTACAACTACTAGTAGATGATATTTATTCTTTCTCATGGACCATAAGCATTATTTCTAATATAACATAATATACACACTAAAAGAGTTGTCACTACATCAAATTATTAAGATTCTGATCTTCAAGAGTAGAACAACAACTGATGAAGGGATGTAGACATTTCAAGATATGTTAGAATATTTAAAGAGTATTAGAGTGCTTAGTGACTCTCCTTTTGACTTCTTGGCTCATTAAATATTAAATCTTTAATGAGGAAAGAAGTCAAAAGGAGAGTCACTAGGCACTCTAATACAAATGATAGGGAGAAGCAATATTAACCTGGTGACTTAGTGCTTTAAAAACCTGATTTAGTAGCTTGCAATAAGGCACTTAACAAACTAGTGTATACCTAGATAGGGCCATACATTATCAGGGAGAAAGTTGGATCTAGAGATCATTAAATTATCATACATGTAGGGAAGGAAGTACCAAGGATACAAAGAAGAGATAAATTAAAGATATTTAATCTTTAAACACTCTACACTTTTTTATGAAATTATAACATTAGGAAACTCATCTAAATGATTTCACTTATTTTGTTGAGTTCCAATTTATTATAGAAAATAAAACACATGAAAATCATCAATCTTCAAAAAAACTTTTTATCTCATAATTAATAAAGCTGATAAGAATAAAATAAGCTAAGCTTAAAAGTTGTTAGATAGTCCCCTATAATAATTCCAAAAGCCCCCAAGAGTTTTGAAAAAAGTAGCTCAAAAGCCCTACAAATAATTTTGAAGAAAAGTTGAAGGCCCTCATGAGTAGAACATTCAGTAATTAGGAAAGCCATTCAATTATATTTTTCTTCTAAAAAAATTATTAAGGAAAAGGATATTTGTTGATTGACTGTATGTATTCAAAAGAACATGATGATAGATTATAAACACACAAAAATAATATTTTAAATTTTCTAATTAAAGATTTGCATTTTCATAAACCAAGAAAGTTTGGACATTACTTCATTTAAAGAATAGAAGCTTGAAGCATTGAAGAATCTATTTTACTTAACTAAGAAATCATCAACAATTATGTGGATTTATTCCAAGCTGAATTGATTTATATTCTATTTCAATCATTATGATTGAAACAATGAAGAACTTTTTAAAGTCATCAACTTGTTAGTTTATCAAGTTATCAACTCAATAATATGGTAATTTCAATAATTCAGATCTTATGTACTTATTCTTATTGAGATCATTCAAATAGAGATGAGTTCATTATTATCAATATATATATATATATATATATATATATATATATATATATATATATATATATGTGTGTGTGTGTGTGTGTGTGTGTGTGTGTGTGTGTGTGTGTGTGTGTGTATGTAGTATGAATATATAATACTTTTCCTTTACAACAAGTTTAGGTAAGTAGAGAGAGAGATTTTAATCAATGATCATTAATTCTTCAAAGTTCATCTATATTAGGATTCTCTTCAATTTCAAGCATCGAAAACTCCCTAGCCTTTTGTAACAAAGTCCTATCGAGGCACAAGTTTAGTTAAGAAGATAGTACTTTTCTTTTACAACAAGATCTATAATGAGTAGTGAGCGAGTCCCTACTTCAGTGAATCTAAATATTAGCCTTAGATGTTACTACATTAAGATCGACATATAATCAAGCATATGGAAATTAAAGGTGACAACTTAACTAAAGGACCAACTTGGGGCAAGAATAAGGGTAAGACTTAAGTCAAAAGAGTATATATATCACATATAGTATTTCATTAAAACTATAGCATGTTCATATTAAATATTTATTGGAGTTCATCTATAGGAAGTTCTCCTTGATTCAATCAAGCAAGTGTTCTATTAAGGAGACATTACTATTAAGCACATTGTTCTTTAAAGGCAATCAATCATGTTAAGTCATGAGAACATCCAAATATACAAATCATCAAGACATGAATGATCATGTTTTAAGAAAAAATATTTTATTGCATGTAGGAAAAAGAATTATAATCTTTACATTTTAAATATATATATATATATATATATATATATATATATATATATATATATATATATATATATATATATATATATATATATACCTTATCCTTTCGTGGAACTCACATCATCCTCATCCTCATCCTTTAAACTTCTCCCTTCCATCATCAACATGAAATAATTTTAGTCATCCTAGATAGGACAGATCACTTATTTTCTCACAAGCTAGCAGAGGCAATATTCTATTCCTTTCTTTGAATTTATTTGCTAGTATGGGCTTGTATTCAAGGATATTCTTGAGATCCATAAGAGAAAGTCTAAAGTCTTCATACCTAGCATTTTCTCATGAGACTTCTTAAGCTCCACCATAAGAGAAGAGTTTGTTTTCTAGAATTTGTACTTTTTGATGGAGGGATTCAACCATTCATAAGCTTATGGTGATATTTGACTTCATGTTTGCCATCAAATTCTTACACATATCTACCTTTCTCTTCTTTCTCTATTTTCTCTTCATCTACAAAAACTTTGGTCTTTAAAGCAACAATCTCATCATAACACTTTTAGAGTATCTCCTTCTATTACATGATAGTCATTTGGCAAGATAACTTGTGCTATTAAAGTTTCACCACTTCTTTCTTGTTTATCTTAATACTTCGAGTAATGTAGGAACCTCTTCTTGAGTCAACATATTATGAAAGAAAGCTACTTGATATGCACTTTGTCAAGCCATGTTATAAGAATAAAAAAGTTACTAATTTTTTTGTATTTAAATGAATATTTTATGTATAATTAATGTTATAATGTGTTATTTATAATTTATTTTTATTCTTTTTGACAAGAAATTTTTAAACGAAGTAAAAAAAAATGCTAGGACTCAAGACTAGCACTTTAGTGCTACACAAAGTAGTGCCATGATATTACTAATAGGAAAAATAAGTTGCAAAGATAGAGAAGATAATGCTTAGGCATTAGAAAACCAACATCACAGTGTTACCACATGAGCATTTTAGATCAGTGATAGAGATCTTGGCCTTTAAGCACTACAATGGCATTATTATGGTGCTTTAAGAAGCTTTAATTTTGATTAAAGATAAAAGCATAATATTTAGGCACATGGAAGTCAATACTTCGATGCCAAATTTATTCATAAATTCAATCTTGAGATAGATAACCCAAGGCCTTAGCACTAAAAAATTAGCATCATGATGCTAGGGACATTAAAAAATTGTCAAAATAGAAGAGCTCAAGATAGAGAAAAGAGCACCTTAGTGCCTAAGAAGCAGTGTTGTCGTGCCAAAATGCCTCATATTAATTCCTAAGATAAAAATGAGTGTGCCTTGGTGTTGAAGAATCGGTCTTATTGCTTTATGCATAGTGCCACAACATGACTTCCTAACAAATCTAACTCTTAGAGTTTTAGTGGGTAGTTTAGATTATTTTTAAGGTGGTTCAAAGGATAGGCATGACATGAACAACGAGAGACTATAGTCTATAAATAGGAATGTAAATGTAAAGAGAAAGGTTTTGTTAGTTTGTGATGTCTAGATGTTGTAAGTGTGAGTGTGACACTAAGAGAGTGAGACTCTAAGTGTTGTGTGTGTAGTCTAGACTTTATGATTGTGCTTGTGATGTTCGCATGTTGGTTATATTAAAGATTGAAAAATGGTAAGATCCACTAGAATGGGAGCCCATTGTTGTGAGGCAAAATACCTAGAAAAGCAAACATAGAAGAATATACTTAGTTTACTTTTTTATCTCTTTTGATTTTATTCAAAATAATCATAAACATTTATAGATGCTAATGTTTTTTTCCTTCTATAAAATGAGAAACTAAAGATTAATGCTTTGAATTTTGATTGATCTTGTATTGACTATTATGTACTAGGATTGATTTGAGAAATATATGTTATGACACCAAAGAGGCAAGGTGAATTGGGATTTTAAAATTATTTTAAAATTAAAAGTTAATTTAAATGCTTCATAGAAGAGTTAATTATAAATGGTTATACTTTATGAATCACACTAACAACTAGCAATAATAAAGAAAAGTAAAGGTGTAGGAAATGTAAAATGAGAACAAAGAGATTTTTATGTGATTTGGCCAATCCCCAAAAAATTGCCTACATCCATGCCTAGCCACCCAAGCTAAGAATTCACTAAATCAAAGTTGAGATTATAATAAATCTTTCATACTCTCCTTCACAGGAAAGTACAGCCCAATAACGTACTTTCCTACATGGGCAAGTACAACCACACAAGAAGCAATAAGAAATAAAAGAAGAATCACAATATCTATCAATTTAAAATAATTTTGCACTCACAACCCAACTATAACACTCTTAAGGAATGTGATAAAAGAAACAGAGCTCACTTCTTATTTAAATGTAATATATTAAATGATATATAAATGTAAGAAGTCTTTAAATGCTTTTGATTAGTTTTACAATATATGAAAGTTTGAAACTAAATCAACTTGATTCAATAATCTAAAGCACCACACAATAATGTCTTGATTATGTGAATGATAAACCAAACATAAGTGATTTATGTAATCTTATGCAATTCAATGAACATAATGTAAAAGCCATATCAAATTATTTATTTAGATATCTTTCACAAGAACAATATTATATACAAATGATAAGATGATTTATAAATGAGAAAACTTCCTACTCACAAGTATTTCTATTTGAAATAACAACACAAGATTAATTTCACTTAAGGATATATGAGAATAAAAGAAGAGAAAGAAGATTGTAAGCATAAATACTAATCCAAATAAACTCAATGTTTTGACCAACTCAAGAACAAATTGGAAAGAAATGTTAAGCAAGAAATAAATTTACCAATCTATATGAAACTTCTAGCCATGATAGAGATCAAAGTTATATAAAAAGATTAAGCACAAAATAAATTAGAATAACCTTATGATGCTCTCGGCCAAGGGTGTTCTCACCAATATTTCAACTCTTTTTATGCAAACTTCAAAGAAATCTCTTGTAAGAAGGAAGAGGGATGACTATGAAGCACACTTGATTCATTAAGAGAATTCTCCAAGAAAATTTTGCAAGGGGTCGGCCAAGTGAAGAGAAATAGTTAAGAGATTTTAACTTAGAATTAACACCATTATTTATACAAGATGGAGACTAAGAGGGGTCAACAAATAGAGGAGAGTTGGATGAAAAAACATTTTAAGGAATAATTCATTTTAAGCTAATCAAATAAAATTTAAATCTTATGATGAAAAAAAATCAGCTAAGGCTATATGAAGGGAAATCCAATTGGGAACTAATTTAATTTGAGCCAATCAAATAGAATTTAACTTCCATGAGAGAAATTTGGCCAAAATAATAAGAGGGAAATCCAATTGGGTACCAATTTAGTTTGAGCCAATCAAATATAATTTAATTTCCATGAGGGAAATTTGGCCAAAGAAATATGGAGGAAAATTACATTTGGAAGTAATTTGAATTTTTAATAATTAACCACATGACATAAAATTCAAATTAAATTGAGAATATATAGTCATGTGGGTCAGCCGAGAGAGAGCAAAGAGAGGGAGAATTAACATATATAGCATTATTTCATTAAGTCAACTAAAAGCAAAGAGAAATTTATTCAAAATAATTTTGAATTTGAATAAATCACATGTAGGAATGACAAAAAGAAATCCAAATAGGGATTCAATAAATATAAATCAAATAGCTAAGATTTCTTGGAAGAATTAAGGTAAATTACACAAAATAAAAATTATAAAATAAATCAAGAAAAATCAAGAGGGATTTTCGGCCACATAGTTTCGAAACATGGATTCAATCACCATTCAATGCATTTGATCATGAATCAATTATGGGAGAACAATTTAGAAAGGATTAGAATTAATTTAAAAAAATTAGTTTACTCCAAATAAGATAAAAAGGGGGTCAACCATATATTTCCATAAAGGATAAATTTAAAATAGGAAAGTGAATAAATTCATGGCTCATTTGAAATAAATTTTGAATTAACCTAAAATAATTTAATCAAACTCCAATTAGCTTAAATAAATCATGATAGGTTCGGCCAAATCATTCCATAGATGGTTAAGATCAAATGTGCACATAAATGGAAAAAAGATATTCAATTTAACTTTAAAATAATTCAAATTTAAAAATTCAAATGATTGAATTTTTAAAAATAAAAAATGAAGGAATTATTATGGAAATTATATGGATAATTCTAACATAATTTATTAAACAAATAACCATGATAAATTAGGCCAAAATAGGTTTAGGAGGATAAATAGGATAGGAGAGAGAAAACTATAATAATTGGAGAGAAGAAGAATAATTTGAATAATTTTAGGTAAATTTACTTTTTATGCTCAAAATAAATGAATAAAAAATATAATTAAGCATGGAAATGATTTAGTGAGATATGTGATTAATTTATCTTGGTTGGAAGCACATTAAATGGAAGAAAGCTTATGCACTTAGTTTAAATTATCCAACATGGATAATTTAATGAATAATTGTAAATATGAAATGTAGAATATATGAATAATTTTAAAATAAATTATTTTGAAATGAATGAATGATTTATTTTCTTTTATTGAGATCTTCATTCGCTTTAATATTGTGATTCCTAGAAAATTCCCAACTTTAGGTCCAATATCTTTAGCTTTCCAAATTGACTGAAGAAACTAAATATGAAGAATTTTCCTGCAACACTTAAAAATAAATTATAGTAGCATTTGAACATATGCTTGTTATTATCAAAATAAATCTCAAGTGAGGAGGGGCTCATGAAGTCAACAATATATAATAAAACTATTTATTTTTTCAATGTTTATGTTGTTTTACTTTTTTCCATACTTAATTTACTTATGATCTCGCTACTTGCATAATTAAAACTAAGTGTGATATAGAGATATTAGAAGAGCCTTGGTGGAATAATTAAGAAAAGAAAATAGATTTACTAAATATACATAGGCATATGATATTTCAAATTTGTAATTATATAAAAGAGATGAATCAAATATAATAACTTATTTTAATTAGATTATAAGAATATAACTAATTAATTATAGTTATTAGGTTATATTAATTTATGCACAGACAATATAACACTTAAGTTCTTGAATGACAACTGAAAATTTTAAACTCACATTAGAGTAATATATTATCAACCAAGATTTTGATAAATTCAGAGTGTGTTTTCTAAAATTAAAGAAAACTTTATTTTCTAGAAATTATTTTTTTAATCTTAAGCTCATTTAAAATTTCTACAATTTAACATGGTTGGATAAAATTAGAGTAGTAAGAGATTAGTAATTAAGTTAATTAAAGTTTTGGTAATAGATCCTCATGTGAATGATACTCTATTCATCACTTTATTACTTGAACGACATGTGTAATTGTGTATAACATTTTGAGCTAGTCACCATAGCCTAGCTCAACAAAAGTAACATATGAAGGCTTTCTAGTTCAATCTCCCTCTAGTCTTAGGCACAAAATTGTGAGCCACTGAACATTCCAAGTTCAAAAGTACAAGGACGTGAGGAGACTTCTAAGTTATATCAGTCGATTGATAGATTTATGTATAAGTATTCTTTTACCATTTGAATATACATATTTTCCTTTTTCAGATGAATACACTCAATAGTAGAAGAAATATCATTTACATCTGTAACTTTAGGAGGAGAAAATAATTTCTTTAGCAATAGAAAATTTTATTCTCTTTGGTGATGGTGGCAAGATTCACTGTCTTGCCTTTATTGAATGGTTGTACTCTTATTAAACTAGTTAGGTAGTGGAATGTGGCAAAATATTTTTTATTCTTTATATTTCCTTCTATTTCTTCATTTGTAGAAAAAACTATTATATTAGTGATCAAGAGATAATGTAGCACACTCACTTTTATTGAGAAGTACCTACTAGTGGATGACCCTCTTATAAACTTTTTTTTGGCAAGGCAAGTTACCAAGATTAATATTTCAACTAAATTTGAATTATGTAAAGAAGTCAACAAACTTATAGAAGAAGTAGATAAGTCAAATGAGCTGGTCATCTTGAGGAGTGAGGTATCTTTTCAATTTTTTGGGTCCCTCAGTCAACTCACATTCCATTTTGGTATTAGGTTGACTCTCCTTAATCAACAATGGAAGTGAGCTCTCACTTATTATGAAAGATCTAGTGGTGGGTCTCTTTGGATCAATTTTTATTCTTTTATTCTTTTCAAGGGAGAATAACTAAGTAGTTCAATGAGGATGAAAAATATAAATTGGTCTAAATAAATATAATTTATAGTGAAGAGTACTCATCATAGGAGTCTAATACATGAGGTTTTAGCCTTTGCATCTTCAATTTCTTTCAATCTCATCTTCTAAATAAGCATATGTATTGGTGTCTAATGGAAAAGGACCTTGTTAAGTGCTATCGATAATTACAAAAGAAGCATCAAATTAGAACTTAGGGAACTTGGTGAGTAAAGAAAAACATAATTAAAATAAGTTAGCCAATTCACTTACAAAATAGTGTGAACTTGATGAAGTCATCATCCAACAACCTGTTGATTGTTAGGTTTTGCTTCCTTATAATAAAAATATTTCCTCTTCCTGAGGGAAGAGCTTTTGAATTCATCTCATCTAAAAATGGTTGTAGCTTGTCTAGCACTATCCAATAACCTTGGTAGCTTGCAAAGCATAACTAGTTCTTCCATTGAAGAACTTTAATCTTATAATGTGGTTGTTGGTGGCAGAGAAGAGGACTAGTCCACAGCTGAATGCTTTGATGGGAAAAAGTTGGAAAAAGAGGTTTGATGACTTGTAAATCTTTTTGTTCTTATGTAGAGGATAACCTCCATCATGCTAACAAAGGAGTTGGGCCTTAGTTGGGCTAGGATGACTTTATACAGGTTGAAGACATCAATGAGCATGATGTTGAGAGAAAACTATAGCTTTAGCCTAAACTAGTCCTTAAAGCAGCATATTTCCTTATCATGGAGAGTATTAAACCTCTTATTTGACTTCATTAGAAAAGGTTTGATGTCAACGTCAAAGATGTATTTGGCTTGGATACATCCAACTCAACCATCATCATCTTTGATGTGCCTAGGAAGAGCTCTTGGTGAATGTGGCATTGTTATTGCTAATTGTGAAAGCCATTTTTTCACTCAAAAAAAAAAAAAGATTTACGAAAAAAAAGAGAATGAAAACCTAAGAAATTCTTGAAGAAATAAATGGTGGGGAAGAAAAACAAGTATTTTTAAAAGAAAAAAAGAAGATAAAAAATAGCATTTAAATAGAAAAATAATTATTAGAAGATCACAAATAGTTTATTAATAGTTTATAAATAGTATACAACTTATATTACAATAATGCCCTGATTAAAAACTTAATTACAAATTTTTTAAAACTTCAAATATGAATTTTTTTAATCATCATTAATTAACTTTTTTCCTTCTCTAAAATCTAATATAACATGTACTTCTGACATTTAATGAATTAGCTCAATTGAGTTGCCTCCAAGTAGTTTTGGAAGACCATCACATGTGAAATCACCATGGAGAATCTCTTCTTCATTTCTTCAAGAAGATATTCCATCATGCCCAAGGAGTTCTATTTCTCAAATAGTTACTCTTTTAATATGACTTTGTCTTATTTAGTTATCAATTTTAATTTCTCTATATACTCAAAGGGTTTAATCTTCATTTTCTATATATTCTTGAGGTGTCTTGGAAGTCACCATTACTTCTTAGTAGAGGAACATCAGTGTCTCTTGAACATCTACCATTTAGGATGTTAGTGGAGTTACTACACTTTTTTCAAAGGTGACCACCATTTCCTCTTGAGGTGTATTTGCAAGTAGTATATGATCATACTTGATAAGAATTTGCAATATCCTTTAATGAAAAAAATGAAATAGTACCTTCACAAAGTGAGTTCACCGTCTGTATGGAGAGCTCAACAAGAGGCTAAGTGACTTCTTCTAGAGTTGTCTCAGCAAGTTCCTTAACTAAAAGAATGGCTTCTATAGCAACTAGCGGTAGAGCAACTAATTTGAAAGACCATTCCCCACCAAGGAGTTCACTGATGATAGTACCTTGAAAAAAATCAAATAATTCCTTCAAATGCATTAATTTAATTAGCCTTATTGACCTTAGTTTTAGTGAGGTTGATAATCATGCTCTTAGTCCTAGGATCTGATCTAAGCACTAAGACTTTCTGTACTTATGGTTAAGACACTTGTAGTGGCTAGAAGGGACACGAATCCAAAGCCTAGAAAACTCACAATGCTCAACCCTAGGGCTAGACCTTGACTCAGACTAGATGGGACCCAATGACCCTAATTTCAAACCGAACCCCATATATCAAACTAAATTGATTATATGCTGCTTAAAGTCCCAAAACCATCCAAAACATACTAATTGGTGTTCAATTTGATCAAATGACCAAGTTGACCAAATGTGTAACATTTTGGGATAAAGGAGATAAATTTAAATTTGATCCAAACCATCTAAAATTAAATACACCAACACCATTTGAACTTGATTGAAGCCTTATCATGACTTCATTTGGCCAATAGGCCCACATAGCCCAAATTGACTTAATTAAAGTGTATAGAACCAAAATCAAATCCAACTTAATCTAAGACAAATAGAATCATCACAAAGCTTTACAATCACTCTAATTATTGAATTGAGCATTCCTCAAGACCAATTACAACTCAACTTGGCCAACTGACTCATCCAACCCAACTTAGCCTAATTTGACTGAAAGGATCAAATTGAGCTAGAAATTAATTCAATAATCAAACCAAATCAATCTTTACAATGACTTTTAAATGAACAATTGATCATATTTCAACACCCAATTAAAGTCAAGTAGGCCAATTGAGCCAATTAATCCACTTGACCTCATTTGACCCAATTTGACCTAAATGGTCAAATTGAACTAAATCTTGATCCAACCTAAATTAGATCAAAATAATTATTTCAATCTATCCTATTATGACTATTGATCAACACCTAACACCCAATTAAGCTAAATTAAAATAATTTAACCCATTGACCCAAAGGGCCAAATTGAACCAAATCTTAATTTATTTCAATTTGGATTAAATCAACACTTGCTATTAGCTCAAAATTGACTATTAAATACAATTCAATGATCAATTGAACTCAATTTGACCAAATTGGTCAAGTTGGTTCACTTAGTTCAATTTGACTTAAAGGGTCAACTTGAACTAGAACTCAATCCAACCCAAAATCTATCAAACCAATACTTACAATATTTCCCAAATTAATCCTCAAGCATACCCCAACTTTCAACTGAACTCAATTTGATCGAAATTTTTTATGTTGGTTCATTTATCCCAACTTGACATAAAAGGCCAAATTGAACCAAATCTTAACCCAATTCAAATTCAATCAAGAAAACACATACAATCATCCTTAACTTGATGATTAAACATGTCTCAACCATCAATTGTACCAAACCTAACCAATTTGACCCATATGAACCCATAAAAGCAAAATTCAAATCCATTCTAAATGAAATCTAACCAATTACATCAACACATCCCAAGTCATCAGTGAGCCTAACCCAACAGCTTCTTGGGCTCAATTGAAATAATTGGTCAACCTAACCCAATTGAACATTAATTGAAATTTATGAGTCTAAATGAACTAAACCTAATCAAAATTAGCATGACTCATTCTCACATACCTCTTGAACTACCCAATTGGGCCCAAGAATTTGTGAACTTAGTTCAATCCAAACTAAGTGAACCAAGGGTCATAAATAGGACAAAATTTAATGAATAATAAAGCCCAACCCCTCTTTTTGGCTAAAGCAACCCCCTACACATGCCTTGAGCTCACCCCAATTGAGCTAAGTTGACCCAAAGCTATTTGGTCTAGTCATTGACCAAGGAGTGATCACCATGACCATGACCAGTCCTTAGTTCACTAACCATGGGCTGTCCACTTCACCACTAGTCATCAAACTTCTTCGATCATTGAAAGAGGTCTTCCTTACTAATTTAAAGTCAATTCTAGCCATGCCATTGCTTGGATGGCTGTCATGGATTAAATCCACCAATAATGGTGGCTCACATGGGGAGGAGGGTTTATAGCTTCTCACCCATTTAAATTTCAAACACACATTCATTATAACCATAGGGAGAGATCATGAGCTTCTTATAACCTCTTATGCACCCAATCACCAACAACACCAAGATCTCTTTCAGTCTGAGCATCCCAAATATTTAACCTCACCAAAACTCCTCTAAACCTAATTTACTCTCACCACACCTTTTCCACACTTATTCTAGCAAAGATGAATAGAGAACTACTCAATTTGAGCATAAAGAAGGCCATCTTAGATCAACTAATCATGAGGATGCAATTAGCCACCTTCTCAACAGGGCTTCACCTCTTTAATATGATGCTACCTCACACATCGTACTGGTAGTTTTAATCTTTAGTGAGGTAATCACTCTAAAACTGAATATTATCCCCTAGCTATTAACCTTCTATGAAGTTTTTGTGTGATTTGATTTTATCAAGACATAGGGATCTTAAGAATTTCTCCCCTAAATATTTTGGAATTATTTCTCTTCAAAAGAGCCTTAGTTGGCTCAAATCTAGGGATAAATGATGAATGGAGTTTGTCTCCCATTGGAAGAAGAAGGCAAATCATGGGCCATCCATTTTGCGTGATTAGAATGGGTGATCATGATAAATTATGTAAGATTTTTTATTTATTTAATCCTTTTGGAACTGAAGGAATGGCTCAGGACAAAATTGTGTCTGCCACCACTGGGTCAATAGCCAAGGGAGACATTTTAAATAACGAACCTTATGGAACCACGTGTATAGCATGGTTGACTCAGTGCTAACTTTATAATCTAATTTAAATAAGTTTAAAAATATGATTAATTAGTGTTTGAATATTTTCATTAATATTATAATTAAGCTTTTATTATTTAACAAAATTACTTGAAATTTTTTATGAACATGGGACGATCTTTACCTCCCATAATTATTTTAAGTCAATTAGGTGAGTACATAAGGTGGAGATTCATATTTTCAAACTCTAATGAGTCATTTTGGCTATTTAATAAATTTATTTAATTAATATAATTATCAAATTATAATAGAGGTTAGATATGCATTAGGAGCTTTATGGTGATCAGATAAATTTATTATGACTTCTAGTCTAAATTATTTCTCAATATGAACATTATGGGGGTTTTTATTAAGTAAATAATGCATTAACTAATATAGGATTTAGAAAATTCATAACTAGTTGTATAATTCTCTAATAATTATAAATGAACTCTCTTTGTGCTGAACTAACATAAAGTTAATCAACAACAATAGCATGCCTTTATCCCACTAAGTGGGGTCGGCTATATGAATCCTTTGTCTCCATTGTGACCTATTATGTGTCAAATTCACATTTAATTCAAGTATACTAAAGTTATTTTTTATACATCTTAACCATGTCTTTTTAGGTCTACCTTTACCTTTCTTAACATAAAGAAAATCTAATGCATCTACTCTCCTAACTGGGTTATTGGATGGCCGATGCTTTATGTGGCCAAACCTTATAAAGAGACTCTCTCTAATCTTATCTGCCACTGGAGATACTCCAAATTTTTCCTAAACATACTCATTTTCCCATTTTATCTCTAAGAGTAAAGCCACTCATCCACCAGAGCATCCTCATCTTTGTAATACTTAACTTAGTCTCATGCTTCTCTTTTATTAGCCAACATTCTGCACCATAAATAATTGTAGGTCTTACCACCATCTTATAAAATTTTCCCTTAAGTTTAAGCAATACTTTTCTATCACACAATAGGCCAGATGCATTCCTCAACTTCAACCATCCAACTTGAACTCTAATAATAACATCTCCATCTATTTCACCATCATTTTGAACAATAGATCCTAAATATCTAAATCGCTCACTCATTTTAATGACTTGTTCACCTAATGACACAACACTAACACTATAACTTCTACAAGTAAAATTACACTCCATATATTCAATTTTAGATCTACTTAAATGAAAACCTTTAGACTCTAAGGTTGACCTCCATAATTCAAGTTTCTCTTGGACTCCCTCTCTAGTTTTATCAACAAGAAGAATGTCATCAGCAAAAAGCATACACCAAGGTACATCTTTCGATAAATGCCTAGTAATAACATCCATAACTATAGAAAAAAATGATAAGGGCTTAAAGCTGATCCTTGATGTAATCCAACTGAAATAGGAAAATATTTTGTCAATCCTCCTTGTGTTTGGACAGAAGTAACAGATCTAGTATACATAACCTTAATGATTTGAATATAACCAATATCAATTCCTTTCTTTTCTAGAACTCTTCAAAGAACATCTCTTGAAACTTTATCATAAGCTTTCTCTAAATCAATAAGTATCATATGTAGATCCTCCTTGCTTTCTCTATACTTCTCCATCAAACCTCTTAACAAATGTATAATATCCATAGTAGATCTACGCATGAAACCAAAGACAGAGAAACTTTTGTATCACTT
This sequence comes from Cymbidium sinense, assembly GCA_021442155.1. Classification (NCBI taxonomy): domain Eukaryota; kingdom Viridiplantae; phylum Streptophyta; class Magnoliopsida; order Asparagales; family Orchidaceae; genus Cymbidium; species Cymbidium sinense. The sequence continues at coordinate 27,317,515 of CM038228.1, read as the reverse complement.
CATAATATGCTCAATTACTCTCTCCATAATTTTAATATATGACACATTAACTTAATTCCTCTATAATTTGCACACTCTTGTGCATCACCTTTATTCTTAAATATGGGAACCAACAAACTCTTTCTCCACTCATATGGCATCTTTTTAGCCTTTAAAATAACATTAAAAAAGATTTATAAGCCAAGAAAATCTTTGATCTCCTAAACATTTCCACACTTCTATTGGAATATTATCAGGTCCTACTATTTTTCCACATTCAATTTTCTTTAAAGCTTCTCTAACTTCAGATTTACTAATACTATGATAAAAAAAATCTCTATTTTTATTTAGGGTATTAAGGTTGCTAAAATCAATCATATTTTCAGATCCTTCATTAAAAAGTTTATCAAAATGCCCTATCTACCTATTTTCAATATCCTTTTCTAAGAAAGCACTTTATGATTTTCATCCTTAATACACCTCACTTGAGCTAGATCTTTACTTCTCCTATCTCTTTAGTTAGCTAACTTATAGATACATCTTTCACCTTCTTTGATATTTAATCTATTGTATAAATTGCTAAAAGATAATTTTTTTTAATCATATATTACTTTCTTAGAATCTCTACATGCCACTTTATATTTTTTACCAATTATCTAATTTTTTACATCTAAACCAAGTTTTATAACAACACTTCTTATTTTTATCTTTTCTTGCACATTCTGACTCCACCACCAATTATTTTTATTTAAAGAAGCTTTTCCTTTTGATTCTCCAAGCACATCTTTAGAACTTGTTTAATTTCACTTGCTACTTTTTCCCACATAACATTAGCTTCCTTATGAACATCCTAAATTCTATGCTATTGTAGCTTGCTCTTAAAAATATTTTTATTAGTGTTCTTTAAGTGCCCCATCTAATCTTAGGACAATAATTTGATTTATTTTTTATTTTCCAATCTTTTATCTTAAAATATAAGACTAATAATCGATGTTGGGTATTTAAACTTTTACTTGGAATGACCTTAAAATCTTTTCAATCTAAATGATATATTTATCTTATTAGAAAATAATCAATCTTTGTTTTACTAGATTTATTTTTATAAGTAATAATATGCTCAACTCTTTTCTTAAATAAAGTATTATCAACTACAAAATCCTAGGCTAAAGCAAATTCTACTATAGTTCTACCTTCTTCATTAGTCACTCCAAATCCATAGCCACCATGAATACTTTTATTCTACCACTCTACCAACATGTCCATTTAAATCTCCTCCAATAAATACTTTTTCTTCAAGAGGTATCTTTTGTATTAATCCCTCTAATTCATTCCAAAAATTTTCTTTTGAGCCTACATCCAAACCTACTTGAGGTGCATAAGCACTTATAACATTGATAATCTTAGTATCAATAATAATCTTTGAAGCTATAATTCTATCTTTGCATCAATTAATATTTATAACATTATCCTTCAAACTTTTATCTATATTCACACCTACGCCATTTCTAATTCGACTTCTACATGAAAACCAAAGTTTAAAGCCTAAACTATCAATCTCTTCCGCTTTCTTCCCAACCCATTTAGTTTCTTGAACACAAAAAATATTTATCTTTCTATGAACCATAATATCTATTACTTACATTAGTTTACCTATAAGAGTACCTATATTTCAAGTTCCTAATCTAATTCTAGTTCCATGGACTAACTTCTTTGTCCACATCCATCCATAATGTGGGAACCCTTTCTTATTTAACACTACACTAGGGTGTCGATGCAGCAGCCCTTGCACACTTTTCACTGTATTCATACCATACAACATGTCACTTCTAGGGGATGCCTTGGCATTAACACAATGTTTTAAAGGATTCATGTCATGATTATTTTGACAAGTTTTATAATGGCTATCGACTGCCTAACGCAACCCTCCACTTTTTACATCCGAACTTGGGACCGACAATAGTAGTGTTAAGCTAACATAAAGCTAATCAATGAAATTAAAATTCCAAAATAGTTTTGTACATTTTAAGAATAATTTCCTAATTAAGATTTTTTTAATTAATTAATTAGTCATAAAATGTTAGTCCAAATGTCTTGAAATTTCTATTGTTCATTTCTCATGATATTTTACATGTCAACAAATTTTCTTATAAGTTTTAGGCTTGTACATTGTGTTTTCTTAATTTTTAAGGTCCTTCAAGCATTAATTGGATTAAATAATTATAAAATTTAATTAATTCATAAAAATCACAATTCCACCTTTAAATTTTATTAATAACTAGAGGGTATGTATGGGATAATTTTATTATTTGATGTATCCTTGATAGGGCTAAACAATTGTAATTAAACAATATTAACTAAAGAATTTTTATCAAGCTTAAGTGATGTTATTTTCACATGAATAGTATTAAGATTTAATAACTAACTAGATTGCCTTATGATATCTATTTGGAATTCTTCATTCCCTTGTAGATATGTGATTAGATCATAGTCAACTCATATTTATGTTTAAAATTAAAATCCTTAAATGCATGGTACATGAATAGTGTGGTTATTATCACTAATAAATAAAAAAAAATAAAATAATATATTTTTCTCAAATAAATTAAAATATATAAAAGCATTTATAAGCCTAAATTAATAAATGTGAATAAAACTCATATGTATAATGCATGTGTATAATATGTACTCTTCGAAGGTATATAGTCTGGACACTTAGGGGGTGCAAGGCTATTGATTCGAAAGAGGTCTTACATACCTTGTCTCTCTAGTTTAATAATGAAACATATCTAAAAAAGTTGTGTAGGAAATTCATGTGAAGTTGAAATTATCTTAATGCTAATATCATATAACTTTCAAGAATTCTTTTTCCACATGTTCATGTTTAAATTAACACATGAAAATTTTAAATAATATATGTATGTATATGAATGAAAATCTAACATTTCCTTAATGAGAAATAAATACATCATTATTATAAAATGAACTATTAAAGTTATAAAATAAATACATAATTATTTTAAAATAAAGTATTAAAGTGATAAAATAAAAACATAATTATTTTCAATGAAGTATTAAATTAATAGACTAAATACATAATCATTCAAAAATGGAATATTAAAGTGATAAAATAATTACAAAATTATTTTGAAGTGAAGTATTAAATTAATAAAGAGTCGATGGATATCATTAAGTAAATCATCATTAATTTATGTTAATTTTAAAAGTATCAATCATGTAATTATAATTCCATCTAAGTATAATCCAAATTTAAGAATTAATAAAAACCTTAATGCTCATTTAAGAAGGTTTAAAAATCATAAAATAGCCATTAGTTAACCATTTGAACTTATCGTTTAGGTCATAACTCAAACATTAAAGCCTAACTTTGTCATGCCACACTAAACTTTGTACACATAATAGGTTAATATGTCACCAATTTTAAACTTAGATTAAGTCAGTGTTTTGTTGTGATGTATTACTTTCTTGTTTTGTGGTGTACTATTTCGATTGGATGTTAAATTTTCTTGTGCACTAGTTTGGATGGTATAACACTATTTATTTAACTAATGATATTTTTATAGGGGGACTATGCCTAATTCAAGGGTCGTTAAAATATTAATACTAAATTAAATGTTCTTGCTTACAGATACTTCTTGCACCTTTAAGTATATCCCATTAGAACAAGTGGTTTAGCATTCATTGGTGTTAAGTCCAATTACATGATATATAAATACTTAGTGTGTATGATATAGCTAATCTCTATTTTGTAGTTTAGTTATGATTATATTTTTATAATTTTTAAATGTGTTTTCGTATTAGTATTAAGATTAGAGCCATAGGATTTAAGATGAACAGAGGCTAGAAGGCTTTGACCTGAGAGGCCCTATGAAGCATGGAGCATCCAAATTTATGAAGATAAGTGGAGATGAAGACCCCTATCGCTTGCTTTAATTTTGTTTATGTAACTGTAACTCGGGCTATATAAGGGTTGAGCTAAGCAACCCATTCTTTTTCTTTTTCAGAGTGTATGGTAGAACCTAGTAGCACCAGCCTTTTTTTATTCTTTTAATTTGATTGATTGATCAATGTGTTTATTATGATTACACAATAAAAAATGGCATACTCTTTTCATAAGTTTCTTAAAGCATGATGATTATTATATGGCTTAGATTTCATTAGGCTCTCCGAGGACTTAAATTTTCTATCCCAACTAATCGACTCCAAAATAAAAAACAAATTAATTGAATTCACAACCTCATCCTAAAGCCCATGAATTAATCAATTAAAAGATTTTAAAACCAATAGGTTTATGATGGATGTATAAAACCATGCATGAATATTATCTTCCCTTCTTTAATATATGGGGTCTTCACTCATTGCATGATAAGGGGAGTGTAGGATCATTGGCAATAACCCCTTGAGTGAAAATGTCCTTCTTATAGATTGGGCCTTAACTTTATCTCATCATGCATATAGGCATACTTGCCTACTGAAGCTTGAGTCAAAATATATGAGTCTAAAATTTATTAAGTGGTAAGTTTTATCACATTAGTTTAAGATAATGTTTAATACCAGCCATGATCTAGGCTCTTAAGGATTGAGTTTAGGTTGTTAGCTTTTTTATAATAAACAATAACCTAACCATCTTGTATTCATGAGACTTAGCCACATGGATTTAACTTGTAGGAGGTGTTAGCTAGCAACCACTCCATGTAGTGGTATGTCTAGAAGAGTCAAGATGGGTTCACATCCTTGGGTAAGGGTGTGCCACTAATTTTCACTTACCACTTGCTGAACTAGGTTAAGCTCTTAGCTTGTGTTAGAGCACTTTAGATTTACTAGAGGTTATCTATTTCTCCTTGGCTATAGGTGTAAATCTTAACCTCTTAGGTATTTCTATAATCTTGTATTATTGGAATATAAGTCTTAGCTTTATTAGAAAATGTTAACTTAAATAATCATAATTCTCTGCTTTAAAAATATAAAACCCCACCACAGGAGAGATTGATGTGCTCATTATGCTTCATAGTATTTGACCACTTCTTACTTATCCTCCTTTGGACTCTAATAAGAACTATTCTTGATTAAGTTCTCTCATTTGATTTTTAGTAACCACCAATCCTTTGATATCAAGCTTTGAACTTCATAAAGATATTATTCTTAACAGAGTACTTTATTAACTTCACTATAGGGAACTTAAGAACTTGGCTTGAAAAAAACCTTATCTTACTTCATCCATATAAAGTAGAGAAAAAAATCTCTAGTACACATAGACCTATCATTTTTAAGAATCATTATTGGATGATTGAGTCCATCGTAGAATGATATTTCTACCTTTCAGGGTAATATTTTATTTCTTGGTACGTGCTCAGTCATTTCAACAAGTACCCCATAAGATATGCGTGATTTCCCTTCATAATTTAAAACAACATGAACTTATTTTATCTTGAGTAATATAAAGAGAAATTTTACCTTCAAACCTGAATTCATTGTTCTTAGGGATTGGTAAAGCACTCAAACCATAAAATTATTCTCCCATTAAAAGGGATGAGGTTGATGTAGCTTCTTTAAAACTTGTAAAGGTCTTTACCATGACAAAAGGATTGAGTACAACATCTTAGACCTCAATGATTTTTGTAGGCCCATAAAAAAAGAATGTAGAAGAAGTTCCTTTTGAGGGAACTTAAATCTATTCTTTCCAACTCTAGTTCCCTTCTTCTTTCTCTCTATGCTTTGTACTTTCTTCTATTTAGGACATAGTAAGGCTCTAAATTCTTCTTTTAAGATATAAAGCTAATCCAACATAATTTTCTCCATTTGTCATAGAAAACTATGAAGAATTAGGGTGTTAAAAAAGCAAATGCATATCCAACAATAATGAAGAAAAATCATCCATCACCACTCATTAATAGAATGTAGCAAATGAAACAAGACACTAGATTTAAAGGGCATACATGCATCATTGTGATAAATAAAATATGTCAATCATATTCTGATTTATTTATGTTTAATTGTTAATTATTTTCACATTTTCACTATCAAAGAGATATGAAATTGGGTGAACTAAATATGTATAGCCAAATCTCCTTTGGCTTGGGTTGGAAACATAGGTAAGCACCTTTAACTGGGTTCAAGATAAGAGTCATGATTTATTCAGAATATTCAACAAATATCTAGTTTAAGTCAAACCAATCATAGTTATTATAATTGCGTGAAACATTTTAAGTAACCACATAACTCATAGTGTGACTTAGTGGGATACATTACGAGATATACTTTATTATGCATTTAATAGAATAATGTAACTATTCATGTAACACCGAGAGGTTGATCCAAACTTATAAATAGAGAATGACCCACATAAGTTAGAGAACTATTTTTCCTTGATCTTAACTAAAGGATAAACCCTCTGAGTGCTCTCTCCTTCTTTATCTTTCTATTTCTCACTATAATGCTCTCATAGTTCTTGCCTATGTGGTGTGAGACCACTAATAGATCAAGATTTAACATCTTAAGTGTTAAGTCTATTAATTAATAAAAGTCTTAAAATTTATCATCAATATTATTATTGACCTCACTTTTGGAGTGAGGACTCATCCTTCCTTAGACTTAGAAACCTCCTAGGCACATGGATTTCTCTAGTCATAGGACACTACTAATGATTAAGGGAACACTAAACCCAGGTCTAGAGACTTAGTGAGGCATGCCTTAAGCTTCAGTTATACCCTAGGATAAATAGGTCTTACCTATACTATGGCCTAAACCAAAACCCTTGCTTATCCACTTATCCAAAACCAACCTCAAGCCAACACAACCAACCTCCAATTGGATTGTTTCCTATCTAAGCTCCAAGCCAAATTAACTTAGCCCCTAACCTAAATCAATTCCATCATTATCCTTTGGATCTAACCCAAAGCCTATTCAATTGAATCTAATCCAATTGATTTTCATAAAAGCACTTCAATGATTCAATACTTTATTCCAAATCTCTCCAATACTTGCAATCAAACCAATTGAACTGAATGAATCCAATTAACCCGAGTTGGCCCACTAGACCCAAAGGGTCCAAATGAGCCAAAATCTAACTAAACCCAAATCAATTACAATTAAAGCCATAAATCAACTCTAAATCTATCATTAAACTCTTCTCAACACCAATTCAATCCAATTCAACCCAATCAACCCAATTGGTCCTCCTGATCTAAAGTGGCCTAAATGACCAAATTGACTCAAACTTCAATCCAACCCAAATTGGATTGAATCAACCCATTCAATCTCCTCCATGATGACTATTGATCATCCTTGATTATTTGGGTCAAACCAAGCCAATTTGATCACTTGATCCAAGTTGACCTCATTAACCCATATGGACCAAAATGAACCAAATCTCATTCCAACTTCAATAAATTAAAATCAATAACACCCATCAATCATAAATTGATCATTGAACATGACTCAACCACCAATTGAACCAAACAAAGCCAATTTAGGATCTTGACCCAAGTTGACCCAATTTGACCTAAAGGGCCAAATTGGGCAAAATCAAATCCTAAATCCAATTGATTGAAACCAATGCCTCTAATCAATCACAAATTGATTATTGAACAAGATCTAACATCCAATTGAATCCAATTTAGTCAAACCAACCCACTTGACCCAAATTGACCTAAAGGGTCAAGTTGATTCAAATCATTCCCAAATCCAAATTATTTTAAACCATCACCTACAATCATTCTCAAATGATGAATTGAACCTAAACTAGGCCTCACCCAAGCCAATTTGGCCAATTTGACCAAATTGGTTAACTTAACCCATTTGACCCATATTAACCCATATGAGCCAAAATCAAATCCACTTGAAATTAAACCAAACCAATGGCACCTATACATTCCAAATGACCAATTGAACTTACATAAGCCACCAATTTGACCCAAATTGACCAATTAGTCAACCTGACCTAACTGAACCCCATTTGACCTATATGGGTCAAATTGAATGAAACCCATTCAAACTAAGTCCAAACCCAACCAAACTTGGCATGACTCATCATTGGGTCACCATGGGTTAGCCCAAGTGGACCCAATCCTTGGTGAACCCAGTTTGGGCCAAAACCAATAAACCAACCCACTGAAATGGGACATAATCTTTATTTGGATGGTCTCATCTACTCTCCAAGCCATGACAACCACCTTTCGCTCATTTTGGACATTAGGACTACTGACCCAACTTGACCTAAGGTTATTTGGTTTAGCCTTGGGTCATGAGAGGGTGAGCTTACCCTTAGCCCACCATTGGTTCACTTAGAGGAGGAGGTACACCCCATGCCAGCCCCTACCACTGCCTTAGCCTCTCAAATGTCTCCACCTCAGCAGTCTATTACCGTCTTCGGCCACCTACCCCAGTCGAACGACTACTAAAGGCTGAGCCAATCTTATCCCTTGGTTTACTTTGGAATGAGAGTATACTCCTCTCCATCCATTCAAACTTCACACAGAGCATCCTTAGGGTATTCCGAGTAGTCCCAGAGCTTCTCCTGATCCCCTAGTGCACCCCATCATCGGCGAGACCAACTCCTATTCAAAACTGAGAGCCTTTTTCGTCCAACCTCACCTAAACTCCACCAAACTCAAATTAACTCTTCCCACCTTTCCTAAGATCCAACGAGCCAAAATGAATTGATCCTAGATTGATTTGATCACCAGAGACCACTCCAAGACAAACTCCAATGAGCTTAGCGGTGGCATTTGGTCCATAGAGACATCAGTGGGGAGACAGCTTGAGATCTTCTCAACAAGGCTTTGTTTCTTTAAGATGAAGCTACCCCAGTCAACGGACAGCCGGTGTCTAGCTCCGGTGAGGTAAAACTTCAAAAAATTGTTGAAAATCCCTCAGGTGTTGGTCTTTTGTGAAGAAAAGTGTGATTGCATGCGATTTTCATCATAGGATCCTCTTAGATTTCTTCCCCGCATGTTTTAGAGTCGATCCTGATGTCCCATGAGCTCCAGCAAGCTCAAATTAAGTAGTGAAAGGCAGACAGTGTCTGCTTTTTGGTGCTCAAGGAATGATGGATCATCAACCATTTGGTTTGCTTGATTAGAACGGACGGTTGTGATTTAATCCACTAGAAATTTTGATTTAATCTAATAGGAATCATAAGATTAATCTCAACCATCTGATCCAAGATTAGATGGAGGATGAAGCTGCGTCGCCGACTTAGCCACGGGGATATTTTTTGATGTATCTGTGGCACCATGTGGAAAGCATCGCCACATCAACTCCCACTTGGCACTGATGGGTTAAGGGATTAGTTAGGTGATTAAAATGTCATTAATTATCCAAAACTTCAAAAATTCATTACTAATTATAGAAAAATCTAAAAAAATATGAGTAAACCCATTTTGGAAAGGGTAAATAGAGGAAAATTTAATGAAATTAAAATCCCTAAGGTTAGCTTAGTGAATAGTGCCTAATTAGGATTTGAAGTATAAGCTAATTACCATAATTAAAGACTAATCACTTGGCCATTTGATCCTAATTTTGGTGGGTTAAATGTCCTCTGCCTCCCATAATTTTCTTGGGATTTATTGGCCATGTAATTTGGAGAATTTAAAATTCTAATCCTAATCGCCCTCCTTAATTAATTTAATAATAATAATTAAATTTATTAAATTAGTAAAAATTAAATTATTAATAATGGTTAATCACTATTAACAATGGATAAGGGAAAATGAATAGGACCTCTTTCTTAATTGTTCTCCTAAATGCATTTCATTAGGAAGGTTAATTAATGTGTATGTTAATTAAGTAAATTAATGGGATAATTAATTCAAATTAAAATAATATTTAGTTCATATAATTCAAGTTGAATTCATGGGTTCCTCTTTATGTGTTTAATAACATAAAGAACCTTAAGGAAGATATGGTTAACCCATTGGTGTGGGAAAACCATATAAGTACTTAATTAAACTTTTATTTAAGCTAACTAACCCTTAAGCATGAGACTCATTGCATTAGGTCATGTTAAGTACATTGCAAATTTTAATTACTCATTGGCATATCATTAGAGGCTCAAGGTTAAATGGTTAATTAAATTAAAGAGACTTAGGAAAAGAACATTAAATAAATTGGTTAATGATTTGAACTTAATGAATCCAAAATTCACTTAATTACCTTTCCTTAAACACATTAAGTCACTAATATGGGATGGGGAAAAAAAGCAAACACTATTTCTCCTCTCTTAGTTTAATAACTCAAATCCAAAATCAAACTTCATAATAACTTTGGTTGATCTTAAATGGTTTTATTTAACTTGATTATCCTTAGGAAGTAATGTGGTTGAATGTATTATGTGGCAATGTTTAATTATTCCTCTTTAATCATTATAATATTATATGTAATTTGATATGATGCATTCATATTTTCAAATAAAAGAATCAATTGAATTTAATTATGTGTAAGTTGCATGTGTTGGATTAATCTTATTATATGGCATGGCTATTATCACTAAAACATCTCAAATTATTTTTAAATTATAAATTAGTGATGAAGATTTAAATTGATGTTGGCTATGAATAACATATGTATTTTACATTTTCTTATAGCTTAAACATGTTAAAGTATTATTTTATTTTTATGATTCATGTGCATAAACACATGTGTTTAAATATTAGCAAGTATATAGTCTGGACATCACATGAATGCGAGGCTTTAAATAGCCCCAAGGAGGCATCTTGCTTAAATCTTTAATACATGTGTATGAATACTTAGCTAAGGAATGAAATTCCTCTTTTCTACCAAAAATATATGCATTAGCAATCATTCAAGTGTGCCAATAATACATTATATGTATAGGTATGTTAAGTTCAAAATCATATGCATGCTATTGATGATGAAAAGGAATGTTGTAATATTATCCATGTGATAGTAATTCAATCTAATTAATCTTAAGATGCCTTTCATGTTTGAATATGATTCTTTAAGATTAACCCAAATCTAGGATTAATAAAATATTTAATAAATCATTCACTAAAAGAAACCAAAATCATAATAACATGCCTTTAGAAAATATCTTCGGGTAGGGATGAAGTGGGTCAAACCTCTTTTCTCTCTTCATAACCATTAGACGCTAAGTAAATATCAAATCAAATAAAAGAAAATACAAATTAAAATTAATCAATCCTTTTAATTACTTAAAGTGAAACCTCCCCTAATGTCTAAGTTAAATAATTCTAAACTTAGATGATAATAATCTTAAAGCCTAGCTAAGACATACCACACTAAGCCCTATCACACACATTTAGCATACTAAGTCACCACTTCTAGATCTAAGTTAGGATGATGTATGTTGTGATGTTGTGCTTTATTTTGTGATAAAATATTTTAGACTGGATGTTAGGATTATTTATGCATACATTGGATGTTAGGCCGCTATTAGCCTAATGTTATTTTCTATTGGGATTATGCTAAATGGGCTGCTAAAATGATAAATAAATATAAATGATTTTGCCTGCAGGTTGCTTATGCCCCTTGCATAATCTTTATTAGGATAGGTGGACTTGATTACCCATGTGCAGGGTGCTAACTCCAAGTTTATAGAATATAAATGCCTGGTTTGTATAGATGTTTAGCAAATATCTATTTTGTAGGTATAGCTAGATTTTACTTTCCATAAAAATGTAACTTTGGTAAATAGGATTAGGCTTAGTGATATGGGGTTTAGAATGAGTAGTGGCTAGAAGGCAAAGCCTTGGGAGGCCTTATGAAGCCTTAGAGCAAAACCAGATCAAAAGGAGGAAAGAAAGATGAAGTATGAAGACCCCTGTAGCATTCATTCAATTATAATTGTAATATTATTCTATAGTCCAGGTTGTATAAGGGTAGAATTTGGCTACCCAACTTATTTTATTTTTTAGGGTGTACAGCGGTACCCGGTGACATAGGCCTCTTGTTCTTTTATGGAAATCCATGAAATGTTTGATTGTCATGTTTATCTTGTGCAATAGAAATAACATGTTTTTTCATAGGTTTCTTACGTTTTATGGTTGAATGTGTGGCCTAGATGCGGTAGGCTCTTTAAGATAAAATTAAATTTTCTACCCTTACTAACAAGTCATAAGTAAATTTTAAATATAAATCATAATTTCACTTTAAAGCTTAGGTTATAATCAAGATAATTAAAAGATTTAACAACCCCTTAGTTGAATGATATATGTTCTAACATCATGCATAACATCTTATTTCACTCTTGAAAAGGGAGGGTCTCCACTCTTGCACGATCGAGGAATGCTTGACCTGTGAGGGCATCTCTTATAGTGGAGAACACCTCCCCCCATGGATTTAGTCAACAACTTCATTTCATCATGCATTTTGGCATAATTGCCCTAAGCCTTTGTCCAAATCAATGTGTTAAAAGGTGATAAAAACTTATAAATTTTTGCATTTAGTTTAAGTCATATCTTCATGCCAGTCTTGATCTAGTTTCTTAGGGAGTGAGTTTAGGATTCTAGACTCTTTCTTAATTAACTAATAGCCTAGCTATCTTGCACTTACATAAGATTGACTTACATGGTTTTCAAGCATAGGAGGTGTTAGTTGGTGGCCTTTCCAGGCGATTGTAAGTCTAGAAGAGTTAGGATGGGTTTACCCTCTCTTATGGAGGTGATCCATTATGTCCCACTTTCTGATTAGATTTAGGTCATGCTTTTTGGCTTGTGCTAAATCATCATAGATTTAAGATCTGAGGTCACTTATTTCCTTCGGGCTATGAGTATAAGTCCTCACCTCTTAGTCATTTCCATAATCTTGTGTTGATGAATTATAATCCCTAACATTCTAATTAAATTTCAACTCAAACTAAAATAAACTCTCTCTTCCAAACATATAAAGCCTCATTATAGGGTAGACTAGAACACTTACTTGGCTTCCTAGTATCATAAGTGCTCCCTACTAATCTTCTCTTGGAAACCAAAATAAGTCTTTCCAAATTGAACTTTCCCACTTGATTTTTAAAAGTACCCAATCCTTTGATAGTCTAACTTTGAAATATTTGGAGATATGTATTAACTACTTTAATCAAGAGTTTTCTTAAGAAATTCCCATTTTATGGGATGTAATTAACTATGAAAGCTTGCTTCCATAGGGAACTAAAGAACTTGGCATAAAATAAATCCTGATTTACTTTCCCATGTAAAGTAGGGGAAAGATCTCTGGTATATATGAAGACTTATCTGCCTTAAGATCATTATTAGGTGATTAGGTCCATTGTAGGGTGATATTTATATCTTTTGAGATGGTATATCATATCGTAATGTCATACCCGATCACTTTAATAAGTACCCCATAAGATCTGCATGGTGTCTCAATGACTCTCAAATTAAAACACCACAATTGTGAAACAAAATCTTTTTTACATGAATTTATGCCTCTATGTTCAGTATTATTAAAACACCACAATGGCTTTTGTGCCACATATTTAATCAAGACAGAACTTCTCAAGTGTCAATATTAATGTGGAGTCAATTGTGATACCTCTTGGTATAGCTTATGCTTAATTTATCAACCTAATTCAATTTTTGAATTTAAGCTCAATTTCAAACCACTATTAACAATAGTAGTTTGAAATGCTCCCAGCTTACCCTTGTGACTTGCTCATGCCACTAACTCTTCTTTTTTTCTTCCCTATATAAAATCAAGTGTATTTTTTCTCTTATTTTTTAACATCTAACTTTAAACTTATATCATGATATATTCTACTATTATTATTTTGGTAGATATAAATATGGTAGCTTCCTCTATGTTTTTTCTGCCATTTTGATTTAATTTTAAGAGTTCTTTGGTACATGGATTTAAGCTATATTTGAGCATGATTTAACTGACACTATGGATACAATAATAAATATTAGTTTGCCCCCAATGTAGAAAGTAAAAGTTAGTCAACAAATGAGCAACAAAAAAAAAACTTTTCTCCCATCAAAATTTTGTCTTGTATTTGTGACCATTTTTCTTAATTTTGATGAACATTTATTTAGATGCTATTTTCAAAAAAAAATAAAATTTGATGTTATAGTTGATTATAACTTTATAATAACAATTGAAGTAAATGAATTGTTCAAGGTGTAGTTGCTTCTAAATCCATAATCACTGATTTGGTGGGTAAATCTAATGATATTTTATAAATAATGTTGATTTATACTTCACTAAAATAAAATTCTTATAATAATTATAAAATAAATGAAAGAATCAAATACATTTATCATTTTAATTAATAAGAAAATTTTTAAAAAAAGGACAAGTCAATAAATTAACAGTAAGAATTTCTTGGTATACAACAAATGATCAATTATAATTTCTTATAAAAATATTTTTTCACCCTAAAACCATAGGAAAATTAAATTTTAAAGTGTGTAAATTTTGTCTTCATATATAAACTTAAAAGATCGTAACTGAGCTAGTAGCTTGACCATGTAGCCTATGTTGATGACATTTTCATTTTTTATCCCCTTTCATTAAGGTTTTGGAGAGTTCTAAGAAAATAAGTTGGGAGCTTATTCATAGAAGTTTGGTTAAGGACATTAGTAGAAAATCAAAAGGGCGAAGAGACAAGGTGAAAAAGGTAAACAACAACAATCTTCTTAAGTTTTTTTTAAAAAAAATTCATTTTCTTTAATTTTATAGTCACTTTCTTCTTCTTAGTTTGTAATATTTTTTATTTTATAATGAAGTGAACTCTCTTTCATAGGGGTTTGGATGTAACCTTTGTTATTTTAGGTTGTCCTTAATTTTTAATAAAATTTGAGGTTTAATTTAACTTTAAATTATAATATATGTATGCTTCTTGATTGACTGACCATTCATGAGTAGTTTTGGAGCTTTGTTCAAAATTGAAAAGTAGATAATGGACTCTTTTTGAATGAAATACCACAGTGATGGATTATTGGTTTGAAATAACTATGAAAAAGTTATGTAGTCTATGACAAGATGAAAAGATCTTTGACAAACCTTCTCTACATTGAATTTATCGCTTAATGATAGGTAGGTTGTATAAAGAAAATAAGGATCCCTATCTTTTGAGAGAAAAAGTAATGGTGATGTAGGGCATCAAGGAAAAAAAAAGGAAAGAAAAGGTTTGATCATTAACATGTATTCTCATTTTATGAAAATTATAAATACATTGCATTTGATTGGAAGAAAACATAAAAACTAAGATTTGGTTTACAAAATTTTATAATGCATTCCAAAAGAATGGGATGGTAAGGTAACTACCATAATTGAAGCTAAAGATTTAACTTCATATCCACTCGATCAGCTTCTTAGTTCTTTTATAGCACATGAATAGGATTTGGCTCAAAGAGATCGAAATGATGCTTCTCAAAAGGAGAAAGAAAAAAAACCATTACTTTGTAGATGGAAAATGGCACTGATAATATAAATTCAAGCTCCAAGGTGGATCACGATGAAATAGACATGCTTTTCATTAGATTAAGGAATATATTTAGAAAGTAAAAGCAATGGTATGATAAATATAAAGTTCATACAATACATACTTAAAAGTTGAATGAAGGAGAAGGTATTATATGCCATAATCACAAAAGGTTGAGACATATAGAAGGAGATTGTCTAGAAATTGTAAATAAAAGCTCAAAGCAAAGGAATTTGAAAAAAGAAGCACCTAGAAAAATAGAAGGCATCAAAAAAAAAAAGAAAAAAAAAAGAGAGTGCCTAGTGGGAGAACTAAAATTTAGAGGAGTCAAGTGATACCATTTTCAAAGAAGAATCCAACATGTTTAATGGTAGATGCAAACACTACAAATGAGGTATGTGATGACATTTCCTATGAAGAATTTGATTATACTTTTCTGAATTTTTTGACAAATATCAAAAGTTAAAATGAAAATATATGCCTTAGAAAAGAAAAAGTTTCAAAGTGCATGTATCTTCTCTAAAAGATGAATGAATTGATTTAAAATCAAAAAAATAAAAATAAAATAATAAAGCTTTAAAAGATAAATCTTTGCATTTTGAAATGTTAAAAAGAGAAACTTTTGTGTTAAATATAAGATTGAACTTATGCTTTATCTCACATTCTTATGCTTCATCTAGTAGAGGTAGATCCTTTAATGCATCTAAATCATCTAGATATAAACCTTATGCTAATACTAATATTAGGTGTATTTTTTGTAATAAAAAGGTCATATGTCATTGGATTATTATCCATGTAGACCGCAAGCATTTCTAAAATATAATTTTGCTTGGTTGCCTAAAATTGGAATTATAACACACACTACTACACATCATAGATTTTATACTTTTTCTATAGAATGCAGACCTAAACATGTTTGGGTTTCAAAAGTTAACCCTTGGCTTGCTTTTTGTAGGAATGTCTTCAAACCAAAATCGAAGAAGGCATGTGGTACTTGCACAATGAATATTCAAGCTATATGATAGGTGATAAAGAAAAATTTACACATTTAGAAACTTGTGAGGAAAGATTTGTGGTTCATGAAGATAATGCTAAATTTAAAATTATTAGTATTTGCACCATTAGTAAAAATTCAATTATTTTAGATAAATTTTTTCTTGTTGATAATTTAAAGCATAACTTGATTCTAGTTAGCAAACTTTATGATAAAGGTTTAAATGTTGAATTTCATACAACCTTTTATGTTATTAGATAAAGAAAATGTCTTATTCCTTGGCCATAAACACAAAAAAATTATTTAATTGATTTAAAAAATTTGCATGGTGCAAATTTAAATTTTCTTTTTTTTAAAGCACTTTTGTTAATGTTTTATTGTGGCATAAGAGATTATGTCTTATTTACAAGCATTTGCTTAATAAAATTACAAAACTTGATATAGTTGATGGGTTACCCAAAATTAAAATTTATACTTTCTATGTTTGTGATGCATGCATATATGATAAGCAATCAGAACATTCCTTCCAAAATAAAATATTATTTCCACATGTTGACCTTTAAAACTTTTGCATAAAAATTTATTTGGTTTTCTTAGCAATACTAGCATAAGCGATAAGTTTTATTGTTTTGTGATAGTGGATAATTTTTCTAGATTCACTTGGGTTATATTTTAGTTTGATAAGAATGATGAATTTGATATCTTTAAAAAATTTGCAAAATATATCTGATTAATCGAAGTCAAATTAATCATTGAGGTGAATTTAAAAATAATTTATTTATAGATTTTTTTGTAATGAATTTAGAATTGAACATAATTTTTCTGCTTCTATAACTCCCCACTAAAATGATGTTGTTGAAAGGAAGAATAGGATTTTGATTGAATTGAGTAGGGCTATATTAGATAATTATAGTTTACCTATGTATTTTTTGGGCTAAAGTTGTGAACACTACGTGTTATGTGATGAATAAAATTTATTTGAGACTTAATTTGAATAAGACCCCATATGAGTTATTTTTGGAAAGAAACCTAAGGTTTGTCATTTTTATGTTTTTAGTTATAAGCATTTTATTTTGAACAATGGAAAAGATACCTTGGGTAAATTTGATAGTAAGTTAGATGATGAAATTCTTTTTGCGATATCTATATCTTATAGAGAATTTAGAGTTTTCAATAAAAAAATTGATTATAGAAGAATCAATGGACGTCATGTTTTAGAAAAATTCAATTAATTCTCTTAAAAATGATGTGATTGATGATAAGATAGATGATTCTAAATGGTAAATTCAAAAGATAAAGTTAATGATTCATTGCTTAAAGAGTAGAAATTTAAAAAGAATTATCTAAAAGACTTGATTTTAGGACATCCATCCCAAGGTATTATGATTAGAAGATATTTTAAGGATATGATTAACCATCATATTTTTCTATCTAAGATTGAACTTAAATCTGTTGATGAAGCCTTAAAGGATCACTATTATATAGTTGCTATAAAAGAGGAGTTAAATCAATTTATGAGGAATGACATTTGTAAATTAGTCATATTATTGGAACTAAATGGGTCTATTAAAAAGAGTTTGATGAGTCAGGTTATATTGTTAGAAATAAGGCAAGGTTAGTTGCATAAGCATATAGGTTGAGAGGATAGATTTCCATCCCAAGGCCATTAAGTTTCTCTTAGTTTATGCTTGCTTTAAATATTTTAAACTTTTGTGAATGGATGTGAAAAGTGCATTTTTTTATGGGTTTGTTGACCAAGATATCTTTGTAGAGCACCCCCTAGATTTGAGAGCCTAGATTTTTATATCATGTATTTAAATTGAAGAAAACTTTATATGGTTTGAAACAAGCTTCTTAAACTCAGTATGATAAGTTAAGTAAATTTTTAATTGACCATGGGTTTAAAAAAGGCAAAGTAGATACCACTTGATTCTTCAAAAACATAGGTGATGACTTAATCATTATGCAAATTTATATGGATGATATTTTATTTAGAAGTACAAATGAATATTTATATCATGAGTTCTCATCTTTGATGCTAAGGAATTTGAAATAAGTATGATGGGATTCTTAGATCTTTAAGTGAGACAAGAAGAAAATGATATATTCATATATCAAATAAAGTATACTAATGATTTAATTAAAAGGTTTATTTTTAAAAGATTCAAATATAGTAAAACTCCCATGAGCCCCTCCACTAAATTAGATTAAGATGAATCTATCAAACTTATCAACCAAATATTTTAAAAGATTATAATAGGGTTTACATTTTTTCCTTGCTGCTAGTGGGCCTAATATTATATTTAATGTTTGCTTGTGTGCTTGCAAATCTTGAGAAATCTCATTTAATTGTAGCCAAGCCTATATTTTTTTAATTCATAGGCACTTCTAGCTTAAGTTTGTGGTATCGTAAAAATTCATTGTCATGTGATTTGGTTGCGTATTTTGATGTTAACTTTGTAAAATAAAAAATAGATAGGAAAAGCACACCATGCACATGTCAATTTGTAGGTTTTCCACTTGTGTCTTGGTATTTAAAAAAAATTCTTATTTTTTAATTTCTGAAGCTAAGTACATAGTTTTAAGAAGTTGTGTTGTTTAGGTTCTTTGGTTGAAGCAATAATTAGAAGACTTTACTATTATGCTAGAACACATTCCTATTAGGTGTGACAATACTAGTGCTTTTAATAGTTAAACTAATTTTTATCTATTTATTATAGCATGTGATATGGCATATTTATTTAATTATTAAAATTATTTTTTCTCTATCCTTTTATTCTTATTCTCTCTCATATCAATATTTTCATTTGATTTTCAAAATTCTTCATATTTGGCCAAAATTTTTAATGATTTTGGGATGAGGAATTTTAACTTATTTAATTTATTGCCATATCAATTTTTTTATTTATAATTTAAAAATATTTTTATATTTATTTGAAATTCAAATTTGATTATTACTATAATTGTTCCAAAATTTCTTTATTCTATATTGGTGTGTGTTAGCTAGTATAATGTTCTTTACTTAATTAAATTTCAATTTATTTAGTTTATTCAAATTAAAATGGCCTTGAATTAATTACACTTTTTATTTTTAAATTTCTCATTTATGAAAATTATTGGCTAGTCCCTATTTATTTATTTTTATTTAAATTTAAACTATATTTAAATCTTGAATTCGTTATGGCTTAATCTCTCCTCATTTCTATCTAATTCATTTGTATTAATTAAGATTTAATTCAAGCATGAAAACTCTTTAGCTGATGCTTCTTATATGATTCATTGGATTTAATTTAATTAGTTTAATTCAAGTGACTTTCTTTATCAATTCTTCATTGACTATTTAACTAAATCCATCATACCTCATGCATTAAATCTTGATTAACTCCAAAATTGATATGTCTTAGCCATTCCATGCTTAGAAAATTTGCTTGATTTATTTTATTTTAATTTATTCAAACTCCCTTCATTCATTAATCTCTTCATTAATTAATGATCATTTAATAATGTTAAGTATATTGAATAATATTCCTTCCACTCATGATTGGCCAACCACAAATATTTGAATTCAATTTTATCCAAATTGAAATCTATGTGTTCTAAATTTCAAAATTAAACTCTTATCTTAATTAATTTTCCTCTTGATTTTTCCCACCTCTTTTCTTCTGATTTGGTTGATCGTAGCATAGCTCATTCTATTTAATTAGTGGTTCTTGTGACTTCACTTTCTCTTGCAAAAACTTAGCATTGCAACAAAAATTCTTGGTGTGCTCTTATGCTCAAGTGATCTATTATCTTTTGTTGCTTTCATCTTCAACCATATTCAAGAGGAGATCTTCTTCATCTTTAAGCTTGCTTCATGTTCTAAAGTAAACTCATTCATGTCCTAGAAGAACACTCATTCAAGTCTTAGGCTTACACTTGCATTCATTCAAGTGACCTCATAAGAATATTTTAAATTATCTTAATAATTTTTGGCTCTTGATTTTGAAGTTTTTGTGTTGATTGTAAAGGATTTATTTTAGCATTATTATGTATTTTTCCAAGTGATTTGAATAATCATATTATTTTAGATTTTTTTTTAATTTATCAGATCATATTCTTAAAGGCATTCATATTTATTGTTTCTAAATATTTTCATTTTACTTTGTGAAAGTACTTTTAAAGATTAAGTTTCCACAAGTGCTTTACATCAAGTTCATATCATTGCATATTTTGAAATCAATGAGAACAAAAACATTTAAATTGTGAGTTATCTTTCATTTATCTTATTGTTTCTTAGTTGGACTTGTGAGCAAAATTGCTTTTAAAAGTTGAGTGATAAATTTTTCTCTTTGTATTTTCTTTTACTTGTACTTTGTGAGTTGGGGTTATATTTGCCGTATATAAGAAAGTACATTGTTGGCTTTGTATTAGCCCGATGTAGAAAAGTATGTTGTTGGGTTTGTACTTGGCGTCTAAGAGAGTATTGGAGATTCATTACACATCATCTCCAATTTCCAACTTGTTTGACTATAGGATGCTATAAAGTGAAGAAATCACTAAATTTGACAAATTTTTAGATGGCTAGCCACCACAATTCTCCATTAATGGAGGAAGGATTGACCAAGCTCAAAACTAACCCCAACTAATTTCTTTATCTTTAAAGCTTCACACACCTTCACCATCATTCAAAGAGTGAAAAAGCTTTCCCCCACTATCGTTGACCATGAAACCATCAAAATTGACCAAGCTGTAGTGAAGGGTGGTGATCCTTTGTGTTTAAGATGATCCATATGAAAGAAATATGTGATGTTCATACCAAAGCTTTGTCTCAATCCTAAGAAGCTTTTTTAACAAAAAATTCACTCAACATTAACTTGAGTGAGGCACCCTTCAAATTCCATAGTGAAGCCTTATGTGTTAGTCTTTTGTAAAGTGGAATTGCATGAATTTAGGATTTAACCATAGAGATCCCTTGCAATTTCAATTTTCAAACTATTTGAAGCAAAAAAATGTAGATTTTTATTGAGAATAACTTAAAATCAAAGCCAAAATAAAGGTGGCAATGGCATCCATTCACTTTGTTTGTCAGTCCTAGGGATGATTAGGCCCTATCCATCTATCTTACTTGATTAGGATGGATGGCCATGAATAGATCTACCAAAGTCTGATTTAAACCACCTTTGATATATTTGATTTAATCCTAACTATTTTATCAAAGATATGATGGCCAGATTAAATTCCATGATCCACCATCAAACAGTCCAATCAGGAGTCGACACACATAAAGTGTAGTCCAATCAGTGCTGACCAGTTTATGGAAACAAATTGGGGATTTAAAGCTTAAAAAATTCCTAAAAATGGCCTAAATTTTAAAATGAAAAAAATACTAAGCTAAAAAATGTAATTAACCTATATTTGGATTCAACATTTAGAAGGGAATCCAATGAACTCAAAAGCTG
Source organism: Cymbidium sinense (assembly GCA_021442155.1). Classification (NCBI taxonomy): domain Eukaryota; kingdom Viridiplantae; phylum Streptophyta; class Magnoliopsida; order Asparagales; family Orchidaceae; genus Cymbidium; species Cymbidium sinense. Next base: position 27,295,683 of record CM038228.1, on the reverse strand, counting down.
CAAGTTTAATAGAATACTTAGGGGAGTAATTAGGGTTTAATTCAAAGTTAATTTTTTAATTACTCCCAAACAACAAATTTAATTGGGTTGAAAATTTTATGGGATGACATCCTCCCATAAAAATTTCAACCAAATTGACACATTCGATTAAAAGTTATAAATTTATGAAATATTTTGAGTAATTTTAAAAAAATAAATAAACAATATTAGAAAAATTATGAAAATAGATCCAAATGATTTAAAACATTTTAATAATCAACCAAAGACCTAAGAAATTTTCTTAAACCCTTATAATCACATAAAATCAACTTAGGGTTTAATTAAGCTTTAATTAATTAAATATATCAAGTCAAACTTAAAAATTTATAAAAAAGTAACTATTAAGTAAAAAAATACAAATAATCCCTCTCTAGCTTTATATTATGGATGGAAATCCAATGGTCCAAAATCATTGAATTTTACTTACTATTTTATGATTAATTTGAGTATTATTGAAAATTATAATTCATTATTTACTCCTAAAATACAAACCCAATGATCCTAAAAATTTTATAGTAGAAACTTAAAGTAGAGATCTACTTACCATAATAACTTCAAGTCAATTAGAGCCTTTGTTCAAAACTTATAATTTTTGAAATATATTAAATCTATTTTAATAAAATAATAATATTAAACTTTAAGAAAATGCAATAATACACCAATTTGACTCAAATATTCCTTATTAACATGAGAGAATTTAAAAAAAAATCAATTATAATCATCGAATTTAATAAATTTTGAAATCACCAAATTAGGATTAATTCATAATTACTAATTTATTAAATCACCCTCAACTTAAAAAATTCATAAATAATTACTCAAGAATCTTGAAAATATAAATAACCTTTTTTTGTGCTTAGCTAACAAAGATGGATCAAATTAACTAAAAGTTGTAAATAACATTTGGTATTTTGAGAGTAATTAGCAAATCATTAAAATCTTAATTAGTGTAATTAGTTATAAAATATAAGCCCCAATGCTTTAAAACTTTTAGGGTATATTTTATATGTTGTGATATATCTTAGTGATTTTCTTTAAATGTTTAGGCTTATGTTTATGATGTTATAGGACTTTTAGGTTAAGCCAAGAAATAACTTAATTAATTAATTCAAAAAAATGCTATAAATCATAAAATTGCATCCTAGGGTTTCAAATCTCTTAAAGAACAAAGTGAATCATAGTAAAATTGTCTAACACATTTAATCACCTTCAATTGCATTAATCACCATCATTAGACTTAATTAATTAACCTCTTTAATTAATATTTTTGTTAAATGATTTAAGTCCAAATGACTTGAAAATCTTGTGAATGACTTTTTGATTGATGAGAACTCTTAAAGAAATCTTCATGATATTTTGGTACAAAAATAATATATTTTAAATTATATTTATTAATAAGAAGATTTACATACATACCACACAATTCTTATGTATTTACATATCTAACACCTAAAGTTAGATATTTAATTTTAACTTCTTATGCTTAAAAAATGTGCATTTACCTTTTAAAAATTAAATGATGATGGTATTTTTAATGCAATATTGATGATTGGAGTGTCATATATGTAAAAAATTGAAGTTTAGGTGTTAGGTATGTAAATACATAAGAATTGTGTGGTATGTATGTAAATCCTCCTTACAAATAATCATTTAAAGGATATTTAAATGTAGAAAAACTAGGTATTGTATAAAATTAGCTTATAAATTGGGCCAAATATTACTTTGATGCTTTGATTAAAAGGAGTATTCTTGATTTTCGATAAACTATTTCAATATTATCCATATTTTTGCAAGTATTAATTAATTAAATTAATTAATTACTACATTTTATATAATTTCAAAAATCCATAAATCCTTATAGAATGCTCTTGAGGTGCCCCTTGACCTTAAGAAATAATCCCATGATGTTTGAAGTTGATTAAATTAAGTAAACATAAATTGAAATGCATATGTATTTTTTCTAATTTCAAATTTACATTAGTTGCCATAAGACTTCGAAAATTTATAAAAAATAAAATAAAAATAAAACATTTCCCACACTTTTATTATAAACTCAGATAAATAGACAAGATATGGGAAAAATAAAGCCTACCAATTTTGAAAATGAAATTATTTTTTATAATTAAATATTAAATAAATTAAGTAAATCTTAAAAAATCCAATTAAGCTAAAGTTGACATGAAAAGATTTTAGGACTATTGGGACATCATTCCTACTATCTCTATAGAATTTCATAATTTCATGTGCTTTATTTTGATTTAAATAATTTCTAGATCACATAGTTATATAATAATTTAAGAAGATACAAACTATTTCAAATAAATTCCAAAATCTTATAGAATATTTATCTGAAGTCCCTCAACTGAAATAAATAATCATGTAATTTATGGAAGACATTTTGACATTAATTTTAGATTTTCTTTCTCAAGTCATTAATAAATAATATTATTTTTCATAATCTAAAAATCAAGCAAAATGTTATGAAGCATTTCTTAAGTTATCTCATTAACTTAAGGGTGTATTCCACGAGATTATTGAATCATTTAAACTTAATTGAGTCTTAACTTTAAATTTAATTAAAGCTCAGTACTACTAATTAGATTAATTAAGAATCCTTAAAATTAATTTTTATTTAAACTCTATTAGGAGTAAGATGTAAAAAAGAATGGGCCTTACCCCAAGTGGGAACCCTTGTACTCTTTAAAGCATTAAGCTCAACTAAAATATAAATCGAAACAAAAATTTATAATTTATCATGCAGTCATTAATCACTTGAATTAAAATCACCTAATGATAAAGAACTAAATCTCATTCTTAACTGCAACTTAAACTATAAGGCCTAAATTTGTCCCACAACACTAGATTTTGCACACATAATTGATTGATAGGTCACCGATCCTAAATTTAGGTTAGGCTGGTACTTTATTATGATGTATTGAATTTTAATTTCATGATTAATATTTTAGACTGGACGTTAAAAATATATGATCGTAGACTAGATGTTAGGTCGATGTTTAATAACTTTTTTTATAGAGGGATGTGCTCAATAAAAGGGGCTGCTATAATAAAATTATAATTAACACAAAAGCTTGCTTAAACCGTCTAATTATAGCCCATTAAGATGGATGGTCTTGGTACCCACTAGTGCTAAGCCCTATTATATGGAAATATACCTTCTTATGTGTATGTGTGTTTCTATCAACCCCATTTTGCAGATTTACATAAAAATTTTATTTTAAACTTTTGAATATAATTTATACTAAAACTAGGTTAGAATTAGGGGTTTATGATGAGTAATGTCTAGAACAAAAAAACTTGAGAGGTCCTATGAAGCCTAGAGTATCCACACCTTGGAGATGAAGATGAAGATCCCCATTGGCTTTCATTCTATTTACCTAGTTTTAGGTCACGCTATATAAAGGTAGTGCTTGACTAGTATATTATGAAACCTTATTATATTGACCTTTTATTATATTATTTTGATGATTGATTGGTGGGTTTATATTATATTGCACTCTACAAAATGGGATGCTTTTTAATTTTATTTTATCTTGTGTGGTGCTATGTTGTTTGAATATTAGCTAGGATTTTGGTAGGCTTTAGAAACTAATTTTTCTACCTAACTTAATTAATCAACTCAAACTAAAATAAATACAACTCATAACCTCACTTAGTTAAAGCCATAAGAATAAATATTAAAAGAAATTGGAAACTCTAATTCTGCATCTAATTCCCTTTCTTTGAGTTGGTGCCATTCAACAATTGCACATACAAGGCATATATCCATTGAGGATTAGCCACTTTTTTTGGGAAAGTCCACCTCTTTCTCTAATTTAGCCCACAACTATATTTCAACCACATGTATATAGGAATAATTACATACCAAAACATGGTCAAATAAATACTATCTAAATTACTTAAAAGTTAGAAAGTTATTACATTAGATATAAACATTTCTCATACTAGTCATGATCTTTGAATTTAGAGAATGAGTCTAGATTCTTAGACCTTTTTCTTGATAAATAATATTGTTGACCTCACTTTTGGGTAAGATCTATGATTTAATCTGTGCTCTAAGACTCTCCTCGAACTAAGACACTTCTAGTGCCTAGGTGAACACCTCTCCTAAGCCTAAAAAACTTATAGGGCTCAACCTAAGGTTTGACCATAACTTATGCCAGGAAGGACCCACCTACCCTAAATCTAGACCAACTCTTATACCCAAACCAAAATCAATTGATTACAAACCAAACTTGAGCCAATGTCATTTGATTCAAAACCCAATTTAATTCAAGCAAGCTCAATTTGGCCAATTAATTTAGTTGACCTAATATTACCCATTTGGAGTTTAAGAGGGATAAACCCAAAAAATAATCAAATCCATTTGAATTTGAACTCATATAAACCCTCAAAAACCTTAATTGAACTTTACTGAAACTTAATTACGATTTAATCAATCCAATTGACCCACTTAGCCCAACTTGACCCAAGTTCACTTAAAAGCCTAACTTGAGCCAAAATCAATTAAATTCAAATTAGACCCAATGAAGGCTATCAATCACTCATAAAGTAATGATTAGTCACATTCCAACCTTCAATTGATTCTAATTGATTCATCCAAGCCAATTGACTTACTTGACCCAATTTGACCTAAAAGTCTAAATTGAGTCAAATATTGATTCAATCAAAATTGGACCAAATGGATCACGCCAATCACTTTCAAGATGATTATTGATCATATCCAATCACTCAATTGCAAACAAGTGAACCCAATTTAACCAATTTGACCCTTTGACTTGAGTTGACCCAATTTGAGTTAAAGGGTCAAATTAAGCCAAACCTTGATCCAAGCCAAATTGGATTGAACTAATGCTTACAATAATTCCTAAATTGACAATTGAACACTTGTTGATCATCAACTGAAGCCAATTTGACCATACCAACTCAATTGACTTAGTTAGCCCAATTTGTCCTAAAGTGTCAAATTAAACTAAAATTCAATTTAGATCAAATAAATTCAAATCAAAGCCTTCAATCATCTTAAAATGATCAATTAAACATGACTCAACCTCTCATTCAATCCAATTTGGCCAATTTGACCAAACTGGTCAACTTAATTCATCTAGCTTATATGAACCCATATGAGCCAAATTCAAATCTAATCAAAATTAAATCAAATCAATTTCACCAATATGTTCTAAATAATCATTAGAACTTAAACCAATAGTCCCATTGGCCCAATTTGGTCAATTGGTCAATCTAATTTAGTTATACCTAAATTAATTTATATGGGTTCAATTAATCCAAATCCAACCTAGCCAAACATGGCATGACTCATCCTTAGGCTCCCTAAACTAGCCCAAGTAAAATGAACTCATTACAATGCAAACCAAGTGAACCAAGCCACCCATATGAGGCAAAATTCCAAAATATGATAGTCCAGCACTTCCCTTTGGCTTGGGCAGCCACCTTAATAAGTCTTAAGCTCACTCATGCTGATTAGAACTGACCCCAAAGCTACTGGGCTCAGCCATTGACCAAGGAGAGGTCACCCTCACCTTGGCCAAGCCTTGGTTTAACCACCATGCCATGTCTCTCTCACCAATAGCTACCAAACTCCTCCAACCACTTGGGGATGTCTACTTAAGCAATCTCATGACATTTCAAACCACCCCCACTATCTAGTTAACTACCACGGCATGAACCAACCTCTTTGGTTGTTTCAATTAGGGAGGAGAGTATACACCTCCTCCCCCATTCAAACTTAAGACACACCATCCTGACAATGCCAGATCTAGTCCCCCAAGTTTCAAGAGCCCCTTGAGCACTAAGCCATTGGAAAGATCAATACTACCTCAAACTCAAGTGCCTCTCACACCCAACTCCATAAAAACCAAGCCAAAAATAAATAAAACCTTCTCACACCTTCCTCACATCCTCACAAGCAAGAATGAATTAAAGCACATTCAATTCGATCAATAGAGTAACTACTTGATCAAATTCCATTGAGCAAGGGTGGAGCATAGTCTCAGGAGTGTTCGACGAGGAGGCAAGGGAGGATCATCTCAGTATAGCTTCGCCTCTTCAATTCAAAGCTACCTCAGTCATCGGACCACTGGTCTTTAGCTCAGACGAGATAATCCCTTCAAACCATAAGCATGGCCCCCTAAGTGTTGGTCTTTTATGAAGTGAAATGTCATTTGGTGCAATCAAACCATAAGATCCCATTAGAATTGTCCCTTGATTGTTCAAAATTGATTTCATCATGATATGTTCTCTAGTGTGCTCAATTCATGCAATGAAATCATGTTAGATTTTTAAATTTTATCTCAATTAAATCATAAAATTAATCTTGATCATTCGATCTATGGCCAAATGACTAAGATGAAATTGGGTCCATCATCACTGAGTGAACATGCCACACGAGAAGTTTTAAGCAATGAACTACGTGATGCCACGTGTAAAGTGCTACCATATTAGTGTCGATGTGGTGCTAACTGTGAAAATAATTTAATTAAGTTAAAAAAATCCAATTAAATGGATAGAACTTAAAAACTCACAACTAATTATATAAAAATACAAAAATAAAAATAAACACTCTATGGATAGCTTAGATAGAGAAGAATCTACATTAAATAAAAGTTCCAAATTTCATTAAGTGTACAGTGATTAATTAATATTCGAAGTATTTCCTAATTAGTGAAATTAAGCCTTAATTACTTAAATAATTAACTTGAAACTATGGGTAATTGTTCTCTATGATGACCTCTACCTCCTATAATTATTTTAAGTTAATTGGTTAGGTAATTTGGTGATCCAAATTTCCAAGCTTTAAGAGGTCATTGTGCATTTAAAAAATTTATATAAATAAGAAAATTTTAAAAAATGTTATGAGGGCTTAAATATGTTTTATAATGTTAATGGTGATTAAAAAAATAAATTTGGACAACTTGTTCTAATTATTTCTCCAAATCATTATTAAAGGAATTTTATTATTTAATTAAATAATTAATTATCTTAGGACTTAAAAATTCATAATAATTAGCTTCGTTCTGTAACAATTATGATCACCGCTCTTTGTGCTCAGTTAAGAAAGAGACTTTCAATGAAATCAAAATCCTCAATTGGTTTGAGGTATTTTAAAATTAATTGAGGATTTTGGGTTTGCCCCATTTCTTCAATTAACCTTTAAATATAAGCCCAATTGCATTAAAACTTTTAGGATATGTTTATTTCATGCTCATTTATGTTTGAACATGTTTTCATAATTTTTGTGCATATATTCAAGGTGTAATTGAATTTTTAAACTTCTTTTGGTCTTAATTAATTAAAATAATTATTTATATGAAAATCACCGAATGAATAGAAATGGGTTCAAAAATAAATCTATATTCTTTATATCCTTAGTTAGTTTAAATAATTCAAATTTCAAAAGTGATGCTTAATGAATTTGATTTCATTTAATTGGTTGAATAGTGTGGCTACTACATTTGTAAATCTTAAATTATTTTCTTTAATAAACTCAAGTATTTATTAGTATGGATCTAAGTTAATCTTAATAACTAAGACATAAATTTAATATTATATGTATAATATATAAACCTAAAAGGTATATAGTCTAAACATCCTAGGAGCACGAGACTTCAAGCAGTCATAAGGGGGTCTTCGATTACCTCACTTCTTTAGTTTTACAATGGCACGCATATTAAAGTTGGTAGTGAAATACATAGAAAGGTTAACTTATTTTCTTGTAATCAAAATATCTTAACAATATTCATAACTCATCCTTATACTTATATATATATGTTTATGTATGTGAATTAACAAGTATATAATAGTTTGGAAATCCTCGAGAGCACATGACTTTAAGTAGTCCCAAGAGGGTCTATGATTACCTCACATCCTGGGTCTAATAATGACACGTACTAGTATAAATTTAACATGCTAATATATGTGTGTATATATAAGGGGTTATTGATTCATCTTTTTTACAAAATTCATGCATGCATTATATGTATCTATGTCTTTATAACTTAATAATCAACAAGTAAAATATAACAATCTATCCATGCCTCAATGTGTGGAGTACTTAAGTGAGACATAGATACATATATATTATAATCTAATCACTCCTTTAAATAAACCATTCATTTAAATGAATATTAAAAATGACTAAGCAAAGTTGAGAGGACATTCCCAAACCAACTATGGTTTAAATCCATTAATCTTAAGAAGACTTTCATATTTTTATAATAACCCTTAGTCAAATCCAAATATAAGACTTAATAAAAAAATTCAGGATACTTCACTAAAATGATTAGAAATTATAAAATTCATCTCTAGGTTCAACCTACAGTTAGGGTATGAAGTGGATTGTATCCCTTTTTTACTCTTTAAAATATTAAATTCAAGTGAAAGTAAAAGAAATAAATTGAAACTAAAAATCTATTTTAAAAAATTACTAATCATTTGAATTATAATCATCCTTTATTGGTAATAAATTTAAACACTTATATTTACATTATAACTTAAATCTTAAAGCCTAGTTATACCATACTAGCTCTAACACAGACTTAGAATGCTAAATCACCAATCCTAAACTTTGGTTGGTACTTTGGTGTGATGCGTTTATTTTTTTCTTTTTTATGATGTAATATTTTAGACTAGATGTTAGGGTGTATGTTCATAGACTGGATGTTAGGGCAATATTAGACTAATGGTATTTTTTTACAAGGGATTATTCTTAAGGGGCTATTATAATAAAAATAGTTTATAAATACCTTTGATTATAAGTGCTACTTAAGTCCATATGCATAATCCATTAGGACAAGTGGACTTGGTAACCTAAAGCATGGTGATAAGCCCTAATAAATGGAATATAACTGCTTGGTATGTATGCATGTTCATCTAACCTCTATTTTAGAAGTCTATTTAGACTTTAATTTTTTTAAAAAATAATTTTTGTAAGGACTAAGGATTTAAACTTTGGGCTATAGGATGAGTAGTGGCTAGAAGGCCTTGACCTAGGAAGCACTTGTGATGCCTAGATGGCCTAATGCATGTAGATGAAGATGAAGATTGAAGATGCCTATAATATCAATTTCATTATAAATTAATTATATTATGTGCTGTATAAAGGATGAGCTCGGCTAGCTTTTTTTTCTTTTTCGAGGAGTACAATGATACCTGGTCATATTATCCTTTTATTATTTTAATTGATGATATATGTTTGGTTTATTTACATTTATTATGTAATAAAAATGTCATGCAATTCTTAGGTTTCTTTAAATTTGATTGTTAGCTATGTGGCTTAGATACAGTAGTTTTTTAAGGATTTAAGTTTTTTAGCCCATTAATCAACTTTAATTAAAATTATAATAACTCATAACCTCACTTTAAAGCTTGGTATTTAATAATAAATAAATAAAAGATTTAGTAACCCTTAGCTGTATGTTAAAATATCATGCATGAATCTTGTTTTATTCTTTGCAAATAAGAAATCTCCACTATTACATGATAAAGGATAAGGCTTGACCTATGGGAGCAGTTCTCTTGTAGTGGAGAACACCCATTTTCTTTGATTTATCCCCACAACTCTATTTTAATATGCATGTACGCATAAACCTTCCCAAGCTTGAGTCTAAATACCAAGTCAAAAATTAAATGAAATTTATAAATTCTGTTGCATTAGTCAAAGACATAATTTTCATACCAATCATGATTTAGTCTCTTAGAAAGTGAGTTTAGGACTCTAGATTCATTGATAATAAATAATAGCATAGATAGCTTACATTTATATAAGACTAGCCTACATGATTTTATATTATAGTAGGTATTAGAAGCCACTCTTGGCAATTATAAGTCTAGAAGAGTTAGGGTTGGTTCACTCACTCTAGTGGAAGTGAACCGACACATCCTATCTTTCTCAAGTAAAATTAGGTCGAGTACTTAGCTTTTGCAAAGAGCATTTTAGACATAGATTTAGAGGCAACTTTTTTCTCTTTTTCTATTAGTGAAGTCCACACCTCTTAGGCATTTTCATAGTTCTGTGTTAATAGAATTTAAGCTCTAGCTTTATGATGAAATAACAACTAAATAACTATAACTATTCACTTCAAAATATAAAGTCTCACAATAGAGTAGATAGAAATGCTTAGTAGGCTCCCTAATATCATAAGCGCTTTCTACTTTTCCTCAATTAGATTCTGAAAAGAACTGTTCTAATTCGAACTCTTCTATTTGATTGTCCAAACTTACACCAATCATTTGCTCATAATCTTTAAAAATCTTTAGAGATATTAATTAACTACTTTAATTAAGATTATTCTTGGGAAATCTATATTTTTTAAGATGAAATTAACTATGGGGGCTTGCCTTTATAGGGAACTTAAGAACTCAGCTTAAAATAAACTCTACTATACTCTCTTTATATAAAGTAAGAGAAAAATCTTTGGTACACATTGACAAATCAACCATAGGAGTCCTTATTAAATGATTTAGTCTATCATAGTGTGACATTTATACCTTTAGAGATAATATACTACAAGATCTACATGGTGTCCATATAACTCCAAAAATAAACATCACAAATAACTTAACTATCTTATATTTTATAAGACTAGCCACATAGTTTTGAAGCATAAGAAGTGTTAATTGGTGGCACATCCAAATAAGTTATAAGTCTAAAAGAGTTAAGATATGTTCACATTTCTTAGTAGAAATGAACCAAAACATCCCATTTTCTTCTTATTAAATAATATGGACATTCTAGTTTATGCTAAAGCACCTTTAATTTTAAGATCTAAGGCTACCTATTTCTTCTTTGCTACAAGTATAAGTTTCTAGCTCTTACGCATTCCCACATTCTTAATTTGTTGGGACATTAGCCCTAGAATTCTAATGAAATTTCAATTAAAAATTAAAATAAATTTGAAATTTGAATATATAAATCTCAGCCATATGATAAACTAAAATGCCTAACTAGGTTTCTCAGTATCTACTTTCTTTCAATTTTATTAAGAACCATTCCAATTTTTTCTCTCTCATTCAATTCTGGATCTAAACTTTAAAATCCATATAGATATTAGTCAAATATTTTAATCAAGATTTTTCTTAAGAGATTCACACATTTTAGGATATAATTAATTCTGGGGTTTCCCATATAGGAATTTATAACCTAGGTAAAATAAACACAATCTTACTTCACCCATGTAAGGGGGGAAAAGAATATCTGGTACACATAGACCTATCTTCCTTAGGAGTCCTGATTAAGTGACTGAATCCATCATAAGTTAATATTTTTCCCTTTTGTGGTAGTATATTATTCTCTAATATCACATTCGATTACTAAATAAGTAACTCCTATATTTGAATGGTGACCTTTACATTTTTAATTATCATAGATTTTTCTAGCAACCCCACTTGAGAAAATTTCTCTCTCCATCTTTAGTAGTTAGCTTTTATCTTTATACATCTATATTAAGGTTATATCATCATAAGCTTAAATTATCATTTATATCATTAAATATCTTGCTCATTTGTTCCTTAGGCTGGTGTTTCTAGCATCCATATCTTCGATTCTAGTACCTCTTATTTATCACTAGCTAACAAGTAGGTTCTAGAGCCTTCTATTGAATCTATAATAAGTCCCATGTCCTTTAATTTAGTAGAAGTTTCTATTTTGCCAAAAAATGAAAAAAATCAATTAAAATACTTCATAAATGAATCCACATTAAAATCTTTGATTCCCTGAAGTCTTAGATTTTGAACCTACTATCATGCTCAAATTTGTCAAGTCAAGTTCTAAAAATTCAAATCCTAGTCAAAATTTTTAAACCTGCCTTATAGTAAGGTTCAAATAAAAAATATCTCCAATCACTTGAACCGTACTTTCCATAACCAAATTTGATAAGTGTAAGTCCAAATTCTACAAAATCTATCCAAAAATCATATCAATTTTCTAAGATGATGCTTGTTGCAAATAAGAACACAGAATGATTTATCATTTTCTTAAATTATCTTCTAGTTCTAACTCTTTGAGAGGGGTCTCCAATAATCAAGTCTTTTAGATGACTCCTAATGATTTTCCAATCTTTAAGTAAAGAATCATCTATATTTTCCTTCAAACTCATTTTCTTAAAATCATCTACCTCTTCTTCATTCACATCATCTTTAATAGGATCTATAGGATTTTCATTAAATATAACATATGCTGATTCTTCAACAATCAATTTTCTTTTATTATAAACTCTATAAGATCTACCATTCAAAGAATATCCTAAAAGATACCATCATCAGATTTACTATCAAACTTTCTGAAAGAATCTTTACCCTTTTTCAAAATGAAACATTTACAACCAAAGATATGAACATAACTAATCTTAAGTTTCTTACTAAAGAACAAATCATAAGGGGTTTTATTTAATAAGTAAACACAATTCATAACATAACATGCAGTGTTAAAGGCTTCTGCCAAAAAATACTTAACCAATTTATAATCATCAAGCATAGCTCTACTCAATTCAATTAAAATTCTATTTTATTCTTTCAACAACACCATTTTGCTGAGGAGTTCTAGGAGAAGAAAAATTATGTTTAATACCAAAGTCATCAGAATGTGTTTTTAATATTTTTATTTTCAAATTCACCATTGTGATCAGATTGAATTTTACTGACAAAAAGAGTTCTATCATGCTAAATATGTTTAACAAATTCTCTAAAATATTCTAAAGCATCATTTTTATAAATTAAAAATATAACCCAAGTAAATCTTGAAAAATCATCAACAAAAACAAAAACCATAGAATTTTCCACCTAAGTTAGTAGTGCTGACAGGACCAAATAAATCCATATGCAATAATTCCAAAGGTCAAGTTGTAGAAATAATATTTTTATTTATCGAAGATTGTTTAGAATGTTTTCCATGAATACATGCATCACAAACATAATTAGAATAAAATTCATTTTAGGTAAACCATCAAAAAGATCAAGTTTTGCAATTTTGTTTAAAGAATGCATGTTATCATGACATATCCTTTTATGGCATAACCAAACATCATCAAGTGAACTTTTAAAACATAGTAAATTTAAATTTGTATTACTTGCATTTTCAATATCAACAAGGTTAATGTTTTTGTATTTATGACCAACATGCAAAATAGTTTCCTTATTTCTAATAGTATAGAGAGATGCATGAAATTCAACATTAAATCCTTTATTGAATAATTGACTAATAGAAATAAGATTATGATTTAAAACTTTAACAAAATAAACTCTATCTAAAGTAATTGAATCCTTAGAAATAGAACCAACTCCAATTATCTTTCCTTTAGCATTATCACCATAAACTAAAAATCCTTCTTCATGAGGTTCTAAAGTAAAAAATTTAGATTTATCACCTATCATAGGTCTTGAACTTCTGCTATCCAAGCACGACATGCCTTCTTCAATTTTTCTTTGAAAGCATTCCTACAAAATAAAATCAGGGGTTTGGAACCCAAACATGTTTAGGTCCACATTCAAATGAAAAGATATACACTGAATGCTATGTAGTATGTGTAGCTATTTTGTTTATAGGCATCCAAATAAAATTTGAATTAGGAAATGATTGAGATTTTCTTGCTTGACAATCAGAAGATACATGACCTTTTTTGTTATATAAATTACATGTAACATTTGTATTTGCATAAGGCCTAAATTTAAATGATCTTGATACATTTGATGAGTTATTTCTAATGATTTGAACTTGTGAATGTAATCTACTACAGAAATCTAATTTTGGATAAAGTAATAAATTTTCTTTTTTCAACTTGTCCATAAGTGTTGATTAATCTAATAAAGCATCATCTTAGACTTTAATTCAAAATATTTTTTTCTAAAGATGAAGCATGCATTTCTAAAATTTTATTTTCCTTTTCTAACATATTGAATTTTCTTTTCAGCTTTATATTCATGTGCTAATTCATTGAATGCATCATCTAATTATTCATAAGAAATAGCTTTACATACCTCACTTGTAGAATCGACATCAGCCATAAGACATAGATTTACTTCTTCCTCTATAGTGTCATCACTTGACTCTTCTGAATCAGAATTTGCCCAAAGTGCTCTCTTCTTTTTCTTTTGAGACATTTCATTTTTTCAAGACTTTTTTCTTTCAGCTTTTTCTTTTTCAACTAAGTCTGGACATTCACCTCTTATATGATTGGGTTTTTTGCAATTGAAGCATACTATTCCTTCTCTTGCATTCAATCTTTTAATAGGCAATTTTTGTGTTTTATATTTTCCATACCTATGTTTTTTCTTTTGATCATATTTTCTATCCTTTTTGAAAGCAAAGTAATCTCATCACTATCAGCATTTGAACATGAAGAATTTTCTTGACAACTATCTTCCACCCTCAAAGTAATTAATTTTTCTTTCTCACTCTTTTGGATAGATTCATTTTGATCCCTTTGTTCAATAACTTGTTCATATGCTATCAAAGAACCAAGAAGCTGATCAGGTGTATAAGTGGTTAAATCCTTATCTTCACTAATAGCATCAACTTTTGCATCCCAATCTTTTGAAAGCATCGTCAAATTTTATAAACTAAATCTTAATTTTTATACTTTTTTCCAAGTGAATGTAAGGTATTTATAATTTTTAGGAAGTGAGTATACATATCAAAAATACTATCATTTAGTAATATGTGGAATAATTCATATTCATGTACTAACCTATTTATGTGAGCATCTTTAACTTCATAAGTACCTTCATAAGTAAGAATCAGTTTATCCCATATTTCTTTTACAGTAGTAAGCATGAAAATTCTCATGTAGTTATCAAGAAGTAAGGCACAATGAAGAATGTTACAAGCCTTTGCAATCAGTTCATCCAATTCCTTTTTAGAAGCAAACCATTCATGAAAAAGTTTATTAACTTTTAAACCATTTGTATCAATAATGACTGTGAGATACTGATGTGTCAACATATGCCACATTTTAGAATATTGTCCAAGTATAAAAGTACTAATGCAATTTTTCCAATAATTAAATGAAACATTATCAAGTAAAGGTGGTCTATGTGTAAACTATCATTTAGGTAGTGTACCCTTAGGAAAAACTTGTGCCCTAGCTATCAAACTCATCGATGTTAAACCAAATTGGTAGAGCTCACACCAATGTTACTTAGCTATAACACCTAAGAAGGGGAAGCGGGTGGGGTTTGATGAATTAGGTTTTAAAAATAAATTTTAGAAAACTTAATTTTAACTTATGTAGAAAACTTAATTACTTAATAATAATGCTTTAATGAAATGAAATGAAATGATAAAAAAAGCAATAACAGAAAAGTAAAGTGTAGGAAATCAAAGAAAGAGGACACAGTTTTTTATATGGTTCGGCTAAACCCCAAAATCGCCCTATGTCCATGCCTAGCCACCTAGGCTAGGAATTCACTAAAATAAAGTTGAGATTACAACAAATCTCCCATACACTCCTTCATTGGCAAGTACAACCCAACACATACTCTCCTTGATGGACAAGTACAACCCAACACAAACTTTTTTTAATGGGCAAGTACAACCCAAGAAGAGAACAAGAAAAAGGACTATGAAAGTATCTAACTCTAAATTTTAAAATAATTTTGCTCTAAAAACCCAACTACAACAATATTAAGGCAAGTTAAAGTAAAAGTAAGAAAGATGGCTCACTTTAATTGATGTTTAAATTTGAATGCAATGATTAAGCTTGAAGGATGTATATGATGTGAAATAAAATTTAAAAATATTTGAAAAGAAAGTAATAACTTGATATGAAAGTGATTTAATTAATGATTTAAATTATAGGATAATAATGATTTAAAAACTTTACCAATCAAATGATTATAAAGATACTTGAGTTTAGGAAGTGTCACATCTATATGTAAAATGAAAGCACATGAACTCAAATGAATTATCTTTTTAATGAAATAAACACAAAGACAATAATCTCTCTTTAGAACATGTTGAAATAGTGAAGAGAAAACAACTTGCTATAACACACTTTAATTAATCAACCACAAATCTTTTGGCCAACTTGAGAAATTATAGAAATAGATAAGTTAAGCACAAAACAAATTAACCAAATGCATAAGAAACTCAAGCCAAGAAGGAGAACAAGTTCACTTCACATGTACAATCATAGAATGAAAGCACCTTGTTAAGCTTTCGGCCACAAGGAAATCCTCTAAGTTCTTTTGTGCAAACTTGCAAGAAATCACTTGAAGGAAGGAAGAAGAAGAATGTTGTAGAGGTTAGCACTTGATTTACCAAGAGAAATCTCCAAAGGAAAAATTTTTACAAAGGTTCAGCCAAGAGGAGAAAATTCAAGAAGAAATTAACCCTAGCCTCAAGAGAGACATATATAGGATAAGGAGTTAATATGGTTGGCCAAACTGAATGAAATAGGAAGGAAAGCAAACTTGGAATTAATTAAAACACAAATCAAATAAAAATAGAAGAAATTTGAAAGGTGATGGGGTCGGCTAAGGCAAAGAGAGGAGGGAAACTGATTCGGTAAGAATGATTGATTTGAATCAATCAATTTGAAATTCAATTTACATGAGATGGATTTTGGCCAAGCCAAGGAGGAGGAAAATCTAAATGGTAAGTAATTCTATTTAATCAAGTGAATTAAACTAAAAAGATAAATTCAACCAAGGGTGGATTTTTGAAAAATCTAAAATTTTATTTAGATGGGTTTGCATGATAGGATCGGCCAAGGAGTTTCCAAGATGGGATTCAATTTGAATTAAATGCAACATCATGTAATATTCAATCAATTAAAATGTATTGAATGAAATAAGGAAAGATATTCTTGTAGAGCATTTTAAATTAAATCCAATGGAATTATGAAAATTTTGGCCAAGCTACAATCCTAAAATAGATTAGATTTATTTTAATATTCTTAATTCAAATTAAATGATGATATATCAGATCTTAGAAGAGTTTAAATTAGATTTCATTAAGAGATTAATTTGAATTTGAATAAAGTATGCTTGGCCAAAGGAGGTTTCCAAAAATAGAATTTATATAAAAAGAAATAAGATAATTTCATGTCTTATTTTAATTGAATTTTAATTAACTCAAATAAATTCAAATTAAATCAACTAGATTAGCATATGATCATCCACATAACATTCCATAAAGAAGTGAGTTCAAATTTGAATAGGTAATTAAAGGAGTTTTTAATTTGAATTCAAAAATAACTCAAATTAAAGATTCAAATAAATGAATTTTTTAATTTAGAAAAATATGAGATAATTTTAAAAATAATTTAAATAATTCTCACACAATTTATTTAGCAAATAATCATAAAAGAATTTGGCCAAAATAGTTTAGGATGAAAAATAAGATAGAGAGGGAAAACTAAGATAATAGGAGGGAGAAAAATAATACAAATAATAATTTTCGGATAATTGGATTTTATGCTTGTAATAAATGGATAATGAATATATTTTAGCATGGAAATAGTTTAATGAATGTGAACTTAATTTAACTTACATGGAAGCACAATAAATGTAACATGGATTATGCATTTAGTTTACATTATCCAAAAAATGAATAATTTTTAAGAATAATTATAAATATAAAAGATAGTGTTTATGAATAATTTAAACTGGGTTGTTTTAAAATGAATAAATGATATATTTATTTTAGTGAGCATTTTATTTGCCTTAATATAATAATTCCTAGAAAAACTCCCACCCACTCCCTATTCAAAAGCTTTAGCATTTTGATATAACTGAAGAACTAGGAGTTGAAGAATTTTTCCTGCACACTTAAATTTAACTTGATTAATAGCATTTAAACATGTGTTTGTTATCATCAAAATCAATCTCATATGAGATGGGGCTCATGAAGTCAGCACAATTAGCTTTTATGAACCATGCCAGAATATTATTTGAAATGCTTGAATTGGGCTCTTCACCCATTACACATAAGGGACATTTGACCCTTGAGGATGATGTGTGCCTTCTTATTTTGATTTGGCCCGTGACAACTTCTCACTACACCTCATTGTAAGCATAAATTGCATACCCGTAAGGCCTTAAAAATTATGATTCAAAACATTTAAAAGCTAAAAATTATTGTATTAGTTAGATGTATATCATACTTAACATGATCCTAGGGATTACGGAGTGAGTTTAGGTTCCTAGATTTTTTCCTAAGATGTAACAGCCTAGACATATTGCATACATAAGATCAACATCTTTGATTTAAAATTTTTCTTAGGTGGTGTTAGCTAGCAGCCCTTCCAAGATAAAAATAAGTTTAGAAGAGTCAGAGGTAGATTCCTTTCCTCAAGTGATAGAAACAACCAATGATTCCCAAAAGTTGAACTAAGTCAAGCCTTTGACTTGTGTCAGAAGTGCTTGTAGACATAGATTTTGAAGCATCCTTGTAAGAATAAGATTTCAATCATAGGCATTTCTGTAGTCTTGTACTGCTAGAATCTAAGTCCTAGATTTCTAATAAAATATCAATTCAAATCTTAATAAATTCAATCTCAAAAAATGTAAAGCCCAATGATAGGATAGTTGAAATGACTATTGGGCACCCTAATATCTATAGCCATTTTCTATTTTTATCCTAATTGGCCTAAAAAAGAACTCTTCCCACTTTGAAGTGTTCCATTTTGAAATTCCAATTTAACAATCCTTTATAACAAACTTTGAAATCCATAGAAATAAGAGCCTATTTCTTTAATCAAGAGTATTCTTAAGAAGAGATCCATATTCCTAAGATGTAATTAACTAGAAGGGCTTTCCCTTATAGGGAACTACGTTCCCAACATAAAATAAACCTTGTCCTACTTTTTCATGTAGTTTAAGAGAAGAATCTGTGGAATGTTAGAAGACCCATTAACTTTAGGAGTTTTTGTTTAAGTAATCGAATCCATTATAGGATAATATGTTTATTATTCAAGATAATATATTTATTCCTTAATGATAAATTTGATTATATAAATAAAAAGTTCCTAAAATCTATGTGGTGTCACAATTTTTTTCCACAGAGATATTTTATGGTTCTATAATTCTACACTTTAAAAGAAATAAAAAATTGTTTAAAAATTCTAGCCATAATAAAATGGCTAAGTTTTCATAATGGGTCAAAAGATTTTCTTTTGGCTATATTATATTAATTAAATTCCAATTATAACTTACATAATTCTCTCATTTGAAAATAGAAAATGGTTGGACAACTTATTTTTGTTACCACATCTAGGATTGGTTTCTATGTTGATAGCAACAGACTAGCTGATGGCTTCATCAATAAGTTTAGAACTGAATTTGAAATTTTAAATATTACAGCTAATGGAGTAACTCTGGCCTCTATAAATGAAGTGGTTGTTAAGGATAAATAGCCCATTCAGGAGTTCTCAAATATACCATATACTATCCTTACCATTGGAAGGAAAGTCACTACTGAGGTTATTGAGAGGGCTAGGTGGGTCTTGTCCCAAAGAAAATCAAACTGTTATTGTAGGGAAATTGCCTGCTTTCTTCTTTCCTTCCACATTTGAAGAAGGGTCCACTTTTGAGCCTTCTCAAATAACCAAAAGTAAAAAAAAAATAGAGGAAGGAGACTCAAAATGCAAGGTTTGAGAGAGAGATAGCAAAAAAGAAATGTTAGAGATAGAGTTGGCTAGAGCTAAAGATGGATATACCCTTCTTGATACTTCTCCTTTCTTAGGAGGTAATAGATTTTATGCTCTTCCTGTAGCCTAGGGAGAGGAGGATGTGTCCTAGATTATGAGTTCTCCACCTCGCCCTTTTGCTTATGGAAATAAGAAAAATTTTAGAATGGTGAATAGGGAGACATGCTGTAGGTTTCACAAAAATTTTCATAAGACTTCTAGGTCTTCCTCTTACACTACAAAGGAGCTACTTAGGGTCATGAAGGATCAAGTTTCTAGAAGTCTTGAGAGAGAGATTCTAGGGAGACCTACCACTTCCCAAAATAAATGGAAGGGAAAGGTGGTCCTCCCTACTAGAAGAAAATCATATCAACCCATGCTAGTTATAATAGACCGATATCACTACTCAGGAAGGTCATTGACCTGGCATAGGGAGCAACCTGTCATTTTAGAGAGAGAAAAAACTTTTCCTAGGAAAGAAAGTAAAAATGTTTATATCAAAAAAATTCTATTGGCCTTTGAGCCAAACATTCCTTCACCACCACCAGCTGAGAAAGTACTCATTACTCAGCCTATTGAGAAAAGGCCATCATCATCTATGTTTAGGCCTTAAACCAAAAGGTTGTCCTCATTTCATGTTTCTAGTAGAGAGATAGAGTCACTTCATCTATCTCCTTACAACAAAGATGTCATAGATGAGGGACACCTTGGTTTGGGTGCCACTCTTAGTTTAGAGGAAGTTCCCACCATCCATGGGACACATGAAAAAAATATATCTGAAATGAAACCCATGCATGTAGAAAAAGAATTATAAGCTATCCTTGATAGTAATGGTGTTCCACTTCATTACAAAAGAGGAAGTAGAGAATATTGTTAGAGAAGATGAAGTAAAAGAAAGCATAGTAGGGTCCAAGATCACTTTGACTTAGATCAGGATGATTTTCTAAATAATGACTCAAGGTTACCCATAGCACATATCTTCATGGTTGACATGAAATCATCAAAAAAGAATAGGTGGAAATACATGAGAGTCCTATATCTCATCTTACACAACATTTGATCCTTTAGTTAAAAAAGAAAGACAATTAGATTTGGAGGATGGAGAGGAATATGGAAGAAATGGTTGCCACTATATAATCACTCCAATGTATCATTTCTAGTCCTTCCCAGCCTAATTCTTCAAATTATCTAAAAGAATCCTATTCCACATATGATAAGAGGTCTAGTTTGGAAAAACATCATCAATAATAACATAAAATAATGGATGATGTAACTCCTAAAATTGACCTAAAGTATCTCATGGAGCAACAAGTAAAGGAAGCATTGGTACAATCCTATGGCACTATATTAATTCCGAAGGCTAGACCTTACCTTGAGGAATATGACTTTGTACCCTATCCCAATGGATTTGTACCCATTCATTCAAAGTTTTTAATGAGATGGGTAACCGCAAACAACATTTGGTGCATTTCAAGCGAGTTGTTGCAATGCTAGAAGAATTGATGCCTTGTTGTTTAAGCAATTTGTCAACAGTTTAATTAGGGTTGCCTTTGATTGGTGTGTGGAGATACCAAATGGTTTAGGATGCACTTTTACTGAGATTTTTGCCCATCTTAAGAAATTTCCTGCTAAGCAAAGTATCTATGATGCTCTTATTTTAACAAAAGAAATGAGGGAATCATTAGTACAAGCATTACTTGATCCAGAGATATTTCTAACTCAGTTAGTAATAACTTCCTCAAATGAGGCTTGCTACTTCAAAGATATCCCTAGAGTCACCTTTTCTGATGTGGATCTACTTCTAGGACTACAGATCACAATCAATCACTTTCTATTTTTGTTAAGGTGGAAAACATCAAGTTGTTAAGAGTTTTGGTTTATCCTCACACTTCATTCAACATTATGAATTCTACAACATTATCTTTCCTAAAAATTGACACTAGAAGACTCAGTACAGATAAAATGTTATTAAGAGGGTTTAATGAAACTAGGGAGGAAGCTTTAGGTTCAATCACTCTATTATTAAAAATAGAAGGGTTTAAAACTGAAGTAAAATTTCACATTATCAACTTAGAGACATATTTTAATGCCCTCTTAGATGGACCTTGGATACATGAATATAGAATGGTTCCCTCATCACTCTGTCAGTGCATTTAGTAAACTAGGGATGGAGTAGAATATACCATAAAAGATGATGTACAACCATTCTCTATTCATGAAATTGACCTTTATGAGGATGTAGCTTATTATATGCCTAAGAAGCAAGTACATGATTCTATAAAATCTAACATTATTGAGGCACCACAAAATACAATATATAAAAAAGAAGAAAAGAAAGAAAAGAAGGAAAAAAAAAGAACCTCCAATAATATAAATTGATTTGGAATTCAGCTTTAATGAAGATTTCAATCAACAGGATGCCTCAATAAAGTTTGAGATTTCATTAGAATCAGATAGTAATGAGGAATAAATCTAGGTATTAAAAGATGAACCTGAGTTATCTACTTTGTCACCCCACATCTATTTGGGAATGATGTACTAGTTAGACAAAAGTGGGGAGCACCCTATGGTGGTCTAAGATTAGTTTTTATGAGGATAGATAAAAGACATGGACGTACAAGGGTAGATGTTGCTGATTGTCTGAGGATAGTGATCTCGGGGATGATTAGATGTCAAATTAGGTGTAAAGAGGCCATAGAGGCCAAAGTAGCAGCACATGTAGGTATAAGAGGTAGGAGGAGGTTCATTAAGTAGCTCGTAGCCTCCACTTTGATGGATAGACATTATGGATCATACCGACCTGAGTGTATGGGAGATCAGACAGGATAGTTCTCTCTAAATCTGACCAAGTGAGCTAGGTGTTTACGAAACCATAGCCTGCATGACCACCATACCACTTGACCCATATATCACCTTCTTCCATCTAGTTGTTGACAATGAAAGTGCCACAAAAGTATCATAAATAATATAAGGAAAAGACAAGATATTAGACTATGCCCTAAGGGCCACTCTTCTTATCACACTGATGGTTTAAGGTCAAGCACTCATATTCAACCTTGTACTACATCAAAGGAGAAGTAGGTGTGGTAGCCCAAGAGTGTAGTGGTATCCCCATCACAATCACTTGATGTGGAGGAGAAAAAAAAGATCTATTTGTGCATGTAGAGCTAAAACAATTTAGTAGGAAAGAGATGAAAAGATAGATAAATGGATATAGATGAGATCTAAAGGGAGATAATGATCATCTTTTATATGTCTTAGTATACCCCAAAAGGATAAATGATCACTCCATAGTTGATATTTTGGAGGACTATCAAGCCATAGTGAGGCAAATAGTAAGAGAAGATCATCGAGATTAGGATAATGAGATGATATATTTTGATGTGGATGATGATGAATTATAGACTACATAAGTTTATATGGTTGATATCAGGGCATCATCACATAGAGAACAACATTAGAGAGCTAATGCATGAGATATTGTGATCAAAGAAGGTGAGGCATTAAACTTGATCTAATGACTATTACATTAGTTGAAGTAGAAGGATGACCAATTTGGTCATATGAAGAGGAGTGTTGAGAAGCTGATAACATTAGTGATGGATCTCTAGGAACAAGTAGCCTTTCCATAGATCACTCTAATTGATATAGATTGCTAGAAGTAGTGCTATAAGTGCACTGCACTCATAGATAAGGATTTAAGAAGTTTGAATAGGAAAGGCGGTATTAATATGGCATTACATGAGAGAGATATTCAACTGATGGTAGAACAGTAGGTGAAGAAGGGGGATTGGTGCAACCTAATGAGACTATGTAATTTTATAGCATAGATCCTATTTAGAAGAATTTGATGTAGTTCAATTCTGTAAGAGATTAATGCTATTATCCTTCAAGGTATTTGATGGCAATTGGAACCTAAGATTATACATAGCATGCTTCAGAGCTAGCTACTACGATTCTAAAAATAGTGATGCAATCTTATTTAGGCAATTTGTTAATAGCCTATTTGGGGTCGCATTTGGTTGGAATGCTAAATTGCCCTGTAGTTTAGTAAAGACCTTTATCAAGTTAGAGTAGTTATTTATTAGAAGGTTTGTAAAGGCATAAGATAAGGTTACTATAAGTGATTTAGTTGTGAAGAAGTAGAAGCCCAATGAGTCATTAGTAGATTACATTCTTAAATGGAGGACTCTCAGTAAGAAGTGTGAGCCTCAACTCTAGAAGCAGCATGCCATTAAGATCATACTCAAGAACATTTATCGATTAGTTGCATTTATGCTCTAAGGGTTCATAATCAAGACCTCTACAAAACTCATTAGCAAGGTAGAAAACCTTCAAGAAGTGGTCAAAATAATTGTCACTTTTAAATCATTCATATAAGCCCAAACCTTAGAAGGTGTTTGAACAATGAGCTAAAGTAGTTTCTGCTATATATAAGAGAATGTAAGCTATGATGATTTAGATAGAGTGATCTAGACCTTAATAAACTCCTCTTCCATCTCCACCTCCATTAAAAGTAGCCATAATAGTTCTTTCAACTAATAAGTAGATAATTTTAGAACACTTTGATGAAAAGGATGAATAGAACATATTTCTTTAAGAGGGAAGTGTTTAAAATGTTTTTAAAAGATTGTTGAAGAAGGCAGATTTTTATTTACTAGAACTTAAGAAATCAGAGAAAGAGGAAAAGAGTGATGATCTTTACTACTGCCCCTACCCCCGATTGCTTAGGCATATGATAAAAGATAGCTTTCCTTTCAAGGATTAGCAAGAAAGATTTATAAATTTGGAGACATAGTGATTCCCAAGGAAAACATAGTAGAACCTAAAGTAGGATCTATTAAGGTAATCTCTACAAAATCACCATTTGACAATTGAAGAAGGTTTGGATATCTCCTTACCTAAAACCTCTGGAATAATCATCTCTAAACCAAGAAATTTTTTTAGTAGGTACCTAAGCAAGCCAAAACTTCCATCTCATCGATAAGTCTACAAGTTTCCTAGGACAACTTAAAGAGAGAATATACCAAGTAGAAACACTTAGTTTGAGCCTATGATAGAGTAGTTAGACCATATGTTAGCATCAATAGCATCATCTCAACAAATGGGAGCATCTAGCACTCATGTTGCTTACCTTATATGACTTTTATTTTGTTCCCTCGAGAACTAAAAAAATCAATGAAGAAGAATTTTGTGTACATCTTTTCTCTATACAATGAGTATAATTATAATGATTCATTTGATTATCTTTAAGCAAAGATAATCTCAGGAATGACAACTCTCTTAATCATAATAATAAAGATAAATTCCAAAGTGATTCTAATCTATCCCTCCCTGATGATGACTCTGACTCTGACAGTGATGTCCTTATCTTGAATCATCAGTGTCCCCCCATCAAGATAGAGTTAGACTCTTCTAATTCAAACAATTTTCTAAGAGAAGCTTTAGGTACTCTCAAAGAGCGGGAAGAAACCACTAGAAGACCTCCATCAGAATAGATTATTGAAGTCAACTTTCATAGTGGTCAAGTTTTACCTTATAAGATGTTAGCTAAAGACAAAGTAAGTAGGTCACTAGCTCAAAGGAACAGATTGCCCCACCACAAGATGCTCCCCCATAAGATATGCCTATGGATAATCATCCTAATATTGATTACAACATTCTAGCTCATCTCAAGAAGTTTCTAGTTAGGCTTAACATTTATGATGCCTTTATCTTATCTAAGGAGATATGGGAGTCAATGCTTAAAAGCTCTATTAGATCCAGAAATATGCTTGGCCTAGTTGGCAGCTATATCCACAACTAAAGAAGAGTCCTACTACTACAAAGAAGTCCTAGGAGTAATGTTTTCAGATGAGGATCTACTCTTAAGAATCACAGACCATAATTGTCTACTTCATCTTAGTAAATGTTGACAACTTTGAACTCTCTAGATTACTTCTTGACTTGGGTACATCGGCTAACATAATAAGCCTAAGAACCCTCACCTACTTGAGGATTAACATTAGTAAATTTAGTTTTGACAAAATGATGTTGAAAGGGTTTAATGAATAAGGCAAGATGCCCTTAAATTCAATCACTTTATTGTTATAGATTGGTGACTTCAAGACTGCAGAGAATTTCTACATCATAAATTCAGAGATATCCTTTAATTTCTTATTAAAAAGGCTCCATAAAAATAAGATGGCACCATCTTCACTTCATCAGTGCATAAAATTCATGTGTAAAAGCCTAGAGTATAAGATCAAAGGGTCCTTAAAGTCATTTTCTATATATGAGGTTGGGATTTATAAAAATGCAGCCTACTACATCCCCAAGAAAGAAGCAGTTTACTCAAGAGATGTTCAAAATAAAATAAAATAAAAAGAGAATAAAGAATGGGGAGAAAAGGATAAAATAAAGGGAAAAAAGTGAGAGTGAAAAAGTGGAAGGCTTAGTGAAGGAACTAGGCAAAGACATCATCATCAAGTCACATCTTACCTCATCCTTCCAATGAATATGTGAGATGTCCCAACCCTTAAACGATAGCAATTAGGAAGACACCAAGAAGAAATGAGAGGTGGGTGGTCAACATTCTTATCATCTGTTAGAGGACAAATAATAAAATATATGACACCACATATAGCTTAGGAATTTATTATTTAAAAAATCAAATTCTTCATTAAGGAATAATCATATTATTTTAGAAGATTAACATGTTTTTATAAGGGATTCAATCATTTAATAAAATACTATTAAGGCTAATGGGTCTTTCATGTACTCAAGATTTTTTTCCCTGGACTACATGGAAAGTAGAACATGGTTTAATTTAAATAGGGTTCATGGTTCCCTATAAAGGCAAGCTCCTATAGTTAATTACATCTTAAGAAGGGTCTCTTCCTAAGAATACTCTCGATTCAAGAAATAAGTTGTTATTTCTAAAGATTTCTAAGGTGGTTTTTAAAGAATTGATATTTGGGATTTTCAATTGGGAATGGTCTAGAGTGCAGAGAGCTATTTTTGGAATCTAAACAGATGAAGTAGGAAATGTATATTGATACTAGGATTCCTAGTAAGCATTTTAACTTTCCTAGAATTGAGCTTTAAATTTTGGAATTTAGTTTAGACTTTGAGTTGATATTTTCTTAAGTTTAGGACTTAGATTCTAGCAGCACAAGACTATAGAAATGCCTAAGGTTGAAGACTTATTCTGAGGGAGATGCTTCATAACCTAGTATACAAGTGCTTCTGAGTCATGTGAGATGCTTGACCTAGTTTTATTTTGGGAATTATCAGCATTCCTCTCGCTTGAGGGAACTAACCTACCCCTGACTCTTCGGACTTACAACTTGCCTGGAGAGGCTGTCAGGTAACACCACCTAAGCACATTTTAAATTCATGATGCTAAGTCTTATGAATGAAAGATGATTAGGATATTGAATTTTTAAGAAAGAAATCTATGAACCTAAACTCACTCCCTAATCCCTAAGATAATGTATGGTATGAAATGCGTCTAATTAATGCACTTTTTCAGATTTCTAACATTTTGACTCGATAATCACTTTAGGCCATGAATATGCAATTTATGCCTACATGGTATGCAATTAGAAAAAAAGTTATGGGCTAAATCAATAATAGATGGCAGGCTTCCCCAAGAAGGTGGACATCCTCACATGTTAGATGCCCCTTATATGCAATGAGAGAAGTTGCCCAATTCAAAGATTGACACAATATGATTGCATGATTTTCATGAGCTAATTGGTTTCAAATTAATTTTAAGTTATTCCTTATGGCTTTAATTTATGCGAGTTTTTGAATTACAATAGTTATGGTTAAATTGGTTAAATTTAATTAGGTAGAAAATTTTATTTTTTTCTTTGAACTTACGTCCAAGCATTCATCATAGAAAAGCATAACACATAAAGAAACCTAGAAAAGTAGGTTGATTCTATTATGCACTCCAAAATAAATCAAATTAAATTAAATTTATAAAATAGGTCAATGTCGAGTACTATTATACACCCCAAAAAAAAGGAAAATGGGCAGCCGAGCTCTGCCCTTATACAGTCCGGCTTAGAACTACAAGTCTAAATATATGGGTCTTCTTTCCAGAATCATCTCCTTCTTCAAGGACCTCCATTGGGTTAATCCAAGTAATTTGAAATGTGTCAGATCAAATAATTCTAATTTTATTTCATTTTGAACCCATTTGACACAAGTTTGGCTTAATGGGTTATGTTTGGGTTCATTTGGGTGAAATGACCAAATTGGCCAAATTGGAGCCTATGATGGATTGATTTATGTTCAAAAATCATATTCAAATAATTTTGGATATTTGATTTGAGTTTATTTTAGTATAATTTGGATTTAAATGCAATAAGACCCATTTATACTTATTTAAGCTAAATAACCTAATTATTCTAATTAAGGCCACATTAGACTTATATTCCTTCAAATTCATGTTTATATATGTTCAGAGCATCATCCTAGCCATTTAAGATGATTTTATTTGGTCAAATTTTGGTGGGTTGAACTTTGACTTAGCGGGACTCACATAAGTCAAATCCATGTAAAAGAGTTGACTAACCTTTGGATTCGTTTGGATTCATTTAATTTTATGTCATGATTTTATGTTTCTGATTTTATTTGATTTGGGTTTGTCTTTGGTTTAATTTTAATTTCTTTAGATTTGTATAGTTATTAACTTAATTAAGATAGTTAGGTTTATTTCCCTAATTAACCTGAATTTAGGCTTAATTAATTTCAAATTAGGGTGGTATATGTTTAGGTTGAAGTTTTGGGTTGAATCTAACTAAACCCATTAAGTTTGATTATTTCAAGGAAAGTGTAATAAATCACTAAGTATGATGGCCTAGGTGCTTAGTTAGATGGCTTCTAATTTAGTATTAGAAGTCCTAATGAATGCCTTTGAAAGAAATATAAACCACATCCAAAAATGAGGTCAACAAATGGACCCCAATATGTGCAGTGGATTATTCAAAGTATACTGCACATATTGGTGTTGACTGACCTAATTAACACTACAACATAAGTTTGTAGAGGTTTTATCTTTCGTTATGAGTTTAAGTTTACAATTTGATTTGATTGTGAAAGATAGACATAAATATTCCTAAATTAGTTTTAGTTTAAAATGATCTATTCATAGAGATTAAGATCTAATAAATTCTAAGAAGAATAAAGATGTGTTTAAGAGGAGATCCAAAGAAAGATCTAATTCTAACATCAGAGATTTGAATCCTATAGGTTTTCAATGGCCATAGTAAGAAGAAAGCTTAAAGATTTAGATCTTCCTACATAACTAGCCAAGGGATAGTTGTAATGACTAACCAATCTAAAGGATGAATTTATAGTTTTTTCTGACAATTTCTTCTTTCAGACAAGATGCCTATTATAAGACTTAATCTCATCTAGTTAACTTACTAAACAGAAGCCTTCAATGGCTTTATATCTTCTTAAATAGGTATAATGAGGAAGTGGGTCCAATTGACTTATTCTTAAACATCAAGATTTTTTATTTTAAGGAAAGAGTCTTCATGACTTGTTTCTAACCTAAGTAGCCTATAAGGATGGTGTCTTTAATGACTTATTCCATTCATACAATTTTTACTTGAAACTAGAATAGGGGTCATAATGACTTAAATCGTAATCCAATAAAATTTAGCTAACAAGAAGGGGCTAATAGTAGCTTAATTTCAACCTGAGTAGCTTAAATAAAGGAAAGGGGTCTTAGTGACTTAATCCTATTCCTCAAATTTTGGACTAATAGAGTAGGGGTCTTAATGACCTTGTCCTAATCTAAATAGTCTATATGATAGAAAAAGGGGTCTTAATGACTTTATCCAATCCTCAAATTTTGATTAATAGGAAAGAGGGTCTTCATGATTTATTCCCTAACCTAAATAATCTAGATAACAAGAAAGCGGTCTTCGTTGACTTTATCTTTATCTTGCTATATGATAGGATGCCTTCTATAAGGCTTACACCTATATGATTGGCTATTAAGATGGGGCCTTCAATGGATTAATCCAACTTAAATAACTAAATAAGAGGAATGGGGTTTTAAAACTTAATCCAATCCTCAACATTTTGACCAATAAGAAAAGGGATCTTTCTAACTCAATCCTTATCTCAATGGCCAATTTAATAGGAAAGGGGTCTTCAATGACTTTATCCTAACCTAGAGGTAATAGGAATAGTTCCAAAAAAGTCTTACTCCAAACCTATGTAAGATATATAAGAAAGGTATTGTGAAAAGCTTTATTTTATCTCAAAGTAAATGTAGGAAAAGTGCCTTACAAAGGTTTATTCCTATCCTAAAATGATTACCTTTTATATTTACATATAAAGTAAATATGATTTCAAGTCATTGCATAGAATTTGAGAAAAATAACACTTAAATTTGAACAAAGTTACAGAAGAAATAAAGAGAAATAAACTTTTATTTCATTAATCATCATTCCTTCAAAATAGATTACAAATTACACATAGTATTTCTGTAAGTAACGTCCATTGATTGGTGGCATTGGACATTCACCATTACAAGTAATAAGTTGGTAAGAACCTCCTTCATAGACTTTTTCCACTACAAATGGTCATTCCCAGGTTGGCTTGAACTTGTTGTCGATCCTGTGACAAGTTAAAATTGGTCATTTAAGTACCAGGACCAAGTCTCCTACTTGGAAAGTTGTGGGATGGACCAATTTATCATGTGCTTGAACCATACGTGATTGGTACAGTTCAAGGTCATGCTAAGCTTTTAAGCATCTTCATTCAAGGTTTTCAAGTTCTTCCGAACATATTTTATGATTTTGATCTATTGTAATGTTGTTGTTGACTGCTATTCTCAATGTAGGCAACTGCACTTCTAATGGAAGAATTGCTTCAGTTCCATAAATCAAAGCATAGGGTGTAGACTGAGTTGGTGTCTTGTATATGGTCTGGTAGGCCCATAAGACTTCAACCAACTTTTCATTCCATTGGCATTTATTTTCATCGAGTGTTTTTTCAAAATTCTTAAGTTTCTATTGAAAGCTTCAACCAATCCATTTGACCTAGGGTAATAGATGGTTGAATATCTCTAATCAATCTTATGTTTTACCATAAAATGATTTGATTTTGTGGGCTTGAATGATGAACCATTGTCAGATATGATTCAATGAGGAACACCAAATCAGTATATAACATTTTCCTGAAATAATTTTAACACATGATATGCTTTTACTTCTTTTAGTGGTATTGCTTCAGCCCATTTAGAAAATAATCTATTGTAGATAATATAAAATGATACTCGTTTGATGAAGGAGGGTCAATAGGCCCTATGATGTTATTACCCTAACTCTCAAAAGGCCAAATGCAATTGTAGAGTGTGGTACATTTGAGGGCTAATGTAAAACTACACCATGTATCTACCACTGATGGCAACAACATGCAATTTCCATACAGTCATTTAACATAAATGGCCAATAATATCCAAGCCTTTTGATTTTCAATTTCATCTTGGGTCTAGACTGGTGAGCACCACATAATCCAAAGTGTACCTCAATCACAATCTTATAGGTTTCCTGCTTGTCCAAACAGTAGAGTAGCATTTAATCGAATGACCTATGGTATAATACATCATTAATTAATGTATAAGATAAAGCACATTTCTTTATTTT
This sequence comes from Cymbidium sinense, assembly GCA_021442155.1. Classification (NCBI taxonomy): domain Eukaryota; kingdom Viridiplantae; phylum Streptophyta; class Magnoliopsida; order Asparagales; family Orchidaceae; genus Cymbidium; species Cymbidium sinense. The sequence continues at coordinate 27,264,329 of CM038228.1, read as the reverse complement.
ATTTTCCAGTGACTTGTCTTCAAGAAGCCTCCCCTTACTCAGGTAGTTAGTAAATGATAATGTCCAATCACATTCTACTTGGCCTTCGGCAAGAGTGGTTATCCTTTGCATTTCTTCTTGCCTATTCATGTAATCTAAATCTATAGGAGATAAAACTTGATGATTTTGAACTTCTATAGAAATAAATTCTTTTTCTGGACATATGATTTATTTGGTAAGTTTAGCCAAAGCATCTCCTATAAAATTATCTTAATGAGATATTCTATAAAGAGTTACATATGAGCTTTTCTCAAGTAATTTCATCGTATATTGATAATAACTAAAGATGTTTAGATGCATAACCTTAGAGACTCCACTCACTTGGTTTATAACTAGTTGAGAGTCTCCAAAGATCTTTATGTTTTTAATATCTGTAAGGATTGCTAGCTCTAATCCAGTGATAAGAGCCACAAATTTATCTTCATTATTTGTGCAAGGATCGGCCAGCTAATAAGAATATCTCATCATTCCTTTCTCTGGAGTTCTAAAAAATAACCCAATTCTTTCCTTCCTTGGGATACATGAATTTAATTCTATATCTTTCCTTGATGATGATGCACCATCAAAATATAATTCTCAAGTGGCATTAGGTTTAACTTCTAATGTCATGATCTGCTTGTCTAGAAGATCATCATTTAAAGGTGACCTCTCAAATATGGGATGACTGCCTAGGAAATAAGCTACTACTTATCTTTTTACAACACGAAGAGGGATGTAAGTGACCTCAAATTGCAATAGAATCATTGACTAGTGTGCTAGATGTCCAGACAACGTTGGGCGGGTCATAAGGTATTACAAATGATTCACCCTTGAGATTAGATTAACTTTATGAGAAAGCATGTAATGTCTTAGTTTCTGAGCGGTAAAAACTAAGGCTAAACAATGTTTCTTAATAGGCAGATAGTTCTCTTCTGTTAGGATAAGTCTACAACTTAGATAGTAAAGGGAATTTTTTCCCTTCATCATTTACTTGGGTAAATAAAGCTCCAAGTGATTCATCCAAAGCTGTGGTGTATAAAATTAGTGGTTTTCCAAAAATTGGAGTAGCCAAAATAAAAGGATTCATTAAGTATTATTTCAAACTTTCAAATGCATTTTGGCATTTTTCATCCAAAATGAATTTGAAATCTTTCTTTAATAATGCTGCAAATGGTTAGCATATTTCCAATAAGTTCAATATAAACCTCTTTAAATATGCAAGCCTTCTCTAGAATGTTCTTAACTGTATATAAGACTTCTAGGTGGAGACATTTCTATAATGGCTTTTATTTTCTCTGGATAAATTTCTATCCCACAGTGGTGCACTATGAACCCTAAGAGTTTTCCCAAAGTTACTCCAAAAGCACACTTCAACGGGTTCATTTTCAGGTTATAGGAACGTAACCATTCAAAAATGATCTATAAATCATATAAATGATCTTCTTTTATTTTACTTTTGATAACTAGATCATTGATATAGCACTCAACTTGATTATGAATCAAGTCATCGAATATTCTAGTCATATCTCTCTAGTATGTAGCCCCGACATTTTTGAAATCAAATGGTATGATCGTGCAAAAAAAAATTTCTATATGAATTCTGAATGTCATATGCTTTTCATTCTCTATAGACATCTTAATTTAGTTATATCTTTATAATCCATCATGAATGAAAAGATCTTATGCAAAGAGGCTATGTTAACCATAAGTTCTCGTATTGGCAATGGGAACTCATCTTTGGGACATGCCTTATTTAAGTCTCTATAGTCAATGCAAATATGTATTTGACCATTCTTTTTCTTCATAATGATTATGTTGGCTAGCCAATCAAGATTGTTATTCTCGTACAAAGCCAACTTCAATTAATTTCTTTACTTTAGTAATCACTTGATGTTCAATTTCTAGGCACATTCTCTTAGGAGCTTGCTTGACAAGAATGACATCAAGTTTAATCTCTAATTTGTGTGCAACAACATATGGAGATAAGCTTGGAATTTTATTATATCTCCAAGGAAAGCAGCCTTTATATTCAAGGAGTAAAGTGGTTAACTCTTTGTGGTCAAAATTATATTTCTGCCTTCATCTATCCCCTTTCAAAAAAGAGGATAAATGAAAATAGAAATATAAAATGCCTTGTTGGGACACCACGCATATCTGCAGATATTCTTATTAGGGTGATCGGGTACAACATTGAGGAGAGGTGTACTATCTCAAAATATAGAAGTCACCACCCTACAATGGACCTAATCACCTTATTAAGGACTCCTAAGGACTATGGGTCTTCGAATGTACCAGAGATTCTTCCCCTACTTTACATGGAAAAGTAAAGCAGGGGTTTATTTTAAACCAGGTTTGTTAAGTTCCCTACTGGGGTAAGCCCCCATAGTTAATTACATCCTAAGGAATAGGATTCCTTAGGAATACTCTCGATTAAGGTAAATGATTGTTGTCTCCAAAGAATTCAAAAGGTAGGACTATCAATCGATCAGTTTACTTTTAAAAAGTCAAGTGGGATCAATCAAGAGAAAGGAGTTCTTATCGAAGCTAAATGGAGATAAGTAGGGGAAGCTTAGGATAAGCCTAGCAAAGTCCCATGGTTTACATTTTGAAATTGAATTAATTTATTTGAGTTGAATTTTTTTAGAAATGTAGGGCTTATAATTCTATGATGCAAGATAATGGAAATACCTAAGAGGTGAGGATTTAAGCTTGTAGCCCACAAAGGGGAGAAACAACCTCTAAACTTAAATTTAAAGAGCTTTGTAAAAGGCCAAAAGCACGACCTAAATCTAAGGTGAAAATGGATATTTGATTTACCTCAACAAGAGAGGATAAATCACCTGACTGTTGGACTTACAACCGCCTAGGGGTGACCACCAACTAACTCCTCCTACAATTTTAAAATATGTAGGCAAGTCAAATACTTTTGTAAGATAGCTAAGCTATTGTTTATTTATAAAGAGACTAAGTCCTTAAACACACTCCCTAAGAGACTATATCATGTAGGGCATGAGTTAATGACTTAAATCTAATGCAAATTTTGTTACATTTTATTTTCATTTTGGACAATCAATTTGACATAGGCATTAGGATTCATATGCCTAATACATGAGAAATTAGATTATGGGCCAAAATCAGTGAGATAAGAAGGTGTGTTTCTATCATGGCTCTCAAAGGTCAAGCCAAGTTCTTTGGCAAAGGTGGAAGCCCTCCAATCAAGAGTGAAACAATATGCTTTTTATGCATGATGTGAGAAAGAAAGTATAACATCGAGCTAAGGGGTTTCTAATTCTTTTATCTTGATTTTAACTTAGGCTTTAGGCGAGGTCATGAGTTATTTATTTTTAATTTTGAGTTATTTTGATGGGATAGAAAATTTATTTTTTGAAGAGCCTAACCATCATCTAGGCCATACATCAAAGCAATGAATAAACTAGGAAAAGATGCCATCTTAATGCACAAGTTAAACATACATCAATCAATTTATAAAGCTAGCACAAAAGAATAAGAGGCCATTTGTGGGGGCTCCACTGTACAAATCCGAAAATGAATTGGGTATCCGAGCTCTACTCTTATACAACTCGGATTACAAATTAATTAAATACAATCAAAAAGGAATTCATTATAATGGGAGTCTTCATTCTACTTTCTTCTTTCTTCTTTCTTCTTTTGGTTGGTTGGAATGTGGTTGCTCCAAAGGCTTCACATGGTTGTACATAAGACATAGTCTTATAACCAATGTTCACCATAATACCCCAAAACAATCATTCCAAAATCCTAATTACAAAATTACATGAAAATGAAAAAAAGAAAATCGAACTAAAACTTGTAAAATAGAGATTAGCTAAATAAATCATACAATCCTAAGCATGTATATATGTAAATTGGACTTAGTACCCCAAACATGGGTAAGTCCAAGTTTTTGGATTATGCTTAGGGGTAGAAGCAACAAGTAGTTATATTTTGTTACCCTTAAGCACAATCCCTTAGAAGATAATGGTTGTAAGATCGCCCCACCATTTAGTCCTAACATCCGCACCAAAATAATACATCACAAAACAAAAGCAAATATTAAGCCATGCACTTCCCTAACCTAAATCTAGAAGAGGTGACTTAGCCTAATGTGTGTGTTATTTAAGGTTTGTGTGGTATGCTTAGCTAGGCTTTAAGCTTAAAGTTTTCTAAGTATGAAAATATTCAACTTAGAGGGTAGTTTCATTTAAGTGATTTAGTTGGTTTGGGTTGATTTTATTTTATGATTTTATTAGGTTTGAATGAATCTATAATTAATTACTAAGTGTTATGAAGAGAGAAAAAAGAAGATAACCTCTCTTTCCTCCCCGCCTTAAGTAATTTCTAAGGTGGATTCATCTTTAATTTTAGTTTAGTGAAAGTTTTATTATATTTTTTAATTATTCCTAAGTTTTGATTTTCTCTAAACAAACCTATTAAAAAAGAAAGGCATTTTAAGATTAAGTAAAGTGAAATACTATCACAAAATACACATCACTTTATTTCTTTCCCAACATGTATAACATGCATATGGGTGAATCCTAAGCATATCTATACATGCAAATGGAAATATTTAGCACACTTTATGATGAATGCTAAGAAATATTGCTTAAGGAAAATTTGGAATGTTTCATGTATGCATGTTTTTGTTAAGTAGAAAAGGGTGATTCTTTTATCTATTTTTCAGATGCACATTTACAAGTATAAAAGACATAAGTGAGTACGGTGCCATTGTTAGCACCAAGGGTGTAAGGTACAAGACCTACTTAGAGCTACTTAAAGCCTCACAACCTTGGGGTTGTCCAGACTAATATACACTTTTCTTAAATACATGTGCATGTACAAAAAGAAATGCATGGAAAGAGAATCATGCAAAAGTTTATGTTTGTTTGAAGTTGGTTTGATTGTTTAGTTTATATGTGTGATGTGAAATTCCTTCTTAAGTCATGATATAGAAGTGTATAGAAATGGATTTGAGCAAGTGTTATGTCCATTTCAAATGGACTATAGACTTTGCAAATCCTATACAATTCTATGTTAAGAAAGAGAGGGAGAATCACATAACACATTTTATATTCACATGCAAGCTTACAAATAATCATAATTAGAATACCCTTCAGTTATGATATTTGATTTTTGAGTTTTGAAAATAATTTTGGATTTAATAGTCATAATAACCATTCATATTCTTACTTTAGCCAAAACATGCAATTTGACATAAAGGAAATATTTCATTTATAATTTAATTTTAAAAAATAGCATGATTGCATGATTTTTATATGACATACATATTTAGCATGCTAGGAAAGAAATAAAGTGATGAAAACTTATAAATTCATTCACCCTATAATCTTATGAAGTAGGATTATTTAAAGCAAATCAAATTTATTTTAAAGAGATTTTTAGTTTTGTTTGAGTTTGATTTGAATTTGAGAAATTTGAAGAGGTTTGCTAGTCCTAACCTTTTTCCCACATGTGTATGTTGTTTTAGTTTAATTTTAGAACCATTAGATGATTTTTATATTTTTGTTTAGGTTAAGGTCTAAATTAAGTTCATTAATTACCCCTTACCTACACCACTTTAACATATTTAATCAAATAATTATGAGCCAATGTATGACATAAAACCACACAAGAAATTTAAATCCGCAATGCACCTAGGAAAGAAAAGGCCTAATGCAATTGGCTCACAGTTAGTGATTAATTAAGCTAAAGGGTTTAATTTAAGTACTTTCACAATCCTTCCCACACATGTGGGTTGGATTTTTATTTCCTTAAGTTACTTAGGTTATTGAACACTTAAGCACCTACCCAAGATGAATTGATTAAGTTCTAGTTGATTTAATTTTGAAAAGTTTGATTAATTAAGTCATTTAATTAAGTGATTAAATTATTTAATTAATTTGCACTTTAATTAGATTTTTATCCAAATAAAATAAACTTTGGGAAAAAGATATGGGAAAGAACTCCTAATCTCATTCCCCTAGTCCATTCACTACTCTAAGGAAATTAGCAAACTTAATTAATTGATTTATCACTCTTTAAAAGGTTAATTAATCATTTGATAGATTAAGAGGGTAATTAGGAATGAATCATGCAATTCTCCTAATTAAACCATTAAAAAATTTCAAGAAAATTAGGGGTGGCAGAAGTCATCCCACTAAATGCACATGAGAAGTTTGAAATTAATCAATGGGATAATTAGAGAGTAATTAGCATAATCACATTCCCAATAAAACTAAAATTTAGAAAATATCACTATTCAAAATCAATTGAAATTAATTTTAGATTATTTCCCTTTGAATTATCTTCACAATGCATTTATTTTGTATTTTATTGAATTTTCTACATTTAGTTATGCATATTTGAAGATTCAGTGACTAATAATTAATTAAAACCCCTAATTATTAATTAATCTTGTCGACGCCATGTGGACCGCTGACGCGGTGCATGCTTTCCATGTGGCATGATGTGATTGGTTATTTAAGTTATCACATCTGAAGCCGCGTCAGCGGCAGTGCTATGTGCTTTCTCTCTAAATCATCCGATCAGAGATCAGATGGTAGAGATCGAGGATGTAGTTCTTAAGAGATTAATCTATGGATCCTATGCATCTTGATCAGGACCGTCCATCCAAAATGTGTGGATGGACAGTCCATGATTTATCCGCTTGGAGATGGAACGTCACAGTCAAGATTCAAGCTTGATTGATCGAAGATCTCTCAAACTCAACCCACACCATCAAGAGGTAAGGGGATGAAGACTTAACGATCAAATTCTCATGAGTTGAAACTTTCTTTCAAAAATGATGAAGAAAAATTCAAACTATGCACAATTTTGAATAGTACCTCATCGGAGGCTATCACCGGCTCTCCCAACCATCAAGGTAGCTTCGTTTAGTGGAGACAAAGCTTTGTTGAGGTGTTGAGATTGAGTGGATCTTCTAATTGGCCAAAGTGACCTTCAAATGGATTCGGCCTTGGTCTAGCTCCCACCTCCCTTGCTTTGAAGCTTGGAAGAAGGTTTGGATCAACTTGATTGATTCCTCTGAAGATGCTTGCAAGAGGAATTAAGCTGATTTTTTTGTATTGAGTAAGTTGGAAATATGGTGGAGCTCCCTTATTTTTGGTTTGAAGAAATTGAGAAATGGAGAATAGAATATGGCTCTAGGAAGCTTGGGTAGACTTACAAATGCTTGCTCTGAGTTCCCTAGCTTTAATCGAATGTGAGTCTGCTGAATTGAAATGAAATTAGGGGGAGTATATCTCCCCCTTGAAGGATCGGACGACCATGCTTTCCTTTGCCATTTTGATCAAATTCACCCTATGCAATGGGTTTGTTAGGCCGTTTAGGGTTGCATGTGATTTGGCTTTGGCCAGAGGGGGTAGTGGAGGAGTTGTCATGTGCTTATTTGGAGTGTGGGAGAAATCCCATGTGCTCAAAATGGGAGGATTGATTAGTTTTGACCTTGGGTTGGGTTTGGCTGACCCAAACCAAATGGGCCAAGTGCACCATGCTCACTAGTGTTCACTTGGTCCACTAAGAGGGTGCCAAGTGGCCACTAGAAGGATATGGCCAAATTCTAAGCAAAATTGGCCATAGGTTACCCCTTGACCTAGGGGTAAAATGGTCATTTGGTTTGGATTCTAGTTTGAATATGTTTGGTATGATTAAAAAATGGGTTGGGCCAAGTTTCAATGAATTTAAAGTTGATTTGATATCATTTGACTCATGTTGACCCATTCAAGTCAAAATGGGTCAACTTGGGTCAAGTTGACCAAATGGTCAAATTGGGTCAAACCAAGGGTTGGGTCAAATTCATATGACTATGTGAATTGATTTGGTATCTTTGTTTCCAATCAATTTGGTTTATATTTTGATTTGGTTCAGTTGATCTCATTTACGTCAAATGGGTCAAGTTAACCAATTTGACCCATTTGACCAATTTGGGTTAGGTCATGGGTTGGTTTAGGTTTCATTGGTTATTTTAAATGGATTGGTATCTTTGTTTACAATCAATTTGGTTTATATTTGGATTTGGCTCAATTTGACCTTTTAGGTCAAGTTGGGTTCATGACGCTCAATTGGGCTAGGTTGGGTCTAGTTGGCTACTTGACGCTTTGGTCAAGTTCAACAAGTGATTTGGAATGAACTTGATCCATTGGATTCAATCAATTTGGCTTAGATCAAGTTTTGACACATTTTGACTTTTTAGGTCAAGTTGGTTCAACTTGGGTCAAGTGGCCAATTGGGCTAGGTTAGGCTCAAATGATGACTTGGTCAAATTCAAACATTGATCATGAATGAGTTTTGGTCAATGGTTTCAATCAATTTGGCCTATGGTGGATTTTGCCTAGTTTAGGTTTCATTTTTGGCTAAGTGTTGACTTGGTCAACCCTTAGGTTTGAGTTAGTTTGACCCAATATGAGTGATTGATCATCTCATGATGATTATTGCTCACAATGTGAGGCTTAGTTGGGCCTAGTTCAATCCAATTTGGGTAGGATTAGAATTTGACTCAAAAGGGATACTTTAGGTCACTTTAGGTCAAGTGAGCCTAAGTAGGTCAATTGACTTGACCAAGGCTTGAATCAAGTATGATTGAACTTACATATGGACTTATGATTGAGATATAAATCCGTTTGCAAGTGATTTGGAGTCAAATGGATTTTGATTCATTTGATAATTTCAAGTTCAAAAGAGTGAACATGAGTTTGATTTGGGTTTGATTTTTGAATTGAGTTTAGATTTGATGATTGAAGTTTATATATGTATTTGGGTTCATGATTGAAGGATTGATTGAATCTTGAAGAAAAATCAAGGGTTTGGCTTGATTTGAATTTGATTTGGCTAAGTTCAAGAATTTGACATGAAAAGTTTAGGTTGAATTTTGATTGAATTTGGATTTGAGTTTTGGATTTAGTTTTGATTTTTGAATTTATATTTTATTTATATTTGTGAATATAAATGAGAATATAAATGAGTTATGAGAAAATTTCTTGAATTTAAATTGATCTGGATTTGATTTAGGCTAAGTCCATAAGATAGAATCGAAGGGCTTAGTAAAGATTTTTAGAATTTGGATTTCAATCATGAGTTTCAATCATTTGGAATTGATTCATGATTTGAGAAAATCAATCAAGTTAGAATTGATTTAAGATTTGAGAAAATCAATCAAGTTGGAATTGATTTGAGTTTTACTTAAAAGAAGGAAGTGAGGATTTGGTTCAAGCTATAGGGTACGCAAATTTTCCTAACACCTTTGAGGCATGACCTATTCCTATGGCTAACTCTTCTAAGTCTCTAGGGCTAGGTTGAGTATCCACCAATCACTAGATGTGTCTTAAGACTAAGAAACTCTTAGAGTCTAACAGAAGTCCTATGTATAAGATGGAGGAGTTGAGAGCTCATTCTAAAAATGAGAACAACACTCTTCAAAATCTTTTAGACCCAACAAAGTACTAATAAAAGTTAACTTTGGGTCTACAGTAGTTCTTAGGTTAACCTCCTTTAACTCATCAATAGTATATTTTATTTCTTCCTCATACTCCAGAGGAGCATTCTAAAATAAGTAATCATCGGATTCATTTATTATTTCTATAGATAATTACTCCAAAGAGTTAGAAGGAATTTCAAGTAGTTGATGAGAGTCTAGGTGATTGCTTATCATTAAGCAATGTTCTATATCATCTAGTGGTTCAATGACACCAAACTCATTACCAGCTTTTGAATGCAAATTTTTATGTTTTATATTCCATAAGCTTTCCTTGCATTGGGTTGTATCTCTAGGCCAAACATTTATAATAAAACCATATTTCACAGAGTTTTTTACACAATCAGAATACCAGTCACAAGGGAGTTATATTATTATATTTAAAAGTGGATGTTCAAGCTTTACATCTACTTTGATTGAAGGTCCAAGTACAGAATATAATTTTAATAACTTTCCCACTTTCCCTGACAAGTTAGAGGCCACTTTGACTTCTAATTGAGATATTTTATTTTGAGCAAGAGGTGTAAGAGTCAAAGTGTCCACATATTTCTTCAACTTCATAAATGTGGAAAGCTGAAGTTCATCCTTTAATGCCTTAATCTATTCCTTCTCACTATTTGATTCTAAAGTAATCTCAAACCTTATTGATACATCTTTTTGGTTAGAATCTTCATCAAAACTATATTCCAAGTCAATATGAATCATTAGAGGTTCTTTTTTGTTTTTGTTTTTCTCTTTCTTTTTCTTTTACTATTTTTTTCTTTTTTCTTTTTCCTCCTTTTTTTCTTTTTATCTTTTTCATCTGTTGAATTATTTTGTGCCTCAATAATGTTGGATTCTATAGAATCATATTTTTTCTTCTTAGGCATGTAATAAGCCACATCTTCATAAAGTTCAATTTCATGAATAGGGAATGATTGCATATCACCTTTTATAATGTATTCCACTCCATCCCTAATGTATTTAATACACTAGTGGTGGAGTGAGAACCATTCTATACTCATGAATCTAGGGTTTGTCTAAGAGGGAATTGAAGGATATCTCTGAGTCTATGATATGAAATTTAGCTTCAGTTCAATCCTTTTGTTTCTAATAATATAGTGATTGAACATAAAACATTTTCACCTATTTCATTAAAACACCCACAATAACATTTTATCTGAACTGAGTCTTCTGGTATCTATATTCAAGAATGAAAATATTCTAAAGTTCATAATGTTGACTGATGCACTAGGGTCTACCAGAACTATTGGCACTTTGATGTTTTCTATTTTTACAGAGACATAATGAGGATGGTGATTAGTGGTCCCCAAAAGTAGATCCTCATTTGAGAAAGTAACTCTTGGGATCTTCTTAAGCCTCATTTAAGAAAGTTCCTGCTAGTTGGGTTAGGCATATTTCAGGATCAAGTAATACTACTAATGACTCTTTCATTTCTTTTGAAAGAACAAGAGCATCATAAATACTCAACTTAGCGGGAAGTTTTCTTAGATGGATAAAAATGTTGTAGTCGAACATTTGAACATTTGGCTTACTATTTCTTTAGTTAAAAGTTTAGGATTTGAGCTCGATCCATAATTTGCTTTCCTTTATCTTAGGAGGAGAAGGCAAGGTGCTAAAACTCTTCCACTATGGAGATTTACTTTAATGATATCTCCAAGGGTTGTCTCAACCTAATCCTCATCTCTAATATCCATCTCTAAGGATTGATCAGAATTTGATACCTCTATGTCTATGCTAAGAGGGTTGCCTTGTAGGTCTTCCATATGAATATTAGTATATGATCCTAATTCATAAAACACATCATGAGAATCTTCTTTTTTATTACATTTTTTCACCATTTTCAATAATATGCTTATTAGAAATAGCAAGAATATATGAAATGACTTTGGAGGTGAAATTTTTATTTATCTTTTCAAAATGAATACAAAAAGATAAAGGCATATAAGGTTTTGCCTTTCCATCTTTATCATACAAGATTCTATCATATACAATAGATGTCCCTCTCTCATCATACTCTCTAGTCTTCTGTGTAGCTAAAGATGTTGAATCGAGTAAAGGTGGAACTTGTAATTTAGACTTGATGGATCAATCAATGATCTTCTAGGTCTTCGCGTTTGATCTTACATAGCATTTTTAAAGTTTTTAGCAAATACTTTTTTTGATGAATGAAATAGAGCATCCCATTAATCTATAGAAAGAGCACTAGAAAGTAGAGTTACATAATGCGTTAATAGACCCTTGTCCAGTCCATAAGTTATTCTTCCTTGGTATAATCACCAACCCCTTCTTGCAGTTTCTCTAAAGTCATTCTTTAAATGTAAAATAGTCTTCAATGCTATGTCCTAACATCTGATGGTATGGATAGTAGTTAGGGTCAGTTACTTTTCCCACTTCTTCGGGCCTCAGGTCTGCGAGTTTAAAATTTGGCTTCTTTTTTAAAATTTTTAAAAATTTCCTCATCGCCTCCTTTTTGAAAGAATAAGTCACGTTCATTCATTCAGAAAAAGGGCTGGTTGAAACTTTCTTAAGTGATGATGACATTTCTTTGTGGTGGCCTAAGAGATAAAGGTTGCTCTAACTATATCTACATAAAAGCTTTTCCCCTATCCACCATAGAGACATTGCTTTCTTTCTTTTCTAGAAGCTTCCTATGTTTGGATTTTTCTATAGAAGAATGATCTTTTAGGATGGTCGTCCACAATAACATTTTATCTGAACTGAGTCTTCTGGTATCTATTCAAGAATGACAATATTCTAGAGTTCATAATGTTGACTGATGCACTAGGGTCTACCAGAACTATTGGCAATCTGATGTTTTCTATTTTTACAGAGACATAATGAGGATGGTGATTAGTGGTCCCCAAAAGTAGATCCTCATTTGAGAAAGTAACTCTTGGGATCTTCTTAAGCCTCATTTAAGAAAGTTGCTGCTAGTTGGGTTAGGCATATTTCAGGATCAAGTAATGCCTATACTAATGACTCTTTCATTTCTTTTGAAAGAACAAGAGCATCATAAATACTCAACTTAGCAGGAAGTTTCCTTAGATGGATAAAAATGTTGTAGTTAGCCTTAGGAACATTTGGCTTGACTACTGTTTCTTTAGTTAAAAGTTTTAGATTTGAGCTCTGATCCATAATTTGCTTTCCTTTATCCTTAGGAGGAGAAGCTAGGCAAGGTGCTAAAACTCTTCCACTATGGAGATTTACTTTAATGATATCTCCAAGGGTTGTCTCAACCTAATCCTCATCTCTAATATCCTTCTCTAAGGATTGATCAATTTGATACCTCTCTATGCTATGCTAAGAGGGTTGCCTTGTAGGTCTTCCATATGAATATTAATATATATCTAATTCATAAAACACATCATGAGAATCTTCTTTTTATTACATTTTTCACCATTTTCAATAATATGCTCATTAGAAATAGCAAGAATATATGAAATGCCTTTGGAGGTGAAATTTTTATTTATCTTTTCAAAATGAATACAAAAAGATAAAGGCATATAAGGTTTTGCCTTTCCATCTTTATCATACAAGATTCTATCATATACAATAGATGTCCCTTCCTCACCACACTTTCTAGTCTTTTGTGTAGCTAAAGATGTTGAATCGAGTAGAGGTGGAACTTGTAATTTAGACTTCGATGGATCAATCTGAATGATCTTCCTCTAGGTCTTCGTTTGATCTTGCATAGCATTTTTAAAGTTTTTCAGCAAATACTTTTTTGATGAATGAAATAGAGCTACATCCCATTCATCTATAGAAAGAGCACTAGAAGAAGTAGAGTTACCTGTAATAACCTTAATAGACCCTTATCTAGGGTCCATAAGTTATTCCTTCGGTATAATCACCAACCCCTTCTTGCAGTTTCTCTAAAGTCATTCTTTAAATGTAAAATAGTCTTCAATGGTATGTTCTAACATCTGATGGTATGGATAGTAGTTGGGGTCATTTACTTTTCCCACTTCTTCGGGCCTCGGGTCTACGAGTTTAAAATCTGGCTCCTTTTTTAAAATTTTTAAAAATTTTCCTCATCGCCTCCTTTTTGAAAGAATAAGTCACGTTCATTCGTTCAGAAAAAGGGCTGGTTGAAACTTTCTTAAGTGATGATGACATTTGCTGCTGTGGTGGCCTAAAGATAAAAGTTTCTCTAACTATATCTACATAGGAGCTTTTCCCCTATCCACCATAGAGACATTGCTTGCATTCTTTTCTAGAAGCTTCCTATGTTTGGATTGTTCTATAGAAGAATGATCTTTTAGGATGGTCATCCTTGGGGCTTCTTCCTGCAAGTTGGAGGCTTTATTTAGAAGATTTTCAAAAATCTTCATTATAAAGCCTTTTAATAAGAAGGCAATGGGACTGTGGATATTCCTAAGGAGAATCTCAATAGTGTGTTGCTCCTGCAATTGGGGCTCGCACTTGAGACTGAGGATTCTCCATCTCAAGATATATTCCAACAGTGATTTAACTAGCTCTTGTTTTTCCACTGCTAGATAACCTATAGTGAAGTGGTGTTGAGTGCTTATGAATCTTTTATGAACATGTCCTCTAGTTTGGTGAAAGTGCAGACTGAACCATTAGGTAAATCAATATATTAGTCAAAAGTAACTCCACTCAAGTTGCTAATGAATTGTCTCAATAATAAAGCATTTCTCCTCTAGCATTGCAATAGCTTACACGGAAGTGAGCCAAATGCTGTTTGGGGTTCCCAATCCCAATAAATACTTTAAAGGAAGGAGGTACTAATCCTTTGGGTAGGGAACATAATTATATTTCTCAGGGGCTTTGCGAGGGCTTCTTTTACTTGCTATTCTACTATTGATTTTAGTTTAGTTATAGAGGGTTATGTAGGGAAAATTTATGACACCACATAGAATTTTACGAATTTCTTATTTAAATGATCAAATGCATCATTAAGGAATAAACATATTATCTCAAAAGATAAATATGTTTTCCTATAATGGATTTGATCATTTAATAAAAGACTCCTAAGGATAATAGGTCTTTCATCTACTAGAGATTCTTCCCCTGAACTACATGGAAGGTAGAATAGGGTTTGATTTAAATTAGATTTATGGTTCCCTATAGAGGCAAGCCTCTATAGTTAATTACATCTTAAGAAGGGTCTCTTCCTAAGAACACTCTTGATTAAAGGAATAAGTTATTATTTCTAAGGATTTCTAAGTCAAAGGATTAATTTTTGGAATTTTTAATTGGGAATAGTTCAAATTGGAGGGAGTTATTTTGGATGCCAAACGGGATAAAGTAAGAAATTCCTATTGATATTGGGATGCCCAGTAGGCATTTCAACTATCTTGTAATTCAGCATTAAGTTTTAGAATTTAATTTAGAATTTGAGTTGATATTTTCTTAGAAGCCTAGGACTTAGTTTCTAGCAGTACAATACTGTAGAAACGTCTAGGGTTGAAGAATTATTCCTGAAAATAATACTTCAAAACCCAGTTTGTAGGTGCTTCTGACACATGTTAGATGCTTGACCTAGTTCTATTTTGGGAATTATCGACCATTCCTCTCACTTGAGGGAACTAACATATCCCTGACTTTTCTAAGCTTACAATCCGTGGAGAGAGCTACCAACTAACACCACCTAAGAGCATTTTAAATTCAGGATGCTAAGTCTCATGAATTCAACATGATTAGGTTGTTGCATTTGTAGGCAAGCAATTTATAAACCTTTACTCACTCCCTAATCCCTAAGATCATGTTATGAAATGCATATAACTAATGCACATTATTTAGATTTTTAAATGTTTTGATTCATGATTTATCTAAGGTCATGGGTATGTCTTTTTATGTCTAATTCCATGCAATTAGAAATGGTTATGGGCCAAATTAATATAGAAGGCAGGCTTCCCTAAAAGAGTGGTAATCCTCATAGGTCAAATGCCCCATATGTGCAATGGGAGAAGTTGTCAAATTCAAGGATTGGAGTAATATGATTTCATCGTTTCAAAACCTAATTATTTATAATTGATTTTATGTTTTGGCTAAGGCTTTAATTTATGTAAGGTTTCAAGTTTTCTTTAGTTTTTTTTTTGGTTATTTAGATTTAAGTTGGGTATAAAATTTAGTTTTCCCTATGAGCCTAATCATCTATGCATTCAATTATAGGAAAGCACAACACATAAAAAACCTAGAAAATCTAGTTAATTCTATTATGAATCCAAAAATAAATCAAGCCAATTTAAATTTATCAAACAGGACAATGTGGCCAAGTACCATTTTACACCGGAAGAAAAGAGAAATTGGCAGCTGAGCTCTGCCCTTATATGGCCCAACCTAGAACTACAAGTCTAGATCTATGAGTCTTCTTTATAGGATAATCTCCTTCTTCAGGGACATCCATTGGGCTTCACAGGGGATTGGATTTGGATTCATTTAATTTTATGTCATGAATTTATATTTCTAATTTCAATTGATTTGGGTTCATCTTGGATTTAATTTTAATTTCTTTAGATTTGTATGGTTATTAACTTAATTAAGGTAATTAGGTTTAGTTCCTTAATTAATCCTTAAGTCAAGATTAATTGATTTAAAATTTAGAGTGGTGTATGTTTGGGTTGAGGTTTTGGGTTGAATCTAACTAAACCCACTACGTTAGATTATTCCAAGGAAAGTGCACTATCACTAAGTGTGATGACCTAGGTGTTTAGTTAGAAGGCTTCTAATTTAGGTTTAGGAGTCCTAATGAATGCCTTTGGAAGAAAACTTAACCTCATCAAAAATGAGGTCAACAAGGCCCTCCTATGATAAACATAAATTTGGAATCTAGTTTGAAGGATGAGTCATATGTGATCAGTATACCAATCATCCCAATTGATTTGAAGGCCAAACAAGAGGTAAAATTGGAGTCAAATAGTAATGAGGGTAGGATCCCCATTCCAAAATAGTGATGTTTAAGCTATCTTTATTTGAGAGAATTAACTAATATGTGAGCACTCATACTTTAACCCCACTTTGATTTAGTATTTTTGAAGGTTTGGTAGTAAAATTTATAGCATAATAAAGTGAAGATTATAAGTCTCCAAAGTTTTACCTAAGTGCATCATCTTTGGGTTCAAGAGTAATTATAGAACTTATTGATGAATCATTTAAGGAAATAATAGAATTTTCTTTTGATTGGTACTCACCTTGTGTTAAAAAATTAGCAAAGTGGGGATTAATAAAACAAACTTGATCGAAGCACATGATTTTCAAAAACTGTGAAAAAATAAGTGCTAGATAGCTCAGTCAAGACTAGGATTAAGATTCTATTTAGTCAGGTCAATAGATAATAACGAGTATTGTTTAATCATCACTAATAGTCTGGAGTTTGATCATGTCTTTTTAGATGACATAACTTCACTCAAAGAAATATGTTTAGAAACTTTAAATAATTCAGATGACTTCCAAGTTAGGGATGCACCCCCAGAACTAGAAGAAGAGATAAAGTCAACTATAGATGAGTTAAAATAAATTAAATTACACTAAAGAAACAACCAACACTCGTAAGTTCACTTTTGGGTGAATCTAAAACTAATGACCTAGTTAAGCTACTTATGGAGTTTAAATATTTATTTGCTTTGAGTTATGAAAAAATGCCAAGATTAGCTCCTGAGGTTGCATACCATAAGCTACAAATTCAACTTAACATTCTCCTAGCGAAGCAAGCTCCTTGATGTATAAGAATAAACATTGAACAATAAGTCATCATTGAAATCAAGAACCTAATTAATGCTAGTTATTTTAGAAAAAAAATATCCCACCTGGCTAGTTAGTGCCATCACAGCTAAAAAGAAAATTGGTCAAATTTGCATATGTGTCCATTTTAGTGATCTAAATTAAACATTAAAGATGAGTTCTCATTACCCATACTAGAGTTGATGGTAGATATTCTTTACACATGATCTTCTTATTCATAAATGAGTGATCTGGTTATAACAAAATTAAGATAGCACCTAAGGATGAGAAGTATACCACATTTTTAACCCTAATTAGAATTTATTACTATGAGATTATGCCTTTCATCTTTAAAAATCCTAGTGTACATACCTGCAGGCTATGACCTAGATATCCGATCAACTTATTCATCACCATGTTGAATTCTATATCGATTATCTAGTGGTCAAATGAAAAGAAAAAGAAGACCACTTATTTGACTTGAGAGTTATCTTTGAGCGATTGTAAATTATGACCTAAAGATAAATCCTCTAAAGTGTGCATTTAAGGTAACCTCAGAGAAGTGTTAAAGGTTCATAGTGTGACACCTTAGGATTGAAATTGGTCCAAAAAAGATTAAAGTTATATTAATAATGCCACCTCCAAAAAGACAAACCTTGCTCAAATCATTCTAAGGGAGGTTGGCATATCTATGATGCTTTATATTGAACCTTTCTTATTGGTGTCAACCTTTTCAAACTCTTCAAAGAAAGATAAAAACTTTCAATTGGATGATAAGTGCCAATATGCTTTTTAAGTTTATAAAGCATGACACCTCTTATATTAGTCGCTCCTATCCTGGGTAAACCACTCCTTTACACGACGATGTTAGACAACTGCCTCAATGCATTACTAACCTAGGTCAATGAAGAATAAAAGAAGAGCACACTCTATTACTTGAGCTGACTCTTTATAGATATAAAATCAAGGTATCCCCCCATTAAGAAGCATTACCTAGTTCTAATATTCATAATACAAAAGCTAAAGCAATATATGCTTTCTCATAAAGTTAACTTGATTTCAAGAGTGAATTTATTGTAGTACCTCATGACATGGTCGATGCTATACAGACAATTGGCTCATTGGTCCATGATTTTATTATAATTTAACATCTCCTTTGTCTCTCATCGTGATATCAAAGGTTAAACAGGTGACTTCTTAGCAACACACCCATGTCTCACCAACTCACCTTTTAGCAACAACATTCTTTATGCACAAGTCATGTGTTTAGGTTAAGCGAATAGTCATTACTGGGAGTTATATTTTGATAGTGCAGCATTCTTTCAAAGAAAAGATGAACCACAATCCATAATCCTAGACAAGATAAGAATTGAGTTAAGTTTAATGGCCCCCAGACAAGGGATGATACAATTCTCATATGAATAATGAGGCTAAGTATGAAGCTCTGATTACTGATCTATAGTTAGCCATGTTGATAAGAATCTATAACTTTAGAATCTCTAGGAATTTATAACTTATGGTACATGATGGAGTTATCGAAGAAAATTTTGGTGGTTACAGTATGTCAATTTCCCCAAGGAGAAAACTCTATTGTGGATACTTTAGCAAAACTTGAAAACGAGATGGCCTATTGAAGCAAAGATTCAATTTTAATAGAAGTGTGTCATCATTAAGTTCTATCTCTCATTGACATGGAACTTATTAATAAGCACTTAAAGGGAGATTGCCCTTAATAAAGATGATGAATTAGTTTATTGGACTTAGCCATTCATTGACTATTTGTGTGAATGCTAACTACCTCAAGAAAAATCTTAAGCTCATTAAATTAAATAAAAAGCATTATCCTATGCTCTAATTGATGTACATTATATTAATAGTCCTTTGATCATACATGGTTATGCTGTTTAAATAAACACGAAGCCAAAAAATTATGACTGAGGTACATGCATGATTATATGGTGTCTTCTAATCATATCTGAAAATGAAATCCAAATTCAAAAGACTTAGGTATTATTAGCATTCTATGACCCTCAATTGCATAGATGTAACTAGACATTATCACCAATGTTAAGTCCATATGGTAGTTTTGTAGTAGCCATAATATGTTCTCTATCTAATGTAGCCTAATGATTGTTTGAAAGTTGGGGCACTAACATTATGGGTCTAATTGATCTACCTTCTTCTAAAGGTCATCAATTCACAGCTTATGGGTCTAATTGATCTACCTTCTTCTAAAGGTCATCAATTCACAGCTTTGCTAAATGGCACAACATTGGTTAAAGATACTTAACAATTTACTACCCTCGAGCTAGTGAAATATCTGAGACCATTAATAAAACTCTTGTCCAAATATTAAAGAAGACACTTGAATAGAGCAAGCAATAGTGGCACGAGAAGTTAGTTGAGACCTTATGGGCATATCACACTACATACATAATTCTAACATAGTTTAGCCCATTCTCACTAGTTTATGGGTATGAGGCTATTCTCTCTTTAGAACTATTGCTTCTATCATCAAGAATTGCTATTAGTATCAAGGTCATAATTAATCAAAATGTCAAACTATGGTTGGATAAGCTTTAAGGTGTTGAACAAAGATGTCTCCAAGCTCAACAAAACCTACAGATATATTTAAGGAATGGATAGTTCAAGCTGATAATGAGTTAGTTTGACTAAAAATTTTTGAAGTTGGAGAATTGGATTTAGTTATTAGGAGACCAATTGTAGCTCATCACAAGATGGGAGTCAGGTTTGAATTAACATCAAAAGGGCCTTTCATCATAGAAAATGTTTATCAAGGAGAATCCTATCAACTGATTGATCAAAATGGTGAAAGCTTGATGGTCCCTATCCATGGGCTTTATCTAAAAAAATATTACACATAATTGTACTCAAAAACAAATTTCATCAATAAAATTATTCTTTCATGATATGCTGAGCTAATGCTTGTTTTGACAAGGTCCAACATTTTTTGGAATAGAACACTACTCTCCTAGTTATCCTAATTTTCTTTATAAACATTCAAAAAAGTTTCAAAACCCTCAAGTTATGAAATCTAATTGAATCAGATCAAAATATATTGAAGTTTCAAAACCCTCAAGTTTTCATAACTCATCTTTGAACCCTTTTAAAAAAATTGAAGTTTCATTAACCACAGTTATGATCTCTCTTATAGCTTCCTTTTAATTGGTTAAGATGAGACTATTTAGCTTGGGATCAATCTTATTTATCCCTTTTCTTTAATAATTGCCCTCTAGATTGTCTAGTCATTATAGGCTATCCTCTTGGCTAGTTCTACTTAAGAAGATGTGAGTACCCACATGTTCTTTCTAGGTTGTCCATTAAAAACTAATGAGAATAAAAATCCACTTTTGTCTAGTTATGATAGGGATAAGCCCACTAGTAGCATCCTTTGTAAGATAATTTCTTTTAGTATTATGAGGTTGGGACTAAGTCTGTTAGTGTTATCCTTTCCCACTATTTCCCAGTGTTATTATTGTCTAGTTCACTCTAGTGTAGTTAAGTTATGACTAAGCTGCCCAATGGCATCCTTTTGGATAAGACAATTATAATAGGAATAAGTCTCCTTGCAACAACCTTCTTAGCGGAGTTCACTTAGTACAATTAGGTTAGGACTAAGTCCTCTAGCACCTTCCTCTCTTACTTGTATAGCTAGTTAGGATCAAGTTCTTCAATAACATTCTTTCTAAGAGAGTTTCTTTTAATAAATTAAGGTTATAACTGAGGTCCTTAATAGTATCCTATTCTATTAATATGCTTAAATTAGGACTAAGTCCCCTAGTGACATCCTTATATAGTTTACTCCATTGTAGTTAGGTTTGGACAAAGTCCTTGAGAGGCATCCTTTTGGCTAACACAACTACAGTAAGACTAAGTCCTCAAGCAGCATCATTCTTAGTGGAGTTCACTCTAGTATAATTATGTTAAGACTAAGTCCCTTAGCACCATCCTCGCATAATAGAACACCTAGTTAAGATTAAGTCCCTTAATAATATCCTTTATAAGAGAGTTTCTTTTAGTATAGTGAGGTTAAGACTAAGTCCTTTAGCGACATCCTTCGTCATAGTATGTAGAAATTTAGACTATGTCTACTAGTGCCATCCATCTTTAGTTTACTCTAGTACAATTAGGTTAGGACCATCCCCCCTAATAGTATTTGTTCTAGTTAGCATAACTAGTTAGGACTATGTCTCCCAATGGAATTCTTCTTAGTGGAGTTCACTCTAGTACAATTAACTTAGGACTATCCCTCATTGATAATCTCTCAAGTTAGTACACCTAGTTAAGACTAAGTTCCCCAATGACATCCATTTTAAGAGAGTTTCATTTAATATTGTGAGGTTAGGATTAAGTCTCTTAGTGACATTCTTTCTTATTAGTAAGCCTAGATTAAGACTAAGTTCCTAATGGCATCCTTCTTTAGTTTAGAGTTTTTAGGTTTTGACTATGTCCCCCCGTGATATCTTTAATAGTTAGCACAACTAATTAGAACTAAGTTTTCTACTGGCATCCTTCCTAGTGAAGTTTACTCTTGTACAATTAGGTTAAGGCTAAGTCCCCCAATGGCATTTTTCTTTAGTTTAAACTAATATAGTTAGGTTAGGACTAAGACCCCTAGTCGCATCCTCTGCAACTATCACCTCTAGTTATGACTAAGTCCCTTAATGAAATTCTTGTTAGAAATTCAAAGAAAACCATTAATATAATGAGGTTAGATCCAAGTCCCCTAGTGACATTTGATCCCTTATGTATGGTGAAATTAGGACTAAGTCCCTAGTGAAATCCTTCTTTAGTTTAAATTAGTGTAGTTATATTACGACTAAGTCCATTGTGACATCCTCTCCAATTACCACTACTTGTTAGGACTAAGTCCCTTAATGTCATCCTTTCTAAGAATCAAAAGAAAATTACAAGAAGATCTTTCTCATGAATTATTAAGTTTAGAAAGGTAAATTTCCTAGATCCATCTAAGCTTGCTCCATTTCTTACCAAGATTCATTCAAACCTAAATCTAAATCTTAAAATTTCAATTTGAATCATATCAAGATCTGAATCCAAACTCTAAAAATTCAAACCAAATTAAAATCATTACAAGTGCTTTTGATCATAATTCCTTTGGATTTAGTTGACAGATTTGGTCAACAATAATATGTGCGATGTACTTTATTAGTCCACCAAACACATTGGGGGTCTATATCTTAACCTTATTTTTGATGAGGTTAACATCTTTCTATATCATAATATTTAGGGTTTCTAATCCTAGACTAAGAACTTCCTCACTTACACACTTAAATGCATCCTTAGTGGCTTCACACCAAACTTAAAATTAAAACAAATAGAGTATAGAATGAAGTGAAATGAGATTCAAAATTCAAATCTAAAACTAAACTAAAACCAAAACTCTAAATTAGACCTAAGTCAGTTGGTGTGCCTTACCAAGATCTAATGTAACCCAAATTATTTAAGTGAATTCAAACATCCCTAAATTCAATAAATATGAATAAAACTAAAAATCAAATACATTTGAACTAAAAATTGGAGTTAGTTGACTCATAATTAGCATAATTAAGATGCTAACCCTAAATTAATCCATTTAGGGTCATATTAAACTAAATTTAAACCAAATAAAATTAAATCAATATAAAAGCTTAGAGTTATTATCCAAGCTTAATTGAACACAAATCTAAATTAAATTGGCGTTCAATTTTTCTAATTAGACCACTTAAACTAAATAGACTCAAATGGATACTATTGAGCCAAAATCAAATTAAACTCTCTAGATCACTTTAAACACATAACTAAACCCAACTTAACCTTTCCTTGGTTCCAAATTGACCTATTTGGCCAATGGACCTAAATTAATTTATTTAAGTCATCTTGAGCTAAATCCAAAATTAACCTAAACCATTGGTAATTAATCAATCGTAATCACTTTAAATAACTTACCAAACATGATTAAAATATAATCAAAATTGAAAATGACCATTTGGGTCATTTGAGCTAGTTTGACTCATTTAGTTCAAATAAATCAACCTAAGCCTGAATCAAATTAAACTCAAATTAGTTCATGCCAATTAATTCTAGATGTGCTAAATGACTCATTAAATATACATTTAATCTAATCATAACCTACTTAGGCTAATGAAGTTTACTTTCAACCTAACATAACTAAGGCAAGATTGGGCTAACCCAGCTTCTCACATCCATTTTCCACTTGCTTGACTTAGATACTCTACATTGAATAGACCACTAAACTGACCAATTCCCAACTCCTTCTCCTTATCGTTAGCCACTTCATGTCTCTATTAATGGAGGTAGAGTTAGCCAAGCTCAAACTAACCCCTAGTCTACTTTTCTTATCTTTGAAGCTTCATACCCCTTCACTATCATCCAAGGAGTAAACTCCAGCCTTCCCCCACTCTTGCCGACCATGAAGCCATCGAAATCATCAAAACTATCATGAGGGCTAGTCTTCTTGGTGTCTAGACTGATCCATAGGGAGGCAAGATGGATTATTTATATCAAAGTTTTGTCTCGATCCGAGGAAGGTTTTTGAAATAAAAAAAATCCACTTAATATTAGCTTCAGTGTGGTAACCATCAAATCCCATAGTTAAGCCTTAAGTGCCGACCTTCAGTAAAGTGGAATTGTAGAAATTTGGGATCTAACCACAGAGATCCCTTTCTATTTCAATTTCCAACCAATTCAAAGCAAAAAAGTATATATGAATATTTTATGAGAATCACCAAAATCAAAGCTAAATAAGGGTAGTATTGGTGTCTGCCCCTCTTTGTTCATCAGCCTTGGGAATGATGAGCTTCTGGCTATCCATCCTACTTGATTAGGATAGAAAGCTATCATTACTTGCACTAAAGTATAATTTAAACCCACTTTGATATATCATGTTTAATCTGGATTTTTCAATCAATGATCTGACAACCCAAATTAAATCATGTGATCTACTGTCATCTAAGCTATAAACATGTAGTTTAAGCAGGTATTGACACATGTAAAGCATAGTCTAGTAAGTGTTAGCTAGTTTATGTAAGAAATCATAAATTAAAAGTCTTTAAATATAACTGAAAAAATGCCACAAATAAAAAAATCATAAAAAATAAAGTCCTAAATTAAAAAATGTGATTGTCATGGATTCAATATTTAGAGAGAAATCCAATGAATCTAAAAGCCACAAATATTCTTAACTATTTTGGAAGTAATTAGAGTTTAATTAAAAAAATTAAATTTCTATAATTACTCCTATAAATAAATATGATTGGGTTGAAATTCTTATGGAAGGATTTTAATGCTAGCACCTACCTATTATAAAAATTTTAAGCTAATTAAAGCACTAGATTGAGAGTTATAAATTTTTAAAGTTTTGAATAAATCTAAATAAATATTAATTAAAATTTTAAAATTACAAAATACACCCAAATGATTTAAAACATCTTAATAATCAACCAAGGAACTAGGAAAATTTATTAAACCCTCTTACCATAAAGATTTAATTATGCCTTAATTGTTTACAATAATCAAAAACCAATTTTTAAAATTTATAGATAATCAACTATTAAGCCAAAACATACAAATAATCCATCTCTAAATTTATATTATAGAGAGAAATCTAATGGTAAAAAAATCCTTAAATTCTACTAATTATTTTTTAATTAATTTGTGTAAGAATGAGAAAACACTAAGAATATAAATCTAATTAACCTAAGATTTTTAAGGTAAAAACATACAAAAAAGAGCTACTTGCCATAGAAATTTAAGTCGATTAAACTTTTATTTTAAAAGTTGTAATTTTTAAAACATATTAAAGCAATATAGATAAGACAATAAATATAAAATTATAAAAAAATATAAAAATACACTAAACTGATTCAAACATCTTTATTAACATCAAAGACCTTAAGAAAGTCAATTAGGTTCATTGGACTTAATTAAATCTCAAAATTAATAATTTATAGTTAATTAATAATAATAATTTATTAAATCACAAATAACTTAGAAAAGCCATAACTAATTACTAAAAAATTATAACTATATAAATAACCCCTCTTTGTGCTCAGCTAACAGAAATAAATCAAATTAAATCGAAAGCTATAACTGGTATTTGATATTTTGAGAGTAATTGGTTAATCATTAAAAACTTAATTAGTGTAATTAGTCATAAAATATAAGTCCAAATGCTTTAAAACATTTAGAATAGATTTTATATGTTGTCATGAATCTTTGTAATTTTTTTCAAAATTTTGGGCTTATGTTTTATAATATGATATGACTTTAGGGTTAAGTCAATGAATATCTTAATTAATAAATTCAAAAAATAATAAAATTGTATCATAAGGTCTTAAATCACTTAATAAATAGAGAATATCATAATAAAATTTTCTAAAACATTTAATCACATTTAATCATATTTATCACCCTCATTAGGCTTAATTACAAACTTAATTAACTAGGCTCTTTAATCAAGATTTTTCTTAAATGATTTAAGTTGTCCAAATGGCTTGATAATCCTATGAATGACTTTATGATTAGTGGGAACCCTTAAAAATATCTTCATGACATTTTGGTGCAAAAATAACATATTTTGTAATAATATTTATATTTTATTAATTATAAATAATATTTATATTTAATAAAATTATATGAATTATAAAATTAGTTTATAAATTGGATAAGATATTTCTTCTGATGTCCCTGATCAGAATGCCTACTTTTACAATTTTGCCAAATTATTTTAATATTATCCATATTTCTGCATATATTAATTAATTAAATTATTTAATTATTAAATATTAAATAATTTCAAAAATTTCTTAAATCCTTATGGAATGCTCCTGAGGTCCCCCTTAACTTTAGGAAATAATCTCATGATGTTTGGAGTTGATTAAATTAGCTAAACTTAATTCAATTGCATATGTATTTATTCCAATTTCATAATTATATTAATTGCCACTAGACTTAGAGAAAATTTATAATAAATAAAATAAGTGTAAATAAATTCCAAATTTTACTATAAACTAACATAATCAGACAAAATATGAGAAAAATAAAGTCTACCAATTTTGAATGTTAAATTATTTTCTATAATTTAAATATTAAATAAAATAAATAAATCTTGAAAATTTCAATTAAGCTCTAAATGACATGAAAATTTTATAAGACTCTTAGGACTTCATTCCTAATATCTTTATAAAATATCATAATTTCAAGAGATCGATTTTAATCTAAGTTATTTCTAGATCACATAATTATGTAATAATTCAAGAAAATTCAAATTAATCCAAATAAATCACAAATTTTATAGCATGTTTATTTGAAGTCCCTCAATTATAAAAGACAGTCATAAAATTTTGGAAGGCATTTTGACATTAATTTGAAAATTTCTTTCTCATATTTTAATATATAATATTAATTTTATAATCTAAAAGTCAATCAAAATATTATGAAACATTTGTTATGGTGTCTCCCTAAAGGGTGCATTCCATAAGATTATAAAATGATTTGAACTTAATTGAAGCTTAACTTTTAACATAATTAAAAGTCAACACTATTAATTAGAGTAACTAAAAATTATTAGAATTTATTTTTGTTTAGACTCTATTATAAACTCTAGTGCTTATAATTGAGATGCATATTGTTCTCTTTTCATGAATTGGGGCTAATCACTCATAGCTCAATATGGGGAATCTATCTTGTGAGGATAGCCACCATTTTAAGGAAGTCTACCACTCTCTAAGAATTAGCTCACAACTGTATTTCAATTATATACATGTATACATAATTACATACCCAAGACTTATCAAAGAAACTATGTGTCTAAAATATTTAAATGTCAGAATCTTATTGCATTAGATAAAAATATTTTTCATACCAGTAATGATCTTAGAATTTAGGGAGTGAGTCTAAATTCTTAAGCTTCTTTCCTAATAAATAATATTCTAGCTATCTTGCATTTCATACTGGCCAGATGGTTTTGAAGCATTGCAGGTGTTCATTAGCAGCCCATCTAAGCGGTTAAAAGTTCAGAAGAGTCAAGATAGGTTCACATTTGTTGGTAGGAATGATCCAATACATCCTATTTTCTTTAAACTAGGTCGAGCTTCTAGCTTGCATGAAGTGCCTATTATTTTAAGATCTGAGACTATCTATTTCTTCTTTACTACATGTTTTAAGTCCTCACTTCTTAGGCATTCTCTTTGTCCTGTGTTGTTGAGGTATAAGCTTTAGCATTCTAATAAAATGTTTAATTCAAAATTAAAATAATTTTTAATTTCAAATATATAAAGCCCAACTATATGTTAGACTAAAATGCCTAATTGAGTTTTCCAATATCTAAACATTTCATACACATCTTTCTTTGGAATCTATTAAAATTATTTTTATTTGATCTCCCCCATTTGATTCTTGATTTAGAAAAACTTTAAAATCCATAGTGATATTAGCCAAGTACTTTAATCGATAGTTTTTTTAAGATATTTGCACATTATAGATTGTAATTAGCTACAGGATATTACCCCTATAGGAAACTTGTAACCCATGTATAATAAAATCTATCTTACTTTACTCATATAAGGCAAGAGAAAAATCTTGAGTACATGTAGACCCATTAACCTTAGGAGTCCTTATTAAGTGAATGAATCAATCATAGGATGATATTCTTATCTTTTGGAGTAGTATATTATTTCTTAATTAACTTTTAACATATGTATCCTTAAGATCTACATAGTGTCCCTAACATTTTTAATCACCATACACCCAAACTCTTTAACATATGGAGTGTCTTTCTAAAGATTAAAGTTTTGCATAGGGTGAGGTAAACTTAAGTGTTAGTATCAAATAATTTACTATAATACAATCATACATATTTTTTGACAATTATGTAAATTTTACCAAGTCACAAATAGAACAACATGTGAGTGTGATCATAATTTCAATGTGTCAATAAATGACCTATGACAAGCAGAGTAAATATATATCTCGACAAAAATGATTAGGACAATCATACGAGGCAAACATGTATACTTGCAAGTTCATATAAAGTAGCATGTCACAAGTAAAAGAAATAAGAAAATTAAAATTAAAAAAAGTTGACATTGTGATGAGTATAAGAGTTACTCTCATTACATTAATAAGATAAAGATTAACTCTCTATCTTATAGGTATAAAAGGTTTAAAATATTTAAATGACCAAGTTAACTAATAGCACTCACATTGTCACTTTCATCAAAGTCCAACAATGAGCACAAGTTCTCCATATAGAAAAGTATATTATTAAGGATGCCATTGCACGCTAGTTTCTCTACAATAAATTGTTTACCTATTCAAACTTAGCTACAAGGATGCCCTAAATTCTAGCAAATTCAAGAAGTTGGCCCACAACTCCTCCTTTTCCTAGAACTATACTTCTCATAATTGAAACTCATCTTAAGGTGGCTTAGCTTTATAATAAGCATATTTTTTTTTCAAACTAAGCATCTTTTAGTTCCTTCTTATCACCACACTAAAAATGAACTCGTTGCATAATAATGAATACACAATTTAGCAATCCGCCTTAACCTTGTCTAGTCATAACAAGTTGGTCAAAATTCTTAGTCGAGGTTGTAGGTAGTCTACCAACTAACTATATGCTTCCTCATCATAGTAAAATAAAGCTTTGCCAAGAAAACTATATCAAGTTGCATCTAGATGAGAAATGAGTAAATGTAGTTTCCTATGAAAAAAATTAGCATTAGAGCAGTCAATCTTGTGTGGGTCGTAAAACTATTGGGAGAAAATGATTTTTTTTTCATCTTCTTCTTCTTTTTCTTGATGAATTAGCATTAATAACTTTAGCCTTACCTTTATTCAATAATTTTTATCTAGGTTGAACTTGAGAGGAGCTAATAAGAGCACTCATTACCTATTCTCATAATGTTGATCTTGCCACTTCTCTTTACCATACAAGAGTGTTGCTCTTAGCCACACTCACTAGTTATATTACTATTGGAGGCAAAGTATACCCAAGAGATATTGCTACTAGCTTAATAGAAATGGCTAGGACTACTAGAATAACTTTTTTACCTATGAAGGATTAGGTGGCAACAAGCATAAAAAGATGATTACTATGGGATCTATTAGGTATATGGAACATATAAAGAACAAAAGAGTGAGTACATAAAATACTTATCTAAACAAATATAACCATAAGAAAGTAAAGTAATGAGTTCTTATGGTAATGGATCAAGTAAACTCAAACACCTAAAAGGTAGATGTTGATAGCAAGGCCTCTTCCTTGGAGCTTTTGGAATAACTTGATTTATATTGCACTCAACTCCAAGATAACTACATTCCCCTTCTCAAATGGAACAAACCTAATCAAAATTGGCCACCTTATTTTGCTCTTCACAAAAAGTAACCGACCTCACCAATTTTTTACTTTATTTTCAAGCCTAATAGATTATGGACTTGAGAAAATTAAAGTGTTTCATGCTTATAGACTTTAGTAATGAACTGGTGATGAAATTATGTTAACCTCTATAAAATTTTGGTGTGGGCATGGTTTGGGACACTTGGGTACCCAATTATTAGATGGAGCTCTCCTTTGATGTATAAGAGAACAAGGAAGATCTTGGTAAGGTTTATTTTGAATGATATTCAAGTTACACAAGGATTTAGGTTCATAACATACTATAGATGGCAAACTTAATTGTAGACACCCACCGTCAAATAAGTATAACTCCCTCTACAAAACTAAAAATCACTTGAAAGAAAATCAATTTGTAAATAAGGGTGTTTCTTTTTTATATTAAAAGTTTCATAAGTTTTATTAGGTTTATATAATTTTATATGATATTTCCTCGAATTATTCTAGTCACTAGAAAACTCTTTTAGTTACAAACTGAGATGAGGGATAGGTTTAATAAAACTTTGAAAAATAGTGGGGATAAATACAAATTAATAATTTGGTATAAAATAAAATAGTGTTTATTGTTAAGAAGCTATGGCACTATTGACCTCACTTTCAGAGTGAAGATTGGTCACTCTAATCTTAGGTCAAGGATTCTTCGAGACACATGGATTTCCTCAGTGCTAGGTCACTTCTAGTGATTAAGGGAACCCTAAACCTAGACCTAAAGGCTTATAGGGCATAAACTTAGGTCTAGAGCTTGCTTAAGAGAGATGAAATCTCACCTACCCTAAGACTCAATCAAAACCCATGGTCAACTAACTAATCTAATACAAACCAAATAGTTGCAATCCAAGCTCCATGCCAAACCAACTTAGGTCTTAACTCAGATTAACCCATTTTAACTTCATAAGAACCAAAATACTAACCACCGTGAGTCAATCCAACCAAACATAACCTAAACCTCTTGATAATTCCAAACACTCGACTGAGCATAAAAACCTACCCTGATTAATTCAATCAAACCAATCAACCAATTGAATCAAGTTGACCCATCTGTCCTAAAGGGTTCAAATGAGTAAAATCTAATCTAACTCAAATTAGTTGCAATCAAATCCATCAATCAACTTCAATTCATCATTAGACACATTCCAACCTTTATAGAACTTCAATTGAACCCAAATCCATCAAATTAGACCACTTGACCCAAGTTGGCCTAAATAGCACAATTGGATCAGACTTTAATCAAACTCCAATTGGAATAGATCAAGCTATCCAATCTCTTCATTAATGATTGTAGGTTACTATTGAACACTCTACTACAATCAATTGGACTTAATTAAGCAATTTGGCCCTTTAACCTAAGTTGACCCAATTTGGCCCTAGACAAATTAGGTCAAATCATGTTTGAAGCCAAATTAATTAGAATCAATGATTCTTATCAACCATAATTTGAATAATGGACATGAATCAACCACCAATTAAAGCTAATTAAACTTAACCAAGCCAATTTGTCCCCTTAACCCAAGTTGACCCAATTTGACCTAAAGGGCCAAATTAGGCTAAATCAAATTCTAAATCAAATTAATTGAAACTAATGATTTGAACTAATCATCAATTGAATATTGGAGATAATCCAACCTTCAATTGGTCCCAATTTGGTCAACCCACCCAATCAGCCTACTTAGCCTAATTTGACCTAAAGGGTTGAATTGAACCAAATCACTCCCTAATCCAAATCAATTCTTCCAATTAATCACTAATGACCAATTGAACATAAACCTAACCCATGCTTAAGCCAATTTGGCCAACTTGGTCAAATTGGTCAACATAACCCATTTGACCCAACCAATGAATGATATCCAAATCTAACCCAAATTAAGTCAAACCAATTGCAATAATTCATTCCAAATGACGATTGAACTTAACCAAATCCCCACTTTGACCCAATTTGGTCAAAATGTTTGACATAGCCTAATTGAATCAATTTGATCTACATGAGTCAAATTGAGCCAAACCTAACCAAACTTGGCATGAATCATCCTTGAGTCACCATGGGCTTGCCCAAGTGAGCCAACCGATGGTGAACCTGAGTTGGGTCAAACACATTGAACCAATCCCTCTAAACGAGATAAAATCCTCAGTTGGATGGGTTCTTCAACTCCACCCCTTTGCATCCAAATTTAGCCCTTTTTGGATAGAGGACCACTAACCCAACCTAAGCTAAGGCTGTTGAATTTAGGTTTTGACCAAGAGATGGTGAGCTCACACATGGGAAACAATTCTTGCACCTAAGGAGGGGTGTACACTCCATCAACCTCTCATACACATCCACCTCAGCAGTCCCCTACCACCTCTGGCCACCCACTCCAGTTAGATGACTTCCAAAGGCTGAGCCAATCTTAGCCCTTAGTTCAATTGGGGAGAAGAGTATACAACTCCCCATCCATTCAAACATAATATACACCTTCATCAAAGCATTTTGAGTAGTCCTAAAGCATTCCCCCAGCTTCTTGTGCACCCCATCATTGATGAGACCAAGCTCCACTCAAACCCGAGAGCCCCATCCGTCCAACCTCACCAAACTTCCACCAAAGCTGAATTAACTTTCCTAACACCTTTGCCACACTCGGAAGATAAAAAATGAATTGATTCAAGATCAATTCGACCACCAGAAGGCATCTCTAGACCAACTTTGATGACTTTCATGGTGGCATTTAGTCCATAGACCAATCAACAGGGAGTCAACTCGAGATCTTCTTAACAGGGCATTGTCTCATCAAGATAAAGCTACCTATATCGATGAACCATCGATCTTTGGCTCTTAGGTGTTGGTCTATTTCAAAATAAATTGTGTTTTTATCTGATTTCCACTATAGGATCTTTTAAATCTCTTCCCTGATTATTTTAGAGTTGATTTCACCATCAAACGAGCTATGGCAAGCTCAGATCGAGTGGTGAGAAAGGTCATCCCATCTTCTAGTGCTTGTGGGATGACATATCACCTACCATCCTTTTCATTGATTAGAATGGATGGTCGCATTAATCATGTTAGAAATCTTGATTTAATCCCTTCGTAATCACGAGATAAATCTTGATCATCTGATTCAAAATCAGATGGTCGGAAGAAAATCATGTCTGGCATCGCTAAGTCAACAACTACATCTGAAATTATAAATAACTAATACCGTGATGCCACATGGAAAGCGCTGTAGCGTCATTGTCCACATGGTGCCGATGGTTTAAATAATAAATTATGGTTTTAAAAATGTAATTAAAAATACCAAAACTTTAAAAAAATCATAATTAATTATAGAAAAATAAAAAGAATGCAAATAAATCCAATTTTAGAAAGCTTAGATAGAGGAGAATTTGATAACAATAAAACCCCCAATTAATGTCTAATGAACAGTGCTTAATTAAAGTTTGAAGCTTAGGTTAACTATTTTAATTAAGGCCAAATTACTTGGCTAATTAATTCCAAATTTGGCATGTTGATTTCATGAGATGTCCTCTGCCTCCCATAATTTTCTTAGAATTATTTTTCAACTGGTTTGGAATATTCTAAATTCTTAACTCAAGTTACTCATTTTAATTAATTTAATAATCATTAAAATCAATGAACTATAAAATTGAGTAATTAAAGATAATTAATTAATAAAAAATAGTGAGGATAACATGAGAATTGATTGGAACCTCCTCTCCTTAATATTTTCAAATGTATTCTCTTAATGAATTTAATTAATGTGTTTAGTAATTAAGTATGAATTAAGAAAGTTAATAATGAAATTCAAATCAAATTAGTTTAAAGAACTCAAGTGCAATCCATAAAACCCTTTATGTGTTTAATAACATAAAGGCATCAAAGAAATTATGATTCTCCCATGGGTGTGGGAGAAACCATAAGAATATTTAGCTTGAATATTTATCTTCTTTAATTTAATTAACTCTTTAGCATGAGCCTAATTGTATTAGATCTATCTAGGTAGATTGCCTATTTTATTTTCCCAAGCATATTAGTGAAGGCTCATGCTTAAGTGATTAATTAAATTAAAGAAGCTTGGGAATTGTAACCAAATTGATATAATTAATGGATTGAACCTAATTAATTTATAAAATGTATTTAATATCTTTCCTTCAACATATTAAACAATCAATATGGGGTGGAGTGAGTTCTAAGTTCCATTTCTCCTCTTTCAATTTTAATAACTTGAATATTAAATTTAAATCTTAAAAAAGCCTTTATTGAGCTTAATGGATGTTTATTTAACTTGTTCTTTAGGGTTTAATGAAATCAAGTATATCATTTGGTGATATTTAATTACTTCCTTTCAATTATCTATAAATGTTTGTGTTATGTGCTTCATATATTCATGTTTTAAAATTAAAAGAATATGATTGCATTCAAATTGCATGAGTTGGATAAATGTTATTATATGGTGTGCCTATTATCACAAGTAAATCTAAACCTATTTTGAAATTTTATGTTAACTATGAATAAAATGATTTTAAACTTAAATCAATGATCATTATAAATAATTAATGAAATGTTCATTTATTTGTAATTAAAAGATGGCAAGTGATGGTTTTATCTCATGTTCTATGCATATTCTTACGTGTATTTGAACTAGGAAGTACATAGTTTGGACATCCCAAAAATATGAAGCTTTAAGTAGCTCCAAGGAGGTCAGATAATCTCACTTCCGTGGTTTAAAATGGCACATACTTGCTTAACATCATTTATGTGTATATGTTAGAATATAAAGTGAAACCCCTTTCTTTATGCCATTTAGCTTTACATAAATAAAGGATATTTATACATAAGCTTTTCATGATTTTGTTTCTATGCTACGTATATGTTTATGTGTACTTGGATTGGTAAGTATATAGTTTGGACATCATGGGAATATGAGGCTTTAAGTAGCCCCAAGGAGGTTTTCGATAATCTCACTTTTTTAGTTTAACAATGGCACATATTTGCCTAAATTCCTAATACATATGCTTAAATATGAGATGAAATCTTCCTTTGCTATTGAATTCATGCATCAACATTCATTAAGTGTGCAAAAATATGGGTATATTGCATTTATATGTTAAATCAAATATTTAAATAATTAAAAAAAGAAAGAGTGTGTATATTATTGATAATGAAAGAAACTAGTGAAATATTACTATTATGATGGTGAATTTTTCATTTTAAGGCACCTTTCCTGTTCGAAAAGGATTCATTAAAACTAATCTAAGCTTAGGTTAAATAAAATTTATAAGTGGTTCATTAAGAGAATTAAAGAAATAATAATTTATCCTTAGAAATAAAATTAGGCTAGGATGAAAGAGTTAAGCCTCTTTCTTCTCTTTATCATGATTAGATCTTAAGTAAGTAGTTAACAAAATAAAAACACATAAGTTAAAATCCAATCAAGCCACTAAAATACTTAAAATGAAACCATCTTTACTGGGCAATTTAAACAATCCTAAGACTTTAGAAAATCATAATTCTAAAGATCAATAAAGACATACCACACTAATCCATAGAAAACACATTAGAATACTAATCCAATGTATGATTTGGTGATATGTTTTATTTTGTGATGCAATATTTTTAGACTGGATGTTAGGATTATTTTGTGTGTAGACTAGATGTTAGGTTGTTATTAGCCTAATGATATCTTATGTAGGGGATTCTGCTTGAGGGGGCATTGTAATAATAAATGAATAAAAATATTCTCGCTTGTAGGTGCTGCTTATGCCCCAAACCATAATCCAATTAGGATAGGTGGGCTTAGTTATCCAAGTGCAGGATGCTAAGTCCAAATATGTGAAATATAATTGCTTGGCTTGTATGTGTGTTTAGCTAACATCTATTTTGCAAGTGTAGTTAAATTTCATTTTTCAAGAATATGTAATTTTTGTAAGAGGATTAGAATTAGTGCTATGGGGTTTAGGATGAGTAGTGATTAGGAAGAAAAGACAAGGGAGGCCTTGTGAAGCCTAAAGTAAACTAATCCAAAGAAGAAAAGAATAACAAGAATTGAAGACTCCCATAGCTTTTATTTCAATTATAATATTTAATTATAATCTAGATTGTATAAGGGTAGAGCTTGGTTACTCAACTCTTTCTCTTTTCTGAGATGAATGGTGGTACCCGACCACATTGGCTTTTTATTCTTTTATAAAATTCAAATATTTGATTGTTGTGTTTAGATTTTAAAATAGAAATGATGTGCACTTCATAGGTTTCTTAAAGTGTGATGATTTGATGTGTGGCATGGATGCGGTAGGCTCTTTAGGATAAAATTAAATTTACTATCCTCATTAGTAACTTCAACTAAATTCTAATCATTTCATAATACAATCTTAAAGCCTAGGCTTTTAATCAAAATAATAAAAGATTTAACAACTCCTTAGCTAAATGGTTATATGTTATAACATCATGCATACCATATTATTTCACTCTTGAATATAGAGGATCTCCACTCTTGCAAGATAAGGGACATACTTGACCATTTGAGAGCAATCCCTTGTAGTGGAGAGCACCTCTTTCTCGCTAATTTAGCCCACAACTCAATTTCATTATGCATGTAGGCATAATTATCTTAAGCCTTGGTCCAAAATAAATGTGTTAAAAATTATCTCAAAACTTGTAAAATATTAACATTAGTTTAAGTCATGTATGCGTATTGAACATTATCTAGTCTCTTAGGGAGTGAGTTTAGGGTCCTAGCTTCCTTTCTAATTAAATAACAACCTAACCATCTTGCATCTACAAGAGACCATCCTACATGGTTTTAAAGCATAAGAAGTGTTAGTTGGCGGCCACCCCAGGTAGTTATAACTCCAAAATAGTTGAGATGTATTCAATCTCTCTTGTGAAGGTAAATTAATATATCCCATTCCCCCAATAGAATTAGGTCAAGGTCTTAGATTATGCTAGAGCACTCTAGATCTAAATTTTGAGGTGGCTTGTTTCTCTCTTGCAACAAGTATAAGTCCCCACCTTTTAGGCATTTCTATAATCTCGTGTTGTCAAAATTTGAGTCCTAGCCATCTAATAAAATTTTAACTCAAATAAAAAAATAAATTCTCTCTTTCAAAAATGTAAAGCCTCACTATAGAGTAGATTGAAGCATCCACTAGGCTTCTTAGTATCTTGAATACTTCCTAGTTATTCTCCTTGGAATCCATCAAGAAGTATTCCCATCTGAATAATCCATTTGATTTCTTATAATATCCAATTCCTTGATAGCTTAGCCTTGAAATCTTTGGAGACATTTATTGACTACTTTAATCGAGAGTGTTCTTAGAAAACTTTCATTTTTTAGGATGTAATTAACTATGGGGGCTTACCTCCATAAGGACCTAAAGAACCTAGCTTAAAATAAACCCTATTTTTCTTTATCCATGTAAAGTAGGGGAAAGATCTCTAGTAAATTCAAAGACCCATCTACCTTAGGAGGCCTTATTAGGTGATTGAGTCCATCGTAGGTTGATATTATATCTTTTAAGGTAGCACATCATACCTCAATGTTGCACTCCATCACTTCAATAAGTACCCCATAAAATCTGTGTGGTGTCCCAACAACTCCAAATAAAAATATCATAGATTTTTCTGGTGACTCTGTTGGTGAGAATTCCTCTCTCCATCTTTAGTAGTCAATCATTATTTCTATGCATTGATAGCAGACATATGTCTTTATGTAAGCCCAAGACTATCATTCTTTCCATTGGGCACCTCGCTTATTTCATCCTTAGATAAGTTTGGCCAACATCCTTTATGTTTTAGAACCTCACTCCAATAGGTTCTAAAACCCTATTAGACCTCCAATAAGCAAAAAATCAACCAAAAATCTAACATAACCAAGTTTATTAAGATAAGGGTTTCAATTTAAAGACAGAAAATAACAACTAAAGTAAAGTCTAATCATATTCCTTTTCTTCTCCAACAATATAAAGAAAGCCCTAGTCCATATTCTTTTCAAGCAACAAGTCATTATGTTTTCTAAAAACCTCATCTTTTTTTTGGCTTCGAGCGCGGATTTGGCCATAAATCTGGCCATACTCACCTCTACCCCAGTCATTAAGTTTGACCTTGGATTTTAACAATTCAAGATCACTTGTGATGGTCCTACATGAAAAAAACTATCACCTTTCTTATCTATTTTTTCATTTTTAGTTTCTTTTTATGTTTACAAATTCATCATTTGTAGCTTCTATAGGATTTATCCTAATTTGGATATGCTATTTTGGGAGAGAAATATCACCTTCTCTTCTTTCTATTTTTAAGCAGAGGATAGTGATTACAGAAGAGGTGGCCGACAAGAAGCCACTTTTATAGTTTGATTTATAATCAAATATTGAGTTCTCATTGCTGAAGAAAAAGGACTTAGAGGTTCCCATGCCATGAGCACCCCTTGTGATTTCCATAGTCTCTGCTAGGACTAGTACCACCTCTATTACAGTTTAGTCTTTAAGGGGAAATCAGTCTTAGCATTTGAGGTTATTTCCAAGCCTTCGAGCCGATACTAGCTCCCATCATGTGCCTTTGACTAAAACTCTATTTCTTAATAAGAACAAAAATATCGAGAGGTATTAGGATTGCATAGAGAAGATGGTTGATGAAGCCTCCCATGTAGTTGAAGAGGGATCCACTTATTAGGCCTCTTCCCTTCTTGGTGATAGTAGGTTTCACCCTCTCTCTATTGTAGAGGGAGAAAAGGATGTGAGAAAAATAATAGCATCACCCCCATGCCTTACCAAATATGAGACATCGGATAGGGATAAGAGAAGATAGGACTATGCCCAGGCGAGTTGGGAAAGCACATGGATGATTTTAGTTTTCCACCCTGCATGACTTAAGAAGAATTATCCCTAGAAGTGTTTGGGATCAAATTTGAAGAGAGAGGGCCATTGAGGCTAGGATTGCTACTCAAGCAGGTAAAACATAAATAAGGAGTTTTGCCAAGCAGTTGGCAGCCTCATCATTGATTGACCACCCTAATCAACGAGCTGATAGAGCTGAACATTTAGATCACATAGTCCTTACTAGTTATAGCCACAAGAGGAGACTTTTGGTGGAGACGTAGTCGGTGTCACCATCACCACACCGCTCCACTCACTGACAACCATCATCAGTTCATGTCTCACCATCTGAGGTTCCTACTAAGTATCATAAGTTAGTATCAAGAGAGAAGTCATCCCCCTTAGTGATATGACTATGTACCTAGGATCACAGTCCATCCAACTTGCCAATTGATGCAAGTCCAAGCTCCCCCACTTGACTTCCTACCTCAATAGTAGAGAAGGAGTGGCCCAAGAGCCTTGTAGTTGCTCCACCATCCCAACAAGAGAAGGAGAAAAAGGGCAGTTTTGAGTTAGCCCACATGATTTTTGAACCAGTCATAATTACCACCTCTCTTGCCCAAGGCATATAGTGCATCACCTCTTTGGAGCATCGTCAAGCAATGAGTCATCACCTAATATATGTTCTAGTAGTCCCATGTAGAATAAATGACATATCCTTAGAGAAGATACTGGAGGACTATCGTGATGCAGTGAGGCAGATAGTTGGAGATGACCATTCTGATCAAGAGAAAAGCGTGGTAGATTTCAATAGTGAAAATAATAACCTTTAGATCATATAGTGGAGGTCCACATGGTTGATACTCGAGGGTCCTTACATCAAGAACAACCTAGCCAAGAAGCTCAGTGAATTATAGTTGAGGAAGGTGGGGCATCAGACTGAACTCAATGCCTTCTCCAATAAATCAAACTCAAGGATGATCATATTAATATAATAGAGATGAGAGTGGAAGAATTGATGGCAATACTATTAACATTTCAGAATCAAACACATATCCCCCAATCCACTCCTGTGAAGACTAATAGACCTTAGTTGGTAGACATCCTAGATCATCCTAAGAGTGCCACTCCAATGGATGAGGATACTGGTAGCCTACTGTGGTGTTTATTTTTGGATTCATTATGTGTGTGTATATGAGGGGACACCACACAGATCTGAGGATGTACTTATTGAGGTGATCAAGTATGACATCAAGAAATAGTGTACTATCTCAAAATATAGAAATCACTACCCTACGATGGACTTAGTCACTTAATAAGGACTCCTAAGGCATGATGGGTCTTCAAATATAATAGAGATTTTTCCCCTACTTTACATGGAAAAGTAAAGTAGGGTTTATTTAAGCTGGGTTCATTATGTTCCCTATGGAGGTAAGCCTCCATAGTTAATTACATATTAAATAAAATGAATCCCTTAAGAATACTCTTAATTAAAGTAGGTGATTATTGTCTCCAAAGAATTCAAAGATAGGACTATCAATAAATTGGTTGTATTTTAGAAAATCAAGTGGGATGGATCAAAAGGGAAGAGTTATTATTGAGACCAAAGGAGATGATTAAGGAGTGCTCGTGATGCTAGGAAGCCTAGCGAGCACTTCGATCTATCCTATGGTTGGGATTTATATGTTTGAAGTTCAGGAGATTTATTTATTTTAGTTAAAATTTTATTAGAAATCTAGGACTTATAATTCCATAATACAAGATTGTGGAAATGCATAAGAGGTGAGAATTTATGCTTGTAGCCCCAAAGGAAAATAACATCCTCGGATCCTAAATCTAGGTAGCTTTGGTGAGGGTCAAAGTATGACCTAAATCTAAGGCAAAAGTGGGTATATGGTTTACCTCCATAAGAGAGAGTAGACCACCCGACAACTGGACTTATTACTGCTTGGAGTGACAGCCAGCTAACTCCTCCTACACTTTAAATCCATGTAGGCAAGTCATATGCTTTGCAAGATGGCTGGGTTGTTATTATTTAAAAAAGAAATTAAGTTCTTAAACCCACTCCATAAGAGACTAGAGTATGAGGGGCATGAATAATGACTTAAATCTAATACAATTTTTTTATCAAATTTCATTTAGTTTGGCACTCTTTATTTTGACACATGTTATTGGATTTTGTATGCCTAAATGCATGAGAAGTTGACTATGGGCCAAATAAAAAGGGAAAGAGGTGTTCTTCCATCATAGGCTCTCAAAGGTTAAGACCATTCTATCTGGCAAAGATGGAAGCCCTCTCTTAACAAGAGTGAAACAAGATGGTTATGCATGATGTTAAACATACAACATCCATCTAAAGGGTTGCTAAATATTTTATTATCTTGATTTAATGCCTAGGTTTTTATGTGAGGTTGTGAGTTATTTTAAAATCTTAGTTATAAGTTGCTAATAGGATAGAAAATTTATTTTTTTCTTAAGAGCCTAATCACATCAAGGCCATACAACAATCACCAATCATAAATAAACTATGAAAAGGCATGCTTTTTTAATGCACAAGCTAAACAAAATATCAAACAATTTTATAAAGCTATCAGAAAAGAATAAAAGGTTGATGCAATTGGGTATTGTCGTACAACCCAAAAAGAAATGTGGGTAGCCGAGCTCTACCCTTATACAATCTAGTTTATAAAAGAATAATTACAATTAAGAATAATGAATGTATGGGGGTCTTCATTCTTCATTCTTTGTCCTTCATCTCTTCATCTTTCACAACTTCATTTTTCATCTCTTCATTTTGATTTGCTCCATCCTTTCTTCCTTTTGGTTTGATTTAGATGTTGCTTGATCCAAAGGCATCACATGATACATAAAACTTGGTCTTATAACCAATGCTCATCCTAATCTCTCAAAACACTCATCTTAATCCTAACGCAAAATTACATTAAAAGAATTAAAGTAAATCTTGCTACACCTGCAAAACAAATGTTAGCTAAACACACCATACAACCCAAGCAGTTATATGCATAATTTGGACTTAGCACCACACACATGGGTAACCAAGCCCACCTGTCCTACCTTGGGTTATGCTTAGGGGCTAAGCAACCTGCACAGCAAAATTATTTATATTTTTATTATGGTGGCTCTTTAAGCACAACCCCCTATATAAAGCATAATTAAGCTAATATCAGCCTAAAATCCATATTACGCACATACACCCTAACATCCACTCTACAACAACACATCACAAAATAAGTATACATCAAACCATACACCACCCTAACATAAAGCTAGAAATGGTGACTATGTATAATGTGTGTGCATTAAAGCTTGTGTGGTATGTCTTAACTAGGCTTTAGAGTTATAATTTGCTAAGTGTGAAGGATTTAATTTATAAAGGGTTGATTTCTCTTTAAGTGACTTAATTGATTTGAAGATTTTACTTAGTGTTTTCTTTTGTTTCATATGGTCTACACTTAATAATTAAGTGTTATAAAGAGAAGATCGAAAGAGAATCTCTCTTTCATCCCTACCTTAAGTCACTTCTAAAGCAAGTTAATTAATCAATTTTCTTTAGTGAATGGATTATGATATGTTTTAATTAATCCTAAGTTTAGGTTCACTCTAATTGACCTTATTCAATAACAAAGATATCTTAAGATTAATTAGAATGACTTACTATCACATAACACATATTCATTCATTTCTTTCCATCATGTATATCATGCATATGAGTAAATCCTAAGCATACCTATACATGCAATTTACATTTTTAGCATACTTGAATGATGGATGCAAAGAAGTGTGTTTGAAATTTAAATATTTCATTTGATTGAATTATGAATGCTTGTATTTTTTTAATAGAAAAGAGAGATTTTTCATCCATTAGCTAATTACACATTCACATATACAAAAGTTTTAAGTGAGTACGTCACCATTATTCTGCACCAGGGGCGTAAAGTACAAGAGCTACTTAGGGTTACTTAAAGCCTCACAACCCTAGGGTGTCTAGACTAATATACCACTTTTCTTAGATACATATAGATGTACAAACAACTTCAAGGATAGGAAAAATACATTCAAAAATTATATTTGATTTATTTAACTTACGATTCTTATTCATTGACCACATCATATATACATATGTATAAGAGTTTTAAGTGAGTACGATGCCATTGTTCTGCACCAGGGGTGTAAGGTATAAGACCTACTTAGGGCTACCTAAAGCCTCGTGACCCTCGGGTGTCTAGACTAATATACCACTTTTCTCAGATACATATGAATGCATAAAAAGAACCATAAGAATAAGAAGTCATATTTGATTTGATTATATGATTTATATATGTGATATGAAATTCTTCCTAAGTCTTAGCATGGAGATATATATGAGTAAATTTAGATAAATGTTATGTTCTTTTCAAATGAACTATTTCTGCACTAGGGGTATAAGGTACAAGACCTATTGGGGAGTCCAGACTAATATATCACTTTTCTTAGATACATATGAATGTATAAAAAGAACCATAAGAATAAGAAGTCATACAAGAAGTCATATTTGATTTGATTATATGATTTACATAAGTGATATGAAATTCTTCCTAAGTCTTAGCATGGATATGTATAGGAGTAGATTTAGACAAATATTATATTCTTTTCAAATGAACTATACATTTGTAAATCCCATGCAAATCCATATAAGATAAGGAAAGAGAGCTTCATATTGCAGATCTTATATTATCAACACATGAAAACTTATAGATACTTGTAATTAACATCATTCCATCTACTATAATTGATTTATGAGCTTTTAAAAATTACTTTTGATTTAATAATAATGGTAGCCATGCCTATTTTTAATTTAAATCAACACATGCAATTTGACATAAAAGAAACCATTTCATCTAGTTAATTTTAAAAGAAATGAATGCATGATTATACATGGCAAGCAACATTTAACATGATTGGGAAGAATTAAAGAAACATAAGCACATGATCTCATTCATTCCAATTAATTCCTAAGGACAATCATGCTAAATAAAGGCTACTTAAAATAAACCAAAGTTCTTTAATGAGATTTTTAATTTTGAGTTTGATTTGATTTAGGAAATGAAAGAGATTTGCTAATCCTAATCTCATTCCCCATGTGTGAGTTAATTTAATTTAATGAATAAGTAATTAGGTTGATTGTATGGTTTAATTAGGTTAGGGTATGAATTAAGCCAATTAATTAAACCTTACTTATATCACCTTAAGTTAATTAACTAATTAATAATGAGCCAATATGATATGAAACCACATGAAAAATTTACAATGCTTCTAAGAAATAGAAGGAGCCTAATTCAATTGGCTCATGATTAATTGTTAATAAAACTTAAGGGATCTCACTTAAACTACTTTTATGGTTTTCTCACACATGTGCGCTAACCATAATTTCATTATCTCCCCCTTTGGGTTATTGAACACCCAAATACCTACCCAAGATTAAATTAGAGAAATAGATTCAATTAAATTAATTAAGTTCATTAATTAACTAATTAAACCCTAATTAACCTTGACCAACCAAAATGAGATACGATTAGGGAAAGAGACAAAGAAGAGAGCCTAAGTCGCAATCCCTAAATCCTTTCAATTAGCTAATTAAGGTTCAGATATGATTTGGATTTTGATTAATCTTATTGATTACTTAATTAAGTGATGTTAATTAATTAATTATTTAAGAGGGATTCAAGAAGACTTAAAGAAAATATTGGAAGAGGGAGTCCTGATCCATTTCCCTAGACTTCATCATCATTAACAGATGTTAATTAGCTTAATTGATTGATTAATTTACTATTCATTTGCTTAATTATCATTAATTATATTAAGAAAGTGATTAAGGCTTAATCAATTAGTTTCCTTAATTAACCAAACAATAAATCCCAAAAAATAGGGGAGGCAGAGGTCATCCCCCTAAACATGCATAGAATGTTTGAGATTAATTTGATGATTAATTAGAGAGTAATTAGGTTAATTACATTTCTAATTAAACTTTAATTAAGCTAAATCCACTATTTAAAATCAATTAATAATAATTTTCCTGGATTCTACTCTAAAATATCTTTAAAATGAGCCTAAGTTTTGTATTTTTTAGATTTTTCTAGAGTTAGTTATGAATTTAAGAAGTTTCAGAATTAAAAACTAATTAATTAGCCCTAATTAGAGCCTTAATCCCATCGGGCAACGTGACAACTGATGCGGCGTGCTTTCCACCTAGCATGACGGGATTCACTATTTAATTGTCACATCTGAATGCTAACTCGGATGGTGGCGCATGCGGTAACTTCATGGACCGTCCGATCTAAGATTGAACAACCACCATTAAACTTGTAGTTTCAA
Organism: Cymbidium sinense; assembly: GCA_021442155.1. NCBI lineage: Eukaryota > Viridiplantae > Streptophyta > Magnoliopsida > Asparagales > Orchidaceae > Cymbidium > Cymbidium sinense. The sequence continues at coordinate 27,219,531 of CM038228.1, read as the reverse complement.
GGGATTAATCAGGAGCTCTAAGCTTGATCTGATTAAGACCATCCATTCTGATCATGCGGGATGGATGGTCCATGATCTATCTCCTCCCGAGCATTGAGCAATGGCTATCGTCCATCGATCGCTACTCGATCCGAGCTCACCCGAGCTCAGATGGAGATGAAAATGATCCCACATCTTCGGGGAAGCACAATAATCAAATCTAAGGGTGGAAATTGCATGACATTGAAATTTCTTTAACAAAAGACTAAGCTATTTTCAATCAAGGATCGATTTTAATGGCATACCTCATCGGAGCTTATGATTGGCAGTTCTAACAATTGAGGAAGCTTCAATTGGTAGAAACAAAGCTCTATTAAGCTGCACAAGCTTTTATTTGGTGTAGTTGGCTTGGAAGACCAATCCACTAGATGTAGGTGGCCGGGCTTGATCAAAATCTACCCTCCGATTGTCGAGAAGCTTAGGAAAGGATTTGATCTTGCTCATTTTTCTCCAAGGATGGTGTGTGTATTCTTCCGAATAATACCCTCTCTCTCAAAATTACGCTTCACCACTGGATTTGTTCAATGAATTTTGATATCCACAATCCATGCGACTTTGATTCTATCAAATAAAGTTGATCAAAGATAAATGCCTAGTATCACCAATCTTCTAACTGTAGAGCCTCTAATTCTCTGATCAACTCTGACTTTTGAGTAATAATCCAACTGGCATTTCCCATGGATTTATGACTTAATGCATCAGCCACCACATTAGCTTTGCCTGGACAATATTGGATATTACAGTGTGTGCAAAGCTAATTGCACTTTGGTGGTGGTTTGAGGAAATGGTAATCGAAGGTGGCCTCACCTATTTATTTTGGGGAGCTTGGGAAGGCTTGGAAATCACTCTGGGAACTCTCTCCTTGACTGCTAGGGTTGAATTGAGTGTGAGTGTCTGAGTTTGAGTGAGAATGAGGAGGGTATACACCCTCATTCCTTGGATTGGACGGTCACAACTTCTTTGGCTTCTTCTTGTTCAAATGACCAAATTAGAGGTTAGTTGAGGTCCTTGGGTGCATGATGTGGCTCGATTTTGTTGGGTAAGGATGTGGAGGTGGCTGCCAAGGGAGGATGTGCTTGTCCTTGGTGGTTTAGAAAGCTCCAATGGGGATGGTGAGGTGATTTCACCTCCCCATGGATCATGGCTGACCCAACCACCTTTAGGTCAGGTCAACCATGGTCTAAAGTGCCTAAGTTGACTTATGAATAGGTGTCAAATGGATAGGGGGAGTAAATGACCCAATGAGCATATGTTTTATCTCATGGGGTGCCCTAAACCCAAGGAAAAAATGGTTATTTGGCTATGGGTTTGATTTAAATAGATTTGGGATGGGTTAAAAGTGGATTAGCCTAAATTTCAAGTGGTTTGGAGTTTATTTGATTCAATTTGGCTTGATTTGACCTATTTAGGTCAAATTCAAATAGGTTGGGTCAAGTTGACCAATTGGTCAAATTGGGTCAAACCAAGGGTTGGGTCAAGTTTACATGACCAATTAGAGTGTATTGGTGTCATTGGTTTGATTCAATTTACTTTGGATTTGATTATGGCTCATTTGGGTTCATATAGGTCAAATGGGTCAAGTTGACCAATTTGACCAATTTGATGGAATTGGGTTAGGTTAGGAGTTGAGTCAAGTTCATTTGACTAATTGGAAATAATTGTAGGCTTTGGATTGGTTTAATTTGGAATTAATTTGGATTTTGGCTAACTTAGACCTTTAGGTCAATTTGGGTAAGTTAGGTGAAGTTGACCAATTGGTCAAATTAGGCTCAATAATAATTTTGGTCAATTTCAAAGTGATTTGGAATGAACTTGAGCCATTGGTTATAATCAATTTTGGTTGGGTTGTGATTTGACCTATTTTGGATTTTTAGGCCAATTTGGGACAACTTGGGTCAAATGGCCAATTAGGCTTGGTTTGACACAATTAGGGGTTTGGTCATGTTCAATCATTGATTATGAATGCATTTGAATCAATGGTTTTAATCAATTTATCCTGTGGTGGATTTTGGCTAGTTTGGGTTACATTTGAGTTTAGTGTTGACTTGGTCAACAGGCTAGGTTTACATGGTTTGACCCAATTCAAGACAATTGATTAACCTAGGATGATTTTTGATTATATTGTGAGGATTGGATGGGCTTAGTTCAATCCAATTTGGGTTGAATTAGATCTTGGCTCAAAAAGGTTTTTTAGGTCACTTTGGGTTAAGTGGACCTAAATGGGTTAATTGGCTTGATCATGGCTTGATTCAAGTTTAGTTATATTGATAAATGAGATTGAGATGGAAATATAAATCCAATTGCAAGTGATTTGGATCCATATGGATTTTGGTTCATATGATAATTTCAACCAAAAGGGTCAATCATGGACTTGACTTGGATTGACATGGGATTGGTTTGATAATGATGATTTATTTTTATATTTAGGTCAATGATTGTAGGAATGATTGAATTATGAAGAAATCCAAGAGTTTTGATTTGGTTTGAATAGGATTTGACCGAGTTCAATGATTTGGCTTAAAAGAGTATAAATTGGATTTTGGTTTGATTTTGGAATTTTTTTGGCTCTTTGAATTTATACTCCATTTATATTTAGAAATATAAAGGAATATATAAATGATTCATGAAAAAATCACTTAGGTTTGGAGTAATTTGGATTTGGTTAAGGCTAAGTCCATAAGATGAAATCAAAGGGCTTAGGAAAGATTTTAGAATTTGAATTCAATCACGGGTTTCAGTTAGTTGGTTTGGAATTGATTTATGATTTGGATTTTGAATTTGAATTTTAATTTAAGGTTTAGTTTGGAAGAAGGAAGCAAGGATCGGGTTGAATGCTATAGGGTAGGCAAGTATTCTTAACTCTTTAAGGCATACCCTAGTCCTATGGCTAAACTATCTAAGTTTCTAGGCTTAGGTTAAGTGTTCACCTAATCACTAGAAGTGTCTTAAGACTAAGAAGTTCTTAGTGTCTATGAGAGTCCTAGATCTATGATAAAGAAGTTGAGAGCTCACTCCAAAAGTCAGGTCAACACCTACATAGGAAGATAGCTGATAGCACCTTCATTTATGATAAGAATATCAAGTACATGGTAGAACATCAAGTGAAAGAAGCATTGGAGCAAGCCTATGGGAGGTCATCGGTTCTAAAGGGTAGACCTTACCCAGAGGAATTTGATGTAATTCAATACCCTAAGAGTTTTATGCCACCATCCTTCAAGGTATTTGATGGCAGTGGAAATCCTAGACATCATATAACACACTTTAGGGACAATTGTTGCAACATCGATGGCAGTGATGCTCTACTCTTTAGGTAGTTTGTCAGTAGCCTTTTTGGAGTTTCTTTTGATTGGTACACTAAACTGCTCAATATTTTGGTGAAGTCTTTTGTAGAGTTAGAATAGATTTTTATTAAGAAAAATCAGAGGAACCCAATAGAGAGTAATTGTAGGGGACCTTATTGTAAAAAAATAAAAATCCAATGAGTCCCTTGTTGATTATATTCTTAGGTGGAAAAACCTAAGTATGAAATGTGAAACACAGCTACAAGAATAGCATGCCATTAAAATTCTTCTTATGAATATTTATGGCTTAGTTATTTTCATGCTTAAGGGCTTCACTATTAAGACATTTGAGAAGCTAATCAACAAGGCAGCCAATCTACAAGAGGAAGCCAAGCAGTTACCCTTCTCAGACCAATCATTGAAGTCCAACCCTTAGAAGGTATTTGAGAAGAATCCAGAGGTTGTAGTGGCATTATATAAGGGGAAACATCTAGTGAGTGCTCAGGTTGAGAGGCTTAGAGTTTAGTAGCCTCCACTTCCACCTCCTCTTCCACCTCCTCCTCCACTACCTCAATCACCACAAAGGCTACCTCAGTAGCCTATACAATATCGACATCAGTATCCTCCACTAGGTAGCTACTATTCATGTACTCATGCTGACAAACTCAATAAGACATATTCATTCAAGAGGGAGGTAGTTAGGAAAATCATTAAAAATCTTCTTAAGAAGCCTTACTTTCAACTACTCTAGCCTAAAACCCAAAAAAGTGGGTAAAAATGATGATCCTAACTACTGTCTCTACCACTACATGCTAGGCCATGTCTTAAAGGATTACTTTATATTCAAGTATTGGCTCAAGTATAGCTACAAGTTAGGAGCCATAGTGATCCTTAAAGAATACTTAGTGGAACAACCTTCTAGTTCCATTAAAGTAATCATTGGGGAGACATTTGATCCTCTCAAGATAAAGGAAGGTTGGGATATCTCTCTATCCTGCACCTCTAGAAAGATCATCTCTAAAATCAAGAAACTTTATCTACAGGTTGCCTAACTCAGCTTAGACCTCTAATACCAAGGAAGGTCTGTGAGTTGTGAAGAACAACTCAGGGAGGGTAGAAGCCCAACAGTAACAACAACAACCACCACTTGCTCGGGATAGTTCCATAGCACCACTACCATCTAAATCTAGCATTCTCTCTTCTACCATTGCAGATACCACATCTACCAACTTTGCCACCACCAACAGGAGTGTTATATCAGCAGATGAGGGCACTTAGCCACTCAAGCCACTTACTTGCTCAACTATTATCATGTACCTCCCAAACTAAAGAAATTAATGAAGAATATTAATTTGACTTCCATCTTGTCTTCTTTTGATGACCTCAGTGATTTTATGCTTATTAATGGCTCTCGAAGTCATAATAATAATAATTTAAATGTTTCCAATCAATTCCATTTTGATTCAAAAATATAATACCCTCTTCTGAATCTCTAGGTCCACCACTTGACATAGATTTGGAGTTATCTAACTCTGATGATCCTTTAGGAGAAGTTGTAAGTATACTCGCTAAGCAGGTATAACTTTCACAAGCTCCTCATCATAAGAATTTATTGAAGTTAACCTCTCTAGTGGCAAAGTTCTACCTCTTATGGTAGTACCTCAAGATAAGGGTAAACAGGTCATTGGTTCTAGTGAGTAGATAGCCCCTCCACAAGATGCTCCACCCTTGGATATGCTTATGGAGGACCAACCCAAAGTTGAATATAACATCCTGGCGCAACTTAGAAAGTTGTCAGCTAAGCTAAGCATATACATCACCCTGGTTTTATCTAAAGAAATGAGGGAGTCACTAATCAAAGCATTACTTGAACCCGACATATGCTTAGCTCAGCTGTTTCCTACTGATATAGTTATAGAGGATGCATGTTTTTCAAAAGAGGTCCTATGATTCACCTTCTCAAATGAAGACCAACTATTAGGGGTAATATAGTACAACCACCCCCTCTATATTACAGTGGATGTTGGCAAGTTCAAGTTATCTAGAGTGTTGGTTAATCTAGGCACATTAGGGAATATTATGAACCGAAGAACCATTGCCTACTTGAGGATTGACATCTCAAAAATTTAATTTGAGAAGATAATATTGAAAGGATTCAATGAACAAGGTGAGAGGGCCTTAGGCTCCATAATGTTACCATTAGAAATAGATAATTGGAAGACTGAGGCCAAGATTCACATAATAGACTCAGACATATATTTCAATGCTTTGCCAAAGTGACCTTGGATTTAGAAGAACAACATGGTTCCATCCTTCTTACATCAGTGCATCAAGTTCATCAGGGATGGGATTAAACATTATGTCAAAAGAGATCTCAAGCCATTAATAATACATGAGTTTGGGATTTATGAGGATGCAACCTATTACCACCCTAAGAAATAAAATGTCTTCTCTTGTTAACTTAATCAAAATGAAAAAGAAAATGAAAAGATAAAAAAGAAAGAAAAGAAAAAGTAAAAGATAATAAAAAAGAAAAGAAAAGGGAGTGAGAAAAAGATATTCAGGATGAAATATAGCTTGAGATTAAATTCCACCCATAGTTCATCACTCCATCCAAACAATTGGGTAAAATGACTCAACCTCACCAGGATGAGAAAGAGGCAAGTCTAGAGGAAATCTTAGAGGTGGTAGGCCTCTATACCTACCACAAATTAGGAGATTTATTACAGCATCTAGGAGTACACCTTCCATTTATATAGACTTAGAATGTAGTTTAAAGAATGAGTCCTATGTAGTGAGCACACTAGCTACCTCTCTACATCAGTAGACTCAGTTGGAAGTGTCACTAGAGCTTGATAATGATAAAGACTGAGTCCCCAAGCAAAGCATGAGTGTATCTGAGCACTCTTTATATGAAACCATCAGACAACATGTGAGCACTTTAGCTCAAACCACATTAAATCATATGATGAGATTTGTTTAGAAACTTTAGATAATCTAGATGATATTCATGTTAAAGATGCACCCCTAGAATTCAAAGAAGAAATCAAATCAACTATCGACAAGCTCAAAGAAATTAACTTGGGGAATGAAGATAATCTACGCCTAACATACATTAGTTCCTTATTGAATGAATATGAAACCAATGACTTAGTTAGGCTACTCACTAAGTTTAAGGACTGCTTTGCATGGAGCTATGAAGAAATGCACATATTCTCCTAAGTTGTAGTTCATAAACTACAAATATAGCCTGACGTTAACCCCATCAATCAGGCTCCTAGACACATGTGATTGGATATTGAACAACAAGTTATTTCTAAAATTAAGAAACTGATCAATGATGGTTTCATCTAGTAAGAAAAGCATCCTACTTGATTAGCTAGTGTCATCCAAATTAAAAAGAAGAATGACCAAATTCACATATGTGTCATGTTTAGGGATCTAAATAAGGTGTGTCAAAAAGATAAATTTCCACTACCAATACCATAACTGATGGTGGACATTGCCTCATCTCGTGCGATCTTCTCTTTCATGGATGATTCATCTGAATATAAGCAAATCAAGATGACACTTGAAGATAAAAAGAACACTACCTTCATAACCATGATCAAAATTTATTATTATCAGGTCATGACTTTTGGCGTCAAAAATGCTGGCGCTACATATCAATGAGCCATGACTGAATCTTTAATGAATTCATTCACCACCAAGTTGAGTGCTACGTCGATGATCTCATGGCCAAATGTTAAAAAAAAGGAAGTCCATCTCTTTTACTTGAGAGTAGTTTTCAAGCAGTTGAGGCAATATAACTTTAAAATGAACCCTCTACAAAAATTGACAAGTTAGGAAAAAAAGTTCGAAAACAAAAATTAATCTACAAATGACTTCAATAAGCTCATGCTTTAGTAAGTCAAACATTGATGACTTAATAAAGCTATTCTTAGAGCTTAAGAACTATTTTATCTAAACCTAAAATAAAATGTTTCCTTTGTCTCCAAATGTAACAGTTTATAACTTCAAGATTAAGCTTAATATCATTTCAACAAGCTAAGCTTTTGACATATGTGACTAGACATAAAAAAAAGTAAGATGTTGCTAAATTTAAAGTTGGTCAATGATGGCTTTACATGGGAAGAAAATATTTTTCTTGGCTAACATCATCACAACAAAAAGAATAAAAATAAAAATGAAAGAAAAGGGTCAAATCCCCATGTGTCAAATCTTGAGACTCGAATAAGGCTTTATCTTAAAGATGGGTTCCTATTACTTATACCTGACTTCAGAATTGATAAAGCTTCTAAACATAAGAATATCCCCATCCAGGGGTGACTTATCTAACTATAATTAATTCAAAAAAATAGTTAAAAAAAATAAGAAAAGAACACGACATTCAGAATCCCTATTAGGATATTCTGATATATGCTCATATTATTTAGTCTCAAAATGTTAGGATAATTTACTAAAAGATCATGATCAAGACTTTTGATAGCTTCAATCTTAATTAGGTGAAGTGTTATATTAACAATCTTGCCAAAAAAAAAAAAAAGAGAGAGAAAAGAAATTTTTTTACTACTTGAAAATGATCATATCACTATAAGCAGATCCCTAAATTATACCTTTGAGGTAATTTCAGAGAACTTCTATTAGAATTTAGAAGGATCAAAGGTAAACAAACAAATATATAAATAATTAAATTTATCTATGAAATATAATTCAAAGAAGTCCGTAAAGAATGATAATCTAACTTTAGAAAATTTATTTCAAAAATATCAAGAGATTATTAATCTCTCAAACAACTCAACCCTCTATATATCTTTATTGATTAGTGATAAAAAGAATAAAATAAAATATTAAATAAATAAAACTTTGAGAGAATTTAAGATCATGTTTATCTTGATTCTCATTCAAACTTGAAAATTATGTCTGTTATAGCTTTAATGAAATCTCTTAACCTTTATTGAATTCAAATCAATAAAGAAATAAAGAAAAGGCCTTATAAACTGTAGATTCTTAAATCAATAAATGAAATAAAATAAATATGAATTGTAGCTTGACTGACTTATGTCAATAAAGAAAACAAAAAAAATAAATACCATATAAGCTACATATTCATTAGAAATTAAATATCCATCATTTGGGAAGAATTGTTTGACATTGGTTTTTGTTGCCCAAGAATTTGAAAGTCACATGCAAGCTCAAAAAGTAAATCTCTCAAGTTGATACCATATGATGTCTTGTATAAAGTAGATTAAACATATAACATGGCCATATGTAACTTTGTGATGATAAAACAAATGATGAATTTTTTTTTCCTATGGAATTTGCATATTATACATTGGGTCCAAAATATGCCCAAATCATTCTTCAAAATATACTTCAACTCTTTGAAATCTTCTTCACTCAACTTTTTTATGTCTAAGAAGCATTAGTGAAACCAAGGAATGAGAGCAAGATATTCCAACACCTCTCACTAGTTAGACTAATCAGGTTGGGATTAAATCTATGTGACTCCTACTTATAGTGAAAAGACTTTAGGATAGAAGTTAAGTCACCAAGACCCCTTTTCCTCACTCATGTTATCTATAGGTTAGGAGAAAACCCTTCGTGGCACCTTTCCAATGCGTATCTTGAGTTGGGAGCAAGCCCTCCATGGCACCCTTCTCTTGTCTTTCTTGGGTTTGGAGTAAGCCTTTGTGCATCATTCTCATAAGTTTGGAGCAAGCCTTTCATGGAATCATTCCTGCTATTCATAGAATAAAATTAAGTCACTAAGACCCCTTTCCTATGAACTAGACTATTTAGGTTAGGATTAAGTCATCAAGACTATTTTCTATTAGTCAAACTTAAGGTTAGGATTAAGTCATCAAGACCCCTTTCCTCCATTTTAACTACTTAAGTTGGATTAAGCCATTAAAGCCCCATCTTAATAGTTAACCAAAAAGGACTAAGTCCCTTAATAGGTATCTTTCAGAAGATAAGGATAGGATTAAGTCATTAAGACCCCTTCATGTCAAATAGACTATATGGTTAAGATTAAGTCATTAAAGGTCCATTTTCCTCTTTGTAGCTATTTAAGAAGTAATTAAGCCATTGAAGGCCCCTTCTCAATAGCTAATCAAATAAGAGTCTGTCCCTTAGCAGGCATCCTTATAAGGATAGGATTTAAGTCATTGACCCCTTTACTTCTCAAGCTATTCAGGTTGGAATTAATCCATTGAAGGCTCCTTCCTATTATATTATAATTTAAGTCCTTGTGGCCCCTTTTCTAGTTCAAAACAAAAGAAATTAAGCAGTGAAAATAAGCCATTGAAGGCCCCATTCCAATGAACTATTCAAATTAGGAATTAAGTCCATGTGATCCATGCCTATTAGTCAAAACCATAAGGCTTAGGAATTAAGCTATTGAAAGTTCATCTTTCCTAGCTCAACTATTTAGGTTAAAATTAAGTCATTAAAGACCCTTCTTAATAGCTAACCATACAAGAGTAAATCCCCTAGTGGTATCTTTCATTGGTTAAAATTCACATAGTTTGGTTAGAGTAATTATCCATGTTGGCATCCTCTCCAACTATTACCTCTAGAAAGGAATAAGTATCCATAGTGGCATCCTTTCTAGAAAAAGAAACCTTTAAGGTCTTCCTATAGATCCTCTTTTTAGAATTGGTCAGTCATTTAGACCGCCTCCTTGCTAATCTCATTTAAAAAGGTATGAGTCCAAATGCTTTATTTCTAAGTTAGGTGTTGAAAATTTATTGTACTTAGAATGAAAATAAGTCCCTTGAAGGCATCCTCTCTGACTACCATGATTGTGTTAGGATTAGATTCATCATTGAATCTATTTTTATTAACATTTATAGCCTTCTTGAAACTTAGTGGATCTAAGTTTCAAAGAATAAATAATTCTAAATTAAAACAAATTTAGCCATATTTTTGCCTATATTTTATAATAAAATTCAATAAAATCTCAAATTAAAATGAATTCAAAACTAAATCCAAATCTAAACTCTTCCAAGCTTATGCTTGTGATTTTGTTGACTAGTTTGGTCAATGCCAATATATGTAGTGTACTCTAGTTAGTCCACTACATATATTAGGGGTCCATATATTGACCTCATTTTTGGATGAGGTTAAGATCATTTATAAAACAAATAATTAAAAAATTTATTCCTAAATTAGAAGCATCCTGACTTAAGCACTTTGATCAGTATTGTTAGTGATCTAGTGCATCCTTTTAGGATTTGACTTAACCTAATAAGATTAGGTGGATCTAAATCCAACCCATATTTAAATAAATAATTGACGTGAAAACATTCAAATTGAAAACATAAATCCAATTGAGATTAAGCTAAAGAAATTTGGTAGACTAACCCAACTACCCTACTTAAGCTCAAAACCACTCAAATCCAAAGAAGATCTAATTAAATCAAAACAAACTCAATTAAAATCAAACAAAAAGTATAAAAGCATTGCATGAATATAAATGGAATCAAAACCAAATGAAAGTCAACCACTGAACATAGGGTTGAATCTTGTGGTCCTTCTAAGTCAAAGATCAATCCAATATAATTTGAAAAATTAAATCATTCCAAAGGTTAAAAATAATTAAATAAACATATTTAAATGTGAATCAAATGAATCTAGAACTAATAAGGCCTAAAATGGGCTAATTATTTCACTTTGCCTAAATGTGCCTAAATGGATCTTATTAAATTCAAACCCAAATCAAATTAAAATCAACCCAAATTGAATGTCCAAAATCATATGGAAATCATAATTAAGCATAATTCAACTAAAGGTAAGATGTGAATGGAAGGTGGCATTAAACTCTACTTCCTTCCTTAAGCTTTTTTCTTTTTTCTTTTGATATTATTTTTATTTTTCTTTTTCTTTTCTTTTCCTTTTCATTGATGTTACTTTATACATCATAAGAGTATATATTTTGCTTTTTAAGGAGGTAGTAGGCTACATTTTCATATATCCCAATCTTGTGCACTGAGAATGGCTTTAAATCACCCTTAATGCAGCACTCTAAGCCACTGCGCATGAACTTGATGCACTTATGGAGTGAGTATGGCACCATATTATTCTCATGTACCCAGGTTCTTCCTAGCAAAGTTTTGAAAGATCTACCTGAAGTTATAATGTGAAATTTTTCCTCAGTCTTTAAATCACCAATCTGTAATACTAGTATAATTGAGCTTATGGCTCTCTTACCCTATTCATTGAATCCTTTCAGCATCATCTATCAGAAATAAGCTTAGTGATGTTGATCTTCAAGTAGGAAAGGGTTCTTAAACTCATGATGCTGACCAATGCACCTAGGTCAACAAGTACTATAGGCAATCTAATGCTATTTATGTTTATTGAAATGTAAAGTGGGTGATTATGATCGGTAGTTCCTAGGATAAAATATTGATCTGAGAAGGCAACTCTCGAAGCCTCTTTAAAGTAGCATGTCTCTTCTTCATTTGTGGAAGTAGTGGTCAGCTAAGCTAAGTATATCTCAAGATCTAGAAAAGCCTTGATCAAGGACTCCTTCATCTCCTTAGATAAGATAAGGGCTTCATATATGTTTAGCTTAGCTGGCAACTTTCTAAGATGGGCTAGGATGTTATAGCCAATCATGGGCTAATTATCCACAAGCATGTCCTGTGCTGGAACATCTTATGGAAAGTCTATTTGTTCACTGAAATAATTGCTTATTTTCCATTATGTTGAGGTACCATCCTAGGAGGTAGAACTCTACTACTACAAAGGCTAACTTTTATAATTTATTCTATGGTAGGAATCATAGTTGTGTCTACTTACTCATCAGGGGCATCAAAAGCTTCTCCTAATGGATCTTCAAAGTTAGATGACTCTAACTCTATCTCAATAGGGGCTCCCTAATGATTTAGGAAAGGGATGCCACAATCAGAGTCGAAGTCATTATATGAAAAGATTTGATCAAAATTATTTTGGTTATTAATATTTAGAGAGTTTTTATTAGGATTAAGATTATTAGAGTTGTTTTTATCATGAAGAAATAAGATGTAAGCATAATTCTTTTTATTGCTTTGTTTTCCTTTAGTGATAATAATTAAATTTTATATAAAGTAAGTGGCATGAGTGGCTTTACACTCCCATCTGCAGATACTATGCTCTTAGAAATAGAGGGGGTAGCAGTGGTAAGCGATGATCCTACTATTATATCTCGGGTCTGCACTGGCTACTTATACTCAACATCCCCCATCTCTGAGTTAGCCTTCGCAACTCACAAACCTACTAGGGGTGTGGAGGTTTGAGGTGGTTCAGGTACCTTTAGAGAAAATTTTGTCACTTTAGAAATAATTTTGCAAGAGGTTCGAGATATAAAAAAATATCCTTACCTTTTTCAACTTCAAGAGAATCGAATGATTCCCGAGATTACTTTAATAAAACTAATTGCATATTCTACCAAGTATTCTTTGGGTATCACTATGGCTCTAGACTTATAACTTTGTTGCCAATTCTTAAAGGTATTGCAATCCTCTAAGATGTGTCCAAGCATGTGGTGGAAGGGGCAAAAATTAGGATAATCACTTTTTCCCACTTCCTCTGGTCTCCGGGTTTTAATAGCTAGAAATTAGGCTTATTGATGAGATTCTTGAAAATTTTATGATGACCTCTCTCTTGAATAAACAAGACTGTTTATTTTTTTTAAATAAGAGGGTAGAACGTAGTTATTCGATTGCTGATAGGGTTATTAGTATCACTGAGGTTGTTGACGGTGAAGAGGTGGAAATGGAGGTGGAAGTGGAGGTGGTTGGGACATAAGTCTCTTGGGTTGGACCTGCATGGACTGTTTCCCTTTGTCAACTACAGAGACTATCCCAGGTCTTTTCTCTAACATCTTTTATGGATTTGACTTATAAGACTAATATAAAAATGATAATTACTTGGCTTTGTTGACCTCACTTTTGGAGTGAGGATTGATCCCTCCCATCTTAGATTTAGGAGCCTTCTAGACACTTAGACTTCCTTAGTTCTAGGACACTTCTAGTGATTAAAGGAACACTAAACTTTGGCCTAAAGACTTATAGGGCATAACCCTAAGCCTAGAGTTTACCTTAAGACAAGTAAACTTCACCTACCCTAGGGCCTAAACTAAGACTCATGCCCATCAACTCATCCAAAATTGAGCTCATGTGATAGGAGCTAAACCAACTCAAACCTATTCATTCAATCTTAATTGAATTTAGTCTTCCAATACAAGCTCCAAACCAAATTAACTTGGGCCTTAACCCAAGTTAACCCACCACGATCCTATAACTCCATTCAAGCAAACTAAACTCAATTTGGTTTTCTCAATCACTCTAATTATTTAATAGATTATTTCAAACTACTCCAACACTTACAATCAAGCTCATTGAACCAAGTGAATTTGATCAACCCAAGTTAGCCCATTTGACCTAAAAGGTTCAAATGAGCCAAACCCAATTAAGCCCAAATAAATTGCAATCAAAGCCACAAATCAACCTCAAATTCATCATTGAACACATCCCAACCATCTATAACTCTAATTGGTCTGAGTTTACTTGACCAATTCACTTGATCCAAAGTACCTTAAAGGACTAATTAAGCCAAACTCCAATCAAGTTCCCATTGGATCAAACCAAGCCATCCAATATCTTCATTGATGATTGTAGGTTATTAAACACTCCAATTAATAATCACAACCCAATCAAGACAAATCTTTGACTCAAATTTGAAACTAATTAGTCAAAATTGAATATTGAACATGGTCCAAATTACTAGACCTAATTAAACCAACCAATTCAAACCTTAACCCAATTTAAACCCAAACACCTAAAACCATAACCAAATCAAAATCTCAATCAAAAAATCAATTGAAAACTACCTTATATTTGAAAATCCCCAAATTAAAATTGAAAACCAACCCAAAATTCCAAAACACCACGACCAACCAATAAAATGGTCAAATATCAATAAATAAATACAAGACAAAACTACCCACTAAACTTGGCATGACTCATCCTTAGGTCACCATGGGCATGCCCAAGTGGGCCCAACCCATGGTGGAACCAGTTTGGGTCAAACTCATTGAACCAAGCCTCCAAATGAGAGAAAATCCCCATTTAGAAGGGTTCTCCAACACCCCGCCCCTTGGCAGCCACCTTTGGCATTTCTTTGTCAAAGGATCACTGACCCAACCTAACCCAAAAATGTTGGGCTTAGCATTTGGATGAGAGAGGATGAGTTCACCCATGGGAAACCATTGGTCCACCTAAGGAGGAGTGTACACCTCATGGAAGTCTGCTACACTCCCTTAGCCTCTCATAGTCATCCATCTTAGCAGTTCCCTACCACCTCCACCTACCTACTCCAGCTAGATGGTTGCCAAAGGCTGAACAAATCCTAGCCTTTAGTTTAGTTGGAAGGAGTATTTACTCCTCATCCATTCAAACTCAACACAGAGCTTCTTTAGAGCATTCTGCATAATCTCATACCCTCTCCCAAGCTTTTCGTGCACACAATTGCCGACGAGACCAACTCCTAATTGCACCAGAGAGCTCTATCCATCCAAACTCCTCAAAACTTTACCAAACTCAAATTAACTCTTCCCACACCTTCACCTCACTCCAACAAGCCAAAATGAATTATTTTTTGAGCGATTCGACCATGGAAGACATCCCTAGACTAACTCCTGCGAGCTTTACGGTAGCCTTTGGTCCCCCAATTAATTGGCGAGGAGGCAGCTCAAGATCTTCTCAATGGGGCTTCATCTCTTTAAGATGAAGCTACCTCTATCGATAAATCGCTAGTATATAGCTCTAGCAAGGTAAAAATTTGGCAACTGTAGTCTTGGCCTCTAGGTATTGGTCTTTTTTGAAGTGAATTGTGTTTTCATGTGATCTCCACTATAGGATCCACCTAGATTTATTCCCTGATCATATTAGAGTCAATTTTTCCAGTAAATGAGCTCCAACGAGTTTAGATCGAGTGCCAGAAGGTAGACGGTGTCCATCTTCTCGTGCTCGCGGGATGATGGATCACCAGTTGTCCATTCTGCATGATTAGAATGGACTATCATGATTAATCATGTAAGAAATCTTAATTTAATTCCTTCAAAATCAAGGGATTAATTTCGATCATCCAACCGAGATCGTATGACTTAGATAAAATCGCATCCACCATCACTGAGGCAGCTGTCGCATCGGATGATTTAAGTAGTCAATACTATGGTGCCATATGGAAAGCATTGTTGTGTCAGTATCCACGTGGCTCTAATTTTTAAAGAATTAATTAAGGATTTAAAATATAATTAAATGGCTAAAACCTCAAAAAAATCATAACTAATTGTAAGAAAATTCAAAAAAATACAAACAAACTTATTTTGGAAAGCTTTGATAGAGGAGAATTTAATAAAAATAAAATCTCTAATTAACACCTAATGAATAGAGCTTAATTAAAGTTTGAAGCTCAAGATAATTACCTTAATTAAGACCAAATTACTTGGCTAATTAATTCCAAATTTGGTGGGATAATTTTATGGGATGTCCTCTGCCTCTCATAATTTTTTTGGAATTATGTGCAATTTGGCTCGAAGAATTTTGAATTTTAACCTTAATTATCCTCTTTAATTAATTAAATGATTATTAAAATTAATGAACAATAAAAATTAAGCAATTAATATTAATTAATCAATGTAAACAATTAGTATGGAAGGAGAATAATTAGACTCCCCTTTCTTAATTATTTTTTCAGGCATACTTTCTTAAGAGGGTTAATTAATGTGTTTAATAATTAAGGAGTAATTAAGAAGAATTAATAATAAAGAAAATAAAAAAAGATTGAAATTGAATTAGATAACTCAAGTGCAACCCATTAATCCCTTTATGTGTTTAATAGCATAAAGTCATTAAAGCCATCCTTAATGATTAATTTAAATAATTCCAAAACCTTAGACAATCATACTTCCGAAGCTTAACCAAGATATACCACACTAAAACCTTAGCACACACATTATAATGCTAAGTCACCGATTCTAATATTAAGTTAGGCCGATGTATGCTATGGTGATGTGTTTTATTTTATGATGTAATATTTTAGACTGGATGTTAGTATTATTTATGCATAAACTGGATGTTAGGTCATTAGTAGCCTAATGATATTTTATGTAGGGGATTGTGTTAAAGGGGTCACTATATAATAAATAAATATAAATGTTCTTGCTTGTAGGTGTCTCCTATTCCCCTAAGCATAATCCAATTAAGACACATAAGCTTGACTACCTAAGTGCAGGGTGCTAAGTCTAAATATATGAAATATAATTGCTTGGCATGTATGCTTGTTTAGTTAATGTCTATTTTACAGGTGTAATTAGATTTATTTTTCATAAAAATGTAACTTTTGTAATAGGATTAGAATTAGTGCTATGGGGTTTAGGATGAGCAGTGGTTAGAAGGCAAGGACTTAGGAGGCCCTATGAAGCCTGGAGCGAGCTAATCCAAAGGAAGAAAGAAGAACAAGAATTGATGATCCCCATAGAATTTATTTTAATTATAAAATTCAATTGTAATCCGGGTTGTATAAGGGTAGAGCTCCACTACACAACTTGTTCTCTTTTCTAGGGTGTACAGTGGTACCCGGCCGCATTGACCTTTTATTCTTTTATGAAATTTAAATGTTTGATTATTGTGTTTAGTTTGTGCAATAGAAATGACATGCTTTTCTTAAGTTTCTTAAAGTTTGATGGTTTGATGTGTGGCTTGAATGTGGTAGGCTCTTTAGGGTAAAAATTAAATTTTATACCCTCTCTAAGTAACTCATAACTAAATTTGAGTATAATTCGTAACGTCACTCTAAAGCCTAAGTATATAATCAAGATAATGAAAGATTTAGCAACCCCTTAATTCAATGATTGTATGCTATAACATGGGATATGCTTGACATTTGAGACTGATCCCTTATAGTGGAGAACACCTCTTTTAATTGATTTAGCCCATGAATTAATTTAATCATGCATGTAGGCATAATTTTTCCAAGCCTTGGTCTAAAAATAAACGTGACAAATAATTTTAAAAACTTATAAATTTTTAACATTACTCATAGTTATGTTTGCATACCAAATATTATCTACTCTCTTAGGGAGTGAGTTTAGGATTCTAGCTTTCTTTTTAAATAAATAATAGCCTAACTTTCTTGCATTTACATAAGACTAGCTTATATGATTTTAAGTGTAGTAAGTGTTAGCTGGCAACTACTCGAGGTTTGTAAGTCCAGAAGAGTTGGGACATGTTCATTCTCTCTTGTAGAGGTGAACCACTGTATCCCACTTTTCATGAGTAGAGTTAGGTCGAGCTCTTGGCTTATGCTATAACACTCTAGATTTAGGTTTTGAGGCTATTCATTTCTCTTTTTCTATGGGCACAAGTCCTCACCTCTTAGGCATTTCCATAATCTTGTATTGTTGGAATCTAAGTTCTAGCATTCTAATGAAATTCCAACTCAAATAAATAATTTTCTTTCTTTAAAAAATGTAAAAGCGTCACTATAGTATAGATTGAAGCACTCACTAGGCTTCCTAGTATCATGGATGCTTCCTACTTATTCTCCTTTAGAATATGTGAAGAAGTCTTCCTATTTAAGCTCTTCCCATTTGATTTCTAAAAATAACCAATTCTTTGATAATCTAGCATTGAAATCCTTGGAGGAATTTATTGACTTCTTTAATGGAGAGTGTTTTTAGGAAATTCCATTTCCTATGATGTAATTAACTATGGGGGCTTTCCTCCATGGGGAACTAAAGAACTTGGCTTACCCTATACTTTATCCATGTAAAGTAGGGAAAAATTCTCTAGTATCTACGAAGACCCATCTGCCTTAAGACTCCTTATTAAATGATTGAGTCTATTGTAGAATGATGTTTCCAACTTTTGAGGTAGCATATCATATCTCAACCACTTCAATAAGTATCCCCTAAGATCTACGTGGTGTCCCTACGACTCTAAATTAAAACACCATAAGCTTCCTTTTGAAGGTTGGATTATTTATTGATCAATTTCTCAAAGGTTTTAATGGTGAAGCCTTTGAGCATGAATGCCACTTAGTCATGGATATTCATGAGTATAACCTTAATGATATGTTGCTCCTGAAGTTGAGGTTCATACTTCATACTAAGATTTCTCCACCTGAGATTTTAATCAACTAAAGACTCATTGGGTTTCTACTTTTTAACTACTAAGTCACCTTCTGTTGAACTCTTGCAAACCTCTTGATGAATAACTACTCTAACTTGGTGAATATCTTCAATGAATTATTAGGCAGTTCAGTATACCAATTAAATACTACACTTATTACAAACTATCTAAATAGAACAACATCATTGCTTCAGCATTACAACAACTAGCTTTAAAATGGGTAATGTGTCATCATGGGTTCCCACTACCATCAAAAATCTTGAAGGATAGTGGTACAAACCCCTTAAGATATTGCACTATATCAAATTTCGCTAGGTTAGGTCTCCCCTTTGGAACTAATATGGCCCCTTGGGTTTGCGCTAATGCCTCCTCACTTGTTGCTCCACCAATTGATTATTATCTCACTCTTGGAGAGTTGTACTCTCAAGACCCTTCATATACAAAGCACCTACATCCTCGTCTAATAGAGTAGTGCTTTTGTTCCTGTCCATTGTATGCACTAATTCAATCTTAAGCGTCTCCATGGATGTGACTTTAGGAATTGGAGTTTTCCCTTGAAGGGATAAGACTACTAACATCAACTCTTCTACCCTTTGCTCTATTTAACTGAGTTGTTCATCTTTTTGTCTCAATTAATACAATAGCCATTGAATCAAGTTTGGCATCTCACCGTTCTCAACTATAATATCATGTACATCCTGGAGGTATTGTTATTCTCTATGTAGGGATCACAGAATATCAACTATATATATCTTTGTTATATCTTCTAGAATGTCATCTTGATCAGCATTCAAGTCTACCATGACACTATCCGGATCAATGTGATCATCCCTGACTATTTGGTTTACTACGACACGATAGCCCTTTAGTATGTTATCTAAGGATCGATCATCTACCCTACCTAGGACTATTAGAATGTACACTATATGACCACTATAAATGACTAGATCTTTTACCTACATCGACTCTCTCTTGAACTTCTTGCTTGCTTATTGGTTCAGGTTGTGTGTAAATTGGTTGTTCTTTCTCTATTTTTCTCCCTTCAATCAAGTAATCATGGTGGATCCATGACTACACTCTTTGGATGCCATGCCCTCTTCCTTCCTGGTAAAATAGGAGGTTGAATATGAGAGCTTAACCTCACATCACCAACATGAGAAGAGAAAGTTTGGCCCTTAGGGGCTTGCCTTCTCTTAGAATATTTATGATATGTTGTGGGGCCATCAAATGTTGTTACTTAGATGGGGGAGGGGGATCTATGAGTCGAGCGATGTGGTGGTGATCATATTGACTGTGGTTCCATAGATCCTCACCTCTCTAGGTCAAACTTGGTGAGTACAATTGGGTCATACTCTCCTATGTTGTCAAACTACTATAAACCATAGTATCTATCCATCAATACGGAGACCACCGACTACCTGGCAAACCTTCTCCTTTCTCTCTTAACATCATGAACTGCTACCTGGCCTCTATGGACCTCCTTTTCTTCATCAAATCATGCACACTCTTCAGGATGATTATTCCCAAACCTTTAACTACTTTGGACTCGGACCATTTATGCTTCATTTCCATACATCAAACAATTGACCTTAGATAAACATAGGGTGTTTCTCTTCTCTCCCTAGCTGGTGTCTCAAGCTTAAATGGATGTTGTTATGATGATACACTAAATGTCTTTCTCTCCCTTAGATGTAGAGCGTGGGTGTAACCTACTTCCCCAAAGAAGGTGAGAGGTCTCATAAGAGGACCCACTCTCAACCATCTAAGATGAGGTATATACTTTCTAAAACATCTCTCATATTGCTTTTTCAACTATTTATTTTTATTTCTCCTTTGATCTTGGTGAGGGAAATGTGACAGAAGGAAAAAACCTACCTTAAAGATAGATGGGACAACCATTAGCTCAATCTTGGCCTTCCCTTTGGAGGTTGAGGCTATCATGAGTGTCACCTTAATCTTGGCCAGTCTACTAGTAGTGAAAACAACAAATGGTAGTGATAAACTAGGAACCTTAATGAATTTTGTTTTTAATGAAGAGAATTCCACCTCTAACCTCAAGTCAAACTGCAAAAGAGGTTTCTTATCTACCATTAGCTCAACCCAAATTTGATGATAGAGGTATTGGTGAGATAGGCTAGATCCATGGCCAAGTCCACACTAGTAGCAAAAGAGAAAATAAGCTTATCGGATGACATGGTGCCTTAATGTAAGTTGGTTGTTATTGTAAGGGTGCTTGATCTTATTGAAAGAGTAGTATTAAGTGTCCATATAAAATTCATTAATTTGATATTTTAATCCCACACTCATCAGATGGAGCTTTGATGGTGGGGTTTAAAAGATTTGGAGAGATTATTATTTGAATTTTTAACCACGCCATGAAGTGGGTTTGGAAAATTTATGATTTTAAGAATTCAAGATTCTATAAACCTAACTCGACATGCTTGAGCATGAAAATTAGTTTAAAGAGATAGTCAAATATTTTGTTGACTTTAGTGATTAATCAGAATTTCATTGAATTGACTCATTAGGGAATCCAATTGGTGGTTCTAGAACCTACTCATTAGCTAATGATAAACAAGAGATTATAGAAATAAGGAAAATATGTTGGCAATACTTTCCCAAGAAAGAAATGAACAAGACATCCAACAAAAATTAGTAGTAGTCTAAGCTCATGAGTAGCATAAACTTACTACTGATATTTAGATCTATTAGCCAATCACTAAAGATGGAGAGAGGGACTGTCCATAGTGGAGTCGCAAAAAAATATGTGGTATTTAAAAATGTGATGATGTGGGATACCATGTAGATCTTAGAGGATACTTATTAAAATGATCAGTACGACATCAATGAATGATGTACTATCTCGAGAGTGAGAGATATTACCCTACAATGGACTCAACCACCTAATAAGGGCTCCTAAGGCCGATAAGTTTACCTGTACTAGAGGTTTTTTTCCCTACTTCACATGGATGTAATAAAGTAGGGTTTTTTAAGCCTAATTCTTAAGTTATCTATAAGGGTAAACCCTTATAGTTAATTATATCTTAGGGGACATGAATCTCCTAAGAATACTCTCGATTAAATTTATTGATTAGCATCTCTATGGATTTCAAAGTTTGATATCAAAGGAATGGTAAATGTTGAAAATCAAGTAGAAAATCTCAAATGGTGAGAGTTCTTAATGGATTTTAAAGGAGGATGAGTAGGAAGTACTCATGATAGTAGAAAGCCTAGTGATCATTTTAATCTATCTTATAATAAGGCTTTATTTTTTTGAAGAAGAAAATTATATTTATTTGAGTTCACATTTTATTAGAAGACTAAAACTTAGATTCTGACAACACAAGATTATGAAAATGCTTAAAAGGTAAGGGCATACACTCGTAACAAATGAGAAACAAGAGAATTTGAACCTATATCTAAAGTGCTCTAGCATAAGCTAAGAGCTTGATCTATTCTACTTTGAGAAGTGAGATATATTGGTTCACTTTCACTAAAGAGAGTGAATCGATTTCAACTCTTCTGGACTTATAATTACTTAAAGTGGTCGCCAGCTAACACCTCCTATGATTCAAAATTCTATGGCCAGTCTTATGTAAAAGTAAGATGGTTAGGTGGTTATTTACTAAGAATGAATCTAGAATCCTAAACTCACTCCCTAAGAGACTTGATTATGAATAGTATAAAAATCAAGCCTTAGACTAATGCAATAAAATTTTATAGATTTTTATTCTATTTTGACTCGTAATTTTAGACTCAAGCTTGGAAATGTCTTTTGCCTACATGCATGATGAAATAGAGTCATGAACTAAATCGGAGAGGAGTGTTTTCTACTATAAGGGAACTACTTTCACAGGTCAAGCCATGTCCCTTATCCGGCTAGAATGGAGACCCCCATTTGCAAGGAAGAAACCAAGATTTATGCATGGTGTTATAACATACAACATACAACTAAGAGGTTACTAAATCTTTTATTTCTGTGATTAAATCCCTTAGCTTTAAGGTGAGGCTATGAGTTATTAAATTTTAATTAAAGTTGATTAATTAGAGAAAAAAATTTAAGTTCCTAAAGAGCCTTTTTCATTTAGGCCACACAATAAACAATCAAGCTTTAAGAAACTAATGAAAAGCATGTCATTTATATTACACAATTAATTTAAACAAGTCAAAAAAATATTATTAATTAAAAGAATAAAAGGCCAATGCGGCCAGGTGTCACTGTACACATCGAAAAATAAAAAGATTAGGTAACCGATTCTAACATTATATAGCCCAGATTATAATTAATTATACAAAAGAAAATAAAGCTATAGGGGTCTACAATTCTTCATTTTTTTTATCTTCACTTCATGGATCAGGCAGTCTAGGCGTCATAGAGCCTCCCAGGTCAAGGCAAGGAAGTCACTGGTCATCTTAAACACCCATAGCTCTAATCTTAATCCTATTATAAAAATTACACTTTTATGAAATAAAAATCTAACAACACATACAAATCAAAGGTTAGCTTAACATTTATTCACACCAAGTTTTTATATTTCATACATTGAGGCTTAGCACCCTGCCTTGAGCTGCCAAGCCCACCAACCCTAATGGATTATGCTTAAAGATTTATCCAGCACTGTTGACCTCACTTTTGGAATGAAAGTCCAATCTTGCCATTATAGGTCTAGGAGTCTTCTACACACTAAGAGCTCCTAAGTCATAAGACACTTCTAGTGGCTAAGTGAATACTTAACCTAAGCCTAAGACTTAGAAGGGTTAGTCATAGGAATAGGCTATGCTTTAGGATCTAGGGAAACCTACCTAGCTTATAGCCTAACCATATCCATACCTACCTCCTTAGCCAAAATCCAATCTCAAATCCACATATCGAATTCCAATTGAATCTTAATTCCAATTAAAATCTTCCAACCCAAAATCAAATCAAACCTAAGCTATGATTTGATCCTATGGACTTAGGTAAATTCCCTTCAATACAAACTAAATTCAATTAATTTTCCCATAAATCAATCAATCCTCCAATCATTCAAAATCTAAATCTCCAAATCAAGTCAACCATAACCCAAACCTAAGCCCATGATTTAATCCTATAGACATAGCCAAATTCATTTCAATCCAAATAATACTCAATTGATTTTCTCATGAATCAATTCAATCCTTCAATCATCATTCCAAACTAAATCAAATTTACAATCAAAGCCAATCAAGCCAAAATTAACTCAATCAACCTAACCTAACCCATTTGACCTAAGATACTCAAATGATCCAAAGCCCATTTAAACCCAAATCAATTGCAACCAAAGATATAGATCAATTCCAAATCAATTACTAAAACTAAATTAAATTCAATTCAAATCAAATCTAACTCAATAAGCCCAATTGGTCCACTTGACCCAAAGTAACCAATTTAACCTATTTGAACTAAATCTCAATCCAACCCAAGATGGATTGAACCAAACCATCCAAGACTCCCTATGGTGATTGTTGATCATCCTTGATTAATCAATTATCATCAATTGGGTCAAACCAAGTCAACCTAGCCATTTGACCAAATCAACCCACTTAACCTACATGAGCCAAATGAACCAAATCTCACCCTAAGCCAAATCATTTGAAACCAATGATTCATACCAACCTAAAATTGATTATTAAACATGGCTTGACCATCAATTGAGCCAAACCAAACCTAATTGGCCCTCTTGACCCAAGTTGACCCAATTTGACCTAAAGGGCCAAATTGGGTCAAATCAAAATCTAACCTAAATTGATTGCAACCAATGACTGAAACCCATTCCAAATTGATTATTGAACATGATTAAAGCCTTGATTGAACCCAATTTGACCAATTGAATCCAATTGACCAATTTAGCCCAAATTGACCTAAAGGATCAATTTGGCCTAAATCATTTTCAAATCCAAATTGAATAAAATCAAAGCCAAAAATCATCTTCAAATGATCAATTGAATATGAACCAATGCCTAACCCAAGCCAATTTGGCCAACTTGGCCAAATTGGTCAACATGACCTATTTTATCGATATGAACTCAAATGGGTCAAATCCAAATCCAAGCCAAATTAAACCAAACCATTTGAACCAAAACCTTTCAAATGCTCATTTGAACATAGCTCAACCTTTGGTTTTACCCAATTTGACCACTTGGTCAACTTGACCCAACCTAGCCCAATTTGACCTATATGGGTCAAATTGAGCCAAACACATCCAAACCAAGCCCAAACCCATTGAAATTTGGCATGACCTATCCTTGGCTCACCTTGGGTCATCCCAAATCAAACTAAACCCAATTGGGACTCAAATTGACCCATTACCCTATGGGTAAATCCTCCCATATGAGACAATCCAAATTCGGGTGGTCAACAACCCTCCTTTGCATTTGGCAGCCACCTAAAGCTTAGTTTGGACTCCTGGCTAGGTGGCAAACCTGACCCAAAGGGGTTAGGTTAGCCCTTGGTCAAGGGGAGGAAAGTTAACCCACCTCCCCTCATTGGCTCTTTCCAAATGAGCTAGGGACATGCCATGGCAGCCTTAATATACCTCCCTCCAACCAAACCGAGCCACCTCAGCTCGTTCCTGCCACCTCTAGTCACCTGCGGTTGGCGGATGACTAAAAATGGTAGAGCACATCTTGTCTATCCAATCCAAGGGAGGAGGGGGTATACGCCCCTCAATTTGATCTAATTCAAAACACCAAGCATTCTCAGAGCTTGAGCACGTAGATTCGACCTCCCCGAACATTCCTCCAAGCTTGTTGAGCCTCCTTGTCACCGAAAAACACCAACTAGAGATAGGACAAGACTTAGATCCATAAAAATTCTTCCAAACTCCACCCCTTTCTAATTAACTCTTCCCAAACGTTCACCAAGCTCTGACAAGGCAAAATGAACTCTCCTCCGAGTGTTTCGAGCAGTAAGTCCTCTAGACCAACAATGACATGATGATGGTTGTCCAGGATCCACAAAAAGAAATCAAGGCACCATCTTCTCAGTAGGGCTTCACCTCTTCAAGGCAAAGCTACCTCGATCGATTAGCGTTTGGTCCGAAGCTTCGACGAGGTAATTTTTTGGCAAATTGAGATTTTTATAGTCCTTTTTAAAGAAAATGTTAATGTCATGTGAAATCCAACATTATATCTCCTAAGATCACTTCCCTAAATGTGTGGGATTGATTCTAGCATCTTACGAGCTATAGAGCTTGAATCATGCGGGAGAAGGTGGACAGTTTTCGTCTTCCATCGCTCGAGGGATAATGGATCATCCATCGTCCATTCTGCATGATTGGAATGGAAGACCATGATTTTTTGATAGATTAATTTCTATTTTAATTCTTAGGAACCACGAGATTAATCCCCACTGTCCGATCTTAGATCAGACAATGGGGACAAAAGCATGTGCACCGCCACCCCGTTAGCGCTAAGTTAGACGGTTTTAAATAGCCAATCCTATGTCGCAATGTAGAAAGCGCTACCATGTCTACGGTTCATGTGGGGATGATGGAATTATGCTTAATTATGGCCTAATTATTCATTTTAATCATTAAAACTTTGAAAAATCATAACTAATTGTAGAAAAATCTAAAAAAATACAAATAAATACTCATTTTAAAGGTAAAACATAGGAGATCTTATTAGAAATATTTCTATTTGATTTTGAACAGTAATTAAGGCCTAATTAGGATTTGAATGCATACTTAATTAGCCTAATTAAGCTCTGATTACTTGGGTAATTAATTCCAAACTTAGGAATTGATTTAGTGGGATGACCTCTGCCTCCCATGATTTTCTTGGACTTTATTGCTTAGGTAACTATTAAAATTGATGTCTCAAATCTTAATTACCCCCTTAATTAATTTAATGATTTATTAGTATTCCAAACATCAAAGATTAATTAACTTAAGCCCATTAATCATTGATTAATAGTGAATGGAGAGGGAGAGTGGTTAGGGCCTCTTCCTTAATCTCTTTTCCAAATTCATTCCATTAAAAAGGATTAATTAATGTGAGAATTAATTAAGTATTTAATTAATTAATCAAGTGATCAAATCAAATCAAATTAAAATCATAGTCACATCAGATAATTAACAATGGAATTAAGGGTTCCTCTTTGTGTGTTTAAAAACATAAAGACCCTTAAGGAAATTATGTTTAACCCATAAGTATGGGAAAATCATAAAAGTACTTAATTAGATTCTTTAACTTAATTAATCTTTAATTATGAGCCAATTGTATTAGGTCCTTTAGAGCATTGCAATTTTATTTTCTCACATTTTCATATCATTTGTGGCTCATGATTAAATGATTAATCAAATTAAAGAAGCATAGGAAAGGGCAATTAAACATCTGCTTAATGATTTAACATAATCAATTCATAAACCAACTTAATTATCTTTCCTAAAACCAATTAAGATTACCAACATGGGAATGAGACGAAAAATAGCAAATGATCACTCCTCTTTACGTTCAACTCAAATTCAAAAATCAAATTAATAATAAGGTTTGGTTTTTTTAAATAATTTTATTTAATGTGATTGTCCTTAGGAATTAATGTAATTGAATGAACCATGTGTTTATTTTTAGTTATTCCTTTCCAATCACTTTAAATGTTGTATGCTATATGTTTCCATGCATTCATGTTTTTTAAATTTAAATGAATCAAATGAAATTTACCTATGTAAGCTTCCATATGTTGGCTTAACTTAATCATATGTGTGGCTATTATCATTATTAAATTAAAATATATTTTTTCTAAAGTTTATAAATGGATAGAAATATTTGGAGTGATATATATATATATATATATATATAGAAGTTGTATGTTCTTATAGCTTAAGTATGTGAAGTGAAGCTCTCTTTCTTGAATTCATGTATAGATTTACATAAGTTTGAATGGTAATGGGTATATAGTATGGACATTCTAGGAATATGAGGCTTTAAGTAACTCCAATGAGGTCATTTGATTACTTCACTTCCCTGATTAACAAAGGCACATACCCATTCAGTTTCATTCCTATGTATTTTATATTAGAATTTGGATAAAGCTTTAGTACATATATAAAAATAATTTAATTAAGTTAAATATCATCTCTTAAATGACTTTCCTCTTTATGATTATGTATATATTAATACATATTTAAGATAACAAGTATATAGTTTGGACATCCTATGAATATGAGGCTTTAAGTAGTACCAAGGAGGTCATCTGATTACCTTGCTTCCCTGGTTAACAAGAGCACATATTTATTTATATCTTTTATACATTTGCATGTATACTTGACTAATGAATGAGAGTCTTCTTCTTCCACTAAGTATGCATGCATCCTTCATCATTTAAGTGTGCTAAAATATGTTGTATGTATAGATATGCTAAGTGTTAAATCACGTGCATGTTACATGTGATGGAAAGAAATGACTTAATATACGTCATGTGATAGTAGTTAAACTACATTAATCTTAAGATGCCTTTCATGTTAGATAAGGTTATTTAAGGTTAGCCTAAACTTAGGATTACAAAAAAAATATTCAATAAGCCATGCACTAAAGAGGACTAAGCCATAAAAAAATGTTCTTTAAAAAATGGTTTAGGGTAGGGATGAAAGAGGGTAAGCTCTCTTTCCTCTCTTTATAACACTTAGATGTCAAGTGTAAATCAAATAAAATAAAGAAAAACATAAATTAAATTTTCACAAATCAACTAAACAACTTGAAATGAAACCAACCATCATGGTTAACTTAAATAATTTCTAAACTTAGACAAGTCACAACTCTAATACTTAGTAAGACATACCACACAAAGCCTTAACACACACATTAGAATTAAGACACCACTTCTAGTCTTAAGTTAGGATGATGTACGTGTGATTCATATTTTGTTTTGTAATGTAATATTTTAGACTGGATGTTAGAGTGTATGTTTCGTAGATTGGATGTTAGGCCCCTCTTAGCCTAATATTGTCTTATGTGGGGATTGTGCTTAAAGGGGTGCTAAAAATAAATATAAATGCTTTGCTTGTAGATTTCTTAAGCCCCTAAGCATAATCCATGCTAGGACAGAAGTGCTTGGTTACTTATGTACAGGGTGCTAAGTCCAAATTATGGAATATAACTACTTGGGTTTAAATGTATGTTTAACTAACTTCTATTTTGCAGGTGTAGTTAGATTTACTTTTCCTATTAAAAATGTGTAACTTTGTAATAGAAATTAGGATTAATGCTATGAGGGATTAGGATGAGTAGTGGCTAGAAGGTTTAGTCCTGGGGTGCTTGTGATGCCATGGAATGGATCAAATCAAAAGAAGAAAGAAGGAAGAAGAAGAAATGAAGAATGAAGACCCCATAGCATGTATTCATTTCAAATTATAAAATTATTTTGTAATTTTGGGTTGTTTAAGGGTAGAGCTAGGCTATCCATCTTTTCTCTTTTCCGGGGTGTATGGCAGTACCCGACCGCACCAGGCTTTTATTCTTTTATGATAGTCTATAAAATTGATTGATGTTATGTTTAGCTTGCGCATCAGGATTGCATCTTTTTCATAGTTTATTTATTATTGATGTATTAATGTGTGTCCTAAATGCGTTAGGCTCTTAGGATAAAATTAATGTTTCTACCCAATTAATAACTCATAACTATATTTTAATATTTTACAATCTCATCATAAAGATTGGGCTCTAATCAAGATAACTCATAATTAATTTTTAATAATACATAACCTCATCATAAAGCTTAGGCTCTAATCAAGATAATTAAAAGATTTAGTAATCCCATAGTTGTATGTTGTATGTCTCACATCTCACATCATACATATCATCTTGAATCATTGTTACTAAATAAGAGTCTCCATTCTTGCAATGTAGGGACCACTTGACCTATGAGAGCAACTCCTCATGATGGAGCTTCACCCTCTATCTCTCTTGATTTGGCCAAAATTAATTTTCATCAAGCATTTAGGCATAAGAATCCCAAAGCCTTTATCCAAATGAATGTGTCAAAATAATATAAAATTTGAATTGATTTTGCATTTAGATTAAGTCATATGCTCAAACCACTCATGCTTTAGTCTCTTAGGGAGTAGATTTAATACTTTAGTTTCTTTCCAAATTAAATAAAAAGCCTAACTATCTTGTAATTACATAAGACCAGCTTACATGATTTTGAATGATAGGAGGTGTTAGTTGGCGGCCACTCCAGGCGGTTGTAAGTCCATAGGTCAGACGAGTTTATCCTCTCTTATGGAGATGAACCCTTATGTCCACCTTTCGCTTAGATTTAGGTTGTGCTTTATCTTGCACTAATGCTCCCTAGATTTAGGATCCGAGGTTGCTAGTTTTCTTCGGACTACAAGCATAAATCCTCACCTCTTAGGCATTTCCACAATATTGTGTTGATGGCTTATAAGCCCTAACAATCTAGTAAAATTTCAATTCAAACAAATAAAGTTCTTCACTTTCAAACATATAAAGCTCCACCATAGAATAGGTTGGAGTGCTTATTAAGGCTTCCTAGTAACATGAGCACTTCCTACTTATTTTCCTTTGGATTCTAAAATAAGTCTTCCAATTGAATAATCCCACTTGATTTTCCAAAATAGCCAATTTATTAATAGTCTTAATCTTGAAATCCTTGGAGACAATAATTTCCAACTTTAATTGAGAGTATTCTCAAGAAATCTCATTTTCTAAGATGTAATTAACTATGGAGGCTTGCCTCCATAGGGAACTTAAGAACTCGGCTTAAAATAAACCCTACTTTACTTTTTCATGTAAATTAGGGGAAGAATCCCTGGTATATACGAAGACCCATCATACCTTAGGAGTCCTTATTAGGTGATTAAGTTCACTATAGGGTGATGTTTCTATCTTTTGAAATAGTACATCATTCTTTGATGTTGTACCCGATCACTTCAATAAGTACCCCCTAAGATCTGTGTGGTGTCCACCCACATCCAAAAATAAACACCATAAGCACCTACAAGCAAGCGATATTTATAATTTTTTATTATAGTGTCCCTTTAAGCACAACTCCCTATAAAAATATCATTAATCTAATGTTGCCTTAACATCCAAACTACGTACGAACAATCCTAACATTTATTCTAAAACATGACACCATAAAATAAAATATCAATCCTCCACAATAAAGCGCAAACCTAACCTAAAACTATGATCGGTAACTTTGCATTCTAATGTATGTGCTATGGCTTAGTGTGGTATAGCAAAGTTAAGCTTTGATGTCTGAATTTAGCTAATGATGATGTTGAAGTCCCTTACTAAGGATGACTACACTTATATGATTAGCAATTTGAGATGAGTTTTAAACTTAGACTTTTGATCTTATTTGGATTTTACTTTTGATTTAGAATTTTAAAGATAATAAGGAGGAATGTGATCCATCTTAATCCCTAACCTTAAGTTGAATCTAAGAGATGAACTTTATAATTTTTTTATTATCTTAATGGCATGCTATGAATTTTTTTAATTAAGCTATATATTTGGATTTGACTTAATTCATTTATTTAAATAGCATACTTAATTGAATAACTAGATTTAAATGCATATATATCATTAAATTATTCCAAGCTTAATGCATGAATAAATTAATATATTTTTATTAATAATTAATATATGAGATATGATGCATGAATTTTGTAGAAGAAGATGATTTAATTATACCTTATACATATGTTTCCACATTAGTATATTGAATTTATACTAGTACGTGCTATTGATAAACCAAGGAAGTGAGTTAATCAAAGACCCCCTTGGTATTACATAAAGTCTCACGCTCCTAAGATGTCCTGACTCTATACTTGTTAATTCATATACACATGCATACATATATGGGCATAAAAATGAAATTAAGAACTTTTTTAAGATGCTTTATACATACATACATACATACATACATACATACATACATACATACATATATATATATATATATATATATATAAAAGTAAAAATAATTTAACCTTAATATGCAATTCACTACAAATCTTATGGTACGTGTTATTGTTATACTAGAGGTACGAGATATCAAGACCTTGGTCGGACCCATAGCCCTGTAACATTGGATTTCCAAATTATATACCTTTTAAATTGTAGTTCATACATATAAGATTTTAAATTTAAAATTTAATTATTGATTTTGATTTACATTTTGATTATTAGATATTATTTATTAATAAAGAAAGTAATTTAAGATTTTTTAGCCACACTATTTTATTCAAAATAT
Organism: Cymbidium sinense; assembly: GCA_021442155.1. Classification (NCBI taxonomy): domain Eukaryota; kingdom Viridiplantae; phylum Streptophyta; class Magnoliopsida; order Asparagales; family Orchidaceae; genus Cymbidium; species Cymbidium sinense. The sequence continues at coordinate 27,187,786 of CM038228.1, read as the reverse complement.
ATAATTAAGACAAATTTATCAATGAATGAAACAAAATAAGTAAATATCACCACATAACATAGTTGGAGTTATTAATTCTAAGATTATTCACATGAAGATAAGCACCATTAAGCCCATCGAATTAATTAAGGGTTGATTTTTGAAATTTAAATCATTTAATTCTAATGAGGAGAGAAATTTATTAAAGTTATTCCTTGATCCATCTCTTTCGATAAGTGATTCAAAAGTGATTTAGATAATTTTTATGAATTAATTAAGGTTAATTAATTATTTGATCAATTAAGCCCAAAAGAGTCCATAAATTCTATTAAGCCCTAAGTATATGCTCAAAATTATGAAAAATTTATAGAAAATGCATAAACATAAAATAAATATATCCTAAAAAGTCTAATATAATTGGGCTTGTAATTAGAAATTAATTAAAGAAACGGGAAAACCAAAAATCATCTAGGTTTAAAATAACTAATTTAGGTTTGAAAATTTAGGCTTCCAAATTACTTAACAAATTAACTTGAAATAATTATGTGAGGTAGAGGTCATCACATAAGACAATAACACCAAATTTCAAGCTAATCCAGAAAGTAATTAAAGCATAATTACACTAAATAAGTGAAACTTCAAATCCTAATTAATCAATGTACACTTGCTAAAATTTGAGGCTTTTATTTTTCTCAAATTCTCCTCTATCTAAGCTTTCCATAAAGGGTTTATTTACATTTTTTATATTTTTCTATAATTATTTATGATTTTTTAAGTTATTTATTTTTAAATTAATTAATTACTACTTAATTAAACCTTAATTTAATTATTTTTGTGATTTAGTATGATCTAGAGGGTCAAATTAAAAATTTTTTTTAAAGATCTCTCATGTTTATTAAAATGATTTGATATATTTTGATAATTTTTTAGAATTTATATAATTTTAAATTATTTATTTATTTAAAATTAGCCAATTAACTTCAAGAATTAATAACTCTTAATTCAGAAGGCTATTTAACTTAAAATGTTTATGATAGGTATGCAATAACATTAAGTTTTTTTTAAAAAAAAAAATTTCAACTTAATTAGTTTAATATTTTAAGAGTAATTAAATAAATATAGTTTCACTAAAACTCAAAATACTTTTAAAATATACAACCAAATTTGGGGATTTTATGTTCATTGGATTTATCTTAAAAAACAAATTCATAAAGCCTTTATTTACATTTTTTGTTAAGTATTTTATTTTTTTATGATTTTTGAAAGCTTCAAGTTAGAACTAATGAAATAAATCAAAAATGTGGTCTAATCGTGGCCATCCATTCTATCTATGTAAGATGGATGACCTAAAGGTCGTCTTCCTCATGGAAGGAAAACAAAAAAAATGTTGGATGGATGGGATCTACCCCAAACTCTATTGGATCTTACAATCTTCCAATGATCTAAGTCTAAAATTATTTTATTATAGTTTGGGGAATTAAAAGAAAGAAAGTGCAATGAGATCTAAGGGAAAATCCTAGATTTGTGTAAAAGTTTTCATCAAATACAAACACTTATGGTTGATCTAAGGTTTAGAGAAGTTACCTCACTGAAGCCCGCATTCGGTGGATGCTAGAAGAGCTCCTCGAATCTCTTACTTTGTCTCCATATGGAATGTTCTAGCTGCCATGCACCACCGACCGTTGCTAGAAATTGGTGGCTCTTGAACTTAGAGAGCACAAGCCATGGGGAGAGAGGATTTCTTTTGGTTAGAAGAAAGTGTGCATATTTTTTACTATGTTAACAAGAAAATAAAAGAGGTGTGTAGAAAACCCCCTTTTTTTCTCCATGCCCTCCCATATGAAGAAAGGAATGTATATTTTTTTTCTTCTCATGTTCACCTTCCTCTTTCTTTATTTCTTTTGTGTTTGTTATGCCCTTTTCTTTATTAAAGCGTTTGGTGAACTCATTTTGGTTTAAGACTTGAGTTAACTCAACTTAGCCCAAATTGAGTTTGGTTGAGTCAAGTGATTCTTGTTTTCCCAATTGATTTAAAATTAACTTTAAATAAATTATTTAAGATACTTATGATTAATTAATGTGATTTAACTTAAGCTTATGTTAACTCAATTTCACTTAATTAAGTTAAATTGGGTCAAATGACCTAATTGGTCATTTTTTTGTTCAATTGGGTCCAATGATCAAATTAAGCCCAAATTAAGCTTAGATTAATTTTGAATGAGTTGATTCAATGGTTCTATTCTATTAGCTAAATTCAATTTGATTTAATTTTGATTAAATTTGATTTGGATTTAGTGGAATCCAAATAGGTCAATTTGGGTCAAATGGCTTAAATAGCCAAATGAGGCCTAAATTGGGCTCAAATTAGGATTTGATTAATTTTGAATGAGATAATATAATTATTTTATGTCTTTATGTAAGTTCATTTTGATTTTATTCTACTTGAATTTCGTATGAGCTTAGCGGGGCCCACATGAATCAAATTAGGTCAAATAAACTAACTAGCCATTTTGTATCATCAATGAATTTAATTTTATATTTTTTAATGGTTATACATTAATTTTGTGCTTTTGGTTTGATTTAATTTAGATTTATTTTGCTTTTATTTAATTTTTATGGACCTAGATGATTTTGAGCATAAATAAGGTCAATTGGGTCGACCATGCTAATTGACTCAATCTATGCTCAATTGAATTTAGATTCCAATTTAGGTTTACTTGATTTGAGATTTTATTGAATTATATTGAATTTAGATTTAATTAGACTAACATTGTCCAAATAGGTTGGGTCAAGTCTTGTAAGGTTCATTGGCTAACCTAGGTTTTCACCTTAATGTGTTGACATTTTAATTTAATTTTGATTTTATATTTAGTTTCATTTTGACTTACTGTTTCCATTTATGCTTTAGTTTAAGTTATACACTTAGTTACTAATTGTAGTATTTTAAGTGTCTAATTAAGAAGCTCTTAATTTATAGTTGGAGATCTAATTACTAAGATTAGGTGATTATTAACCTCACTCGAGGTTAATAGAACATTAATGCCTAGATCAAATTTTAAGTCTAAGAAGAGGATTGTCAACCTCACTAAAAGTGAGGTCAAGAAGGTCCTACTAGCAGTTATCCCCCTGCTCCTCTCAAAATAGCTTCTAAAATTGCACAACTATTTGATGGAATTGCTTAAAACTATTATGTCATGTTGTTGCACTGCGACACTGTGAATTTCATGCATAGGCATTGGGTATAGCACTGTAGTGCTATTGTGTGGTGCAACAGTGCTAGCTTTTTTATCTTTTACTTAATTATGACATCTTTTGGTATTGCATCATTGAATTTATGGAGGCTAGGCACTACACTACTTCTCTAGTATACTCTGTAAGCCCAATTTCTCTAAGTCCCTAGCACTTCTGATCGGCTTATATCTTTGCTATTTGTGCATTTTAGCACCGGCCTCTTGACCCGAGCACTTGGACAATGTTGCGGTGCTATTTTTACAACACTTAAGCGTCATCCTTGATTTACTCCATTTCCTTAAATATGTGAAAATTTTCTATTTCAACAAAAATATACTGCAAATAACATATTTTTAATTCCAAATGAGCATAATAATGGAACTAAACATATGAATATTTTCACACAAATGATGTTAATCATTTAATAATAGTTAAGCTTGCACTAAAACATATAATTTAAGAATTCTACTAAATCCACATGTATTATGAATCAAATATGGAATTTGAATGATCGTATGTCACACATAGCTCATCCTCATACATAGTGTTAAAATTGCTCATCTCTATGAGTAGTTCATAGCAAAAAATTCATTTTCCATTGCAATACCTCATAATCAACAAATCTGTCAAGCTAAGGTTAATCAGGGTCCAAAAACACATGAGCACAGGTCATTATTATCACTATGATTGCCAAAAATGGAAGAAAACAAAGCTAACTCACATTAGAAGATAAAAAGAACTTGAACTAGAAAGTAAAAAAATAGTAATTACAATCACCTCAACCAATAAGGAGGGGATATTTTTAGAAGTTCAAATTCTTAGTTCCCAATGTGATATCAAATCAAACATTTAGTGATGAATTTCTCACCATCATTACTAAAATTTTGCCAAATGTAGCACCAAAATCCTTTAACATGATGACATAAAATGTACCTACCATGAGTATTAAACAATTAAGTCAGCATAGGTATGCTAATATACAAAGGTATGTGTAGTAAAATAGAAGCCAACTTAGCAAAAGAAGATTGCTTTTTTTACTATCAAATGTCTATTATAATACATTTGTAATTATATATTCTCTATAAATTATTACACTTTAAATAGTTACCTAAATGTAGGATCTAATATAAAATCTAGAGAAAGAGATCCTTAGTTTTTTTAATATTACAAGATGATCTCACCACCAACAATAAATTGGGAAGACCCTATTTACTCATCATAAACAACCACCACCTCTATGTTGCAATGTAGAATCTACGTCAACAACTACACTTGCACTTCACTTCGAGTTAATGTTGGATTATTGGTTCACCTACTTGGCTCATAGGATAATCACCCCATCCTCTCATTGCTTGCATCTTCTCTTAGGCACTTTCTATCCAACTTCACTATCTAAAGTGAATGAACTTGGGTTGGGCTCTACATCTACTATCATGAAGGAAAGCTTACACATCTCATCCACTCTTTTTGGGCCTTCCCTTTCTTCACGAATAGTCTCCTTAACATGAGAAAATAGGAGGGGGCATGCTCATCGCTCCCTCACTCTTTTTAATAAGGATAACTACTATGGCATAAAATGAAGCAACCCAATTAGCATCAATTTTATTCAAAGTAAATATTGGCACAATGACGAGATGACTCACTAAGCTAGTTGTTCCAAGCTCAAGAACCCACCATGATGTCAACAATGCTTCTTGCTTGCATTTTATGCAAGAACTCTCCCATTATAAGGTGAGCACTAGGCTTGATAAGACAATAACTCACTAATCAGCCAAAAAGAAACTTATCATAAACTATTTTTTGGAACACTGAACCCAGGCCACATATCAAGTTTGCCTAAAACTTGAAAGAGTTTTAGATACTTTGATGCAAAATACCTAATCTTAAACATTCATGAATTAATGATAAGTCATTAAGGGCTTATTTAATGGCTCTTTTTTATCTTTATTTTATTTTATTTTACTTTTTGAAAATAAACAAATAATATTTTTATTCATTTGCACTACTTGAAAATCGAAAGAGAAAAATAAAATTCATGATAAAAGAGATCAAGAGTCTGAAAAAAAACTCAAAAAGTTAAAAATCAATATATTTTCTTGGGTATTCTAAAAATAACTTAATTACTATTTGAAAACAAAATTCAAAACAGTCGTTAAATCCTTATAGAACTTATTTTATAAAAAAAAAAACTAAAATAAAATAAAAAAAATAAAAAATGATGCTAAGCTAGCCTTCAATAATTGACCAGATGACTACGTCATCCAAGAACTGGTCCAGCAAATTCTTTCTTAATCACAGCTGTAATACGATTAAATGGAACGGATTATGTATGCTGTATCCTTTAAATACACATTTTAAACTTATATAGTTTTAAAAAACATTGTATTCGTGTGGTATTATAACATTATGCATATTACAATTATGGAGTAACATATTAGATGAGAAAAAATTCTGAGAGCTAATAAAAAGTGGAGAAATGTGAAATGATGTGACAGATAAATATCTCATAGATTTTTCTCAAGGGAAATCTTTACACGATCAATGCAATTAGATTTCATATTCATTGCTTTTCTTCTTCTTTTTTTTTTTTTTTGTAATAGGTATCCACCCAACACCCCACCCATCTTGTGATTGGGGATATTATTATGACTAATCTCACGAGATCTTAGCGTCACATTCATCACCTACGCGTGTTGGGTCCCCACTTACTTTCCATCAGGCATCTCCACCTAGAGAGGAATCGAATGCGGATTGGAGAGTTCTCAGCCGCGCTCGCCCTTGCGAACCAAGCTAAGAGGCGGTGGGTCATATTCATTGCATTACACCAAATTATACTTTTTGTTGAAGATATTTTAAGAAATTATACTTTTTCAAAAATTATCACAAATTTAAATTATATATATTTTATTTCAGCTTAATTGCGTAATTATATATTCTTGAAATTCTTATAAATAGAACGTCTATCACAATGATTAATACATTATTATTAAATTAAAAATTACATATTGAGCTTTCTACTCTTCACATGCTGCTTTAGTTTTGAAGTCAAGGATTATTTGAGTGAGTGAGTTTAAATGTTTTCACAAAATACTTCAAAGAAAGAGATGAGATCTTAAAACAATAGACTATTAGGAGAGGTCAACTACAACTTATCCCTTCTTCATTTACTATTACCTTTAATCCAACATAGATTAGATCATCCTTAACTTTTTATCTATTTATTTTCTTATATGAATTATAAATCTAATGAGTTTAATATAATATTAACTTGAATTGTCTCACCCAAATTAAAATCTTATAATTACTTTTGTGCTCAATAGAAGTTTATATGTTTTCACTTTTTCAAACTATAAAATTAAGCATATAATTGTGTTCATCTAATAGCAAATTTTGTTTGTCCTCTGTCATTAACCTATATGAGAAATTTACTTTTTAATCATGAATTTAATTATTTTGAAACTATCACATGTAGTTTGGTAACATCTCAAATCTCTGATATGCAGTTTCTCATCCTTTTTTTACAAAAATCATCTTATCATTTATTATAAGAATGTTTTAGCTAAAATTATTCAAAAATTCTAAGATAGACTTTTTTTCCCTAAATCTACACCATCCATCTCTACTTCAACAATCTAGAAGCCTCAACCACATCTCAATCAATATATGCATAAATCATAATTAGATACTGTTGTACGAATTATAAAATATTTTTTTAGCATAATATTATGATTTATTATGTTTAAAAATATTTAGTATAAATATTCTATTTAAAATAATCTGCAATAATAAAAAAATCATGTACACTTACTATTATAAAAATGTTGTCATTTAACAATTGGAAATCACGACAAAATCTTAATTTTTTTTATTATAACTAAACTTTTAATATATATATATATATATATATATATATATATATATATATATAGTTAACTTTTCCGACAAAATAAACAGCTTCAGATAATTATAAATAGACAGCCAATATGCTATTCACCTCAAAACAGAAGTGGATGTCATGGAGCTCCCTCTCCACCTTTCCAATGTCTCGTCTTCTTCATCATCCTCTTCCTTCTCCTCAAAGCCTTCGTCTTTAACCGCCAAGCCCAATTAAACCCAAAGCTAAGACTCCCACCCGGCCCACGATCCATTCCTTTCATCGGAAACATCCAGCAGCTAATTGGCGGGGAACTCCTCCATCGCCGATTTTGGTCCTATCCAACCAGTACGGCCCCCTCTTCCAAGTCAAACTAGGTCAAATTCACTACATAATCGCTCCCTCCGCCACGGCTTCCCGTGAAATCCTCAAAACCCACGACATCTTCTTCGCCTCGCGGCCGGCTCTTGTTATGATCAAAACGATCGCTTACAAGTGCGCCGGCATGGCCTTCTCCCCCTATGGTCCATACTGGCGCCAGCTCCGCAGGATTTGCGCTATGGAAGTCCTCAGCAAAAAACGGGTTAAATCCTTTGCTTCCATCCGGCAAGAAGAGGTTGCTAAAGTAGTTTCCATGATTCAATCGGGAGGAGAACCAACGGAGGTAAATTTAACGAAGTTGTTTCTAGGAATGACGAATAATCATTTGATAAGGGCTGCGTTTGGGAGGGAGTGTAGGAGTAGGGAGAGGTTTTTGAAGGGGATGAAAGAGATGATAAAGCTGTCGCCGATGTTAAGTTTAATGGATTTGTTTCCTTCACTGGCGCCTTTTTTAAGTAAAGTGGATGGGAAGATGAAGCAAATGAGGAGGCTGCACGCTGAGATAGATGAGATTTTGAATGAGATAATTGAAGAGCATATGGGGAGGAGAGGGGCTGCAAAGGAGGATATGGAGGAGGATTTGGTTGATGTTTTGCTCAGGCTTAAGGACAGTGGGGAGCTGGAGATACCACTCAATATGATTAATATCAAAGCTGTGATCCTGGTAAGTAGATTTCATATTCTGGTATATATATATATATATATATATATATATATATATATATATATATATATATATATATATATATATATATATATATATATATATATTTATCCACTTAAATGAAATTTCCTTGTCCCCAACCCACCGATTAAGAAATCTAGCTAAAAAGAGCAGTGCTTTATTCAGCGGACTTCGTCATTACGTGAACTTATAAAACATGAAAACTAAAAGTATATCAAGCTTTCCTGATCCCGATAGCTACCAAATTTGACCGCTATAAGTGAAAGTATATTATGCAAAAGAAGCCGGGATCACCTTCATGAAGACCTTCTTAGGGAGATTTGGAGAACAACCGCCCCTTTACATTGCGTTGATATGGACTGGACTCGCCAGGTTCCGTGGACTGTGCATCGGTGAACATTATGATCTAAAGACTGCCTACGAATCAACATCTCTACACTCGAGGAGATATTATGATGTTGAGAGGATTCAATGATCAAGGTGAGCGGACTTTAGTCTCTATAGTATTACCTTTGGAGATAGGTGACTGGAAGATTGAAGTCATGTTCTACATCATTGATTCGAATACTTCATTCACTGCTTTGCTTGGTAGGCCTTGGATACATCAAAATAAGATCGTTCCATCATCCCTTCATCAGTACATCAAGTTCAAAAAAGATGAAATTGAGTACCGTGTCAACGATGATGAGAAGCCATTTTTAGTTACAGATGTTGAGATTTATGAGGATGCGACCTACTATCTTCTTCAAAACACCATTTCTCATAGACTTGGACAAAATTCAAACGCAAAACCAAAAGAAAAAGAAAATGAATCAAAAGAAAAGATAAAAGAAAATGAAAAGAAAAATAAAAGTCCAAGTGAACAAGAAAGGAAAATTGAAGAAGAAATAGATCAACATATCACATTTCACCCATAGTTCATTCTATTATATGGACATGTGGGTAGAATAGCTCAACCTCCACCAGGCAGAGGCAGAGGTAGAAATAGAGGCAGTTCCGGAGGTGAGAGACCCCCTAGTTGGCCTTCAGCCAACAAAGGTCGTGTTCTAGTTCATAGGAGTACCCTTACTATTCACATAGACTTGGAATCCATCTCGGAGGATGAGTCTAATGTGATTAGTATACCGGCCAACCTCTCTCAGTAGGTTCTATTGGAGGTGACTTTTGATTCAGATAGAGATGAAGACAAGGCCTCCAAGCAAAGCAAAGTATTCAAATCTAATTTATGTGAAACTATTAGGTAGCAGTTGTGAACCTTAGCTCTAACCTCACTTACATCTCAGAAAGTTGAAGGTTTATTAGTTAATGAAGTCCCTAAGTCTTCCAGTGACATGAAGCAGAAGAAATTCTTTTTGGGATCATCATCCTCAAGCCCTGAAGTTGATGTAGATCTTGAGGAGGATACTTCTAAAGAGTTAATGAATTACCTATTCACTTTTACTCACCTTATGTTCAAAATCTTATACAGAAAGGTTTAGTTCCTCACATATGGTCCAAGCACGTCAATACTTGAAGCTATGGAACAACATGTGGGGAAGCACAATCAAGAGCGGACTAGATTCTGCATACAATGGGTCGATGATGAAAGATTATGCTAGTTGATTACTAATCATTTGGAATCTGGTAGTTTCTTCTCACACATCCCCAACTCTTATGAGAATGTGTATTTAGAAACCTCAGATGATCCAGATGATCTCCAAGTCAAAGAGGCATTGTTAGAATTTGAAAAGGAGATTCATTCAATAATAGACAAGCTTAAAAAAATTAACCTCGGGACAGAAAAAAATCCACGCCCGGCATACATCAGTTCGTTGCTGAATGAAGAAGAAACCAATGAATTAGTTAGGCTATTGACTGAGTTTAAAGACTGCATCGCATGGAGTTATGAAGAAATGCCTGGATTATCTCTTTATGTAGTAGTCCACAAACTAGTAATAGATCCTAACGTTACTCCTATTAAGCAAGCTCCTAGACGCATGTAATTAGAAATTGAACAACAAGTCATTTCTAAAATCAAGAAATTGATCGATGCTGGTTTCATCAGGGAAGAAAAATATCCTATCTGGTTAGCTAGTGTCATCCCAGTTAAGAAGAAGAATAGCCAAATTAGCATATGCGTCGATTTTAGGGACTTAAATAGGGCATGTCCTAAGGATGAGTTTCTTCTTCCTATACCAGAATTAATGGTGGACATTATCTCATCTCATGCAGTATTTTCTTTCATGGATGGGTCATTTGGCTATAACCAAATCAAGATGTCTCCTAAAGATGAAAAAAATACTGCTTTTCAAACCCCGATCAAAATTTTCTGTTATAGGGTCATGCCTTTCGGCCATAAAAATGCTTGTGCTACATACCAACAGGCCATGACTCAGATATTCAACGAATTCATCCATCATCAAGTTGAGTGCTACGTTGATGATCTAGTAGTCAAAAGCTTAGAAAAGGAAGACCATCTCTTTGACTTGAGAGTAGTTTTCAAATGGTTAAGATAATATAACCTCAAAATGAATCTCAAGTGTGCATTGAGTCGCTAGGAAATTCCTAGTTTGTTATTTGACACTAGGGAGTAGATATAGACATAAAAAGATTAAAGTTATCTTAGAAATGCCACCTCCTAAGAGTTTAACTCAACTCAGATCCTTTCAAGGATGGCTAACATATTTAAGATGCTTGATCTCAAACCTATTAGGGAGATACAATCCAATTTTAGCACTTATCAAAAAGGATGCCATGTTCAAGTGGGATGACAAGTGTCAGCATGCCTTCGAAGACATCAAAGAGTACTTGGTGAAGCCTCCAATTCTAGTAGCCCCTATCCCGGGCAGACCACTCATCCTCTACATTGCTGCATTGGATGACTCTCTCAGCGCTCTATTGGCCCAAGCCAACGACGAAGGGAAGGAGAGCGCTCTCTACTACCTCAACCATTGTCTGATTCTTGCTGAAGTGAACTATCCACCTATTGAGAAATATTGCTTAGCTTTGATCTTTGCATCTCAAAAGCTACGACATTATATGCTTTCTCATAAGGTGAACTTGATCTCCCGAATAAATCTACTATAGTATCTCATGACACGGCCAATGCTATTCGGACATTTGGCTCGTTGTTCCATGATTCTCTCACAGTTTGATATCACATTCATACCCCTCCGTGTAGTAAAAGGACATGCACTAGCGAATTTCTTAGTAGCACACCCACTTCCTGCTGATTCTTTACTTAGTGATGATCTCCCCGATGAATAAATCATGAACTTAGGGGAGGCTGGCAACCGCCAATGGGAGATCTATTTTGATGGCGCTGCTTCTTTTCTCAAAGGTGAAGCACCATGATCTATTTCCCAAGAAAGACAGGGGTAGGAATAGTTCTCCTAACTCCAAACTGCAATGTGATGAGATTCTCATACTATCTATCCAACCCCTACACCAACAATGAAGATGAGTATGAGGCTTTGATTGTTGGTCTGAAGTTAGCCATTACTATCAGTGTTAAGATCATCAACATCTTTGGGGATTCTCAATTGGTCATCAATCAGACAGTCCTACAAGGTTCTCAAACCCAAGCTTCGTCATTACTACAGTATTCATTGAGCATTCTAAGTCGCCATCTACAAGCTTCCCTGAGCAGAGAATGTAGTAGCAGATGCCTTGGCCAAACTTGCCAAAAAATTGGCATGTCCGAAAGATGATTTTATTTCAATAAGGGTCCAAAATAGACAAGTCTTATCCCTTATTGTTGTTAAACTCATATGGAGACTTTCGCTTGAAGGGGAGGTTGTCGTTTCCAAAATGGACAAGGACCTTGATTAGAGGCAACCGTTCATAGATTACTTGAACACCGATAAACTACCTCTAGAAAAGTCACAAGCTCATTAGGTGAAAGAGAGAGCTCTCTCTTATGCTCTTGTTGATGGCACCCTGTACCGACGGTCCTTTCACCAAATGTGGTGACATTATTTAGACAAACACAAAGCCTGTGGCATTATAACCGAGGTACATTCAAGTCTATGCAGAGCACATCAATCCGATTAGAAGATGAAGATGAAGATCATGAGACTAGGATACTACTGGCCTTCGATGATCACAGATTGCATAGATGTAGCTAGGAGATTCCATCAGTGTTAGGTGCACGGTGTGGTCCTCCACCAACCACCCAACATTCTACACCCTACATTGGCTTCATGGCTATTTGAGTGTTGGGGTACCGACATTGTAGGTCCACTAACTACTTTTCTAAGTGGGCGGAGACAATCCTACTTAGAGAGGTCATAGCTTAGCATGTGCTTCAATTTTTCAGGAACCATATTGTATATAGGTTTGGGGTGCCTCGATGAATTATATTCGATAATGGTACTGCATTCAAAAGTATTAAGATCAATATCTTCGCTAGAAGACATGGTATAGATTGGAGATACTCCACCAGCTACTACCCGAAAACAAATGGCTTAGCAGAAGCATTCAACAAAACTCTCTTTCAAATACTAAAGAAGACTCTTGATGACAATAAACGACAGTGGAATGAGCAGTTGGTTGAAGCTTTGTGGGCCTACTACACCATATATCGAACTCCAACTCAGTCTACCCCATTTTCCTTAGTGTATGGGTCCGAAGCCATTCTTCCTTTAGAAGTTTAACTCCCATCACTAAGGATAGCATTGGGTAACAAGATCATTACAGAGTAGAATGCAAAGTTACGGTTAGAAGAGCTCGAAGGTTTGGAGGAGAGTCACTTATAGGCGTTCCAGAACCTCAAGTTATACAAGGACAAAATGATTCAAGCTTACAACAAGATGGTCCACCCTAGGTCTTTCCGAGTAGGAGAACTTGTGTTAGTCCTAAGGAGATCAATTGTTGCCCGTTGAAAGATGGGAGGCAAATTTGAACCCACTTGGGAAGGCCCCTATGTCATAGAGAAGGCCTACCAAGGAGGATCTTATCAGCTTATTGATCGTAAAATGGAACACCCGATGCTTCCAATTAATGGGCTCTATCTAAAGAAATATTACCCATGAAACAAATCATGTTTGAAAATAATCATTAATAAAAAGAACAAAATCTGATTCCATTCATCAAATATTCTCTTCTTTCAAAGTGTTGTTTGCTTGTCTTACAAATCTACCGTAACATGTTTAGAGTAGGAGTAAGAGTCCCCCTGTGGCATCCTATCCCTCTTTCACAACATAAACACAATCTCCCGATGCTTTTAGAATAGGTGTAAGAAAACCCGAGTGGCATTCTATTTTTGATTAGCATAACTAAGTTAGCTGTGAGAGAACCCAAGCGACATCCTTTCTTAGTGGGAACCTTATTTGCCATCCATGCCACCATTTTATCTTAAAATCCTAGTGTGTTTTTGGTAGGTGTAAGAGTCCCCCAGAGGCTTCTTATTCCTTTAACACATACACAACAACAAACACAAATATTTTATCTCGAGCTATTTGATGTGGGAGCAAGCCCCCTATGGCTCTCACTCATTAGCTGCTCTAGGTCGAGTTTACATACTACCTGGTTATTATGTCACCCAAATGGTTCCTTATTTGTAAGATGTGAGTCCCCGTTCTTTCTTCCTAACATGACTATTATAAACCAAAGAGCCTTGTTAATATGGTAATCTTCACTGCCCAGCTAGTAAGCTACCTCATGTTGACTTTGTTTAAGAAGATGTGAGTCCCCGTGCTTTCTTCTTGAACAAACCATCATGCTCTAACTAGGTCGAGTATATTTGAGATTTACGATAAGTCCCCTAGAGGCTCCTTTCCTCTTGACTACTTTTGAGACGATGTAAGTCCCTTAGTGACATTCATTCAGTAGTCGTCCTAGGTCGGATAGCACCTGTCGAGCCAAAGACAGACTATCCTAACAGTCAGTTTTGCTATAGGAGGATGTGAGTCCCTAAGTTTTCTTCCTAGGCTGATTGTTGCAAACCGATGAGCACCTTAGGTTGGCTAATGTTTGCTATGCTGACAGCAACTCACCCGGTGAATACACCACTCTTGGCAGATATGAGTCCTCGAGCATTCTCCTTGAGTTGGACATCGAATACCTATTGGATATATGACTAGCCATGTTATTCTCTCTAAGGTGTTAGATTAAGCCCTTAGTATCCCCATCCCCTGCAGACACTCTATTTGATCACATCCTTTGTGATCCTATTTAGACACTACCCAGGATACTTTTGGATTCGACAGTTTCCCTTTCCTAGTAGCCACCCCTGTGGTTGGAAAATTTGTTTAGCGGATGCACATATTCTCCCTTGGTTTAGTAAATCTAGATAGGTCTAGGCTGATATGAGCTCCTTCTCAGTTTGATCCCTCACAAACTAACATGGTCCGTGATAAAATAAACTAAATAAACAAACAAAATTAATTTGGTTTTGGATTAGGAATTCAAACCCCCAAAGGGTCCCTTTTCCCAAGTAGGCATCCTATCTTTAGGCACAGAACTCCCATAGGAATTGCCCACTACGAGTTGAGATAAATCTTCCTGGACTCACCCATAGGGCCCCAGTTCAATCTTTTTTGTCATAAGCAGGTTACCCTGACAGTCATTTCGCTTTGAAAGATATAAGACTACGATGCATTCTATCTAGCATGATTGTCGCAAACCAACGGGTAGCCCTAGGTCGGGTTTGATTTGTTGCTCAAAGCAATTGATCACCCCAATGGTCTTTTGTCGTGGAAGATGTGAGTCCCTGAGCTTTCTTCCCTTTAATTGATCATTGCAAACCAAAAGGCACTCTTTGGTTGGATAGTTCTCCCATCGGCCTTGAAGCTACTCCCTTTGGTTCAATAACTCTGAGATAGGTCTAGGCTGATATAAGCTCCTTCTCAGTTGGATCCATCACAAACCAACAAAATTCATAAAAAAACAAATCTAAAAATAAAATTAATCTTTGACTATCTTTGAGCTGATTTATGTCCCCCAGTGGCATTCACTCAAAAGCCAGCCTTAGGTTGGGTTTTCAATATGTTGTTTTGCCAATAGATTACCCCAGCAACTAGACTCTGCTTTGGAGGATGTAAGTCTACTATGCTTTTTTCCTAGTACAGCTGCTGCACACTGAAAGACATCCCTTTGGTTGGCTAGTCCTACTATGTGTTTAGTAGACTACCCTTTTGGATTGGTAAATCTAAGTTAGGTCTTGGCCTCCATGGCTCCTACTCAGTGCGATCCATCATGAACCAATAAGTTTCATCCCAAAAATTCAAACTTAACAAAATTAAAACAAATTCAACAATCTCCCCCAGTGGAGATCTCTCCTTAGTGAGATTCAAATCAAATCAACCCTTTCATCCCCTTATGGATGACTTGAACCTGCTTACCTAGTGGAAGGTTCACACTATATCCCTTAGTGGATTATTCCCTCTCTCTTATGTCTTGGACATAAGTAGAGCCATATTGCACTAAACTCTGGATTCTTTCTACACCTTGGGTTAATGATAGATTGTTTCTGTTGCTTCTTGTGATCTTTCGGTGTTGTTGATCATTTCCAACAATACGCATGTGTTCTTGTCACCACACCACCTACTGCCTCTATGTTGACCTCATTTTAGGATGAGCTCTCAACCCCTCCATATTAGACATAGGACTCCTCTTAGACTTTAAGAGTTCCTTAGTCTTAAGACATATCTAGTGATTTGGTGGACACTCAACCTAGACCTAGAGACTTAGAAGAGTTAGCCATAGTAATAGGTCATGCCTTAGGGGTATTAGGAAAATTTTCCTACCCTTAGCTTGAACCATTCCTCACCTTCCTTCCTTCAAGTCAAACTCCAAATCAATCTTATTTGATTTTCTCCAAATCCAAATCAAATCCATATGCTAAAAATACATGATTGAAATCTATGATTGCAACCCATGAATAAAATCCATCAAAATTCCTAAGTCCAAATCTTTCTAAGTCCTGAAGTCTCCCTTAAGGACTTTGCCCAAATCATGATTAAACCAATTCAAATCTTTGAGATTTTCTCCTAATACATTTATATTCTCATTTATATTCACATATATAAATAAAATATAAATTCAAACCAATCAAACTAAACTTAAAATTCCAAATCAATTCATGAAATTTTTCTAAGTCTTTTAAATTTTTCATTAATGCACTTAGCCTAAATCATGATCAAATAAATTCAAACTCATGGGATTTTCTCAAAATTCATTTATATCCTCATTTATATTCACATATATAAATAAAATATAAATACAAATCAATCAAATCAAATCCAAAAATTAAATTCCAAATTCAAATCTTTCTTAAGTCCTTAATTTTCCATTAATGGACTTAGCTTAGATCGTGATCAAATCAATGCAAGTCATGGGATTTTCTCATAAAATTCTCATTTTTATTCACAAATATAAATGAAATATAAATATCAATAAATCAAACCAAATTCAAAAATTCAAAACTCCAAACTCCAAAATTTTCTGAGTCCCTTAAATCCTTCTTAATGGACTTAGCCAAAATCATGATTAAATCATTTCAAACCCTTGAAATTTTCTCATGATCCATTTATATTCTCCTTTATATTCACATTTATAAATTAAATATAAATTCAAACAATCAAAACCTAATAAAAAATCAAACTCAAATCCACTCAAAATCCAATCTATATCTTTCAAGTCAAAATCTTGAACTTAGCCAAATCAACTTCAAATCAAGCCAAACTCCTGATTTTTCTTCATGATTTAATCAACCCTACAATCATGAATTCATATATAAATATAAACTTTAATCACTCAATCAAAAAAACCCAAGTCAAAACCAAAACCCTTTCATATTCTTCCTTTGAATATGAAATTGTCAAATGGATTAAACCCATTTGACTTCAAATCACTGATAAATTGATTTATATTTCAATCATAAGTCCATATACAAGTTCAATCAAACTCAAATCCAGCTTTGACCAAATCATTTGACCCACTTAGGCTCACTTGATCCAAAGTGACCTAAAGTACCTTTATGAGCCAAATTCTAATCCTAACCAAATTGGATTGAACCAAACTCATATATCCCTCTCATCATGATCAACAATCATCATGGGATGATCAATCAACTAAATTGGGTCAAATTAAGTCAAACCTAAGGGTTGACCTAGTCAACACTTAGCCTAAAATGAAACCTAACATAGCCAAAATCCATCATAGGCCAAATTAATTGAAACCATTGATATAAGTTTATTCATGACCTATGTTTGAACTTGACCAAGCCAACATTTGAGCCCAACCTTAAAATGGCCACTTAACCCAAGTTAACCAAACTTGACCTAAATGGTCAAAATGTGTCAAAACTTGATCTAAGCCAAATGATTGGAACCAATGGGTCAAGTTCATTCCGAATCACTTGTGGAACTTGACCAAAGCCTCAATTGGCCAACTAGACCTAACCTAGCCCAATTGACCTTAGACCCAACATGACCTAAAGGGGTCATGTAGAGCTAAATTTGAACATAGCCAAAAATTGATTGGAAAAAAAATACCAATCCAAACTATATGACTAACCTAACCTAAACCTACCCTTGACCTACCTCAAATAGGTCAAATGGGTCAAATAGGTCAACTTGACCCATTTGACCTAAATGAAGTCATATGAGCCAAATTCAAAACTATACCAAATTGAATCAAACCAAGGCCACCAAAACATTTCAAATGGTCATATGAGCTTGACCCAACCCTTAGTTTGATCCAATTTGACCAATTGGTCAACTTGACCCAAGTTGACCCATTTTGACCTAAATGGGTCAACATGAGCAAAACCCTATCAAATGAATTCCAAATCCCATGAAACTTGGCCAAACCTAGTTTTCCCACATACCCAACATATCCTAATTAAAAAATCAGCAAAATGACCATCCTACCCCTAGGCCATAGAACAATTTTGGCCTAATCCATGGGTAATTTGGTCATACCCTCTTCATATCCACTTGGTGCTTTCCTGAGAGCTCAAGGGGACCTAATGAAGAGTGGTGCACCCAACCCAATGGGTTTGGATCAGCCCAATTGGCACCAAGGCCAAACCCGACTCCATGGGTTAAAATGGCTAATTCAAAATCCATCTCCCAAACAATTTCAAGCACATGGGAGGTTGGAAATCCACCGAAGGCCTTAAACTGACAATGTGTTAACATTTAACTGGTCAAACAACCCTCCCATTGTGATCAATGGGATCAAAAAGGCAATATGGATTACGGTCATCCGATCCTTCAAGGGGGAGATATACTCCCCCTAATTGAATTCAAAACTATCATTCCTCAATTCAACTAAGCCTTAGAGAGTGTTAAGAAAGATCATAGAGCCTTCCTAAGCATTCTAAGAGTGAACTGAATTTGAGAATTCTCGGTTTTCTCTATTGATAAATAGGGGATCTCAATTCAATCAAAAACTTCCTCCACACTAAAAACCATCCCAATTCCTCTTGTACACTTCTTCTAAGGACCAATCTGAGCACACTCAAGCTTCCATTAGAGTTTCCATAGCAAGGAGAGGGGCAATTGGATCAAGGCCGCAAGGAGCATCAAGTGGTGTTGGTCCATAGAGCAAGCCACTCAATCCCATGGCCTAAGAATTTCAACAGGGCTTCGTCTCCACTAGATGAAGCTACCTCACCAATCTCGAGTGCCGATGATCACCCTCAACAAGGTATGGACTTTTTCGACCACCTAGCATAGGAGATGTTGGTCTTTTGTGAAAGGAATTTTCATATCATGCAAGATCCACCGTTGGATGTGTCGCTCAATGGCTTTAGATGGTGTGGGTTAAGTTTTGTTTGAATCTGAGTTCAATCAGCTCAGATCTTCCCCTAGATCATGGATGGTCTCTGTTTATCTAAGTGGAAGAACTGGGGAGATCTTGGCCGTCCATCTGCACGTTTTGGATGGATGGCCGAGATTATTCCCATGTTTAGATTTTAATTTATCCTTTTTAAAATCGTGGGGAGATCTCTGGTCGTCCAATCTTTGATCGGACGGTAGAGATCAAAGTGCGTTCGCCGTCCCGCCGCCTTTTGGATTTGATTTTAAGTGGGATGCTCACCGCGCGATGCGTGTAAAGCACGCTGACCGTCGCCACCACACGCCATGAGCCAAAGGATTAGTAGGGATTTAATTAAATTCTAATTAATCTAAGGATCTTCTAAAATTCATATCTCCTTAAATAAGCCTAAAAAAGATATGAAATAAATTTCTATGGAAAGATAATTCAACCTAGAATATTTTAAAATTAATTTCAATGGGTTTTGAATTATGTGTTTCTCTTATTTTGGGTTTTTTGGAAACTTTATTTTGCTAATTACTTTCTAATTAAGCCTCTGATTAATCCCAAACTTCTTGAGTATATTTTAGGGGATGACTTCTGCCTCCTGTGATTTTCTTGGAATTTATTGAAGGGTTAATTAGCAGAATTGCATATGGGTTTCCTAATTACTCCCTTAACTTAATTAAGGATAATTAAGGTGTGATTAGTGATTTTAGTCCATCATTAGGGTAGATTAAGGTCAGATCCAATGGTTAGGGGACTTAGGGAATAATTTTGGGTTATTTCCCCTAAGCTATTCCCTAAACCCTCTTTTTTTCTTTAATCCTCTCTTAATTAAAGGTTAATTCATTAATTATCCCCTTAATCAATTTCTAAAAATTCTAAAAACTTCCAGAACTTAATTAATCTATCTTGGGCAGATGCTTAGGTGTTTAATAGCCTAAGTTCAATTAAGGAAATTAAAACCCAATTCACATGTGTGAAGGAGTGTTTTGAAATTACTTAATCAATCCCCTTAGCTTAATTAACTATTAATCATGAGCCAAATTGCATTAGGCCTTTTTTTATTAGGTGCATTGCAAATTTAAATTTCTTATGAGTTTTTATGTCATCTTATTGGCTCATAATTAGTTGGTTAACTTTGCTAAGGTGGTGTGGGTAAGGGTTAATTAAGTTATTTAATTCATACCTTAACCTAATTAACACATAAAAAATGAATCTAATCATTTAAAATTAAACAAAAATATCAAACACATGTGGGAATGGGTTAGGAATAGCAAACTCATCTCACTTTTCAAAATTAAATCAAACTTAAAACTAAACAAAAATCATATTGAAAATACTTTGATTTATTTTAAACTTTTTTATTCTTTAAGAATGTCTTTAGGATTTAATTAAAGTGAATTTGTTTACATGCTTTCATTGCTTTGAGTCTTTCCCCTACATGTTAAATTTGTATGTCATGTGGTTTCATGCATTCATTTTTTTCAAATTCAAGTTTAAAATGAAATTGTTTACTTTATGTCAAATTTGCATGTGTTGGGTAAAGTAGAAATACGAGTGGCTATTATCACTACTAAATTTAAATTATTTTCAAAACACATGAATCAAGTATCTAATCTGAAAGTATGTTACTTATACTTTAATCATATTCTTGCATGTGAAGAATATAAAGGTATGCTTAGCATAGGTTTCTCTTCTCTTTTATGTTAGCATAGTTTTGAATAGGAGTTGATAAGATGTATGGTTCATTTGAAAAGAACCTAACACTTACCTAATTCCTTATCCCATTCATCCCTATGCTATCACCTAAGAAGGGCTACCTATATTTGCACACATAAATTGCATAAATAAAATGAATCAACTAATACAACTTTTGCATTCTCTCTTTTCATTTCATTTCTTTTATATACATGTTTGCATTCAAGGAAAGTGGTATATTAGTCTGGACAACCCCGAGGTTGCGAGGTTTTAAGTAGCCCTAAGTAGATCTTGTACCTTACACCTCTGGTTAATTATGGCGTTGTACTCACTTATGCCTTTTTTACTTTCATGTGTGTATCTGAAAAAAATTGGATAAAGAAACTATTTTCTACTTAAAGAAAACCATGCATCTTAATCTTCTAAATTTCTTTAAATGGATTACTTAGCATGCATCATAAAGTATGTTAAATATTCTCATTTGTATGTATAGATATGCTTAGGACTCATTCATATGCATATTATACATGGTGGGAAAGAAATGAAGTAAAGTGTGTTATATGAATTTTGATTCATTTTATTTGATCTTAAAATACCTTACTTTATGAATAGGTTTGATTAGAGTTCATCTAAACTTAGGATTAATTAAAAGATTTAATCAAAATATTCACTAAACAAAACTAAAATGTAAACCTACTTTAGAAATTACTTAGGTTAGGGAAGGAAAGAGAAGTCTCCTTTTCTTTCCCTCTCTTCATAACTTAGTAATTAATTGTAGGATTCACTTAAACCTAATCAAAATATGAAATAAAAATAACCCAAAATAATTAAACAACTTAAATGAAACTCTCCTTTAAGTTGAACATGTTTTCACACTTAGGAAATTTGAACCTAAAGTCATAGCTAAGCAAACCACACAAACCTTCAAAGCACATTAGCAAGTCACTTCTAGCTTTAGGTTAGGGCAGTGTAGTTTGATATTTTGTTTTGTTTTGTGATATATATTTTTTGACTGGATGTTAAGGTGTATGCTCATTAAATGAATGATAGGATGCTCTTAGTATAACTGTTCTTTTCTGCAAGAGATTGTGCTTAAGGGGTGCTATCATAAATAAAAATATAAATGTTTTTCTTACATGTGCTTTATACTCCTAAGCATAATCCAATAGGCCAAGTGGACTTAGTCACCTATGGGTGGGGTGATAAGTCCAGTATACATACTTGGGATTTGTGTGATTTCTTTTAGCTAGCTTTTATTTTGTAGGTGTTAGTTAGATTTTCACTTTTCCTTTGCATGTAAATTTGTGCAATTACGATTTTGGAATGATTATTATGGGAATTTGGATGAGCATTAGTCATAAGATCCTATCTATACACCATGTGAAGCCTTGGATCATCCATCTTTCAACCATCCAAAAGAAGGAACCAAAGAAGGAAAGAAGAAGAAAGAAGAAAATAAGAAAGAAGAATGAAGCTTGAAGACCCCCATAACAATGAATTCCTTGCTTAATTCTAATTTAATTCATTTGTAATCCGGTTGTATAGAGAGCTCCACCCAATTTGATATTTTTGGATTTGTGCAGTGGTGCCCAACCACAACGGCCTTTTATTCTTTTTGCGATTAATTTTATAAACTGATTGATGATTTTTTTAGCTTTCATATTAAGTGGCATGCTTTTCATAGTTTCTTCCTTACTTTATGTATGGCCTGGATGTGGATTAGGTTCTTTAGAAAAAAAATCTTTTACCAAACTTAAATAACTCAAATTAAAAATAAAGAACTCATAACCTAACATAATGCTTAGGTTTAAGATCAAGATAGAAGAATTAGAAACTCCTTAGCTGGATGAGTATTTCTTTTGTAATATCATGCACAAATGCATCTTATTTCACTCTTGATTGGAGAGCTTCCACCTTTTCCAGAGAAATTTGGTTTGACCTTTGAGAGCGATGGAGGAAACTCACCTCCTCCCTTCTCACTGATTTTGGCCAATAACTTTTACTTCTCATGCATTAGTCATATGAATCCTATTAGAAGTCAAAAATAAATGTCCAAAAAAAAAAATAAAATTTGAATTACATTAGATTTAGGTCATATGAACCAAGTCCCTCTACATGATCTAGTCTCTTTAGGGAGTGAGTTTAAGCACTTAGTCTCTTTCTAAATGAATAATAGCCTAGCTATCTTGCATAAGCATAATGACTTGCCTACTTATAATTAAAATCATAAGAGGAGTTAGTTGGCGGCCACCCCTAGGCGGTTGTAAGTCCAAGCTATCAAATGGTTTGTTCTCTCTTGTGGAGGCAAACCAATTACTCATTTTTTTGCCTTAGATTTAGGTTGTGCTTTTGGCCCCCGAAGCTCCCTAGATTTTGGTTCTAAGATTGCTTCTCCCCTTTATGGGCCATAAGCATAATTCCTCACCTCTTAGGCATTTCCTTAATCTTGTGTTAAGTAATCATAAGTCTTAAAATTCTAATGAAAAGTGGAACTCAAACAAATTAAAGACACTCATTAGGTTTCCTAGCATCATGGGCATCTCCTACTTATCTTCCATTTGGCTTCGATAATAACTCCCTCTTTTTGATCAATCCCATTTGATCCTCAAAAATAAACCAATCAATTGATAGTCCTTTCTTATTGAAATCTTTGAAGACAACGATCATTTACCTTAATCGAGAGTTTTCCTAAGGAATCCCCATTTGTTAGGATGTAATTAACTATTGGGCTTCCCCCTGTAGGGAACTTAAGGAACCCGATTTAAAATAAACTTTGCTTTACTTTTTCATGTAAAGTAGGGGAAGAATCTCTGGTACATATGTAGACCCATCATCCTTAGGAGTACTTATTGAGGTGATTAGGTCCATTAAAGGGGGTACTGTCTTTCGAGATATATATTTCCTCACACGCGATCCTGAATAAGTACATCTACAGATCTGTGTGACATCCTAAAAAGGTGAATTTTTAATATGATCCTCTTTTTTTTTCACCACAGATTTGAAAGGCGACTCCTATAGAGATTTTTCTCCACACCACTCTACCTGCACTTGGATGGGAGCCTTTCCCTTGTCAACTACAAAGACATTGCATGCCTTCTTTTCCAAATATCTTCATTGGCTTTGATGGTTCTATAGAAGAGTGCTCTTTTAAGAATGACATCTTAGATCATCTTCTTATAGGCTAGAGGCTTTATTTAATAATTTTGAAAGCCTTAATAGTAAAGCCCTTTAATATGAAGGACATTGGACCATGAATATTTCTTAGGTGTATTTCTACATCATGCTACTCTTACAATTGTGAGTCACACTTTAAGCTAAGAATCCTCCATCTAAGATATAATCAACTAAATATTTACCTAGCCATTATTTTTCAACAACTAGATCACCTACAATAATATGGTACTGAGTGCCAGTGAACCTCTCTATAAACATATTTTCTAGTCCAATAAAAGTGTGTATTGAGCTGCTAGGTATTTCAGCATACTAATCAAAGGCAACCTAGGTAAACTATTGACGAATTGTCTAAACAACAAGGCATCACTTCCTCTGGCATTACAATAACTCACTCGAAAATGTGGCAAAGGCTATTTAGGGTTATCAGTCCCATCTAAAACTTTAAAGGAAGTAGGTACAAACCCTTTGGGATAGGGTATAGAGTAATATTTCTCAGGGTAAAGTCTACCCTTTGGAACTAATGACATACCATGGGATTGTGCTAATGCTTCCTTTACTTGCTGGTGCATAAGAGACTTTAGGCTAGTTTTAGGAGTTAAATGATCCATTGTTTTATGTTGTTCTAGATGTTGTTCTTCCAAAATGGACCTCTTCATCAAATTTGATGTGATCCAATGCTAAAGAATGAGGAGCAATACGTAACACTAAGAATCATACTTTAGAGTGATTGCATGGTGTCAATCATTTCCTCCATTTTCCTCTCTATCCTCAAATTTTGGTCATCTTTATTTTATAACTGAAGGATCAACTACTATGTAGGATGAAATATAGGATTCTCATGTGTTCCTCCTATAGTATAATACGTAACTGAACGGAAGTATGAAAATATGTGGTATGAGTAGCTTTTGGTCATCATCTAGCAAATCATCTTGGTCTAAGTCAAAGTGATCTTGGACCTTGTTGATCTCACTTTTAGAGTGAGGATTGATCCCTCCCATCTTAGATTTAAGAGCCTTCTAGACACTTAGATTTCCTTAGTTCTAGGACACCTCTAGTAATTAAGGGAACACTAGGCCTAAGGACTAGGGCATAACTTTAAACTTAAAATTCACCTTAGGTCAAATAGGTTTCACCTGCTCTAAAGCCAAAACTAAGGCTTGTACCCATCAACCCATCCAAACTTAAGCTCATGTGATTGGAACTAAACCAACTCAAACCATTCAATTAATTTTAAATGAATTTGGTTTTTCAACTCAAGCTCCAAACATAATTAACTTAGAGCTTAACCTGAGTTAATTGACCATTATCCTATACTCCATTCAAACCCCTTCAAATAAAATAAACCCAATTTGATCCTCTCAATCACTCCAATCATTCAATAGATCATTTCAAGCCACTCCAACTCTTCAATCAAACCAATTGAGCAAAGTGAATTTGACTAACCCAGGTTAACCTATTTTACCTAAAAGTTCAAATGAGCCAAAACCCAATAACACCCAAATCAATTGCAATCAAAGTCACCAATCAACTTCAAATTTATCATTGAACACTTCCCAACCATCCATAACTCTAATTGGTCCAAGTTGACTTGACCAAGCCACTTGACCCAAAGTGACCTAAAAGGCCTAATTAAGCTAACCTCTAATAAAACTCCCATTGGATCAAACCAAGATATCTAATCTTTTCATTGATGATTATAAGACATTATTGAACACTCCACTATAATCAATTGAACTTAATCAAGCCAATTTGGCCCTTTGACCCAAGTTAACCTAACTTAACCTAAAGGGTCAAATCAAACCAAATCATATCCCAGACTAAATTGATTGAAACTAATGCTTATAATTAGTCACTAATTGAAATTGAACATGATCCAACCTTCAATTGGACCCAATTGGGCCAAACTAACCCAATTAAACTACTTAGCATAATTTGATCTAAAAGGTCATATTGAACCAAATTATTCTCTAATCCAAATCAATTCAAATCAACTATTCCAATCAATCACAAATGATTAATTGAACATAAACTAGCCCATGTTAAAACCAATTTGGCCAATTTGGTCAAATTGGTCAACTTGACCCATTTGACCCTAATTGAATAATATGAACCAATCTAAATCTTACCCAAATTAAATCAAACCAATTTCACTTACTCATTCCAAATTATCACTTAAACTTACCCAAACCCTCACTTTGACCCAGTTTGGTCAAAATGATCAACTTGGCCAAACATGACCCATTTGACCTACATGGGTCAAATTGAGCCAAACCTAATCAAACCAAGCTCAAACCCAACCAAACTTGGAATGGCTCATCCTTGGGTCATCGTGGACTGCTCAAGTGGCCCAACCCATGGTGAACCCAGTTTGGGTCAAACCTATTGAACCGTGCCCTCCAAATGTGGAAAAATCCCCATTTGGAAGAGTTCTCCAACTTCCCACCCCTTAGCAACCACCTTAGGCCTTTCTTGGACAAAATACCACTAACCCAACCTAACCCAAGGCTATTAGGTTCAGCTTTTGGCCAAGAGAGGGTGACTCACCCATGAGAAACCATTGGTTCTAAGGAAGAGTGTACACCTCATGGCAATGCACTACACTCCCTCACCATCTTATACTCATCCACCCCAGCAGTCCTCTGCCACCTTCGGCCACCTACTATAGCTGGATGGTTTCCGAAGGTTAAATTAATCCCATCCCTTGGCTCAGTTGGGGGGAAGAGTATACTCCTCCCCTATTCATTCAAACTCAACAAATAGTTTCCCTAGAGCATTCCATACAATCCCATACCCTCTCTCGAGCTTCTAATGCACCCCACCATTGGTAGGACCAGCTCCCGGTCAAACCTGAGAGCTCCATCCATCAAAACTCCTCAAACCTACACCAAACTCAAATTAACTCTTTGTACACCTTCACCTCACTCCAGCGAGCCAAAATTTGACCACCAAAAGATGTTCTTAAACAACTCCAATGACCTTTGTAGCAGCATTTTGTCCATAAATCAATTGACAGGGAGGCAGTTCAAGATCTTCTCAATAGAGCTTTATCTCTTCAAGATGAAGCTACCTCAGTCGTTGGACCACCGGTCTATAGTTCTGGCAAGGTAAAAATATAGCAAACGTAGTCATGGGAATTAGGTGTTGGCCCTTTCTAAAATGAACCATTTTTTCATGTGATCTTCACCATAAGATCTCCTTAGATTTATGCCCTGATATTTTGTAGTCGATTCCACCATCACTGGAGCTCAGATCGAGTGATAGAAGGCGGACGATGTTCATCTTCTAGCACTTGCGAAAAGATAGATCACCAGACATCTATTTCATGTTATTAGAATGGACGGTCATGATTAATCACATTAGAATTCTTAGTTTAATCCCTTGAAAATCATGGGATTAATCTCCACTGTCCAATCCTAGATCAGAAGATCGAGATGAAATCGAATCCGTCGATTGAGCTAGCTATCACGTAGAACGATTTAAGTAGCCAATACTGAGGTGTCACGTGGAAAGTGCTGCCGCTTCAGTGTTCGCGTGGCACCGGTAGTTTAAAGAGATTAATTAAGATTTAAAAATGTAATTAAATGGCCAAAATTTTAAAAAATCATAACTAAATCTAGAAAAATCTAAAAAATACAAATAAACCCATTTTGGAAAGCTTAGATAGAGGAGAATTTAATTAAAATAAATATTATAATTAACACCTAAGGAATAGTACTTAATGAATATTTGAAGCTCAGGATAATTACCTTAATTAAGGTCAAATTACTTGGATAATTAATTCTAAATTTGGTGGAATGATTCTATGGGATGCCCTCTACCTCCCATAATTTTCTTAGGATTATTTACCATGTGGTTTGAAGATTTATGAATTTTAACCCTAATTACTCTCTTTAATTAATTAAATTACTAATATTAATGAATAATAAAAATTAAGTAATTAGTGTTAATTAATCAATGTAAATAGTGGGTATGATGAGAGAAATAACTAGGACCCCTATCATAATTTGTTTTCCAAGTATACCTCATTAAGAGGGTTAATTAATGTAATAATTAAGAATAATTAAAAATAATAATAACAAAATAAAAATAAATAAAAAAAATTGAAATTGATTTAGATAACTCAAGTGCAATACATTAATCCCTTTATGTGTTTAATAACATAAAGTCATTAACGAAATTATGATTATCTCATTGGTGTGGGGAAATCATAAGAGTATTTATCTCAAATATTTTTCTTGCTTTAATTTAATTAAATCTTAAGCATGAGCTTAATTGCATTAGAATCCTTTAGGTTCATTACTAATTTTATTTTTCCAAATCATATCATTGAAGGCTCATGATCAAGTGGTTAATTAAATTAAAGAAGTTTGGAGAAGGGTAATCAAATTCATATGATTAATGGCTTGAACCAAATTATCTCATAAAACATATTTAATTTTCTTTCTTAAATATGTTAAATAACCAACATGGGATGGAGTGAATCCTAAATATCATTTCTCCTCTTTAGGTTTTAATAACTTAAACATTGAACTTAAATATTATAAAAACTTTGGTTAGTGTTAAGGAATGATTATTTAACATGATTGTCCATAGGATTCAATGAAATTGAGTATGTTATGTGGTAACATCCAATTACTTCCTTTCAAGTATCATAAATGTACATGCCATTTGTTTCATGTGCTCATGTTAAAAAAAAGCAAAAAAATTAAAAGAATATGATTGAATTTAAGTTGCATGAGTTGGATAAATGTTATTATATAGTGTGGCTATTATCACTAATAAATCTAAAATTATTTTGAAATTTTAAGTTAATATTGAATCAAATAGTGTGAAGTTTAAATTAATTTTGTTATAAATACTTAATGAAGTTTTCATTTAGTTGTAATTTAAAGATGCCAATGGATTAGTTTATCTTTATGTTTCATGTATATGTTTACATGTATTTGAATTAGCAAGTACATAGTATAGACATCCTGGGAACACGAGGCTTTAAGTAGGCCCAAGGAGGTCTTAGATAATCTCACTTCCTTTAGATGTCATTGAATTTAGCATGAATGAAAGATTTTATATATAACCTTTGCATGGTTTTGTTTCTATGCTTTTGTATATGTTTATTTATATTTGAATTGTCAAGTATATAGTCTGGATATGTTAGGAACACGAGGCTTTAAGTAGAACCAAAGAGGTCTTAGATAATCTCACTTCTCTAGTTTAATAATATTAAGTACTTTCTTAAGTTTCTAATACATGTTTGCATATGCTTAGTTATGAGATGAAACCTTTATTTTTTTATAAATTTTATGCATTAATATTCATCAAGTATGCAAAAATATGGGTATATTACATGTATATATGTTCAATCAAATATTAAGAAGGCTATTAATGATAGAATATAAATGTTATTAGTAATGAAAGGAAGTAGTGGGATATTACTCATATGATGGTGACTTAATTTCATTAATCCCAAGATGCCTTTCATGTTTGAATAAGATTCCTTAAGACTAATCTAAACATAGGCTCAAATAAAGAAAATTTGTAAGTGGTTCACTAAGAGAACCAAAGCTATAATAATTTACCTTTAGAAAATAACTTAAGAAAGGGGTGAGGGGGCCAAGCCTTTTTCTTCTTTTTATAATAATTAAATACTAAGTAAGTATTAAATAAAATAAGAACATGCAAATTAAAATTAATAAATATACTAAAATATTTGGAGTGAAACCATCCCTAACGATTAATTTAAATAATTCCAAAACTTTAGACAATCAAACTTCCAAAGCTTAATCAAGACATACCACTCTAAAGTCTTAGCACACTCATTAGAATGCTAAGTCACTAATTCTAGCATTAAGTAAGGCCAGTGCATGTTATGGTAATGTGTTATATTTTATGAAGTAATGTTCTAGACTGGATGTCAGGATTGTATGTGCGTTGATTGGATGTTATGTCATTACTAGCCTAATGATGTATTATGTAGGGGATTATGCTAAAGGGGTAGTTATAATAATAAATAAATATAAATATTCTTACTTGTAGGTGCTTCTTATGCCCCTAAGAATAATCCAATTAGGTAGGTGGGCTTGGTTACCCAAGTGTAAGGTGCTAAGTCCAAATGTATGAAACATAATTGCTTGGCATGTATGCTTGTTTAGCTAATGTATAATTTGCAGAAGTAGTTAGATTTTAATTTTCATAAAAATTTAATTTTTGTAATAGGATTAGGATTAGAGTTATGGGGTTTAGGATGACCAGTGGATAGAAAGCAAAGACTTGGGAGGCCTTGTGAAGCTGAGCAAATAGATCAAAAGAAGAAAAGAAGAACAAGAATTGAAGACCCCTATAGCATTCATTTCATTTGTAAAATTTAATAGTAATCTGGATTGTATAAAGGTAAAGCTCGACTACCCAGTGTTTTCTCTTTTTTGGGGTGTATGGCAATACCCTACTGCATTGGCCTCTTATTCTTTTATAAAATTCAATTGTTTGATTATTGTGTTTTGTTTGTGTAATAGAAATGGCATGCCTTTCATAGGTTTCTTAAAGTGTGATTATTTGATGTGTGGCCTGGATACGGTAGGCTTTTTAGAATAAAAAATAAATGTTCTACCCTTACTAAGTAACTGATAACTACTTAATATAACTCACATCCACATTTTAAAAGCCTAGGATTTTAATCCAGATAATAAAATATTTAGCAACCCCTTAGCTGAATGATTGTATACTATGACAACATGCATATCATATTATGTCACTCTTGAATAGAGAGGATCTTCACTCTTGCATGATAACGGATATGGTTAATCTTTGAGAGTGAACCCTTATAGTGGAGAACGCCTTTTATAGTTGATTTAACCCATAACTTAATTTCATCATGCATGTAGGCATAATTGTCCCAAGCCTTGGTCTAAAAATAAATATGTCAAATAATTTTAAAAACTTATAAATTTTCAACATTAGTCTAAGTCATGTTTGCATACCAAATATTATTTAGTCTCTTAGGGATTGAGTTTAGGATTACAGCTTTCTTCATAATTAAATAACAACCTAGCTATTTTGCATCTACATAAGATTGGCCTACATGGTTTTATAGTATAGGAGGTGCTAGCTGATAGCCACTTTAGGTGATTGTAAGTTTAGGAGAGTGGGAAAGTGTTTATTCTCACTTGCAGAGGTGAACCAATATATCCTATTTTCCTCGAGTGGAGTTAAATTGAGCTCTTGTCTTGTGCTAGAGTACTCTAGATTTAGGTTATGAGATAGCTTGTTTCTCTCTTGCTATGAATATAAGTCCTTACCTCTTAGGAATTCTAATAATATTGTGTTGCTAGAACCTAAGTCCTAGCATTCTAATGAAATTTTAACTCAAATAAATAATTATTTCTCTTTCAAAATTGTAAAGCCTCACTATAGGGTAAATTGAAGCACTCACTAGGCTTCTTAGTATCATGCATGCTTCGTACTTATTATCCTTTGGAATCTATGAAGAAGTCTTTCTATTTGAGAAATCCCAATTGATTTCTAATAACACCCAATTCTTTGATAGTCTAGCTTGAAATCTTTAGAGATAATCATTGACCACTTTAATCGAGAGTATTCTTAGAAAAGTATCATTTTCTAGGATGTAATTAACTATAAAAGTTTGCTTCCATAGGAAACTAAAAAGCTAACATAAAATAAACCCTACTTTACTTATCTATGTAAAGTAGGAAAAAGATCTCTGGTATATACGAAGACCCATTTGCCTTAGTAATCCTTATTAAGTGATTGAGTCCATTGTAGGGTGATATTTCTATCTTTTGAGGTAATACATCATACCTTAATGTTGCACTCGATTACTTCAGCAAGTACCCCCTAAGATCTATGTGGTGTCCCTACGACTCCAAATTAAAATGCCACAAATGCTACTTATATTTTCTTTTTCTTCATCCTCTCTAACAATAGTCTATACTTCTTATTTTGTAAGATGAAGTAAAACATTATTGCTATCAAGGATAGCTTCTAATTCTTCTTTTACATTCATGGGTTTCATTTCAAATATTTCTTTTTCATGAGTCCCATGGATGGTAAGCAAGAGTGGCACCCAAACTAAGGTGTCCCTCATTTATAGCATCTCTGTTTTAAGGAGATAGATGATATGGCTCTATCTCTCTACTAAAAACATGAGATGAGGATGTCCTTCAAGTTTAAAGCCTAAATATAGATGATGATGGCCATTCCTCAATAGTCCTAGTAATAAGTACTCTCTTAGGTGGTGGTGTGGAAGGAATGTTTGGCTTAGAGGCCAAAGGAACTTTTCTAACATAAACTTTTTTTCTTTTATAGAGAAAACTCTCTATCTCTCTAAGCTAATAGGTTGCTCCTTATGCCAAGTCAGTGACCTTCTTGAATAGTGATATCGATCTAACATGGTTTGATAGGATTTTCATCTAGTAGGGAAGACCAGCTTTGCCTTTTCTTTATTTTGGGAAGTGGCAGGTCTCCTTAGAATCTCTCTCTCAGAACTTCTAGACATTGATCCTTCATGACCCTAATTAGCTCCTCTTTAGTGTAATAGGAAGACCTAAGAGTCCTATGAAGAATCTAGTGAAACCTACCACATGCCCCCTATTGACCATTCTAAAATTTTTCTTACTTAAAAGAAAAAAAGGGTGAGGTGGAGAACTCACAATATGGGATACATCTTTCTCTCCCTAGGTTGTAGAGAGAGGGTGGAATCTACTATCTATTAACTCTATTTCAACCATCTCTCTTTGCTTTCTTTCCTTTAGGGTCTGCCTCCCAAGTCTTATTTCTCTCTTTTTTTTTTGACTTTTGGCCATTTGAAGAGGCTCAGAAGTGGACTCTACTTCAAAGGTACTAGGGAAGAAGAATGTAGGTAATATCTCTATTGTATGTAATTTAATCTTCTTTGGGATAGGACTTGCCTGGACCTTCTTAGTGACCTTCCTGGTAATGATAGGAGTAGTAGAGGGTACACTAAAAGACTTTAGAATGGGTTGTTTATCCTTAACAACCACTTCACTGATAGGGGCAAGAGTTACTCCATTAGTTGTAATGTTCAAATGTTTAATCCAACTTTAAACTTAATGATGGAGCCATCAGCTAATCTGCTACTTCAATAGAGAAACTGATCTAGGCATGGCATCAAAAATAAGTTGCCCAACCATTTTTTATAAATTAAAGAACCATATTTTAAAAATAGTATTAAAAATAAGTTTTTAAATATTTTTATAAATAAAAGAATTAAATAAATTATAACTGGCATTTAATTAATGTAATATAGTCAAAAGAAAAGCTTTTGACCTATTAGGAAAACTTAGCAATTTCATTATGGCTATAATTTAATTTTTTTTATTTCTTTGAAAATGTAGAATTATAAAACCATCTCATTTGATTTTAACAAATAAGATAGTTTTATAACCTACACAATGGATGTTGAGTATGCTCTATTAAAGGTAAAATGAAGAGATACCTAATGGAAAGAAATGCAATCTTGACCCATGAAAATATAAGTACATTATCAATATCTAGAAATAAAAGCCTATTTTCAAAGATGGAGAGAGAAACTAGTCCCCAATGGAGTTATGAGAAAATATGTCTATGGGGAAAATTTGTGACACCACATAGACTTTAGTAATTTTTTAATTTAAGTAATCAAATTAGTCATTAAGAGTAAATAAATTATCTCAAAAGATAAACATGTTTTTCTATAATGGATTTAATTACTTAAATAAGGACCATTAAGGTTAATGGGTCCTTCATATTATAGAGATTCTTCCATTAAACTACATAAAAAAGTAGGTCAAGGTTTATTTTATACTGGGTTTGTAATTCTCTATAAGGGCAATCCCTTATAGTTAATTACATCTTAGGAATGAGGATCTCTTCCTAAAAATACTGTCAATTAAAAAAATAGGCTCTTATTTCCATGGATTTCAAAGTTGGTTCTAAAGGATGGTTAAATTGGAATTTTAAAAAGTAACACTTCAAAGGAGAAAGAGTTCTTTTTGAGGTCAATTGGGATAAAGAAAATGTCTATAGATACTGAGATACCTAGTAGTCATTTTAACTATCCTTCCATTAACTATTATGTTTTAAGATAAAATTTATTGAGATTCGAATTGCCATTTAATTAGAAATCTAGGGCTTACATTCAAACAACACAATACTATAAAAATGCTTAGGGTTGAAGACTTATTCTTAGAAGGATGGTTCAAAACTTAAGTCTACAAATGCTTTTGACTTAAGTCAGAAGTTCGACTTAGTTCAACTTTTGGGAATTATTGGCTCTTTCTCTAACTTGAAAAAAAAAAGAACCTAGCCCTGACTCTTCTAAACTTATCACCCACATAGAAGGGTTGTTAGCTAACACCACCTTAGCAAATTTTTTTAAATCCATGATGCTAGCCTTATGTATGCAAGATGGTTGGGTTGTTACATTTTAGGAAATAATCTAAGAACCTAAACTCACTCCCTAATGATCAAGTTAGATATGATATGCACTTAATTAATGCAACAATTTTAACTTTAAAATTGACTCATAATTCATTTAAGGCTTTTGGGATATGTTAATTATTTCTAGTTGCTTTTAAGTTGCACCTAAGGCCTTAATTTATGTATGAAGTTATTAATTTATTTATTTTTTGTTTAAGTTATTTAGATTTAAGATGGATAGAAAATTTATTTTTTCTTTAAAAGTGTAATGTCCATGCATTTCATCATAGAAACACAGCACAAAAAAAAAAACCTATAGAAGCAGGTTAATTCTATTATGCACCCAAAATAAATCACACCAAATTTAATTTAAAAGAATAGGCCAGTGCGGCTGAGTACAACTATACACCCTAAAAAAAAGATAAAAATGGGAAGTCGAGCTCTGCCCTTATACAGCTCAACCTAGAACTAAAGTCTAGATCTTTAAGGTTCTTTCTCTAAGATCGTCTCCTTCTTCAGGGATCCCAACAGGCTTCGTAGGGGACCATTAGCTAGTTGGTTCAGCTCTTGCTATTGCTAGGCCTCATAGATCCTAACATAATTCAAAGCTCAAATTACATTTAAATTCCAAAAATAAATTCTTAATCTTTGCAAAACAAATATTTGGAAATATAAATAGTATTCGAGCAATTATATTTACAAACATACGGGCTTAGCATTAGTTGCATGCCAAGCCCACCTATCTTATTGGTCCATGCTTCGAGATTTAAGCATGCCTACAAGAAAATAATATTTATTTTATTTTATGATAGTGGTCCTTTTAAGCATAGCCCCTGTGAAAAATAATATTAGCCTAAGAAGAATGCCCTACCATCTAGACTAGTGAGCAAATAATCTTAGCCATCCAATCTAAAATAATAGACCAAAAAATTTAAAAAAAATTTACATTACATTACAAAACATCATAGATTGACCCAACCTAAGTGTAGGGTCGGTGACCTAATAACCTACTGTGAAGGAGGAGTTTGTGTGGTAAGAGTTTGCTAGATATTTTAAGTTCAAGTTTCAATTTAGGTTTCTAAAATTTAGTTTAATTTGATTTTGAGAGTTTCACTTTTCATAATTTCGCTTCATAGCTGCATATCATTATTAAACCAAAGGTTCGAGGTATCAAGATCTCCTTTAAAACAGTAGCCCTAAGACCTTAGGTGTCCAGACTATATACCATATGCTTGTTAATTATGAAAAATTTTATTTTCATTCTTTTAATTTTATTATTCTTAAGTATAATTAACCATTAGGGGTTTCAATTTATGTAATTTAGTTGATTTATGATTTGATTTCCATTTTTTTTTTCAATTTATGTTAAAGTGGAATATAAGTTTTCAAGAATGAGGAATAAAATAAATTTTAATTTGGGTGGAACCCATTGTATTAAACATCCTAAATCCTAGTAAAATGAGATCTTCATCCTAAGATGAAGATTCATTCTAAGGGTCTAACTAAGTTCTTAAGTATCTTACTTAACCTCTTTTAAATTCATTTGAGTAGTTCATTTTATGTTGAATTTGATTTATGTTTCTGCTTTCCCTTTTTTTTGAAGTTAAAATTTTATGTTAATGATATTAAGATTAAAACCTTTGGTTAAGGTTTAAAGTATTTCCTTTTTCCTTAATTAAGGGTTTAATCATATATCAAGATTAAATTTAATGTTCATTTAGTTTGATTCATTTTCAAATATTTTGATTTGATGTTCTAAGATTTAGAATTCATGTAATTTAGAGACTTCATTTTGTATAGCAGTTCTTTGATTTTGATTTATTTTTCACTTAATTTTATGTGTTCAAATTATTTGGCTTACTAGAGTTTGAATTAATTTTATTATTTATTTCATTATTGTTTATGTTTATGTTTTTATTTATTAATGCCTATTAGCTTGAATGAACTAACTTATTTAAGTTAATATCTTAATTCAAACTTGGTTTTGATTTCATCTTTTAAATTGTCTATTATATTTTAATTTCATGATTTATTTATTTATGTATTCTTAATTTATCATTTAGGTTTATTTGTTTTAAATTAATTTCATTTAGACATTTCATTATGTTATGTTGGTGAATTTGAGTAAGTTAACTTAATTGATTTCTAGTGATGATTTCATTCATTCATGAATGTTTATATATGAATTTAGATAAGTTTATTATTTAGTTAGTTTCAATTAATCTTTGGGAAGTCTTGATTTTATTAATTTAGAATTTCATTGTCTTATGCTTTATGATTTTTTATTCAAATTAAGCTTAATCTAACATTAGGTGTTAAAGTTTCATAACTTGGTTTAATTTATTAATATAGAAATTTTCTTACTAATCATAACCTAGGAAACCTATGGAATGAAATACTTTTAGGTTCCCAACTTAAACCTAAGCCATTTCAAGTTATTAGGGTTTAGGATTATTTTATTAATTTGATTAATTCAATTTGTTATTTGATTTTTATTTACATGTAGAATTATGTTATTTATTAACCTAAATGAATTCAAAGGATTTAATGAATTTCATATTTAAATATTAAATTCATAGATTAATTATTTTGTATTTCATTGATAAATTGGTTCATTATAAATTTGATAAATTATTGACTTAGGGTTTAATTATATTTTTATATTCTTTAAATATTTCATTAAAACATAAGTTTATGATTAATCAAATTCCATTATTTTAAAAGGTTGTAAAATGTTTCTTAAGTGTTTTGATGTTAATAATAATGTTTAAAATTGATTTTATGTATTTTTATAATTTTTATAATTTTTTGATTTAAAATTTTCATTTAAATTAACCTAAGGATTAGAAATTTGATAACTTCCAACCTAGAGATCATTTGTCTCTAAAATTTTTATGGCAAGTGGGGTTCCTTGCTAATTTGAATTATATAAAATTTTAATTTAATTTGATTCATAATTTCAGATTGATTAGGGTTTTAATTATTTCCCTAAAATTCATATTAAGCCTAAATTAAGCAAAATTAGTTTAGTGTTTTAATTTTTCTATATTCCTCTCTAGATGATGTACCCATTTAGGGTTTATTTAAATATTTGGATATTTGGTCTATTTATTATAATTTTTAAAGTTCAGGTTCATTAATTACATTAACTAATTTAATTAATTATTTCATTAAGTCATTTTAAGGTTTATAAGGTTTCAATGGGTTTTAATGATATATATAGGTTCATTAGAGTTTTGTTTATGTTGGTTTAACTTAATTTTATAGCTTTCCCTAATTTTTCTAATAGAGTAATAATTTATTTCATTAAATCAAATCTTATGGCTTGAAAAGTTTGTAGTTTGAAATTTATTTGCCAATAAATCATGAAACATTTATGTAAGGTGTGTTTTAACCTTAATTTCAATTCTCCAAAGTTTGAAATCAATTGGATTAAAGGTTTGAGCTTAATTTAAGTTTAATTTTTTTATTTAAACCTAAATTAACCCAATATTACACTAAATTAATTGGGGATTTTAAGTTTAATGGATTCCTCTCACTAAGATGAATCTATAGAGCTATTATTTATATTTTTTGGATGAGTGTTTTATTTTCTATGATTTTTTCAATTTTCTAAAATTTTTAATATTTCTTTAAATCAAAAAATCAAGATTTTTCTATTTTAAATGATCAGTTCCATGCGGTGCTGACATGGTGCCACTTTACACATGGCAGCATCCGATTCGGCCATGTGGATCCTGTGTTATTTCGATGACGTACGCAATTTGATCTAGGCCATCCGATTGAAGATCAAATGGCTCGAATTGTCCCATAATTTTTTAAAAGGGTTAAATCAATTCATGTGGCTAGATTGAAACTATCCATTCCTAATAAAAGGAATGGATGGAGGAGATTATATTTCAAATGTCGGTGAAAGCCAAAGGCCGTCTGTCGATTCGAGATAATTTCAGGTGATCTAGCTAATGAAATCACTCGATTTTAATTGCAAATTCATCATAGACTCAAATGGAATGCATCTATATGGCTTGATCTAACTTAAGATCATGTTTATTTCAAAAAGAACCAAAATTAAATGCTTAAGGGGTCGGTTGGATTCCATACCTCGTCAGCAGTGACCTTAGGTGGTAAGGGTGATTCGAAAAGTTTAGTGGGAATCTGGTGAAGCTCTAGGAAGGAATAATTGGATTTCCTCTCCATTGATCAACTTTTGGACCAAGTTATGTCTATTTCCAGTGGCTTGGGTCGAACTCCAGCTTGCTGTCGAGGTCAGGATGGGGGAAAGGGTGTGCTCTCCTTCATTTCACTTGAGGAACTTTATGGAAGACTCAAACTCGCATGGTAAGAACACTCTTTGGTTTTCCACTCTTAGCTGAGAGGTATATCTAATGGGCAGCCCACCTTGGCTGGCCAAGGTGATTGCCACCCTTGGAGGTTAACTCTAAAGGGTGATAAGTTGTTTGGGAATAGTCCAAGGTAGATAGGTTGAGGAGAAAAGGTAAAAGAATGGATTGGGTGAGGAGTTTATCTCCAAGCTTCCTTTTTTATCTCTATGAAATATTATTTTCCTTGGGTGGACTTGAGCATATTTGTTTTTCTTAGTCTTGGATGCCATTCACTTAAACACATCCTAGGATGAGTTAAGATGTGTTTCAAAGTGATTAGCTTAGGTTCATTTTCAAATATTTTGAATTACGCCACTTTAGGAATTTTCCTTCTTGACTTGGGATAGGGTCTTCCATTTTATGGATTAATGCTATATTTAAGCTTTAATTATGTTCATTTAATCATTTATGATGTCTCGAATAAATGGGCTTTATAGAAATTGGAGTTATTTGTATGCTTGCTTCAACATTTAACCCATTATGGATAAAATGGATTTGGTTGAATCTAATTGAGTCAAATGACCTTCTTGAATTAATTTTAATGTATTTAGCTTTCAATTGTGTTAATCCAAGTATTTGAAATGATTTAATTTAATTTAATTCCATTTTTTTGGGTTTAAAACCCACTTTGACCCAATTTGGACTTAATGGGTTAAGATTTATCTAATTGGGTCAAATTATCATATTAATCAAATTAATCCCAATAATTGGCTAATTTATGTTTAATAATGATTTTTAAATAATTTTATATAATTAATTTGGGTTGATTTAAATTTAATTTGGATTTGAATTTAATAAAGTCTATTTAAGCCCATTGGGATCAAATGGTCTAATTAGCCTAACTAAGGCCTTATTGGTTTTAACTTTCTATTAATTCATGTTTAAATATGTTTATTTAATTATTTTGAGTATTTAAAATAATTTAATTTGATCAAATTATGATGGGTTGACCTTTGACTTGGTGGAACCCACATAAGTTAACCCTATGTTCAATGGTTGACTACCTTTTACTTTTCATTTCATTAGATTCCATTCATATTAATGTAATACATTTTATGCTTTTAATTTCATTTAGTTTGAGTTTGTTTTAATTTCATTTGAATTTCTTTGGATTTGAGTGGTTTTGAGTTTAAGTAGGGTAGTTGGTTTAGCCATCCAAATTTTTTTAGCTCAAGCTCAATTGGATTTAAGTTTTCAATTTGAATGCATTTAAGTTAGTTATTTGTTTAAATTTAGTTTTGGTTTGGATCCACCTAATCCCATTAGGTTAGGTTAAATCCTAGATTGATGCACTAGGTTACCAGGTGTAGTGTCCTAAGTATCTAATTAGGAGGCTCCTAATCAAGGATTAGGTGTTCTAATTCTTGGTTTAGAAATAATATTAATCTCAGTCAAAAATGAAGTCAACAAATCAAATTGGCTTCAATTGGATATTGAGGAGTGTTCAATAATCAATTTTGAGCTAATTTCAAGTGTTAATTTAATTTAATCAAATTTGAATAGGATCACGAGTTGTTTCAGATTCAAATTGAGTCTAGTTAGGTCAGTGGGTTAAATTGGCTCAATTGGGCTCAATCGGGTGTTAGATGATGATTAATAATCATTTTGAAATTATTGCAATCATTGATTTGGTCTAATTTGAATTAAATCAAGATTTGGGTGAATTTGAGCCTTTAGGTGAAATTGGGTCAAATGGGGTTACGTGGGTCAATTAGCCAAATTGACCTACTTGGTTTGAATTGAATGTTGGAATATGATCACCAATCACTTCAGAAGTGATTATTCAAGTTGGTTTGATTTGACTTGGTTGAATTGAAGTTTAGTTTAGTTTGACCCTTAAGATCAAATTGGTTAGTTGTGCAAATTAGATGGCAATTGGTCCTGAGGAATGTCCAAACCTGTTATTAGAATGAGTTTGGAGCTTTGGGTTGGCTTAATTTAGCTTGGGTCAAATTAGATTTGATTTTGACACTATAATGTTCAATTATATCAACTTAGGTTATGTGAGTCAATTGATCAAATTGAATCCTAATCAGGTTTTAATCGAGTTCAAATGATGTATTAGAGGCTTAGGTAAGTTCAATTTCAAACGATTTGAATGAAATTTTGGTTTAGCCCCTATAGGCCTAAATGGGTCATATTGGGTCTACTTGGTCACTTGGCCAAATTGAACAATAATTGGGTATGGTTTGGAGAATTTTGGGATTTTGGGTATAATATGTTCAATTAGGTTTAATATATGGGGTTTAGTTTGAAGTCAGGGTGATTGGGTCTCACCTAGTCAAAATCATGGTCCACCCCTAAGGTTGAGCCTTGTGAGTCTTCTAAGCTTTGGGTTAGAGTCCCTCTGGTCATTAGAAGTGTCTTAGCTCTAGTGAGAAAATCTTTCTGCACAGATCGAGTCTCAAGTCT
Organism: Cymbidium sinense; assembly: GCA_021442155.1. NCBI lineage: Eukaryota > Viridiplantae > Streptophyta > Magnoliopsida > Asparagales > Orchidaceae > Cymbidium > Cymbidium sinense. The sequence goes on along the minus strand of CM038228.1, from coordinate 27,146,787 downwards.
AAGGAGTGATGATTGTTAAATTACTAAAGGTGAGGTCAATACTATTCATCTTAAATTCTTTACTCCTTAGCCTTGAAAAATCTTCACATAAAAATGAATTAGTAGTTCAAAATAAAAGTTATATACATAAATCTGCATAAAAATAATATCAAAATTTATTATTTTGATAAATAATGTAGCACTAGCAAATCCTTTAACAAAAAATATTTTAAAAATAAATACTAAGTCTATCATACTAAGCATGAGGCACTTGTTCCAAACCATACAAGGTCTTTTCAAATTTATTTACATAATAAGATTTCAAATCTAGGTGGTTGCTTAAGACACTTCTTCTTTTATTGCACAATTCAAGAAAGAACTTTTATCATCTAACTTAAAAAAGGTTAAAACCTTTAAAGCATGAAAGTCTATGCATTTTTCCAAACACTCAAAAAATTTCTTTAAATCAATACCTTCTATTTGATTAAAATTTTTAGCCACTTAATTCCAATCACTCTTTGAGATGAGAGTCCAAGTACTAACTCTAAAACATCATTTTCAGCAAATATATTCAATTCTTCCACCATTATCTCAACCTAAAATTCATCAGATATTATTTGTACTCAATAAATGGTTATAATCATGGATATAAAAGCTATATGGCTAACATCTAAGTTATTTTTAGTCTTAACACCTTGTAAAATAATATTAAGAAATCAATGCTCTTATCATCTAATTGATTAATTTTAGAAAAATCATCAATAAGAAAGTCTTTAAATAATTAAAATAATTTTTATGCCAATGGTGCCTAACCTGAGTATTTTACAAGTTGTGTTATCTCTAAGAATGGCCTTTTCTTCTCTTTTGAGTTACAATAAGATGATTTTTTTTCTTCTATCATGTGCCTCTAGTACCCACTATCTAATTACCATATTCTTTCATTATCCTTAAGAGAAGGCATTGTCTGTATAATAGATTTAGTGTAGTTTTAAAAGAACCTAGATGAGCTTGGGTTTCATACATTTAAAAATAAAAGAACTATAAAAAATGTTTAAATTTTTTTTAAATCTAAGTATATGATGTGTTTTTGTATGAAGGATATATGCATAGATTAGTAATATGCTCAAACATACCAGAAGAAAAGCATCAAACTTTAAGGACCGAATGCATGATTTTGTTTGTTTTTATTTTTTTCATTTTATAGTTTTCTACTTTTTTTTTCAAATTTTCATTTGCACATTCAAGAAAACTAATTTTTTTTGTATAATTCATGATCCATTTTAGCTTTTTGATATTCTAATTTTTTGTAATCATTTTTGTAATTTTTCTTATTCATGCAAAAATATGATATGAATCTTTTCCACAGAAGAGAAGTTTTTCTTGAGTTGAATATTTATTTTAAAAAATTTTGAGTGAAACATGTAATTGATAAGCAAAGTTTAAGAGTTCATCATAAATAAGATTGTTTATCTACTATCTTCATAATCATGAGTCACCTTTTTCCAACAAGCAAAGGTTTGTGGATTCTTCTACAACTTCTTCTTCAGCGGTATCTAAATATGAATTGATATAGAATGCATGTTGAATTCTTCTTTTATCTTTCTTTGCATCACATTTTTCTCATGTTTGTCTCTCTAAATAGTATTTTTGAGTGAAAGACACTCCTATTTTATGTGATCTAGTTTCTTGCATTCATAACAAATAAGATCAATAACCTTCAAGTAGATTTTTATTTTTATCTTTGCCTTTCATTTGGTCAAATCTCTTTTTTTTAATAAAGAATTTGAACTTCCTAATTATAAGCATAACATCATTATCAGTGCTACTTACCTCCTTGATGTAATGAAAGGTACTTACTTTTAGAACATTTGTTTTCCTTTTTTTTCTATCACCTACATATGTATTTCTTTGCAAAACTTTTTGTTCATGAGTAGTAAGAGAACTATGCTATAGATTAAAAGAATAAATAAATAAATCTTTAGATACAAAAATAACTATAAACTTGGCATCCTAAGATATTTAGGAAAATAATACAAAATTTTATTAACTTTTTCAGCATTTATAAATTCTCTTTCTAATGCATATAGTGAAGTGATGATTTTTATAAAGCGTGTTTACATGTTAGATGTTGAATCCAAATCTGTCCATGGATAGAGGAAGAAATTTTTGAGATGCTTAGGAAATAAAGTTAGGTAGAAAGATTTGCTAGCAAGAAAACAAAATAGTGGAAAAGTGTAAGAGAAATAATAATCCTTAATGCTTAGAATATAAGTATAGAATATAGAGGTCTTTAGTGAGAGCCAAAAGGTATCCTCATAAGAAAAAATTCCTCATTTTATAATATCAAGGGGTGAACATACATAAAACGATCATATAAGATAAATTTAATATAAGTAGATTCCTACCTAAGATGATTGCCGTGAGTGAGTAGAGGTCCATCGATTGATGGGGTTGATTAGTATTTTATCTATCGAATATGCGAGTGAGGTCGGGGTAGAGGAGAGTAATCACATTATTCCTATGCATATTCACCATATGCTGATGAGTTGTATTATGCTTTGCCTTTGGGTTATGTTTTCTAAGTCTTTCAGCTCATTAGGTCAGATCTATCTTTCCTTGTTGGACGCACTTTCTGGCTAGTATGCTTATTTTGTATAAATTTAGCATGTTGATTCATCTGCTCCTTATAGAGGTACCTCATAAAAAGGATAGAAGATTAATTAATTGTAAACATTTAGGCGTGGTTTGGGGCAGTGTTCTCACAGTGGTGCAATTTGGACTGTACTATGCTTGTGTTTGGCAAGCTACGACAAACTCGTGTTTTGAAGAATCAATGACTATAATGTAAAATTTTTTAACTCGACCTTGCTCTCTGTAGTGGTGGCCAAAAAATTGTGATTTGACTTCTTGAAAAATAAATTATATGCCTTACCATAGCTTCTTAGATAGAAATTTCATCTACAATAGCTCTACCACTGCCTTTTTATATAGGTTTAGTTATCCTAAATAGTCCCTTAATGATCTGGGAAAATTTATATAATTATTGAAAGGTCACATTACCTTTGGACTGATCTGATTTTTGAATGCTCTAAAGGCTATATATGGGTCCTTTTTTTCTTCTTCTACACGTTGAGCATTCTTTCAGCTACTTATTCGAACAAATCTTCTGGTTCCTAAGAGTTTACTTTACAAAACAAATTTAAACATAATCACAATGGATGCAAAGAGACCTCATAGTGATATTAATTCTGTGATTATATGTGTAGGCATTCATAAAATGGCCAAGAAAGTAAAGAAGTCAGAAGTGGCCACTATTATTTTTGTAGCTGCACTGAGCATTTTAGCTACTCCAACTACAACAATCATCACACCAACTAATCCCTCGAACCCATGAGGAGATCCTAGCACCCACTTACTTGAGGAGTGGGTTGTTGTGGTGAATGTGAGACCTGCGACTATTATAGATGAAGAGGAAAGAGCAGAAGATGTGCCTTTAATTTGGCATGGAAAAGTGATGGCGAGCTAAATGGTTGGGCTAGCTATCATGAAAATGGCTCTAGAGGAATGTCTCATTGAGGTGAGATTTACTTTTTATCATGTGCTACGAGTCTTCTTTATCTTAGTTTCTCACTTTCTTTTCTAGTCATAGAATGTATCTAGCATTCAAGCTTTAGTTGAAGATAGTGAGGGACATTTGCTGGCCCTTTAAGTCATCTCTTATGATAATTCAAGTAACTTTATAGAGTTGCTTCATCTTTCCATGGGAAATTCATTCTTGAGTAAAAAGTGTTAAGAAATTTATTTGGAACACCACACAAATCTTGGGGGTACTTATTTAGGTAATCAAATACTTCATTAATGGATAAATATATTATCTCAAAAGATAAAATAATTATCCTATAATTGATTTAATTAGTTAATAAGGACTCCTAATTGATGGGTCCTCAATGTACCATAGATTTTTTCCATGAACTACATGACGAAGTAGAATAGGGTTTATTTATTATAGGGTTCACAATTCCCTATAAGAGCAAGCCCCTATACTTAATTACTTCTTAGGAATGAAGGATCTCTTTTTAAGAATACTCTTGATTAAAGAAATATACTTTTATTTCTATGGATTTCAAAGCTTGTCTTAAAAGGATGGTTACTTTGGAATTTAACAGGGAATGCATCAAAGGGGAAGAGTTTTTTTTTTCAGAAGCTAATCGGGAATAAGTAGGAAATACTTTCAAATACTAGAAAGCCTAATAAGAATTTAAACTATCCTATTATTAGGCTTTATAATTTTGAGATTAAATTCATTATGATTTGAATTAATGTTTTATTAGAAATCTAGGACTTAGATTTTGGTAGCATAAGACTATAGAAATGTCTAGTGATTAAAACTTATCCAGTAGGATGCTTCGGACCCTATGTATATAAATGCTTCTAACATAAGTCAGAGGCTCGACCTCATGTAAATTTTTTGGGAATTATCAATTATTTTTCTATTAGAGAAAAAATAAACATATCCCTGACTCTTTTGAACTTATAACTCGCTTAGAAGGGTTACTAGTTTACACCACCTAAGCAATTTTGAAAACTATTAATGTAGCATTATGCATGCAGGATGGCTAGACTGTTGTATTTAAGAAGGAAGTTAAGAGCTTAACACACTCTCTAACCCTAAGATAATTTTTGGCATGTTATGCACCTAAATAATGCAACAAGTTTCTTCTTTTATGTATTTTGACTCATAATTCATTTTAAGACTTGGGGTATGCAGTTAATGCTTACAATGATATGCAGTTAGAAGAACTCATGGGTCAAATTAAAAAGAGAAGTCGCACTTCCCCCAAGAGGGGTGGTCATCATCATAGGTCAGATGCTCCTTTATGTACAATGTGTGAAGTGCCCAATTCAAGAGGAATGAACAATATACTATTATGTTTCACAAAAGATAATTATTTGTAGTTGATTTTAAGTTTAACTTAAAGCTTTTAATTAATGTAAGGATTCGAGTTCTTTTATTTTTTATTTGGGTTGTTTTAAGTTTGTTGGGTAGAAAATTTACTTTTTTCTAGGAGCCTAACATTCCAGGCATTTCATCATAGAAAAACACCATAAAAAGAATCCTAAAAAAGTAGGCAATTTCTATTGCACACCCAAAATTAATCAAACCAAATTAATTATTAGAACAGGCTTATACGACCTGGTACCACTATGCACCCCAGAAGAAAAATAAAATGTGCAGTGGAGCTCTACCTTTATATAGCCTAGTCTAGAACTAAATGTTTGAACTGTGAGGGTGTTCTTCCATCATCGTCACCTTCTTCAGGGACCTCTACAGCCTTCATAGAGGACCAACAACTAGTAAAGTAAGCTCCTACTATTCCAATAGATCCTAACCTAATTATAGGCTTGAATTATATTTTAAAATTTTAAAATAAAATTCCAATCCTTTGCAAAATAAATGTCAAGAAATACACACAACACATTAATAGTTTATATTTCAAGCATACGAGCTTAGCATTAGTTACTTGCCAAGCCCACCTATTTTATTAAGCTATGCTTTGGGACTTAAGCATACATGCAAGCAAATAACATTTATTTTATATTTATTATAGTGCTCCCTTTTAGCATAGCTCCTTACAAAAATAGCATTACTCTAAAAAGAATGCCCTAACATATAGACTACTGGGCAAACAATCCTAGCCATCCATTCATAAACATTACACCACTAAATAAGAAAAGCATCACATCATATAACATCACATATCATCAACCTAACCTAAGTCTATGGTTGGTGACCTAACAATCTAGTGTGTGCGAAAGGAGTTTGTGTGCTATGACTTTACTAGGCCTTTTAAATTCAAGTCTTGGTTTAATTTAAAATTTAATCTTTCACTTTTCATAATTTTACTTCTTAGGTACATGTCATTGTTAAACTAGAAGTTCGAGGCATTAAGACATCCTTTGGACCAATAGCCAAGTGAGCTTAGGTGTTTAGACTATATACCATATGATCACTAATTATGAAAAGTTTTATTTCCATTTATTTGATTTTTTATTTTATTCTTAAAATTTGTTCAATTTACCATTTGTGGTTTTAGCTGCACTGATGAACAAGGATTCCTGTTCAAATGATTTAGTTGATTTATGAGGTTATTTCTATTTTTAGGTTCACTTGTGTTAAGGTTAGGTTTTAAAGAATGAAGAATAAAATAAATACCACTTTGGATAGAACCCATTCTATTCAATCATCCTAGATCTTAAGAAAATGAAATTTTTATCCATTTAAAGGGTCAAATTAAGATCCTAAATATCTTAATTAAACTCTTTTGCATTTATTTGAATATTTTAGTTTAAATTAAGTTTATTTGAATTTAGATTAATATTTATGTAATTTGATTGGAATTTAAAGTGTTTAGTTTTCATCTTATATTTATTAAAAGTTATTTAAAGGTTCTTTATTCTTCTCATTTGAGTTTTATTGATTAATGCATCTTGACTTAACTAATTAAGAATTTATTATTTGATTGATTTATTATCTTAATTATCCTTTTAAGGTTTAGAGTTTATATAATGTTATTAAGATTTGAAGATTTCTTTCTTATTCTATTTATTTTACTTTGATTAATATTTCTTTAGTTTGATTTACTAAAAATTTTAAAATTCTTCTTTAAATCTTAGTTGAAAATTTATGTTATCGTGAATAAGTTTAATATAATTTTTATTTTAGTTTGATTTCCTTTCAAATGATTTGATTCATTTATGTTTTATATTATTTAATGTTTTATACTATTTTCATAACTTAGTTTTGTATTTAATCTCATGTTTGTTTTAATTTAATTAAGTGTTCCTTTGATCTTATATAGTTTAATTACTTGGTTTATTTGATTTGAATTGAACTTATTTATTCATTTGATTAATGCTTCTATTTATTAATATTTATGTTTATGAATTTGGGATGAGTTAACTTAATTAATTAATCTTTAAGATGTTTTGATTTCATTATTTTATTGATTCATCATATTCCAATTTTGATAATTTAAGAGAATTCATTAACTTATGCATTTCTAATTCATCATTTTAGGTTAATTATAATGGAATGTTAAAATATCATTATTTAATTAAATCTCTTAAAATGAGATTTCATTTATTATCTTCAACCTAATAAACTTAGGAAATGAACTAATTTAGGCACCAAACCTTGCCTAGGCCATTCCAAACTTTTAAGTTATTTAGATTTAATTAATTTTATTAACCTTTCTTTCATTTCTTTTTATTTTATTTGGAATTATATTTCTCATTAAATTAAATGAACTCATGGAATTTCCATATTAATGAATTCCATATTTAGATATGAAATTCAAAGATTGATTAGTTTTGAATTTCAATTGATTAATTAATCTATTATAAATTTATTAAATTTATAATATAAGATTTGATTAAATTTTATATTTTTAATTATTTCATTAAACCTTAAGTGCATAGTTAATTAAATTCTTTAACTTTATAGGGTTAGGAAGTTTTTCTTAGGTGTTATGTTGTTAATGGAAATAATTTAGACTGATTTCATAATTTTTTATAATTTCTATATTTTTCTAATTTATAATTTCATCTAAATTGACCTAAGAATTAGAAATTGAACAACTTCTATTCAAGAGACCATTTGGCTATGAAAATTTTATGGCAAGTGGGGTTCCTTTCCATTTTAAGTTCCCTAAGGTTTTATCTTAATCAAATCTATGATTTATGAATAATTAGGATTTTAATTATTTAAAAAAACCAAAATTAAGCCTAAATTAGGAGAAATTAATTAAGGATTTTAATTTTTCTAAATTAGCCTTTGGAAAATGAATCAATAAAGGGTTTACTTATATTTTTTTAATAATTTTTGATAATTATTATAATTTTTAAATTTTAGATTAATTAATTGAATTAATCATTAAGTTAGTTGAATTTAGTGTTTATTAAGTTCTAGTGACAACTAATGGTGTATTTTTGGTTGAATAAGATTTATTATAAATTTTTGAGTTGATTTTAGATTTTTTCATAATTTTTCTATTTTATTATTAATTTAGCTCATTAAATTAAGGATTTATGATTGAAAATTTCATATCTATGGACTTGATTTTGAGTAAATCTTAAGAAATTTATCTAAGGTGTGTTTTAAACTTAATTTCAATTCCTCAAAGTTTAAAACTGATTGGATTAATGGTTTATGTTTAATTTAGCTTTGATTATTTTTAATTAAACTCAAATTAACCTAAAATTACCCAATAAAAATTGGGGATTTTAGGTTTAATGGATTCTTCTCACTAAGATGAATCCATAGTATTTATTTACTTTTTTGGTTAAGTATTCTATTTTCTATGATTTTTTGAACTTTTTAAGGTTTTTTGTAATTTTTAAAATTCAAAAAATTTGAATTACCATTTAAAAATGGTTAGCACCATATGTTGTTGATGTGATACTGTTTTACACGCTACGATGTGTAATTCATCCACATAGGATCCACTTGGATCTCGTGTTATTATATGGGCCACATGACCTTCATTTTGACCGTCTGATCTTCAATTTGATGGTCATGATTTCAGCCACAGTTCCTATATAGATTTTAATCAATTTATCTAACTAGATCTCAACTGCCCATTCCGAATAGAGGGAACAGATGGTGGAGATTATGTTTACTTGATCAATGGTGGAGGCCGAGTTCCATCCATTAAATCAATGTAATTTCCAACGATCTAGTTGGTGGAATCACTCAATTTCAATTATAAATCCATCAATGCCTCACCTAGAATACATCTATATGATTTGATCTCACTTGAGATCAAATCCTCTTCACAAAGGACCAAACCAAATTGAAAGTGGGGTAGATTTTGAGGTATACCTCATTGGCATTGATCCTCGATGACGGGGATGTTTCCAACACCTTCATGGGGATGTGGCGAACCTCTAGGCACGAGTAATTGAATTGCCTCCTCACCAATTGCTCTAGAGTCTAATCTCCTTCTATTCATCGATGGGTTTGTTCTAAATCTAGCTTACTGATAGCATGGGAATCTGGGAAGGGGTTAGTTCTTCTTCATTTCACTTGGGGACCATGTGAGTAGTGTTAGAATGGCTAGAGAATGTCTCTTCTCTTCTCTTCTAATTTTAGCCAAGATCTTCCTTATGGGGAGTTAAAACATGGGTAGGTTATATTGATTGCCACTCTTGGAGGCTAGCACCAAGAGGTGGCTAGCTGATTGGGATCTAGGATGAGCAGTGGAGGAGCAAATGGTGGAAGTGTCTTAAATTAGAGGGAATTTATCTCCAGGTTCCACATCATCTTCGATGGCATATTCCCTTGCTTTTGAATTGATTTGAAATATTTGAATTCTATTAAGTTTGGCTAGCAATCCTTTTAGATTCATCTTATAATGACTCTAGGTGTATTACAATGTGATTAGTGTAGGTTTAAGCTCAAATGTTCACATTTGGTTCATTTGAGCTTAGTTTGATTTGGATTAGGGTAAGCATTAACAATATTTATTATTCATTCATTTAAATTAGCAACTAATTGTCCAAATCAAATTTAAGATGATTTATGAGTCAAACAAATCTATTTCAATTGGGTTTAGGGACAAACACCTTAAGTTAGTTCACTTAAATATTTGTTTCCTTTGGTTTAGTTTGATTCATTCCATTTGATGGATTCCATTCTTTGCTTAAGCTTTACTTCTATTTATTTAAATATTTGGGATGATTTAAATAAATTAATTTTATTTTATTTGAAGTTAAGTTTGAATTTAACTCACTTTGACCTAAAGTGGGCTTAATAGGTTAACATGGGTTCAATTGGATCAAATAACCAAATTGATCAAATTAAACCCCATAATTGGTTGAATTATGTTTAATGATGATTTTCAAATAATTTTGGATATTTAATTTGAGTTGATTTTAACTTAATTTGAGTTTAAGTTCAATAGGGTCCATTTAAGCCTATTTAGATCAAGTGATCTAATTAACACAATTAAGACCTTATTGGGTTTAGATTTGTTTAGATTCATGTTTAGACAAGTTTTTTTTTTATGATTTTGAGGCTTTAAAATTGATCACTTAGAAAAAACACCTTCAAGGATGTGCTTTGCAATCTTTGGAAAGTTGGGGTAGGAGTATATTTCTTGTAAGATAGATTGGTATATATTCAACCAGATTTACCTTAACATCACTTTAGGGTTTATTTAGATTTGGGTTCTACTTTATATGGATGCAAGCCTCCATAGTTAATTATCCTTCTTGCCATAGTAAGAGAGAACTCTCTATTAAGGTTGAAAACATACATATCTATCTGATATGCATTTAGTATCTTAGTGGAGTGTGTGGCATAGATGACTATCATGTACAATTTGCATAACAAATAAAGAGATTGGCTTACATCCATTTGGAATGATAGAATATAACTTAAATATTTGCATAATAAAAATATAAATTACCAATGCATAGAATATAGCAAATAATGAGTAAAGTTATCATTTAACTTAAAGCATATATGGGGATGATGACACACGATCAAGATCCCATGGTTTCATCAACCCGGGCTATCGTGGTCTCTAATCTACAAGAAAATTATTCATGACTAAAGAATCCTTATCAGCAGCCATGAGTTGTATCGTCCAAGGTGTTCTTGTAGACCTGGGGTGGTATTTATCTAAGGGGATAAATTTAAGTCAACTTTAGCTACCAGAAGGCCTTTTTTGGCCATTAAATATATTTCATAATTCATAGCTCAATGAACAAAGCCATTAAGGAATATATATGTTATTACTGTGATAAAAATATATTGGAGCTGTATAGATACCAAGCCACCCGGTCAGAGGGTTCTAGTCATATCTGTATTTCATGTGGTGCCATCAAGTGGCAAAACCATGACGACAAAGGACACAAGCCATATCCTTACAAGCATGAGATTATTTTAGTGAATATAAATATATTTATATGAAATAAGCTCTTTTGTGACCAAAGGTTTTCTTAGCTTATCATATTTAAAAAATAATGATTGATGGATGTATTATTATTTATTTTAAGTTATATTGAATGATGAAGTTCATTCAATTTGTACATATTCCCTCCAGATTAATTTTATAATCAGCATGACTATAATTAGAGATAGATTAGGTTTTGGTAACCCAAACCCAATCATAAGACCCATTCAGGGAATTAACCTATGAAGCATCCTCAAGCTATAAAATTAGGCAATTATTATTGTGCTAGGGTCTATACGAGTAATTCATTTTGTGTTATGCTTAGTCTTTCAATGCTGAGAGTGGTGCCTAGGCGCTATATCGCATCGTGGTTCTACATGGTTGGCACCGTGGCATTACAATTATTGGTCATGTTGACCATTTGAATAGCTACTCGGTGCTGATCATGTAGGGCCATAGTGCCTATCAAAAGTTGATTCAGGAAAACTGACAAACGTTCAGGCACTTTAATGTTGTAAGACCAACTTTTTAACCTATGCCTCGACGCTATGTTAGGGTACCACAATGCTATATCAATGCAACACATCTTTTCAGTTTAAAAATTTAATAGTAATGAATGCACTTTTTTGTCAATATAGTAACCGACTTGATCAGCTAGCTAGCATCTCGATACTGCATGTGAGCGACAACACTGATTACTGTTCCAAAACCCGAGAAGTTGCACCTTGACACTATTATTGCAACACCGCGGTGTTATGCCTAGTTGAAAAATAGACCCCTTGGTCTATAAAAATTTCTATTTTGCATTCCTTAGAGTTTTCTCTCTTCCTCTCATTCTCTCTGCTCTTCTCCCCTTTTAAGAAGATAACCATGCCACTCAAGAGGGTCATTGGCAAAAGGAGAGCTACCTCTTTAGGAGAAGCTAATAAATTTATTAGATTTATAGTTGAGCAATGCTATCAACGTGCTCTTACCCACAAGCATCTCATCTTAGAGAGGAGATTTCACAACCCGAGCGTGAAGGTGGAGAGCATAATTATTGGTCATGGTTGGGAAAAGCTGGCCTATGAGAGCAACTCTTGCATAGTCCCTATAGTGCGAGAGACTTTCTCCAATGCGAAGGAGCACTAGGATGATCAAGCATTCATTCGGAGACTACTAAGCTTTGATAAGACCATCAATAATACATATTATGAGTTTCCAAATGTGGCATATGACTAGTATCTTTTCTATTTGAAATGAACATCTAGATTTCAATGAGTTTCTTGGTTTTCTCACTGGCTACAATGCCAACATCCAGTAGAAATAATGGGAGGAAAGGATCATCAACTTTTTTGCGCTAGTCTCATTGCTGAGTCTGAAGGTTGACACTATTTCTTTTTTTTCAAGTTGATTCACAGTGGTAATATTGGTGAGGTGACCAAGAATCGAGCCAATTTGAATTTTATAATTTAAAAGGGATTTACAACAAATATAGAAAAGATAATTTACAATTCCATTTGTAATATTCTTAGGGCCAGTACTATAATAGGTTAAGGTCATCCCTCCCTCATTTACAATATGTGTACTACAATGGGTGCATTAGGGGAGCTTGATGAAGAAGTTCTCATTCAGAAGGCTCCTCAAACAAAAAGGCTTATTGTGTGTGTGTGTAGGAAGAGGGGAAAGTTCACATGCCCCTTGACCTCAACCTCAAACCCTTAAATCCTTAAACAGGCAAGTATCAAAGTTAAGGAAAGAAGTGGGTGAGAGTAGTAGTAGGTAGAAGGCTTTAGAAAAGAAATTTGACTATCACATAGATCAACAACAAAAGTAGTTTTCATATATGGCCCAATTTAATACAACAATGGTCCATATGTTTAAAAATTGTCTACTTAGGGATCAAGCTAGGTTTTTTTTCTTGTGACACCCAAATATGCCCTTTTGTAGCTACCTCATAGGTGTTAGAGGAAGAAGAGGAGGAAAAGGAGGAGAAGGAGGAGGATGACTACTAGTTTCCCCCTCTTTTTATTTATTTTGTATTTCTTTCTGAAAAATTAAGGGCAAAGCCTAGTTTCTTTCCAAATAGAGTAAAATACACTGAAAGACAACTAGTAATCCCATAGAGACTAAAGGTGACAAAACACTAAGAAATCAGAGCAAAAAAAAAACATTACAGCCTAAAGAAGAAGAACATATTAGGAGAAAGGTTAGAAAAGGAAGAGACTCAGCAAGCTGAGAACAAAACTAAAGTATCGATGAAAAGAGCAAGAAAACACAGGCTACCCAGCCACGGTTACCACGACTACCATCCATAGGTGGACCAAGACCATCATAACACTAAGACAATGACAGAAATAGGCATGCACCTAGGTTGCAAAAGTGGTCCGCCAGGTGGAAGGCATCAGGATAATTTCTGAGAGATAGAAGAGATCCATGAGCAAGCTCCAAAAACTCATCATCATCCGGCATCTAACATGAAGCAGAGCTGAGGAAATACTTCAGATGTAATAAAACTGATGTTGCGATGGGTAGATCAAGTAGAGGGGGAGCTCCCCAGATTGCCAAAACTCCTCCAATATTCTAGAAAAGAAATAACAATTGCATACAAAGTAGATTTGAAATTCCATCATTTAAGCTTATTCGCAATCAACAATTTAATTTTGATAGCTATTCAGAAAGAAGCATTGACCTTCTCATTATAAAATTTGTAATTCCTTTTCCCCCAAATGACATAAACTAAAATAGATAAGATCAAGACTCAATCTTTTAATTATTGAATGTTACTGATGGGAAATTCCACTCAAAAGTTGAGGAAGGGTAGCTTGTAGTAGAAAGAAGTTCTCATTTAGAATAAGAGATCTGATTAGCCCCATCGACTCAAGACACTCAAAGAAAGGTGGTTGTGAGATTTCAACTCTAAATTATAGAAGACGTGGTGCTTGGTGGACATAACCCTCTAGAATAGAACTTATTAGAGCTTTTTAAGCCTCCTACAAAGGCCATCTAATAGAATAGGGTGTAATTAATGACATGCCATTTGAACCAAAAATCTTCCCACCAATCCACATCTGGTACAAGAGAGTAAGTGGCTTTCTTGATGAGAATAGAAGAATGCTTGATGTGATTTTTCCAGAGTGTGGCATCTTGACCTGTGTTAGGCTTAATGTCGTATATGGAATTATAATAAAGTAAATTGAACTGTTTCAAGCTTTAAGCAAGGACCCAAACCACATTGACAAGAATGGTGTTGATAGAAGAATTGAGGGGTTTATTAAAAAATCATAAAGAATTTATTACCCAAGATATCAAAGATGGAGCGCCTATTGCACCATGGATCAAAATAGAGAGAGAAGGAAGATCCACCACCAAAATTATAGGATAAGTTCTCTTTAAAGTGACCCATGCTAAACTTTAACTCCCTCTAAAGAGTAGAAGACTTATGGGGTAACAAGTCACTATAAAAAGACCCATACTCATTTAAGCACCATGCAGTAAAAGGAGATGCCCTGTTAATGACTTTCCATAGAGCCTTGGTTTTATAGATAAGATTGAGAGTAGAAACATAAGTCAATCTAGTCGCTCCTTTATCCGTAGGCAGAGAGGTCTTAGCCCAAGAGATAAGATGTAATTTCTTAGGTTCTCCTTGGTAGAAGAAAAAATTGGAGGTAAGAGAGGAGATTTTTTAAAAACACATTTAGGAAAAGCCATAGACCAAGCCAGTAGGCAAGATAATTGTTACTAGAAGATCTAAAAAGTTGGAAGCACTCTCCATAGGATAGGAGTTTGCTTTTCCAACCAGCCAACCAAGCTTGAATTTTATCAAACAAGGAATTGAAATGCCCCATTGTAAAGGGGCCAGTTACCAAAGGGGGTCTAAGATACTTGAAGGAGAAGTCCTTTTGCTTAACACTAAACAGCCTGCAGAATTGATCAGCGTTCTTGACTTCATTAGAAAAGCAGATAGGAGATTTTTAACAATTAACTTTAAAACCCAGGAAGGATGCCAAAATATCAAGTGAGGACTTAAGAGAGGTTGTTTTGTGTTCATTAGTAATACTCATAACTAAAAGATCACCTGCAAATAAGAGATGTGAAACATTATAGTTTCCATAGCTAAATGGATTATATCGCTTCAAACTAACTTTCCTACCAAGGAGATTGTTGAGATCACTTTTTGAGTGGGCTCTCAACTTCCTCATCATAGATCTAGGAATCTTATAGACACTAAGAGTTCATTTGTCTTAACACACTTCTAGTGATTAAGTGAACACTTAACGTAACCCTAGAGTCTTAGAAAAGTTAGCCATAGGAATGGGCTGTGCCTTAGGGATTTATGAGGACTTGCCTATCCTAAAGCCTAAACCAAATCTTTGCTTCCTTCTTTCAAACCAAACCTCAAATTCAAATCCAAATTCCAAAATCAAATCCAACTTCAAATGATTAAAAGCCAAGATTAAATTCAAACTCTAAATCCCTCTCTAAGCCCTTTGATTTTATCTTATGGACTTGGCCTCAACCAAATTCAAATCAACCCCAATCCAATTAATTTTCTCGATTAGCAAATTCAACCAAAAATCAAATCCAAATTCAAATTCTAAATTAAATCTAAGTCCCAAATCAAATCTAACTTCAAATGATTGAAACCCAGGATTAAATCGAAACCCCAAAATCTCATCCCAAGCCTTATGAACCATCATATGCTTAGCCAAAACTCCTTGAAACCACCCCGAACTTGGACGATTTCTTTATAAATCAACTATTCCTTCATTTATATCCACAAATATAAATGAAACCCACCCTCCAATGACCAAAAATAAATCAAATCAAACCAATTCTCTACTTAAGCCCTTTTTGACCTACATCCCTCAACTTGGTCAAACTTGCTTCCAAATCACTCCAAACTCAATTGATTCTCTCACAACATATTTATAATTTTAGTTATATTCAGAAATGTAAATGAAATATAAATCCAAATCAAACCAAATTCCCAATTTTAGCACTTTTAGCCAAACTTTTAAACTTGGCTAAATGATACATAAATCAACTCAAAATGGATGGATTTCTTCATGACTCAATAATTCCTTATATCATTGATGCAAATATAAACATAAACCACCCTTATCAAACCAAACCGAAGTCAACCCAAGTTAAGCCCCTGTTGACCCTTTTGACTTGAAAATTATCATATAAACTAAAACCCATATGGCTCCAAACCACTTGCAATTGGATTTATATTTTCATCTTAAATCCATTGTTCAACTCAACTAAACTTGAATCAAGTCATGATCAAGCCAACCAACCCATGGTCCACTTGACCCAAAGTGACCTAAAAGACCTTCTTGAGCTAAGTTCTAATCTAACCCAAATTGGATTGAACCAAGCCCATCTAAACCTTCAATCATGATCAACAATCATTATAGGGTGATCAATTGCATTGAATTCAAACTGAGTCAAACCTAGCCATTGACCAAGTCAACATTTAGCCCAAATGAAACTCAAACTAGCCAAAATCCATCATATGCCAAATTGATTGAAACCATTAACTCAAACCCATTCATGATCAATGATTGAACATGACCAAACCCTCACTTGAGCCAAACCAAGTCCAATTGGTCATTTGACCTCAGTTGACCCAAATTGGCCTAAAGAGTTAAAATAGGTCAAATCATGATTTGATCCAAATTTATTGCAATCAATGACTCAAGTTCATTACAAATCACTTATTAAACTTAACCAAATCCATAATTGAGCCCAAGTTGACCAATTGGTTAACTTGACCCAACCTACCCAAATTGACCTAAAGGGTCAAATTGGCAAAAATTCAAATTAAATCCAAATTAAACCAAACCAAAGCCTACAATCATTTTCAATTGACTAATTGAACTTGACTCAACACTTAACCCAACTCAATTTGGTCAAATTGGTCAAATTGACCAATTTGATCCTTTTGAACCCAATTGAGTCAAATCCAAACCTAGGCCAAACTAACCCAAATTAATTGAACCAAAATATTCCAAATCATCATTTGAACCTAACCCAAGCCTTGGTTTGACCCAATTTGACCAATTGGTCAACCCAACCTAATCTAGTTCTAATGAACATATTTTGACTATATGAACCCAAATCAGCCAAACCCACTTTATGGAACCTTGGTGGTTGGCCTAACCTGACCCAATTGGACCCTAGGTCAGCCCCAAACCAACCAAGTCTATGTGGGACCCAACCCAAGGGGCTAACCAATGGACACCCTCTCATTTGCATTGGATCCTTTCCATAAGTGGCAAAGTCCACTTTATCTCCCAATGACAGCCATCAAATGACTAAATGAAGCACTCCTAGAACTTCCTAGCCCAACCTAACCCACCCTAGCATCTGCCATGGACCAAGAGAACAAAGCCAAGCCATTCCCCCTCATGGTCGAACCCATTAGATGCAAGGGAGATTAATCCCACACAATCCCTCCATATCAAGCCTTGACACTCCTGTCATTGCCTCAACCACTCTTGACGAGCCACGTGTCACTAACATCGACCCCTCTGATGACCCGACAGTGGCTAATCAACAAGAATTATGAGATGAATCTCGTCGATCCATCATGAGCAATTGAGGGGTATACCCCCTCAATTGAAAACATAGGCAAATTGCTTTGAGAGACTTCCTAAGATAATTTTGAACTGCCTTAGAGCACTCTTAAGCATCATCAAGCCCTCCTCAATTGGCATTTCCCATTCCCGAGCAAAGCCAAAATAAGACATCACTCTTTTGAGCAATACTCCCTATGAAATAAATTAAACTTCAATTCCTTGCACTCACACCATTCTCTTACTCTGTCAAAGGCAACTAGACATTGTCCTAGCCTTCCCGAGCACCAGAGATAATATTTCGATCAGAGTCGAGTCCTTTACATGTGTGGATGGGTCGACCGAGCACTCTACCCCAAATTGAGCTTCAAGCTTCTCAACAGGGCCTCACCTCAACTAGGTGAAGCTACCTCCGACGACCCATTGCCAGACAATAGCTCCAGTGAGGTAATTTTGCAAACCAAGCCTTGTAAACAAAAATGGGTTGGTATTTTATGAAGTAAATTTGAATACCATAAGTTTTTAGCCATTGGATGTGTACGTCTCCCTTCCTTGAAGATGTGGGATGAATTTTGAGGCAATCCGAGCTCAGGTGAGCTCGGATCAAAAGGGGAAAGATGGATGGCATCCGTCTGTCGCTGCTTGTGAATGGGAGAGATTGTGAGATGTACGTTTCACATGATTGGAATGGACGACTCTAATTAGATCCAGCGTTAGATCCCATATTTCCTTTATTAAATCGCAGATCGAATCGTGGTCGTCTGATCTTAGATTAGACGATCCACAGGAAAGCGCATCCGCTGCCATCCAAGTCAGCCTTTGGATGTGACAACTTAAATGCCATATGGAAAGCGCGCCGTGTCAGCTGCCATGTGGCCTGATGGGATGAAAGCTTTAATTATGTTATTTTAATTAATTTTTAAGGCTGAAACTTCTTAAATTCACAACTAGTTTTAGAAAAATCTAAAAAAAAAAGCAAAATTTAGCTCATTTTAAAGGTATTTCAGAGTAGAATCTAGGAAAATTATTATTAAATGATTTTAAATAGTGATTTTGGTTGAATTAAAGTTTAGTTAGAAATCAAATTAGCTTAGTTACTCCTTAATTAATCACCCAATTGATTCTTAATTTTCTATGGATGTTGGGGAGGATGACCTCTGCCTCCCCCATTTTTCTAAGATTTTATTGGTTGCTTAATTAGAGAAATCAATTGATTAAGCCTTAATCACTTTCTTAATTTAATTAATGATAATTAGTGAATGAACAGTGGTTTAATCAGTTATTTAAGCCTAATTACCTCTATGGAATAGTAAGGGAACTTAGGAAGTGTAATTGGAATATTTTTCTTAATTCATTTCCTAGATTTTCTTCACTTTTTTGGAATTAAATTAATTGATGATTAATGATGTAATTAAGTGCTTAATTAGTTACTTAATTTCCAAGACAAAAAAATCATAGCTTAATTGAGTGTTTGAAATGGCTTAGGGATTAAGGATTGAGGCCTTATCCTTGATCCCTTTTCTATGCTAATTTCATCATTCTAATCAAAATATAATCAAAGAATTTAATCAATTGATTAATAAGCTTGATTTAACTCAATCTAAAATCTACTTCACACCTAAGCAACCTTTAATTGATCTTGGGTAGCTCTTTGGGTGTTCAATAACCCAAAAGTGAGAGATAATGAAATTATGGTTAGCTCACATGTGTGAGAAAACCATTAAAGTAGTTAAGTGAGATCCCTTAAGCCTAATTAACTATTAATCATGAGCCAATTGCATTAGGCCCATTTCATTTCTTAGGATCATTATAAATTTACTTTTTATGTGGTTGCATACCATATTGACTCATTATTAATTAGTTAATTAACTTAAGGTGATGTAGGTAAGGGTTAATTAATTTACTTAATTCATACCTTAACCTAATTAAAACATAAAATCAACCTAAATATTCTTCATTGAACCAAATTAATTTATACATGGGGAACTAGATTAGGATTAGCAAACCTCTTTCATATTTCCTAAATCACCAAGATAGAAAATGTCTTTAAAGAACTTTGGTTTATTTTAAATAGTCTTATTTTGTATGATTGTCCTTAGGAATTAATTGTGATGAATGAGATCATGTGATTATATTCCTTTATATCTTTCCAATCATGTTAAATGCTTCTTGTCATGTGAAATCATGCATTCATTTCTTTTAAAGTTAATTAAATGAAATGGTTTCTTTTATATCAAATTGCATGTGTTGATTTAAATTAAGAATTGGTGTGGCTATCATTACTATTAAATCAAAAGTTATTTTCAAAAGTTCATAAATCAACTATAAAATATATATGGAGTGATGTTAATTACAAATATCTCTGCAAGTTTATATGTGTTGAAAACATAAGGTATGTAATATGAAGTTCTCTTACCTTACCTTACATGGATTTACATAGGACTTACAAATGTATAGTTCATTTGAAAAGAACACAACATTTGTCTAGATCTATTCCTATGTATCCCCATGCTAAGACTTAGGAAGAATTTCATATCACATATGTAAATCATATAATCAAATCAAATATGACTTCTTGCATGGCTTCTAATTCTTGTAATTCTTTTTATACATCCATATGTATAAAATAAAAGTGGTATATTAGTATGGACATCCCAAGGCTACGAGGCTTTAAATAGCCCTAAGTAGGTCTTGTACCTTACGCCCCTGGTGTAGAACAATGGTGTCGTACTCACTTAAAACTCTTATACATATGAATGTGTGTTATAACCAATGAATAAGAAACATGAATTAAGAAAATCAAATATAATTTTTGCATGGGTCTTCCTATTCTTATAATTGCCTATACATTCATATGTCTATAAGAAAAGTGGTATATTAATCTGGACATCTTAGGGTTGCGAGGCTTTAAGTAGCCTTCTCCCCTCCCCTTTTAATTAAAATTACATGCATTCATAATTCAATCAAATGAAATGTTTAAATTCTAAACACACTTCTTTACATTCATCATTTAATTGTGCTAAGAGGCAAATTATATGTATAGCTATGCTTAAGGTTTAATCATATGCATGATGCACATGATGGGAAGAAATGAATGATATGTGTTATGTGAAAGTAATTTACTCTAATTAATCTTAAGATGCCTTTCTTATTGAATAAGATCATTTAGAGTGAGCCTAAATTTAGGGTTAATTAAGACATGTAATAGCCATTCACTAATGGGAATTGATCAACTTGCTTTAGAAGTGACTTAAGGCAGGGATGAAAGAGGGGTCTCCTCTCTTTCTTCTCTTTATAACACTTAGTTGTTAAGTGTAAGTCATATGAAATAAAAGAAAACCACTAAGTAAAAATCTCCAAATCAGTTAAATCATTTAAAGAGAAATCAATCATTTATAAATTAAATCTTTTACACTTAGAAAAATCACAACTCTAAAGCCTAGTGAGGACATACCACACGAACTTTAATGCACACACTTTAGACTAAGTCACCACTTCTAGCTTTATGTTGGGGTGGTCTATGATTTGATATATGTTTATTTTATGATTTATTATTGTAGACTAGATGTTAGGATATATGTGCATAGTCTGGATGTTAGGCTGATATTAGCCTAATCATATTTTCTGCAGGGGGTTATGCTTAAGGGGTTGTTGTAATAAAAATAAAAATAAAAATACTTTTTCCATGTAGGTTGCTTATTCCCCTAAGCATAACTCAAGTTAATTGGTGGGCTTGGTTACTCATGTGTGGGGGTGCTAAGTCTAAATTATTCATAGTGTTTAGCTAACATTTACTTCATAGGAATAGCTAAATTTACTTTTCTTCTTTTAATATAATTTTGCATTAAGATTAGGATAAGTGTTATGGGGGATTAGGGTGAGCATTGGTCATAAGACCAAGTCTTATGTATCATGCAATGCCTTTGAAGCAAGCAACATCCAAATCAAGCCAAAAGGAAGAAAGAAATGGAGCAAATCAAAATGAAGAAATGAAAGATGAAGAGATGATGAATGAAGAATGAAGAATGAAGACCCCCATAAAATTCATCATTTGTAATTGTAATTATTCTTTATAGGGATGGGGTAGAGCTAACCATTTCTTTTCGGTTATGCGATGGTACGACCTCTTATTCTTTTGCAATAGCTTTATAAAGTTGTTTGATATTTTTTTTAGCTTGTGCATTAAAAAATATGCCTTTTTATAGTTCATTTATGATTGGTGATTGATGTGTGGCCAGGATTTGCTTAGGCTCCTAGGGTAAAAGTTAATTTTTTTACCCAAACTAACAACTCATAATTAAACCTTTAAAATAACTAATAACCTCATATAAAAGCCTAGGCATTAAATAAAGATAATAAAAATATTTAACAACCCCTTAGCTGGATGTTGTATGTTTAAATATCATGCATAATCATCTTATTTCACTCTTGTTAAAAGTGGGCTTTCATCTTTGCCAAATAGAAATAGGCTTAAACTTTAAGAACCTATGATGGAAGAATGCCTCTTTCTCTTTTGATTTGGCCCATAATCAACTTCTCATGCATTTAGGCATAGAAATCCTATAGGTTGTGTTAAAATAAAGAGTCCCAAATTAAATAAAATTTGATAAGAATTTGCATTATATTAAGTCACTATTTGTACCCCTCATGCTCTAGTCTCTTAGGGAGTGGGTTTAAGGACTTAGTTTCTTTTCTAAATAAATAATAGCTTAACTATCTTTCAAATCATATGACTTGATCACACAGATTTAAAGCATAGGAGGAGTTAGTTTGCTGCCACTCCAAGCGGTTATAAGTCTAGCAATTAGGTAGTTTACTCTCTCTTATGAAGATAAACCATATACCCATTTTTGCCTTAGATTTAGGTCGTGCTTTGGCCCTCGCCAAAGCTCCCTAGATTTAGGATCTGAGGTTGTCGTTTCTCCTTTAGGCTATAGGTACAAAACCTCACGTCTTAGGCATCCTAATAGTCTTGTGTTATTAGAGAATAAGTCTTAGCTCTCTAATAAAATGTCAACTCAAATATATAATTTCTCCTCAATCTTAAATATATAAAGCCCAACCATAGGATAGATGTGAATGCTTACTAGGCTTCCTAATATCATGAGCATCCCCTACTCATCTCCTTTGGCTTTGATAATAAATCTCTCATTTCAATCTATTCCACTTGATCTTCCAAATATAACCAATTTATTGATAGTCCTATCTTTGAATTCTTTAGAGGAAATAATTGTCTATTTTAATCAAGAGTATTCCTAAGGAACTCACCTTCCTTAGGATGTAATTAACTATGGGGACTTGCACCCATAGGGAACTTTAGAACCCAATATAATAAACCCTACTTTATTCATCTATGTAAAGTAAGAAAAAAATCTCTGGTATAGCTGAAGACTCATCATGCCTTAGGAGTCATTATCGTAGGGTAGTGACTCCTATCTTTCGAGATAATACACCATTCCTTGATATCATACCCGATCACCTCAATAAGTGCACCCTCAGATCTGCATGGTGTTCCTTTCACATATACACATGCATACACAAAACAATAAAACATAAACACCATAGAGATAAGAGAAGGTATCCATAGCAATAGTGAAGAGGAAAGGGGAATGGGAACAACCCTACTTTAATTCATTAGAAGAGTCAAAGAATCCTTTAATTTCATCGTTAACAAAAATGGAAAAGGGAACTTCAAAAATGCAAGCCCTAATCCAGTTGATGAAAACTGAGGGGAAGCCTTTTTACATCAAATGTGCAGTAGGGATTTCCTGTTAATCATATCGAAAGCTTTTCTTAAGTCAAATTTGGCTATAATCTCTCGAAGGAGGAAGAGTAGAAATCATGGCAGAGTTTATGAGCCAAGGCTATATTATCTATTTTGTCCCTCTCTTGAATGAAAGCAGATTATGTAGTGTTGATTAGATGGAGTAACACCTTCCTTAACCTATTAGCCAAAACTTTGGTAATACTTTGTAAAATGTGTTGCACAAAGAGGTAGGCATAAAACCAGATAAAGAATTGGAGTGCTTGATCTTCAGAATCTAGATGATAAGAGAGTGTTGAAAGAAGTGATGAGCTTCCAAAAGAAACTTCATGCCAATTATGTCCCAACAATAGGTAAAAAACTTGGAATTAAAGCCATCCAGACTTGGTGATTTGTTCACATTAATATCATGGAGAACTAAAAGTATTTCTTGATTAGACACAACAACTTCTAGCTCGCTAGCTTCTAGAGAAGAAATAGAATTACTAACAAGATTGCCATGGATTTGAAGAGATGCAAAGCTGCCATAGTTAAAAAGGGAGGAGTAATAGTTGCATATTTCCTATGTTATGGGGTTGGGATCTAAGATGAAGCATTGCCCAGTGCTGAGAGTATTGATATGATTTGCATTTCTCCTTTCTTTAATGGAATAGTAGAGGAACTTTAAATCATCATCAGATTTGGTGAGCTAGTAGATTTTAGCCCTCTGTTTGACCTAAATACACTCTTTAATAGCAAGTTCCTGATTTCTGATACTAATATCTTGAGCTTCATGAACCAGGTTAGCGTTTCCTGGGTTAGCCTCAAGGCATTATAGTATCTATTCTTGGGATTGTTTGAGAGAATTAATTTGGAGCCTGAGAGAAGAAGTGTCTCACTTTTGATTCTTTAGAGCACCTCTCATGTTTTAAAGCTTTTTTGATAACATAAAGAGAGGGTCATTGGGGATAAGCTTGCCATGATCTTCTAACCACATCAACAAAGTTAGAGAAGGAAGTCTAGTAATTCCTAAATATGAATCTGGAAGAGGGGGTGTAAGGGGTTTTAAAGAAGGTAATTAAGGGGGAATGGTCCAAAGTCATTGGAGCTAGGAATTTATAGAAAGAAGAAGAGTAAAGATCCACCTAGTTAATATTACAAAGAAGTTTATCAATCTTTGATTGAATGGGGTTTTTAGCCTGATGGTTAGACCAAGTGTAGAAGAGGCTTGAACTGGGGAGATCAAGCAACCTGCAATCTTGAATGCACTCTCTGAAGTCCAAAGTTTGGTTAAGAAGGATAAGGTTCCCATCATATTTTTCATTGTAGTAGATGACACAATAAAAACCACCCATAATAATCTAATGGAATCCATGCCCAGGGCTATCCTACATAGAGAGTTCCATAGAAGAATCGTATCGTGAGCATCATTATGTGCATAAACAAAAAGTGATAAAGAAAGAGCTGGTGTTATTGTAAGAGATCATGCCATGGATAAGCTGAGAATTTTTAAGAATGAGAGAAAAAGAGAGAAATGCAACATTCCATTTGATCCAAATTCTACCTCCCAAACAACAATCATAATTGTTGACATTATATTCTAAAGGGAAGAGCATGAGCTTATTTTGGAGCAATTTATCCCTAAGAGAAGCCTCAGATAATTTTGTCTCTAAAAGACAAAAAGTATCAACATGAGAATCCTTCATTACTCTCATACAATCATTTATTCTACATTTAGCTAGAAGGCCCCTAACATTCCAACAACTAAGAACTAGAAGATTCATAAAAGAATGGAGGCTACTTGCCTTTCTTCTTGTTATTGAACATTTGGCTAGTGTTAATTGTGGATTTGGAAGGGTCAAATTCTTGGGAGTTCTTCCTTGGGTTTTGGAGGAAGTTTCAATGGTTATGTTTGTTTGAAGATGGGAGGGAAAAATTGTAGAGGATCAGGTCGTAACTCCAAAGTAAAGGGAAGTAGTAAGATTGTCATTGGAAGGAAAAGGATTTTCTAAGGTAGAGTTGGTTGCCTCCCGAGGTTCTTCAGTGGGAGGGGAGTGAGTAGGGGATTGGTTCAGATCATTTATAGTGTGAGATAGGAGAGGTGGGTCTTGCTCAGAAGGGGACTAAAAAAATATTTGGATTAAGTTTAGTAGCTTCATTGCTAGCAATATGGATAGTAGAGGATGGGTTTGAAGGCCATTCTGTGGAAATTCTGGGAGCATGAAGAGGGGGCTTGCTTTGACTATGACCTTTGGAAATAATCCTTTTAACTTGGTTGAGGGTGCAAGTGGTGTCTTCGTGAGAGATGGAAGAACACCTTCTGCAAGTTTTTGACTTCCAGTCATAAATAATGTATTGCTGAAATTTTAGACAATGAGGTTAAGAGAAACTGAGTCTGGATGCAAAGGAAGGAGTAATCTAAATATAGATCCTGGAAAACTTGACTCTCGATTTGGAAGAAATGAGGTTATATACAGCTAGAGGAACTCCCACCATACTAGTAACCTTCAAAAAAACTAGATTCGTTCCAACAACAAAGTAGAAAGTTTGGCAGCTTGATCCACGAAGGAATCTTAGAGATATTTTCCTTAGTAGGTCAAAAGTTCCATGACCATTTCTAGATATAAAAGACCTTCCATTTAGGATGTAAGGGCCATTCTCCCAAACAAGTTCATAGCCCTCATAGCAAGAAAATTTAAATAGAAAGAATTCTCCTTCTAGAGTTAAGAGCTCAAGGCTACCTTTGAATGACACTTTTTTTTCTTGATGGCAGCTAATAAGCAATCGTAAAAGGAAAATTTACCTATAGTATGCCCAATAAGTGAGATCTATCACTATCTTTGACTATCAATTAGTTCCACCTCAGAAAAACACACCTCATAAAATTTGAAGGGAATGAAAGAGAAGGCATAGGCTTTGCCCTTCTCATTTTGTGCAATTAGGAGATCCATCCAATTGTAAGACTTGGAGGCAAGATGAGAAGGGTTAGGGTTTAGGGAGGCCGAACTAGAGGAGAATGCTCCAAGAATAGAAGAAGTAGGGAAGGAAGAGGGAAGAGGGGGAAAATTGGAAGCGTAGGTTGAGTCGGGATTCATCTCCATAGGTCATCACTACAACAAAGAAAAAGAGGGGGAACTGTAGAGGGAAGGCCACTTGCTTAAGGCTAGAGGCCATGGAGGGAAGGTGGAAGAGGGAAGAAAAAAAAAGGAGAGAATGTACCAAAATTGGAGCCTGAAGGAAGCAGCCATTGAGAGCCTCAAAGGGGAGGAAGAAGAGAGCATAACCTTAACTTGACGCGAACCTTTATTTTGTATTTTCCTCTTTCTTTTGTATAATTTATATAACTCCTTTTATATTAAAAAATACATCTTTTCATTTATGTATTTATGTATCACTATTCATATATGGTGTCATATGGGAAGCTTCAAAATTATAATAATGAAATCTCCCTACTTAAAAAAAATTGACATCAAAGAGGTAGTTCCTAGGTGTTGCGGTTGCAACATCTAGGCACTCTTATTTTGAAAGATTTAAGATTGAAACTTGATATTACAGTGCTCGGTGCTTGATTTTCAGCGTTGTGGCACTATATAGATAGCCATTTGTTCATTCTACCCAAGAGGGCGGCGACTCGACACTCTATATGTAACGGTGCGATGCTCTGTAGAGAGTTATTTTATTTATTCTACCTGAGAGGATGGCATCTCGGTGCTTGATGTGCAGCGCTGCAACACACTGTTATGAACAATACTCAAGAATATAGTTACTAAGTTTAATATCCCATCTATTTAATAAAAATATTAAATTATTCTAATACATCGGCGCTTGTGAGAAAGTGTCGAGGCGTTGTTTGATTTTTCTACATGGAGATACTCGAGAGCATGGTGCCTTGGTGCTACGACTACAACACCTAAGTGCTATTTTCTTAGTGCCTAAAATTCAAAATTTTAGCAGAGTAATGCCTTAGTGATGCTAAATTTTCACATGTTTAGTGCAGAGAACTCTACTCCCTTATTCAAGATCTAAGATCAAAGGAGGGAGGATTTTGCTTCACACTGAAACTAAGTTTGACAGTATAAAGGATTTTTAGATGTGGCACCTTGGGGCTGAGGTAATGGCGCTACAGTGCTATATTTAGAGCAAGAAACATGAGAGCATAGTGCTTCGACACCAAGTATCCGGCGTTGTAGTGCTATAGGATAAAGTGTCAAGACTTCATTTCTTGAGAGCTTGGTGCCTTGATTCTAGATCTTAGCATCGCAAGGCGAGAATGCACATATTGAATAGGAAGTTTTGAGGAATCTAACAAATTTTTTATTAAAATTTTGTAGAGCAACATTCCAACAATGCTAGGTTCTCGTATTTTAGTGTGATTCTCCTTTGTTTCAGATCAAAGATCAATGGAGGGAGATTTATTTTCTTCTCACGCTAGAACTAAGTTCAATGGTGGAGGTTTTTTTCCTAAACTATGGCATTTTGGAGATGAGTAGGAATTCTTTTACTCTAGATCTAAGATCGATGGAGATACATCACTTTTATTTCCCATCGGATCCAAGATCAATGATATAAATTTGATTGAAACTAATTTTCAGAAAATAATACTTCATAAAAGATGCATTATTCCAAAAAACTTTTTTACCTGGAGTGGATCAAAGATTGCTTTTTTGATGGAGAGTGTCGAGTCTACAAAAAATGCACGTGTTCCTAAAAGCATTAACATACCAAAAACTAGAAAGTGTGGCAAGTAGAAGGGGAGAGTACAAAAATGAGAAAGGGAGTAGTAGTTTTTCCTCCTTTTTGTAGAGATTCCACCACTTATGGGGCGATTTTTCACCCAATAACTATTGCGCTTTGCTTAGCGGTTGGTGCTCAAGGGGTGGCAATGGTGATTTTTACTTCCTTCTTGTCAGGTAGTGTCACACGCACCATGGTGCCATGCCATTGACTCACCAACTAGATTAACAATTATCCTTGTGGAAGGATTGTCATGTCTTAGAGCTAAGATCACAAAGCAGTGGATTTATGGCCAAAAACAAATTATTTAATTTTTGATGCAAACATAAATAATTTAATTTGATCAAAATTTGGTTGATTGACTTTTGACCTAGTGGGACCCACATAAATATCTCTTTGACAAATGGTTGACCATTTTTAACTTTCATTATGATTTAGTTTTAAATCTATTTATGTTTATGTAATTACTTTATCCATTTCATCTAATTTAATTTAAATTTTTTTTGTTTTTATTTGAATTTTCTTGGATTTAAGGCGTTTCAAGATTTGGTAGGTCAATTGGGTTAACCACCTCAATTACTTTAGTCTAAGTTTTTGGATTTAGATTTCAATTAGAATGTCTTTGCTTCAATCATTTATTTAGATTTGAGTTTGGTTTGGGTCCACTTAATCTTATTAGAATAGGATGAACCCTAAAAGGACTCACTAGGTCACTAAGTATAGTGTTCTAAGTGCTTGAAGAGGAAATCCCTAATCTAAGATTAAGTATCCTAATCAATAGGATTAAAAATGATGTTAAATCTCATCCAAAAATGAGGTCAACAAATGGACCCCCAATATGTGTGGTGGACCAACTAGAGTGTACCACACATATTGGCATGGACCAAACTAATCAATAGATCCTATAAAGATTACAAGCATAAGCCTAAAGGAATTTGAATTTTGGTTTTGATTTCAATTTTATTTTGAATTTGATTATGAAAAATAGGCATAAACATGCCTAAATTTATTTTAATTTAGATTGATTTATTCTTAGAGATTTAAATTCAAAATTTTTTGAGAAGAATAGAGATGTCTTAGAAAAAGATGTAATGAGTAATCTAATCCTAACACAACCATGGTAGTTAGATAAAATGCCATTTAAGGGGCTTATTTTCACTCTAGCTATTATAGATTTTCAATGGCTAACTAAGAAAGAATCAACTAGGACTCACATCTTTTTAAGTGAAACTACCCAAAATGTAATTTAAATGACTAGTCAAATTTAAAGAAAGGATCTACAAGTAGATCATAAGATTTTCTTTTCCTAGAAATGATGCCACTATGGATAGTTACTCCTATCTAGAGGCCATAGTTAGGGAGAATGTCAATATGAGTACTTCTATCCAAACTATATAAATTTTAACCAGAGAAAGATACCTCTTGGGGATTTACTCTTATCTTAGTTAGCTATTAGGAAGGGGTATTTAAGGAATTTATTCCAACCTAAATAGCTGATCTTGAAGCAAAGGGGTCTTCAATGACTTAATTCTTAAACCTCAAGAATTTTGACTAATAGGCAGGGGTCACATGGACTTAATTCCTATCCTGAGTAGTCTATAAGAATGGGGCTTTCAATAATTTGTTTTCACTTCTTAATTTCTTTTATTTTGAGATAAAAAAGGGGTCTTCAATGACTTAAATCCTAATATAGTGAAGTTCAACTTAACTAGAAGGAGCCTTTAATGGCTTAATTCCAACTTAAATAGCTTGGGAAGGAATTGGGTCAAAATGACTTAATCTTATCCTAATTTTCTTACAGGGATGTCTGTTATGGTGATTACTCCTATCTGATTAGCTATTAAGAAGGGGCCTTCAATGGATTAATTAATTCTTGAATAGCTACAATAAGGAAAGGGAACCTTAATGAATTAATCTTAAACCTCAAATTTTTTGACTAGTAGGAAAAGGGTCTTAATGACTTAATCCTAACCATTTAGTCTATTTGATAAGAAGGGGCCTTCAATGACTTAATCCCATCATTGTCTTTCAGAAAGAATGTCTACTAAGGAACTTACTACTATTTGGTTAGCTATTAAGATAGGACCTTCATAGGCTTAATTACATCATAAATTGCTAAAGGGAGGAAAGGGGTCTTAATAACTTAATCCTATCCTCAAATTCTAACTAATAGGAAAGGACTCTTAGTGACTTATTCCTAACCTAAATAGTCTATTTGATAGAAAATGGGTCTTAATGACATAATCCTATCTTATGAATAGTAAGAATGATGTCATAGAGGGCTTGCTCCAAACCTATGAAATTCATAAGAAGACTGCCACAAATGGGATTGCTCCCACCCTATATGAATGTAGAAATCATGTTCAAAAGGATTTAAGATATTTTGTAAGAGTTTAAGAGACATTGCACAAAATCCAAGATAAAATGCAAAGTTAATAGAAATAATATTTAGTTTTGAATAGGTTACAAAGACAAAGATACTTTTATTGATCATCAACTTTAAACTAAAGTACATTTTATACATAATATTTCAAAGTAACATTCATTAATAGGCCATATTGGATGTTCACCATTACAAGTTATCAGCTGATAGGAACCTCCTTTGTAGACTTTTTCACAATGAATAGTCTTTCCAATGTTGGCTCAAATTTGCTACCTATCCTATGAGGAGCTAAAATTGGCCTTCTAAGAACCAAGACCAAGTCCTCTACTTATAAAATTCTAGGATAGACCAATCTATCATGAGATTGAACCATACATGATTGGTAAATTTTAAAGTCTTGTTGAGCTTTTAGACATTTTCCTTCAAGAATTTCAAATTCTTCCAGTTGAAGTTTATGGTTTTGATCTGTGATATCATTATTGACTGCTATCCTTAAAGAAGATAATTTTACTTCTAATGGAAGAATAGCTTTAGTTTCATAAACAAAACCATACAGTGTAGATTGAGTTAGTGTCCTATATGTGGTCCGATAGGCTCATAAGGCTTCAACCAACTTTTCATGACACTATCATTTGTTTTCATCAAGTACATTTTAGAATTTATACCAGAGTTTTATTGAATGCTTTGACCAATCCATTTTCCCTAAGGTAATAGATGGTCGAGTACCTCCAATCAATGTTATGTCTAACCATAAAATGATTTATTTTAGTATACTTGATTGAAAGTCCATTATCATATATGATTCGACAAGGAACACCAAAATAATATACGATATTTTCTTGAAAAAATTTAAGCACATGGTATGCTTTCACTTCTTTAAATGGAATCACCTCAACCAACTTAGAAAAGTAATCAGTTGCAACTAATATAAAAAATGCCTTTTCGATGAAGGAGGTCAATAAACCCAATGATATCAATACCTTAACTCTCAAAGGGCCAAGAGGCAATCATTGGGTGTAGTATATTAGGTGGTTGTTGTAATACTAAACTTGTACATGGCATTGATGAACGATGTGCAGTTTTCATGTAGCTATTTAACATTGAAGGTCAATAATATCAAAATATTTTAATTTTTTATTTCATGTTATGTCTAGATTAGTGAGCATTACACAATCTGGAGTGTACCTTAGTCATAATCTTATGGGATTCTTTTTTATCTAAACAATGTAGCCACATTTAATCAAATGACCTATGGTATAACACTTTTCTAATTAAGATAAGACACATTTCTTAACTTGATTTGCTAGTGACTTGTCTTTAGGGAGCCTCCCCTCACTTAAATAGTTAATGAATGGTTGTCTCCAATCACATTCTTCTTTTCCTTTGGTAAGGGTGGCTACTTTTTGCATTTATATTTTCCTATTCATATAATCTAAATTTATAAGAGAAATAATTTATTGATTTTAAACTTCTATAGATATAGATTCTTTTTCTAGACATACAATTTCTTTAGCAAGTTTAATCAAAGCATCCGCTATAGAATTATCATTGTGTGATATTCTAATATAGAGTCATAAATGGAATCTTTTCAAGTAATTTCATTGTATACTAGTAATAATTGAAAAGCTTTGGATCCAAAACCTTATAGATTCTGCTAGCTTGTTTAATAACTAGTTAGAAATCTCTAAAGATTTTAATAATTTTAATATTAATAAAGATTGCTAACTCTAGCCCAGTTATAAGAGCCTCAAATTCAGCTTCAATATTTGTACAAGGTTTAGACAAATTATAGGAATACCGCATCATTCCTTAGTCTGGAGTTCTAAAAATCAATCCAATCCCTTCCTTCCTTGGGATAAAAGAATTAAATTTTTTGCTTTTCTTTGATGATGCTGCACCATCAAAGTATAAGTCTTAGGTGGCATTAGTTTTATCCTTTAAAGTCATGATCTGCTCATCTGGAATATCATCATTTAAAGGAGAACATTCAAGTAGAGGATATGCACTAAAAAGTCAGCTCTAACTTGACCTTTTACAGCGCGTAGAAGAATAAATATGATCTCAAATTATAATAGGATCATAGATCAACATGCTAAACATTCAGATAATGTTGGGTGGGTCATAAGATATTACAAATGATTCACTCATAAAATCAAATTTACTTTATGCGAAAGGATATAATGCCTTAGTTTTTTAGCAGTGAAAACCAAAGCTAAGTAAAGATTTTCAATAGGTGGATAATTCATCTCTACTTGGATGAGTCTGTGGATTACATAATAAATGACATTTTCTTTCCCTTCTTCATTAACTTGGGCTAACAGCACTCCAAGCGATTCATCAAAAAATATATTATACAGAATTAATGGCTTTTCTCGGATTAGAGTAGCAAAGATAGAAGGATTGATTAAATACTATTTTAAACTTTCAAATGCACTTTGGCATTTTTCATCTTAAAATAAATTTGGAATCTTTGTTTGTCAATGCCACAAAATGTTGGCATCTTCCAGATATGTTTGATAAAAATCTTCTTAAATATGCTAGCCTTCCCTGGAATAATCTTAAATGTGTAAGACTTCTAGGTGGTTGCATTTCTATGATAGCTTTTAACTTTTCAGGATCAATTTTGATTCCATGGTGCCTCACTACAAATCCCAAAAACATTCTTTAAGTTATTCTAAAGGCACATTTTAAGAGATTCATTTTTAGGTTGTAATGGTGCAACCATTCAAAAATAATATGTAAGTCATATAAATGATTTTCTTTTCTCTTTTAATGACTAGATCATTGATATATAATTCAACTTGATTATGAATTAAATCATCGAATATTCTAGTCATTGTTGTTTGATAAGTAGCCTTGGCATTTTTGAGATCGAATGGTATGACTGTGTAGCAAAATATCCCGATAGGAGTTCTGAATGTCATATGGTTTTCATCCTTTGGGGCCATCTTTATTTGGTTGTATCTAGATGATCCATCCATGAATGAAAAGATCTCATGTGATGAGGCTATTTCCACCATAAGTTATGGTATTAGTAATAAGAACTCATCTTAGGGACAAGTCTTATTCAAGTATCTAAAATTTATACAAATACATATTTGACCATTCTTTTTGTTTTCTAGGATGATACTTGCTAACCAAGATGGGTATTTCTCTTCTCATACAAATTCGCCTTAAGTAAATTATAACTTCAATAATCACTTATTGTTTAATTTTTAGACGCATGCGTCATAGAGCTTACTCTACTGAATGACATGAGGTTTAATCTCTAGATCATGAACTACAACATCCAAAGATAAACCTAGCATTTCATTATAACTCCATGCAAAGTAATCTTTATATTTTAAAGTAAGTCAATCAACTCATCAGAATCTTCTAGACTCAAAAGTGAACTAATAAAAGTTGGCCATGGGTCTTCTTGAGTTCCTAGGTTGATTTCCTTTAATTCATTAATGGTAGATTTTATTTTTTTCATCAATTTTTGGTGGTACATTTTGAAGTAAGTAATCATCTGGATTATTTGATGTTTAAAAATAGAATCCCATTAAGGGTCAGATACATTTCCAAAGAGTTGATCATATTTCATATGATTACTTATGATTAAACAATGTTTATCATTATCCAAAGGTCCAATGGTACCAAACCCAACACCAGCTTTGGATCTTAAAATTTTCATTTTAGTGTTTCATAAGCTTTCTGTTCATTGAGCTATATCTTTGGGCCAAACATTAGGAATTTAATCATGTTTTATAGCATTTTTTAACACAGGTAAGATACTAGTTAAATGAGAGTTCTATTATTTCATTGGAAAATGTATCTTCAAGCTGTACATCTCCTTTGGGCTTGAGGATTTGAGTACAAAATAAAACTTTGAAAACTTTCAAACTTCCCATAAAAGATTAGGGGCTACTTGGACTTTCAACTGTGAAATTTTATTTTGAGAAAAAGGAGTTAAAGTCAAAGTATCCACATACCTTTTCAATTTTTATAGGTAAACAGCTCAGGTTTACTCTTTAATGCTTGTATTTATTCTTCATCACTATCTAGCTTTTAATGAAATTTCAAATTTTATCAAGGCATCCTTTTGATTGAAATTTTTGTGAGAGCTAGATTCCAAGTCAATTTATATTATTGGATGCTCATTTTCTTTCTCTTTTCTATTTCTTTTTCATCTTTTTCTTTTATTTCTTCTTTCTCATTTGTCTAAATTTCTTCTTTTGTTTTCCTGGATGATTTAATAATATATGATTTCATAGAATCAGACACTTGCATTTTGGCCATAAAATAGGCGGCATCTTCATAAATCTCATTCTCATGAATAGAGAATTGTTATATTTCACCTTTTATGGTGTATTCTACTCCATCTCTTGTGCACTTAATACATTGGTGGACTGATAAAAGAACCATTCTATACTCCTGTATCCATAGCCTGCATAAGAGAGCATTAAAAGATATCTCTGAGTCAATAATATGGAATTTTGCTTCAGTTTTTCAATTTGTTTATTTCCAATAATATAGTGGTTTAACCTAAAAAAGCTTTTTCAATTATTTCATTGAAACCCCTTAATAACATTTTATCTAAACTTAATCTTCATGTATCAATTCTCAAAAATGATAAAGTCTTAGAGTTCATAATATTGATTGATGCGCCAAGGTCAACCAGACCTCTTGATAATTTGATATTCTTCACATTAATAGAAATATAAAGTAGCCAATTATGATTTGTGGTTCCTAGGAGTAAATCTTTTTCTAAGAAGGTAATCTTGGGGATCTCTTTGAAGTAGCAAGCCTCATTTTAGAAAGTTACTACTAGCTGAGCCAAGCATATCTTTGGGTCAAGTAATGTCTGAACTAATGATTTCATAATTTGTTCAGATAGAACAAGGGTGTCATAAATGTTGAGTCTAGCAGGAAGTTTTCAAAGATAGGCTAAAATTAGTCGACCTTGGCAACAGGTAGCTCAACTACTAGATCTTTCTTATTTTGTCAAGGTTCAAGACATTGGTCATCAAATTACTTGCCTTTATCTTTGGGAGGTGGTAGGACCTTCCCACTGTGGAGATTAACTTCAATGATATCTTCTAAATTAGATGTAGATTTTAACCTGTCCCTTGTCATTGATATCTTTTTTCAAAGACTGATCAGAATCTAAAAGTTCTACTTCTATATTCATAGAAGTGCCTTGCAAATCATCCATAGAACTCTCACTTTCTGACCTTGATTTGCAAAGTATATCATATTTAGTATGACAAGTTTCTTTTTAATCTTGTTATTTTACTTCATTCACAACATGATCACTAGAAATAGTAAGAACATAAGAAATGGCTTTAGGGGCAGGCTTTTTATTCATATTTTAAAAATGAGTACATAAAGATATAGGAGTATAAGGCCAAGCCTTTTCATCCTTATCATACAAAATCCTCTCAGATATAACAAGTATTCCTCTCTCACCACTCTCTAGACATTTAGACATCTAATAATGTTGAATGGGGTTGAAGAGGAACTAACTCTCGTGATGTCGGCAGATCAATTTGGATGATCTTCTTCCGATTCTTCATGTGATCCTACATTTAATTTTTAAATTTTTTCATCAAATATCTTTTAGAAGAATAATATAAAGTATAATTTCAATTATTTGAAGAAGAAAAACTAGAAGAGGTGGAAGATTCACCTGTGATTATCTTAACAGACCCTTATCTAGGGTCCACCAGGTATTCCTTGGGAATTATCACCAAACCCTTCTTGTAGTTTCTTTCAAGCCAATCCTTGAAAGTGAGACAATCTTCATTGGTATAGCCTAGCATCAAATGGTATGGGCAATAATTTGGGTCATTCATTTTGCTGACTTCATCTAGTCTTCTTGAATTAGGTTGTTTAAAATCTAGCTTCTTCTTTAAATTTTTAAAAACCTTCCTCACTACCTCTCTCTTGAAAGAATAAGTTTGGTTCATTATTTCATTAAAAAATAGAAGCTTTCATGGGGGCTAGTGATAACTATTGATGTGATGGCCTATAAGGTGGTGGCGCCTCCTTGGACTTGAATTGGAGCTTTTTCTTTGTCCCTTACAGAGACATTACCTGGCCTCTTTTCCAATACTATCTTAGGTTTTCTTGTTTCAAAAGTAGACTGATCTATAAGGAATGACATCCTAGGAGCTTCTTCTTGTAAGCTAGTGGCTTTACATAATAATTTTTTGAAAGTTTTAATAGTAAATCATTTCAATAAGAAAGCAATAGGGCCATGTATAATTCAGAGGATTATTTCTATAGCATGTTGCTCTTGTAGCTGAGGCTCATATTTAAGGTTGAGAATCCTCCATCTCAAGATATAATCAAAGAGGGATTTTCCTGGCCTTTATTTTTCAACTACTAGGTCACCTATAGTGACATGGTGCTATGTGCCAGTGAATAATTTTACCAACATGTTTTCTAGTTCAGTGAAAGTGTGCACTAAACTATTTGGTATCTCTGCATATCAATCAAAGGAAATCCCAGTCAAACTACTAATGAACTATCTAAACAATATGGCACCATTCCCTCTGGCATTACAACAACTTGCTTGAAATTGTGCCAAAGGCTATTTGGGATTGCCTGTCCCATCAAAACATTTGAAAGAAGGAGGCACAAATCTTTTGGATATGATACAAAATCATATTCAGGCATGGTCTACTTTTTGGAATAAGAGTCATGCTAGAGGATTGAGCCAAAGCTTCTTTCACCTATTGTTCCACTAGAGACTTACGTTGACCTCATTTTTGAATGAGATTAACATCACTTCTGAAATTAGTAATTAGGATATCCTAATCTCAAATAAGAATATCATAATTCAATGCTTAGGACACTATACCTAGTGACTTAGGGCATCTTCCATGGGTTTGATCTAACCTAATTGGCTTGGGTGGACTCAACCCAATTTTTAAATTTGGATTAAATCAAATAAAATCCAAATAAATCAAAATGAATTCAAATTAAAACAAAGGCACAAATCCAAAACCAAATCAAAGTCAATCCATTTGGCATAAGTTTGACTTTAGGTGGGTCCCACCAAGTCAAAGGTCAACCTACCAAGAATTTGACCAAATTAAATCATTCCAAATGTTCTAAATGATCAAATAAACATGTTTGATCACAAATATAAAAAAATTTAAATTCATTTAGGCTTTAATTTGGTTCATTAGACCACTTAGTCTAAATAACCCTAAATGGGTCCTATTGGGTTCAAACCCAAATCAAATTGAAATCAATTCAATTTGATTGTTCAAAATCATTTGAAAATGATAATTATATACAATTCAACAGAACATTAGGTTTAATTTTGCCAAATTGGACATTTGACCCAAATGAAACCACAACTTAACCCATTAAGCCCACCCTGGGTCAAATGGGTTTAAATTGAAATCCAATTAAAATTAAATGAAATCAATCACTCCAAATCATTTCACACATGTGATTGAGTATGATTGGAGTCCAAACCAAACCCAATTGGGTCAAATTGGTCATTTGAACCCAATTAGAATCAAACTTAATCCATTTTTGGTTTAAATGGGTTGAAATGAAATGAAATGAAAAATTAATTCAAATCTAAATGAATTAATTAAATCAACACCCAATCAATCATAAATTAAAGATGATTAAACTTAAAATTACAAAAATTAAATTAAAGACAAACACTATGAATCCAAATACTTGGTTTGGACTCAAATTTTCAATCCAAGTCAAATGGGTTTAAACTTGATCTCAAAACCACATTAAGTTTGAGTTAAGCAACTACACATTAGTCTAAAGGATTTAATAGTGATGTTGAAAGAAAAAATAAAATGAAACAAAAGAAAAGGAGTGGATATCATTGACCAAGTGAAGATTCCTCCCCCTTTCCATCATGAAAATGACTTAGATTTGTCTAGGTAGCCTTGGACCCTTGACCACATCTTAGGAGAATGGTTTCAAGGGCAGAAGGCAAGATGATTAGCCCTCAAGCCAAAAGGCACTTGGAGAAGCCAAGGAGAAGCAAAGAAAAAGAAGAAGAGCCAAGGGCTCGGCTAAGAAAAAAAATGGGGTAATTGCCTTTCTCCCTTCCATTTTATGATCCAAACTTGTTCACAAAGCCAAAGGGGATTGAATCCACCCTTGGCTGTCCTTATCGCCACCAGTGGCTAGAATCCGGCCACCTAGAAAGACATGATGATACCTCTCAACCAAGCATGGAAAAAGGGGAGGGAAGGTCAATTCCCTTTCCCTTTTCATCCCAAATTGTTCACCAATGCAAGAGATGAAGAAATAGACTCTTCCCCTGACTCCTCACCACTGGAACACCGGAGAACGGATGGAATCAGAGGGCCTACAATGGATAAATGCAAGAGAGAGGTTCTTTCATTAAATTTAATATTCCAACAGATTCTAGAGGTTGAGGCAACCTCAAACAAATCGACAGCTCATCCCCTCATTGTCGATGAGCTAGAGAACGACTAAAGCCACTAGAAATTCAATCTAACCTTGGTCTAGGGAGCAATCCATGGGGAGGCAAGCCGCCAAATTGTATACACAACTTCATTACATCAAAATGAAGCTAATGGAGTCAATCCCACCACCAGTGATCACCAAAATTAAGTTACGCTCTACCACCATCTCCTTAAGGATCAGTTTTAGTACTTTTCAAAAAATAATTGGTCCCTAAAGAGATCAAACTGCATGGATGGGTTGAAAAATGATCCTTGATCATTTTGTAATCAAAATCACATCAAAATTCATCGGCAATCATAAAAAATTAGTCAAAAAAGATGGATGGTATCTGTCTCTCACTAAAGAGTTGTGAGATCTAATCTCTGTCGTTCAATCCTTCTATTTGAAATGGATGATCATGATTTAGTTGAACAATCCAATTTATCCCTTAAAAAAACCACAGAATGATTCAATACCATTTGATCTTCAATCGGACAATTGAGATTCATTCTGCATGGCAACACTTTTGATGCAGATGCCATCTAGGATCCATGTGGCCAAATCATGCCTCGCCACATGGCGATGGCACCACACAAGTTGTCGCGTCAGCTTATGGTCTTAAAATGGTTAAATCCCTTTAAAATTTAATTAAAATTAATTAAAAATCATAAAAAATTTAAAAAATCATAAATAATTAAATACAAAAAATGCAAACTTTGGCTCTATGGACTCATCTTGATGAGAGGAATCCATTAAAATTATAATCCCTAATTAATTTGGGGGTATTTTAGCCTTAATTTGGGTTTGAATGAAATCAATTAAACTTTAATTAATCATAAACTATTAAGTAAATTCAAATGAAACTTTGGAAAATTAAAATTAATGTTAAAACACACCCTAGAAAAATTTGTCATGAATTATTGCAATGTAATTCATGAGAAATGAAATTTCAAATCCTAAACCTCAATTTTAATTATATAAATTAATATAAAATGAATTAACTCATGAAAATAACTTAATGGACTCTAATGAAAATAAAATCATCAATGAAACTCATTCAAACTAAATAAATCACCAAATGACTTAATTAAGTAATTAATTGAATTAAACAATTCAAATAATTAACCAAAAATTAATTAAATCTTAATAAATCAACAAAATGTCAAACAATTATGAATGAACCCTCTCTGGAAACATCTTCTAGAGAGGAATCAATGAAAAATAAGATCCTTAAATGACCTTCACTAAATTAGGCATAATTTGGATTTTATTAAAAAAATTAAAACCTTAATTACACCATAATTATGAATCTAATCAAGATGAAATGTTGGAAACATAAAATTGGCATGGAACCCCACTTGCCATAAAAATTTCAAACCCAATTGATCGATGGATTAGGATTACTTGAATTTCCAAATTCCTAAGTCAATATAAATAAAATAATTAATAAAAAAAATTTATAAATTCATCAAATCATGAAATAATTAAAACTAATCTTAATAAAAAATTAGAAACATTTAAGATGGTTTTCCAACATCCTAAGTCAAAGAACTTAATCATTTCCATGCTTAGGGATTAATGAAATCAATAATGCATGTTAAGCATAATTAAACCTTAAGCTAATAAAATCATAATCACAAACAATTAATGAGACTTAAGGAAGT
Source organism: Cymbidium sinense (assembly GCA_021442155.1). NCBI lineage: Eukaryota > Viridiplantae > Streptophyta > Magnoliopsida > Asparagales > Orchidaceae > Cymbidium > Cymbidium sinense. Next base: position 27,106,324 of record CM038228.1, on the reverse strand, counting down.
AATCAATCTAACTTAAAGATGAATTCAAACTTTAACTTAAGTGCCTTTGGTTAATATAAATTAAACTAAATGAAATGAATATAATTCAACAAACCTAAACATAACCCAAATAAAAGCACAAATCAAATCAAATGAAATAATTCAAACAAAATTAAATTAAAAGAATAAACTAAGCCAAGAATGAAAATCAAATTAAACCAAAAGAAATGAAAAATCAAATTTCCAATGAAAAGAATCATTCCAAAATCCAAACTAAATTCAAATCCAAAACATCCAAATGAAACTAAAATGATTAATTAAGATACTTAAGGATCTTAGTTAGACCTTTAGGATGGATCTTCATCTTAGGATGAAGGTTTCATTCCATTAGGAGTTAAGATGTTGAATAAAATACATTCCACCCAAAAGTGGGATTCATTCTACTCTTCATTCTTGAAAACCTATATTTCACTTTAACCAAATAAAAGTGAAATAAAAATAAAAACAAATCACTAAATCATTTGAATTGAAACCATCCAAAGTAAAATTCAAGCAAACACAAAAACTCCAAATCAAAACTTGAACTAAAGAGGCATAGCAAAGTCTTGCTACACAAGCATGTTTGATTCTCACACTAGATCATTAGGTCACATACCTTAGACTTAGTCCTTAAATAAATCTTGAATCAAAATATTTAAAACTTTAAAAAATGTGCATTAGTTAGATGCATTTCATACCCTACATGGTCTTAGGGATTAGTGAGTGATTCTAGGCTCTCAGATTCATTTCTTTAAAATACAACAACATAGCCATCTTGCATTCATAAGACTTGGTGTCATGAATTTAAAATACACTTAGGTGGTGTTAGTTGGCAACCCCTCCAGGTGGGTTATAAGTCCAGAAGAGTTAGGGATAGGCTAGTTCTCTCAAGTGAGAGGAATAGCTGATAATTTCCAAAATAAAATTAGGTCGAGTATTTGACATGTGTGAGAAGCACTTGTAAGCTTATAGACTAGATTCTGAAGCATGCTTCTCAAGAATAAGTCTTCAACCATAGGCATTTCTATAATCTTGTGCTACTAGAATCTACGCCCTAGACTTCTAAGAAAATTTCAAATCAAAATATAAAATTAAAATTCCAAAACTTAAAGCCCAATAAAAAGATAGTTGAAGTGACTTTTGGGCATCCCAGTATCAATAGGTATTTTCTACTTCATCCCATTTGGCTTCCCAAAAAAAAACTCTCTCCAATTTGAATCAATCCCAATTGAAAATTTTAAAAATAAAAAATAAAAAAATCAATCATTTCAAAACCAACTTAGAACTTCTTAGAAATAACTACTTATTTCTTTAATCGATAGTATTTTTAACAAGAGACCCTTCATAAGATGTAGTTAATTATAGGGGCATGCCTTTATAGGGAACCATAAACCCAACTTAAATTAACCCCATTCTACTTTCCATGTAGTTCAGGGGAAAAATCTCTGGTACATGAAATAACCATTAGCCTTAAGAGTTTTTTTTATTAAATGATTGAATTCATTATAGAATAACATATTTATCTTTTGAGAAAATATGTTTATTTCTTAATGACACATTTGATCATCCAAATAAGAAATTCTTTATGTGGTGTCATTAAATTTCTTTACAACTTCAAGTCAGTGTTTTGAGATATATCATCCGTTAGATAAGGTTATTGATGATACTCTTCTAAACCAAGCTTCATCTCATCTGTGGGATGGGACTCTTCCAGTTTTTCTAAAGAATGTGGTTAAGAAAAAGTAGGAACTAGACTTTGGATTGATTTCATAGTGGTAATCATCTCCTCCACCTTCTTTTCCATCATCAAAATATGATCATTCTTTCTCTATAATTGAAGGATTAACTATTGAGTAGGATTAGGTACTGGATCCTCATATGTTTCTTCTTATTCTTTTAGATGCCCTTGTATCTACCATAAAAATATGTGATATAGGTAGCCTAAGATAATCATCCAATATGTCATCTAGATCTAAATCAAAGTGATCTTGAACCTTACTTTTCTTTCTTTTTCTTCATCCTCACTAACAATTATCTCCACTTCTTCTTTTATACACCCCGAAAGAAAGAGAAAATGGGCAGCCGAGCTATGCCTTTATACAGCCCAACTTAGAACTAAAGTTTGGTCTATCTTTAGGGACGTCCACAAGCTTCATAGGGGACCACCAACTGGTAAAGTTAGCTTCTGCTATTTCTAGACCCTATAGATTCTAACCTAATTCTAGGATTAAATTATATTTTGAATTTAAAATTAATTCCTAATCCCTATAAAACAAATGCCACAAAATACATATAACACACCAATAGTTTATATTTCAAACAAATAGGCTTAACATTCATTGCTTGCAAGCCCACTTTTCCTATTGAGTTATGCTTAGGGACTTAAGTATACCTGAAAGTAAATAATATTTATTTTATGTTTATTATAGTAGTCCATTTTAGAACAACCTCTACAAAAAATCATATTAGTCTAAAAGAATATCTTAATATCCAGACTAGTTGGTAAACATTCTTAGCTGTCCAGCCTAAAATATTACACCATAAAACAAGAAAATCATCATAACACATCACATCATAGATCATCAGCCTAAACTAAGTATAAAGTCAGTGACCTAACAATCTAGTTTGTAAGAAAGGGATTTGTGTGGTATGACTTTACTAAGCCTTTTAAGTTCAAGTCTTGGTTTAATTTAAAATTTAATCATTCACTTTTCATGATTTTACTATATAGGTACCTGCCATTGTTAAACTAGAAGTTTGAGGTATCACGACCTCCTTCGGACCAATAGCCCTACGACCTCGGGTGTCCAGACTAAATACCATATGATCGCTAATTATGAAAAGTTTTGTTTTCTTTTATTTAATTCTTAGTATTTATTGAATTTATTAGTGGGTGATTTTAATTTAAATGATTTAATTAATTTATGATTTTATTTTTATTTTTAGGTTCACTTTTATGTTAAGGTTAAAATTTAAGTTTTAAAGAATGAAGAATAAAATAAATCCTACTTTAGGCAGAACTCATTCTATTCAATCATCCTAAATCCTACGAGAATGAAATTGCCAACCATTCTAAGGGTCAAATTAAGATCCTAAATATCTTAATTAAACTCTTTTGAATTCATTTGAATAATTTATTTAAATTAGGTTTATTTGAATCTATATTAAAATTTGTGTAATTTTATTAGGATTTAAAGTCTTTAGTTTTCATCTTATGTTTATTAAAAGTTGTTTGAAGATTCTATATTTTGTTTTATACGAGTTTTATTGATTAATGCATCTTGACTTAACTAATTACGAATTTATTATTTGATTCATTGATTATCTTTATTTTACTTTTAAGGTTTAGAGTTTATGTAATCTTATTAAGATTAGAAGTTTTTTTTGTATTCTTTTTATTTTTCCTTGATTAATATTTCCTTAGTTTGATTTATTAAAATTTTTAAAATGTTTGTTTAAATCTTAGTGGACAATTTATGTTATCATGATTAAGTTTAATATAATTTTTATTTTAGTTTGATTTCCTTTCAAATGATTTTCTTCATTTATGTTTTATATTTATTAATGTTTAATATTGTGTCATAACTTTGTTTTATATTTTTTCACATTTTTCTATTGATTTAATTGAGTGTTCATTTGATCTTATATAATTTAATTACTTGGTTTATTTGATTTGAATTGATCTTATTTATTCATTTGATTAATGTTTATGTTTACGAATTTTGGATGAGCTAACATAATTAATTAATCTTGTAGATGTTTTGATTTTATAATTTGAATGATTTATCATATTTTGATTTTATAATTTAAGAGAACTCATTAACTTATGCATTTCTATTTCATCTTTTTAGGTTAATTACAATGGAATGTTAAAATATCATTATTTAATTAAATCTCTTAAAATGAAGTTTTATTTATCAACTTCAACCTAATAAACTTAGGAAATGAAATACTTTAGGCACCAAACCTAGCCTAGGCCATTCCAAACTTTTAAGTTATTTAGATTTAATTGATTTGATTAAACTTTCATTTCTTTCTTTTTTATTTGAAATTATGTTATTCATTAAATTAAATGGGCTTAAGGAATTTTAAATTTAATGAATTCCATATTTAGATATGAAATCTAGAGATTGATTGGGTCTGAATATCAAATCATTAATTGATTTATTATTAATTTATTAAATTGATAACTTAAGATCTAATTAAATTTAATATTTTTAATCATTTCATTAAACCCTAAGTGCATAATTAATTAAATTCTTTAACTTCAGAGAGTGAGAAATTTTTTCTTAAGTGTTATGATGTTAATGGAAATGATTTATATTGATTTCATAAATTTTTATAATTTCTAAAATTGTTTTATTTATAATTTCATCTAAATTGACCAAGGGATTAGAAATTCAACAACTTCTAATCCAGATATCATTTGGCCTTGACATTTTTATGACAAGTTGGATTCCTTGTCAATTTAAGCTTCCTAAAAATTCATCTTAATTAGATGTGTAATTTAGAACTAATTGAGTTTTAATTATTTCAATAAGACCTAAGTTAAGCCTAAATTAAGAAAACTTATTTAGTAGTTTTACTTTTCTTAAGTTCTCCTATAGAAGATGAATCCATATAGGGTTTATTTAGATTTTTTTTGGAATTTTGGTTAATTTATTATGATTTTGTAATGTTTAGATTAATTAATTGAATTAATTAATTCAATTAATTACTTAATTAGTTCATTTGGGTGTTTATGAAGTTCTAGATGGTTCTTATGGTGTTATTAGGTTCATTATAAAAATTTGAGTTGATATTATATTTTTCCATAATTTTTCTATTTCATTATTAATTTATTTCATTAAATTAAGGGTTTATGAATGAAAATTTCATATCTATTTATTTAATTTCCAATAAATCCTAGGAAATTTATCTAAGGTGTGTTTTAACCTAAATTTCAATTGACCAAAGTTTGAAATTTATTGGATTAATGGATTAAGTTTAATTTGGGTTTAATTATTTTTAATTAAACCTAATTTAACCCAAAAGTACTTAATAAAAATTTGAGATTTTGGGTTTAATGGATGCTTCTCACTAAGATGAATTCATAGAGCATTTATTTACATTTTTTAGTTAAGTATTTTAATTTTTATGATTTTTGAAGTTATTAATATTTTTTATAATTTTAAAAATTCAAAAAACTAAATTACCATTTTAAATTTATCAGCTCCATGTGGAGCTAACGTGGTGATGCTTTACATGCGGTGCCTTATGATTTGTCCATGTGGGATCCACCTGGATCACATGTTATTAACTAGGTCATGTGGGATTCATTTTGACTGCCTAATCTTTGATTGAATGATCACGATTTCACCTGTGGTTCCTATATAGATTTTAATCAATTTATTCAACTAAATCTTGGCCATCCATTCTTAATAGAATGAATAGATGATGGAGATTGCATCTCCTCAATCAATAGTGGAGACTAGGGTCATCCTTTGAATCATTGAGATTTTCAGTGATCTAGTCAGTAAAATTGTGTTATTTCAATTGTAAATCCATCAACGCCTCACCTAGAATGCATCCATATGATTTGATCTCGCTTGAGATCAAATCTTTTTTTTATAAAGGACCAAACTTAATTAAAAGAGGGGTCAATTTTGTGGCATACCTTGCCAACTTTGATTCTTGGAGGTAGGGATGTTTCGAACACCTTCACGGGGATGTGGTGAACCTCTGGGTACTAGAAATTGAATTGCCTCTTCACCAATTTCTCTAGAGACCAATCTCCTCTTTTTCACTAGCGGGTATGGTAGAAATTTGGTTTTCCAGCAGTGTTAGAATTGGAAGGGGTTGGTTCTTCTTCATTTCACTTGGGGGACGTGTTATAGTGTTAAAATGGCCAGAGAAGGTCTTCCCTCTTTCTTCTTATTTTGGCAAAGAGATTCCTTTTTGGGAGTTTAAATATGTATTGGCTATGTTGATTGCCACCCTTACATGTTAGCTCCAAAAGGTCATTAATTAAGTGGGGTGATGAGGAGTGGAGGAGAAAATGCAAGGAGTGTCTTGGATTAGAGAAAATTTTTCTTCATGTTCCACATTGAGTCTAGGTGTATTATATATTCCCTTACTTTTGGATTGATTTAGAACCTTTGAATTCTCTTAATTTTGGCTATCAATCCTTTTAGACTCATCGTACAATGAGTATAGGTGTATTGTAATGTGATTAGTGCAGGTTTAAGCTCAAATGTTCATATTTGGTCCATTTGAGTTTAGTTTCATTTGGATTAGGCTAAATATGAATAATGAATAATGTTTATTATTTTTTTCATTTAAATTAGCAATTAATTATCTAAATCAAATTTAAGATGATTCATGAGTCAAACAAACTCATTTCAATTGAGTTTAGGGCCTAAAGTCTTTTCACTTAAGCATTTATTCCCTTTGGTTTAGTTTGATTTATTCCATGTGATGGATTTAATCTAGGTTTAGACTAAGTATTTGGAATGATTTAAATTAATTTATTTTATTTTTTTGAAGTTAATTTTGAATCCACTTTGACCTAATTAATAGCCTATTGGATTTAGATTTATATAGATTCATATTTAGATGAGTTTATTTGATGATTTTAATTCTTTGGAATAATTTAATTTGGTCAAAATTTGGTGGGTTGACCTTTGACCTATTGACACCCACATAAGTCAACTCTTTGTCAAATGTTTGACCATTTTTTACTTTCATTTGGAAATAGTTTTAAATACATTTATGTTTTCATTTGATTTAATTTTAATTTGTTTTTATTTTATTTGAATTTTCTTGGATTTATAAAGTTTTGAGATTAGGTAGGTCAATTGGTTTAACCTCCTCAATTACCATAGTCTAAGCTCAGTTGAATTTAAATTTCAATTTGAATGCGTTTGCTTCAATCATTTGTTTATATTTGAGTTTGGTTTGGGTCCACCTAATCTTGTTAAATTAGGCTAAACCTTAGAAGGACTCACTAGGTCACCAAGTATAGTGTCCTAAGTGCTTGAATAGTAAATCTCTAATCTAAGATTCAGTATTCTAATCAATAAGATTAAAAATTATGTTAAACCTTACCCAAAAATGAGATCAACAGAGACGAATTTCACTTTACTTAATAGGTGTCTTACTTTCCTGAGGGTTGGACTTATAGCAAATCCTCTTATAAAAATTCCTCTCCTTGTTCTTATTGAATTTCTTTCTCACCAACTAGCGGTGACTCTAGCTTTACCAATGACTATATCAGCACTGTAAGTGTATTTGGTAGAGATTTCTCCTCATCTTGGGATGACTTTAGATGCTACTATTGTTGCGACTAACTTCACTTCTGCTGACATTAGGGAAATGATGGTCAATTTTTTCTCTCCTACTTGCCGAGATAGTAGTGATTCTGCAAAGGGAGAGTTTACTAGATGACTAGGGAACAATATGGAGAAAGAATAGTGAGTATTCATAGACTCATCCGAGGTCATCAGTTTATAGTGGGAGATCTCCTTCTTGAGAGAATCTTCTAACTAATACTAGAGAGACATAGGCGAGCTATGAGCATAATTGGAGCTAGAGTCACAGTAGCAGCAATCCTTGGAGGTAGAGCACCAATAAATATCTTTGTGACCATGATGGTTAAGATAACATTACTTTAGAACTCAATCAAGTCACGAAGTACTTCCCTTCTCATTTATAGTGCAAAGTTTTTATTTGATTATATGTGTAAGAAAGGTGAACTTGTTGAAGATTGGCACTAGGATCCTATAATAAAATTACTAAAAAGATAATGTATTTGGGTCATAGTGAGTATGTTATACTTTTTTACCTAAAAATAAAGACAAATATTTTTGTATTTTTCTATTCGTGAGTACTATTTGATTTTTTACTGTTATGCATCAATTATTTCTATGAAACTCCAATCACTTGAGATATTCATGGGATTTAAGTAATCATTTCTTCATTTAATTCTTGATTTGATGATTTTGTTAACATGTATTTCTTATAGCATCTATAAATTCTTCTTAGCTTGAGTAGTTGAGACTATATTGCTCTCCTTGAGGTGTGCAAGTAGATCTTGATTGCCTTTTCATCATCAGCAAGTATGGCTCTACTCAAGAAGGCTACCTCATCTTTCTACCAAGCCCAAATTAAAAATGTTCTCGAGTTGTGGTCATCCATTATGACTTCCGTATTTTATGGATACTATGATGCTAATTGAAATTTCACTATGGGAGTAGCCAAAAGGTCTGAGTGCCTCAAATCGATGTTGATACATGAGCTGTGCATTCTACTCACCCATTTCAAGAATGGGTTTTGACTTTCCAGTCCTTACGAGTGGATCAACATCCTTGACTTTTGGAGTGGTGCCCAATGAAGTCCTTCCCAACTTGGTGGGGACAATCATGACTTTCATCTTATGCTTGCGAAAAGAAGGCATCAAGAGAGCATTATAGTGGATAATGTTGATCATCCCTCTTTTTTCCCAGCCTAGAAAGGCCACCAAGCTCAGTAAACCGAGTGTATAGGAGGAGGTAATGGAGAGGTTGTAGGGTTGTAGCCTGAATATCCTTTTCGATCTTTACTTTGACAAGATTTCCATCATTCTCAGTAAATTCTTTTTTTATTTCTATTCACTAGACTCATTATTTTTTGGTGACTCATTCTTCTATTTTTTTTTCTCTTCTTATTTACTTGAAAGAGAGGTAGCTCCCACTACCCTCGAACTTAGCTTTGAAGTGCTTCAATTACTTGAGTAAGGTGAGCGCAAGATCGACAAGTGAGTTGTCAGCAATGAGGAATTGACCTCTCATGAGGTCAACAAGGAGGAAGAAGAAGTGAAACCAAGTGCAGCTCCCACTAAGGCCACTGATGATGTAGGGCTGAGAAAAACTCCTAGGAATGAGCTCAATTACTTATAGTCACTAACTTGTGGAGGAGGAAGAACAAAAAAGGGTTTGGAGGATAATTTTACCCCAAATTTATGCGAGCCCACCCTTAAAGTCTATGAGCTTGGCTCTTCCATCTTCTCATGAGTCCTTGACCACCCTTTGAGTGACCTTCCTATTGTCACTTGCCACATGCTATCATGACTACTCAGGTAATGGTATTTCATTCAACTTGGGAGGTATGCCACAAGTTTTCTTGTTAGAGGATGGAGGCCTTTTCGAGTAGGTCCTAGCTAGTGAGGACAAATAAGAAACTAACAACTCTCGAAGCCAAGCATAGGGAACTTCAGTTTGGGGCTACTCGCCAAGAAGAGGAGAAGAAGAGGGCGTCTGTAGAGCATACTCACTTTGTTGAGGCAAAGAGAGAATTATAGGAGGAACTCTCAGATTAAACTAAAGAGTTTCAGAAGAGAGAAGCCGAGTTCAGCGAATTTCTTGATTAACAACTACCAAGAGCTCTAGCAATAGAAGTTCAAGAATGTATTCAACTTTAGTATCGCTAAGTTAGTGAAACATGGTCATCTTGACACTAAATTTTTGGACTTTCAAATGTACTCACACTCTTAGACTCAGATGACGACGATGAGAGTAGTTCAAGTTGACACATCCTTTCCTTCATTTTGTTAGTAATCATTTTTTTTGTAAAGTAGGATGCTTGTATATTACTCACTTAATTGTAAATATGTATTATATGAAATGAAAATCATAAGTTAATTTCTAATTGATTATGTTTACTTGAATAGTGATTGGACTTATTTCTTTACTGAGTATTTATGAATGATTGTTCAGTTATTTAGTTGATACTCATTGGTTGATATGCAAATAGCTCGATTTATAGCTAAGAATATTAGGATTATTGATTAATAAAAATTTGTTTGGGTGATCACTTTAGCTTTGTGAGTTCGTGTACACTTGTTAGAATGATACTTGTTTATTAATACACGAGCAACTCTGCTTATGATGACAACTAGTTGAGAGAACCTTCCATTAATAGTCATAGCTATTCTGTCTATAGTTGTTAGGATGATGCTCGCTTATTTAAGTGAATCGGCTTATGACTTGGAATATTTTGAGCCATTAACTAATAGAAAGTACTTCCTTGAATGGTTGCCTGAGTATCATAAGTTTATGCATACTTGTCATATTGATACTCATTTATTAATGCCCGGATAACTTATCAAACTTAGGGTTCTTTATTCTACGTTAGTTATTATTTTGAGGGGTTAGCCTTGACTTGCCAACAAAGTGAATCTATCTTTACTTAGTCAAAAAACTCACGGGGTGTCAGTCTTAGCTGATAGTTACCAAGCACATTGGGTGTTGATCTCTTTCGAGTTTAGTAGCTGACCTCACGTGGTGTTGATCTTACACTATACTTGGCAACCACACTTAGTTTTGGTCATTTTTAGTATCCAATCATAAGAGTTAGTCTTTTTTGGTTACCAATTAAGAGAGTTGGTCTTTTTTGAGTTTAGTTGTTAACCTCAGAGAGTGTCGACCTGACACTATAATCGCCAAATGTATGGAGTGTTGGTCTTTTTTGAGTTTGGTTTTCAACCTCATGGGGTGATAATCTTACACTATAGTTGCTAACCATATAGAGTGTTGGTCTTTTTTAGTTGCTAAGTAGGAGAGTTGGTTTTTTTATCACCAACTAGGAGAGTTGGTCTTTTTTGAGTTTCGTTGTTGAAATCATAGGGTGTTAGTCTTACACTATAGTCACTAATCGCATAAAGTGTTGTACTTTTTAAGTTTTATTATTGAATTTATGAGGTGTCAGTCTTACATGATTGTCGTGAACCACATGAAGTGTTAGTTTTTTGAGTTTAGATGTTGACTTCATGGTGTGACAGCCTTACACTACATTTTTAGGATAGAATGTTAAACTAGTTTTCCTAGGCCAAGAATGATAAGCCAAATATTTGGGTTTCCAACTCGAGCTTTTGTTACTCTCTGAGTGGGACTTTTTCTTATGCTAGAAATGGAGTACTGAGTATTTTCAATAATATGGCAGCTCCCTAAGTACAAGTTTCACTTTTTAGCATTCGAGTAGGCTCTTTTAGAAACTATCATTATCTTACTTATTAACTCATTTTAAGGAGCAAAAAATATATAAAACTTTATTATTGAAAATAGAAAGATACATGATACTCAAAATTAGTAAAATGAGTATAAATGATAGAAATATTTTTTTAAAATATTAAACTTCTTCAGATCTCTAGTGTTCCATGTCCTTGGTATGTCTTCTCCTGAATGAGATTGTAGTCGGTATGTACTAGGGCCAACTTGCTCTTTGATTATAAAAGGTCTATCCTAATTATGAGGGAGTTTGCTCAGGACATTATGTTGAGCAACAACATCGACTTTTTGCAACATGAGATTGTCACTTTTAAAATGTTTCTTTTTCTTGTAGCAGTTGTAATACTAGGCCATTCACCTTCTTATTTCTTCTTTCCTTAGTAATGCTTCAATTCTGAATTCTTTGAGCATATCGACCATATCTTCATAGCCTCAAAGTTCACTTGAATCCATTCACCATCTCCATCGCCCATTTTTTTCATTATGAGGACTCTTTGACTTTGGACTTCATACTTGATCACTAAGATGACTTTTGTGTCATGTGATAATGTAAAGGGTGAATGTATGGTGGCATTATTGGGTGTTGTCCTGCGTGCCTAGAATACTGTGGGTAGTATGTCTACCCACTTAGCTTTTGTGCCTTCAACCTTGTTCTTGAACAACTTGAGCATCTTCCTGTTAGCAACTTCCACTTATCCATTGCTCTATGATTGATGTACGTATGTGAATTTTATCCTAATTCCTTGTGACTCACAAAATTTCTTTAGTCCTCTTTTGATGAATTGAGGCCCATTGTCAGTGATGATTGTCAGTGGAAATCCATACCTGTAAATAATGTCAGTCCAAATAAATTTCTTATTACATGTGAGGTGATTTTTGTGAGTGGCTTTTCTTTGATCCATTTGTTAAAATAGTTGATCATGATTAAGATAAACTTTTTTTGTCCACCGGAAACTAGCAATTGACCTATCAGATCCATTCCCTAAATGGTGAATGACGAGAGGGTGGTGATGGGTTGCAAAGGTTGTGACAGCTACTGGCAGAGTGATATGAATTTCTAGCATTGTATACATCTTCTCAAAATCTTCATCATCCTTTCTCATTATGGGCTAGTAGCACCCTTGCCTCAAAATTCTATTGGCTAGTTTCCTTCTTCCTAAGTGGCTACCACAATCACCATAATTGATTTTCTTAAGGACTTTCTTTTACTTTGCCTCTTTTATACATCGAAGGTGGAGTGAGGTCACCAACTTTGATAATAGCTAGCCTCATATCAATAACTATTGGGCTGCTATGATTTTGAACCTTCTAAAGTCCATCATATCTCAAATTTTATGAGTATATATGTAGTTTTTGATGGGGTCAACCAAGATTGGTGACTATTCATGATCTATCTACATTATCTCTTCTTCTTCAATACTTGGCTAAGCGAGTTGAATGACTACATACCAATAGATCAGCAAGTAAAGCTTCATATTCGACTTGATTGTTTATCACTTTGAAGCCAAATTTTACTAATTATGTGATGGTGATCTATGTTGGACTATTTAGTACTATACCAGCTCTTATAGTGGGTTCTCTAGAAGTGCAATTGACGTATAGTTACCACAAGGGCTTTATATTGATGAGAATATCCTATGAACTATTGAAGTCAATAAGGAAGTTCATGAGTGATTGAGTTTTGATCGTGGTTTGAGGTGAGTATGATATATCAAATTTACTTAGTTTTATAGACCACTTGAGCATTCTTCTTGAGTGATGAGGCTTAACAAGTACATATTTAAGTGAGTTATTAGTGACAACTTGTATGGAGTATGTCTAAAAATAAAGTCATAGTCGCTTGGCTGAGGTGATTAATGTGAGCATGAGTTTCTTCATGAGCGGGTAGTTTAACTTGACACTTGTGGATATTTACTGACATAGTAGATGTAACATTATTTCCCACTTTCTTCTCTAATTAGGACTAATCTGATCAAGTCCTCTCCCACTCTTAAGTACAATAATAAGACTTTTCCCTCTTTTGTGCTCCATAACAAAAGAGGATAAGTGAGTAGAGTCTTCAAATCATTATAGGCTTTTTCACATTCTATGGTCCACTCAAACTTCTTTGCTCCCTTTGAACCTTGAAAAATGGCAAGCATTGTTCCCTAGCTTTTAAGATGAACTTGTTTAATTGCACTACTTGTCTAGTTAGTCACTATACTTCTTTCACATATCTGAGTGAGGGCTTGTCGAGTATAGCCTTCACCTTATATGGATTCACTTTTATTTCTTCACCTTAATAAAAACCCTAAATAATTTTATGCACTTACAACAAAGATGAATTTCAGAGGGTTAAGACACATGTACTTTTAAGCGTGGTGAATATCTTGAGGGATATACTACATTAGCAACTTGCTTTTGACTAGTAGGTTATCAACATAGACTTCCACATTTCTCTCTTTATACTCTTTAAACACTTGATACACAAGTCTCTGGTAGGTCACCCTTACACTCTTGAACCCAAAAGGCATAAATTTGTAGCACCATCAGTAGTAATGAAAGTTATCTTCTTAGAATTCATAGGGTTCATCTAAATTTGATGATATCCCAAGAATGTATAAAAAAAACTCATCCCCAAGAATTCAGCTGTTGATTCTATAAGCTCATCTATTCACAAGAAAGGATACCCATCCTTCGAACATGTCGAGTTTAAGTTGATGAAATCAACACATATCCTCCATTTACTGCCCAACTTTGTACCATCACTATGTTGGACACTCATTTAGGGTATTAAACTTCTTTAATGAAATTAGCTTTAAGTAGTTTAGCAATGTTCTCCTTGATAGGCTTGGAATGTATGGCTACATTTTTCTTTATTTTTTTGTTTTATGAGTTGTACATCCGTAAGAACATTCAAGTGATGAGAAGCAATGTTGATATCAATACATAGCTTCTCCATTTCCATCCATAAAAATACATCTATATTATCCATTAGAGTTTGGATGAGGGTCTCTTTATGCGCTGGACAAAAAGTTAAGTTGACCCTCATTACCCCCATTTCCTTGCATGGTTGGATTTTCTTCTATCTTCTTAAGCACTTCGATTTCTATTCCTGCTATATCTAACTATAGTACTTCTTCTCTACTTGAGTAACCAATAGCTTTCAAGTAGCACATGTGAAATTGGTTGATATTCCCTGTGATGATATGCTCTTATCCTCCAAAATGGAATTTGATAACTACATGGTACATCAACACCACCACTTTGAATGTGTTGTGTAGAGGTCGACCAAAGATAGCATTGTAAGTAGTAGGGGCCTATACAACAATGAAGTCAACCATGGTAGCAAACTATTTCATTCCTTCCCCCCAAGTGATGGGGAGAGTAATCATGCCCTCAATTTCATGCTTTCTCTAGAAATCATACAATGGTCCTCCAATGGGATTTCAAATTCACTAGACTCAATTTATTAATGAATGATTTAAATATTATATAGATTGAGCTCCCTATGTTAATTAAAATATGTCAACTTAATTGTTGGTGATTAGGGTTGTCATTATAACTGTGTCATTATGGGGATTCCTAGTAATGTTTATATCCCTTTCTAAAAATACTCAATGGCATGCATCATGGTTGTTAAGTTCACTTCTCCAGATCATAGACATTTTATACTCTCCTTCTTAGAGGACTCACCATCACCCCCAAAGATAGTAGGTATGACTTTAGTAATGTGAACATTATGTGCAGGTATAAGCTTATTACTAGCTTTGATGACTTCTTTTTCTTTCCTCATATTGACTTCTTTGAGCTTTCTTGCTTTTATCAACTCATCCACTAAACTCTTTTAATGGTGACACTCTTTAGTATCATGGCTATGATCATGAGGATAAGCACATTACTACGATCAATCAAACACTCCATTAGCCTTCATGGTGGCAGTCACTTGAAATAATCTTTATTCTAGATCACCTCTGCAAACTCTGCCATTAACACCTTCAAGGTAGTCGCTAGAGTGGGTTGTGCATAGTCGACTCCTGGATAGTAAGTAGCCAAGTTTCTAAAACCTCACCTTGGTACTTATGGTCGCCTCTTTTTATCTATTCTCTTTTGATATCCCTCCTTAGGTGGTCACTCCATAGGCCACTTCAATGAGTCTTTTATCATGGCTAGTAATACTAGTTGGACCAATTCATTATACTCTACAACATTAAAATGATTGTTCAGCAGCTTTAGTAGTTCAACGAGTGTCTTCGGTTGTTGAAGCTCTAAGGCATACCTAAAGGGACACTCATTTAATCCCTAAGAAAGTGTTGCTTGAGTGACGTCAAACTTTAGATCTTTGACTTCCAACATCTCTTACTAGATATAAGTGATGAACTTGTTTAGGAACTCACCAGGCTCCTATCTCATATGTAGGAGAACTTAGAAACTCTTCAGCAGCTTCTGAGCAATGGAAAATTAAATGAAGAACATTCTCCCAAAGTCAGTGAATGATGTAATGACTCTTAAAGGAAGGCATGAGAACCACGTGAGAGCCGACTTATTGAATGTGGTGAAGAAGAAGCAACACTACATTACATTCTCTAAGTCTAGTAGCAATGTGGTCGACTTGAAGTAGGCTATATGGTTGGTGGGATATGTCTAACCTTTCTAAGAATCAAGATGCGAGATCTTGAACCTATGAGGTGGGCAAGCTTTTGTGATCTTCACAGAGAGAGCATTTGTTGATTATGGATGCTTCTTTAATGCACCCTCTTCTTCACTAATGTCATAGGATTTATCTTCAAAAGTGGAGAGTTTGGGTGGATGGGAACTAAGATCCTACATGTGTGTCCTCATTCTCATTGAGCTCAATGAGTAGCTGATCCCATGTATTCTTCATTTTCCTATGGTTTGGGATCCTCATGGTTGAGTTTCTTGATATCTGCCTACACAAGGTGAGTGATCCTATCCTCAATGTCATGCAAATTCTATTGAGTTGCAAACCACTAAGCATTTTGCTCCATATTTGTTGAGCAATCTCACATTAAAGGTTATGCTTCACTTTGTATTTGGCTTTTAGTTTTAATCCTCATCCATGTTCACCACTCTTAAAAAAATGTTGAATCCAAATTTGTCCATGGAAGGAGGAAGAACCTTTTGAGATACGTAGAAAATAGTGTTAAGTAAAAAAATTGTTAGTAGGAAGACTTGAAAATGGAAAAGTACAAAAGAAATAATAATCTTTATTACTCATAATGCTTAGGATGCGAGTACAGAATATAGAGGTCTAGAGTGAGAGAAAAAAATGTCTCCTCATAAGAAAGAAGTCTCTTTTTATAATATCAAGGGGTGACCATACATAGAAAGATTATATAAGGTCAATTTAATACATGTAAATTATGCCTATGATGATGAAGGTGAGCGAGTATAGGTCCATCAACTGATGAAGGCTAGTAGTATGTTATCTAGCCAATATGTGAGTGTGGTTGGAGTCGAGGATAGTAATCAGTTTGTTCCTCTGTATAGTCACCAGATGCAAGTGAGATGGATTATGCTTTGCCTTTGGGTTAGTGTTCTATATGTCGTTTGGCTCACTAGGTCAAATTTATCTTCTCTTGTTAGACGCTTCTTCTTGTGAGCATACTTATTCTGGGTCATCAAGTATCATTTATGCGAGTACACTTATCTTGGCATATATGCTCACTTGGGCCTATCCGTTGCTTTGGGTATAGATCAAAAATAGACTCATAAGGTAACATATGAAAAAATTTGTAATCATGTAAAAGCATGTTAATGCATGATTTTTTAACCTCATTAGTTTTCATAATACATAACTTTTTCCAAATTTCTTTACTTATTTTTCAAGTGAAAACATAGATGTAACCTTTAAATTTTAAAGCACAAAATAAAAGAATTTAAATATCTAAATTTTAATTATGCTAATTTCCTACCATTTACTAACCATAAATTAAAAGAAGTTTTAACATGTTTGCCACTGACAACTTCATGTTTGAGTAAATATCCTACCTCTATGATATTCCACATCTAAAAATCAATCAATTGAATAAAAGTAAACTTGTAAATTTTCCAAAAAATAAAAATGAACATCATCAAATAGAAGTGGTTAGTTAATAAAGTATCATAACTATGAAATTAAGCAACCAGCTTTGATACCACTTATAAGAATGGCACACCCATGAGGGGATTAAATTGGTGTGCTTTAAAACTTTTTTTTAAAAAAACAATCAAATTAAATCAAATCTTTAAAACTCAACATGAGGGAAAACTTTAAATCAAATCTAACAAAACATCACATAAGAAAAGAGCAGTAGAAAAAAAAAAGAATGAGTGGAACAATGATTTACAGTGATTTAGCCCAACAGACCTATGTCCACTCTCCAAATCTTTTTCAAAAGTTTCATTATCTATCTTTTGGCATAAAAAGCCAATTCAAAGTTGTCTCTCTTTTTAACAGGTAATGAAGAAACCACATACTACTCCACTCTATTTTCAAGGCTTGAAGGATGCCACTCCCTCTCAATGAAACCAAATCTTACACAAGCTCTTTATAAAAATAATCTTTAAAGTTAAAGCTCAATTCTCAATGACACAGTGGATGATAAAGAATAATAAAAAAAGTACAGGTCGGGCTCTCTCACTAAATAAAAATCTATAAAGGAAAATAGAAAAAGGTGATTCTCCACACTTTTCTCTAAGAGAATACCCTTCACTAAACCTCCCTTGAGCTATTTTACTTTCAAGTTCACAGGTTAGGCTCCCCAATGAGAGTATTTTTATGGAGAAAAATGATTTTTTAATTAAATGTTTCAATTTTGCTATACGATCTATTCAATTTTCTATGGTTTAAGGATAATAAAATATATGGTCATCTTAGCAATCATTAATATTTTTTCTATATGACAAAGGGTCATATTGTCGATCAAGACAAACTAAAAAATTTGACTCTCTATTTGTTCAACTTGTACAAACTAGTTATATAGTATGAACAAATTAAGAAATTTTTTTTATTCAATCCCTCAAATTCTAAATTAAAATTAGGTATTTACTAAAAAAATCCATACTATATGATATACATAATACTATATGATCAATCAAATTAGAAAAAAAATGTAATTAACTAACATAATATCGAGACTAAAAATTACTAATAAAAATGAAAGTATAGAACAATCAAGTATCATACAATACTATTAGTTTAAATTTAGTAATTTTGGAGTTATCAGACTTAATTATGGCAGTTTAACTTATTTAACAAAATTAAGGAGTCATCTAGTATGATCTAAATCACATAGTATAAATTCTAAGAAAAAACTTTAATTTTTAAAGAAAACTTCTTATATTAAAATCTTTCAAGAATGTACGTGCTTGGTTGTTTATTGCCATTCAAATACTAATTACATGAAACCGAAATAAATACCAACAAAAGATGTAACTTTAGGCTTAACTTGGATTTTCTCACATCAAACAGTTCTCATTGATAGTATTCGTTGGCTCTTCCATGATCTAGATTTTTTAAATAGCCATTGTTCATGCTTTCTTAATCAATATTTAATGAGCTACTTATTTGTAGTACCTGCATTGAAAGCTCACCATAGCATATACACATGATTGATTATTGAAAATAATTGCTAAATTAAAAATGTTTGTAATCATTAATAGTTAAAATCTTATGTTAAAACTCATGGGTTAATAAGATGCAAGAATTGGGAAAGAATTAAATCAATGAGGATGAACCTCCAAAGGAATTTAGTTGGGTGTTATGCATTAGTGTCTCTAATAAATTTTGATCACCTCTAATATGTACTTGATGATCGACCTAACTTTATGGGATATGAGAACTAGGGAATGGTGGTTAAGCTTCTCTAAACTAAAGTGATGTTAAGTTCTTCTCCTTCATTAGAAGGACAACTTCAAATATAGGTATTAAACCAAAGCTCAACTAAGGATAATCATTAATAACTTGGAATATTTTATAGCCTAATGCTATGTGTTGTAATGTGTTGATTGTAGGCAAATGCGGAGTAGGTTTTGAGCTTTAGAAAATGGCTAATCACAATTGGTTTAAAATTTTTTATTAACTGCTTATTATGTAAATAACCATGGTAGCTTCTTTATCATGCATAACATTAGATCTTGAAACTATTTATGGTAGTAGATAATCATGTATATTGAAATTTTTAAAAAGTATTTCCAAGAGTATTAACCTAACTTTTGGAGTGATGACTCATCCTTCCCATCTTAGACTTAAGGAATTTCTAGGCACTTGGATTTCCCTAGTCATAGGATACTTTTAGTGATTAAGGGAGTACTAAACCCAGGCCTAGAGACTTAGGAAGGTATACCCTAAGCTTAGGTTATAGCCTAGGGAAAATAGGCTCTACCTATTCTATAGCCTAAACCAAAACCCATGCTTGTCCACTCAACCTCAAGCCCACCTCAAGCCCACACAACCAACCTCTAATTGGATTTTATCTTATATCCAAGATCGAAGAAAAATTAACTTAGCCCCTAACCTAAGTTAATTCCACCACCATCCTATGGACCCAACCCAAAACCCATTCATACAAAGTCTAGCCCAAATTGGTTTTCAAAATAGCACTCCAACCATTCAATAGACCAATTCAAATCCATCAAATACTTACAATCAAACCAATTGAACCAAATGAATCTAATCAATCTAAGTTAGCCCATTTGACTCAAAAGGTCCAAAAGAGCCAAAATCCAATAAAACCCAAATCAATTGCAATCGAGGCCACCAATCAACCTGAAATCCATCATTGAACTCTTCTCAACACCCAAATCCACCAATTCAACCCAATCCACTTGACCCAAAGTGGCCTAAATGACCAAATTAACTCAAACTTCAATCCAACCTAAATTGGATTGAATTAACCCATTCAATCTCTTCCATGATGATTGTTGGTCATCCTTGATTGCCCAATTACAATCAATTGGATCAATCCAATCCAATTTGATCACTTGATCCAAGTTAACCCAATTAACCTATATGAACCAAAATGAACCAAATCCCATTCCAACCCCAATTAATTTAAAGCAATGACTCCCATCAATCATAATTGATTACTGAACATGGCTAATCAACTAATTGATTCTAACCAAGCCAACTTTGTCTCTTAACCTAAGTTGACCCAATTTGACCTAAAGGGTCAATTGAGTCAAATCAAATCCTAAACCTAATTGATTGAAACTAATGACTCTAATAAATCAAAAATTGACGATTAAACATGATCCAACCTTCAATTAAACTCAATTTGGTCAAACCAACCAATTGAACCCAATTTAGTTAAACCAACCCAATTGACCCACTTAGCCCAATTTGACCTAAAGGGTCAAATTAAATTAAATCCTTCCCAAATCCAAATTGATTCAAACCAACAACTATAATCATTCTCAAATGATTAATTGAATTTAAACTAACCATCCTCCACCCAATCCATTTTGGCCAATTTGACCAAATTGGTCAACTTAGCCCATTTGACCCATATCAACCCATATGAGCCAAAATTAAATCCACTTCAAATTAAATCAAACCAATTGCACTAATATATTCCAAATCAGTATTTGAACTTATCTAGACCACCATTTTGATCCAATTTGACCAATTGGTCAACCTAACCCAATTGAACACCATTTGACCCATATGGGTCAGATTAAGCCAAACTTTATCAAACCAAGTCCAAACCCAACCAAACTTGGCATGACTCATCCTTGGGTCACCATGGGCATGCCCAAGTGGACCCAACCCATGGTGAACTCAGGTTGGGTCAAAACCCTTGAACCAACCCACCCAAATAGAATAAAATCTCTATTTAGAGGGGCTCACCTACTCCCCAAGCCTTGGTAGCCACCTTTGGCCATTCTTGGACACTAGGACCACTGACCCAACCTGACCCAAGGGTGTTGGGTTCATCCTTGGGTTATGAGAGGATGAACTCACTCTTAGTCGTCCAATGGTTCACTTGGAGGAGGAGGTACACCCCATGCCACTAATTCATCCTCTCAAGCACCTTCACCTTAGCAGTCCACTATCATATTCGACCACCTACCCCAGCCGAACGATTGCCAAAGGTTGAGCCAATCTTAGCCCTTAGTTTACTTGGAGAGGAGAGTATACTCCTCCCCATCCATTCAAACTAAACATAAAGCTTCCTCAGTGTATTCTGAACAATCCTAGAGCTTTTCTCGATTCCCTCTTACTCTCCATCACCGGTGAGACCAACCACTGTTCAAAACTGAGAGTTTTGTACATCCAAACTCACCTAAACTCTACAAACTCAAATTAACTCTTTCCACAGCTTCTCCAAGCTCTGGCAAGTCAAAATAAATCAATTCCCAATTGATTCTATTATCAGAAGGCACTCCAAGACCAACTCCAATTAGCTGAGCGGTGGTGTTTAGTCCATAGAGGCATCGATGAGGAGGTAGCTTATGATCTTCTCAATAGGGCTTCATCTCTTCAAGTTGAAGCTACCTCAGTCGATGGACCATCCGTCTCTAGCTCTGATGCGGTAAAACTCTGGTAAACTGTAGAAAATCACCTAGGTGTTGATTTTTAAAGAAAAGTGTGATTTTATGTGATTTCCACCATAGGATCCTCTTAGAACTTCTCCCCACACATTTTAGAGTTGATCCTGATGTCTTATGTGCTCCAACGAGCTCGGATCAATTGGCAGAAGGAAGATGATGTCTGTCTTTCGGCGCTCGGGGGATGACAGATCATCGACGTACCATTCTGTGATTAGAATAGACGGGGGTGATTTAGTCTGCTAGATAATTTGATTTAATCCAATAGGAACCACGAGATTAATCTTCATCATCTAATCCAAGATCGGTGATGAAACTACATCAATCGCCACTGAGTCAACTACCACGTTAGAAGTTTTAAATAACCTATCTCGTGGCGCCACGTGGAAAGCATTGCCACATCAACTTCCATGCGGTGCCGATGGTTTAGGGGATTAATTAGGTGATTAAAATGCAATTAAATAGCCAAAATGTTAAAAATTTATAACTAACTATAGAAAAATCTAAAAAATATGAGTAAATCCATTTTAGAAAGGGTAAATATAGAAGAATTTAATAAAAATAATATCCCCAATGTTTGATCAATGAATAGTTCTTAATTAGGGTTTAATGTTTAATGCTTAATTACTTGTCCATGGGTTATGGGATGTCCTCTGCCTCCTATAATTTTCTTGGGATTTATTGACCATGTAAGTTGGAGAATTTGAAATTTCAATCTATTTGTCCTTCTTATTCAATTTTATAATTATTAAAAATGCTAAATAGTAAAAATCAAATGATTAATAATGGTTAATCACTATAAAGAGTGGGAATGATGAGATAAAATAATTAGGGCCACCTTCCTAGTTATTTTCCTAAATACATTTTTATAGGAGGGTTAATTAAGGCATTTGATCAATTGAAGGCTAATTAAGTAAATTAATGATGTAATTAATCCAAATTGAAATGATAATTATTTCATATGGTTCAAATTTAATTCATGGGTTCCCTTTTATGTGTATAATAATATAAAGAGTCTTAAATAATTTATGGTTAACCCATGGATGTGGAAAAACCATAAGAGTACTTAGCTTAGTTCTTTCCTTAATCTAATTAACTCTTAAGCATGAGCCTATTTACATTAGGTCCCTCTTAGGAGCATTGTAAATTTTAATTTCTCATTGACATATCATTGGAGGCTCATAATTAAGTAGTTAATTAAATCAAGGAGACTTACGAAAGAGAAATTAAATTAATTGCCTAATCATTTGAACTTAATAAATCCATAAAACTCACTTAATTATTTTCCCTTAAAAACATTAAGTCACCAACATGGGATGGGGCACAACAACATATACCATTTGTATCATGTATTCATGTTTTCAAATGAAAGAATCAAATGAACATGATTATATATGTATAAGTTTCATGTGTTGACTTAATCCTTTTATATGGCATGGTTATTATCACTAATAAATCTCAAATTATTTTTATGATTATAAAATAATGATGATGATTTAAATTAATGTTGGCTATGAATATTCTATATGATTTACATTCACTTATAGTTTAAACTTGTTAAAAGATCATTTTATTTTCATGATTCATGTGTATGTTTACATGTGTTTGAATGTTAGTAAGTATATAGTTTGGACATCTCGAGAATATGAGGCTTCAAGTAGTCCCAAGGAGGTCTTAGATTACCTCACTTCCCTAGTTTAATAATGGCATGTACTTGCTTAATTGCAGTCATGTGTATACACATATCATAATTTGGATAGAGCCTTACTTTGCATGAGTAAATAAATTTGATAATATACAATCTTTTGCATGATTTTCATTCTTATATTTATATGTACATTTATATGTATTTAAGATAGCAAGTATATAGCCTGGACATCCTGGAAACATGAGGCTTTAAGTAGCCCCAATGAGGTCTTAGATTACCTCACTTCCTTAGTTTAACAATGCCCATGTACTTGCTTAAATCTTTAATACATGTGTATGTATGCATAGCTAAGGAATGGAATATCTCTTTTCTATCAAAAATATATTCATCAACAATCATTCAAGTGTGCCAAAAATGCATATATGTACATTACATGTATAAATATGTTAGCTCAATATCACATGCATGCTATTGGTGTTGAAAAAGAATAATGTAATATTATCCATGTGATAGTAATTCAATCTCATTAATATTAAGATGCCTTTCATGTTTGAATAGAATTCTTTAAGAATAACCCAAACTTAGGATTAATAAAAATGTTTAACAAATCATTCACTAAAAGAAACCAAAAATTATAATAACATGCCTTTAGAAAATAACTTAGGGTAAGGATGAAGAGGGTCAAACCTCTTTCCTTTCTTTATAACAATTAGAAGCTAAGTAAATATTAAGTTAAATAAAGAAAAATACCAATTAAAATTAACCAATCCTTTTAATCACTTGAAGTGAAACCTCCCCTAATGTCTAACTTAAACAATTCCAAACTTAGATTATCATAATCCTAAAGCCTAGTAAGACAGACCACACTAAAGCTTAGAACACACATTAGAATACTAACTCACCACTTCTAACTCTAAGTTAGGATGGTGTATGTTATGATATTATGTTTTGTTTTGTGATGTAATGTTTTAGATTGGATGTTAGGATTACTTATGTGTAGATTAAATGTTAGGTCATTATTAGCCTAATGATATTTTATGCAGGTGATTATACTAGAGGGGCCACTGAAATAATAAATAAATATAAATAATTTTACTTGCAGGTTGCTTGCCCCTTTTCATAATCTATATTAGGAAAGGTGGACTTAGTTACCCATGTGTATGGTGCTAAGTCCAAATTTATAGAATTTAAATGCTTGGTTTGAATGGTTGTTTAGCTAACATCTATTTTGCAGGTGTAGTTAGATTTATTTTTTTTTAATATGTAATTTTGCAATAGGAGTTAGGCTTAGTGCTATGGGGTTTAGCATGACCAGTAGCTAGAAGGCAAAGTCCTGAGAGGCCCTGTGAAGTCTTAGAGCAAAATCAAATCAAAAGGAGGAAAGAAAGATGAAGTATGAAGACTTCCATAGCATTGATTCAATTGTAATTGTAATATACTTTTGTAATCCCATTTATATAAGGGTAGAGCTCGGCTACCCAACTTCTTTTATTTTTCAGGGTGTTCGGTGGTACCCGGCCACATGGGCCTTTTATTCCTTTATGAAATCTATGAATGCTTGATTGTTATTTTTAGCTTGTGCAATAGAAATGGCATGTTTTTCATAGGTTTCTTAAAGTTTGATGATTGAATGTGTGGCTTGGATGCGGTAGGCTTTTTATGATAAAATTAATTTTTCTACCCCCATTAAATAACTTATAACCAAATTTTAGCTATAACTCATAACCTCACTTTAAAGCCTAAGTTGTAATCAAGATAATTAAAAGATTTAACAACCCCTTAACTGAATGTTGAATGTTCTAACATCATGCATAACATCTTGTTTCACTCTTGAATAAGGAGGGTCTCCACTCTTGCATGATAGGGGAATACTTGGCCTGTGAGCACATCCCTTGTAGTGGAGAACACATCCTCCCACTGATTTAACCAATAATCTAATTTTATCATGCATTTAAGCATAATTATCCTAAGCATCTATCTAAATAAATATGTCAAAAATGATATAAAAAAATTTGTAAAATTTTGCATTAGTTTAAGTCATGTCTTTATGCCAGTCATGATCTAATCTCTTAGGGAGTGAGTTTAGGGTTCTAGTCTCCTTCCTAATTAAATAACAGCCTAGCTATCCTACACTTACATAAGACTAGCCCATATGGTTTTGAATAAGAGGTGTTAGCTGGAAGCCACTCCAGACAGTTGTAAGTCTAGAAGAGTCGGGATGGATTTATCCTCTCTTGTGGAGGTAAACCACTATGTACCATTTTCTAATTAGACTTAGGTCATTCTTTCAGCTTGTACTAAAGCATCCTAGGTTTAGGATTCGAGGCTACTTGTTTCCTTCGCACTACAAGTATAAGTCCTTACCTCCTAGACATTTCTACAATATTTTTTGATGGATTATAAGCCATAGCATTCTAACAAAATTTCAACTCAAATAAAAATGAACTCTCTCTTTCAAATATGTAAAGCCTCATTATAGGGTAGATTGAAGTGATTACTAGACTTCCTAGTATCATAAGTACTCCCTACTTACCTTCCTTTGGAATCCAAAAATAAGTCTTCTAAATTGGACTTCCCCACTTGATTTCCAAAATACCCAATCCTTTGATAGTCTAACCTTGATGTTTTTGGAGATATTTATTGACTACTTTAATCGAGAGTTTTCTTAGGAAATTCTCATTTCCTAGGATGTAATTAACTATGGAAGCTTACTTCCATAGAAAACTAAAGATCCTGACATAAAATAAACTCTACTTTACTTTTCCATGTAAAGTAAGGGAAGGATCGCTGGTATGGACGAAGACCCATCTGCCTTAAGAGTTATCAGGTCATTAGGTCCATTGTAGCATGATGTTTCCATCTTTTGAGATGGTATATCATACATCGATGTCATACCTGCTCACTTCAATTAAGTACCCCTTAAGATTTATGTGGCGTCCTAACATCTCCGAATTAAAACACCATAGATTTTTCTAGTGACTCTGCTGGGGAAACTTCCTCCCTCCATCTTTAATAGTCAATCATTATCTCCAAGCATCGATAGTGGACTTATATTTTATATAAGTCTAAAACTATCATTATTTCTATTGAACACCTTGCTTACTTCATCCTTAACCAAGGGTGGCTAACATCTTTTAGGTTTTATAATCTCATTCTAAGTAGGTCTTAAAACCCTTATTGGACCTCCAATAGGTATGAGAAAATTAACTAAAGAAATCACCAAAAAAATAAGTCAAACAAAATCAAGAACCTCTTACCACTAGCTAGGTAAACTAAGGTTCATCCAACATTTCTAAAATTCTAATGAAACTCAAAAAGAAAAGCTGAAAATTCTTCTCCAAAGTTTCAAATCTCTCTAACATACACATGAACCCCATTTAACATAATCAAATTTATTAAATGAAGGTTCCAATTCAAAGTCAAAAATCAAACAACAGTAATCAAAGCAAAAGTCTAATCCTGTATCATTCTCTCTCTGAACAGTGAAGTGGAAACTATTGTCCTCTCTTCATTCAAAAAATAATGCATCATTTCTTCTGGAAAGCTCATCTTTTCTTTTGCCCGTGGTGTGGATTTGGCCATGGATCATGCCATACTCACCTCGGCCCCCATCATCAATTTTGGATTAGACTTTGATCACTTCAAAGTCACTTGTGAGGGACCTGGCCTTACCACTGTCAATAGAGAGATGGTAGCCGATAAGAAGTTACTTTTACAGTTCGATCTCCATTGAATACTAAGTTTCCATCATTGAAGATAAAGGCCTTAGAGGTTCCCCTGTCATGAGTACCATATGTACCTGGCATAGTTTCAATTAGGACTAGTACTACCTCTGTAGTTGCCCTAGTCTTTAAAGGGAAGTCGGTGCTAGTTTCTGAGATAGTCTCCATCTTTGAGGTTGGTTCTAGCTCCCATCTTGTACCATTGACTAAGACCCAGTGTCATAACAAGAACAAAAATATCAAGAGGCATTACGAGCGTATGGCTAAGGATGTTGAGGAAGCTCCCATGTAGTTGAGGAGGGATCTGCCCATGAGACCTCTCCCCTTCTTTGTGGCAATACATTTCATGCCTTTTCATCTGTAGAGGGAGAGGAGGATATCAAAAAGATTGCATCATCACCCCACTACCCATGGAGTATGAGACATCAGATAATGAGAGAAGGAAACCCTATGCTGGTCTGAGGTCCATGCTTAGAAGAGTTGTGAGAGTCTGCAGATGCTCTTAGTCTGGGACATTGCATTACCTAAGGAGAGTGATCTTTAAGAGTGTTATGGATTAAATATATAGAGAGAGGGCCATGGAGGCCAAAAGTTCCTGTCCAAGTGGGCAAGAGGGATAGAAGGAGGTTTTCCAGACATTCGTCGGCCTTAGTTTTGATTGACCATTCTGATCAGCAAGCCAATAGAGCCAATCACTTAGACAGATAATACTTATCAATTCCAGTTGTAGGATGAGATCTTTCATAGATAGGAAGCTGGTGTCACTACAATTACACCACTCCACTCATTGACCACCATCACTTATTCATGTCCCCTCATCAAAAGTTCCTACATAGTACTACAAGTCAGCATCTGGAGAGAAAGCATCCCCCTTTGGTGATATAATTATGTCCCAAGGACCACACTTCATCTACTCCACCCATTGAGGTAAGGCCGAGTGCTCCCGCTCAACCTTCCATTCTAATAGTAGAAAAGAAGGAGTAGTGGCCTAAGAGCATCATAGTCACTCCACCATTGTAGTTGGATGAGAAGGAAGGAAGGGATATCAGGTTGACCCCTTTTATTGTTGAGCCCATTAGAGACATCACTCCCCTGTCCATAATATCTAGTGCATTACCTCATTAGAGCATAGTTCAGTTGCAAGTCACCACTCAGCATACACCCCAGTAGTGCTAGGGAGAGTGGATGATAGGTCATTGGAGTAAATTTTGGAGGACTATCATGCTACAATGAGGTAGATAGTTGGAGATGATCAGTCTAATCAAGAGAAGGGCATGATAGATTTCAATGTCAATGAAGATGACCTTTTGGATGATATTTATAAAGTCCATATGGCAGATACCTAAGGATCCTTGCATAAGGAGCAGCCTAGCTAAGAAGCCTAAGACATTGTAGTTGAAAAAGGTGAGGCATCAGACTCAACTCAATGCCTCCTCCAACAAATCAAATTAAAAGATGATCAGATTGAAAAGATGGAGAGAAGGGTAGAAGAGTTGATAGCAGTGGTCTTAGCATTGCAAAATCAAGTACCTATCTCACAAACCACTCCTATGGTGTCTGATAGACCTAAGCTAGTACACATTCTTGATCGTCCCAAGAGCACTACTCATATGGATGAGGGTGTTAGTAGTTTGCATAAGAAGGTAACTAACAATACCTCCATGCATGAAAAAGATATCAAGCAGATAGTTGAGCAGCAAGTGAAGGAAGCATTAGCATAAGCCCAAGGGAGTTCATCAGTTCCAAAAGTAGACCCTACCCAGAGGAATTAGATGTAGTTCAATACCCCAAGGGTTTTGTGCCACCATCCTTCAAAGTATTTGATTGTAGTGGGAACCCTAGGCGGCATATAGCTCACTTTAAAGCCAATTATTCCAATGCTAGTCGTAGTGAATCATTACTTTTCTGGCAGTTTGCTAGTAGCCTTTATGGAGTTTCATTTGATTGGTACATCAAACTGCCCAATGGTTTAGTGAGGTCCTTCACAGAGTTAAAGTAGCTCTTCATCAAGGGATTTGTAGGAGCTCAGCAAAGGGTAACTGTAGGGGACCTCATTGTAGAAAAGAAAAAATTTAATGAGTCTCTTGTTGATCACATTCTCAGATGGCACAACTTAAGCATGAAATATGAACCACAGTTGTAAGAGTAACATGCCATTGAGATTCTTCTTAAGAATATCCATGGCCCAATCACCTTCATGCTCAAGGTTTTACCATAAAGATATTTGAGAAATTAATCAGCAAGGTGGCTAACCTACAAGAGGAAGCCAAATAGTTACCCTTCTCAGACAAGTCATCTAAGCCCAAGTCTCAAAAGATATTTGAGAAGAAGCCAGGGATAATAGTAGCAGTAGATAAGAGGATGCAACTAGTGAGAGCATAGTTCGAGAGGCCTAGAGTTTAGCAGCCTCCACTCCCACCTCCACTTCCACTACCTCGGCCACCACAGTAGCCTACATAACAGCGCTATTAGTATCCACCTACAGTAGCTATTTTCCACCTACTCTTGCTAACAAACCCAATAAGCCATATCCATTCAAAAGGGAGATAGTCAAGAATATCTTCAAGAACCTTCTCAAGAAGCCTGATTTCTAGCTACCTGAGCCTAGAAAGCTGGAGGAAGTGGGTAGAGTGATGATCCTAACTATTGCCCTTACCACCGCATGCTAGGCCATGTCTTAGAGGTTTGCTTTACCTTCAAGGATTGGCTTAAGATTAGCTACAAATCAGGAGCCATAGTTATCTCCATAGAATACTTAATAAAATAACTACCTATTTTTTTAAAGTAATCTTTGGAGATACATCTTATCCTCTTAAGACCAAAGAAGGTTGGGAAATCTCTTTATCCTGTACCTCTAAGAAAATAATTTTTAAAATCAAGAAACTTTCTCTTAATGCTGACAACCTCCAAAACCAAGGGCGTCGCCAGGAGGGACAACTTGGGGAGGGTGGAAGCCTAGTTGCAATAGTAGCCTTCACATGCCCGGGGTAGTTCAATAGTGTAACCATCATTCGAGTCTAGCATTCCTCATTCCAACTCCACCACCACCACTGGCAGGAGCATTATATCCATGGATAAGGGAACCAAGCCACTCACACCCCTCACTATACTTGATTTCTATTACGTACCACCTCCAAAATTAAAGAAATCAATGAAGAAGAATGATTTTACTTACAACTTATCTACATTTGATGATCTTAGTGATTTCATTCTTATAGATAGCTCTCCAAGTCATAATAATAGCAATCTAAATAATTCCAATTCTAATCAATCCCACTCTAATTCAGAAATAGATTTTCCTTTTCTAAATCATTAGGGTTCACCACTTGAGATTGATTTGGAGTCATCCGACTTCGATGATCCTTTAGGAGAAGCTGTAGGTATACCCAATGAGGAAGTAGAACATTTCATAAGCTCCTCATCATAAGAAGTTACTAAAGTCAACCTCCGTAGTGGTAAAGTTCTGCTTCCTAGGGTAACAGCTCAAGATAAGGATAAACAGGTCATTAGTTCCAGTGAGCAGATAGCCCCTAAACAAGATGCTCTACCTTTGGATATACATATGGAGAACCAACGCAAATTTGACTACAATGTCCTGGGACATCATAGAAAGTTTCCAACAAAGTTAAGAATATATGATGCCCTCATCTTATCTAAAGAGATGATAGAGTCACTAGTCAAAGCATTGCTTGACCCTAAAATATGCTTAACTCAGTTGGTCGTTACTGATCTAGCTAGAGGAGGCATGATTTTCAAAGGAAGTCCTAAGAGTCACATTCTCAGATGAAGATCTACTTCTAGGGACAATAGAGCATAACCATCCCCTCTACATCACCGTGGATGTTGGAAAGCTCAGGCTATCTAGAGTTTTGGTTGATCCAGGTACATTAGTCAACATTATGAGTCTAAGAACCCTTGCCAACTTGAGGATTGACATCTCTAAACACCAAGAGGAAAAGATGATTTTGAAAGGAAGACAAGTTGAAGATAGTTTTAAGATTCTGATATATCTTTGAAGATGTATGATGAAGATATGAGAACATCCATTAGTGCAACAAGAGATCGAGATTTTCAAGCCATTTGTAGTTCATGGTGTGCGCCTATTATCCTAAAAATAAATCATCTTCTCTCATGAACTTCATCAAAATGAAAAAGGAAAAAAATATAAAATAAAGTAAAAGAAAGAAAATAAAAGAAAAAAAGGGAACGAGAAGAAGATCATAGGAAGGATATAAAGCATGAGATTAGATTTCACCCACAGTTCATCACTCCATTCGAACAAGTGGGGAGGATGACCCTACCTCCACCAGGACAAGGAAGAGGCAAGTCCAAAGGGATCCCCAGAGGTGGAAGACCTCCATATTTGCCACCTATTAGGAGATTCTTCCCAACATCCAATACACTTGCTATCTACATAGACTTAGAATCTAGTTCAGAGGATGAGTCCTATGTAGTTAGCATGTTGGCCAGCTCTTCTCATCAGTAGATCCTAAGCATAGGTCAAAGTAATTTGAAAGGATATGGGACAACAAATGCAAGAGCTCATAGTCAATACCAAGACTAAGCATTAGTACAGTGGGCCCAATCGACGATAATGATTATTGCCTCATCTTCACTAATCATTTAGAATATGATAGGTTCTTCTCAAATCACATTAACTCATATGAGGAGGTGTGCTTAAAAACCTCAGATGATTCATATGATCTCCAATTCAAAGACACACCCCCATAATTTAAAGAAGAAATCAAGTGAACTATCGACAAGCTCAAAGAAATCAACTTAGGGACTGAAGATAATCCATGCCATGCGTACATCAGTTCCTTATTGAATAAATCTGAAACCACTGACTTAGTTAGGCTACTCATTGAGTTTAAGGACTGCTTTACATGGATTTATAAAGAAATTCTAGGATTAGCTCCTTAAATAGCAGTTCATAAGCTAGCGATACAGCCTGATGCTAATGCTGTCAAGCAAGCTCCTAAATGCATTCGATTGGACATTGAATAATAAATAATTTTTGAAGTTAAGAAATTGATTGATGATGGTTTCATCTGAGAGAAAAAATATCCCACCTGGTTAGCTAGCGTCATTCTAGTTAAGAAGAAGAATGGTCAAATTCACATATGTGTCAATTTTAGAGATCTTAATAAGGCATGCCCAAAAGACAAATTTCCACTACCAATACCAAAGATGGTGAACATTGCCTCATCTCATGTGATCTTCCCTTTCATGGATGGTTCATTTGATATAACCAAATAAAGATGGCACATGAACATGAAAGGAGCACTACTTTAGAACTCTGATCAAAATATATTATTATAAGGTCATGCCCTTCAGTATTAAAAATGTTGGCACCATATACCAGGCCATGACTTGAATCTTTGATGAACTCATTCATCACCAAGTTGAATGCTACATCAATGAGCTCACGGTCAAAAATAAAGAAAAGGAAGACCACCACTTTGACTTGAGAGTAGTTTTCGAGCGATTAAGGTAATGCAACCTCAAAATGAACCCTCTGATGTTACGCATTCAAAGTATCTTCAGGAAAGTTTCTTGGGTTTGTTCGACACCACCAAATTGAAATTGATAAGGAGAAGACTAAAGCAATATTGGAAATTCCACCTCCTAAAAGTCTAACCAAACTCAGATCACTCTGAGGTAGGTTGGCATATCTAAGATGCTTTATATCCATCCTATCAGGTAGATGCTAACCATTTTTAGCACTAGTCAAGAAGGATGCCAAGTTCAAGTGGGATAATAAGTGTTGACATTTCTTTGAGAGCATCAAGCAATACCTCATGACACTGCTAGTCCAAGCTACCCCTATCCCAGGAAAACCTCTGATACTCTACACTGCTACATTAGATGACTCCCTTGGTGCTTTGTTGGCCCAAGCCAATGACGAGGGAAAAGAGAATGCACTCTACTATCTTAATCATTGTATGATACATACTGAGGCAAATTATCCACCCATTGAGAAGTATTGCCTAGCTTTAATCTTCACAGACCAGAAGCTACGATATTATATGCTCTCTCATAAAGTAAACTTGATTTTAGAATCAATCCACTGCAATATCTCATGACATGGTCAACTATCCAAATGGTTGGCACGATGGTCTAAGATTTATCGCAATTTGACATCACATTCATACCCCTCAGTGCGGTGAAAGGACAAGCACTCTTGGATTTCTTAGCTACACATCCACTTCCAATAGATTCCCCACTCAGTGATGATCTCCCTGATGAACAAATCATGAACTTAGGGGATACAAGCATTCACCACAAGGAGAAGTATTTTGATGGTGTGGCTTTCTCAAAGAGGAGAATAACCACAATCCATTCTCCCAGGTAAAGCAGGGATAGGGATAGTCCTCCAAACACCAAATCACGATATAGTGAGATTTTCATATCATCTATTTGAGCCTTACATCAACAATGAAGCTGAATATGAGGCTCTAATTGTAGGTTAAGAGTTATTCATCTCGCTAGGCATTTAGAATGTCAACATCTTTAGGAGTTCACAGCTAGTTGTCGACTAAATTGTTCGATCCTATAAGGTCTTAAAACCCAAACCCTAGCACTACCATAAGTACAACATGGACTTGTTAGCTCAAACCCTAGAGGTCACAATCTATAAGATTCCTTGAGGAGAAAATTCCATAATTGATGCCTTAGACAAACTCGCTAAAGAATTAGCATATCCAAAAGATGAGTCCATATCAGATGTCCACAATAGACAAGTTCTGCTCCTTGTTGATGTTGAACTCATTGATAAAAACTTTCTTGAAGGTGAGATTACCATTGCCAAAATGGACGAAGAACTGGATTGGAGGCAACCCTTCATTGATTACCTAAAAAGGGAAAACTACCACAAGATAAGTCTCAAGCACATCAAATGAAGTAAATGGCACTCTCTTAAGCCCACGTGGATGGTGTCATATACTGACGGTCCTTTGATCATATGTAATTATGTTGTTTAGACAAATAAGAATCCCATAAGATCGTGACTGAGGTGCACTCAGGACTACATAGAGCTCATCATTCCGGTCCCAAGATGAAAGCCAAAATCAAGAGACTTGGATACTACTGGTCAACGATGATCATGGATTTCATGGACATATCGAAACATTATCCAATAATTATACCTCCTTCAAGAGCACCAAAATAAACAACTTTACCTAAGGACACAACATAGATTGGAGATATTCTACCATCTACTACTCATGAGTGAATGATTTAGCAGAAGGCTTCAATAAAACTCTCATTCAAATACTCAAGAAGACACTTGATGATAACAAATGACAGTGGCATGAGTAGTTAGTTGAAGCCTTATGGGTTTACTCCACTGCTTACAGAACTCCAAGATAATCTACCCCATTCTCCTTAGTGCATGGGTCTGAAGTCATTCTACCATTAGAAGTTTAACTCCCATCACTATGGATAGCTGTGGGTAGCAAAATCACAACTGAATAGAATGCCAAGCTACAATTAGAAGAACTTGATGGTTTAGAAGAAAAATGTTTGCGAGCATGTGAGAACCTCGAGTTATACAAAGCAAAGATGGTTAAAGCTCATAAAAGTTGGTCCACCCTAGAGCTTTTCAAGTATGAGAGCTTGTTTTAGTTTTAAGGAGACCAATTATTGCCAGTCGCAAGATGGGAGGCAAGTTTGAACCCACTTGGGAAGGCCCTTCAGCCATAGAAAAGGCCTACCAAGGTGGATCTTACCAACTCATGAATCATAAAGGCGAACGCCCAATGCAATTTTATTGATGAAAAATTTTCTTTGTGCTTAACGAGCTTTATCTAAAGAAATACTTTGCATAAACAATGTCCAAAGAAAATTTTCCATCAATAAAATTGCATTTTGATCAAATTTCTCCCCAAATTAAAATATTTCCAATCACTAAATTCTTGTGGTGTGTTTAGGGTAGGTATAAGAGAACCCAAGCAGCATCCTATCCCTCATTAGCACAACAAAAATACACAAATTACACATAAAAAAATAAATCAAACACAAATCCATTTGTTTTGGGCTACCGCGAGTTGAGATAAGACCCTTAGTGGCCCTCACTCAGTAGTTGCTCTAGGTCGGGATCAATTCACTACTTAGCTAGTGTGTCTCCCTAATGGCC
Source organism: Cymbidium sinense (assembly GCA_021442155.1). Lineage (NCBI taxonomy): Eukaryota > Viridiplantae > Streptophyta > Magnoliopsida > Asparagales > Orchidaceae > Cymbidium > Cymbidium sinense. Next base: position 27,071,248 of record CM038228.1, on the reverse strand, counting down.
ATTTATGCTTAGGAAGATGTGATACCCCATGCTTTCTTCCTAGCATAACCATTGAAAACCAATGAATTCCTTGTTAGTGTGGTGTTTTTTTTAATGACCAATAAGCTACCTCGATGTTGGCTTTATTTAAGAAGTGTGAGGCCCCGAGCTTTCTTCTTGAACTAGCCACCATTGCACTAACTGGTCTGAGTTTATATTTAAGGATTAGGCTAAGACTCCTAGTGGCTCCTCTTCCTCCTGACTACTTCAAGCTAGGGTTCAATCATTCTTTATGACTTCCCACTTGGTAGTCACCCTAGGTTAGATAGTAGTTGTCTAGCTGACGACAAGCTATCTTAATGATCAGTTCTGCTTAGGAAAATATGGGTCTCCAATTCTTTCTTTCTAGATTAATCATCGTAAATTGACAGGCACTTTAGGTTGGCTGATGTTCACTTTATTGATAGAAATCCACCCGATGGATAACATCACTCAAGCAGATGTGAGTCCCTGTGCTTTCTCCCTTAGCTGACCACTATATACCTACAAGTTTTATATTTTAGGGATCAAAATAAGATTCCTAGAGTCATCTTCCCTGTGGTCATTCTATTTAGATTACATCTTCATGACCCCATCTAAACATGACCCAGGTTACTACCAGATTGGACAATTCTCCTTTCCTAGTAACTACCCCTGTGGTTGGAAGCTCTATACTACAAATGTACAGATTATCCCTTGGGCTAATAAATCTGAGATAGAACGAAGCCCCCGTGGCTCATTCTTAATGTGTCCCCTCGCAAACCAACAGAGTCCACGATAAACAAATAAATAACAAAACAACATCTCTTGTGGATTAGAATAAAACCCTTAGGGGCGCCTCTTCCTAAGTAGACATCCTATCTTTTGGACAGTGTCAGCAAAACTCCCTATAGAGCTTCCTTGACTACTCTAAGTTGAGATAATACCCCTAGAGGCACTCACTTAGTAGTCTCCCTAGTTCAAGTTCAACTTGTTATGCCATCAATGGGTCACCCCAATGACTAATTCTACTTTGGAAGATGTGAGTACTTGATCTTTCTTCCAAGTTTAGCTATGACAAACTGATGGAAAACCCTTAGGTTGGATAGTCTATATTATACAGTCAGTAGACTACCCTTTTAAATTGGTAAATCTAAGGCAGGCCTAGGCTCACATAGCCTCTCCTTAGTACAATCAGTCATTAACTGATAGGGCCAAATTAACATAAAATTATAATCAAATCAAATCCAAACTCAAATCAAATCCAAACTCAAATCAAATCAATTAACAAAATCAAAATCAAAATGAATCACTAAACTCAAACCAAATCAATCAATATAATAAAATCAACACAAAACCCAAGTTTAAATCAAAACTAATCAACATAATTCAGATAAATCAAATAAATTCAATCAAATCTCAATCCCTAGTGGATCCCCCTTTATGCCCTTGGCATAATTCAACCTCCAATCCAATCAAATTCATGTGTAAATCCCCAATGGATCACTCTTCATGCCCTTGACATGAAATCAATTCTCAATGAATCAAAACAAATCCACTCATCTCTTTCATTCCCTCAGCATGATAACAAATCGCATTGCACAAAGACGATAATTCCATTTACCTCTCCACTCAGGTATGGATAGTTTCATTAGTGCTTGTGATCTTCCAGGATGTTGTTGATCTTCTCAGTCAATGCAAATACGTGTGGTGTACTTTGCCAGTACACCACACCTATTGGGGGTCATTTTGTTCACCTCATTTTCGGGGTGAGGACTCATCCTTCCCGTCTTAGACTTAGGGATTTTTTAGGCACTTGGATTTACCTAGTCATAAGACACTTCTATTGATTAAGAGAACACTAAACCTAGGCCTATATACTTAAGATACCTAAGCATAGGTTATAGCCAAGGAAAAATAGGCTCTACCTATCCTATGGCCTAAACCAAAACCCATGTTGTCCACTCAACCTCAAGCCCACCTCAAGCCCACACAACCAACCTCCAATTGGATTTTGTCTTATATCCAAACTCCAAGCCAAATTAACTTAGCCCTTAACCTAAGTTAATTTCATCATGATCCTATGGACCCAACCCAAAATTCATTCAAATAAAGTCTAACCCAAATTGGTGTTCACAAAAGCACTCCAACCATTCAATAGACCATTTCAAATCCCTCCAATACTTATAGTCAAACCAATTGAACCAAATGAATCCAATCAACCTAAGTTAGCCCATTTGACTCAAAAGGTCCAAATTAGCCAAAATCCAATAAAACCCAAATCAAACTAAATCCATCATTAAACTCTTCTCAACACCCATTTCCACAAATTCAACCCAATCAACCCACTTGGTCCACTTGACCCAAAGTGGTCTAAATGACCAAATTGACTCAAACTTCAATCCAACTGAAATTGGATTGAATCAACCCATTGAATCTCCTCTATGATGATTGTTGATCATCCTTGATTGCCCAATTGCAATCAATTAGGTCAAACCAAGCCAATTTGATCACTTGATCCAAGTTGACCCAATTAACTCATATGGACCAAAATGAACCAAATCCCATTCTAACCCTAATTAATTAAAATTAATGACTCCCATCAATCATAAATTGATTATTGAACATGGCTCAACCACCAATTGATCCTAACTAAGACAACTTATTTTCTTGACCCAAGTTGACCCAAGTCAAATAAAATTCTAAACCCAATTGATTGAGGCGAATGCCTATAATCAATCCCAAATTGACTATTAAACATGATCTAACCTTCAATTGAACCCAATTTGTTCAAACCAACCCAATTGACCAACTTAGCCCAATTTAACCTATAGGGCCAAATTGAACTAAATCCTTCCCAAATCCAAATTGATCTACAATCATTCTAAAATGATCAATTGAACCTAAACCAACCCTCCACCCAAACTAATTAATTTGACCCATATGAACCCATATGAGCCAAAATCAAATCCACTCCAAATTAAACCAAACCAATTGCACTAATACATTCCAAATCAACATTTGAACTTTCCTAGACCACCAATTTGACCCAATTTGCCAATTAGTAAACCTAACCCAATTGAAACCCATTTGACCCATATGGGTCAAATTAAACCAAACCATATCAAACCAAGTCCAAACCCAACCAAACTTGGCATGACTCATCCTTGTGTCACCATGGACCGACCTAAGTGGACCCAACCCATGGTGAATCTGGGTTGGGTCAAAACCCTTGAACCACCCACCCAAATGGGACAAAATCCCCATTTGGTGGGGCTCACCTACCCCCCAAACCTTGGAAGTCACCTTTGGCCATTCTTGGACACTATGACCACTGAGTCAACCTAATCCAAGGTTATTAGGTTTAGCCTTAGGCCATGAGAGGGTGAACCAACCCTTTGCCTTCCATTGGTTAACTTAGAGGAGGAGGTACACCCCAAGCCAACCCATGCCTCTACCTCAGCCTCTCAAGCACCTCCACCTCAGTAGTCCACTACCATCTCCATCCACATTCCCGTGCAGATGACTGCCAAAGGCTGAGTCAATCTCCCTTAGTTTTCTTAGGGGGGAGAGTATACTCTTTCCCATCCATTCAAATGACACATAGAGCTTCCTAAGTGTGTTCTAAGCAGTCCTAGAGCTTTTCTTAATTCTCTCATGCTCTCCATCACCAGTGAGACCAACCATCATTCGAAACTAAGAGCCCCATCCTTCCAACCTCACTTAAGCTCCACCGAACTCAAATTAACTCTTCCTACACCCTCCTCTCACTCCGGTGAGTAAAAATGAATCAATCCATGATCGATTTAATCACCGGAAGACACTCCAAGACCAACTATAGTGAGTTTTGCAATGGCGCTTGGTCCACAGAGGAATCGACGGGGAGGCAGCACGAGTTCTTCTCAACAAGGCTTCGTCTCTTCAAGATGAAGCTACCTCATTCAATGGACCACTGATCTCTAGCTTCAGTGAGGTAAAACTCTAGAAAACTATAGAAAATTCACTAGGTGTTGGTATTTTTTGAAGAAAATTATGATTTCATGCGAGAAGATCCTATTAGATCTCCTACTCGCATGTTTGAGAGTAGATCAAGACATCCTACTAGCTTTGACGAGCTCGTATCAAGCGACGAAAGGTAGACAGTGTTCATCTTCCAGACCTCAGGGGTTGAAGATCATCAATCACCCATTTTGCGTGTTAGAATAGATGACTGTGATTGAATATACTAAATAATTCAATTTAATCCAATAGAAACCACGAGATTAATCTTCGCCATCCAATCTAAGATCGAACGATGGGGATAAAATTGCATCCACCACTACTTAGTCATATGTTGTGTCAGATATTTTAAATAACCTATCCCATGGAGCCATATGGAAAGTCTTGTCACGTCAGCTCTTACATGGCGCTGATGGTTTAGGATATTAATTAGGTGGTTAAAATACAATTAAATGGCTAGAACTTTGAAAATACATAACTAATTATAGAAAAATTTAAAAAATATAAGTAAACCCATTTTGGAATTGGTGAACAGAAGAGCAACTCATAAAAATAAAATCCCCAATGTTTGATCCATAAATAATGCTTAATTAGGGTTTAAAGTTTAGGGTAATTACCTTAATTAAGGCTTAATTACTTGGCCAATTGATCTCAAATTTGATAGGTTGATCTTATGGAATGTCCTCTACCTCCCATAATTTTTTTGAGATTTATTGGTCATGTAATTTGGAGAATTTAAAATTTCAATCCTAGTTACCCTTCTTAATCAATTTTATAATTATTTAAAATACTAAATGGTAAAAATCAAATGATTAACAATGGTTAATCATTGTAAATAGAGGGAATGAATAAGAAAAATAATTAGGGCCTCCTTTGTAGTTAATTTTACAAATACATTTTCATAGGAGGGTTAATTAATACATTTGATTAATTAAAGGCTAATTAAGAAAATTAACGGTGTGATTAATCAAAATTGAAATGATAATTATTTTAGATAATTTAGATTAAATTCATGGGTCCCCTTTTATGTGTTTAATAATATAAAGAGTCTTAAGGAATTTATGGTTAACCCATGGGTGTGGGAAAACCATAAGAGTACTTGGCTTAGTTCTTTCCTTAATTTAATTAACTCTTAAGCATGAGCTAATTTGCATTAGGTCCCCTTTAGGAGCATTGCAAATTTTAATTTCTCATTAACATATAATTGACAGCTCATGATTAAGTAGTTAAGTAAATTAAGGAGACTTAAGAAAGAGAAATTAAATTAATTACCTAATGATTTAAACTTAATCAATCCATTAAATTTACTTAATCATTTTTTCTTAAACACATTAAGTCACCAACATGGGTTGGGGCAAAACAACAAATATCATTTCTCCTCTTTAAGTTTTAATAATTCAAATAAAAAAATTAAACTTCATAATAACTTTGGTTAGTCTTAAGGAATTTTATTTGACTTGATTGTCCTTAGAAATTAATGTGATTGAATGTATTATGTGGAAATGTTTAATTACTCCTTCAATCATTATAATTTTTTATGCCATTTGTATCATGTTTTCATGTTTTCAAATGAAAGAATCAAATGAATATGATTATATATATATAAGTTGTAAGTGTTGATTTAATCCTATTTTATGTCATGGTTATTATCTCTAATAAATCTCAAATTATTTTCAAGATTATAAATTAATGATGAATATTTAAATTGATGTTGGCTATGAATATTCTATAAGATTTACATTCACTTATAGTTTAAACATGTTAAAGGATCATTCTATTTTCATGATTCATATGTATGTTTACATGTGTTTGAATATTAGTAAGCATATAGTCTGGACTTCCCAGGAATATGATATTTTAAGTAGCCCAAAGGAGGTCTTAGATTACATCACTTCCCTAGTTTAACAATGACACATACTTACTTAATTTCATTTACATGTGTATATATGATAGAATTTACATAGAGCTTTACTTTACATGAGTAAATAAATTTTCTAACAAACTATCTTTTGCATGATTTTCATTTTTATGTTTATGTGTACATTTATATGTATTTAAGATAGCAAGCATATAGTTTGGACATCCTGGAAACACTGGGCTTTAAGTAGCCCCAAGGAGGTCTTAGATTACCTCACTTAATATCACCTGGATAATATTACATCATTCCATTTTATCACCATTAACATGCATATGATATTAACCTTAACATATCTATACATGCAAGGTACATATATGTATTTTTGGCACATTTAAATGATAGTTGATGCATATATTTTTGGTATATTAGAGAGATTTTTGGTAATTCAATCTCATTAATCTTAAGATGCTTTTCATGTTTGAATATGATTCTTTAAGATTAACCCAAACTTAAGATTAATAAAAAATTTTAATAAATCATTCACTAAAAGAAACCAAGAATCATAATATCTTGCCTTTAGAAAATAATTTAGCATAGGGATGAAGAGAGCCAAATTCTTTCCTCTCTTTATAATAATTAGATGCTAAGTAAATATTAAGTGAAACAAATGAAAATGCCAATTAAAATTAACCAATCTTTTTAATCACTTGAAGTGAAACCTCCCCTAATGTCTAACTTAAACAATTCTAAACTTAGGTGGTCATAATCCTAAAGCCTAGTAAGACATACCACACTAAACCTTAACACACACATTAAAATACTATGTCACCACTTCTAGCTCTAATTTAGGACGGTGCATGTTGTGATGTTGTATTTTATTTTGTGATTTAATATTTTATACTAGATGTTAGGATTACTTATGTGTAGGCTAAATATTAGGTCATTATTAGCCTAATGATATTTTCTATGGGAGATTATGCTAAAGGTTTCATTGAAATAATAAATAAATATAAATGCTTTTACTTACATGTTGCTTATCCCCTCTACATATCCATATTAAGACAAGTGGACTTAGTTACCCTTATGCATGGTGCTAAGTCCAAATTTATAGAATATAAATGCTTGGTTTAAATAGTTGTTTAGCTAACATCTATTTCACAGGTGTAGTTAGATTTTGTTTTTCATAAACATGTAATTTTGCAATAGGAATTAGGCTTAATGCTATGGGGTTTAGGATGAGCAGTGGCTAGAAGGCAAAGACTTGGGAGGCCATGTAAAGCCTTGGAGCAAAACCAAATCAAAAGGAGGAAAGAAAGATGAAGTACGAAGACCTCCATAGCATTGGTTTAATTATAATTACAATATTCTTTTGTAATCTAAGTTGTGAAAGGGTATAGCTCAACTACCCAACTTTTATTACTTTTCGGGATGTATGGGGGTACCCAACTGCACTATCCTTCAATTCTTTTATGAAATCTATGAATGCTTGATTGTTATGTTTAGCTTGTACAATATAAATGACATGTTTTTCATAAGTTTCTTAAAGTTTGATGATTGAATGTGTGGCTTGGATGCAGTAGGCTCTTTAGGATAAAGTTAATTTTTCTACCCCCATTAAATAACTCATAACCAAATTTTGAATATAACTCATAACCTCACTTCAAAGCTTAAGTTATAATCAAGATAATTAAAAGATTTATCAACCCTTTAGTTGAATGTTGAATGTTCTAACATCATGCATAATATCTTATTTCACTCTTGAATAATGAGGGTCTCCACTCTTGCATGATAGGGGAGTGCTTGGCCTGTGAGGGCATCCCTTGTAATGGAGAACACCTCCTCCCATTGATTTAGCCAATAATCTAGTTTCATCATGCATTTAAGCATAATTTTCTTAAGCTTCTATCCAAATGAATGTGTCAAAAATGATACAAAGATTTGAAAATTTTTGCATTAGTCTAAGTCATGTCTTCATGTCAATCATGATCTAGTCTCTTAGGGAATGAGTTTAGGACTCTAGTCTCCTTCCTAATTAACTAACAACCTAGCTATCTTACACTTACATAAGACTAGTGCACATGGTTTTGAAGAATAGGAGGTGTTAGGTGGCCGGCCACTCCAGGAGGTTGTAAGTCTAAAAGAGTCAGGATGTTATGGGTTTATCCTCTCTTATAGAGGTAAACCACTATGTCCCATTTTCCAATTAAATTTAGGTCATGCTTTTATCTTATGCTAAAGCATCCTAGATTTAAGATTCGAGGCTTGTTTCCTTCAGGCTATGAGTATAAGTCATCACCTCTTAGGCATTTCCACAATCTTGTGTTGATGGATTATATGCCTTAACATTCTAACAAAATTTCAACTCAAATAAAAATGAACCCTCTCTTTCAAATATGTAAAGTATCACTATAGCGTAGACTAGAGTGTTCACTAGGCTTCTTAGTATCATGAGTGCTCCCTACTTATCTTCCTTCGAAATTCAAAAATATGTCTTTCAAATTGGCCTTCCCCACTTGATTTCCAAAAATACCCAATCCTTTGATACTCTATCCTTGAAATCTTTGGAGATATTTATTGACTACTTTAATTGAGATTTTTCTTAGAAAATTCCATTTCCTAAGATGTAATTTCCTATGGAATCTTGCTTCTATAGGGAACTAAAGAACCCAGTATAAAATAAATCATGCTTTACTTTTTCATGTAAAGTAAGGGAAAGATCTCTGTTATATATGAAGACACATCTGCCTTAGGAGTCCTTATTAAGTGATTAGGTCCATTGTAGGGTGATGTTTTCATCTTTTGAGATGGTACATCACACCTCAATGTCATACCCGATCACTTCAATAAGTAGCCCCCCCTAAGATCTGTGTGGTGTCCCAATGACTCCAAATTAAAACACCATAAAGAGCTTATGTGATATGTGGTTCATTTCCCATAATTAGCCCATGTAATGCCTATTAGGTTAATGAGTTAGCTTGACCCATTTAGAGTGGTCAAAATTTTTTGATTAATTATGAAAATCCCCTAAGGTCCAACACAAAAAATTCCATCAAAGATTTTAAAATGATTCGGTTATTTAATGGACTTAATCATATCATATTAGTGAATATTATAATTTGGGCCCAAAATTAGGTATGTGAACTTGTGGTGATTTAATGTGGAACAGCACGTAGATTTTGAAGATTTTTATTTATGTGATCAAATGGAGCATTAAGAGAGATAGTATATCATCTTTAGACAAAAATAAAAATATCACTCTACAATGGATTCAATCACTTAACTAAAAACTCCAAAAGCGAATGAGTCTACATGAGCTAGAGATTTTTTCTTACCCTGCATGGCTTTTTTTAATTTGTGTTGCAAGTTTCCTATAAAAGAAAACTTTTATATAGATAATTACTTCATTTAAGAAATAATCTTCAAAGAAAACTCTAAATTAAAGTGTGCCTCATGTCTGTATAAATTTCAAAATTATATTTTAAGATCATTTTAATGGAAGTCAAATGTGATTAGGTTAAGTAAGAACAATTTTTTTTGGAATCCAAAGGTAGAAAGGTAAGAAGTGCTTAGATATGAAGAAGCACATTAAGTGCTTCAATCTATCTTATGTTGGGCTTTCCATTTTTAAAATTTGAAATTTATTTTGAGTTTATGTTATTAAATTTATTAAAATTATAGGACATGTATTCTAACATCATGAGATCATGGAAAAGGCCTAAGATGTGACTTTATAGCAAGGAGAAATGAGTTTCCTTAGAATCAATAACTAAAGCTGATATCGGCACAAATTAAAAGCTCGACCTAGTCTAAGGGAGGGAAAAAGGGGGCTTATAAGTTCATTCCCATTGAAGAGTAAGAACATAGCCTGAGTTTTCTGGACTTATGACCTTGCATGGAAAGGTTGCCAACTATTCCACTATTGTTTAAAATCATAAGTCTAGTCCTTATGAATTGCAAGATAAGTTACGCTTATTATTTTTTTAGGAATAAAGTTTAGAATCTAACCATGAACATTACATCTAGATCATGGGGGTATGAAATGAATCTAAATATTATAATAATTTATTATATTATATATTATATTTAGATAGTTGACTCATATTTAAGGCCATAGGTATGCAATTATGACTACATATATGTATTAATGGAAGTGTTAATAGTAAACACATTTTAGGCAATGTTCTTAAAGAATGGTGGCCATCCTCACTTGTTAGATGCCTCTGTATATGTAATGGGGGAAGGGCCAATTCAACAAAGAGAGGTATTATACCATGGTACAAACATTTATAGGGTTTTCTAATAAATTTTATTGATTATACCCTATGAGTTTTAGATGTGACTTTTTGAAGTTGATTAATTCTTTAGTTTGAGCTGATTTGTTAAGTAGAAAATGTAATTTATCATAAGAGGCTACCACATAAGAAAATTAGGCTTCAAAAAACAAAATAATCATAGACGTAAACATATGAACACAATGCATTTCTAGTGCACAATACATGTTAAAAGGCTATGGTACCCAAGTGGGGGTTGAATTGGGTATTTAGAAAATTTTTAAGTTAAAATTTAATTTTAATCTTTATATAGAATTTAGTTGTAAAAGAGTTTAAGTCTTATAAAAGAACATATCATAAAATCACAAATAAATGGTTAAAAATAAAGAGGCAAGAATTTTTATGTGGTTTGGCTGATGCAAAAATTCGCCCAGCAACCTAAGCTAGGAATACATTAAATCTCACAAGATTCTAACAATCTTTTGTCCTATCCTAAATTAGGCAAGTATAATCCCAAATCATATACTCTCTTACATAGAGTAATACTACTCCATCAAATCACATATTCTCTTACACTAGATAAGTATACTCTCCTACATGGTCAATACAATAACAACAACTATAAATTATAAGGGAAAAGAAGTACAAGGCTACAAATCTAACCCTCAAATTTTAAAATGATTTCGCTCTCAACCCAACTAAGCAATAAGATGATAAATAAAAATAAGGCTTACAAAATATCTTTATTACTCTTAAAATTATAAATGCAATGATATGAATCTTAAAAAGAGCTTGATGTAAAGAATATAAAAAAAAAAAATTCAATCTTGAATCACTTGCAAAATATAAAATACAATTGCCTTTGAAATGAAATTTTGAAAAATCAAAGTAACCAAATCAGATATGAAAATCATATGATAATGTTGAAATCAATTGAATTAAGAATGACTAGGGATAAAAAAATACTTAACCAAATCAAATCAAAATCTTGTCATTCAACAAGTAAGATCAAGAACAATCAAGCATTCTTAAATTAAAATTGAAATAATTTTAGAGAAGCCTCTTGAAAGAGATGTGAAAAATATGCTTAAGTTTGAATAGCACTACTTCAAGAGTCAGATCAAAACTTGACGAATATGGTCTGATCTCTTCTTGAGAAAGCTTGAATGAAAGTGAGTAAGGAGATGAAACTTGAAATCTTGAATGAAGAAGCTCTTTAGAACATTTTTACAAAAGGGGCCAACCAATGGAGTTGTTCATCAAAAGGTTGTCATGGAGGGATTAAACAAAATATATATAAGAAGATATCTATCAAGCATGAAAAAAATTAAGAAAAATTTTCAAGAGGAAAATTAAATTGGAAAGAGTTTAAATTAAAATTTTAAAAAATTAAATTTATTTGAAATTATAGTAGATGACTAAGTTATGGAGGGAAGAAGTATTAAATGTAAATTAGTTAATTTATTAATTAAGGAATAATTTGAAAGTAAATATGTAACTTGTTTGAATTATTTTAAAATAAAATAAATCTAATTAAAGGGCCAAGCAAGTTCCTTAAAGGGATTAATCAATAATTAATGCAAATAAATCAGTTAAATATGTAGGAAAATAATTTAAGATGATATATGAATTTCAAACATAAATAAATTTAAAATTTAAAACTAGGAGCCAAAAATAATAGGTTTCAAAAAATAGATTTTATAGAAACAAAATAATTGATCTTCAACCTAATTTGAATTTAAATTTAAATTAACATAATTCAAATCGAATAAAATTAAATTAATTTAAAGAGGAACACCATAACATACCATAATAGGATAAAATAATTAAAAAAATAGTTTAATGATTAATTCATATAAGAATTTACAAAATAATTTGAATTTGAAATTTAAAAAATAGAAATTATTAAAATAATAATTTATAAAATTAAATTAAAAATAATCTGAAAATAATTTTCAAAAATTCGGCCATGGCAAGCTGAATTATCAAAAATTAATGCAAAAATGATATGACAAAGAAAAAATATAAAACTTTTAAGAAATATAAGAAAGGAGTAACCTAATTCCATTTAGTCTAGCTACAGGTGCAAAGGACTCCTCAAACTCTATTCCTTCAACTTATGTGTACCCTTATGCAACTAACCTAGCCTCATTTCTAATAATGCAACATGAGCCATCTAACTTATTCTTAAAGACCAACTTAGTTATAATAATTTTTGATCTTGTAGTGTAGGAAATAATTCTTTAACCTCATTTCTAACAAATTGATTTAACTCTTCTTCATAGCAATAATTCTTCATAGCATCAACTTTTTCTTCTAAAATTATTCCCTTAAGATTATCAATTTCATCATCAATAGTATAATCTCTAAAAAGATCAATAGAATTTCTTATCAAAAATAACATGCTCCGATTCTTCTACAATCAATTTTATTTTGTTAAAATTTCTAAAAGTTCTTCCAAAAATAAAATAACCTAAGAAAATTCTATTATTAATTTTATTATTGAACTTACCCAAAGATTCATTCCATTATCCAAAATAGCATATTGACATCCAAAAATATGAAGATGACCAATATTAGGTTTCTTTCCAAAAAATAATTTAAAAAGGGGTCTTCAAAATTTGTCTCAAAGAAATTCTATTCATCATCTAACAAGTAGTATATAGAGCTTCAACCAAAAAAATATATTGGCAATTTATAATCATTCAACATAACTCTACTCAATTCAATTAATTTTATGTTCCTTCTTCCAACAATTCCATTCTACCTAACACCAAATTCATCATAAAAATCTTCAAATAATTTATTTTCAATCTCAACAACTTGATTTGTTTAAATGCAACTAATCAAATATCCTTGATGTCTTTGAATGCATCTAGAAAATTTTATAGAAACCTCGAATGCATCATTCTTATTATCTAAAAATATTACCAAAGTAAATCAAATGGAATCATCTATTTTCACAAAGCCATGAAACTTATCACCTAAACTGACAGTGTTAATAAGACCAAACAAATATATATATGCAAATGGTCTAACGATCTAGATGTGAAAATAATATTTTTATTTTTGAAAGAATGTTAGACTACTTACCATAAATGCATGCATCATAAGCATATTCACAATAAAATTTTAATGTAGGCTAACCATCAACTAAATTTATTTCAACAATCTTATTAAGTGAATACATGTTTATGTGACATAATCTTCGGTACCATAACCAAACATCATCATAAGTGCTTTAAAACTAAATAAATTTAATTTTACATCACATGTATTTTTTAAATTAAATAGGTAAACATTTTAATAGCTATGGCCAATTAGCAAAAAAATTTTATTGTTTTCTAAAGAACATAATATGATGTATGAAATTAAACAATCAAATATTTATTACAAAATTAATTAATAGAAATCAAATTATGGTTTATTCTTTTACAAGAAATATTCTATCTAAAGTAATAGAATTCTTACTTATTGACAAATGGCAATGATTTTTCCTATAGCATTATCTCCAATAATCCTCTTCCTCCATTTCCACGCCCACTAGGGTTACTGTTCCATTGATTTCCTATGCTTAGGAACCATCTATTCTGCTATGGAGGCTGGAAAACTTTCTTATGCTGCAGCCCTCAATGGCGAAGGTACTAGTCATGACACTTCTTCATTTATAGGTCCCACACACACACACACAGACACACACACACACAAAAACTGACTTTTTCTTCAAAGACTACTCCTCCCTAGGCATCAACCCAAATCTTCCTTTCATTAAACACCATTCCAAGAGATTAGGAAAGGGAAGCTTGTTGTTATTTTTGAATGATGAAAAATTAGATCCCTTGCTGAGCCTTTCAAAAACACTCTTATTGGAAAATACATAGCCAAAAGGATATCACTCTCTGAAGTCAGGGTTTTCTATGCTAAACTCAAACTCCTTGGGACCTAGAATGTCAGTCTTCTTGACCACAAACATTTTCTTATCAGAATGTCCAATGAAGATTACTATGTTTGAATGTTTGCCAAGCAAATCTATTACATTAATGACTTACCTCTAAGAATCCTTAAATGGACTATTGACTTAATCCTGAAGCTGAGTCTTCTATTGCTCCAATTTGGATTTGCTTGGCCTCAAAGCACATTTCTTTAATAAACAAATCCTATTTTTAATTGCAACAATCAGTGGAAGACCTCTAAAGTCAGATATCCCAACTACTAACCTCTGGAGGCCTTCAATAACAATAGTTCTTATTGAATTTGATGTCACTTCATAATTCAATGAAATAGTTTGGATAGGCACACAGAAATTAGGTTACTAGCAAAGATCATTTTAGAGATATTGCCTAAGCATTGTATTCATTGCAAGAGGTTCAACCATTCTGTGGAAGACTTCCTGGCCAAACAGCCACATCCAGATAATGCTATTATAGACACACAACAGCCTCTACATCCATTTCACACTCACATCCTAGATAATAACATCAACTTGATGCCCATATCTAACTAGCCATCACAACAATAGATTGCCCTTACATAAATTAACACTCATCTACCAATCCCATCCATATCTGGATCATCCCTATTGGGTAAAGCCACTCTAAATGAAATGTAGCAAATTACATAGTAATAGGCCCATCTTGAAATAGATTTGAACTCATTAGGAGACACTACCCTTAATGAGGTTCATAATTTAACACATCAAAGGACTCAACAAAATCAAAACCCCCTTTATCAGTAATTCCCAAGACACAATCACATCTCAAAGATTCACAAGATAAATGTTCAAAGAAAAGAATTTGATGGAAACTAATGAAGCTACTACAACCCAAAATCTACACCCATTATCAAATGTTCAATAATTAGATTCAGCAACCAATGCAGGTTGGATTCAGATTAAAAGAACAAAAGGAGTAAGGGAACTTAAAGGGTTGCTCAAAGATCTACCAACAAAGATTATAAAGTCTAACAGTGTTTATTCTCTGTCAATTCTTGATAGCAAAAACCTCTCCAAACCCTCCCCATGAGCTACTTAATATGGAATGTAAAGGACTTTGCTAAGCCCCAATCGAAAGCAAGACTTCACTACCACATCAACAATCATCAACTAGGCAACATGGGACTGCTTGAACCCATGATATCTAATCTCCAACCATCAAGAACTCATAGAAGATTCAATATGTAGGGATTCTTCTACAATTCCAGCAATATGATCTGGTTAATGTGGAAGGCACCATATCAGCTAGATATACTCATTGACCATCCACAATTTAACTGATGTAGGATATAATGGCATCACATTCACTTGGAGAAGAGGTAGAACTCATGAGAGACTTGATTGAATGCCCTTAAATACCCCATGAAATTACAAATTCAAGACACACATATAACTCACCTCTCAAGACACTTTAGATCACTCCCATTTGCTTACAAACTAAATCTTCCTTTTTCAAATTCTCAGCATGTGGGCATTACACCCAAATTTTATATCTTTCATTAATAGTTATTGGAAATTTGTTGAAGATTGTAGTGGTTGGACCAAACTTCATAAACTCTATAAGGTATGTACTTTAGAGCTTAGGAAGTGGAATAAAGAAACTTTCCTTAATTTGCATACTAAACTTAATCAGGCTGAAGAACAAGTTAAGATGATTGAAGACCAAATCATTTCTAACTTCACTGAGGAATCTAATGATGCTCTTAATAAAGCATTGGAGAGTGCAGAACAAAAGTTGAAAATGGAGGAAAGTCTATGGGCTCAAAAATCTACTGCGAGATGCTTCATTGAGGGGGGGAAGGCACAAAATTTTTTCATGTACTTCTTTAAAAAAGAAAGGAACAAATAACCATATCCAAAACTAGAAACTCTCATAATAGATGGCTCTATGATCCAACTAAAATATAAGAGGACTGTGTTGATCACTTCAAGAAACTATTAGCACCTAACATTCTGATTTCCAGCAAAATCCAAATATATCTCTATCCCACAATAGGGCCAATTAACATCAGCAATATTCTTGATAAGGGAGAGATAAAAAGAGCTGTCTTCTCATTGTCTATTGATAAAGCACTAGACCCTGATGGATCCAATGTTGGATTCTATCAAGATGCAAGGAAGAATGTTATCAAAATGGAAACCATCCAAGACTTCTTTACTCACCCTTATCTACCAAAATACTCCTTCTCCGCCACCATCATCCCCAATCCCAAGCAAAATTCTTCTAACACATGGGATCAATTCATACCTATATGCCTCACCAGCACTATCAATAAAATAATTAGTAAAATTATATTCCTTAGATTGCAGCAAACTCTTCCTAATATGATTTCCCCTAATCAAAGTGCATTCATCAAGGGCAGAAATATCAGTGACAACATATTACTAGCTCAAGAAATGCTCAGGGATCTCAATACCAAATGTAGAGGACACAATTTAATAATCAAGTTTGGCATACACAAAGCATTTGACACCATCCAATGGGATTTCATCAAACAAGTACTACATGCCAATGAGTTTTCAATTGAATCCATCAACATCATCATGAAAATAATCACCAACAACTATAATTCTATCATGGTTAATGGTGTTATAAAAGGTTATTTCAAATCCACTAGGGGATTGAAGCGAGGGGACCCTCTCTCACCAACCATATTCATTATTGCAATGTACTATTTTTCCAGAATTCTAAATAACCTGACTTGCAACCACCCATCCACTAGATACGTTATTAAAGGAGGTTTCCCTATCTCCCACCTAATTTTTATTGATGATATACTCATGTTTTGTAATGGAATGAAGAAATTTATCAAAAAGATACAACGCTCCATCCAAAATTTTGAGGAAGCAATAATAATAAAGATTAATAAAGATAAATCATTCATCTACCTTAGCAACAAAATCAATATCAATCAAGTCAAATGGATACGGGAATCTATGGGCCTCAAAGCTGGACACTTCCTATAAATACCAAACTGCAGAATAAACTGCTATCATGGGAAAATTATTTGCTATCTTATGGAGGTAGTCTTACGTTAATCCAAAGTATCTTGGCTATTGTCCCTCTACATAGTCTTAAATGAACACAATTGCCTATCCAAACTCAAAAGAAAATTGAATCCATCTTTAACACCTTCCTTTAGGGAAGAAAATAGGACAGGATATCATTGGACTACATGGAGAAGAGCATGTAAGTCAAAAGACCAAGAAGGTTGGGATTCAAATCATTGAAGGACCTCATCAATTGCAACTCCATAAAGCTTTGGATTAAATTGAAGCAAAATTCAACTCTTTGGTCTCAGTTTGTGTTAGCAAAATACTGCCATAAAATCCACCCCATGGAAGTTGGAAAGAAGCCATCAGATTCCCCACTATGAAAACACCTATTAAGAATCAGACTTTCTGCTGAACCTTTCATTATATGGAAGATAGAGGATGAAAATATTGACATGTGGAATGACATTTGGTATCAAGATGAACCATTAGATAATAATAGACTCAAACAAACATCTAAGAGATGGGTTAAAGACTTCTTTCTCAACAAGGAAGGATCTGTTGTATGGGACCAAAGTAAGCTGCTTCAATTCTTTACCATCAACATTGTTGAAGAAATTATCCACATTCCTTTGAATTTAAATGCTAGAGATAAGATTGTATTAACACTATAAGGTGGGAAATCACTCATAAACAAACTCTACAAAGCAACCACTAATTCCACTTCCAACACTTAGAAGCAGTCTATATGGCATCCTTAGTGTAGATAAACAATCTCTTTTCTCTATTGGAGAATCCTTAACAATGCTTTGAACACTAAAGACAACCTTAAGAAAAGAGGTATTCAACTAGCTTCTAGATGCCAATTCTATTTTGAAGAGGAAACTACAGCACACCTTTTCCTTCATTGTCATAAAGCCAAGATTATCTATTCTAAACTCCAATCATATTTTAGACTGCAAGAAATAGTACAACATCCAAGAGACTTCATTTAATTTCTCAACTCATTGACCAACTCAAATAAGCTTAAGCACTTCTAGATGCATTCAAAACTCCTCCCCATCATTTCATTGTGGTATATTTGGCTGGATAGAAATGAAATTAAGCACAACAATAAACCAAAGACACGTGAAACAATTGTTCAACAAATACTCAACCACATCCAATAGGCTATCCACTACAAGTGACCGAAGTAGGAATCTACCAAACCAATTTTTCTTGCTTATCCAACATGCCATTTAGGTAAGCTGTTCTTCTGGATTAAGCACAACTTTAGTTTAAGATCAATTGTATGGCTCTTTTTAACCTTACTTCAACTTAGCCAGATCAGGTGGCATAATTAGAGATTGGGAGGGTTTTGTTATCTACAGTTTCCACAAACTTAGAAATCTAATAAACCCTTTATTTGCTGAAGCTGGTGGTCTACATTTTTCTCTCAAGATTGCTCAAACATTCCCTAACCCATGTTGGATTGAAATTGACTCTAATCAACTGCTCAGCATAATAAATGGTACCACTGAACCTCCTTGTAATTTTACTTACCAGTTTGCCTCAATACATCAACTTATCAAACTTGAAGACATCAAACTTTCTCCACCAACCGAGAGGAGAATAGATCTGATGATCATCTTGCTAGAGTTGGGGCTTCTAAGCAATACACATCAATTTCTATTTGTATTTTGTCTAGCCTAAGGCCCTGTATCATAGATGATATGCTCAATTTACCATACATTAGTGGTAAAGACTATCAATGTAAGTTCTTTGATTAATGAAATCCTTGCTTCCTAAAAAAAATGTAGTAAATTTGTCTTTACCACTATTTATATGCCTTGAACTCCCAATGTTCAAGTACCACATGCCTTCTATGATTTTTCTTTGAAGGCATACCTCATTGATAAAATCCCATCTACCATAAAACATAGGTTTGCCTCTTCTTCAGTAGTAGCATTAATTGACTCTTCCAAAACTAATTTTCCACAATGCATTTTTATTTTTTTTCTTTGTAGCTTTTTCTCCTATCAACTTTTTTTTTCTTTCAGCCTCGTTTTTCCTACTGGTGCCTTCATTTGTAATCTCTAAACATTTTTCTCTCACATGTTTGAATTTTAATAGTGGTAGAATACTAGACCTTCACTTGCATAAGATTTCTATGTTCGTAACATATGAATTTTAGACATTACATATCTTTGTTTATTTTTTTCTATGTAAGTTTTTAATTCCTTGGAGAGCATGGCATGGTGTCATCAACCAAGAATAAAATTAATTTTTCTTTTTTTTTCTATTTTAGGAGTTATCATTTTGTTCCCTTTGAGAAAGTACTAGTCCATGTACTATATGAGAACAAAAAGACTAATAAAGTGGATATGAAACTAAAACCTTAGTTTAATTAATAATTATTACTTTAGCATCTAATTTGTCTAGAAGTCATCTTAAAATTTTGTAAATCAACATTTAGTTTTTATATTATCTTTCAAAGAGAAAGCAATGTGTTTATAACTTTTATGAATTGAGTATACATATCATAAATAGTTTCACTCGATAATATCTAAAATAGTTCATACTTATAGACTAAAATATTACTATGTAAATTTTTAACTTTATTTGTGCCTTCATAAGTAACAATCACTTTATCCCAAATTTTTTAAGTAGAACTAAGCATAGATATTCTCATTCAATGATTAAGAAAAAAATACAATATAAAGTATTACATACTTTGGTATTTAGCTCATCTAATTGTCTTTCATGAGTTGTCCATTCATTATAAGATTTTTCAACTTTAATGTCATTTATCTCTACTGTTGGTGTGTGATATTGATGTGTTATCAAATAACACATGTAAGAATCTTGACCATGAAGAAAAGTACTAATATACTATTTTAATAATCAAAAGAAATATTATTAATTAATTGTCGTATGTGTGTAAATTGTCCTTCAAGTAGTAAACATCTTTTGCCATAGTGATCAACTCAATGATTTTAAGCCACAAATTGAGATGAGTCTCTAATACTAATTTTTAAGAGGCTATGACACTTTGTAAAAAATTTAGCTACAAAATAATTTAAGTTTTATTAAAAACACATCAAAATATCAAAAGTAAATGCAAAAAAGTAAAGAGATAAGAGTCCCAAAAATTTTATGTGATTAATAGAACCTGAAAATTGGCCTACATCTACACCTAACAACCCAAGCTAAGATATCACTAAATCTCACAAGATTACTATAATATTCCATATTATTTTACACAAGGTAAGTACAAATAAAAATCACATACTCTCCTACACTAAGTACAAGTGCAACAAATCACATACCACACAAGTATAATCCCAACAAATTAGGTAATCTCCTACATGGGTAAGTACAACCCCAATAATTTTAAATTAAAGAAATAAAAAAAAAGAAAAAACAAATCTAAGTCTCAAAATTTAAGAAGATTTTTCTTTCAACCTAACTAAGTAATAAAATAACAAATAAAAGAAAGCTCAAAAAATATTTCTTTTATTTTTGGAATTAGAAATTCAATGATATGAATCTTAAATTTTTTTAATTTAAACAAGTTAAATAAACTTCAATCTTAAAACAAGTTTCTAATATAAAATATGAAGGCATTTAAAATGAATTATGGAAAAATTAAAGTAATCAAATCACATATTAAAAAAAGATGAAGATGTTGAAATGACTTGAATGAAGAATGACTAAGGATCAAAAATACTAGGCCAAATCAAATCAAAATCTTATCATTTAACAAGTAATAATCATCAAGAACAATTATGCACATTTAAATTATAATTAAAATATCTTACTCAGGCCTCTTGAAAAAGATGCAGAGAAATTTGTTTATGCTTAATAAAACTTCTCTGAAAGTAAGATCAAGATTTGAAGAAGATGGTGTGATCTCTTCATGAAAAATCTTGAAATGAAAGTGATTGAGGAGAGGAAACATAAAATATTGAATGAAGAAGCTCCTTATAATATTTTTTCAAGCATTATCAGCTATGAGTGTGGTTCATCAAGATGTTGTCATGATACAAATCTAAGGATTATATAGAAAAATATATAAAAAAAAAAGATCAGCAAAACAAGATGAATAATAATAAAAAAATTCAAAAGGGAAATTAAATTATAATGAGTAAAGATTAATATTTCAAAAAATTAACATGTCATTTTGAATTTGGATTAAATTGATTTGAAATTATAGCAGTCGACTTAGTTATGGAAGGAAAAAAATATGAAATGGAAATTATTTAATTTAACAATTAAGGAATAATGAAGAGAAGAAATATAGAACTATTTTGAATTAACTCAAAATAAAATAAATTTAGTTAAATATAATGCATATGATAACCAAGCTTGCTCCTTAAGTGGATTAATCAATAATTAATGCAAATAAATAAATTGAATATTTAGGGAAATAATTTAAGAAGAGATTTAAATTATAGAAAACAATAAATTCAAATATTAAATAGATAGAGGTTGACTATATTAGGCTTCCAAAATAGATTTTATAGAAAATAAAATAATTTATTTACAATCTAATTTAAATTTAAATTTGAATTAACTTAATTCATATCAAAAAATTCAAATGATATCAAGGAAGACCATCCATAACATATCATAATAGGATAAAATAAGTTTGGAAATATTTTAAGGCTTAATTCAAATTTGAATTTACACAATATTTTAATTTGAAAACTTGCAAAAATAAAAATCATTAAAACAATAATTCAATAAATGAAATTAAGAATAACATAAAAAAATCTTGAAAATTTTGGCCATGACATGATGAATTATTAAAAATTAATGTAGAAATGATATGAGAGAAAAACATAATTTTGAGAGAGAAAATAATAATTATAATAATTAATTAAATAATTCATGTTACTTACTTCAATTAAATGGACAATTTAATAAGTGAACAAAAGAGAGTAGTTAATCTAACATTAAATGAGTAAAGGTAAATTTAAGATACAATTGATAAGATTTTAAATAATGTAAGTGACCAAACTATATAAAAAATAATTTTATGAATTAAAAAATAATGCAATTTAACTTGGCAAAAATATTTTAATAATTAAATTAAATGAAATGCAATTATTTTATAAATTATTATTTTAAAGTTTAGCATGCCCAAGAGGAGGAGGGGTGTTAATTGTTGTGCATTTAAAATTTTGATGAGAAAATAATTCAATTACAGTTCTGTGAGAGAGATACTTAAGAAACCAAAATCAACAATTCAACACAGAGATAATAGAAGAAAAAAAAAGACTCGCACAATGATTTATAATTGTTCACCCCAACAAACCTACATCCATTCTGAAGATCTCCTCACAAAAGTCCACTATCTATTTTTGGAAAACCAACTAAGGTAGAGTTGCCTCTCTCCTTATCAAGTAATGGGAAAACCTTACACCTATCCCTTTGTCTTTCAAGATTAGAAGGATGCCACTCCCCCTTCCAAAATATAAAGAAATTCTTTCAACATAAATCTAACACAAGGTCTCAACAAAAAATGGACTCTCAAGTTAAAACACAAAAATTTAAAGGCATGATGGATGAAAAAGAATAATTTAAATAGAAATTCAACCTTATCGGCATGTGATCTTCAAGGGAAAATAGAAGGGAAGAATTCTCCTCACTTTTCTCCTAAGTAAAATACTATTTCCTAAGCTTTCACACATTTAAGTTAACTAATTAGTCTCCTAAAAGGTGTGTTTGTGTGTGTAGGGGGGGAGGGGGTATTTATATGGAGAAAATTTAATTAAAAAATTAAAATAGTTTTATCACTTTAATAAATTGATCCAATCTTATTGAACTATCCAATATCATACTATACAATCAGTTCATTTTTCTAGGATTAAAGACTTTAGATGATACAATCATCTAACAACAATCACTATTCATATTGTATGACCAAGGATCACACTATACAAACATTATGAACTAAAAATTTGGCGCTCTTTTTGTCCAGCTTACATGATATCATTGTGCAATATGAACATATTAAGGAAAATTTCTTCTGGCCAAGCCCCATAAATTTTTGAATAAACTCAAGTAATTACTAAATAAGTTTGAACTAAAAATTTGGCTCTCTTTTTGTTCAACTTACATGATATCATTGTGCAATATGAACATATTAAGGAAAATTTCTTCTAGCCAAGCCCCATAAATTTTTGAATAAATTCAAGTAATTAGTAAAAAAGTTTGTACTGTATAATTCAACATTATACTACATAAATTATTAAATTAGGTAAAATTATAATTAATATACTTAATTTTGGAAGCAAAAAATAGCTAACAAAAATGTATAATCATATAGTTTGATCATGTATCATATAGTATGATTACTTTAATTTTATAATTATAGTATTAACTGACTTAATTATGATGTTTGAAATTAATTAACAAATATGGACAATCATCCAATGCGATAGGAATAGTTCCACTCTCCATCTTAAAAAACTAGACTTTTATCTCTATACATCAGCAATATACTTGTGTTATCCATGGATCAAGATTGCATTTCATTCTATTGAGTATCTCTCCATTTCATCTTTGGTAGAGCATACTCAACATCTATAAAATAAATTGTAGATTCTCTTTATTTATTAAAATCAAATAGATGGGTCCTATAATTTGCATATTTTCAAATATCAAAGTAAATATTTTTCTTAAAAACACTAGCCATAATAATGATGGCTAAATTCTCCTAACGTGTCAAAAGATTTTTGACTTTATTATGTTAATTAATGTCTATTGTAACTTTCATAACTTTCTTACTTAAAAATAAAAAAATGGTTGGATAACTCATTTTCGTTGCTAATTCTGGAATCAACTTTTTTGTTGATAGTGATAGACTGCCTGATGGCTCTATCATCAAATTTACAACTAGTTTTGAAGACTTAAATATCATTACTAATAGAGTGACCCTTACTCCTGTTAGCGATGCCAATGCTGAAGACAAAAGGCCCATCTTGGAGTTCTCTAAGTGTCAGGTAGTGCCCTTGCTATTAGCAAAGTGGTAGCTATAGAAGCCATTAAGAGGGTCCAGGAAGGTCCTTTATTGAAGAAAATCAAACGGCCTACTAAAATGACACCTGTTATTTTCTATCCCAGCACTTTCAAAATAGGTTCCACTTTTGAGTCCACCAATGGCCAAGAGTCATAAGAAAAATATAAGTATGAGGCTTATGAGGAAGGCCCTTAAGGAAAGGAAGTAGAATGAGATGCTATATATTGAACAAGCTTGGACAAGGGAGGGGTATACCCTTCCGAATACTTCTCCTTTTCTAGGAGGCAGTAGATTTCCTCCTCTTTCTGCAGCCCATGGAGAGGAAAATAAATCTAGAATTTTGAGTTCTCTACCTCATCCCTTTGCTTATGAAAATAAGAACAATTTTAGACTAGTGAATAAGAAACTCATGACAGACTATAATAGGTCCTTCGTAGAACCTCTGTGTCCTTACTATACTAAAGATGAGCTACTTAGGGTTATGAAGGGATAAGTCTTTAAAGAACTTGAGAGAGAAATCTTAGGAAATGATATGACTACCAAAAATAATGGAAAAGGAAAGGTAGTATTTCAAGATAGGAGAAGGCCCTATCCACCCATGTTTGTTATATCATACCAGTATCATTACTTGGGGAAGTCACTAACTTGACAAAAAGGTGAGTCAACTAATGTTGGAAAAGATAGGTTTGTCCCTTAGAAAGGGACCATGAGAGTTTATGTGAGAAACACCCATTGGCCATTGAGCTAGAGGTACACCTTTCATCATAACCAAAGAGGTCATCAATTGTTAGGCTTGTTAGAGATAGGCCTTGATCATTCTTCTCTAGGCTCCAAACTGAGAGCCTATCATCATCATCTTCCAAAGAAGAGATAGAGCCTCTTCATCTATCTTCTTATTGTAGAGAAGTTTCAAATGATAAACAACTTGGTTTGGGATCCACTCTTACCAAAGAGGAAATCCCTATCATTCAAGAAAGTCATAAGGAAGAGACATCCAAACCAAAACATGTGAGTGTAGAAATTAATGATGAAACCTAAAGCTATCCTTGACAGTAATGGTGTTCCAATTCATCTAATAAAAGAAAAAAAATGGAAACTATCATGAGGGTGGATGAAGAAAAAGAGAAAAAAAAATAGAAATCAATGGAATATTGACTTAGATTAGGATGACCTATTAGATGATGAGTCAAAGCTACTTGTAGCATATGTTCTTATGGTAGACACAAGAGCATCTAAGAAAGAGCAAGAAGAAACTTAAGATATTACAAAAGAGGGTCATATGCATGATCTGGCTCAACAGTTAATCCTTTAATTGCAGAAGAAGAATGATTGAATTTTAAGGATGAAAAAGAAGACGGAGGAGATGATCACTACAATACAATCACTCTAAAGTTTCATTCTCATCTCTTCCCAGCCTCATTTCTTAGAACAACAAGAGGATTCTCATCCAACATATGAGAAGAAGTTTGGTTTAGGAGATATCAACCAAGAGTATAAAATAATGGATAATGCATCACTTAAATCTGAATTAAAGTCTCTAGTGGAATAATAGGTGAAATAGGTGTTCACACAGTCTCGAGGTACAACTCTAATTCTAAAAGGTAAACATTACCCTGAGGAATATGATTCTAAACCCTATATGAAGGGATTTGTGCTCTCTAGTTTTAAAGTTTTTGATGGGACAGGCTATCCTAAACAACATTTAGTACTTTGGGGCAAGTTGTTGTAATACTCAGGGAAGCAATTTTTAGATAATTTGTTAGTATTTTGATCAAGGTTTCCTTTGATTAGTATGTAGAAATACCAAATGGTTTAGTGCATGCATTCACTAAACTTAAAAATTTATTTGTAAAATGATTCACTAGTACATAGCATCATATTACTAAAGGTGTCTAGTCATCAAAAAATAAAAATCAGGTTAATTGATTGTAGATTATAATTTGAGATGGAGGATTCTCAAGCTCAAGTGCGAGTTTCAGCTACAAGAGCAACATTCTATGGAAATCCTTCTCTAGAATATTCATGGTCTTGTTGCCTTTCTACTAAAAAGCTTTACTATTATAACATTTCAAAAGTTATTAAGTAAAGCATCTAGCCTTCAAAAAGAAGCTCCTAAGATGTCATTCCTAAGAGATCAATCTATTGCAAAAACTTAAAAAGGTGTTAGAAAAGAAGGTAGACACTATCTCTATAGTGGACAAAGGAAAATCTCCATTTAGGTCCAAGTGGAGCAACCTCCACCTTATAAGCCACAACAACAATAGTTACCACCACCCAAGAAAACCCTTGGAAGCCTTTTAGTGAAAGAATGAACTAGACTTATTCTTTCAAGAGAGAGGCTATGAGAAAAATATTTAAAAATTTAAAGAGGAAGCTAGATTTTGTGTTGCCTAATCCAAAAAGGCTAGAAGAAGCAAACAAGATCAATGACCAAAATTATCATCCATATCATTAGATGCTAGGTCATACCATTGATGATTGTTTTACTTTTAAGGATTGGCTTAAAAAAACTACAAGCGAGGATTGGTGATTATCCCTAAAGAATACCTTGTTGACTCTAGACAAAGGTCTATTAAGGTAATCACGGGTAAATCTTCTACCTCTTCCAATATATCTCTTCCAAATGATTTGGATATAGGTTTCTCCCATTCTTTTAAAAGTATTTGATGAAAATGTTTAAAAATTGCATGCATGATCATTTGAAGACCCGAAGGAAGATCATCCAAGTTAATCCACTGACATTAGAAGTAATTCCTCCTCGACCTCATTCAGCACCATCATATGCCCAGATGTTTGAAGAGAGTAATAAGAGAGGAATAACTATTATATTAGAGAAAGTTTTGTATAATAAAATGGAGAGGCTAGGCCCTACGTCCCATTATCTCTATGTACTTATTTCAAAAATACGAATAAAAGTCTACCTCAATAGGAATTTCATATATTTTTACCATCTCTGATGATTGTGTTATGAATGAAGAAGAAAAGAAAGAAAATATAAATGAACATTTTATAATGATTGTGATATACATTATGAATCAGGGTCAAAAAATGATAGTTCTATGATTGATTTGCAAGAAAATCCTATTAATATAGAAATAAAATTCTCAGATTCTGACCAATCTTTAGAAAAGAACATCAGTGACAAGAGACAGGTTGACATGACCCCTGCTTCTGATTTAGAAGATATTATTAAAGGCAATCTCAGTAATGGGAAGGTCCTACCACCTAGCTTACTTTTTTCTAAGGACGAAGGTAAATAGCTTGACATGACCACCTGCTTCTGATTTTGGATTCAATCACTCTATTATTACAAATAGATGGATTGAAAAGTAATGCAAAATTTTATATTATTGATTTAGAGACATCTTTTAATGCTCTATTAGGTAGGCCATGGATACATGAATACAAAATGGTTCTTTCATCACTCCACAAAGTATTGTTGTCCTTACTTTTGGAGTGAGGACTCATCCTTCTCGTCTTAGACTTAAGAACCATCTAGGAACTTGGATTTTCCTAGTCATATGACAGTTTTAGTAATTAAGGGAACACCAAACCCAAGCATAGAGAATTAGGAAGGCATACCCTAAGCTTAAGTTATACCCTAGGGCAAATAGGTCTTACCTATCCTATGGCCTAAACCAAAACCCATGCTTGTCCACTCATCCAAAACCAACCTCAAGCCAACACAACCACCCTAAATTGGATTTTGTTTTCTATCCAAGCTTCAAGCCAAATTAACTTAACCCTTAATCTAAATCAATTCCACAATCATCCTTTTGATCCAACCCAAAGCCCATTCAAGTAAGCCAAATCAAATTGATTTTCACGAACGCACTCTAACCATTCAATACTCTATTCCAAACCCTCAATGATTACCATCAAATTAATTGAACAAAATGAATTAAATTACCCAAGTTAGACCATTTGACCCGAAAGGTCCAAATGAGCCAAAACCCAATAAAACCCACACTAATTTCAATCAAGGCCATAAATCAACCCTAAATCCTTCATTGAACTCTTCTCAACACTCAAGTCAATCCAACTCAACCCAATCAACTCATTTGGTCCACTTGACTCAAAGTGGCCTATATGGCCAAATTGATTCAAACTTTAATCTAACCTAAATTCGATTGAATCAACACATCCAATATCCTCTATGATGATTATTAATCATCCTTGATTATCTAATTGCAATCAATTGTGTCAAACCAAGTCAATTTGATCACTTGATCCAAGTTGACCCAATTAACCCATATGGATCAAAATGAACCAAATCTCATTCCAACCTCAATTGATTGAAATCAATGGATCTCATCAATCATAAATTGAGTATTGAACATTGACTCAACCACCAATTAGTTCAAACTAAGCCAATTTGGCCAATTGACCCAAGTTGACCCAATTTGACCTAAAGGGCCAAATTGAGTCAAATCAAATCATAAAACTAATTAATTGAAACCAATGCCTCTAATCAATCACAAGTTTTTTATTAGACATGACCCAACCTTGAATTGAACCCAATTTGGTCAACCTAACCAAATTGACCCCTTTAGCCCAAATTGACCTAAAGGGTCAAATTGAATCAAATCATTCCCAAATCAAAATTAATTCAAAACACCACCTACAATCATTCCCAAATGATCAATTGAACCAAAACCAACCCTCCACCCAAGCCAATTTGGCCAATTTGATCAAATTGATCAACTTAGACCATTTCACCCATATGAGTCAAAATCAAATCCACTCCAAATTAACCCAAACCAATTGCACTAATACATTCCAAATCATCATTTGAGCAAACCCAAACCCTTGGTTTAACCCAATTTGACCAATTGGTCAACCTAACCCTATTGAATCCCATTTGACCAATATGGGTCAAATTGAGCCAAATCCATTCAAACTAAGCCCAAACCCAACCAAACTTGGCATCACTCATCCTTGGGTCACCATGGGTTAGCCCAAGTAGACCCAACCCATAGTGAAACTAGTTTGGGTCAAAACCCTTGAACCAACCCACCCAAATGGGATAAAATCACCATTTAGATGGTCTCACCTGCTCCCCAAGCCATGGCAGCCACCTTTGGACATTGAAATCACTAACCCAACCTGACCCAAGGCTTTTGGGTTCAGCCTTGGGTCATGTGAGGGTGAACTCACCTAAGGCACCCCATTGGTTCACTTAGAGGTAGAGGTACACCCCACGTTAGCCCATGCCACTGCCTCAACTTCTCTAGCTCCTCCACCTCAGGAGTCCACTGTCATCTCTGGCCACCTACCTCGGCCAAACAACTGCCAAAGTTTGAGCCAATCTCAGCCCTTAGTTCACGTGGGGAGGAGAGTATACTCTTCCCCATCCATTCAAACTTTACATAGAGCTTTCTCTATGTATTTAGAGCAATCCCAAAGCTTTTCTCAATCCACTCATGCTCTCCATCGCCGGTGAGACCAACTCCCATTTGAAATCGAGAGCCCCATCAGTCCAACCTCACCTAAACTCCACCAAACTCAAATTAACTCTTCCCACACCTTCCCCTAGCTCCTGCAAGTCAAAATGAATTCATCCCCAATTGATTTGATCACCGAAAGGCACTCCAAGACCAACTTCGGTGAGCTTAGCAAAGGTGTTTGGTCCACAGAGGCATCAACAGGGAGGCAGCTTGAGATCTTCTCAAGAGGGCTTAATCTCTTCATGACGAAGCTACCTTAGTCGAAGGACCACCGACCACTAGCTCTAGCATAGTAAAACTCTAGCAAACTAAAAAATACCCTAGGTGTTGGTCTTTTATGAAGAAAGTGTGATTGCATGGAATTTTTACTGTAGGATCTCCTTAGATCTCCTTCCCACACATTTTGGATTTGATCTTGACATTCTACGAGCTCCAATGAGCTCAGATCAAGCAGTGAAAGGTTCACGATGTCCGTCTTCCAGCACTCAAGGGATGATGGATCATCGGTCATCTAATCCATGTGATTAGAATGGATGGCTATGACTTAATATGCTACATTTTTCAATTTAATCAAATAGGAACGACAGGATTAATCTCCGCTATTCAATCCAAGATCAGATGTCGAGGATGAAACTATGTCTGTCGTAGCTGACTAAGTTGTCATGTTGATCATTTTAAATGGTTTATCCCATGGTGCCATGTGGAAAGTGCCGCCATGTCAGCTCCCGCACGGCGCTGATGGTTTAGGGTATTAATTAGGTAATTAAAATGTAATTAAATGGTCAGAACTTTAAAATTTCATAACTAATTGTAGAAAACTTCAAAAAATATGAGTAAACCCATTTTTGAAAGGCTAAGCAGAAGAGAATTTAATAAAAATAAAATATCTAATGTTTGATCAATGAATAATGCTTAATTAAGGTTTAAAGTCAAGGCTAATTATTCTAATTAAGGTTTTATTACTTGGCCAATTGATCCCAATTTCGGTGGGTTAACCCCATGGGATGTCCTCTGCCACCTATAATTTTCTTGGAATTTATTGGTTATGTGATTTGAAGAATTTGAAATTCT
Source organism: Cymbidium sinense (assembly GCA_021442155.1). NCBI lineage: Eukaryota > Viridiplantae > Streptophyta > Magnoliopsida > Asparagales > Orchidaceae > Cymbidium > Cymbidium sinense. The sequence continues at coordinate 27,040,614 of CM038228.1, read as the reverse complement.
AATTCTAATCACCCTCCTTAATAATTGTAATAATTATTAAAATTGGTAAATAATAAAAATTAAATCATTAATGATGATTAACCAATATTAATAATGGGAATAATGAAGGAAAATAATTAAGACCTCTTTCTTAGTTATTTTCCTAAATATATTTCCATAGGAGAGTTAATTAATTCATGGCTTAATTAGTGAGTAATTAGGAAATTGATGATATAATAAAAATCAAATTCAAATGACAATTAGATTCAAACTGTATTCATTGGTTCCTCTTTATGTGTTTAATAACATAAAGAATATTAAAGAATTTATGGTTAACCCATCAGTGTGGGAACACCATAAGAGTACTTAATTTAGATTCTTCCTTAATTTAATTAACTCTTAAACATGAGCCTAATTGCATTAGGTCCCTTTAGGAGCACTGTAAATTTTAATCTCTCATTAGCATATCATTATATGCTCATGATTAAATAGTTAATTAATGTAAGGATACTTAAGAAATGGAAAATTAAATTAATTTCTTAATGGTTTCAACTTAATCAATCCATAAAATTTACTTAATTATTTTTCCTTAAACACATTAAGTCACTAATGTGGGGTGGGGCAAAACAACAAATATCATCTCTCCTCTTTAAGTTCTAATAATTTAAATCCTAAATTAGACTTCATAAATAACTTTCATTAATTTTAAAGGATATTATTTGACTTGATTATCCTTCAAAATTAATGTGATTGAATGTATCATGTGATAATGTTTAATTATTCCTTGTCAATCACTATAAAATTGTATGTCATTTGTATCATGAACTCATGTTTTTCAAATAAAAGAATCAAATGAATATATTTATGTATAAGTTACATGTGTAGAATTAATCCTATTATATGGCATGATTATTATCACTAATAAATCTCAAATTATTTTAAAATTATAAATTAATGATGAAGATTTAAATTGACGTTGGCTATAAATATTATATGTGATTTATATTTGCTTATTGTTTAAACATGTTAAAGGATTGTTCTATTTTTATAATTCATGTGAATGTTTACATGTGTTTAGATGCTAATAAGTATATAATCTGGACATCCCGGGAATACGAGGCTTTAAGTAGCCCTAAGAAGGTCTTAGATTACCTCACTTCCTTGGTTTAATAATGGCACGTACTTACTTAATTTCATTCATATGTCTATATATGCTAGAATTTGGATAGAAGTTTACTTTAAAGGAGTAAATAAATTGCTAATATACAATCTTTGCATGATTTCAATTTTATGTCTATATGTATACATTTATATGTATTTAAGATGCAAGTATATAGTCTATACATCTCAGGAATATGAGCCTTTAAGTAGCCCCAAGGAGGTCTTAGATGCCTTTCATGTTTGAATAGGATTCTTTATGATTGACCCAAATTTAAGATCAATAAAATATTTGATAAATTATTCACTAAAAGAAACCAAATTATAACAACATGCATTAGAAAATAACATAGGATAGGGATGAATGGGGTTAAACCCCTTTCTCTCTTTATAATAATTAGATATTCAGTATGTATTGAGTAAATAGAAGAAAATATAAATTAAAATTTACCAATTCTCTTAATAACTTCAAATTAAACCACCCTTCATGTTTAACTTAAACAACTCCAAGCTTAGATGATCATAATCCTAAAGCCTAGTAAAACATACCACACTGAATCTTAGCACACATATTAGAATAATAAGTCACCGATTCTAGCTCTAAGTTAGGATGGTGCATGTTGAGATGTTGCATTTTGTTTTGTGATGTAATGTTTTAGACTATATTTTAGGATTATTTATACGTAGACTGGATGTTAGGCTGCTATTAGTGTAATGATATTTTTTATAGTGGATTATGCTAAAGGGGCTACTAAAATAATAAGTGAATATAAATATTTTTTCTTCTAGGTTGCTTGTGCCCCCCAAGCATAATCCATATTAGGATAGGTGGGTTTGGTTACCCATGTGTAGGGTGTTAAGTCTGAACTTATAAAATATAAATGTTTGGTTTGAATGGTTGTTTAGCTAATATTTATTTTACAAAAGTAGTTAGATTTCATTTTTTATAAACATGTAATTTTGCAATAAGAATTAGGCTTAATGCTATGGGGTTTAGGATGAGCAGGCTAAAAGGCAAAGTCATGGAAGGCCCAGTGAAGCCTGGAGAAAAATTAAACCAAAGGAAGAAGAAGAAGGAAAAAGAAAAAATGATGACCCCCACAACATGCATTCAATTATAATTGTAATATTCTTTTATAATTCAGGTTGTATAATGGTAGAGCTTGGCTACCCAACTTTTTTTATTTTCTAGGTCATACCGGCCTTTTATTCTTTTATGAAAATCCATGAATGTTTCATTGTCATGTTTACTTTATGAAATAGAAATGACATATTTTTTCATAAGTTTCTTAAGCTTGATGATTGATTGTGTGGCCTAGATGTGGTAGGCTCTTTAGAACAAAACTAATTTTTCTACCCTCACTAATAACTCATAACTAAGATAATTAAAAGATTTTAGCTGAATCTTGAATGTTCTAACATCTTATTTCACTCTTGAATAGGGAGGGTCTCCACTCTTGCACGATAGGGAATGATTGACCTGTGAGGGCATCCCTTGTAGTGGAGAACACCTCCCACTGATTTAGCCAATAATATAATTTCATCATGCATTTAGGTATAGTTGTCTTAAGCCTCTATCCAAATGAAGGTGTCAAAAATGATATAAAAATTTGTAGAATTTTGCATTTAGCCTAAGTCATCTCTTCATACTAGTCATGATCTAGCCTCTTAGGGGTGAGTTTAAGACTCTAGTCACTTTCTTAATTAAATAATAGTCTAGTGATCTTGCACTTACATAAGACCAGCCTACATAATTTTGAAGCATAGGAGGTGTTAGCTGGCGGCCACTCCAAGCGGTTGTAAGTCTAGAAGAGTCAGGATGGGTTTATCCTCTATTGTGGAGATAAACCATTATGTCCTATTTTCCAATTAGACTTAGGTCATGCTTTTAACTTGTGCTAAAGCAACCTAGATTTATAATCCAAGGTTGCTTGTTTCCTTTTGGCTACGAGTATAAGTCCTCACTTCTTAAGCATTTCCATAATTTTGTGTTGATGGATTGTGAGCCCTAGCACTCTAACAAAATTTCAACTCAAACTAAAATAAACTCTCTCTTTTAAATGTATAAAGCCTCACTATAGAGTAGACTGGAGTGCTCACTAGGCTTCCTAGTATCACGAGTGCTCCCTACTCATCTTCCTTTAGAATTTGAAAATAATTCTTCCAAATTGAACTTTCCCACTTGATTTTCAAAAATACCTAATTCTTTGATAGACTAACCTTGAAATCTTTGGAGATAATTATTGATTATTTTAATCGAGGGTTTTTTGGGATATTCCCATTTTCTAAGATGTAATTTACTATGGAAGCTTGCTTCCATAAGGAACTAAAGAATCGGCATAAAATAAACTCAACTTCACTTTTCCATGTAAAGTAGGGGAAAGATCTCAAATATAAACGAAGATCCATCTGGCTTAAGAGTCCTTATTAGGTAATTAGGTTTATTATAGGGTGATGTTTCCATCTTTCAAGATAGTACATCATACTTTAATGGTGTACTTGATCACTTCAATAAGTACCCCTTAATATCTATGTGGTGTCCATAATGACTATGAATTAAAACACCATAAGTACTAAGTACACAAAGGATGGAGCGAAATATACTATAAAAGATGATATACAATCTTTTTTATTTTTGAAATTGAGCTCTATGAAAATGCTTCTTATTACATGCCTAAAAGGCAAATGTCTGATTCAATAAAATCTAGAATTATTAAGGCATCCAAAAAAAATAAAAGAGGATGTTAAAAAATGAAAAAGAAGAAAAGAAAAAAAGGAGAAAAAAGATAAGGAAAAAAAGAAAGAGAACCTCTTATAATATAGATTGATTTGGAATCTAACTCTGATGAAGATTCCAATCAAAAGGTTGCCTTAATAAAGTTTGAGATCTCATTAAAATCAGATAGTGATGAAGAGCAAACTGGAGCATCTAAAGATAAACCTAAGTTATCTACTAATGAAAATTTAAAAAGGTATGTGGATACTTTGACTTTGCTCCTTTGTCTTAGCATAAAATTGCATAGTTATAAGTCAAAATAGCCCCTAACCTTGCAAGAGAGGTTGGGAAGTTATCAAAATTTTATTTTTTATCCTTAATCTTTAAGCTCAAAAGTAGATGTAAAGCATGAAGATTCATATTTTAATTAAATAATAGAAATTCATTTTGCTTGATATCCTAATTGTGTTAAGAATGTAGTGAAAAATGGTTTGATTCCTTATACTTGGCCCATGGGTATAACCTAATCTATATAAAATTCATGGGATACTAAATATAAAAAAAATTAAAATATAAGGCTAGTATTAGCTTTGGTACCATTGGACCTTTGAATAATGATGAACATTATTTAATGATAAATAATCATATGGAGTCTGATCAACTTTTTGAGAGTTCATCCAATCGTTTGGAAGAATTCTATCTAGAAACATTAGATAATCAGATGATTCTTCCTTTGGAAGAATTCTATCTAGAAACATTACATAATTCAAATAATTATTTAATTCAAAATACACTCCAAAAACTTGAAGAAGAAATAAAATCTATCATTGTTGAACTAAAGGAGATCAACTTAAGAACTGAGGAAGACTCAGGACAACCTTTCATTAGTTCGCTATTGGGTCAAGAAGATTTTGATGAGTTGATTAATTTATTTATTTTTAAATAAATATTATTTTGCATGAACTTATGATGAAACTAGATGTAATTCTAGTAAAATAAGTTCCTCAATGCATGCATCCAAAGATTGAACAATAAATAATTGTTGAAGTAAAGAAATTAATTAAGGCTAGTTTTATATGAGAAGAAAGGTACCCTTCTTGGTTAGCAATTATTGTCCCAGTAAAAAAAAATGATTGAATATGCATATGTGTTTATTTTAGAAACTTAAATAAGGTTTGCATCAAAGATGAGTTCCCATTATTGATATCAAAACTTATGGTGGATATAGCTTCATCACCTAAAATTTTCTCATTTATGGATGGGTCGTCTAGGTATAACTAGATAAAAATGGACCTTAAAGATGAGAAACATATGACATTCATAACCTCAATTAGGATATTTTATTACACGATCATGTCATTTGGTCTTAAAAATGTCAAGTCTATTTACCAAAGAGCGATGACTAGAATATTTGATGATATGATTTTTAACCAAATCGAATGTTACATTGAAATTATAACCATTATAATTAAAGATAAAGAAAATCATTTATTTGGCATGTAGATTATTTTTGAATGGTTGCACCATTATAACCTAAAAATAAATCATTTTAAGTGTGTGTTTGGTGTAACTTCAAAAATAATTTTAGGATTTGTAGTGAGGCACTGTGGAATAAAAATCAATTATGAAAAAAATTAAAGCTATCATAGAAATGCCAACGCCAAGAATTCTTATGTAATTAAATTCATCCTAGAGTAGGCTTGCATACCTAAAGAAATTTATATGAAATTTATTTGGAAGATGCCAACCATTTGTTGTATTAAAAAAGAAGGATTTTATTTGGGATGAAAACGTTAGAGTGCATTTGAGAGTTTAAAATAATATTTATTGAATCCACCAATTTTGGTAGCCCCAATCCAAAGGAAGCCATTAATTATATATACTACAACTTTAAATGAATCTTTTGGAGTTTTATTAGCTTAAGTTAATAAATAAGGCAAAGAAAATGCCCTCTATTATCTAAGCCACAGACTCATTCCAATAGAGATGAATTATCTGCCCATTAAAAAGCATTATTTGGCTTTAATTTTTGCTACCCAAAAATTAAGGCATTATATGCTTTCACTTCAAGTAAATATGATTTCAAGTGTAAATCCTTTGTAATATTTTATGAACCACTCGACGTTGTCTAATGTCTAGGTCGTTGGTCTATGATTGTATTGCAATTCAAAATTACATTTATCCATCTTCATTTTGTAAAAGGTCAAGTTGTAGTTGACTTCTTAGTATCACATTATCTCCCTAAAGGTTCTCCTTTAAATGATGATCTCTCTTATGAGTAGATCCTGAATTTGAAGGAAAAAATAATGTCACCTAGGAGCTATATTTTGATGGTGTAGCATCTTCAAAGACTTAAATTCTTCTATCTCACAGAAGGTAGGGATTGTATTAATCTTTATAAGTCTAGAAAAAGAATGATGTAATATTCCTACCATTTATTTGAACCCTGTATAAATAATGAAGTTGAATATGATGCTTTTATAATTGATTTAGAGTTAACAATCCTTATGGATATTTAAAAAAAATCTTTATAGATTCAAAACTAGTTATTAACCAAGTGAGTGGAATCTATAAGATTTTACACCCAAAACTATTCAATTATTATCAATATACAATGAAATAGCTTGAATAGATTCCTTTTGTGACTCTATGTAGGATATCACACATAGATAATGCCATAGGCCCATAGCTAATGCTTTGGCTAAGCTTACAAAAGGAATTGTTTGCCCAGAAAAAGAATCTATATTTATATATGTTCAAAACCAACAAATCTTATCTTTTATAGATTTAAATTATATGAACAAAAAAGTATAAATGTAAAGGATAAACACTCTTACTAAAGGGCAAGAAGAATATGACTAGAGATAGCCATTCATTAACTATTTAAGAGATGGGAGGCTCCCAGACAACAAGTCACTATCAAATCAGATCAAGAAGCATACATTTTCTTATTCATTAATTAATAGTGCATTGCTGCCAATCATTTCATACAATGTGGTTGTGTTACTTAGATAAACAAGTCCATAAGATTGTGATTGAAATATATTATAGATTATATGGTGCTCACCAATCTGGGCCTAAAATAAAATTAAATATTAAAATACTTGGGTGTTATTATCCTTTGATGTTGGATGACTGCAAAGAAATTGAACATTATTTCCATCAATGCTAAGTACATTGTGTGGTCTTATATCAACCACCTAATAAATTATATTAATGATTGCCTCTTGGCCTTTTAAGAGTTGGGGTACTAGCATCACAAGGCTTATTGAACTGCCTTCATCAAAAGGGTATCATTTATATATTGGTTGCAACTAACTACTTTTCTAACTATGTTGAAGTGATTCCATTAAGAGAGGTTAAAGTGTACCATGTACTTAAATTCTTTCAGGAAAATATCATATATTGATTTGACATTCCTTGTTGAAACATATTAAATAATGGCTCAGTATTTAAATCCATTAAAATAAACCATTTTGTTGATAAACATAACATAAATTGGAGATATTTGACCATATCTAAGGGCAAATAGATTTTTCAAAGCTTTTAATAAAACACTTGTTCAAATTTTGCAAAAAGTTCTTCATGAAAATAAATATCAGTGGCATGAAAACTTGGTTGAAGCCTTATGGGCCTACCAACCACATATAAGACATAAACTCAATCTGCACTATATGTTGTGGTTTATGGAAATGAAGTTATTCTTTCATTAGAAGTACAACTACCTTCTTAGAGGATCGTAGTTGAGAACCACATTACAACAGATTATAATCATAAACTTCAACCGAAAGAACTTGAAAGTTATGAAGGAAGATGCCTAAGAGCCCTTCAAGACCTTAAACTTTACCAATCACGTATGGTTCAAGCTCATGATAAATTGGTCTATCCTAGAACTTTTAGGTAGGAGACTTGGTTTTAGCTCTTAGAAAGCCAATTTTAGCTCATTACAAGATAGACAACAAATTGGAGCCAATATGGGAAGGATCGTTCTTTGTGGAGAAAGTCTATGAAGGAGGTTTTTATTAGTTGATAAATAATGGTGAACATCTAATGCCATCTATTAATGGACAATACATAAAAAAGTATTATGTATAATTTGTATTCCAATTATAAAGATAATCAATAATTCCATGTTTGCTAATTTTTTATTTCTATAATTTATTTGGGTCCGGGGATTGAATTTTTCTAAAACAAATAAATTTATTTTAATCTCAATTTTGTTTACAATATTGCTTTGCATAATAAGTAACTTAAATTAATTCCTTCAATGTATCTTTCAAATCTTTTGGAAATGGATTTAAACTGCTAAAGGTCCCATTTCAATAGAATATCTAGGTTAGGATTACGTCACCAAGACACTTTTTCTACAAGTCAAAATTTGAAGAATATGATTAAGTCATCAAGACTCTGTTTCCTTACTTCAGCTATTTATGTTGGAATTAAGCTACTGAAGGCCCTTGCTTATTAGCTAACTTGTAAAATATTGGGATTTATGTCCATATGACATCTTTCTAGTTCAAAATAAAAGAAATTTAGGGATGAAAATAAGCCACTCTAAGGCCCTATTGCTATAGACTATTTATGTTAAGAACTAAGCCCATGTGACCCCTATCTATTTGTCAAAAGCTCTATGATTAGGAACTAAGCCATTGAAGACCCCTTTCCTTAGTCTAGTTATTTAGGTTGGAATTAATTCATTGAATTCCATTCCTAATAACTAACTAGACAAGAGTAAGTCCTTTCATGGCATCATTTTCTAGTTAAAATCCATGTAGTTTGGCTTGGAATAAGTCCCATAGTGGCATCCTCTCTAATCTCACTAGAAATATATGAGTCCTCGTGCCTTCTTCTTAGGTTATCCATTGAAAACTAATAGAAACTAAACTTTATTATAATTGGAATAAGAATAAGTCCCTCAGAGGCATCTTTCTGGCTATCATAACTATGTTAGGATTAGATTCCTTGGTGAGTCTTTTCCTAATAACATTTTTATTCTTCTTAGAAACTAATAAATCTATATTCTTCTGAGAATGATTATATTTAAGGTAAAATAACTTAGGGCAGATTTATGCATATCTTTCACAATCAAATTCAAAATAAAATTTAGAATTAAAACCAAAAATTGAATTCATATCTCAAACAAAATTGAAACTCTTTCAAGCTTATGCTTGTAGTTCTTATAGGATTTGATGATTAGTTTAATCAACACCAATATGTGTGGTGTACTCTAGTTAGTCCACCACACATATTCGGTGTCCATTTATTGATCTCATTTTTGGTGGTTGGCATCATCTTCAATCCTAGTAATTAAAACATTTAATCTTATATTAGGAGTTTCCTAATTAAGCACTTTGGACACTAAATTTAGTGACTGAGTGTGTAAATAAATCAAAATCAAAGAATAAATCAAATATAGATATAAAATTAATAATTAAAAATTAAATTTGTAATCAAAACTAAATTTAAAATTAAATTAAATTTAATGCCCTAAAATGAAGGACTAGATTTTCCTAGTCAATCCTTCTAGGACTTATCCTAGCCTAATTAGATTAAGTGAACCCAATCAAACCTCAAACTTCAATAGAAATCTAAGTCAAACACATTTGAATTAAAAATTTAATCCAATTTAGCTTAGATTGAAGTAGTTGGGATAGTTGACCTAATTGACCTATTTAAGCTCAAAATCACCTAAGTCCTATAAAATTTAAATATAATCAAAAAAATTAAAATCAAATCAAATAAAAAGCATAGAATCAATGCATAAATGTAAATGAACCTAAGAATAAATCCATATGAAGTTCAAGGTGGGAAATAAGATTATTTGACCTAGGATTAGCCCAAGTGGGCCCCACCAAATTAAAAGTCATATCACCAAAATATAACCAAATTGAATCATCCTTAAGGGGAAAAATCATAATTAAACATAATTATACTCTTCTTTGAGTTTAATTTGATCAATTTGGTTATTTAACATTAATGAACCCACCTTCACTCATTAAGCCTAAATTGAGAGTCAAAATAACTAAATCAAGCCAATTAGAATTAATTACTCTAAACCATGTTAACCATTTAATCAAATACGATTAGAGTCTAAATACACTTTAATTGAATCAAATTGGCTATTTTACTCAATTAAATCCAACTTAACCCATTTATTTCGAAATGGGTCAATTTGGGTGAACATTAAAATTCAATTCCATTTTATTAAAAATCAATTGATCACATAAATATTTTAAATTATCATTTGAACATAAATACAAATTATACAATCACTAATTAGGCTAGGAAACCAAATTAAACTTGTTTTTAAAAAATGGGCTAAAGTTAGCCTAAGCTACATTAATCTTGAATATGGTGTAGACCAATTAATCCATAAATCCCATAATGAACAATCAATAATAGTTTAAACCTAAATCTAAGTCTATTTAAGAAATTGAGAAGGCTTAACTCAACTTAATGCAAACACAAATGAACTTAAATTAAAATGTTCATCTCTAACTAAATTCAATTGAGCTTGAACCCAACTCAAACCCACCTTAGATTGACTTAGGCAGTTAATTAGTAGCCCAAAGGCTAATTCAAATAGTGCCATAAGGTGATGAGGTGGTAATGAGGGTTGATGTGTAGTGATGAGAAGAGAAGAAACAAAATGCATGAGAAGTCAAACTTTTATTCTCCTTCCATTCCCTCTCCATCCCTCATCTAATTAACTTGAGTTCATCTCAAGTTAACTAACCACCTCTTCAGGCAAACATCCAAAGTTTGCAATCACCATGGCTGGTGACATCCCAAGGAGATAAAGCTCTTGGTCACCTATAAAGACAGCAAAGGAAGCCAAATTGAAAACTCTTGCTCAATCCAAAATCTTCCTCAGGTGAAGTCAAGTAGAAATGAACCTTCCCCTTTTGTGAACCTGTCTGATTGTTCCCCATACCAAGCTCCGGCGAGTGGCGGTGAATGTTCACTTCTACTTCAATTCATAGGGGGAAAGATGAGTTTCCCTTTCCAAATTCTTTCCCCAACTTCCTCAAGTATTTTCAAAACTCAAATCACCGTTGAGTCCCAACACCAACAAGGTATGGCTGACACTGGCCCTTCTTTGATTTCATGTTGGTCATTTGTGACGCAAACTTGGTCTTGGGTAAGATCAAGCCATATAGATCTCTTCTAAGTCACTGATGATAATTGTATAATTGAAATCCCACATTTTTGTTGCGTAGATCCTCAACGATTTGCCCTGAAAATTTGATGATGCTTGGTCACCACCACAGATGAGGGAGATGAAATCACAACCATCCATTTCTTTTTTTTTTTTGAACAAATGGTTGTGATCTAGCTGAACCAACTAATTTAACCCCTTAAGGAAACTATGGTTTGATTTTGGGTCATTCGATCAAAGATTGAACAATCCTGATAAAATTGCATAAATGTCATCATTTTATCGTGGGATCCACATAGATCTCGCATGCCCTAGTCACATAGCACCATGTGGAATTAACTCATTTAGATGAGAAAATCTATGTCTGGATTTATAAAATACAAAAAATTGCTAAAAACTTCAAAAATTCTTCGACATTAAAATATTCAACCAAAAAATGAAAATAAAGGCTATATGGATTCACCTTAATGAGAGGAATTCATTAAAGCTAAGATGCTCGAATTCTATTACATAATTTTAGGTTTACTTGAGTTTAACTAAAATTAGACCTTAATTAAGCCTAAAACATTAATTTGAAACTTTGCGAGATTGAAATTAAGCTTGAGAAACACCTTAGATAAGAATTTAGCGAATTAATAAATGTTAAAGCTCATATAAACCTAATGTTCAAAATGTTATAATTAAGTTATTAAATAAAATTATTTATTTATTTAATTGATCTACACTTTCAAAAATCATAATAAAGAAACTAAAAAACTAAAAATGCCAAATGAACCCTCTTTGGATTCATCTTTTAAAGAGAAATTAAAGAAAATTAAAATCCATAAATAATTCTAAATAATTTAGATATAATTTAGATCTTGGTGAAAACAAGATCTGATTAAGATGACATTTTAAGGAAATTAAACTAGCAGGAAACCTCACTTGCCATAAAAAATTTCAAAGCAAAATAACTTTTGAATTAGAAGTTATTAAATTTTTAATGTTATAGGTCAATTTTAATGAAACAATAAGTCCAAAATTTATACAATTATAAAAATTGATTAAATTAAATCAAAATATTTTTATTAACATTAGAGGACCTAAGAAAAATTTCTTAGCCCTCTAAAGTTGAGAAATCTAATTAATAATATATTTAGGGTTTAAAAGCCAAGTAAAAATATTTAGAATTAATTAAGCCCTAAGTTTTTAAATCAAAAAACTTATGATAACTCAAAGAACCGATTGGAAATCAAGATTAGTAAACCTCTGGATTTTAAATTTAAATATAAATTTATTAACCTTGAAATCATCGTAAATCTATATAATATTAAATGAAAGTTGTTAATTACCATTTAATTTAAATAATTAATCAAATTACTTAATTTAAATGACATAAGAGCTTATGATGGCTTAGATTAGGTTTGGAACTTTAAATATTTTATCTATTTAATTCATTTCAATAACTACTTGTTGAATAAACAAAATTCCACCATAACAAGTTTGATTAAATAATAAACCCTTAATCATAAAATATTTTTAAAATCAACTTAAATAATAAATTGAATAACTAAATTGATAAAGATCCAAAATCATGAAACATGAATAAGAGAAAGCAACTATAGAATGAAATTAAAAGACCTTTCAATGATGTTGAAATTGAGATTAATTTTTGAACTTTAATTTAAATAAACCAAGTTAACTAACTTAAAACACTTAACAAATATTCACAATGACTTGATATAAATTTATTTACAAATAGGTGAATGAGATTGTTCAAACCAAAATTTAAATAAAAATATGTGAAATTGAACAATCACTTTTACTTTAAATCTTAATCCACATAAAGAAGTATAAGATTTAATATAAACCTGAATCATGAAATTATATTCATCTTAAACAACATTAGAATAAATTAACCAACATAAAATGTAAATAAATTAATTGAAGTCAAACTAAAAGATCAAACCAAAATAATTGTTCATTAAATTAAAGTCAACATAAAAATCAAACAATTGAATTTAATAAATCAAATAATGAAACTCTTAATTAAAATTTAACATGAGGTCATTTTAAATTGTAATAAAAAATGGCAATTTGGTTAAGATACATTAATAAATTCAATTGAAACTTAAATGAAAGAATAAAACTTTTTAAATCTTAATAACATTTAAAATTAATTAAATAACATAAACACATAAGATTCAACATTTAAAAGTAAATAATCAAGATATATAAAACATCAACTCAAAATCTCAATACTTTCAATTCCAAAGTGTAAAGCCCAATAATATGATAGGTGAAATGCTTACTAGGCATCCAAATATTAATAACCATTTTCTAGTTATTCCTGATTTGCTTTTGAGAAGAACTCTTCCTCTTGGGAGCATTCCATTTTGAATTTCTAGATTAATAATCTTATTAAGACAAACTTTAAAATTCATAGAGATAAAGGTCAATTTCTTTAATTGATATATTCTTAAGAGGAATTACCTTCCTTCTAAGATCTAATTAACCATAGGGGATTTCCTTTATAGAGAACTATGAAACCTACAATAAATAAACCCTATTCTACTTCCCTGTAATATTGAAGACCCATTAACTTTAGGAATCTTTATTAAGTAATAAAATTCATTATAGGTAATATATTTATCTTTTGAGATAATGTATTTATCATTTAATGAGGCATTTTATTATCTAAATAAAATATTTTTAAAATCTATGTGGTGTCATAAATCTTCTCCATAGTGTATGAGAGAATTTATTTTCCTACTTTAGATAGATGAAGTAAAGTAGAGTTTATTTTAAGCTAGGTTTTGAAGTTCCTTATAAGGGAAATATCCCAAGAATACTCTTGATTAAGGTGATTGTCAAACATCTCTATGAATTTGAAAGTTTGATATCAAAGAATTGATAATTTTTGAAATCAAGTGGGAAAGCTCAAATAAGAAGAGTTCTTAACGAATCTAAAGTACAGTAAGTAGGAAGCATTCAAAATTCTAGGAAGCCTAGTGAGCACTTCAACCTATCATATGTTGGGGCATTATATTTATGATGTTGATAATTTGATTATTTAAGTTTATAATTTATTAGAAAGCTAGGACTTATTTTCTGACACAAGAGTAGAAAAATGCCTAAAAGGTGAGGATTTATGCCCATAGAAAAAGAGAAAAGGGTAGCATCTAAATACTCTTTCACAAGCTAGGAGCTCTACCTAATTTTATTCGAGAAAAAATGTGATATGTTGATTTACATCCACTAGAGAGAGAGAACCTATCCCGACTCTTCTAGACTTATAACTGGTCGGAGTGGCTGCAGCTAACACCTCCTATGCTTTATAACTACGTGGTCAAGTCTCATAAATATAAGATAGTTAGACTATTTTTTATTAAAAAGGAATTTAAAATCCTAAACTCATTTCCTAAGAGCCTAAATTATGGTTGGTATGAAAGTATATCCTAAACTAATGCAACAAAAAATTATATATTTTATTCATTTTTTACTTAAGCTTGGGTGGATAAGTATGCCTATATGCATGATGAAATAAGGTTATGGGTCAATCCATGAGAAGGGTCTTTTTTATTCAAGAGGTTGTTGTTAATGGTACTACACTCCCCTTATCATGCAAAGAGTGTAAGATCCCCAATATTCAAGGAGGGAAGTTAATATGTAATATGCATGCATGATAGTATCCACATTCATCATAGACTTATATCATCTAAATTAATTTTTATTGATTAACTCTAATGGCTTTATAGTGTGGTTATGAGTTTCATAAATTTCAGTTTAAAATTATTCATTTTAATTGGATATAAAATTTAAATCCCTAAAGAGCCTAATGAAATCTAGGCAATCCATCAAAACATCACATTTTAAGAAACCTAAAAAAAGCTTGCAATTTCTATTGCATAATCAAAGTAAACAATCAAATCAATGAATCATATTAAAAGAATAAGAAAGACTAGTGTGACCAGGTCCTCTATACACCCCCAAAAAGAAAATGGGGGTTATCGAGCTCCACCTTTATACAACCAAGATTAGAATTAAATTACATCTAAAGGTAAACAAAGCCATGGGGTTCTTCTTGTCTTCAACTTCAAGGTCAAGTCTTCAAGGCATCATAGGGCCTCCCAAGTTAAAGCCATTTAGTTATTACTCATCCTAAATCTAATATATCTAATCCTAATGCTATAAAAGTTACCATAAAATTTAAAATAAAACCTTAATTATACAATAAAAAAATATTTATCCACAAACATATTTACACACCAAACAAATAAATATCACATAATTGGGCTTAGTACATGTCAATCACTAAGTCTCGTGTCCTAATGAGCAATACTAAAGGGGCAAGTAGAAAATATCATTAGTCTAATAAATAACATCTTATTATTCATACTAGTACACAAATAATCTTAACATCCAATCTAAATTATTACAGCATAAAATAAAATAAAAATTAATACATCACAACAAAGCACTGACTTGACCTAAGTCTAGGATCAATGACATAACGATCTAATATGTGTGCAAAGGCTAATGTAGTAAGTCAAATCTAGGCTTTAATGTTTAAGTTGAAAGTAGTATTTAGGTTATTATCATTATATGATTTTAATCTAAGTAATTAATAATTTAATGTGAATTTTAGATTAAATTTTATTTAGTTTTTGCATTGTGATTATACGTTATAAAGAGCAAAGAACTTAGTGGTCTACATTATAATGAGAACCACTATGCTCATGCGCTATCCTAGAGAAACTAAACCAATAAGATGAATGTTACCTTGTCCTGATATACACCACTTGAAGGGCTAATTATACATAAGGAGTGACTTTTGATATGTAAATTTTTCTTATACTTCATTCTTTAATTAATGAACATGATGGGTATGCTTGCTTCTGCCATGAGTGAAAGTTAATATATTTATGTTATGATTTAAAGTTACATTTAGTAATTAGTGAATGGTATGCACACATAGAATTCTAGTCATTAATTGATTTATAATGCATAACAATGTGGCTTGATTAAACTAGGGGAATGAGCCTATAAAACCTCCATGGGGTTAACTTAATAGTCGTGCAGCCTTGAGTGTCCAGCCTATATACTATGTGCTTATGAATATTCTTTTGTTATGAAATTATGTTTCTTGAAGGGACATACATCTCAAATGAATTATGCACCAATCATAGCTACATGACTTTGTTAAACCAAGAGGTGAGATTATAAAACTTCATTTGGGCTAACTTAATAGTCATGCACCCCTAGGTGTCCAACCTATATACCTTATGCTAATGAATAATTTATATTTTTTTGAATGGACATACACCTTAGATGAATTAAACATTAATCATAGGTACGTGGCTTTATCAAACCAAAGAGGCGAGATTATAAAACCCCTTTTGGGCGAACTAAATAGCTATGTGTCCTAGGTGTTCAACCTATATACCTTAGATTTGTATAGAAAATATGATTCTATGTGAACATAGCATGACTGATGATCTACCAGAATACATTGCATGAAAGATGATACATACTATATTATTTTTTTATGTGATTTCAAAATTAAAGATTAAAATTATGGGTTCTAATATGATTAAAACTTATAACTATATGCATGATATGATATATACTAACTTAAGTCTATTAAACAAGTAGAAATCACATTCA
This sequence comes from Cymbidium sinense, assembly GCA_021442155.1. NCBI lineage: Eukaryota > Viridiplantae > Streptophyta > Magnoliopsida > Asparagales > Orchidaceae > Cymbidium > Cymbidium sinense. The sequence goes on along the minus strand of CM038228.1, from coordinate 27,023,956 downwards.
ATAGGTTCATCTCACATGTTTATTAAACTCTAGAAAAGGCATACGCATTCAAGATTCAACTTTTGCTAAGTCAAAAGAGATTTAAGATGGATTAAAATCTAAATGGGTTTAGATTTGAGTTTTATTTTTCTAATGTTATTCTCTGTTGGTTAATAGATTTTTAATTAAATTTTCTTATTTCTATGAATTCTTTAATTTATTATTTATTAAATATTAAAATTAGGCCAATTACACCCTAAAATATAAATAACCACTAAGGATAAGCCCAAAAATTTTAACAAAATTTCTAAATATGTATTAGGATAGTAAGAATTAGTAACAAAGTTCTAAGTCATTTGGGCTTACAAAAAGTCAGTAATTACACTAATTAAAATTTTGATAATTAGATAGTTATATTGAGAATTCCCAAAATCAATTGGAGATTTTGATTTCATTCTCTAATTATCATCTAAATGAACCCATGGAGGGTTCATTCATAATTTTTAGAGTTACAAGTAATTTATTATAAATTTTCTTTACTCTAGGTCACTTATTTGAATTATGTGATTAATTACATGTCGAGAAGTGCAATGTTTCAAATTAATTATAATTATAAGCTTGAAAATTTTTCTAAAGGATCTTTGATGTTACCCATTGATGACAGAACATCAGAGGATTAACTAATTAATTTTATGAATTTTTTAAATTAATTAATGACCTAGACTTAGAAAAATCATATTTTTTAAATTAGTTAAGCCAATTAACTTGAAATAATTATGGGAGGTGGAAATATCATTAAGAATGTTTCCCAAAAGTTTCAAGTTAATTATAGATATAATTAGAGGTTAATTTCAATAATATTGCTTTTAGTTAAACTCTATTTTATCTTAAAACATAGGTTAAAAATAAGGGCTTTTATTTTTCTTCATTTTTTTAAGTTCTAGATAATTAAATCAATTTTCAATCTTAATTAATTTAATCATACATTCGATGTCATGTTAGTGCTAATCTGATAGTTCTTTACATGTGACGCTGCACAATTTGTTATTTTAAGCATCTCGTGTGGCGGCTAGACTTAGTTGGCAGTAGACGCAATTTAATACAAAACCATTCGATCAAAGATGGAATGGTAGAGATTCATCCCCATGATATTAAAGCTTTAAATTAGATAAATCTAATGTGTTTAATTGCATCCATCCATTATAATCATGTCAAATGGACAACGTGGGATTTGTCCCCTTCCTCTAGTAAGAGATAGAGACTGTCCACTTTACACCCTTGATTTAGGCTATAGGAGCACTAATTGAAGGGGAAATTGAATCCAAAATGACTAAGGGATGAAGACTTATCGATCTGTATAACTTGATCAAACCAAATCACATAAATCCTTCACAATATACCAACACTTAAAAGCTCTTTTGTATGATTTTGAGAAATGTACCTCACCAAAGCTAAGACTAGTGGAAAAACTAATCAAGATTGCTTAGCCTAAAAGAGGCAAAACCTTACTATTAAAGTCCCCCTTTGCCTCCTCACCATTCAATCCCGAGACCAATCATTATCGTGAGTTCACCAAAGTTTGATTGAACTCTTATCTTCAGTGCTCAAATTAACTATTTCTCAAATTATTTTAGTTCATGGAAGTGTGGGAAAGGTGTATGCAGAGTTAATTAAAGTGAAAGTGAGGTTTGGTGGAGTTGGGCATGTAGAGGCGTTCGGGTTTGAGGGGGCTTGGTCTCACCAATGATGGGGAGCACGGGAAGCTCTAAGATCACCAAGGGACTATTTTGGGAGGTTTATGTTGTGTTTGGAGAGGTGGGGAGGTGTATACCACCATTCCTATGTGAACCACCCATTTAGGATGGTTTAGGCCATGGCAACCGATAAGGGAGTGTGCAGGGCTCATTTTGGCCTTGGATTGATGAGGTGGACTCCGAGGAGTGGCAAGCCAAGTTTGGAAGGAAGTGGTGAATGGTACAAGCCATGGTGGTTGAACCAAGGGTCGGTCATGGTGAGGATGACCCTTCCTTGGTCAATGGTTGGCCAAGCCAGCTTTGGGTAAGCTTAAGTCAATTGGGGAGAGTCAAGGCATGCTAAAGTGGCTACCTTGGCAAAAGAGAGGGGTTAAACCTTCCTATTTTGAAATGTTATCCTATTTAAAACCCTTGATTTAGTTGATTTGAGCTAAACAAAATTCACCTTAGGTTGGGTTCACTTAGGCAAGTCAAGGGGATGAGTTAGGCTAAGTTTGGTTGAATTTTGACTTAATTTAGTTAGGTTCAACTCTAGGTTAAATTGGGCTATGTTGGCTAATTGACCAAATTAGGCCCAAGGGTTTATTAGATTATGCTTAAATGATGATTACAAGTGTGTTGGTAAATTAGTTTGATCCAAATCAAAGTGGATTTCAATTAGGTTCATATGGGTTTATATGGGTCAAATGGATCAAGTTAACCAATTTGATCAAATTGACCAATTGGGTGGAATTGGAGGTTCGGTCATGTTCAATTATCACATTAAGGTTAATTATAGATGGTGGTTTGATTTAATTGTATTTAATCTTTAGGTCAAATTGGGCTAGGTTAGGTCAATTAAGTAAAATTGATCCAAATAGGTTCAATTGATTAGTCGGAAGTATTCAAGGATCAATCTTAGAATAATTCCAAGTGATGGTTATTCAATTTGATGTGGATTGAATTTTGGCTCAAGTGATGGTTATTTAGCAATACCTTTGCTAATCCCAAGCCCGGATGTGAAAAGTTGAGGGTTGCGATAGGTAGTCAACAGCTAGCATAAAATTTGTCAAAATAATCATGACATGAACCTTTAAATCATTGTGTCAATGCTAGGGCGTCCCTTGGAAGCGACACATTGTATAGTTTGAATATAGTGAAAAATGTGCAAGGGCCGTTGCATCGCGAGTGCAGTGTTAAATAAGCAAGGGTTCCCAAAATATGGATGGATGGGGGCAAAGAAGTTAGTCCATGAATAAGAATTAGGTTAGGATCTTTGAATATCGATACTCTTACAATTAAATTAATGGAATTAATTGATATAATGGTTCATAGAAAGATAAATATTTTATGTGTTCAAGTAACTAAATGGGTTGGGGAGAAGGCCAAGGAGATTGATAATTTAGGTTTCAATCTTTGGTTTTCATGTAGAAGTCAAACTAGAAATGGTGTAGGTGTAATTATAGATAAATGTTTGAAAGATAATGTTATAAATATTAATAGATGTGGAGATAAAATTTTAGCTTTAAAGATTATTATTGATACTAAGATTATCAATATTATAAGTGTTTATGCTCTTCAAGTAGGTTTGGATGTAAGCTTAAAAGAAAAATTTTGGAATGAATTAGAGGGATTAATACAAAAGATACCTCTTGAAGAAAAAGTATTTATTGGAGGAGATTTAAATGGACATGTTGGTAGAGTGGTAGAAGATTTAAATGGACATGTTGGTAGAGGAGATTTAAATGTTCATGGTGGTTATGGATTTGGAGTGACTAATGAAGAAGGTAAGACTATATTAGATTTTGCCTTAGCTTATGATTTTGTAGTTTCTAATACTTTATTTAAGAAAAGAGATGAACATATTATTACTTATAAAAATGGATCTATTAAAACAAAAATTCATTATTTTCTGATAAGAAAAATAGATCATTTAGATTGTAAAGATTGTAAGGTCATTCAAAGTGAAAGTTTAAGTACCCAACATCGATTGTTAGTTTTAGATTTTAAGATGAAAGATTGTAAGAGGAAAAATAAATCAAATTATTATCCTAGGATTAGATGGGGACACTTAAAGAACACAAATAAAAATATTTTTAAGAACAAGCTACAAGAGCTTAGAATTTGGGATGTTCATAAAGAAGCTAATGTTATGTGAGAAAAAGTAACAAGTGAAATTAAGAAACTTATTAAAAATGTGCTTGGAGAATCAAAAGGAAAAGCTTCTTTTAATAAAAATAGTTGGTGGTGGAGTCAGAGTGTGTAAGAAAAGAAAAGAAATAAAAAGTATTGTTATAAAATATGGTTTAGATGTAAAAACTCAGAGAATTGGGAAAGATATAAAGTGGCCTGTAGAGATTCTAAGAAAGCAATATATGATGCAAAAAGTATAGCTTTTAGTGAATTATATAATAGATTAGATACTAAAGAAGGTCAAAGATGTACGTATAAGTTAGCCAACCAAAGAGATAGGAGAAGTAAAGACCTAGTTCAAGTGAGATGTATTAAGGATGAAAATAATAAAGTGCTTTTCTTAGAAAAGGATATTGAAAATAGGTGGATGAGGTATTTTGATAAACTTTTCAATGAAGGATCTAAAAGTATGATTGATTTTAGCAACCTAAATACCCTAAACAAAAATAAAGAATTTTATTTTTATCATCGTATTAGTGAATCTGAAGTTAGACAAGCTTTAAAGAAAATGAAATGTTGAAAAATAGTAGGACCTGATGATATTCCAATAGAACTGTGGAAATTTTTAGGAGATCAAGGAATTTCTTGGCTTATAAATCTTTTTAATATTATTTTAAAGACTAAAAAGATGTCAGATGAGTGGAGAAAGAGTTTGTTGGTTTTTATATTTAAGAATAAAGTTGATGCATAATAGTGTGCAAATTATAGAGGAATTAAGTTAATGCATCATACATCAAAATTATGGGAGAGAGTAATTGAGCATAGGTTACGATGTGATACAAAAGTTTCTCACAATCAGTTTGGTTTCATGTCAGGTAGATCTACTATGGATGTTATACATTTGTTAAGAGGTTTGATGGAGAAGCATAGAGAAAGTAAGGAGGATCTACATATGATATTTATTGATTTGGAGAAAGCTTATGATAAAGTTTCAAGAGATTTTCTTTGGAGAGTTCTAAAATATAAAGGAGTTAATATTGGTTATATTCAAGTCATTATGGATATGTATACTAGAGCTGTTACTTGTGTCCAAACACAAGCAGGATTGACAAAATATTTTCCTATTTCAGTTGGATTACATCAAGGATCAGCTTTAAGCCCTCATCTTTTTGCTTTAGTTATGGATGTTCTTCCTAGGCATTTACAATAAGATGTACCTTGGTGTATGCTTTTTGCTGATGACATTCATCTTGTTGATAAGACTACAGAGGAAGTCCAAGAGAAACTTGAATTATGGAGGTCAATATTAGAGTCTAAAGGTTTTCATTTAAGTAGATCTAAAATTGAATATATGGAGTGTAATTTTAGTTGTAGAAGTTCTAGTGGTAGTGTTGTGAATTAGAACAAGTCATTAATAAGAGTGAGCGATCTGATATTTAAGCTCTATTGTTCAAAATGGTGGTGAAATAGATGGAGATGTTATTAGTAGAATTCAAGTTGGATGGTTGAAGTGGAGGAATGCATTTGGCATGTTGTGTGATAGAAAAGTTCCACTTAAACTTAAAAGAAAATTTTATAAGATGGTGGTAAGACCTACAATGACTTATGGTGCAGAATGTTGGCCAATAAATGTGAAGCATAAGACTAAGTTAAGTGTTACAGAGATGAGGATGCTCAGGTGGATGAGTGGCTTTACTCTTAGAGATAAAATATGAAATGAGTATGTTCGAGAAAAAGTTAGAGTAGCTCCAGTGGCAGATAAGATTAGAGAGAGTCACCTTAGATGGTTTGGCCACATAAAGCGTCGGTCGTCCTATGACTCGGTTAGGAGAGTAGATGCATTAGATTTTCCTTATGTTAAGAAAGGTAGAGGTAGACCTAAAAAGACTTGGTTAATATGTATAAAAAATGACCTTAGTATACTTAAATTAAATGAGAATTTGACACATAATATGATACAATGGAGATGAAGGATTCATGCAGTCGACCTCACTTAGTGGGATAAAGGCTTGTTGTCATAGTTGTTGTTGATCCTTTAAGTCAAATTGGATTAGGTTAGGTCAAAGGGGTCAACTAAATTAATTAGGCTCACTTAGGTGTCAAGTGATATTTGATAATTATTTTATAAATGATTGTAATGATTAGTACAATCTAATTTTGGATTAAATCAAAGTTTTGTTCAATTTTACCCCCTTAGATCAAATTAGGTTAAATGAGTCAATTGAGTCAATTGGCCAAATTATGTTTAGGTTAGGCTTCAATTATCTTTGGCTAAGGTTGGGAATGATTTGGGTAAGGTCAGTTTCAAGTGGTTTGGATCAATTTGGAGTTCAACCCCTTTAAGCTTAAATGGGTCAACTTAGGTTAATTGGACCTCAATTGGGTGTGATTTTTATATCATTGGTATTTGGCATGACATGTGATTGATTGCTCATGATCAAATTAGATTTGATTAAGATTTAGGTCCAAGTGTCCTGAATGGACCAAATGGGCCTAATTTGGTTAAGTACACTAATTAGGTAATTTGCTTAATTGTGCTTAGCTTGTGTTTGATTAGATGTGTTTGAAGTCACATATGCTTTATGATTGAATGAGTTTAACGTGTTCAGATTTGTTTGAGTTTGAGCTAAGTGGGGTCCACTAAGTCCAGTCGGGCTTTGATCATATGGTTGGGCTTTCTAAGTCTTCAAGGCTTTAGCTTGGTGTCATCCTACCACTAGAAGTGTCTTAACCCTAAGTGTGGAAGGCCTTAATGCCTAGATCAAGATCCTTAAATTTAGAGAGTGGGTATTAACCTTACTAAAAGTGAGGTCAACAAAAGGACCCCTAATAAGTGTGGTGTAATGAACTGTGTACACTACATGAATTAGTATTGACCAAACAACACAAGTGGATCCCAAGCATATCAAGTAAAAGTGCCTGCAATATTCTCAAAGTATAGGTGAATGCAATGGAGGTTGCTTATTGACCTAGCTCGAATATGCATTCATGAAATTTCATGTGAGCCATTGGATTATGACTTGGGTTTTTTGAAGATTGGATTTGGTAGAGAAGTGAAGTGTCCCTTCTTTATGGGGTTGTTTGAGAATAGGTTAGGGCATATTCTTTGAGGATTGACTTGAGATTGATTGTGACAAAGGCACTAGGGAGAGGCTCCTTAAGGGTTCATTTGATAAGGGTTGTAGTGCCAAAGGAACTATAGAGTGGCTCATTAAGGATAGATGCATGTATCAAGGATACATGATGACATATGGGGACAATGGAGATCTAGAGTCCAAAATTTCTTTGAAATAGTTGGAGAGTGGGTACAAACCCTGTCAGGTTGTGATGGGTTACACTAAGGTGGGGCCATGAGGGCCTAACTCTGCTTTAGGTTTACTAACCCAAAGTGATAAGGCATTTATTCACAAAATGACACTATCCAACCTTAGAGGCAATCACTAAGAGAGGGGTCATCGAGGTATTATCCAAACCTAAGAAAATCACTCAGGAAAGGTCATCGAGGTATTATCCTAACCCTAAACATATGTGGACCTAGTCAGTTTGTGATAAGCTACACTAAGGAAGAGTCAAGGGGGCTTTCGCTAGCCTTTAGATCACCAACTCAAAGGGATAGTTTACCGGCCACTCAGTAGAATCAATCTAACTTAAGGGTTGCCCATCACGTTATGATGGTCAAACTAGGAACAAAGAATTGGGGACTCACAGCCTCCTAAGTGTAATCAACCACTAGATGACCTACAAAGTAAGTCAAACCCGACCTAGGGAGACTAAAATAGGCCGCACTAAAGAGGTGCCACGAAGGCATTGGTTTGCTTTAGAATTATTGACCTAAAGAGGTAAGCTGCACATCTTCAAAATGATGCTACCCAACCTAAGGGGAAACATCAGAAAGGGGCTATCCTTATTTAATAGTCACTCAAGAAAGGGGCAACAAGGGCATTATTCAAATCCTAAATATACATGAACCATATCAGTTTGTGATGGGCCGAACTAAGGAGGAGCCATTGGGAGCCCTAGCTTTCTTTAGAATTATCGACTTAAATGGATATGTTGCACATCCATTGAATGGCATTATTCGATCATAAGGGTGGGTTACTAGGAAAGAGGGACTATCTACTTAGTACCTAAGTGGAGCCATGTGACTTAATCTAAATAGGATTCCTGAAGAAAAAGAGGCCATGGGAACTTTATCCTAATTTTTTTATATATATATATATATATATATATAAACCCATCAGTATGTGACAGCCAACTTAGAAAGCAAGCATTCAGGTACTCACATCTTCTCGAGCGGTGTTACTCGCTGTGGTGACTAGATGATACCAATGTGATTGTCACTCAAGCTAAGGGTGCTCGTTAGTTTTTAATGATCAATATATGTAGAACACATCGAGGACTCACAACTTCCCAAGTGAAACTAATCATTAGGGTAGCTCATTTTTGATGGAACAGTACTACCCAACATATAGTGACTAATAAGATGGGGTTGTATAGACTTTATCCCTACTTAAAGTAGCCCAGGGAAAGGGGCCACTAAAAAGATTTATCCTAATCCTTGAACATATATATAGGATGGATGCCATGAGAGGAATTCTCCCAACTTGAGGATGACTAAATCCTTACTAGGAAAGCATGCTTCTCTTACACCTAACTTAGCCATGCTAATCGAAATCGGATGACACTAAGGTTTTTTCACACCTATCCACATAGTACTAGTGAACATATGGGAATGGTTCCACAAGGGGCATTCTCTAGACCCAAGAATGATATGAAGGAAGGGTGACAAGAGGGCCATTCTCCCAATTCAAGAATAGTGAATAGGAAGGGTGACACTGAGGACATTGTCCTAACCTGTGATGTCCTCTAATCTATACTAAGGGAGGATGTCTCTTGGGTTCTCTTACACCTAACCAACTATGTTAATAAAAAAAAATGTTCCACTTGGGTTCTCTCATAGTTATCCTAATATCAGTAAAGAATATATTCCTAGAGATGACGATAGATGTAGTTGTTATAGTCTTTAAAGGATGAAAGCCTGATGAGAGTGAGATAATCAATGAATGTATGTATGTATATATATATATATATATATATATGAAATTTTCAAATCCATTCACTATGAGAACATAATTTATTGATAGAAAAATTCTTTCAAGTATAATCATGCATGATATTTCTTTAAATAAATCACATTAATAGAGAGCATCATGTGTTTGCCTTTATGGTTGATCTAGTAATATGATCCACCTTGGCAGGCCTTTTCTATGATGAAAGGCCTTTCCCATGTTGGTTCAAACTTTCCTCCTATGCGACAATGAGCAACAATCAATTTCCTAAAGACTAAAATAAGCTCTCCAAAATCAAAATGCTCTTGAGAAGACCAACATGTTGTGAGCCTGAACCATTCGCACCTTATATAGTTCAAGGTTATATTATTCTTGGAGATGTTGCTCTTAAGACCTTCAAGCTCCTCCAATTACAGCTTAGCATTTTGCATGGTTGTGATCTTCTCACTTATGTCAATCCTTAGTGATGGTAGCTGAACTTCTAGGGGTAGAATAGCTTCAAACCCATATGCTAAGAACAAAGGATTGGACTACATCGAAGTCTTTATATGGTGTGATATGCCAACAATGCTTCAATTAAGTACTTATGCCACTATATTTTATTCTCATATAGTGTTTTATTTAGGATTTGAATGAGAGTCTTATTGAAGGCCTCAACTAGCCTATTCGCCTGAGGGTAGTATATATTTGAGTATCTCCAATCTATGTCATGTAACCTAGCAAACACTTTTATCTTTATGCTCTTGAAAGTAGTACCATTATCATATATGGCCCATCGAGGTATGTCAAATCTATATACGATATGGTTCTTGAACATCTAAAGAACATCATGGGTGTTGAATTCCCTTAATGGGATTGCTTCTACCCATTTAGTAAAATAGTTTGTTGAATTTGACATCTTTCTTGGTGAGCACTACAAAGGGTTTGCATCTACCAGATAGATTTGATATAAAATGTTTTACATACACCAACTGTCCTTAAGATGATCTAACTTGATTAGATTAGGAAGTAACATTTCTAGTATTGCTTTATTCTTTTCTAGATCGATCTTAAGTTTATGGTGCCATATGATGAGCCCTAAAAACTTTCTGAGGTAACCTTAAAAGCACACTTCAGGGGATTCATGTTCAAGTTATAACGTTGCAACCACTTGAAAACTACTATAAAATCATATAAGTTGTTTTCTTTCGTATCTTTTTTTTACCATAATATCATCGACATAACACTCAATTTAATGATAAATGAGCTCGTAAGAAATCTAAGTAATGACACACTGGTATGTAGCATCGACACTTTTAAGGCTGAAAGGCATGACATAGTAAATGATTTTATTTAGGGTTCTAAATGTGGTATTCTTTTCATCCCTTTCTCACATCTGAAGAGGCTATGTCTACCATCATGTCCGGTATATGTAATGGGAACTCATCTTTAGAACATGCCATATCAAGATCCTTAAAGTCAACGCATATATGAATTTGGTCATTCTTTATTTTAATTGGGATGTGTTAACCTCATTTTTGGATAAAGTTAACATCATTTCTAAAACTAAGAATTAGGACACCTAATCTTATATTAGGAGCCTCCTAATTTAAGCATTTAGATCACTAAGCTTAGTAACTTATTGAATTCTTCTAGGGTTTGACTCAACCTAATGGGATTAAGTGGATCCAAACCCAACCCAAATCTAAACAAGTAAGTAATTTGAACATATTCCAAATAAAAATTAAATCTAATTAAACTTAGGCTAAAGTAATTAGGATGGCTAACCCAACTACCTTACTTTAGCTTAAAATCACTTGAACCCAAAACAATTTAAATAAAATCAAAATAAATTCAAACCATATCAAATCAAAAGCATAAAAGTCATTAAATAAATATGATTGGAGTTAAATCCAAGTGAAAGTCAAATGAAAGTCAACAATTGAACATAGGGTTGACTTATGTGGGTCCCACCAAGTCCATGGTCAACCCACCATAACTTGGCCAAATCAAATAAACATGTTTAAAAATGAATTAAATGAATCTAAATCTAATAAGCCTTAAATTGCCTAATTAGATCATTTGATCTAAATAGACCTAAATGGACTTTATTAGACTCAAACTCAAATTAAATTGAAATTATTTTAAATTAATTATCCAAAATAATTTGGAAATTATCATAAAACGCAATGTGACCAATTATAAGGTTTAATTTGACCATTTTGATCATTTGACCCATTAAATCTAACATAGGTCAAAATGAGTTTAAATTCAAAGTTCACTTCAAAAAAATAAATTTTATTTATCCAAATCATCTTAAATACTTGAATAAACATAATTAAAGCCCAAATTTAAATCTATTCTATAAAATGGAATAAACCAAGTTAAACCCATGGAAAATAAATTCTTAAGTGAACCTAAGGTATTTGTCCCTAAACCCAATTAAAATGAGTTTGTTTGACTCATAAATCATCTTAAATATGATCGGAACAATTGATTATCAATTTAAATCAATGGATACTAAGCATTGATCACACTTAGCTTAATCTAATTCAAATCAAACCCAAATGGACCTATTATGGGTATTTAAACTCAAACCCACACTAATCATATTGAAATGAATCCAAACTCATCCTAACATGAGTTTAGAATAGTTAGCAACCAAAATTAAAAGAATTTGAAGGGTCCAATTCCATTTAAGAAGGGGAATATTCCATGGAGAGAGAAAGAGAAGCATGGAGATTTTGAGCTGGATCCACGTGGATCCAGCTAGTCCAATTGCATCGTGCCACATGGCAAACAGTCTAATTGCCTCGTACCACATGGAAATTTTGTATTTTTCTAATTAAAAAATGGTGAAAAAATTACTTGAACTTCAAAAAATCATATAAAATAAAATACTTAACTAAAAAAATGTAAATAAGGACTTTATGGATTCATCTTAGTGAGAAGAATCCATTAAACTCAAAATCTCTAATTTTTATTAGATATTTTTGGGTTAATTAGATTTAAATAAAAATAATTAAACTAAAATCTTTAATTTAATTAATTAGAAACTTTGGAGAATTAGAATTAAGGTCAAAACCTACCTTAGATAAACTTTTCATGATTTATTAGTAAGTAAATCTTAAAATATAAAATTTTCAAGCCATGGCCTTAATTTAATGAAATAAATTAATCTTAAATTAGAAAAATCAAGTAAAATAATAAAATCAATTTGAATCATGATAATAAACCTTAATGAACCAAATGCATCATTAAAACTTATTGAAACCCATAATACCCTAAATGGGCTAATTTGATAATTAAGTAAATTAATTAATTCAATTAATTAATCTGAACTTAAAAAATCATAATAAATCTACCAAATTGTCAAAAATTCTAAATAAACCACTATAGATGCATCTTTTGGAGGAGAATTTAAGAAAATTAAAACTTTTAATTAAATCTATTTAATTTAGCTTTAATTTAAATTTTATTAAAATAATTTAAACTTTAATTAGTATTAAATTATACATCTAATTAATATGAACCTTTTGGGAACTTAAATTAGTAGGGAACCCCACTTGCTATAAAAGTTTCAAGAACAAATGACCTCTGGATTTAAAGTTGTTGAATTTCAAAGCTCTAGGTCAATATAATTAAAATAATAAATCAAAAAATTACATAAATTATAAACATTCATAAAATCAATTTAAAACATTATTATCAATATTAAAATACTTAAGGAAAATTTTTCAACCCTCCAAAGTTATGGAATTTGATTAATCACACACTTATGGTTTAATGAAATATTAAAGAATAAAAAAATCTAATCAAACCTTAGGTTAATAATTTATTAAATTTATAAACTAATCAATTGAAATGAAAAATTAATTAATCTCTAAATTTCATACTTAAATATGTAATTCATTAAAATTTTTTGAATTCATTTGAGTTAATAAACAACATAATTCTACATGTAAATAAAAAATAAAACAACTAATTAAATTAATAAAATTAATCAAATAACTTCAAATGACTTAAATTTAAGTTGGAAGACCTAAAGTAGTTCATTCCATAGGCTTCCTAGGTTATGATTAGTAAACAAAATTCTATCTTAATAAATTAAACCAAGTTATGAAACTTTGACATGTAATGTTACATTAAGCTTAATTTGAATAAGAAATTATAAATAATAAGATAATGAATTTCTTAATTGATAAAATCAAGACTTCCCAAAGATTGATTGAAACTAATTGATTAACTTATCTAAAATTCATATACATAAACATTGATAAAATGAATGAATGAAATCATCACTTAAAATTAAATAAGTTAACTTATTCAAATTCACCAACATAATATTAATGAAATGTGTAAATAAAATTAATTAAAATCAAGTAAACCCAATTGATAAATTAAGAATATATTAATGAATAAATCATGAAATTGAAACATAATAGGTCATCTAAATGATGAAATCAAAACCAAGTTTGAATTAAGATATTCAAGCTAATAAACATTAATAAACATAAACATAAACATTTATGAAAGGAATAAATGAGATCAATCCAAATCAAATAAAAATAATAATTAATGCAAATAAGATCAAATGAACATTTAATTAAATCAAAAGAAACATAAGATCAAATAAGTTATAAAAATGATTAAGTAACATAAGATATATTTGAATCAAATCAAATTTAAAATGAAAACCAAAATCAAATTAAATCTTACTAACATGGACTCTAAATTAAGATTTGAAAAAAGCATTTTTAATTTTAATTAAAGATCATAAATCAAACCACATAAAAATTTTATTTTAAGAGGAAAAGGTGAAACATAAATCAAACTTATCTTAAAATGAATCACTCAAATGAATCCAAAGGAGGGTAATTTAGATACTGAAGATCTTAGTCTGACTCTTAGAATGAATCTTCATATTAGGATGAAGATCTCATTTTATAAGGATTAAAGATGTTGAATAAAATGGGTTCCACCCAAAGTGAAATTTATTTTATTCTTCATTCTTGAAAACTTAAATTCCACTTTAACATAAAATGGACTTAAAAATGAAAATAAAACCATAAATCAATTAAATCACTTAAATTGAAACCACTCAATGAGAAATTGAACAAGTTTATGAATAAAAAAAATCAAATAAATGAAAACAGAATTTTCATAATTAGCAAAGATATGGTATATTGTTTGGACACCCGAGGTCATAGGGCTACTTATCTAGAGGAGGTCTTGATACCTCGAACATTTGATTTAAGAATGACACGTACCTATGAAGTGAAGTTATGAAAAGTTAGAATATCAAATCAAATTAAACCAAACTTTGAAAAATAAATCAAAACTGTAACCTAAAATACCTAATAAAGTCATACCACACAAGCCCATTTTTCTTCACGCAGTAGATTATTTAGTCACCAATCTTAAACTTAGGATATGTCTATGTTCTATGATATTTTGTGATGTGATGTAAAATTTTGTTCTTATTTTGTGGTATACTATTTCCAACTGGATGGCTAGGTTTATTTTCCCACTAGTCTGGATGGTAGGACGTTCCTTTTAGCATAATATTATTTTTACAGTGGGTTGTGCTAAAAATTACTACTATGAGAAAAAATATATAAATGATGTTTGCTTGCAGGTATGTTTAAGTCCATAAGCATAGCCCAATAGGATAGGTGGGCTTGGCAAGCTACTGATGTTAAGCCTGTATATTTGCAAATAAAATTATTGGAGTATTGTTTGTATTTCTTAATTACTATTTTATAGGGTTTAGAAATTTAGATTTGAAATTTTAAATGTAATTTGAGCCTAGAATTTGGTTAGGATCTACAAGGTTTAGAATAGCAAGAGTTGACTCTACTAGTGCATGGTTTCAGTGGTCCCCTATGAAGCCCGTGGAGGTCCCTGAAGAAGGTGACAATCCTGGAAGAAGATCCCCATAGATCAAACTTTTAGTTCAACGTGGGGTTGTCTAAGGGCAGAGCTCGGCTTCCCATTTTTCTTTTTCTTTCAGGGTGCACAGTGGTATACAACCACATTGGCCTATTTTAATTAAATTGGTTTGATTCATTTTTGGTGTGTAATAAAAAAAATCTGCTTTTTTAGGTTTCTTTTTATGCTTTATTTTTGTGATGAAATGCCTTGAACGTTAGGCTTCTAAAAAATTAAATTTTCTACCCAACCTAAATCTAAACAACTTGAACACACAAAAAATAAATTCATAACCTCACGTTAATTAAAGCCCTAGGCACAACTTAAAAGAAACTAGAAATAATTAGCTTTTGTGAAACATGATAGCATATTATTTGTACTCATTTAATTAGGCACTTCACCTATTGTATATAAGGGGCATTTCACCTTTGAGGATGACCACCCATCTTAAGGAAGTGTGCCTTCTCTTTTGATTTGGCCCACAACCACTTCTAATTGCATATTACTATAGCCATAAATTGCATACCCAATAACTCAAATGAATTATGAGTCAAAACATTAAAAATAAAATTTATTGCATTAGTTAGCTGCATATCATACCTAACATGATCCTTAGGTTAAGGAGTGAGTTTAGGTGCTCAGTCTCTTCCCAAAACTATAATGGCTCAGCCATCTTGCATAACATGAAGATGAAACTTATGAAATAAAAATTTCTTAGGTGGTGTTAGTCGGCAGCCCTTCCAGGTGGGTGATATGTCCTAAACAGTTAGAGATATGTTCATTTTCTCAAGTGAGAGAAAGAACTAATAGTTCTCAAAAATTTAACTAGGTCAAGCTTCTGACTTATGTCAAAAGCACTTGTAGACTTAGGTTCTGAAACATCCTTTTAGGAACAAGTCTTCAAACTTACACATTTTTACAGTCTTGTGCTGCTAGAATTTAAGTCCTACATTTCTATGAAAATGTCAATTCAAACTCTATTAAAGACAAACTCAAAATTATAAAGCCCAATGGTAGGTTAGTTAAAATGTTTATTGGGCATCCCAGTATTTAGAGGCATTTCTTACTTAATTGAGTTTCTACATTAATCATCCTTTCAAGACTAGCTTTGAAATCCATAGAAATAAAAATATATTTCCTTAATCATGAGTATTCTTAGAAAGAGATCCTTAATTTCTTAGATGTAATTAGATATAGGGGCTTGGCCTAATAGGGAACTGTAAGCCCTACAATAAAATAAACCTTGTTCTACTTCTTCATGTAGTTTAGAGGAAAATTTTTTAAGTAATCAAATTTAGGGAACTGTAAGCCCTAATAGGGAACACCATGTAGTGCATTGAAGACATATCAGCTTTAGGAGTCCTTATTAAGTAATCAAATCCATTATAGAGAAATATGTTTATCTTTAAACATAATATATTTATCCATTAATGACATATTTGATAATGTAAATAAGTGTCACCAAGATCTACATGGTGTTTCAAACAAATAAAATTCCAACAGGAAGACATTGGTTTGCCCAGTAGAGTATTTCTCTTCTCTAATAAAGCTAGCATCGATCAGTTTCTTAACTTTAGAGATGGCATATTGTTCAATACCTAATTACATGTGATAGGAGCTTGCTTAATGGGTGTAGCATTAGGCATGATTTCTAGCATATGGACTGTCACCTTGAGAACTAATCAAGGCATCTCTTCATAACTCCATATAGAAAAAAATTTATACTATAAAAAGTAGCCCAATTAGGTCACTGGATTTGGATTCATTCAATAGGTAATTAATAAACAACATATGAGAATTTTCTTTTGTGCCCAAATTGATTTCTCTCAACTCATCTATTGTTGACTTTATCTCTTCCTCTAGTTCTAGGGGTTCATCTCTAACTTAGATGTCATCCAGATCATCAGAAGTTTCTAAATAAATCTCTTTATATAAATTAGTGTTATTTGAAAAGAGCCTGTCAAAGTTCAAGTAGTTCGTGATGACCAAGAAATACTCGTTGTCAACTACTAGACCCAAAATGCCAAATTTTATTTATATCCTAAACTATGCCTTCTTGTATTTATTTTTTTCACATTTTTTGAAGCATTCTAACATGTGTTTATACCATACACGTTATATTAATCCTTATTTAGCTAAATTCTAAACACAAGGTTAATACCAATCAAAAGGTAGCTCTATTATTTCTTTAAAAGATTTATCCTCAAGTGTTACATCAACACTAGAACTCGATGAGGCTCCTAGATAAAACTTCTGAGGTTTTGAGTCTTCTTCTAGTTTTGGAGCATCTTTAACTACCAAACCCTCAAAAATCCTCTAACAAGGGTAGGATTAGAGTTAGAGTGATCACAAATTGATTGGTTCTCTCATATAATGATAATTCAAATACATCAATGCTATGTTTGGGGACCCTAGCCTCACCATTATCAAGATTTGGTGTCACCTTCAGTTGAGTTTGTGAATGAGAGGAGGCAGTCTATGCTCTAACTACATGAGATTCATCCTCTGAATTAGACTCCAAATCTATGTACATATTAAGAGGGGCTCGAGCTAGTGGTGTATAGTCTTTGACCAGTTGCACATTCACTGGCCTAGCTCCCCTCATGCCTCCTCAAAGTCTGCCTCATACTCATCCTATAAAAGGCCAGGACATCTCACCTACTCATTGGAAAAGAGAGATGAGATGTGGATGGAAGGTGATGTCGAACTCTACTTCCTTTCCCAAGTTTTTGTCTCTTTCTCTCTCTCTCTCTCTCTCTCTCATTTCTTTTTTTCTCTATTTCTTTTTTTTCTTTTCTTTTTATTTCTCTTTTTCTCTTCCATTTTATTTTTCTTTTTAATTAATGTCATGAGACTATACATTTTTTTTCTTAGGGAGATAGTAGGCAACATTTTCAAATATCCCAATCTAATGTATAGAGAATGACTTAAGATCACCTTTGATGAAATACTCTAATCCACCTTTAAGCATGAATGCTACATGACCATGGATGTTCTTAAGAAGAAGCTTAATAGCATGCTACTTCTATAGTTGGTGTTCACATTTTATGTTATAGTTTCTCCAACTCAAATTGTAGTCTACTAGAGACTCGTGGGATTTTTTACTTTTCTACCACTAAGTCTCCCACTATGACCTCTATTATTCCACTACAAACCTCTTTACAAAGAGTTTCTCTAATTCTGTAAAAGTCTTTACTGAACCGTTGGGTAATTTAGCTTACCAATCAAATGTAACTCCTGTTAGGCTACTGACGAACATTCTGAATAATAGAGCATCACTACCTCTTGCATTGTAGTAACTATCTCTGAAGTATGCAATATGTTATCATGGGCTCTTGCTACCATTAAAAAGCTTGAAGGATGAAGGATGATGGTATAAAGTCCTTAAGATATTGCACTACATCAAACTCTTCTAGGTAGGGTCTACCCTTCAAAACTAATGAGGCCCCTTGGGTTTGTTCCAATGCCTCATTCACTTATTGTTCCACAAACTGCTTCATATCTATTTCACGTAATACAACACTTTTCATACCCTTCCTATATAGACTAGTCATATCCTTATTTACTAGAGTGGTGCACTTATGTCATTTGTATGTATAAGCCACCTCTAGCCTATCGACCGCTATTGGTGTAGCTTGAGGCACTGCTGCTTGACCTTTAAAAGGTTAAGATAACTAACATAAGCTCTTCTACCCTCTTTTTGATTCAGGTGATCTGATCACCTTTCTACTTTAATTTGTGTAATAGTCATTATGTCGAGTCTAAGGCCTCACCTACCTTGATTACAACACTCTATGAAACACTCTATGCATCAACACTATGATGGTATTCTCAATGTGAGGATGTCCTAATATCCACCATGTAAACATCTATGGTCTCTTCCAATAGGTCATCCTCATCAGCATCAAAATCTATCAGCTCACTATTCTGGTCATCCTTGACTATCTCTTTGAATACAGCTCGATAGTCGACTATCATGTCCTCTAAGAAACAATTACCTACCCTTTGGGGATCTACTGGCGCATAACTAAGATTGTTGTTGGTTGTGATCTAACCTTCTATGTCCTACTGTCTCAGATTCCTTGCTTTTCCTGTACACTGGTTGGCTTGGGTACTTCATATGTACGAGCCTCCCTTTTTTCTCCTTCTCCTTTCCATTAGGTGCTAGTAGAAAAGTGACAATTATTCTCTTAGGCCACAACTCCTTCATCTCTATCAATAAAGTGGGAGGAGAATAGGAGAACTTGTCCTTACACCATCAATGTGAAATGATGAATGGTGGCCCTCAAGTCATAACCTAATCACCAAAGTGGAGCCTTTCTATCCTTTGGTTACTTCTAGTACTTAGGGGAACTTTAGATTCTACTACTTATATGGGGGGTGGTGGTTGATGAGTTGAGCAGTGTGATGGTGACCATACCAACTATGGCTCTATATATACTTCCTCCATGATCATACCCAATAAGAATTATACAATCTAGTCAAGTTATGCAATCTGATCATTGTGCACTAGGGTTTCTATCCATTAATGCTAAGGTCATTGACTACCTTGTGAACCTCCTCCTATCTCTTTTATCTTCCTGTACTACTATCTTGGCCTCTAAGGCCCTTTCTTTCTTGATCTAGCTATGTACACTCCTAAGGATTACTAACTTTAAATGTTGGGCTATGGCAAACTCAGAGCATCCATAGACTCTACCAACCCTCTTGAGCACTGATCTCAGACTAGCCTAGGGCATTCCCCTCTCCCTATTCAATGTCTCATACTATATGGTGAATCTCTTCTTCTCCCTCATCTGTAGAGAGTGTGTGAAACCTACTACCCCCAGAGAGAGAAGAAGTCTCTAGAAAAGAGCCATCCTCGATAATCTGAGATAATGTATCTATCTAACTAAATAGTTTCTCATATTTCTTCTTTAATTTTTTATTATTTTTCCTTCTTTTTGCCTTAGTGAGAGGAACATGGCAGGAGCTACAACCTACCTTGAAGACAAAAGGGATAGACAGGATAGCCACAAGCTCCATTTGGCCTTCCTTTTGGAGGCCGCAATTATCTTAGATGCTACCTTAACCTTGATAACTCTACTAGTGGTGTAAACAATTGATGATAGTAAGAACCTCAATAGCTTTCCTCTTCAACAAGGAAAACTCTGCCTCATACCTTAGGTTAAACTGAATAAGAGGCTTCCTAACTTTAACCTCTTGATGATCTACTACAGTGAATGATGGACCATCACAAGTGACTTTCAAATTTTCAAAGCCCAATCCAACTTAATGATAGGGGCATTGGTCAGATAGGCCTGATCCATGGCCAAATCCAATCCAGTTGCAATTGAAAAGATCAGCTTTCTAGTAAATATGGTGATGATTGTGAATAAATTGACTGAATATATTGTGCTGAGAATAAGTGCCTCTATCCTGTTATAATTGGGAAAGACATCAGCCATTTCATTGATTATGTAAATTTTATAGACTCTTGCCACACCAAACTTGATTATGGTAAGGTTTAAGATTATAAGGATTTTAATTTGAACCATCTTACAAATATTAGGTTCAATGATTGTTGGGAAGGAAACCATGATCGTTAGATTTAATTATGATGATAGGTTTGATAAATGTGTTTAGAGTCTTAGGGAAACTATTTTGTCCAAATTTGGTGATGCTTGAACTTACCATATATAGTTATGTTGTGAATCAAATGGGGAGATCTTATCACCTACTTATTTGACAATGATAAATAAGAGGCTTTAGGACTAGAACATGAAGATATTGACCATACCTACCCAAGATAGAAATGGATGTTGGGTTCAAAGAAATAAGAGGTAATCAATGCCTATAAGTGATATAGACTTTCTATCAGTGTATAAAAATATTAGCCAATCACTGAAAATAGAGAGATGAACTTTTCTTTATAAAGTCACTAGAATAATCTATGGTGTTTAAACTATGAGATAATGAGGAGGGACACCACTCAGATCTTAGAAAGTATTTACTGAAATGATATACTATCTCAAATGGAAAAAAATATTACTCTATGATGAACTCAATCATCTAATAAAGACTTCTAAAGCTGATGGTCTACATGTACCAGAGATTTTTTTTCTTATTTTATATGAATGAAGTAAAATAAAAAATTTATTTTAAGTCAGGTTCTTAAGTTCCCTATAAGTGAAAGCCCTCATAGTTAATTATATTTTAGGAGAAATAATCTCTCAAAAATACTCTTGATTAAAGTGATTTCCTAATTTCTTTTTAGATTTTAAAGTTTGATGTCAAAGAATTATTAATTATTGGAAATAAAGTAGGAAAGCTCAAACAGGAAGAGTTCCTAGCAAAATCTAAAAGAGAGAAAGTATGAAGAGCTCATGATACTAGGAAGCCTAATGATCACATCAACCTATCCTATGGTCAGGCTTTATATTTTTAAAGTAGAGAATTATGATTATTTAACTTAGCATTTTATTATAAAGCTAGCATTTATGTTCTAACAACACAAGATTGTGGAAATATTTAAGAGGTGATGATATATGTCCATAGTAAAATAGAAATGAGTAACCTATAAACCTATATCTAATGTGCCTTAGCACAAGCTAAGAGCTCGACTTCATTCTACTCAAGAAAAATTAGGATATGTTAGTTCACTTCTAATGGAGAGAGTGAACCTATCTAACTCTTATGGACATACAACCACCTAGAGCGGCTGCTAGCTAACACCTCCTAAGCTTTAAAATAATGTGGTCAAGTCTCATGAATGTAAGATAGTTAGGCTATTATTTATTAAAAAGGACTCTATGATCTTAAACTCACTCCCTAAGAGATTAGATCATAAGTGGTATGAAAGTATATCATTAATTAATGCAATATAAATTATATATTTTATTCAATTTTTACTAATCAATTTAACTCAGGCTTGGATGGAGAAGTATGCATACGTGCATGATGAAATAAGATTATAGGCCAATCCATAAAAATAGTCTTCTTCACTCAACAAGTTGTTGTCAATGATCCTACACACTCATTATGTAATGAGTGAAGATCTCCTATGTTCAGGGAGGGAAGTCAATATACATCCATGATGTTATCCACATTCATCACGGACCTATGATGCCTAAATCAATTTTAATTGATTAAATCTTATGAATTTATAGTGTGGTTATGAGTTTTACTAATTATAAGTTAAAGTATTTTATTTTAATTGGATAGAAAATTTTAAAACTCTAAAGAGCCAAACGAAATATAGGTCATACATCAAAACATCATATTTTTAAGAAACATAAGAAAAGTCATGCAATTTTTAGTGCACAATCAAAGTAAGCAAACCAATCTATCAATAATATTAAAAGAATAAAAAAGGCTGGTGCATTTAAAATAGCTATACACCCTGAAAAAGACAAATTTATCTTGCTTTTACATCCAAAGATAAACAATGTCATGGGGGTCTTCTTGTCTTCATCTTCAATGGGTAGGGTATTCAAAGCAAGTCAAAGCTTTATAACTACTACTCATTCTAAATCCCATGGCTCAAATTTTTATGCTATAAAAATTACATTAAAAATTCGAAGAAAATCCTAATTATCCTACAAGAAAAGAGATTAGCTGCAAACATATGCACACACTAAATAAATAGATATCACATAATTGGGCTTAACACCTGCCAATAAACAAGCCCCGTGTCTTAATTGGATATGCTAAAGCAACATCTAAAGTCAAAGGCATTTCCTTTTTTTATTATTATAATGGCCCTTTTAATTAAGCATAACCCCATGTAAAAAATATCATTAGTTTAATAAATAATGTTTTACCATTCAGATTAGTGCACAAATAATCCTAACATCTAGTCTAAAATTTTACACCACAAAAGAAAATTAATCAATACATCATAACAAAACACTGACCTAACCTATGACAAGGAACGATGACATATAAATCTAATGTGTCTCCAAAGGCTAGTAAAGTAACTCGAAATTAGGCTTTAATGTTTAAGTTGAGAGTTGAAAGTATGGTTTAATTTATTACCATTAGATGGTTTTAATCTAAGTGATTAATAATTTAATGTGAATCTTAGATTAATTTTTATTTAGTGATTGAGTTGTGATTATATTTTATAAAGAGAAAAAATCTTAATGGTCTACATTATAATGAAAACCACTATGTTCATGCCCTATCCTTGATGAGCAAAACTCCTAAGATGAATGTTACCTTGACTTGATGTACATCTCTTAAAGGGATAATTAGACATAAGGACTAACTTTTGATATGTTAATTACCCTTATACTTCATTCTTTAATTAATGAACATGATAAGTATGCATGTTTATGCTTTGGGTGAAAGTGAACATATTTATATTATGATTTAAAGTTACATTTAGTGATTAAGGAATGGTATGCATACATAGAGTTCTAGTCACTTAATGATTTTCAATGCATAGGTATGTAGTTTTGTTAAACTAGGGGATGAGGGTATTTAATCTCTTTTAGGTTAACTTAATATCCGTGCACCCCTAGGTGTCCATCTTATATACCTTATACTTTTGAATATGTTTATGTTATGAATTTATGTTTCTTGAATGGACATACACCTCAAATAAATTATGCATTAATCATAGATATGCTACTTTGTTAAATTAGGGAACCTTATTCAGGATAACTTTAATAACCATGCACCTCTGAGTGTGTAGCCTATATACCTTATACTTATGAATATGCTTATGTTATGAATTTATATTTCATGAATGGACAAACACCTCAAATGAATTATGCCCTAATCATAGGTACATGGATTTGTTAAACTAGGGGGGTGAGATTATAAAACTTCATTTGTGTTAACTTACTAGCTATGTGCCCCTAAGGGTCCAGCCTATATACCTTAGATTTGTACTGAGCATATGATTATATATGAATATAGCATGAGTGATGATCTACATGAATGCATGGCATGAAAGGTCATACATATTATATTACTTTTATATGTGATTTTAAAATTAAAAATTAAAATTGTGAGTTCTAACATGATTAACACTTATAACTATGTGCATAAGATGATATACACTAACTTATAGGTTTATCTCACATGTTTATTAAACCCACCCAAGAAGAGGCCTACACATTCAAGATTCAACTCATGCTTAAGGTACATGTATTACTAAATGAATTTGATTAAGGATTAACTAAGGGAAATTTAAGATGAATTAATTAATCTAAGGGTTTAGATTTGAGCTTGATTTTGCTAATGTTATTATTTCTTGGTTAATAGATTTTTAATTAAATTTTCAAATTTTAATGAATTTCATAAGTTCTTAATTTCTTAATTATTAAATATTATAATTAGGCTAATTAACCCCTAAAATACAAATAACCACTAAAGATAAGCCCATAAATTATGAAAAAAAAGTTAAAATATATATGAGGACAATAAAATTAAGAAAATTCTTAAGTCATTTGGGCTTACATAAAGTAATAAATTACACTAATTAAAATTTTGATAATTAGATAATTATACTCAAAATACCCCCAAATCAATTGGAGATTTTGATTTCATTCCCTATTTATCATCTAAATGAACCCATAGAAGTTTCATTCATGATTTTTAGAGTTATGGGTAATTTATTATGAATTTTCTTTACTCAAGGTCAATTATTTGAATTATTTATTTAATTAAATGCCCTAAAGTGCAATGTTTCTAATTAATTATATTTAAAAGCTAAAGACTCTATGATGTTAATCATTAATGATAGAACATTAGAGGATGAATTAATTATTTTTATAAATTTTTTAAGCTAATGAATGACCTAGACTTAGAAAAATAATTTTTTTAATTGGTTAATCAAATTAATCTGTAATAATTATGAGAGGTGGGGAACATCATCAAGAATATTTTCCAAAGATCTCAAGCTAATTATAGGTGTAATTAATGGTTAATTTTAATAATAACATTTTATTCATACCTTAATTACTCTTAAAACACAAGGTAAAATTTAGGTTTTATTTTTCTTAAATTCTTCTTTGTCTAAGCTTTCCATAGAGTATTTATTTATATTTTTTATACTTTTCTATAATTAGTTATAATTTTTTAAAGTTCTAGATAATTAAATCAACTTTTAACCCTAATTAATTTAATGATACAGCTGACGACACGTCAACGCTAACGCAATAGTGCTTTACATGTGGCATCACATGATTTATTATTTAAAACATCTCATATGGCAGATGATTCAACTCCAGCTGACTGTCGTCAACGCTAATGCAGTAGTGCTTTAAATGTAGCATCACATGATTTGTTATTTAAAACATCTCACATGGCAGATGATTTAGTTAGTGGTAGATGCAGTTTAATATGAATTGTTTGATCAAAGATCGAATGATGGAGAATAAACTAGTGATATAAAAAGAATAGATTTAATCAATCTAATGTTTAATTGTGGTCACCCATTCAATCACATAAAATAGAGAGCGCATGATTTATCCCCTCCCTTCAGTGAGAGATTGAGATTGTTTGCCTTTTGCTGCTTGATATGGGCCATCAGAGCTCAAATTAAAAGAGAAAAAGAATCCAAAATTATTAGGTGATGAAGACCTATTGATCTCTATGACTTAATCAAACCAAATCACATAAATACTTCACAAAAGATCAACACCTGAAGGCTCTTTTTATGATTTTGAGAAATGTACCTCGTCGAAGCTAAGAGTGGTTGAATTTATAGAGGCGAAGCCCTACTATGGAAGTCACCTTTTAGCTCCTCATTGTTCAGTCTTAAAACCAATTACTATTGTGAGTATGCCAGAGTTTATTCTAATTCTTATCTTCGATGCTCAAATTGATTATTTCTTGATTCATTTCAATTTGTTGGAGTGCAGAAAAGCTATGGTAGGAGTTAATTGAAGTGAAAGTGAGGTTTGGTGGAGTTTGGTATGTGGAGCCATTCAGGTGTAAGGGGCTTGGTTTCACCAATGATGGGGAGCATAAGAAGCTCAAATATCACTTGGGGACTGTCTTTGGGAGGTTTGTGAAGATATATGTTGAGTTTAGAGAGCTAGGGAGGTGTATACCTCCCTCCCCATATGAACCACCTATTTGGGTTGGTTTAGGCCATGGCAGCCAACTAGGCAATATGCAAGTATAATTCTGACATTGGACTAATAAGGTGAACTCCTAGGAGTTGCTAGCCAAGTTTGGTGGGCAGTGGTGAAAGAGACAAGCCATGGTGGCAAAACTAAGGACCAGAGATGGTATGGGTTATCCTTGGTCAATGGTTTGACAAGCCAGCTTTAAATAACCTTAGATCAAGGGGAGATCTCAAGGCATGCTAAGGATCCACCTTGCAAAAGGGAGGGGATGGACCTTCCTATTTTGGGATTTTATCTTATTTGGAAACCTTTGTTCACCTAATTTGGGTTGAACCAAGTTCACCTTAGTTTGGGTCTATTTGGGCAGATCAAGGGACATGTAAAGATGAGTCATGCCACATTTAGTTGAGTTTGGACTTGATTTGATTTGGCTTGGCTCAAGGTGATTTATTTAGGTCAATTTGGGTTAAATTGGGCTATGTTGACCAATTAAGCAAATTGGGCCCAAGTGGTTATTGGATTATGTTTAAATTATTATTAGGAATGTGTTGGTGTAATTGATTTAATATAATTCAAATTGAATTTTAATTTGGCTCATATAGGTTCATATGGGTCAAATGGGTCAAGTCGACCAATTTGGCCAAATTGGCAAAATTAGGTGAAATTGGAGGTTGGGTCATGTTCAATTATCACTTTAAGGTTAATTGTAGATGATGGTTTGATTTAATTTTGATTTGATTGGATTTTATCTTAAGCTAGGTTGGGTTAATTAGGTCAAATTGATCTAATTGTGTTCAATTGATTATTGGAAAGTGTTCAAGGATCAATCTTAAATCAATTGTAAGTAATGGTTCAATTCAATTTGAAGTGGATTAAATTTTGGCTCAATTTCATCCTTTAGCTCAAGTTGGTTTAGGTTAGGTCAAAGGGGTTAGTTAGCTTAGTTAGGCTCACTTAGGTGTCAAGTCATATATGTTAATCATTTTAAGAGTGATTAGGATGATTTGTTCAATACAATTTGGATTGAATCAAGTTTAGGTTTTAGGTCAAATTAGGCCAAATGAGTTAATTGATCAAATTGAGTTAATGTTAGGTATTGACCTTACTTTTAGTTAGGTTGACAACCCTGCTCATAGATCTAGGATTTGATTTATGCACTAAGGTTCTATTGACTCAGGTGGAGTTGATAAGCACCCTAATCTTAATAATTAGGATCTCTAATCTAAGATTAAGAACTTTCTAATTAGGAACTTAGGATACTATAATTAATAACTAAGTGTACAATCTAAACTAAAGTAGAAATCAAATAAATAAATCAAAATAAAATTATACATTGAATCAAAATTAAACTAAAAAGTTGACACATTAAGGTGAATAACTAGGTTAGCCTCCCCACAAGACCTGACCTAACCCAAAAGGATAATGTGAGTCTAATCAAATCCAAATTCAATAAAATTCAATCAAAGTTTAGATCAAGCAAATCTAAATTGAAAACTAAAATTTATTAAGCCTGGATTAAGATAAATGACATGGTTGACCCAAATTTAGGCCTGAAAGTTATGTAAGTCAATTAAAACTAAAATAAATTTAAATTAGATCAAATCAAAAGTACTAAAGTAATGCATGAACATAAATAAAATAAAATAAAATTTATATGGGGAACGAAATGGCTAACTAGGTCATTTTATCTAAGTTGACCTATATGGTCCCCACCAAGTCAAAAGTCAAACTAATCAAAATTTGATCAATTTAATTCATCCCAAAGTGGATTAAAATGGATTGGCATGATTAAAATGGACTTTTTATCAATTTATTTAAGATCAAAAGTCAACTTTTGATCAATTGAAATTGATTAAACCACTTCATAACTTTCGATCAAAAGTCATAAAGTTTCCAATAATCAATTGGAAAATAAAATGGACGGGCATGATTAGATCTCATTTTATATTTTTTTCCATAGATCTAACCTAAAACTTCAAAAAGTTATAAAAAATAAAATACTTAACTAAAAAATATAAATAAAGGCTCTCTAGATTTATCATTTTAAGAAGATTCCAATGAACTCAAAATTCCCAAATTTAGAAATAGAACTTCATGTCATTACCCACCTATCATAAAAATTTCAAGTTAAATAGCCTTTTCATTTAAGAGTTATTAATTTTTGAAATCAATTGGCTAATTTTAAATAATTAATTAATTTAAAATTATGAAAATTCATCAAAATAATTCAAATCATTTTAATAAGCATCAGAGATCTTAAAAAATTAATTAGACCCTTTAGATCACATTAAATCACAAAAATAATTAAATTAGAGTTTAAGAATTAATTAATTACTTTAATTACATATAATTTTAAAAAATTCTAACTAATTGTAGAAAAATATTAAAAATGTAAATAGACCCTCTATGGAAAGCTTAGACAAAGGTGAATCTTAAAAAAATAAAAGCCAAAATTTTATAAAGTGTATAGTGAATAATTATGGTTTGAAGTTTTACTTAATTAATATAATTAATCCTTAATCACTTACTTGGCTAGCTTGAAATTAGTGTGATTATCTTATGGGTTGACCTTTAGCTCTCGTAACTATTACAAGTTAATTGGCTAAGTAATTTGGGAGATCCAGATTTTCAAATCTAAATTGGTCATTTTATGCATGTAATAAATAATTAATATTATGAAATTATGAAATTAATTATGGAGGTTTAATTATGTATTAAAATAGTAAATGAAATGAAAAAAATCTAATTAGGACTTGTTGTCTTGATTATTTTTCAAAATCACTCTAATGGTCTTTTATTTAATTAATTAATTTATTAATTACCCAAGAACTTAAGAAATTCATAATAATTAGTGTAGATCTCTAACAATTTTGACCAAGCCCTCTTGTGCTCAGCTAACAAAGAGATTTTCAATGAAATTAAAATCCCCAATTGGTTTGGTATATTTTTAGTGTAATTGATAGTTTTATATTTTTCTTATTTCTTTAATTAACTATCAATTATATGTTTCTTTGCATTAGGATATTTTAGGACATGTTTATTTCATATTTATACATTTTCTATAAATTTTTCATAATTTTGCGCTTATACTTAGGACTTAGTTGAGTTTATAGGCTCTCTTGGACTTAATTGATTAAATAATTAATTAACCTTAATTAATTCATAAAAAATCATCTAGATCACTTTTAAATAACTTAATGAACAAACATGAGTTAAAGGTTAATCTTAATAATTTTCTCTCCCCATTAAGCTTAAGTAATTCAAATTTTAAAATAAATTCTTAATGAACTTAATTAGGCTTAAGCAAGATTATCTTCATGAGAATGAATTTAAGAATTAATAAGTCCAATTAGGTTATTTGGTGATGTTTAATTTCTTTGCTTCAATCATTTATAAATTTATATTCCATATGTTTCATGCATCCATGTTTCAAAAAATAAACAAAGATTTTATTTAATTGCATGCCTTGAATTAATAGTGTGGCTATTATCACTAGTATATTCATAATTCTCTAGACATTCCATTCCACCAAATATCTTTCCAAATAGAATAGCTAGTCCTCGGGTACACAAGGTTTAACTTCACTCTTGAAATGAAGGGGATTCAACTTAAAAATATCTATAAATTCTTGTCTCCTCTTCCAGGCTAACCATTAGACATTCTACATTGAGCTCAACCCATCAACTAAGTCACCAAGATAGTAAACTAAGTCATAGAATTAGAAGAAATATCTTCAAGTGTACTCTACATTAGTAAAGTCTAATTGAACCTTTGTCCATTTCTCATATCTTATTCTTGAGAGTTCATAATATACATATTATAATATCCATGTGGAAAAACTTTATGACACCGCATAGAATTTTAGTAATTTCTTATTCGAATGATCAAATATGTAATTAAGGAATAAATATAGTATCTCAGAAGATAAACATATTTTTTTATAATAGATTCGATCATTTACTCCTAAGGCTAATGGGTCTTTCATGTACCAAAGATTTTTTCCATGAATTATATGGAAAATAGAACAAAGTATATTTTAAACTAGGATCATGGCTCCCTATAGTTAATTAAATCTTAAGAAGGGCCTCTTCCTATGAATACTCTAATTTAAAGAAATGAGTTATTATTTCTAAGGATTTCAAAGTTATTTTCAAAGGATTGATTTTTTAAATTTTTAATTTGGAATGGTACAAATTGGAGAGAGCTATTTTGGAGGCCAAAAGGAATGAAGTAGGGAATGCCTATTAATATTAGGATACTCGATAGGTATTTTAACTATCCTATAATTGAGCTTTAAATTTTGGAATCTAATTTAGTTTTGAGTTGACATTTTCTTAGAAGTCTAGGACATAGATTCTAGCAGCATAAGACTATAGAAATGCCTAGGGTTGAAGACTTATTCCTAAAAGGATGCTTCAGAACCTAGTCTATAAGTGCTTCTGACACATGTCACATGCTCGACCTAGTTCTTTTTCAAGAATTATCAGCCATTGCTCTCACTTGATGAGGACTAACCTATCCCTGACTCTTTTAGACTTACAACCCACCTGAAGAGGGTTGTCAGCTAACACCATCTAAGCACATTTTATATTCATGACTCCGAGTCTTATGAATGCAAGATGGTTGTGTTGTTATACATTTAGGAAATAAATATATTAACCTAGACTCACTCCCTAATCCCTAGGATCATGTAGGGTATAAAATGCATCTAACTAATGTACATTTTTCATATTTTTAAATTTTTTGATTCAAGATTTATTTGATGTATTGTGTATGAATTTTTATGCCTAATTCCATGTAATTAGAAATGGTTATGGGCCAAATCAATAATATAAGGTAGGCTTCCCCAAGAAGGAAGTCATCATCATAGGTTAGATGCCCCTTATGTGCAATGGGAGAAGTTTCCCAATTCAAGGATTGGAGCAATATGATTTCATGGTTTCAAAACCTGATTGTTTCTAATTGATTTTATGTTTTGCTTAAGGCTTTAGTTTATATGAGGTTTTAAGTTTTCTTTAGTTTTTTTCAATTGTTTAGATTTAGATTAGGTATTAAATTTAATTTTCCTATGAGCCTAATCAGCCAGGCATTCAATCACAGGAAAGCACAACAAAGAAAGAAACCTAGAAAAGCAGGTTGATTCTATTACTCACCCAAAATAAATCAAGCCAATTTAATTTAACAAAAAAGGGAAAAGTGGTCGAGTACGACTGTATATCTTGAAATAAGAGGAAAATGAGTAGCTGAGCCCTGCTCTTATATAGCCCAAGCTAAAACTACAAGTCTAGATCTATTGGACTTCTTTTTAGGATAGTCTCCTTCTTTAAGGACCTCCATTGGGCTTCATAGGGGACTACTACACCTATCTTCTAGTAGGGTCTGCTCCTGCTAATCCTAGACCCCATAGATCCTAACCTATTTCTAAGCTCAACTTTATATTTTAATTCAAAATTAATCCTAAGCCATGTAAAATAAATGTTAGCAATATACAAACAGCATGCATTAGTTATATTTTACAATCATATGAGCTTAGCATTAGCTATTTGCCAAGCTCACTTATCTTATGGGCTATGCTTAAGTATTTAAGCATACTTGAAAGAAACAATATTTTTAATTTTATTTATGATATCAATCTTTTCTGGCATAGCCCCTATAGAAGATATTGTTAGATCTAAAAAAAATGTCTTATCATCCAGTCTAACTGGCAAACAATCATAGACATGCAGTCTAAAATAGTACACCACAAAGACAGGTGAACCACATCATATTACAACACATCACAAGGAATCATAAAGAATCACAGAATGACTTAACCTAAGTCTAGGGTCCGTGACCTAATGATCAAGTGTGTGAAGCAAACAGGCTTGTGTTACAAGACTTTACTAGGCCTCTTTAGTTTAAGTTTCAATTTGAAGTTTCTAAGTTTGTTTGAATTTTACATCTTAGTGGTTTCAATTCAAATGATTTAGTGATTTGTTTTCATTTTCATTTCACTTTTATTTGGTTAAAGTGAAGTTTATGTTTTCAAGAATGAAGAGTAGAATAAATTTCATTTTTAGGAGAAACTCATTCTATTCAACATCCTAATTCCTGATAGAATGAAATCCTTGTCCTAAGATGAAGATCCATACTAAAAGTCTAACTAAGATCCTTAAGTATCTTAATTAATACTTTTGATTTCATTTAGTATGTTTGAATTATGATTGATGCTTTGTTTCTTTTCTTTGAAATTTAGATTTGATTTGACTTTCATTTGATTTTAATTTGATTTAATTGAATTATTTCATTTGATTTTATTTGAATTGGTTCATTTGATTTAATTTATTTCACTTGTTTCATTTGATTTAGTTTGACTTGGTATTTTGAGTTATTTGATTTTGGTTTATATTAACATAAGGCATTTAGGTTAAGATTTGAATTCATTCTTAGTTTAATTTTATTGTAGGTTTAAGGGTTCATTAAGTTTGTGATTATGATTTTATTAGCTTAAGATGTAATTAAGCTTAGCATGCATTATTGATTTGATTAACCACTAAAAATTATTAAGTTCTTTGACTTAGGATGTTGGAAAACCTTCCTAAGAGTTTCTGATGTTTGATTCAGATTAGTTAAATTTGTTTCATGATTTAATGGATTTATGAATTTTCTTAGTCATTATTTGATTCTTATTCTCTAAGGAATTTAAAATTTCAATAATTCCCAATCCAATGATCAATTGGGTTTGAAATTTTTAAGGCAAGTGGGGTTCCATTCCAATTTCATGTTTCCAAAGTTTCATCTTGATTAGATTCAAAATTAGGGTGTAATTAATGTTTTAATTATTTCATTAAAGCCATAATTAAACCTAATTTAATGCAAATTATTTGTGGGTTTCATTTTCATTGATTCCTCTCTGAAAGATGTTTCCAAAGAGGGTTCATTCAGAATTTGTGTACATTTGGTTGATTTATTATGATTTAATTAAGTTTTAATTAATTATTTGAATTATTTAATTCATTTAATTGTGGCTAAACTTTTGAATTTTTTGTGATTTTCAATTAATTTAAATAAGGATTTACCATTTTCCAATGGCGCAATGATGTGGCACGACACCATTTGGCCATGCGGATCCCATGTGGCATTCACGCCAAAAGTGGTGCTACGCAGGATGAACCTTGACCATTCTATCAAAAATCGAACGATCCTGATTCATTCCATGATTCCTTAAGCGGGTTAAATCAATCCGTCTGACTAAATCAAGGTTGTCCATTCCTAATAGAATGATCATATGGCGGAGATTCAATCTCGCATTTCACCTACGAGAGATAGACATCATCTATCTTTTTGGCCTAATCTCTGGTGATCACTGATGTTTTTTCATCACAATTTTGATAGCAAATTGATCAGTGATTAATTTAGGGCTCATCTATACATTTTGATCCACTTTGGGATTGAATTTCTTTCGAAAAGGATCAAAATAGACGGCCTAGAGGTTTGATGAGGGAGCGTATCTTGATTCTAGTGAACACCGGTGATGGGATCAACTCCATTAGCTTCGTTTTGACTCAACGAAGGTGCGGGTGAAGTTTATGGCTTGCCTCCCCATGGATTGATCCCTAGACAAACATTGAATTTGTTTTCTGGCAATATTGGTTAATTTCTGGCTCGCTGGCGGTGAAGGGTTCGGGTGGCGATTCGTTTGAGGTTGCCTCAACCTCTAGAACATATTGGAACCTTCAATTTGATGAGAAAACCACTCCCTTGGATTTCACCATGAATGGAGGCTCAGTTTCTATCCATTCGCCAGTGTGCTAGTGTCGAGAGACCAGGGAAAGGGTCCCCTCCTTAATCTCTTGCCTTGGTGGACATTTTGGAATTAAAAGGGCAAGGGAATAGGCTCTTCCTCCCCTCTTTCCATGGATGGCTGAGAGCATCCTCTATGAACTTCAATGTGGCCAGAATCTGGCCACTGATTACGGCAAGGCCGGCCAAGGGTGGATTCAATCACTCTTGGCCTTGTGAACAAGGTTGGATGAGGATTAGGAGGATAAGAAGAGTTCTTGCTTATTTTTCTTCCTTAGTCGAGCCTCCCTCCTCTTCTTTTTTTTATTCTTCCTTCTCTTCTCCTTGGCTTTTCCCTTGGAGAAAGCAAAGTCTTCTTTTTTCTTTTAGATTTGGTGGCCTTCAAATGATGGTAGCCATCTCTTACAATTAAGAGATGGAATGAGATAAGAAGAGGGGAATTGGAATTTTTTCTTTCTTTTTTTTATATAAATTTTCAAATTCTCTTCTTAACTCCATTATTTTATTATTATTATTTCTTTTTTTATGGTTTATTACATCACCATCAGTCTTTGGACTAATAGGTGGCTGCCCATATCAAACTCAAATGGATTTGAGTTCAAGTCTAAACCCAATTTGACTTGGTTTAGAAAATTGAATCCAAACCTACTATTTGGATTCAAAGTGATTAATTTTAATTTAATAATTTTTAATTTTGAATTCAATCATCTTTAATTGATGATTAGTTAAATTTTGATTTGATTAATTAATTTAAGTTTGAATTAATTTTGATTTTCATTTCATTTCAACCCATTTAAACCTAAATGGGAAAAGTTTAATTCCAATTGGGTTTGATTAACCAATTTGACTCAATTAGATTGGGTTTGGACTCCAATCATGCTTGATCACATGTGTGAGATTATTTGGAGTAATTAATTTCATTTATTTTCAATTAGATTTCAATTTGAACCCATTTGACCCAAAGTGGGCTTAATGGGTCAAGCTTGGGTTTCCTTTAGGTCAAAAGACCAATTTTGACCAAATTAGACCCAATTATGGGTTGTATTATGTTTAATTATCATTTCCAAATGATTTTGAGTAATTAAATTGAATTGATTTCAATTTGATTTAGGTTTGAACCCAATAGGACACATTTAGGTTCATTTAGACTAAGTGGGTTAATTAATAAGTGGGTTAATTAATACAATTAAGGCCTAAATGAATTTGAATTTCTTTATATTTGTGTTCAAACATGTTTACTTGGTTATTTGGAACATTTGGAATGAATTAATTTGGTCAAATTCTTAGTGGATTGACCTTTGACTTGGTGGGACCCACTTATGTTAAACCTATATTAAGTGAGTTGGCTAGATTTGACTTTAGTTTAGTTTTGGATTTATTCATTCATTTTAATTTGATTTCAATTTGGTTTATTTGAATTTATTTTAGTTTAATCCAAATTGGAAGATTGGGTGGATTCCACCTATGCCAAATTAGGTTAGATCAAACCCAAGGAAGGTAGGTCACTAGCTATAGTGTCCTAAGCACTAAATTAGGTGGCCCTTGTTCAAGATTAGGATATCCTAATTGCTGATTTCAAATTTCAAATTAACCTCATCTAAAAATGAAGTCAACAAACCACACATAAATAATCATATACCATACATCATACTGATATACATGTAAATACGGGAAGAAAAAAATAATTTTAAGCTATCCAAATATTTATCACTCACCAATTAATTATTCTTGTAGCTCTAATTACAAATCAATTCTTCTAAATCTATTTCACTGATACAAAATTAAACTGTCAAGGCTCAAAATGATATAATTCTTAAACTGAGGCGAATCATATCGTGCTAGATGCATAATAGATATTAACTAAGATCTATTTAAAAAGAATTATATTATTCTTCTTTTATTCATAAAGCCATTAATATCATCAATATATATAATAAGATAAAAATTATCAACTTTCATTCAGTTTTAATGAAAACTATACAATTATAAAAGTTTATACATAAAAATCATTGTACACATATATATACATCAAAATAGTAACATCATGATTGCATAAAAATAACTACATTTTAGTAAAAGGCATACATATAAATGAAAACTTGCAATCCTTCTCTAATTGATATGCTCCTTACTCTTTTCCTTTCTTAAAATTTACATATGTAGATAAAATAGGTGTGAGTATAAATACTTAGTAGATTACACGAAACTTATTCTAAATTTTCAATATATAATGATAAAATAGTGTCTACTATCAAATATAATGAATTAACAAGTCTATTATAATTTATATCAAGTTTAATATATTATAATAATTATAAAATTAAAAGTATATGCCAAAATTTGTAGTATATAATTAAAGTTTAACATGACATTTGAATCATAATAAAATACTAAAATAAAAAACATTTTCAAACACTTTATATCATACTTCCTTTTAGGCTCTTATACCTCTAAATATATATATATATATATATATATATATATATATATATATATATATATATATATATATATATATATATATATATATATATATATACTATATATATATATATATATATATATATATATATATATATATATATATATAAGGCCCTAATTCCTCTCAATATATTTATATTTGCATTTATATATTCATTTAGACTTTTATGTCTCCCAATTCATAGCACAATTCATTTTTATTCAAGCTCTTATACCTCCATGTAAATACATATATTTACTCGGGTCTTTATCCCTCTTAATATATTTCTACACATAAAGTTCACAATTAATATGTCAATCAAGCCACAATTACTTACATAGATATATATAATGCATCAATAATAATGAATCAGTATCTTGATAAGTAAGAGAAATTCAGTGCAGTATATAAGAATTGTATAAGTGTAAAATAATAATAAAATTTGCATGATCGAAAAGTATACTAAATTTAATGTGCATAAATCATAAAATACTACTGCTAAAAACCTTTATAACACTTAGCATGATAGTCTTAACGAAGTACAATAAATTTTATAAATTCTTAGAAGTTTGCCAAAATATCTAAAATATCATAAAATCTAAAACACCCAACAAAATTGCAAAATAATTCTATCAATATGTGCAGAATTGCTAGAGTAACAGCATACTAAAAGTTACATGGTAAGATTTTCTTGAATGATAAAATATCTCTCTTTATATAAAGTTTATTCAAGCAAAATATTAAATTTTTTACAAAATGGTGAAATTTCTAAAAAAAATTAAGACAACAGTAGCATACCTCCAGACAATAAATTTTTTCAACTAGCCTGACAGACAAAATCAATTCTAAGACTCTTAAAACATGCTTTCTCTCTCCTCTCCCTTTCTTTTTTTTCTCCCTTTCTTTCTTAAAAACACATGACTAAAAGGTAAAATGGGGTTGGGGAAATCCAAATAATGGGTTTAGATAATTATATCAAAATTACTTTTATTTTTAACATACAAATCATTATTTGAATTATTTTATTTTTATTTTAACTTTTGATATAAATTCAATTATTTTTTAAAATCAATCATTCCAAAAAATATGAAAAATATTTAGTGAATACAAAAACATGTCTAAGACACACTAATAAAAATAGTTTACAAAACGGACACCAATTGGCCCTAGAAAATCCATTTTATATGAATACATATAGATACTTTGAAAATTTTAAATTAAATAATAAACTTTATATTCATATATAAAATACTTATAAAAATTAGAGAAACTATTTATAAGATAGAGTGTTAATTACCCTATAATATAGTAAAGATGATTTAAAATTTGAACTTAAACTAATTTTAGAAAATACACTTGAATATTATAAGTTATCTCTGTTCTAATAATATTTCAAAAAGGCACATTAATTTCCTTATAAAATATTTTTGTATGATTATTCAAGTTTGAAATCATTTGGATAGATTCTTTGAGAGATGTTTTAAAGTACCTTATTAATTTGACATGCATGTATAAAAGCATACTCTAAGTAAACAAGCACTTAAGGCTATTATAGAAATTTTGTAAAATAAAACTATACTTGTGAGTATTATAATCAATCGAACCCCATCAAGCCAATTTGGCCCTTTGACCCAAGTTGACCCAATTTAACCCCAAGGGCCAAATTGAGCCAAATCAAATCCTAAACCAAATTGGATGAAACCAATGCTTCTAACCAATCACCAATTAAATATTGAACATGATCTAGCCTTCAATTGGACCCAATTTGGTCAACCCAACCCAATTAGCCTACTTAGCCTAATTTGACCTAAAGGGTCAAATTGAACTAAATCACTCCATAATTCAAATCAACTCTTCCAATCAATTACAAATGACCAATTGAACATAGACCTGGTCAATTTCAAATTTGGTTCAACATTTGAATTGAACCCAAATTCAAATCTAACCCAAATTGAATCAAACAAATTGCACTAACTCATTCTAAATGACCAACTAAACTTACCTAAATTCTCACTTTGACCCAATTTGATCAAAATGGTCAACTTAGCCCAACATGACCTATTTGACCTATATGGGTCAAATTGAGCCAAACCTAACCAAACTAAGCCCAAACCCAACCAAATATGACATGCCTCATCCTTGGGTCACCATGGGCCTACACAAGTGAGCCCAACCCATAGTGAACCCAATTTGGGTCAAACCCATTGAACCAAGCCCTCCAAATGGAACAAAATCTACATTTAGAAGGGCTCTACCCCTTTAGCAGCCACCTTTGGCCTTTCTTGGAAAAAGGACGACTGACCAAACCTAACCTAAGGCTATTGGGTTCAGCCTTTAGCCAAGAGAGGGTGATTTCACCCATGGGCAACCTTTGGTCCACTTGAGGAAGAGTGTACACCTCATGGTAGCCCACTACACTCCCTCAGCCTCTCATACTCATCCCCTCACCCACCTCAACCTCCACGAATGACAAGGCTGAACCAATCTGAGCCCTTGGTTCAGTTGGGAAGGAGAGTATAGTGCTCCTCATTCATTCAAACTCAACACAGAGCTTCCCTAGAACATTTTGCATGGTCCCATACCCTCTCTCAAGCTTCTCAAGCACCCCACCATCGGAGAGACCAGCTCCTAATCGGGCCTGAGAGCTCCATCCATCCAAACTCCTCAAACCTACACCAAACTCAAATCAACTTATCCCACATCTTCACCTCACTCAAGTGAGCCAAAATTAATCATTTCCCTAGCGATTTGACCCTTGGGAAATTTCCCTATACCAACTTTGGCGAGCTTTGCGATGGCATTTGGTCCATAGATCGATCGATGGTGAGGCAGCTTGACATCTTCTAAATAAGGCTGCATCTCTTCAAGATGAAGCTATCTTAGTTGTTGGACCACCAGTCTATTGCTCTGGCGAGGTAAAGATCTGGCAACCATAGTCTTCGCCATTAGGTGTTGGTCATTTTTGAAGTGGATCATGTTATCATGCGATCTCCACGGTAGGATCTCCCTAGATTTATTTTCTAGTCATTTTGGAGTCAATTCTGCAATCGAATGAGCTCCGGTGAGCTTCGATCGAGCGGCGGAAGGTGGATGATATCCGTGTTCCGGCACTCACAGGATGGTAGATCACTGGTCATCCGTTCTACATGATTAGAATAAACGGTCATAATTAATTGCATTAGAATTCTCAATTTAATCCCTTTGAAATCATGGGATTAATTTGAACCATTTGATCTGAGATTGAATGACTGAGATAAAATCACATCAGTCGCCACTAAGTCAGCTGCCCTGTCGAATGATTTAAGTGGCCAATACCGTGGCGCCACATGGAAAGCACTACCATGTCAATGTCCGCATAACGCTGATGATTTAAAAAGATTAATTTTAAAAATATAATTAAATGTCCAAAACTTCAATAAATCATAACTAATTATAGAAAAATCTAAAAAATATAAACAAGCCCATTTTATAAAGCTTAGACATATGAAAATTTAATAAAAATAAAATTCCTAAGCCTGAGCCTAATTGCATTAGACTCCTTTAAGTGCATTGCTGATTTTATTTTTCTAAAGTATATCATTGAAGGCTCATGATCAAGTGGGTAATTAAATTAAAGAAGTTTGGAGAAGGGTAATCAAATTGATGTGATTAATGGCTTGAACCTAATTAACACATAAAACATATTTAATTTCCTTCCTTAAATATGTTAAATAACTAACATGGGATGGAGTGAATCATAAGTATCATTTCTCTTCTTTAGGTTTTAATAACTTAAACATTAAAATTAAATCTTGCAAAAAATTTGGTTAGTATTAAAGAATGTTTATTTGGCTAGATTGTCCTTAGGATTCAACGAAATTGAGTATGTTATTTGATAACATTTAATTACTTTCTTTCAATTATCATAAATTTGCATGCCATTGGTTTCATATGTTCATGTTTTCAAAAAGAAAATTATAAGAATATGATTACATTTAAATTACATGAGTTGGATAAATATTATGATATGGTGAGACTATTATCATTAATAAATCACAAATTATTTTAAAATCATAAATTAATAATGAATTAAAGAGTATGGAATTTAAATCAATGTTTGTTGTGAATACTTAATGAAGCCTCCATTTGGTTGTAACTTAAAGATAGTATGGGATTGTTTTATCTTTATGTGTTATGTGTATGTTTACATATATTTGAGTTAGCAAGTATATAATCTAGACATCTCAGGAACACAAGGCTTTAAGTAGCCCCAAGGAGTTCTTAGATAATCTCACTTCCTTGATTTAACAATGGAACGTAATTTCTTAATTTCATTTATATGTATACATGTGCTAGAATATTGGATAAAACTTTTCTTTTCATGTCATTAAACTCCACATGAACAAAAGATTTTATATAACCTTTACATGGTTTTGTCTCTATATTTATGTGTATATTTACATGTATTTGAATTAGAAAGTACATTGTATGGATATCCTAAGAATACGAGTCTTTAAGTCTCCCCAATGAGATCTTAGATAATCTTACTTCCTTGGTTTAACAATGTCACATACTTGCTTAAATTTATAATACATGTTTGCATATGATTAGCTATGAGATGGAATCTTTCTCTTCTATCAAATTCATGCATTAACATTCATTAAGTGTGCAAAACTATGAGTATATTGCATGTATACATATGTTAAATCAATTATTAAGAAGACTAAAAATGAAAGAATATGAATGTTATTGATAATAAAAGGAAGTAGTAGAATTTTACTCATGTGATAGTGACTTAATTTTGTTAATCCTACAATCCCTCTCATGTTTGAATAAGATTTCTTAAAACTAACCCAAACTTAGGCTCAATAGAAAAAGAGAATTCATAAGTGTTTCACTAAGAAAACTAAAGCTATAATAGTTTTCCTTTAAATAATAACCTAGGATAAGGATGAAGAGACCAAGTCTCTTCTCTTCTTTTGTAAATAAATATTAGGTAAAAAACCACTAAAAATAATTTAATTTAATTCCACAAAGTTTCCAAATTCTTGATTAAGACAAAAGTATTAAGTTAGGCAAATTAAGTTGCAAAGTGTATTATTATTAGTATGGGGACACCATCGTGGGCACTTATTGTGTGGGGTATGACATTGTAAATGATGTACTATCTCAAAAGTTAGATGCATCACCCTTCAATAGACCTAATCACCTAATAAGGACTCCTAAGGCATGATGGGTCTTCAAATATACCAGAGATTTTTTTTCTTGCTTTACATGGATGAATAAAGAAGGGTTTATACTAAGCCAAGTTCTTAAGTTCCCTATGAAGGCAAGGATCCATAGTTAATTACATCATAGGGAATGAAATTCCCTAAGAATACTCTTGATTAAAGTAGACAATTATCATCTCCAAAGATTTCAAGGTTAGACTATCAAAGGATTGGTTATATTTAGAAAATCAATTGGGAAAGTTCAAGGAGAAGACTTATTTTTGAATCCAAAGGGAGGAAGTAGGAAATGCTCATGATACTAGGAAGTCTAGTGAGCATTCCAATCTATCCTATAATTGGGATTTATATATTTGAAAGTGAAGAGATTTTATTCATTTGAGTTGAATTTTATTAAATTGTTAGGGCTTATAATCCATCAGCATTAGGTTGTGGAGATGCCTTAAGAGGCAAGGATTATGCTTGTATCCCAAAGAAAATAACTACCTTAGATCCCAAATCTAGGGAGCTTTAGTAGGAGCTAAAGCATGACCTAAATCTAAGCGATAGGAAGACATAAGTGTTTACCTTGATAAGAGAAAATAAATCGTCCGACTTCTGGACTTACAATTGCCTAGAGTGGCTGCCAGCTAACTTCTCTTATATTCTTAAAATAATATAGTCCTGTCTTATTAATTGCAAGATAGCTAGGATAGTTATTCAATTGGAAAAGAATACTAAAGTCTTAAACTCACTCTCTAAGAGACTTCAGCATGAGTGGAATGAACATATGACTTAATCTACAAATGTAAATTTTTTTTTAAAATTTTATTTCATTTTAACACAGTAATTTAGGCAAACCATAACATCAATTTTATAAACTAATGTAAAAGAATAAAAGGCCAGTGCGGTCAGGCTCTATCGTACAACCTAAAAAAGAAAAGATGGGTAGCCGAGCTCTACCCTTATATAGCCCAGAATTTGAAAGAATAATTACAATTAGAAATGAATACATGCTATGGGGGGGAGGTCTTCTATCTTCTTCTCTCCATGATTTAGTTTGGTCCTTCCTTGGTTTTGATTTTCTTGCTTAAAAGGTAAATACTTATTTTTAAGCAATCCCTTAAATATGATCCCCTATGAAAAATATGATTAGGCTAAGAGTGGCCTAACATCCAGTCTATGAAGCATACACCCTAACATCCAGTCAAAAATAATACATCACAAAATAAAATATACATCACATCATACA
The DNA here is from genome assembly GCA_021442155.1 of Cymbidium sinense. NCBI lineage: Eukaryota > Viridiplantae > Streptophyta > Magnoliopsida > Asparagales > Orchidaceae > Cymbidium > Cymbidium sinense. The sequence goes on along the minus strand of CM038228.1, from coordinate 26,981,388 downwards.
CCATCCTAACATAGAGCTAGAAGTGGTTACTTAATTTTAATATGTGTGTTAAGGTCTTGTGTGGTATGTCTTAATTAAGCATTAAAGTTGTATTTCTCTAAGTTTGAGAAAAAAAATTCAAGGTAACATGAAGGTTGGTTTCACTTTAAGTTATGTAGTGGTTTTGTGAATCTTAGTTTGTATTTTATTTAGTTTCATATGATTTACACTTAGCAACTAAGTGTTGTAAACAGAAGGAAGAGGATTATCCTCTTTCATCCCTACCTTAATCCACTTCTAAAGCATATTAACTTGATTTAGTTCTCTTTAGTGAATGGCTTATTACATATTTTTAATTAATCCTAAGTTTAGGCTAACTTTAAATGACTTTATTCAATATAAAAGGCTTCTTAAGATTAATCTAATTAGATTACTACCACATGATATATATTAAATCATTCTTTTCCATCACATGTAGCATGCATATGATTTAATACTTAACATATTTGTACATGCAATGTGTTTTAGCACACTTAAATGATGATGAATGTGTAAGTTTGAAGTTTATATTTTCATTTTGATTAGAGTATATGGACATATAAATTAAAGTTATATCCAAATTTTAATACCAAAATACATAGAGATGGAATCACATAAGTACATCTCATTGTTAACCAAGGAAATGAGGTAATCAAATGGCATCCTTGGGGCTAGCTAAAAGCCTCATATTCTCGTAATGTCTAGACTATATACTTATTTTCATTCCAAACTTATGTAAGTCTATATATCAATAAGGAAAAGAAAGCATTAGTTTATATATAATATATGCTAATGACTTAGATGAATATGAATGTATGCATTTTTTTGTAAAAAAGGAGGATCTTGATTCCTTAACTAAATACACACATATATGTATAAAAGATATAAGCAAGTATGTGTCAATGTTAACCAGGGAAGTGAGATAATTAAATGACCTCCTTGGGGATAGCTAAAGCCTCACATTCCTGGAATGTCCAGACTATATAGTTACTTTCTTAGATACATATAGATGTATAAATAACTAAAGGAAGGAGAACTGCAAAGTTATATTTTTATTTGATTGAATTATTTAAGCATATGAATTAAAGCTCTATCTAAATTCTAATACCAAAATATATAAGAATGAAACTAAATGAGTGTGTACTATTATTAAACCAGGGAAGTGAGGTAATCAAATGACCTCCTTGGGGCTAACTAAAGCATCATATTCTCGAGATTTCCAAACTATATACCCATTATTGTTCAAACTTATATAAATCTATATATGAATCATAAGAAAGAGAGCTTTATTTAATATGCTATGTATATTCATAATGTATATCATACACTCTAAGTATTGTAATTGATTTATAAACTTTGGAAAGTAGTTTTGAATTTATTAGTGATAATAGTCACACATATATTTAATTAAGCCAACACATCCAAGCTTACATGAAGAAAATTCATTTGATTTATTTAAATTTGAAAGCATGAATGCATGAAATCAAATGACTACAACATTTAATGAGCTTGGAAAGAAATAATTAAATATCAACATATGATTCATTCAATTAAACTAATTCCTAAGGACAATCACATTAAATGAACCCATTTAAAGAAAATCAAAAATTTTTTTATTAATTCATGATTTGGGATTTTGATTATGTTGAAAGTGGAGAACTTATCATTGATGTTTTAATCCCATTTCCACATTCGTAATTTGATTTGATTTAAGAAAAGGTAATTAGGTAAATTTTATGACTTAATTAGATTGGATCCTTAATTAAACTAATTAATCACCCTTACCTATGTTACCTTAATATAATTAACCAAACAATTATGAGCCAACATGATATGTCTATGAATGGAAAGTAAATTTGCATTGACCTAGAGAATAAAAGGGCATAATGCAATTGGCTCATAATTGATAGTTAATTGGATTAACTTAATCAAGTACTCTTATAGTTTCCCCACACATGAAGGTTAACCATAATTTCCCTAAGCACCTTTAGGTTATTAAACACCAAAAGATTTACCCATGATTTAATTAATCAAGATCTACTATTATTATGATTTTAAATTGATTAATTAAACCTTTAATTAATCTTATTTCAATTAATTTCCTTTCAAATGAAATGGACTTAGGAAAAAGATTAGGAAAGAGGTCCTCATCCCATTTCCTTTGCCCATTCACTGTTCAACAGTGATTAATAAGCTAAATTATTTGATTTATTGCATGATTAAGGGTTTAGTTAACCATTTAATTAATTAAGAGAGTACTTAAAGATTTAAATGAGCAATTTCCCTAATTATCTAAGCAATAAATCCCAAGAAAATTATGGGAGGTAGAGGTCGTCACATTAAACCACCATGAAAAGTCTAGAATTGATTACTTGATTAATTAAGGAGTAATTAAGCTAATTAAGTTTTTAATTAAATCTAAATTAAGCTTTAATTACTATTCAAATTTAATTAGGATTAATTTTAAATGATTATGCTCTCAAATACCATCAAAATAAATATTTATTTGTATTTTTCTAAGTTTTCTATGATTTATTATGAATTTTGGAAGTTTCAGCTATTAAATACATTACTTAAGCCTAATCCCGTTGACACTATGCAAACCACTAAAGTGGTGTGCTTTCCATGTGGCATTGCAGGATTGGTCACTTAAGCGCATCTGATAGTGCTTACGTGGCTGGTGGTGAACGCGCTTTCATCTCCACCATTCAATCTCGGATCAGACAGCACAGATCAAACTCGTGAGTCCTTAAAGGATAAAATAAGAGAAATCTTATGGATTAATCATGACCATTTTATCATGAACGACGATGGTGCATGATCAGCGATGAGACAAACATTTATCCATCTTTGTTGCTCAGTGATTTGCTCAGCAGCAGAATTGATCTATTGATCGATATCAATCCACACTTCACATGAAGGATCCGAAGGGATCCAATGGCTAATATTACATGGAATGCAACTTTTCTTCAAAAAGCTCCAACCAATTTTATCAAAGAGGTCGGTTTCATGGAATTACCTTATGAAGACTCAAGAGCGGTGGTGATTGAGAAGCTTTGTGCAGTGGAGACAAAGCCTTGGCGACACACATGCCAATTTATTCTTGTTAAACAGGTGGACCACAAAAGACCTTTGTGGAGGTGTTGTTGATTGAACTTCGCTTAGATGGTGGGAAGCTTAGGAGGTGATTCATTCTTGCTCATCGAGGTGTGGGGAATGTATGGGTAAGAGGAATTTAGATTTGTTTGAGCATTGGTAGAGTTGGATCCAAAATAGGGGTGCCCTATTTTGAAATAGAAAGCTCCGTCAATGGGGAAGCTTGGATGGCTCGGAGAGGGCTCTAGATGTTTCATTTCAAACCTAAGGAGTCTCTAAAGGTGTGTGTGTTGAATTTGGATTGAAATAAGGGAGTACATCCCCCCTCCCTTTGATTGGATGGACAAATTTAGCTTCCAATTTTTGGCCGATCAACCACCACCAGAGCACTGGAGTGGTCGGTGTCACCTCCATGTGACTCGATTTGGTTGGTGGGAGGCTTGGCTAGTGGCTCAAGGTGGCTTCCCTCTTCCCTAGGTCCAATGGATTCGGCTAGTGTGGGGAGGTGAGTTAACTCACCTCCCCTTGGTCTATGGCCAACCTAGCCCACTTGGGTTGGGCTAGGTGCATAGGTCAGACCCCATTTAGGATGTTTGATGGTTGCCAAGGGAAAAGAGGGGAGTCAAATTTGCCAATTTAGGCAAAATCTCATGTGAGGAGAAGAATCCAAGGGAGATTGCCTTGGGATGGGCCCAATTCAGGTTTGGGTTTATTTTGGGCTGACCCAAGGTGGGTTTAGGATGGGTTGGGTCAAGTTTCAATGGGCTTTGGCTTGGTTTAAATGGGTTTGCCTCAATTTGACCCTTATAGGTCAAATTGGGCTAGGTTGGGTTAAGCTGACCAATTGGTCAAATTGGGTCAAACCAAAGCTTGGGTCAAGTTTAAATGATGATTTGAAGTATTTTAGTTCAATTGGTTTGAGTCAATTTGGCTTAGATTCTATTTTGGCTCATTTGGGTTCATGCAGGTCAAATGAGTCAAGTTGACCAATTTGACCAAATTGGCCAAATTATCTTGGGTTATGGGTTGATTCATATTCAATTGGTTAATTAAAGATGATTGTAGGCTTTAGCTTGAATCAATTTGAATTTGATTTGGATTTAGGCTAATTTGACCCTTTAGGTCAATTTGGGCTAAATGGGTTAGGTTGACCAATTGGTCAAACTAGGTTCAATAGCTTTGATCAAGTTCAATAATCAATTTAGAATGAACTTGATCCATTTGTTGCAATCACTTTTGGTTAGATCATGATTTGACCCAATTTTATTTTTAAGGTTAAATTGGGTCAACTTGGGTCAAAAGGCTAATTGGGTTAGGTTTGGCTTATTAATGGTCAAGTCATGTTCAATCATTGATCATAGGTTGGTGTGAATCAATTGTTTCAATTAATTTGTCTTAGGTTGAGATTTGGCTAGTTTGGTTAAGGGTGTTGACTTCCTTAAATGGCCAAGTTAACTTAGTTTGACCTAATTTATGACAATTGATCAACCTAGGGTGATCAATAATCATGATAAGATGTTTTGGTAGGCTTAGTTCAATCCAATTTGGGTTGGATTAGATTCTGGCTCAAATAGGTCTTTTAGGTCACTTTGGGCCAAGTGAACCTATTGGGTTTAGTTGGATTGATTTGGGTTTAGTTGAATTTATATATGGATTTGGGATTGATATATAACTTTGATTGCAAATGATTTGGGTTCAAATGGGTTTTAGTTCATTTAAATATCTCAAGTCAAAGGGGTCAAGTTAGGTTTGACTTGGGTTGATTTGGTTTGGCTTGATGATTGTAGGTTTGATTTATATTTGGGATGTTGACTGAAGATATCATTGATTCATGAGAAAATCAATTGAATTTGGCTTGAATTGAATGGAAACTTGGCTAAGTCCATGGGATTGATTTATATGGCTTAGGAAGGATTTTGATTTGAATTTGATTATGGTTTGGTTGATTGAGTATGATCGTGTTTTATTGTATATTTGATTGGTTTTGATTTATATTTAGGATGAGGATTGAAGATATAATTGATTCATGAGAAAATCATTCGAATTTGGCTTGATTTGGATTAAGATTTGGCTAAGGCCATGGAATAAATCATGTGGCTTAGGTTTAGATTTTTAAGTTTGGATTTGATTTGGATTTCAATCATTTGATTCGGATTTGGATTTGGGTTTGATTTGAATTGAATTTTTTTGAGGCTTAAGAAGGTGAACATAGGTTGGATTTTAGTCATGGGGTAGGTAGGTCATCATAATCCCTAAGGCATAACCTAATATTATGGTTAACCCTTCTAAGTATCTAGGTTTAAGTAAAGTGTTCATCTAATTACTAGAAGTGTCTTATGACTAAAGAAGTCTTAATGTTTAGATGGCTCCTAAATCTAAGATGAGAAGATTGAGTCCTCACTCCAAAAGTCAGGTCAACAATATATTATGGTAATATGTTTTGTTTAATGATGTAATATTTTAGACTAGATGATAGGATTGTTCATGTGTAGACTGGATGTTAAGTCATTAGTAGTCTAATGATATTTTATGCAGGGGATTGTGCTAAAGGGCTACTATAATAACAAATGAGTATAAATATTCTTACTTACAGGCGTTGTTTATGCCCCTATGCATAATCTAATAATGACAAGTGGGCTTGGTTATCAAAGTACAGTGTGCTAAGTCCAAATATGTGAAATATAATTATTTGGCCTATATGCTTATTTAGCTAATGTCTATTTTATTGGTGTAGTTAGATTCCATTTTTGATAAATATGTAATTTTTATAATAAGATCATAATTATTTCTATGGAGTTTAGGATGACCAGTGTCTTGAAGGCCTTTATAGGAGGCCCTATGAATCCTGGAGAAAATATATCCAAAGAAGGAAAGAAAAATAAGAATTAAAGACCCCCATAGCATTAATTTTATTTGTAAAATTTAATTATAATCCAGGTTGCATAAGGGTAGAGCTCGGCTACATAATTTCTTTTCTATTTTGGGGCAGTACCCGGCCACATCAGCCTTTTATTCATTTATGAAATTCAAATGCTTAATTATTTTTTTTAGTTTGTGCAATAGAAATGATATGTTTTTCTTAGGTTGCTTAAAGTGTGATGATTTAATGTGTGGTTTTAATATGGTAAGCTCTTTGGGATAAAAATTAAATTTTCTACCCTCATTAAGTAACTTATAACTAAATCTTGATAAAACTCACAACCTCATTTTAAAGCTTAGGCTTTTAATCAAGATAATAAAAGATTTAACAACTCCTTAACTAAATGATTGTATGCTACAATAACATGCATATCATATTGTGTCACTCATGAATAAAGAGGACCTCAACTCTTACATGGTAAGGGATATGCTTGACCTTCGAGAGTGATCCCTTGTAGTGGAGAACACCTCTTCTAATTGATTTAGCACATGACTTAATTTCATAAGACATGTAGGCATAATTGTACTAAGCCTTGATCTAAAAATAAATGTGTCAAACAATTTTAAAAACTAGTAAATTTTTAACATTAGTGTAAGTCATATTTGTATGCCAAACATTATCTAGTCTCTTAGAGAGTGAGTTTAGGATTCTAGCTTCCTTCCTAAATATATAACAACCTAACTATATTGTTTCTACATAAGACCAGCCTATATGATTTTAAAGCGTAGGAGGTGTTATCATGTAGCCACTCTAGGCAGTTGTAAGTCCAGAAGAGTCAAGATGTGTTCATTCTATCTTGTGGAGGTGAACCACTATATCCCACTTTCCTTGAGTAGAGTTAGGTCGAGCTCTTGACTTGTGCTAGAGCTCTCAAGATTTAGGTTCTAAGACTATTCATTTCTCCTTTGTTATGGGTATAAGTCATCACCTCTTAGGAATTTTCGTAATCTTGTGTTGTTGGAATCTAAGTTCTAATATTCTAATAAAATTTTAACTCAAATAAATAATTTTCTCTCTTTCAAAATTTAAAGCCTCACTATAGGGTAGATTGAAGTACTCACTAGACTTCCTAGTATCATAGGTGCTTCTTACTTATTCTCCTTTAGAATCTATGAAGAAGTTTTCTTATTCAAACAATCCCATTTGATTTTTAATAACATCCAATTCTTTGATAGTCTAGCATTGAAATCTTTAGATGTACTCATTGACTACTTTAATTGAGAGTATTCTTAGGAATTCTCATTTCCTAAGATGTAATTAATTATGAAAGCTTGCTTCCATAGGGAACTAAAAAACCCAACATAAAATAAATCCTACTTTACTTATTCATGTAAAGTAAGGGAAACATCTTTGGTTTATATGAAGACCCATCTACCTTAGGAGTCCTTATTAGGTGATTGAGTCCATTGTATGGTGATGTTTCTATCTTCCGAGGTAGTACATCACACCTCAATGTCGCGCTCGATCACCTCAATAAGTTCTCTCTAAGGTCTGTGTGATGTCCCTACGACTCTAAATTAAAACACCATAATAGCTCACAAAGTCTAGCTTTGTAACTTTTTTTAAACTTATGGCACCTTAAATGATCCAAGAATTTTTCTTGGTCTTGCTTAATTTATTTGAGTAATACTTAACATGGGCGAGTCAATAAATAGTATAAATTTTTACATCTTTATGTGAGTACAAAAAAAAAGATTTGGCAAGTAAAAAATTTACTTTATATCTGAATTTTAATTGCATACACTTGAGTAAAGGAACTTTCAAAAAAAATAATAATAACTTATTGAAGGAAATATATATATAAGAGCAAGACATCCCTTGGAGCTAGAACTTCTTTGGATCCACTAAAGTCTATGTATGGAGTACATCTTGTCTTGAGTGAATTTGCAATTGGTAGGCTCCTAGACCAACCTACTTCTTGGTAATGAGGGTCCATGTTAACCTTATGAGCCTTCACATAAAATTCTAATTTTTGATGATTATAAATGTTTTTGATTGAACAATTCTTTTTACTGATTAGTTACGAGTGCAGATTTTGATTGAACAATTGTTTTTGCTGATTAGTTGCAAGTGCAGATTGTGGTAAGCTTATAATAAAGGTACTCCAAATAACTAGCTTTATAAAGATTGATAGAGAGTGCACGAACAGTAGGTATTTTCAAGAGCTAATCAAGGAAGAGTTCATGAAAACTATAAATGAGTAATAATTGATGCTAGAAACCCAAAATGGTAACATTATTATTGACTTTATAAGCTACATTACTTATGCAATTGATTTGATAACAACAAACATATGATTGGATGGAACTACTATTTTATTTCAAGTGTTTCAGGAAGCAAATCAAACTAAGTGTGCTTAGTCAGATTTGTAAAATCAAGGTCAATTGAACTATGATAATTTGAGAATCATTCTAGATTTTTCAATAATAAGATTAAGAGCTCAATAATATAAAAATAATGGCTTAAACATCTTCATATTATTTATTTGAATTTTTGCATTATTTTTTATATTTTTAATTTCATCATTTTAAAAAAATTACTCTTGGAATTATCTTCTTTGGATAAGTTAAGTACTTATGTGAGATTAAGCCTTATCCATTATGTTTTAAAGTGAATTGGATTTATTTCACACTTCAATAAGATACCTTCATGCTTGATTATACAAATTATCCATTTATTTTGGCATGAAAATTAAATTATTTTTGCATTTTTCAAATTATTCTTTTTCTTTCTTATTCTTCATTTTCTCTCTCCTATCAATAATCTCTTTCAAATTTTATTTTGGCCGAAATTTCTTTGGATTTTGACATGAAAATTTTTAAGAGATTTATTAAAATTATTGTCATATTATTTTTCTTTATTTATTGAATTTTTAAGTTTATATTTATTTGAAATTAGAATTGAAATTCTTTTGATTTTTAAATTGTATTTTATCTTAATTTGTATATAAATGAGTTTTATTTATTTATAGCATGATGTGGCCAACCCATATTGCATTTTTACTCATCTTATTTATATTTAATTAACTTAATTGATGATCATTTAAATTCAAATATAATTGGGTTTTTAATTAAATGTATTTTAAAAATTAATTTTCTAATTTAGAATTTAAAATATATTTGGCCAACTTCTTAGATTGATTTCTCATAATTTGCATGTGATTAATTGTATTGATTACTGATTAATCTGAGTTTAGAATATCCTTGGCCCCTTCCTAATAGCTAGTAAGAAAGAAGTAAATCCCTCAATAGGCATTCTTTTTGAAAGACAAGGATAGGATTAAGTCAATAAGACCCCTACATGCCAAATAGACTATTAGGTTAGGATTAAGTCACCAAGGCCCCTTTCTTACTCGTCAAAAATTTGAGGTTTAGGTTCAAGTCATTAAGACCCCTTTTCCTCATTGTGGATAGTCAAGAAGAAATTAAGCCATTAAAGGCCCCTTCTTAATAGCAAATCAGATAAGAGTAAGTCTCTTAGTAGGCATCCTAGTAAAAAAAATTTGGGATTGGATTAAGTCACTATGATCCCTTTCCTTTCCAAGCTACCTAGGTTAGAGTTAAGCCATTGAACACCCCTTCCTATTTGTTGAATTTCATTACAATAGAATTCAAGTACTTATGACCACTTTTCTAGTGCAAAATAAAAGAAATTAAGGAGTAGAAATAAGGCATTGAACACCCCATTCTTATAGACTATTCAGGTCAGGAATTAAGTCCATGTGACCATTGCCTAGTTGTCAAAATTTGAGGTTTAGGATTAAGCTATTAAAGCCCATTCTCCTCAGCTCAGCTATTTATGTTGGAATCAAGTCTTTAAAAACCCATTCCTAATAGCTAACTAGATAAGAGTAAATCTCCTAGTGATATCTTTCCCTAGTTAAAATTTCATGTAGTTTGGATTAGGATTAAGTGTCTATATTGGCATCCTCTCAAACTACTATTCTTAGATAGGAGTAAGTATTGATGGTGGCATCTTTTCTAGGAAAAAAAACTTTAAGGTCTTCTTATAGACCTTTCCTTTAGATTTGGTTAGTCTTTTAGACTACCTCTTGGCTAATCATACTTAAAAAGATATGAGTCTTAGTACTTTCTTCCTAAGTTAGCTATTGAAAATCTATTGTATTCAAGATGAAAATAAGTCCCTTCAAGGTATCTGCTTTGATTACAATTACTATGTTATGATAAGATTTTTCATTGAATCTTTTCCTAATGACATCTCTCTACTTCTTAGAAATTAGTGAATCTAGGTTTCTAAGAATGAATCACTCTAAATTGAAACAAATTCAGACATACATTTACCTATCTTTCACAATCAAATATAAAAAAAAAATTTGAAATCAAAATCAAAATTAAATCTAAACTCTAAATTCTAAAATTAAACTTAAATTCTTTTAAGCTTATGCTTATAGTGTTGTCTAATTCAGTCGATGCCAATATGTGTGGTGTACTCTAGTCAGTCCATCACACATATTGGGGGTCTATTTGTTGACCTCATTTTTGGATAAGGTTAACATCATTTCTAAAACTAGTAATTAGAACACCAAATCCTAGATTAAGAACCTCATAATTGGGCACTTAGGACACTACACCTAATGGCCTTGTGCATCCTTCTTGGGTTTAATCTAACTTACTAGGATTAGGTGGACTCAACCCAAAACTCAAACATAAACAAATAATTAAATCAAACACACTCCACTTGGAATTTGAATCCATATGAGTTTAAAGCAAGGTGATTAAGGTGGTTAACTTAATTACCCTATTAAGCTCAAAATTAATTAAATTCAAATAAATCTAAATAAATCAAATAAAATAAAATAAAATAAAACTAAAAGCCAAATGAAAGTCAAAGATGGTAAACCCTTTTATGTGGAGTTGACTTATGTGGGTCCCACCAGATCAAAGGACAACTTACTAAAATTTGATCGAATGAAATTATTCTAAAGACTCCAAATGATAAAATAAACATGTTTAAGCATGAATCAAATGAATATAAATCTAATAAGAGTTTATTTAGGTTAATTAGATCATTCAATTCAAATAAACCTAAATGAATCTTATTAAAATTGAAATCCAAATTAAATTGAAATTAATTTAAATTAAATATCCAAAATCATTTGAAAACTATCATAAAACACAATACAACCAAACGTTGGGTTAAATTTTACCAATTTGGTCATTTGGCCCTAATGAATCCAACTTAAACCCAATTTGGGTCAAATGAGTCAAAATTGAAATCAAATACAAACCAAATAAAATTAATCACTCAAAATCATTCCACACATATGATTAAACATGATTGGAGTCTAAATACACTTTGATTGGGTCAAATTGGTCATTTGACCCAATTGAACATAATTTAACCCATTTAAGTTAAAATGGGTCAAATTAAAATGAAACCAAATTAAACCTTCACATGACATGAATCAATTAACCTCTAAATTATCCATTGAATAATTAACATTAATTGAAACTTAAATCTAAAACTAATTAATCAAAAGAAATACAATTAAACTACTTAAAAATAATTTAAATACAAATGCCACCAAACTTAGTTCAATTCCCAAATCCAACTGAAATGGACTTGGGTTTGACTCATAACTTATCTTAGTTTGACTTGGCCAACTAACCACCAATCCAAATGAATGTTGTAGTGATGCCAAAAGCCAAGGAATGCCATATGAGATGAAATCACAAGGGATGAGGTGTAGCCATAGAAAGAGAGAGAGAAACCCATGTGAAAAAGTCAAATTTCATTTCTCTCTCCCTCATACCTCATCCACCTCCTTATGTCAACTAATTTGGGCTAATCCCAATCAGTTGAGCACTCCTTGGAGCTAGCCTCCAAGGGTGGCCATCACCATAAAAAAAAGGGTTTTCTCCATGGAGGAAGCTCATGGCCAATGCAAGGAGAGAAAGGAGGAGGCTTCCTCCCCTCAAGGAATTTATCCCAACACACTCACAAGGGAAGGAGGAAGCAAGTCGAACACTTAGTCAAGCCCCTTGCCGCCAGTGGCCATATTTCGGCCACCTAAAATCTTCTACATATGGAACTTGACCATATATGTAAAGAGCAGAAAGAAACCTCCTCCTATGAATCTAATCATCCTCACATGTACTTGAGATGAAGAGAAGGGGAGTCGAAGTCTTCCCTGACCCTTCGTCGGCAAGTCAGAGATTGGCCATGGCCAGTGGGAAAGAAGAGCTAAGCCTTTGGCCAAGCATCGAATCGAGGAAGGAATGACCCTTCCCCCAATTAACACTCCCTTCATGCTTCACAAGTGAAGGCAAACTCAAACGAACCTCTACCCGAGCCTCCCACCACTAGTGAACTAGAGAGCAACCAAACCTGATAAAAAATGAGTGGAGCTTGATCTCCACGCTGATCCACGAGGAGGCAAAGCATGAAATTTCTCCCAGAGACTTTCCGCATCCTCATGAAGGTGTATGAATCGTCTCCGTCGCTAAAACCCCATGCCAGTGAGGTATGGGTTCAAACCGATCACCTTAGCAATTTCCATTTGGTCCTTTATGAAGGGAAGTTGATCTTAAGTGAGATCAAGTCGTATGGATCGATTCGAAATTGATCCCTGATCATTTTACAATAAAAAATGTGCTAAAATTCTTCTTGGATTGCCAGAATTTGGCCCTAAAATGCAGACGATCTGTGCTTCTTGCCGAGAAGAATACTGGAGAAATCTCCACTATTCATTCCTTCTGATAGAAATGTACAGTCGAGATCTAGCCAGACATCTGATTCGAATCCTATAAGAACCGCGGGCAAAATTATGACCATCCAATCTTTGATCGGAGCATCCCTGCAGCTTTTGTCGTGGGATCCACGTGGCCCAATGGCACCACGCCACATGGCAATCAACGCCACTTCAGCATCACATGGCGGTGACTATTTAAAATGGAAATTTCCCTATTTTTTGAATTAAATAAATATTTAAAAATACCAAAAATTTTAAAAAATTATAAAAAATAAAATAATCAACCAAATAATACAAATAAGGGTTCCATGGATTCATCTCAGTGAGAGGAATCCATTAAACCCAAAACCCCAATTAAATTTGGATAATTTTAAATTAATTTGAGTTTAAATGAAAATAATCAAACTCAAATTAAACTCAAACCTTTAATCTAATTAATTGGAAATTTTGGAGAAATGAAATTAGGATAAAAATACACGTCAAGTAAATTTTCCATAAGCTTTGATTTGATGAAATAAATCAATATTAAATTAAAAAATCATGAAAAATCCTGAAATCAACTTAAATCATCACAATGGACCTTAATGAATCTAAACGCATCATTAAAACCCACTTAAACCTTATAATTCCCAAAAATGACTTAAATAAGTAATTAATTGAACTAATTAATTCAATTAAATAATCTAAACCTTGAAAAATCATAAAAAATCAACCAAAACCTAAAAAATTATAATTGAACCTTTTATGGATGCATTTTCTAGAGAGGAAATTACAAAAAATTAAAATCTATAATTCATGCTTAATTTAGATTTTACTAAAATAATAAAAACCTTAATTAACCCAGAATTACACCTCTGATTATGATGAAACTTTAGAGAACATAAATTAGTAAAGAACCCCACTTGCCATAAAAATTTCAAGGTCAAATGACCTTTGGATTATTTAATTTCCAATCCATATGTCAATTTAAGTGAAATAATAAATAAAAAATTTATAGAAATTATAAAAATTCATAAAATCAACTTAAAACATTTTCATTAACATGAGAACACTTGAAGAAAATTTTCCAATCCTCCAAAGTTAAAGGATTTGATTAAACATACACTTAGAGTTTAATGAAATAAAGAAAATAAGAACTAAACCTTAAGTTAATAACTTATTAAATTCATGATAAATCAATTACTCAATTAAAATCAAAATTCATTTACCTCTGAATTTCATATCCAAATATGAAATTTATTAACATGAAAATTCCTTAAATTTATTTAGATTAATGAATAACATAATTCTAAATGTAAATAAAAGTGATTAAACATATCAATTAAACCTAAATAACCTAAAAGTTTGAAATGGTCTAGGTTAGGTTTGGTGCTCAAAATAGCCTTAGATTTCCTAGGTTGCGAATTGATGAATAAAATTTCATCTCAAGAGATTAAAATTTAACATATAATAAATCAAGTTAAACCATGAATGAATTGAGACATCAACCTAAATGTATTGAGTTAACTAATATAAGTTAAATGAATATAAACACTAATGAAATAAGTACTAAGCCCAATTCAAATCAAATCGTTTAAAAATAAATCAAATCAAAATGAACATTAAATTTGATCATGTTATATGTTTAAACTCCTATATAAGATTTAAGGAAACATATTAAATCTTAATAAAAGGCTATCAACCAAAAAATCAGAAATCAAACTAAAGAACATTTAATCAAATTAAAAGAAATGAAAAGAAAAGTGAACCTTAATCAAATTTCCAAATAAAATTAAAATATTAAGCAAAATCAAATCAAACTAAAGATACCTTGGGTTTTAGCTTAGCCCTTAGAATGAATCTTTACCTTAGAGTGAAGACTTCATTCTACTAGGATTTAGAATATTGAATAAAATGGGTTCCACCTAAAGTGGAATTTATTTTATTTTGCATTCTTGAAAACTTAAACTTCACTTCAACATAAAATAGAATTAAAAATGAAAATAAAATCATAAATCACTTAAATTAAAATCAACCAATGGTAAATTAAACAAACCTTGAATATGAAAACTCAAATCTAAAATGACTAGTAAAGTCATACCATACAAGTCTATATTTCTTTATACACTAGATTATTAGGTCACCGACTCTAGACTCAAGTTAAGTCAATGTTCTGTGATACTCTATGTTGTGATGTAAAATATTTTTATTATTTTGTGGTGTACTATTTTAGCTGGATGGCTAAGATTGTTTACCCACTGGTCTGGATGCTAGGACGTTCTTTTTAGCATAACACTATTTTTTGCAGGGGCATTGCTAAAAGGGCCAGTTGGAATAAAAACTAAATTCTATAAATATTGTTTGCTTGCACGTATGCTTAAATCACTAAGCATAACCCAATATGCTAGGTAAGCTTGACAAACAACTAATGCTAAGCTCATATGTTGGCAAATATTACTATTGGAATATTGTTAGTATTTACTAATGTTTATTTTGCAGGATTTAGGGATTTATTTTTCAATTTTAAATGTAATTTGGGCTTAGAATTAGGTTAGGATCTATGGGGTCTAAGAGTAACAAGAGCTGACCCTATTGAATGATAGTCCCCTGTGAAGCTCATAGAGGTCCCTAAAGAAGGAGATGATCTTGGAAAAATACCCATAGATCTAAACTTTTAGTTTTAGGCCAGGCTATATACGGGCAGAGCTCAGTTGCCCATTTTTCTCTTTCTTCCAGGGTGTATAATGGTACCCGACCGCATTGGCCTGTTATTATTAATTAATTTGGTGTGGTTTATTTTGAGTGTGCAATAGAAATTGCCTTCATTTCTAGGTTTCATTTTGTGTTGTATTTTACTCTGATGAATGCCTACAACATTAGGCTCGTAGAAAAATTAAATTTGCTACCTAACTTAAATCTAAATAACTTAAACAAAAATAAAAAAAATTTAAAATTTCACATATAAATTAAATCCTTAGGTTCAGCTTAAAAATAACTAGAAATAATTAGCTTTTGCGAACCATGCTGGCATATTGTTCAAAATCCTTAAATTGGGCGCTTCACCAATTTAACATAAGGGGGCATCTACATTTGAGGATGACCATGCTTCTTGGGGAAGTCTGCCTTCTTTTCTTATTTAGTCTATGACCGCTTCTAATTGCACTCATTGTAGACATAAATTGCATACCTCGAAGGCCTTAAATGAATTATAAACCAAAATATTTAAAAGCTATAAATTGTTGCATTTGTTAGGTGTATATCATACTTAACATGATCCTACATATTAAGGAGTTAGTATAGGTTCCTAGATTCTTTCCTAAAATGTAATAGCCCTGTCATCTTGCATACATAAGATTGACATCATGGATTTAAAAATTTGCTTATGTGGTGTTAGCTGACAGTCCTTCTAAGCTGATGATAAGTCCATAAGAGTCAATGATATGTTCCTTTCCTCAATTGAGAGAAAGAATTACTAATTCCCAAAAGTTGAACTAAGTCGAGCCTCTGACTTGTGTTAGAAGAACTTGTAGACTTAGGTTCTAAAGCATCCTTCTAGTAATAAGTCTTCAATTCTAAGCATTTTTGTAATCTTGTACTGCTATAATCTAAGTTCTAAATTTCTAATAAAATGTCAATTCAAATCGTAATAAATTTTATCTTAAAATATAAAGCACAATGGTAGGATAGTTGAAATATCCACTAGTATCTATAGGCATTTCCTACTTTATCTCAATTAGTCTCAAAAAGAATTCTTGCCCCTCTGAAGTGTTCCCTTTTGAAATTTCAATTTAACCATCTTTTGGAACCATCTTTGAAATTCATAGAAATAAGAGCTTATTGTTTTAATCAAGAGTAATCCTAGAAAGAGATCATCATTCATAAGATATAATTAATTATAAGGTATTTCCCTTATAGGAACTATGATCTCAATATAAAATAAACATTGTCCTACTTTTTCACATAGTTCAAGGGAAGAATCTCCGGAATATTAAGAAGACTCATTAACATTAAGAGTCATTATTTAAGTAATCAAATTCATTATATGATAACATATTTATCTTCTGAGATAATATGTATATTCCTTAATGATGAATTTGAATATCTAAATAAGAAATTTCTAAGGTCTATGTGGGGTCATAATTTTTCCCCATAATATTTTTAGGACATAAGAATGAAACATTTGATATTTTTAGAAAATTTGTGAAGTATATTCAAAGAGATCAAGGATGTTTAATTAGTAATATTTAAATAGATCATGGAGGAGAGTTTTAAAATAATTTATTTGAAGATTTTTGTGATGAATTTAAAATTAAACATAATTTTTCTACTCTTAAGACTCCCTAGTAAAATGGTATTGTAAAAAAGAAAATTAGAATTTTGATTAAGTTAAGTAGAGCTATATTGGATGATTACAGATTAACTAAATATTTACTTGGTTGAAGCTATTAATATTGCTTACTATATGATGAATAGCGTTTATTTGAGACTTATCTTAAATAAGACCCGCTATGACTTATTTTTTTATTGGAAAGAAACGTAAGATTAGTCATTTCCATATTTTTGATTGCAAGTGTTTCATCTTGAATAATGAAAAAGAATCTTTAAGAAAATTTGAAAGCAAATCGAATGATAGAATCTTTTTGGATTCTTTATCTAGTATATCTTAAAGAGTATTTAATAAGAGAAAGATGAATGAAAATTCAGTTGATTCTATTAAAAATGATTTAGTTGATGATGAGGTAGAAGATTTTAAGAAAATTAATTTGGAAAAAAATTGATGATTCTTTGCCTAAAGAGTGGAGGTTTAATAAGAATCAACCTAAATATTTGATTATAGGAGATCCATGCCAAGGTGTTAAGATAAGAAAGCATTTTAAGGATGTGATTAATCATTTTGTTTTTTTATCCAAAATTAAGCTTAAGTTTATTGATGAAGCATTGAAAGATCATTATTGAATTGTAGCTATTGAAGAAAGAATTTAATCAATTTGTTAGGGATAATGTTTTGGAATTAGCCCTACACCCAATATCAAAATATGATTGGAACTAAATGTGTCTTTAGAAATAAGCTAGATGATTCAAGCTATATTGCTAGAAATAATGTTAGTTAGTTGCACAAAGATACATACAAGTTGAGAGGATAGAGTTTGATGAATCATTTGCACCCGTAGCAAGACTAGAGGCTATTTAGCTCCTTGCTTATGCTTGTTAAAGGGATTTTAAACTCTTTCAACTGGATGTGAAAAGCACTTTCTTGAATGGGTTTACTGATTATGATGTGTTTGTAATGCAATCCTTAAGCTTTGAGAGCCTAGAATTTCCCGATCATATTTTTAAAATGAAAAAAACTTTATATGGTTTAAAATAGATTCCTCAGACTTAGTATGATAAGTTGAGTAATATCCTTATTGACCATGGGTTTAAAAAGGGTAGAGTATACACCACCCTATTTCTCAAAAATATAGGTGATGACGTGATTATTGTGCAAATATATGTGGATAATATTTTATTTGTAAGTACAAATAAATCTATGTGTGTTGAGGTTTCATCTTTGATGTCTAAAGATTTTGAAATGAGTAAGATAGAGAACTTAACTTTTTCTTGAGTCTTCAAGTGAGATAACAAGAAAATGATTTATTTATCAAAGTAAGTATACAAATGATTTGATTGAAATGTCTAACATCAAGAGATTCAAATCTAGTAAAACCCCCGTGAACCCTTCCACTATATAAGACTTAGATGAATCAAGTAAACCCATTGATCAGAAGATTTATAGAAGTATGATAAGTTCACTTTTATACATTGTTGGTAGTATGTTTGATATTATATTTGTTGTTTGTTTATATGCTCATTTTCAGGCTATTCATAAGGAATTTCATCTAATTGTAGTCAAGCATATATTTCATTATTTGATAGGCACTTTTATGTTAGGTTTATGGTATCCTAAGAAATTTTTTATGTGATTTGGTTGCTTATTCTGATGTTGACATTGTAGGTTATAAAATAGATATAAAAAGTACATTAAACATATGTTAATTTTTTAGGATCATCTCTTGTGTCTTGGTCCACTAGGAAATAAAATTTTGTTATTCTTTATTGCTAAGCTGAGTACATGGCTATTGGAAGTTGCATTACTCAAGTTTTTTTTATTAAAGCAACAATTAGAAAACTTTGGCATTAGGCTAGAATACATTCATATTATATATGACAACACTATTGCTATTTGTTTAACTAAAAATCCTATTTAGCACTCACAAAACAAACATATTGAGAATAGACACAACTTTATTAAAGTTCATGTTTGTAAAGGTGATGTTAATATTGAATTTATTAGTACTGATTTGCATGTTGCTGATATTTTTGCAAAATCTTTTACCTGAAGAACATTTTTGTACTTTGAGACATATGCTTAGCATACTAGATCCATCTGTTTAAATGAAATTTAATTTCAACATATTTTATTTTACATATTTTTGATGCTACCAAAAGGGAGAGAAATATTTCTATTAGTCTTTCAATTTTTTTTCTATTATTGCTTTTCAAAAACATAGATTTAGGAGGAATTATTTTGTTTTATTACTGCTACATGTTTTACTTAGCTAGTTGATTTTATTTTATTACATGTTTCATTTCATTTAAATTGCAATTTGTTTAATCTTTATTTACAAAATTTGTTATATTACTTAAATACATCATTGCTAAAAATAGATGAAAAGTCACTTTGCATCTTCATCTCTAAACACAATCAACATAGATTTGTCATAATAAAAAAGGAGGAGATTGATGACTCCATGAGCTCCATTGCTTATACAATTGATTTTGATAATAACACATATATAATTGGATGAAACTAATATTTTATTTCAGGTGTTCCAGGAAGCTAACAAGATTCAGTGTGCTTAGTTAGATTTGAATAGTTAAGATTGGCTCATACTAGGGCAGTTTGGAAATCTTCCTAAGTGTTACAATAATAAGATAAATAAGAGCTCAATAATATAAAAATAATGGCTTAAAAATCTCCATATCATTTATTTGATTCTTTTTTTTTTTTGTGCATATTTTTCTACATTTTTAATTACATCATTTTTTCTAATTCATCTTAGAATTATTCTGTTTAGATAATTTAAGTACTTACATGAGATTAAATTTTATTCATTATATTTTAAAGTGAGTGATATTTATTTTACTCTTCATTAAATTATTTTCATGCATGGTCATACAAATTATCCATTTATTTTGGCATGGAAATTAAATTGTATTTGAATTATTCAAATAAATCTTTATCTCTCTCCCATCAATAATCCCTTCATAATATTATGGGATTTATTAAAATTATTATCATATTATTTTCCCTTATTTACAGAATTTTTAAATTCATATTTATTTAAAATTTGGATTCAAGTACTTTTAATTTTTAAATTGAATTTTATCTTGATTTGTTTTCAACTGAGCTTGATTTATTTATGACATGATGTGAATGACCCATAATGCATTTTTACTCATTTAATTAAATTTAATTAACTTAATCTATGTTGATTTAAATTCAAATATAATTGAATATTAAATTAAATGCATTTTTGAATTTGATTTTTTTTATTTCTAAAATATATTTGGCTAGCCCCTTATTATTTATTTTTGATTAAATTAATTTATGTAATCATTCCAGAAAGCTTCTTAATTGATCACTCATAATTTGCATGTAATTAATTGAATTGATTAATGATTGATTTGGAATGTCCTTGGCTAATAAAATTGATTAATGATTGATTTGAAGATCTAATGAGTGAACGTAAATTCATTGAGCTGACCCACTATAAATCATTGTACCCCAACTTTCTTTTCTTTCTTTTATTTTTCTTGGTTCTCTATTTCCTATCATGAATAAAAAATTCTGCAAAGAAATACTAACATAGGTGATACGAAAAAGGGAAAAAATGATTGCTCTAAAACAAATATTTCTAATTACAGCAAGCAGGAATGTAGTACTAATAATGATAATGTATCACTCATAACGAGGATGTTCAAAAGATTTCTAAAAGATAAGAAAGAAAAATTTTGATTAAAAAAAAGGCAACGGTAAATCAAAATTTTCTAAAAGGTTATTGATCTCAATTATTATGAATATAAGAATTCAAATCACATCAAATGGGAATGTCCCACACTCAAGAATAATAATTAGAAGAGCAAATGAGAGAAAAAAAGATGATGCAAAGAAGGGCCAAGGAAGGACTCAGTGTATTTTTTAGATCAATTTAGATTCCAACTCCTTTGAAGAAGAAGCAGAATAAGAAGCCAAAAGCCTATGTTTTATGGGCATAAGGAGATTCTAGTGACAAATAAGTAATCTCAATTATGCTGAACTCTTCAATTTTTACGATGAATTATATAATGCATTCAAATCTCTAAAAAGAAAATATTCAACCCTAAAGAAAATTCTCTTCGTTAGAAAAGATTCACAACACATTTCTGGATACAAGAACAACACGCCTTTATCCCACTACATGGGATCGGCTACGTGAACCTTTCTTCTTCATTATCTCATACTAAGTGTCAAATTTTCAAATTCTAATAAAATAAGATCAATTTTTATACTACCTAACCAAGTCTTCTTTGACCAAATTCTAATAAAATAAGATTCACAACATATATTCTTCTCACTAGATCATCACATGGTCGACATTTTATATAACCAAACCATCTAAAGCAACTCTCTTGAATCTTATTTGCCACTAGAGCTACTCCAACTTTTCACGTATATATTCATTTCGTATTTTGTCTTTAAGTGTAAAGTCATTCATCCACCTAAGCATCCTCAAATTAAAAAAAATGAGTCAAAAGAGTTAGAAATTCAAAATGCTAAAAAACTTATTTCTCTTTAAAATTTGACTTTCATGAATGCGCTAATAAAAACCAAAAAAAAATATTATAAAAAGAATATACTGACTCATAAAAGAAAATTTAAAGCAAACAAAATTATGCATTCTTTCCTTAAAAGTTTGATGCTTTTCTAATGGATTGATTGTACATGTCACTAATTTAAGCATACATCATTCACATACAAACCCAACATATAGTTGAATTCTAAAAATTTCCTACATGTTTCATATTTCTAAATGTTTAGACCATAAGCAAGTATGGATTCTCAAAAAACTAAACTAAATATATTTTATAGATATGGCTTCACTTAGAAGCTAATGGAGACATGTGGTGCTTAGACAATAAGTGCTGGGACACATGATGAGAGACAAAAGAAAATTCATCTCATTAGAATTCAAAAGTGGAAAAAGGTCACCCTTAGATATAGTACAACTTGTAAAATACTTGGATCAATAACCATTAGTATATAAAGATTCTTTATCTATAGAAAAGTCATTCTTGTTGATGGTCTAAAATATAATGTATGAGCATTAGTTAGTTATGTGATAAGAATTTTAATGAAAAATTTCTCAATGAAATGCTTGCTTGATTTAAATGGTAAAATTAAATTGGAAGATGTTAGTGTTAACAATATTTACATGATTAATCTTCAAAATTTAGGTTGTTCTTTGGTTATTCGTCTTAAACCCATAAGAAATCTTTCTAGATTACTACTCTATAAGAAAAGCCTATAGAATCTTCAATAGGAAATACTTGATTGTAGATGAATCTATGTATATTTTTTTTGTTAAATCTATTGTTCTTTCCCATTCTAGAGAGCCTATAGATGAGTAAGTTTTAGTCCCTAAAATTGATAATCTAGGTTTAGAAAAAATTGAGGATGTTAAGGGAAGACTACTTAGAGAGTGGAGATATGCTGCAAGTCAACTCTATGATTTGATCATAGGAGACCCATCTACATGAGTTATTAAAACTAAAATTAGCCATAAAGATGAAGTTAGTCATACAACCTTCATATCCATGATCAAACCCTCTAATACACATGAAATGATATCTGATGAATTATGGGTCTAATACACATGAAGTGATATCTGATGAATTATGGGTTGAAACAATACTGGAAGAATTGAATCAAATTAATAGAAATGAAGTTTGAGAATTAGTGCACAGACCTTCATCTCAAAGTGTTATTAGAATAAATTGAGTTTTCAAAAATAAATTAAATGACTTGAAAGTTATTGTTAAGAACAAAGTAAGACTTATGGCTAAAGATTTTAATCAAATGAAAGACAATAATTTTGAGAAAACTTTTACATCTATTACTTATTTGGAAGCTATTCAATTAGAGATGAAATTAGACATACAACCCTCATATCCATTCAATGTGATGGCATCTGCAACTTACATCAATATAGCCAATTCTATAGGATCTTATGATCGAGGGCATAAACATTCTACTATGTATAAATTAAGAACTCAAATATTGTGGGAAGAGTTGGCTAACTTTGAAAAAACTATTAAGAAAATTAAAAAAACATGGGTTCAGATAGGAGTTATCATCATGTCTAATGAATGATCAGAGATGAAGAATAGAAACTTGATTAATGTCGTGATAACTAACCAATATGGCATAATTTTTAAAAACTACGGATACATCAGATAAGGTGAAAGATGCAGACTATTTTTTTAGCATTTTAAATGGAATAATTGAACAGATTAAAGAATACTTAGTTGTGCAAGTAATTAATGATAATGCTAGTGCTTATAGAGTTGCTAGTAATAAACTGATGGAGAAAAGGAAGCATTTGTACTATACATCATAAGCAGCAGCTTGTATAGATCTTATGCTTGAGAGACTTAGTAACTTGCCTCAGCATAAGAATGATCTGATTAGGCAAAGAAGATTAGTAAATTTATCTACAATCACAATTGGTTAAATTATAGAGTATTAGTAAATTTATCTACAATCACAATTGGTTAAAATATTTACAATGAATAAGCTCATACAACCTATTACTATTAAATTTGCCACTACTTCATTTTATAGAGTATTTTGGATATGAGGTAACCTTTGGAGACTATGTTCGCCTCCACTCAATGGTTAAATTATACTTGGGCTAGTAAGTCTGAGGGAAGAGAAATAAAAAAAATTATATTGAATAAAAGATTCTGAATGAGTGTGAGTTATGCTATTATGACAACCAAGCCTTTAGTCTAAGTCCTAAAAATAGTAAATGCAGAAAAGAAGCCATCCATGAACTTTATTTATAATGTTATGGATGAGGCTAAGGAGATGATTGTATAGAATTTAGGAAGAGAATAACCAAACTATAAGATGATTTAAAAGATTAATGATAAAAAGAGAGAGCTTCGGCTTAATCATCATTTACATGCCATTGGATATTATCTAAATCCCCTAATTTTAAAATGTTGAACATAAGTCAACCAATTCTAAGATCAAATTGGGTTTAAACCACTACATGAATAGGTTGAGTGAATATGCAGCTATGAGTGCAAGGGCAGGTCTACAACTTATTGCATTTAGAAATAAGAAAGATTTTTTTGAATTGCAATAAACTAAAGATACTATCGCAAAATGATCCCCAAATAATTTTTATAATGTCTCTAATTAGAATTATAAACTTGATAAAAATTTGTTGATAATTAAATGCATACTAAAAGAAAAAAAAAATAGAATAACAACATTAAGGATGAACTCTTTAATATATACTATGTATAATAATAGAAATATGCAATGATGTGTCATTAGATGGTGAATGGCTAGTTGATGATACCCATGAAATTACTTTAATTTGCAAGAAGAAAATTTCAATATTAACTGCTTTGATGGAATAAAAGAATGGCCAATACTTGTAGGTCAAATATATAGCAATAAAAAAATTAACAAAAAAGATATTCAAAAATTATATTTGTAGCCTTCAACAATCTTTATTTTAAAGCACGATTATTCTTACTGATTTTTCTTTATTATAGAATCTTTATTTTAAAGCACGATTATTCTTACTGATTTTTCTTTATTATAGAAGATAAAGATAATAGAGGTTGAATATGAAGAGAAAGATTGAAAGAATATTGATACTACTGAGAATGAGGAGACAAGGTTGTTTAATATAATTATGATTCAAATGATGATCCATTGAGTGATGAGAGTAATGGAGATTTTTGAATTTACAGATATTTATAATTATGTTGTTACTTTATTATGTTCTATATTAGGAGTGATTTAAAGATAACATTGTTGCATTACTATGTTATTTTAAGTAATTATATGGTGAACTTATTTTTTTTAACATTATTTACATCATGATTTAGTAATATCATGTTAGGTTGTTAATATTTAACTTTTATCTAGCTTCATTTGATGCTTTATGCCTGTGTGTGTGTCTCTCTCTAATATATATAAAATTTACATGCTTTTTCCTACTATAGACTATGAATTTATCACACATTTTTTCTGGTTTTTAATAATTTCACAACACTATTATTTTAATTTTAAATTTTTGTAGATCCACAAGAGTTTAAATTGCATCATTAATGCACAAAATCATATGGAGAATCATCTAGAGTAGATTTAAGAACGAACAACACAATCCATGGTTCAATTGATGCTTGGAGCCTAGTTGGCGCTTAGGCGCCAAACACTTAACTATAAGAATCAAACAAAGAAGTTAACACCTAAGTGTTGACCCCTAAGGACCAGGCGCCAGCCTGATTCCAAGTGCAGTTCAAGATAGTGAGCCTAACGTCTAGGCACCTAATCCTAATGCCTAGGCACCAAACTCAAAAGTTTCCAACATATATAAACAAAGACATGGCACCTAGGTGTTGGCCTAGCAATTGCGATAAATTGCCCTAATTCTTTATGAAACTTGTCTTTTTTGGAGAATTAATGCAACCCTATTTAAGCAAGTTATAAGGACAAATTGTAGAACTTCAACCAATATTCCAGGATTTTTCTCAAGTTCATGGAGCATCCAAGAGAAAATTTTGTGGAGGCAACTTCTTCAAGTTTATTGAAGAGGGCATTAAGGAGATCTCAAGAGTAAGGAGACAATGTAACGAAAGAGTTCTCGGTATGTTTCACTTGAGTTTTTCCTTTCTTTATCCCTTTTTATTTATTATAAACATGTCATGTAACAATTTTTCATGATTTTTTTTATTTCATTATAAACTAAACTTCCTTTCCTAACAGTTAGGTGTAGCCAAATTATTTTTGAATTTATTTAAATCTTAATAAGAGGTTGCCATTTTGCTTCTCTTAATATAATATTTTTTATTCAAAATTTTATGAACAATTGAATTGACTGGTTATCATTTCAATGGATTAGGAAGTTTATTTGGAACCCAAAGATGAAAAACAGAGTAATCGTTGGTTCAAGCATGGTTAATGTAGAATTTGCATCTTCTTCCTTGATGAGCACAACATTATACTCAGATCTCCTGAGCTAAAGAGATGAAATTTATTCATTTTACTTCATTATATTTAACTTGTACTCCTCTAACTATTCCTTACTCAGAAATGTAAAAAAAAATAGTGGCCACACAACTTGATAATTTGACTACAATAGAAATCTTTCATGTAAACCTCTAAATCTTCTCTTCTTATGTTAATTTGTCTATACAATCAATTATTCACTATAACTTATAGCTACAAAATCTGGCACTGGCATTAGAAACACTTAAAAACGTATTTTGGGGCATTAATTTACAAACCAATAAGATCTGGTTAGACCATCTATGCCACCACATTAAACAAAATGTGATGTAACCTCACAGCTCAGTTTTCCCTTCTTTACACAAATCAAACTACTATATTTTACCAGATATTTAACATTATAAAACACTACAAAAATCTTCAAAAACCTAATCAAAGGCCCTAAACCTAGTATCTCCATGATAAGTTCGTGATGTTATAAATCTAGATTAACATAAGCAATAAATGAAGCTTGGAATGAAACTTACTGAACAATATCCTTTAATCATTCACCGATTCGGGATCCTAGAAAATGAAAATAGTATGTTCTAGCCTCTTACACAAAATAAATATCGGAACTCAATAAGCCCATTCACCATCACTTGGAATGAAACTCTTAAGACATTGAAGTGCAGTTCAACAAATGCAATTGCATTCCTTCTTTAGTGTATAAATGCTTTTGAAGATTTATTTACAAATATTCCGTTTCCTGACGTTGGCATTTAAGCTTTCAAGAACGAAAAAACGTTTCTTTGCTAACTAATGGTATTAGCAACAAAGCAGCCGGTAGTTCCTAACATAATAATACACTGCACATGTCAGTAAAACAAAGAACCCCTAAATAAAAGCCATCTGTCAGGAGAAAGTTACCCAGGTTACAACTTTGAAGAAAGAATACATAGACTAGATCCTCACCTTACCACTGAATAGAAAGAATATATGACAATACTCTCTTTAGTTTTCCACTTTGAAAGCAGAAATGATGCCAACTCTATTTTCAATAAAAAAAATTCTGCCACAGAGAAATGGTAAACAACATCAAAACATTAAACTAAGCAAACCTCATAATATCATTATAAAAAATCAAGTTGCATTCCCACCTTTTATAGAACCAAATAGTTTACTTACATCTGCATGCTTGCGAATATGATGTGGACATTTAAAAAGTAAGTCTTGAGCCTCGGTATACCTACCTTGCTCAAAGAAGGCCTTTAATAGATTTATATATGTTGTTGAAGATGGGTATGTTTTTCCAGACAATATCTTCAAAAATTCTCTTGCGTCCTCAGTTGTTCCAAATTTTGATATATGTGCAGCAAACGGCTCAGTAAAAGGTGGAAGTTTGTAGTTCTTCATCATGCTAAGTAGCTTCAAGGCCTCTTCAAGCATTCCCACTTCCAACAACTCTTGAATTAAATACTTGTATGTGGCCTGCCAGGGCCTCATTCGAGCATTATCAACCATCTCAATCATCAAAGTATAGGCACTCTTACTCCTCTTTTTACCGCACAAACCTTTGATCAACACATTTAGAAGATCAGCATCAACTGCATAGTTCTTGCTTATCATCTTTGATAAACAATGCAAGGCTCCGTCAACTTCACCAGCTGAACAAAATCCTTGAATCAAAACTGTCCATGTCTTCAGGTCTGGAGTGCATCCCCCTTCTTCCATTTCATCCAAAATTCTGCAAGCATCATCCAATCTCTTTGCCTTACATAGCCCATATACCAACTGGCTGTAAGAAATATTATCCGGCTCATAACCTTCTTGCCTCATCTTCTTCATGATCTCCATTGCTTCCTCAAACTTCGCTGTGCTTGTCAAAGACCTATGAATCCCATCATAAACAACCTTCGACAAAGAATACCCGGAGTCCTCGTACTTCTTCACCACCCTAAAGACCAAATCCAGGTCGGGACTAGAGCTTAGAGAGATCTGCCGCAGAAGCATACCACAGTCCTGAATAGCTGGCTTGTATGGTCCATCCATCATGAATTCATAAAGTTCAACTGCATCCTTCATCATCTTCCTCCTAAGAAATTGTCTTGTGACCTTCACATAAGTATCAATGTCCATATCACACCTCATTTCCTTCACCAAGCTCCAGAATTCCCCAATAGATTCATCGCGCCCAAGAATGCGGGCCATGGCATTGTAAGCAATCGACCCATGCTTGTAATCTGGAATCTCTGAAGCCCAAGTGAAAAAACCAAGGGCTTCATGCGGCAAATCGCGCAACTCCCTGAGAATCTTTGCAACCAACTCCTCCGAAACAGATAATTTGAGATCTTCTACCTTCTTCTCGACCTCCTTGCTCCAGTCTTGAGCATCTAGAACGATTTTGGCCACAGACTTAACAGCCGCATCAGTCGATGACTTCTCGATAGCACGACAGTAGAACTGTGTGAGGGCAGAACTCTCAGCGATGAGTTTCTGCTTCTTAAAGCAGCTAAGAATGGCGCTGTAGGTGCCTTCGTCGAGCTGATAGCCAATGTCTTGCGTCGAATTGAGGAAAGCCCAGAAATCAGTGATGTAGTCCTTGTGGGCGAGGATACGGAGCATCATATTGTAAGCGGAAGGACCGGGAACGACACCATACTGGGCTGTGGCGAAGTTGAAGAAGTTGAGTGCTTTTTGAGGCATTTTATCCAGTTTCTTGAGAACATAAATGATGGACTCTTGGGTGGGTGCGGAATTAAGGGACGAGAACTCATTCGAGTTGGAGGATTCTGGTATTGATGAGTAGAAAGGAAGGGAGAGAGAGGGGGATAGATACGGGAAGAGGAAATGGGGGCAGTAGGGAGAAAAAACGGAGGGGTGAGAGAAGGACGTTATGGTGGGAGGTAAGTTGAAAGATATTGGGAAGTGGATGCCAAAGAGGGATAGAGAGCGGCGAAGGAACATATCTAGTCTTCGATTGGGAAGGAGTTTGTCTAGGGTTTAACAGTGGAGAAATTATTATCCGCCATGATTAGTGGTGATGGGGTTTCTCTAGGGTTTTTGATCAGAGGAGACCTTATCATCCGCCAATGCAGTTATAATATTTACTGCTTAACTTGTAATTACATGTAAACTTCAATTAAAATAGTTAAATTAGTTAAAATATGTGGCTCATTCCGAATTTTAATTTTTAAGGCCATGAAATTTAATTTAATTTAATTTAATTTATTTTTATTTTATTTTATTTTATTTTATTTTTATTTTATTTTTAAAAATATCTTTTTATATATATTTTTTTATTTTTAAAATTATTAAAGTATTTTTTGAATTTTTTGAATATTTAAAAAAAAAGACTATCACTATCAACTTAGTCATGGTAACCGATCATTACCCACCATTAATTATAATTATTGCATATCACCAACTCTCATCACTTAAACTTTCACCACTAATAACTACCTCCCATCACATACAAACATGAACATATTTTATTTTGAATAAAATATAAATAAGATAAAATAAAATTAAAAAATAAAATATAAGTGATCTCAAATAACCTCTTAGTTTTATAATAATTATTGTTTAGTTGGATGCATTTTGAGTGTAAAGTAAATCAAATGTAAGGATTTTAACTTTTTTAGTATTTGGTATGATGCAAAATAAAAGTTCAAAGCATTTCTAATATATTTGAAATACATTGGAGAGGTGACTTGTGTTGTATTTAGATTTCCCTTAATTTGGGTGAATTCTAAATACACCAATCGGTAGAATAACCACGCCGCGTCACCATCAAATCGCCCGTCCGCCGTAGCCGCTCCGCCGTCCACCGCTGACCCGTCATCAACCACCGTTGGCCACCGCATCACCACCAATGGTTGGCCCCGCATCCACCATTGCCACCATTGCCACCTTTAACCCCAAAAGATATTTTACATTACATTCATTCTACCAAACTACAAAAAATAAACCATTACTTGTAGATTTTCTAGCCAAACAATGTAAAGTAATTCAAATACATTACATTCACTTTAAATTGCATTTTATTTACACCACGCTTCTTTTTTAAGCAACTAAACAACCCCTAAGTTAAATAGGCTAAATTTAACATCTAATTATTACTTGATTACTTGTAAAATAAATTCTTGTATTTTATTTTGGACATGATGAAGGCATTGATCATGGATAGTACACATGATGAAGATGATATTACATTGCAGCAATAAAGATGGGATATATGAGGATGAGGTTGGGAACATCACAGGGTTGGCAAAAGATAGTAATTTTTATGAGAACACAAAATGTGGCCGAGGTAAGCGGTGCAAAAGTTAGGGTCAACTCAAGTCAAGATCATGTGTTGGTGCAAGATGTGATGATGGGTCATGGTGCATTGATGCAAAACAATGAGGTAGGGCAATTCGAAACATGTTGCAAAGGCAGGCCAACATAAAATGTGATGATGAGTTGGCATGAGATGTAGTGAGTTTGTGGTAGGAGTGGGATCACAACAGTGTTCTAAAAAAATGATTGATGTCGTACATTTTGAATTTGATATACATCGAAATTGGTTTGAGTGCTTTTAAAATCTTCAACAAATTACATTGTATTTATTTTTCACTAAATTAAATGATTAAAAATGTAAAACCATACATTTTAAATATAATATAAATGCATTCAACCAGATAAATTCTTAAAGTTTTTTAAATGAATATTGAAATTTTTGTACCCTCAAGTTTATTTGTTGTTTTAAAGCGGATAAGTTGTTGTCATTTAATTGTTTTATTATTTATGTTATGCTTCTCCTAGTAGGGCCAATCTTATATATTAATTTCAGGGTTGTGCATAATGTTTTTGATACAAATTTTGGGTGAAATATAATTACCTTCATTTATGAGTTGTATCTACATATGTGTAGATGGTTTGATTCAAGTTCTTATATTCTTTGTGGTTCATTAGACCAGAGATTATGAGAAATTTGACTTCGTATACATTATAATGCGCATTTTTGGACAACTATTTTGTTTAGGAGCTACTTAAATGGGAAAATTTGGGCACAATGTAAATGATTTACAAGAGTTATTATCATTTTTTTTTATGTTTGGATAGCTGTAAAGTAAACTTTATATTATGGCGTATTCCAAATACCCCATGTCATTATTTATGGTATATTTCACTTACACCCTAATCAAACAAAAAAAGAAATCACGGTTAGGCTCTTCCCCCCCCCCCCATCTTCCTCCTTCTAAAAACAAAGCTCACAATGATGGGGTCTCTTTTACCCTTGTGCATCTCTAGCTCTCCTCCCCGTGTTCCTTGGTTACCTCACAATTCTAGCAAAGATGAAACCTCATTGTTCCAACATTGCACCTATCCCTCGTGCAACCCTGCTCTTCTCCACACAATACTATTGCAATCATTCATGCCGCTTTGCAATTTGATGATAACTACTTATAGTCCCTCTCACTCTCCGCGCCATGTTTTCTATCAAAATTTCATGTCTAAATCATCATTGCACTCAAACTAGTATAGATTTTCATTTCACAGAAAATACTATCATGATAAAAAAAATAAAAAAATTACAGAGTTTATACTAGCTAAGTTCTCTAAGGACAAACATTCCATAGATCAATTTCTTTTTTCTAGTAAATACAATACCTAATTTTGTTTAGAGATTAGATAATTTAGCTAAAAAGTGCATCCCTATCTGCATCTCGTCTAGCCAGATATAGTAAATGAAATTCGAGAACAAGACACAAGAAAAGGAGAAAGAACAAACCTTCTAAAGAAATAATAAAAAAATTGTGAAAGCAAAGGAGATTAAATTAGAGAAAAAAAAAATAATGATGGGAGTAAGTGTAGAGAGCTCTACAAGTGTTCACCACTCTACATAAGAGGGGACCAATCTCTTACACTCAGCTCTCCTTCCCCCCCCCCTGTCTCTCTCTCTCTCTCCTCTCTCTCTACAAAACTAAATAATTTGTAGTTCTATCAATACCCTCCTTTTTACACTAAAAAAAGATAAAAAGTTAAACTGCTTAGTAAGAGTGGGAGTATCTTCTTTATTTTTTCAAAAAAAAAAACAAAACAAAATGAAGATAAAAATATGATATTATTTTTTTTATTATCACAAAATCATAAAAATAGTTGGCTTAGTTGGATAATGCATTATAAGCCAACATTACATTATGTTTATGATTTATATATGCTTCTACACTTTAGTTCCAATTGCCTCTATAATGGAGTTGAAACTGGATTTATCAATATTGTAGGATTTAAAATTCCAAAAAATTTTTGTAGGCAGACTTTCTTGAAACATGTAGTGCTTCTAGTCTAAATTAGCTAAAATAATCAACATGAAAGTTGTACAAAATTTATTAACTTTCTAATGAGATAAAATTCAACCATTTTGATGTAAGAGAGAAAAAGATATGTGTGAAATATCACCATAGGTCTAATTTTCAGCTTTTCAGTTTCTTGCAATTCTATGTTCTAAAAAATTGTATTATATCTGGTTTTAATTAGCCATAGTGGTCAACATGAAAGTTTTAAAGAATTTAATTAGCTTTCCAATAAGACCAATTCCATCTAATTCAGTTGAAGAACAAGAAACTTAGGTGTAAAATATCACCAAGGGGTCTTATTTTCAGCATTTTGTGATTCGATATTTTCAAAAATTGCAACACATCTGGTCTCAATTAGCCAAAGTGATTTACATAAAAGTTATAGATAATTTTACTTATTTTTCAACAAGACTAAATTCATTTAATCTGGTTGAAGAACGAGTGAGTTATGTGAAAAATATTATCACAAGGTCAAATTTTCAACATTTACCATTCATTTTATTGAATATTCATAAAAATTATAGTCTATCTCGTACATGTTAACTAATAAAAAATAAATATAAAACATAAATTAGTTTTATTAAATATGATATAATCTAATAATTTAGTTATACTTTAATATGCTATTAATATATAAATTATAAAGAGGTAATTTTATGTCAAAATAAATATATAGTAACTTGTTTTTAATCAAAGAGTGAATTTTTTGCATATAATTTCTTTAATTTTTAATATATTTTTAGATTTTTAAATTTCAATAATTATATTACTATAAATAAATATGTTTGTAATTACTTTACATATAATCAAACTATTTCAAAGTAATTAAACTATAATGTATTAACCCTACTTTACATACACTCAACCAAACAAAAAAATTAGTTTCCCTATATTAACTTTACAAACAATCAAACAATAATAAAGTATTCAAATTACATTTAATTTACTTGACACTACATTTCTATTAAATTCATTTCTTTTTCAAACAACAAACAACCCATTAAAAGAAAAATGGTTGAAAGTTTATTTTTGACAAAATTATCCCAAATGAAGGATAATCAATCTCTTATATTTGTAAACTACTCATCGAACTCATAAGTCATTCAAAACTAGCTCAAGCCAATTTGAATTTGATATAATTTAAATAGGTTAGAACCTAATTCAAGGATTGTACTTTTCATTCTTTTTATTATAGTAGTTTCTAATGGTCATTTCAATGCCTAATCCCATCGACATTGTTGGTATCGCCATTGCCTACACCCACACATTTTGTTTATCACATCAATTCCTTCTAATAGATATGAAAGCTATACATATTTTTTCTACATTAGAGTATATTTTTCCTCGTGTTTCTACTTAATTTTAGGATTTCACAATAATTATGATTTGATTTTTGAATATTTGTATATTACAAGAAAGGACCACACCTAGTTATTAATGCGTAAGAACAGGTGAAGAGTTGTCTGAAGCAAATTTGGGAGTAAATGACTTAATCTAGAGCTTAATAGTGCTTGGAGCTTAGGTTAGAACATAGGCTCACAAACTGTCACCTAGGTGCATAACTGTAAAAACTAATCAATGAAGCTAATGCTTAAGTGCTAAAAGACAAATCTAAGAGCAGTTCAAGACAAAAAAACCCAACACCTAGGTCCTAAACCCTAAAGTTCCTAATTCACATAAGTATAGGTCACAATGCTTTGATGCCTGACCATTGCTCCTAAGTGTTGGCCAAGCAGATGCTATGAATTGTCTTAAATCTTCATCAAAATTTTGTCTTTTAGGGAGATTTAAGGCAACCCTATTTAAGCAAATCATAAGAACAAAGTTGGGGACTTCTTAAGCCATTATTCTAATATTTTTCTCAAATTTTTGGAGGGTTTAACAAAGGATTTAAAGAAGGCTTCTTGAAAGTTCTTAGAAAGGCTATTAGGAGATCTTAAGGGTAAGGAGATGAAAAAGGCATACTCAACATATTTCACTAGACTATATTCTTTCTTTTCCTTTTATTTATTATAATAGTACTCATGTATCAATCTTTCAAGGCTTTCTATTATTTTATCATGAATTAAACTCTTTTTCTAAGTGATGGGTGAAGCTATATTATTCTTGTGATGGTTTGATTTTAATAAGATTTGAGCTTTATTTCTTTCTAATTATCATGTATTTTGTTCTAAGTTTATCATTTATTAGTTTGATTGACAATCCTTTCAATAGATTAATAGGTCCATTTAAAATTCAATAGGTGGAAATTAAACTCGATGTGGATAAACTACCATGAAGAGGGGTTGTAGGCTAGAGATAATTGCAATGAAGTCAAGTAGTCCGTGTTTATCCAAAAAGAAAAAAACATAAAATAAATTTTCTTGTATTAAATTTATCATTGAGAGTAGGAAGGTTGTGTGAGAAAAGTGAGGATCCTGGGCTTTCAAGAGAAAGGAACTAGCCACTTTGATCAAACTTTGATAAAATTCAACTTTTTATATTTTTGCATGTATGGTTTAACCTACACCACATCACTTACCATAAAAAGCTCCATCATTAACTTCTCTTCTCTTTCACACACAACTAGAACTATTATGCCTTCCTAATGAGTTCCATCATGAACCCTTTGTTCTTTCACATGTTGTTGATTCCATCGAGGCTTTCCCCAACAAGCACTATTCTAATTCTCAATAAGCTTCATCATAAATTATTATTTTCACGTACATTTAGTCTCTTCAATGTCGTCCTCCTTGAGCTACATTATAAATTCTCTTCTTATTCACACATTGTCGATCTTGAGATGTACTCCCCCAGATAATGATGAATTTTTTTAGTATGTGCATAAGAAAATACAAAAAAATTAAATTTCATAAAAATATCTATTTTAATAAATTTAAATGTCAAGTTTATTTGAGTCTTTGATAATAAAGTGAAAAAAATAATGACGAGCTTAATTAAGGCTAAAGATTTGTTTAACTTATTGCAAAATAAATGTTGAAAAGAAAAGGGTGATGATATAAATATGTTCTTCTCATATAAAAAATTTTACAATAAGAGAAAAGATCTAATGAGGTGGGTCCAACAAAATTCATTTTAGCTTGTGTAAAATATTTGTGAGTATTAAATCATCAAAGTCAAGTTAAAATTAAGTAAATAATATAAGTTGATTAATCTCTCAAAGAAATTTTTTTTTACAAAATTAATTACACTTAATGACACCTCTAAGATATTCCCTTGATATATAAAACATGCAAAGATAGACTACTGTTCAAAGATAATTATTCAAAGAAGATGGCCTATTCTTAAAATAGGTCAATCTATAGGGTAGTGAGTGAATCAATATAACCAAGAAAGACAACTATCTTTTCATATATAAAACTTATGCTTTAATGTGATAATAATATTTGATTCGCCAAAAAGGTAAGAACATGAGAGGGCTTAAATGGGTGAAAGAAATTTGCAAAGATTTTTGAAAAAAAATGTAAAAATTACATAGTTAGGGTTTCATAGAATCATCATCTTGGTTATTAACTTTAAAATTACTTAATCATGAAGGTAATTAATCTTTAGAGATATAAGAATCACTTAAAAATGAGGTAAACAAAATAGCCCAATTATAAGCAACTAATGCTACTCAACTGAACTTACAATCTTATTTAGATCAAAATAACACCTATCTAGATAGCCACCTGAGTGTGTCATTTAAATTAATATATTGAAGTCCAAAGCTTTATCTTAAGCAACATATGAATGCAAAATTTCCTATCTATAAGGGAAGAGCTTATGGCTATATACATTAGGATTCACTATAATATAAATGTTAATTGAGTGGGGTTTTGATTGTTACCAACCTCTACTTTATACTATCTCCAAGAATAATATAGAGAACAAATTTTATTTAAAAGTTAGCATTAAAACCATGCATATATATATATATATATATATATATATATATATATATATCTATATATATATATATATCTATATATATATATATATATATATATATATATATATATATATATATATATATATATATATATATATATATATATTAAAGTTGGTTATAAAAATACTATTTTAATAGCCCACTATAAGTGTGTGATTTCAAAATAAACCATACAAAATGGTAAAAAGAAGAAAATAAGAAACTTGAAAACTGAATATAAATAGTAAAGCATACAATGCCATTTTAATTGAAAAAAAAATTAAATAAAAGACAAGTACAGTTGAATATGTATAATCTCATCAAAAATAAAAAGGTGGTTGGGCCCTAATTAATATAGCTCGATCATAAATCTATATATTAATCAAGAGTTCCCTCTAGTTTTAGTCCTCAATCATTATTTGTATAATATTAAAGTAACTTTTTGGATCTAGAAGCTAGAATGCACTAGGTTGGCAACTATTATTTATACCTTATTTTATATGTAAAGCTTAAAAAGTATATTCTTAAAATTCTAAAAGTAAAAAATAACAATACCACATAAATTATTTCATATCATATTAATAAATAAATATGATGCAATTTATTAGTAATAATATTGCCTAACTTTTTTTTGCTAATGCAAGTCTCCTGTAACAATTGAAGTAAGAAATGATTTTATGATTATTAATAATAAAAAAATATGTTATATCCTATTGCATAAATTACCCAACTAGCTATGCGCCAAACATTAAGAGCAATTATGGAAGAAAAAAAATCCACTTTTCGTATATCTCAATATATGGGCACGTTAGAATGGCCTTCACAATGAGCTGTCATCGAAACAAGATCAAATCTATAGAAGTGAACTATTCAAAGGACTTACCACTCATAAAGTAGGTCAAAGAAGGAAGCTTGAAGAACAAAGTATGAAAATTGACTATATAAGCAGACTCTAGCAAGTGACCAAAGAAGACAGGACAACTCAGACAATCAAAATTCAGCTACTTTACTGTGAGATGTCTATTGGCCACACCAGGAAAGGTAGCAGGTCACCCACACCAACATACTATGGAGCTTACCACTCATCGAAGGACACTAGCTTCATGTTAAGGTGAATCCCCACATATACTCGACTTACCTTACATGTACTTATTATATATAACTACCTTGTGGGGAAGGGGTAGTGAATTGGGTGTTATTAGATTATTAAAATAATACAAGTTAGAACTTAAATTTAATTTTTATTAAATTAAACAAATAAGAAAATGTTGACCTCAATTTTAGTGAGATTGACGCACTATCATCCACAACTCTAAACATCTTATCTTAGCAATAGGATCTCCTCACCTTGAGCTTAAGACATATTTGGTGACTAAGAAATGACACCATGAACTTATGTCAAAGCTACATTAATTAGGGTTAGGACCTAAGATTAGCTACATTATAACTAGTAGGCCAAATCTAAGCTCCAAACCTAAAGCCAAATCAAATGAATTTAATTTCCAATTTAACCCAAGACCAAAATAATAACTCACTTGAAACTTCAAGGGTTAACCCACAAGAATCACTCTAAACTTAAACCAACTAAGATCAAAATTAATGTAGATAAGTAATCATTGAAATAAATATAAATCTTTATAAGTCAAAGTCAAGTTTGAACAAGTAATGTTAATGTGAAGTTGATAAATCTAAAATATTTTTAAAAGAAAAACAACCTAAATAATCCTAAATTAAATCAATCTAAGCTAGACTCAATCATGATTAAGGCTAATTAAAATAACAAATCATTAATTACATATAATTAAAGCCTTCATAAATTAAATTTAACCAAAATCAATTTGAACAAGTAATTTGGAGAAAGCTTAAATTAATCAACTTAAATCTAAATCAAATTGACTCAAATGACCTAATGCTGATTCACTCAAGCTTTGGCACACATGAATAAGAACTTGTACAACTACATATCACCTAAATTCTCTATTAAACAAAGCTAGCTAATTAAAGCAATTCCAAAATTCAATGCCTAAAATGAATGTGGATAAAACCAACAAGCCCACCCATCATGGCTAAGTTGGTTTTGAAAATCAACTATCTTAAAACCAAATCAAGCACAGTCAAGATAAGCTTACCAAAAATTGATCAATGGGATTAACATTAAAGTACTCGGACCATTCCCATCAACCAATAGTGCTACTGATCCAAATTCTTTCTAATCAGATTTTTCCCATGTACATAAGTGCACATGCTGATTTAAGTAATATAATGTTGAGTAAAGTATCATTCCCATGAGGATTTTTATAGAGTGTTTAATTGTAATCAAGTTAATTACTTATTCTCCAAAATTCTATTTTTATTCAACTACTATTGATGGCTAAAATTTTAAACTAAATTCTACATTATTAAACTAATTGTTTTTATAATTTCGGTAAAAAAAAAACTTTTAATACTATTCTTTACAATATTAAGTCAGTACTCTAGATATTTTATTTTTTTAATTATGTTTTATTTTAAAATGACATTAGAAAATTTTTAATTTCAATTACTTTGTAGTGTCAATTGAGAACTTGGACATTATGCCGCTTATACCTAAATCAACATAAACAAACCACTTATTAAATTTTAAGTGATTGCATTTTTTGCTTTTCCTTATTGAGGGCTATAGATTGGAAATAACATATACCTATGTCTATCTAAAAAATTCCTTTATTTTTTTCTAATGCTCTTCTAGATATACCTATCTCTAGATCACAATTTATTTTAACTTCATAATTAGTAAGATTGAGAGTAAATTAAGCACAACAAAAATAAAATACATTTTCAATCAAGACACAAACTATTTTATTATATAACTTCTAACATCAAGTTTAATACAAATATATCAATAGAGAAATACAAATCTTAGGGGCACTTTATAATTTAGTGCTCCAAAATAAAAAAAAGAAGAAAAACTTATTTGACTTATTAAAACAAAATGCTAGGATAACTCGAGAAAAATGAAAGAAAGAGCCCAAGTAGATTTTCAAAAGCTCCCTCTTAACTACCTTCTTTCTACTTCCTTGTGGAAATGCTAAGCAAGTTACAAATCTTTGGTATGGATCTTCTTCTTTGTTCCTCCAGTATAATCAATATGCCACACTCAGCACACTCACTATACAAACACTACAGTAACACACACACTACACTTAGAATGTTACTCTCTAAGTGCCTTCACACTCACTCACACTCACTAACTCTACCATCCAAAATCTCTTTTTGCTACAAATAGACCCTTATTTATATCCTACACTCCCCTTAGTTGGTTGGTCCCTCAGATTTGGTATGAAAATAGCCCAAATTGCTTGTCAAAATTGTTCACACTGCTTTTATTGGGTTGTCGCGCCACGACACCATGAACATGGCACCTAAATGCTAAGTGTAGCACTACAACATTGATGAACAACACTTAGGCGATTACTTCTCTATTTTTTGGCTTGATTATAAGGTCCACTTGCGCTGTAGAGCTTGAATTACAGTGCTTTAGTGCCTGGGTGTCCTCCAAGGTGCCCTTTAGTTAAGTTCTCAACATTGTGGCACCGAGGATTTGTCACCTACATGTTGAGTTCTCTATCTTCTATGCTTGATTTTAGGGCATCACGGTGCTAATAACCAGCACCTTAGCACTGCCTTCTCTATCTTTGCTTTAAAAATAAGCCTATTTTAGCATTGCAATGCTACTTTTGCTACACCTAAGCATAAGGCCTATTTTAAGGTATTTTCTTTTGAAATTTAGAATTTTTGTATTTCATCACAAAATAGAATACAAATAGCATATTTTTATAGGAAATAAACATAATGGAAGCTCAAAACATATAATTTTTTTATATAAATAGTGCTGATCAAATACCCCAAATTCAAATCATTACTTATCCTCAATTAATCCAATATTTTAGGCAAATCCTTGAAGTGTTTGGATAACATAAATTTTGGTAATTAAAATAGTTTTAGAACAACTTTAAATTAAAGTTTAGATTCACACATAGACTTTTAGTATTAAATAATTTAATTATATTAGTCTAAATTTTTAGTCAAACTGATATTTTTTTTCTACACCAAAGTCTCTGTGTGCTTTTTTATTACATAGTTGATTCTTATGAACCTTAATAAGTTTATTTTAGTCAATAATAATTATTTATTAAGTAAATAATCATAGTTTATTTTTTTCATTTAAAGTAAAAATATTAAGTTATTTATAATAATTTTGTTAAATCCCTAATAGTATATGACCTTATATATTTTTATATGTATGATACTGAGCTTTAAGTGTTCTTTTATTTTTTCCTTTTTCATTTCTTCCTTTTTTATTATTTAATAACTTTACTTTATTGGCTTTATAACCCATACATTTTTTTTCATCATTCTTTCCTATTAAACAAATTTAAATAAATTAGTAGCTTTTTCACTTAAGATATTAATCTCTAATTTATAGTAATCAAGACTATGTTATTTATTTAATAAATTTGGTTATTTATCTCAAGTCAATTGATTAAGTTCAATAAAAATCTTTTATATATGTTGTGTGTTTTAGAAAATATTTGATGTATTAAATATTATTATTTTATTCTAAGTTAATTTAGTAAATATAATTGAATTTAATTTTATAATTCGATGTTTAGTGTAAATACAATTAGAATGAATTAGAGAGATTAATACAAAAGATACCTCTTGAAGAAAAAGTATTTATTGGAGGAGATTTAAATGGACATGTTGGTAGAGTGGTAGAAGATTTTAAAAGTATTCATGGTGGTTATGGATTTGGGTGACTAATGAAGAAGGTAGGACTATATTAGATTTTGCTTTAGCTTATGATTTTGTAGTTGCTAACACTTTATTTAAGAAAAGAGATGAACATATTATTACTTATAAAAATGGATCTAGTAAAACAGATTGATTATTTTCTGATAAGAAAAATAGATCGTTTAGATTGTAAAGATTGTAAGGTCATTCCAAGTGAAAATCTAAGTACCCAACATCGATTGTTAGTTTTAGATTTTAAGATGAAAGGTTGTAAGAGAAGAAATAAACCAAATTATTATCCTAGAATTATATGGGGACATTTAAAGAACACAAATAAAAATATTTTTAAGAGCAAGCTACAAGTGATTAGAATTTGGGATGTTCATGAGGAAGCTAACATTATGTGGAAAAAAATAGCAAGTGAAATTAAGCAAGTTGCTAAAGATGTGCTTGGAGAATCAAAAGGAAAAGCTTTTTTTTAATAAGAATAGTTGGTGGTGGAGTCAGAGTGTGCAAGAAAATATAAAAAATAAGAAGTATTGTTATAAAACTTGGTTTAGATGTAAAAACTCAGAGAATTGGGAAAGATATAAAGTGGCCTGTTGAGATTCTAAGAAACAGTATATGATAGAAAAAATTTTGCTTTTAGTGATTTATACAATAGATTAGATACCAAAGAAGGTGAAAGATGTATGTATAAGTTAGCCAACCAATAAGATAGAAGAAGTAAAGACATAGTTCAAGTGAGGTGTATTAAGGATGAAAATAATAAAATACTTTTTTAGAAAATGATATTGAAAATAATAGGTGGATGAGGTATTTTGATAAACTTTTCAATGAAGGATCTGAAAGTATGATTGATTTTAGCAACCTTAATACCCTAAATAAAAATAAAGAATTTCATTTTATCATCGATAGTAAATCTAAGTTAGTGAAGCTTTAAAGAAAATGAAATGTGGAAAAGCAAGAGACCGGATAATATTCCAATAGAAGTGTGGAAATGTTTATGAGATCAAGGAATTTCTTGGCTTACAAATCTTTTAATGTCATTTTAAAGACTAAAAGATGTCAGATGAGTGGAGAAAGAGTTTGTTGGTTCCTATATTTAAGAATAAAGGTGATGCACAAGATTGTGCAAATTATAGAGGAATTAAGTTAATGTGCCATACATTAAAATTATGGGAGAGAGTAATTGAGCATAGGTTACGATGTGATATAGAAGTTTCTCACAATCAGTTTGGTTTTATGCCAGGTAGATCTACTATGGATGCTATACATTTGTTAAGGGGTTTGATGGAGAAGCATAGAGAAAGTAAGGAGGATCTACATATGATATTTATTGATTTAGAAAAAGCTTATGATATAGTTTCAAGAGATGTTCTTTGGAGAGTTCTAGAATAGAAAGGAGTTAATATTGGTTATATTCAAGTCATTAAGGATATGTATACTAATGTTGTTGCTTGTGTCCAAACACAAGGAGGATTGACAAAATATTTTCTTATTTTAGTTGGATTACATCAAGGATCAGCTTTAAGCCCTTATCTTTTTAACTTTAGTTATGAATGTTCTTACTAAGCATTTACAAGAAGATGTACCTTGGTGTATGCTTTTTGCTGATGACATTCTTCTTATTGATAAGACTAGAGAGGGAGTCCAACAGAAACTTGAATTATGGAGGTCAACTCTACAGTCTAAAGGTTTTCATTTAAGTAGATCTAAAATTGAATATATGGAGTGCAATTTTAAAGTTCTATTGATAGTGTTGTGACATTAGGTGAACAAGTCATTAATAAGAGTGAGCGATATTTAGGCTCTATTGTTCAAAATGATGGTGCAATAGATGGAGATGTTATTAGTAGAATTCAAGTTGGATGGTTGAAGTGAAGGAATGCATCCGGCCTATTATGAAAAAGCTTAAACTTAAGAAAAATTTTATAAGATGGTGGTAAGACAGCAATGACTTATGGTGCAAAATGTTGGCCAATAAAAGAGAAGCATTAGACTAAGTTAAGTGTTACAGAGATGAGGATGCTTAGGTGGATGAGTGGCTTTACTCTTAGAGATAGAATGCAAAATGAGTATATTAGGGAAAAGTTGGAGTAGCTCCAGTGGTAGATAAGATTAGGGAGAGTCACCTTAGATGGTTTGGCCACATAAAGCGTCAGCCATCCGATGACCCGATTAGGAGAGTAGATGCATTAGATTTGCCTTATGTTAAGAAAGGTAGAGGTAGACCTAAAAGACTTGGTTAAGATGTATAAAAAGTGATCTTAGTATACTTGATTTAAATGAAAATTTGACACATAATATGACACAATGGAGATGAAGGATTCATGTAGCCGACCCCCACCTAGTGGGATTAAGGTTTGTTGTTGCTGTTGTTGTTGTTGTTGTTTAGTGTAAAGTTCACTTTTCAATTAAAAAATTTCTTTAATTTATTTTAATTCCAAAAATTTATGCATTTTAACAGCTCCAAGGTTTTTTTCAAATAACGGAAGATTACTTTCAATAATATTTAACATTTGGGAATATCAGGAAAATACAAAATAATTTAATGTAAAAAAGAAACAAAACATATCCAATATCTCAGAGCTATTAAAATAACACCTAGGAACTAATACACAATCATATAAAAACATATTTTTATTAATGTAGAAAGAATGATAACTTTCATCTGTCTCTGCGCTTATGAACCTCTAGGGATCATAAGATCCTCCCCACCTCTTCTTAGTGATGAGCTTGATTGGTATTTTAGCCAATGAAGAATAAAGAAAAGCTAAATGTTAAAGAACCTCGAAAGGAAAGAGCAGGGTTGAGAATGAATTCAACCTAAGAGGTTCTATTTATAAGGGATTCTAGCACAATGGTGCTACTTATGAAGCACCTAGGTGCTAGCTTTTATGTCTATCCATTTAAGGTATTGTGTCATGGTATTATGCATGCAACACCTAGGTGGTAGTCAACTAGTAAAGATCCATCCATGTCAAGTCTAAAAGAGAAATCATTACTATAAATGTGTAACTAACACTCATAATTTCACCCTTAATACCTCTGATAAACATTTCTTATGTAGTTATGGGTTGTAGTTGCAATGCTGGTACTAATTTGTCCATTTCTATTTAATGTATATGTTCATCTTCCAGCCTTGGACTGTCGTTTGATTGCAACCGTGGTGCTATTTTTTCAGGGCCTAAGCACTAGTCAACCAATCAACCATTTTATGCTAGACCTAATTTGATATAAAAATAAGATGGCACCGTGGCACTATTTTTACAGTGCCTAAGCTCTCGGTTGGTTCACCATTTTCTTATTTTTTTTAACTACTACTATTACTACGTATTGTATCTCACATTTATCTTGGGTTGCACCTCATTAAGCAGATGGTTTAACATCCTTAGCTTGACTAAGAAATACTTGGTTCTCAACCTTTCTTATCAATTTGATCAACTCTTTGATCAACTCTTGGAGTCAATTCAAATCTCCCTTATAATAAGGCTTAAGACTTTGACCATTCACTTTGAAAATGCTCTGAGTTTTTATATTTTGAATATCTGCAACACCATGTGGATATACTTTTATCACTAAAAATGGTCCTAAGCATCTAGACTTTAATTTTCCTAGAAATAACTTCAACCTTGAATATATAATAACACTTTTTGATCAAGCTTGAATTATTTCTTAATGGGCTTTTGATCATACCATTTCTTAATTTTCTCTTTATATATCCTCAAACTTTTATAAGCTCCCATTCTTATTTCTTCTAATTCATTTA
Source organism: Cymbidium sinense (assembly GCA_021442155.1). Taxonomy (NCBI): domain Eukaryota; kingdom Viridiplantae; phylum Streptophyta; class Magnoliopsida; order Asparagales; family Orchidaceae; genus Cymbidium; species Cymbidium sinense. The sequence goes on along the minus strand of CM038228.1, from coordinate 26,936,555 downwards.
GAACAAAGAACCATTTCTCTCTTATGTCTTTATATCAAAGTTTAATTTCCTTAATAACCAAAATGCCTTATGTTCTAATTCAGGTGTTAAATAACAAGCCTTTTCAAATAATAATCTACAAGGAGATATTCCAATAAGGGTTTTGTATGATATCCTATAGGCCCATAATGCATCATCCAATTTGGCAGACAAATCTTTTCTGATTGGACGCATAGTATTTTCAAAGATTTTTTTTTATCTCCATATTTGAAATTTAAGCTTGGTCGCTTGATTGGGGATGATAAGTAGTAGACACTCTATATATTTAAACCCATATTTTGCTAAAAATTGTCTAACATTCTTAATACAAAAATGGTTTCCCTCATCACTAATGATAACTCAAGGTGTTCTAAATCTAATGAATATATTCTTTTTTCAAAATTTCATAACTACCTTTGAATCTTTTTTAGGTGTAGCTATGGATTCTATCCATTTGGTAATGTAATCAACTCCCACCAATATATATTTATTTTCTAAGGAGGGTACAAATGGTCCCATAAAATCAATTCCCCATACATCAAAGATTTCTATTTCTAGAATATAGTTTTAAGGCATTTCATTTTGCATTGATATATTTTCTACTCCCTAACATCCATCACAATTTTTATATAAGTATGTGCATCTCTAAATAATGTAGGCTAACAAAATCTACTTTGTAATATCTTTGTTGTTTTTTTCATTCTTTTAAAATGTCCCTCGTATTTTGAATCATGGCATAATAAAATATCATTAACTTCTTCATAAGGAATACATCTTCTTAAAATTTGGGCTAAACATTTTTTATAAAGAAATGACTCATCCCAAAAATAAGAATGAACATTATTTAGAAATTTTTCCTTTATTAATAAGTCAATCCATAGGGTAGAATGTCACTCACTAAATAATTTACTATATTTGCATACTAAGGAGTACTTTTTATGTTCAATTACAAATAATTGCTTTGTGGTGTTTTAATTTAGAGTCATTATGGACACCACGTAAATCTTAGGGGGGTACTTGAAGTGATTGGGTATGACTTTAAGATATGATGTACATCTCGAAAGATGGAAACATCACTATACAGTGGACCTAATCATCTAATAAGGACTCCTAAGGCAGATGGGTCTTCGTATATACCAGAGATCTTTCCCCTACTTTACATGAAAAACTAAAGTAAGGTTTATTTTATGTCGAGTTCTTTAGTTTCCTATGGAAGCAAGCTCCCAAAGTTAATTACATTATAGGAAATGAGAAATTCTTAGGAAAAATCTCGATTAAAGTAGTCAATAAATATCTCCAAAGACTTCAAAGTTAGACTATCAAAGGATTGAGTATTTTTGGAAATCAAGTGGGAAGGTTCAATTCAGAAAGACTTATTTTAGATTCCAAGAGAAGATAAGTAGGGAGCACTCCTGATACTACGAAGACTAGTAAAACTCCAGTCTACTTTATAGTGAGGCTTTATATATTTGAAAGAGATAGTTTATTTTTATTTAAGTTGAAATTTCATTAGAATGCTAGAGCTCATAATCCATCAACACAAGATTGTGAAAATTCCTAAGACGTGAGGACTTATACTCATAGCTCGAAGGAAACAAGTGACCTCGAATCCTAAATATAGAATGCTTTGGCAAAAGCCAAAAGCACAACTAAATCTATGTGCAAAGTGGGACATAATTGTTTATCTCCAAATGAGAGGGTAAACCCATCCTGACTCTTCTGGATTTACAACTTGGAGTGGCTCCCAGCTAATACCTCCTACACTTCAAACTATGTAGGCCAGTCTCATGTAAGTGCAAGATAGCTAAGCTATTATTTAATTAGGAAGGAGACTAGGATACTAGAGTCCTAAACTCACTCTCTAAGAGACTAGGTCATGATTGGTATGAAGACATGACTTAAGAAAAATGCAAAATTTTATAAATTTTTATATCATTTTTGACACATTCATTTGGACAAAGGCTTAGGACAATTATGCCTAAATGCATGATGAAATGAAGTTATTGGCTAAATTAGTGGGAGGAGGTGTTCTCCACTACCAGGGATGCCCTCACAGTCAAGCATTCCCCTATCGTGCAAGAGTGGAGACCCTCCCTATTCAAAAGTGAAGTAAGATGTCATGCATGATTGTTGTCACATACATCATTCAGCTATGGGATTTCTAAATCTTTTAATTATCCTGATTATAACCTAAGCTTTAAAAGTGAGGTTATAATTTATATTTAAATCTTAGTTATGAGTTGTTAATGAGAGTATAAATATTAAATTTTTCCTAAAAAGCCTACCACATATAGGCCACAGATTCAATCATAAAACTTAAGAAACCTATGAAAAATATGTCATTTCTATTCCACAAACTAAACATGACAATCATATATTTCATGGATTTTCGTAAAATAAAATGAGGCTGATGCGACCGGGTACTACCGTACAGCCCAAAAAATAAAAGAAATTAGGTAGCCGAGCTCTACCCTTATACAACTCGGATTACAAAAGAATATTATAATTACAATTGAATGAATGATATGTGGATCTTCATTCTTCATCTTTCTTCCTTCTTCTTTTGGTTTTGATCCAAAGCATCACAAGGTCTCCCAGGACTTTGTCTTCTGACACTGCTCATCCTAAACCCCATAGCACTAAGTCTAATCCCTATTACAAAATTACATGTTTATGGAAAATAAAATTTAACTACACTTGTAAAATTGATGTTAGATAAACAACCATTCAACCCAAACATTTATATTCTATAAATTTAGACTTAGCACCAAACACATGGGTAATCAAGCCCACCTGTCCTAATATGAATTATGCAAGGGGCATAAGCAACCTGCACACAAAAGAATTTATATTTATTTTTATTTCAATGGCCCCTTTAGCATAATCCCTCCATAAAATATCATTGAGCTAATAGCAACATAACATCCAGTCTATGCATAAATATTCATAATATCCAGTCTAAAACATTACATCACAAAATAAAACACAACATCACAACATACACCATCCTAACTTAGAGCTAGAAGTAGTGACTTAGTATGATAAATGTGTGTGCTAAGGTTTAATGTGGTATGTCTTAGCTAAGCTTTAGGATTATGATCATATAAGTTTGGAATTATTTAAGTTAGACATTAGGGGAGGATTCACTTTAAGTGATTAAAATGATTGACTAATTTTAGTTTATTTTTTTATTTCATTTGATATTTACTTAACATCTAATTATTGTAAAGAGAGGAAAGGGATTTCACCCCATTCATCCTTATCCAAAGTTACTTTCTAAAGCATGTTGTTATAATTTGGTTTCTTTTAGTTAATGATTTATTAAATATTTTATTAATCCTAAATTTGGGATAATCTTAAAAAGTCATATTCAATCATGAAATGTATCTTAAGATTAATGAGATTGAATTATTACTACATGGCTAACATTCCATCACTCCTTTTCAAGATCAATAACATGCATATGACTTTGAACTTAACATACCTATACATAAAATGTATTTTTGGCACACTTGAATGATTTCTAATGTATATATTTTTGGTAGAAAAGAGGGATTTCATTCCTTAGCTAAGTAAACATACACATGTATTAATGATTTAAGTAAGTAAGCAACGTTGTTAAACTAGGGAAGTGAGGTAATCTAAGACCTCTTTTGGGCTACTTAAAGCCTCATATTCTCGGGATGTCCAAACTATATACTTCCTATCTTAAATACATATAAATCTATACATAACCATAAGAATAAAATCATGTAGAAGATTGTATGTTAGCAAATTTATTTATTCATGTAAAGTAAAGCCCTATCCAAATTCTAATGTGTGTAAACATATGAATAAAATTAAGTATGTGTCATTGTTAAACCAGAGAAGTGAGGTAATCTAAGACCTCCTTGGAGCTACTTAAAGCCTCGTATTCCTGGGATGTCCATACTATATACTTACTAATATTCAAACACATGTAAACATACACATGAATTATGAAAATAAAGCAATACTTTAACATGTTTAAGCTATAAGCAAATGTAAATCACATACAATATTCATAGCTAACACCAATTTAAATTTTCATCACTAATTTATAATTTTGAAAATAATTTGAGAATTATTGGTGATAATAGCCACACATATAATAGGATTAATCAAACACATGCAACTTACACATAATTAAATTCAATTGAGTCTTTTATTTGAAAACATGAATGCATGATATCACATAACATACAAATTTATAATTATTGAAAAGGAATAATTAAACATTGTTATATGGTACATTCAATCACATTAATTTTTATGGGCAATCAAGTTAAATAAAATCATTTAAGATCAACCAAAGTTGATATGAAGTTTAATTTTGGATTTAAATTATTAAATCCTAAAGAGGAGAGGAATAATAATTTAACTTACCCATCCCACATTAGTGACTTAATGCATTTAAGGAATAATAATTAACTGAGTTATATGGATTAATTAAGTCTGAATCTTTAAGAAATTAATTTAATTTCCCATTCCTAAATCTTTTCAATTTAATTAACCATTTAACCATGATCCTTTAATGATATGCCAATGAGTAATTAAAATTTGCAATGCACTTAACAAAACCTAATGTAATGAGGCTCTTGCTTAAGGGTTAATTAGATTAAAGAAGAATCTAATTAAGTACTTATATGGTTTACCCACACCCATGGGTTAACTAAATGTTCCTTAAGGTTCTTTAAGTTCTTAAACACAAAGAGAAATCCATGAATTCAATTTGAATTATCTGAATCAATTATCATTTTAATTTGATTTATCATCCCATTAATTTACTTAATTAACATACACATTAATTAACCCTCCTAATGAAATGCATCTAGGAGAATAATTAGGAAAGAGGTTCTAATCATTTTTTATTATCACTCCACTATTAATAGTGATTAAGCATTGTTAATAATTTAATTTTTTTTTATTTTAATAATTTTAATTATTATTAAATTGATTAAGGTGGGTAATTAAAATTGTGATTTCAAATTCTCCTAATTACATAGCTAATAAATCCCAAAAAAAATTATGGGAGGCAGAGGACATCCCATGGGATTAACCCACCAAAATTGGGATCAATTGGCCAAGTAATTAGGCCTTAATTAGGATAATTAAGCATGGTTCATTATTCAAACCTTAAGGATTTTAATTTTATTAAATTCTCCTCTATTTACCCTTTCCAAAATAGGTTCATTCATATTTTTAGATTTTTCTATAATTATTTATGAATTTTTGAAGTTCTAGCTAATTAATGACATTTTTATCACCTAATTAATCCCCTAACCCATTGACGCCCACCTGGAGTCGTGACGTATTTACATTTTCCATGTGCCGCATGGATAGACTACTTTAAAATGTCCCCTATTGTATTAAATTAAAAATTTTAGCAGATTAAATCATGCTCGTCTATTCTAATCATACGAAATGGACGATCGATGATCTATCATCCCCCAAGCATTGAAAGATGGACATCGTCCACCTTCTGTCGCTTGATTCGAGCTCGCTTGAGCTCGTAGGACATCGAGATTGACTCCAAAATGTGCGAGGAGGCGATCTAAGAAGATCCTATGATGGAAATCACATGCAATCAAATTTTACTTCATAAAAGACTAATAACTAATGAACTTTCTATAGTTTCCAAGAGTTTTACCTCACCGGAGCTAAAGACTGGTCCATCGATTGAGGTAGCTTCATCTTAAAGAGATGAAGCCTTATTGAGAAGATCTCGAGCTACCTCCCCACCGATGTCTCTGTGGACCAAACTCTACCGCTAAGCTCATCAGAGTTGGTCTTGAAGTGGTCTCTAGTGAGCAAATCGATCGGGGATCGATTCGTTTTGACTAGCCAAAGCTTGAGGAAGGCGAGGGAAAAGTTAATTTGAGTTTGCTGGAGTTCAAGTAAGGTTGGACGGATGGGGTTCTCAATTTCAAATGGGAGTGGGTCTCCTCGGTGATGGGGTGGACTAGAGCTCTAGGACTGCTTGGAATCACCTAGGGATGCTTTGTGTGAAGTTTGAATGGATGGGGAGGAGTATACTCTTCTCCCTAAGTTAACTAAGGGCTGAGATTGGATCATCCTTTGGTAGTTATCTGGCCGAAGTAGGTGGCTGGAGATGGCAGTGGACTGCTAAGGTGAAGCTGTGTGAGAATCTAAGGTAGTGGCGTGGGCTGGCGTGGGGTGTAACTCACTAATTATGAGCTAAGGGTAAGCTCACCCTCTCATGACCCAAGGCTGAATCCAATAGCCATGGGTCAGATTGAGTCAGTGGTCCTAGTGTCCAAAATGAGCTAAGGGTGGCTGCCATAGTTTGGGGAGTAGGTGAGACCATCTAAATGGGGATTTTGTCCCATTTGGGTGGGTTGGTTCATGGGTTTTTGCCTAAACTAGGTTCACCATAGGTTGGGTCCACTTGCACTGACCCATGGTAATGCAAGGATTAGTCATAAGTTTGATTGGATTTGGACTTGGTTTGAATGGGTTTGGCTCAATTTGACCCATATGGGTCAAATGGGGTTCAATTGGGTTAGGTTGATAAACTGGTTAAATTGGGTCAAACCAAGGGTTTGGGTGTGTTCAAATGATGATTTGGAATGTATTGGTGTCATTGGTTTGGTTTAATTTTAAGTGGATTTGGATCTTATATAGATTCATATGGGCCAAATGGGCTAAGTTGACCAATTTTATCAAATTGTCCAAATTGATTGAGTGGAGGGTTGGTTTAGGTTCAATTGATCATTTGAGAATAATTGTAAGTGGTGATTTGAATTAATTTGGGTTTGGGAAGGATTTGGTTCAATTGAATCCATTAGGTCAATTTGGGCTAAATGGGTCAATTAGGTTGGTTTGATCAAATTGGATATAATTGAAGGTTGGATCATGCTCAATAATCAATTTGTGATTGATTAGAGGCATTGGTTTCAATCAATTAGGTTTAGGATTTGATTTGGCATTTGGTCCTTTAGCTCAAATTGGGTTAACTTGGGTCAAGAGCTCAAGTTGGTTTGATTTGGTTCAATTGGTGGTTAAGTCATGTTCAATGATCAATTTATAATGTGATTGTTATTGTCACACCCCAGATGACCCCTACCCTTCTTCTATGGTCAATCTAAGTGTAATAAAATAGGATGACTCGATTGGACACAGATTCCACCAACACGTTCTAACCTGTGCTACTGCGGAACGAGCAAGTGAAATTTGCATCTAATCAAACCATCACTAAATTTACAATTCATATACTACTTAATTCATATCACCAATACTGGAAGCATGAAATATTTAAGTTTGTAAATAAATACAGAGCAACTAAAGACATCAGTATTAAAATTTTGTACGTACCCAAAAAGCCTTTAATCTTCCCAAAACTTACACCCCAAAATTGTACAAATCAACAAAATGGTCTAGCTTCTACCCACTTCATCTTTTCCTGAAATTATCAATGGTAGCATCATAAGCTAAAGCTCTGTGAGACAAGAATGCTAAAATAAGCTCAGAACAAGATAGTAGAAATAATCGTGCATGTACATTTAAATTTGCTGAAGAGTAAAACTGGTAAACAATGCTGCTGCAGAAATATAAGAACAATATGTTGTAGATTCGTAGATTCATACTGTATCAATGTCATGTCAAAGGAGCAGTTATTTAACGAAAGTCATTTCAGTTCTATATCAAATCATTTTTCTAGAAATGTCATTTATAATTGCATAGGTTTTGACTTCATAACAAAAGGGTCGTCACCCGGCCCGTCGGCCTAAAGCTGAAGGTAAGGTAGAACCATACTACTTACCTAACAGCCCCCTGACACCAGTTGGACAGCCTAACGGCTCCAACCTCAAAATGTCAGAGTCGGGGATACTAAGATCCCCTGCTCACGGCTCATCTCGTCAGAACTTTTGCCTATCTGCGCAGATTTCTATAACATAGCCTTCCTATCACAATTTTCGATATTTCCTATTTATCACATTACTGCATTTAACAACATGTTTTAAAACATTTCTATATGCCCAATGAAATCATATGCTATGAACTAACTGTCTTATAATCATTATAAATCAGTAATCTATACTAGGTCAAGTAATAAGCATTTATATTTGCATATAATATGATAGAAATATTTATATGTCATTCGTACAATTTATATGAAGTGGTAGAAATAGTGGCATACATAGGAATAGAAACTGAATTTAAATTAGCAATTATATCTCATCTCAGTGTCTACACCAGTGTCGTGATGTGCTCCTCGATTCCTCCTCGAGTATACAACCTATAATGAAATAACTCTTCTAAATATTTCTAATACATGAAACTCATACTTATCACGGTAGTATCACCAGCTTAAACTACAATCTTACCTGAAATTGATGTCTCCTCATATAATCTTTCGAAATACTAGAGCACGACTCCAAGGTAATGTACTAACGTCAATATTAATTACCTGATTAAATTAACAAACTAAAATTAACAAAATTGATGTCCCCATTTTAATACATAATAATTCAACTCTAGCACAAAGCAGTTGAACTCCCCAATCACATTCAACAGGAAGGCGCCTAAAAGAAAAGGACTAGGGAAAGAAAATTAGCAACTTACATAATTCCCTAAGTTTCCCTGATCGGCCAGGAATAGGAAATCCCTAGCCGAGCCGATCGGTTCACGAGATTTCCCAACCCGATCGGTTCACGGGATTTCCCAACCCGTCGGTTCACGGGATTTCCCAACCCGAGCAAGACTTATGGGTGCGACGGTTCCAGCGATGACATGGCAAAGCGATGGGTCCAGCGAAGAGTTACGCTCGAACTGCAGCTGCGCCACGAAGGTGGCAATTAGTCGCGATGGCGAAGGTGAGGCGGTGGTTCTGGTGAATCGAAGGCGAGATCGGCGATCGTGCGTTACGTAATGCGGAATCTGTCGAAGCGACGCAAGGGAAGGAAAGAGCGAACTCGATCAGCGAGAATGAACTAAGGCCGCGGCTATGAAAGGAAATGAAATAAATGAACGGGTATTACCTTTGATCGATCCCAGCCATACGCGCGTCGAATGCTTTAATCCAACCGCTGCATGCTTAGCACCTAGGTGCTATAGTAATTGCTACAGTAATGATGGATTAATTAGCTAAAACAAAATTAATAAGGAATAAATTAATTGGATTTAATTGGATATTATAATTTCCCCCTCTAAAATAAAAATTTTGTCCTCAAAATTTCTTCTGAATCATTCAAACAGGAAGGAAAACTTCTGTCTCATCTCTTGCTCAACCTCCCAAGTAGCTTCTTTGATTGGTCTGTGCTTCCATTTAATTTTAACATAGGAAATTTGTCTATTTCATAATCTCTTATCATCAAATTCCAAAATCTTTTCTGGCTCCAATGCATAAGTCAAATCTGGTTGTATTTCAAACTTTGTATATGCAATCTTCTACTCTGCATCTGTGATCCATTTTCTCAACATTGAAATGTGAAAGACATTATGAATGTCTGACAATTCAAAGGGTAAGGCAAGTCTATAAGCCATATTGCCGATCCTTTCAGTGATTTCAAAAGGTCCTATGTACCTAGGGCTCAATTTACCTCCGTGACCAAATCTACTAATTCCTTTCATAGGTTTTACTTTCAAGAATACAAATTCTCCAACTTGAAATTCTACAGCTTGATGCTTTAAGTCGTAATACTTCTACTAATGATCTTGAGCAGCTTTCAATCTGTCTCTGATTAATCTGATTTTCTCTGTAGCTTGATCAACCAACTCTGAACCTAATAGCTGTCTTTCTCCCACTTCGACCCAACTCAATGGAGTTCTACACTTTCGACCATATAGTGCCTCATACGGAGACATCTGAATACTAGATTGGTAGCTATTATTGTAAGCAAACTCGATCATAGGAATATGATATTCCCAGCTACCTCCAAAATCTAAAACACATAGTCTCAACAAATCTTCTAGGACTTGAATTGTTCTTTTCCGATTGTCCATCGATTACGAGGATGAAAAGCAGTGTGTGCGTGGGCCTCTCAATTCCTTTCCATGTCGGAAGTAAATCTACCATCTGCCGACGATCACTTTTTTACACCATGAAGTCTTACAATTTCTTTAACATATAATCTGGACAATTTATCAACTGAATCTGCCTGTTTCATGGGTAAGAAATGAGCTGACTTGGTCAATCTATCCACAACAACCCAGATACTATCATGACCTTGCCTAGATCTAGAAAATCCCATAAAAAAAATCTATAGTAATTTCTTCCCACTTCCACTCCGATATAGGTAATGACTGTAACAATCCACCGGGTCTTTGATGCTCAGCTTTAACAATCTGACAAGCCTGACATTTAGAGACATATTCAGCTATGTCTTTCTTCATACCTGACCACCAAAATGCTATTTTTAAATCTTTATACATTTTTGAACTACCTGGATGAATAGTATATCTTGCCTGATGAGCCTCCTGTAAAATTTTTGTCTCACTCGCATCACCATCATATAATTGTGAATTCTTCCAAATAATACCTTCTGCATCTACAGTAAAATACTTCTGACTAATCTGGATTTGTTCAATGAATTTTTGATATCCACGATCCAGTTTTTGTGCAGCTTTGATTCTATCTAATAAAGTTGATTGCACTATCAATTGATATAAATATCCAAGATCATCAATCTTCTAACTAAATTTGTAGAGCTTCTAATTCTCTGATCAACTCTGGCTTTTGAGTAATAATCCAACTGGCATTTCCCATGGATTTACGGCTTAATGCATCAGCCACCACATTTGCTTTGCCTGGACAATACTGAATATTTAAATCATAATCTTTAATAAATTCAAGCCACCTTCTTTGTCTTAGATTCAATTCTTTTTGTGTAAAAATATACTTAAGACTCTGATGATCAGTAAAAAATTTGCATTTCACTCCATACAAGTAATGTCTCCAAATTTTAAGAGCAAAAAACCATAGCTGCTAACTCTAGATCATGCACGGGATAATTTCTTTTGTGAGGTTTTAATTATCTCGAAGCATAAGCAATTACACTTCTATTCTGCATTAAGACACAACCCAAACCTTTTAAAGATGCATCACTAAATATTTGGAATCCTCCCTCGATGGAATAGCTAAAATCAAGGGTCAAATATTTTTTTCAATTCTTGAAAACTCCACGTCAGTTGTCCATTAGAATTTGACATCCTTTCTAAATAAATTAGATAGAGGCATTGCAATATGAGAAAATCTCTTGACAAACTTCCTGTAATAACCTGCTAAGCCCAGAAAACTATGAACTTCTATAACATTCTTTGGTGCGGACCATTCTAAAATTGCTTTTACTTTTTGAGGATCAACAGAAACTCCTTGGCCACTGATAATGTGACCTAGAAATGCCACGCTATGCATCCAAAATTCACATTTTAAAAATTTGGCATATAATTGATTTTGTCTTAACAATTCTAAAACAATCCTCAGATGATTTGCATATTCTTCATCCATTTTAGAATAAATCAGAATATCATCAATAAAGATGATAACAAACTGGTCCACCAAGGGCTTGAAAATATGATTCATTAAGTCCATAAAGAGGAGCATTAGTTAAACCAAATGGCATAACAACAAGAAATTCATAATCCATACCTGGTTCCAAAAGCTATTTTAAAAATATCAGCATCTTTAACTCTAACCTGATGATATCCAGATCTCAGATCAATTCTGGAAAATATAGTAGCTCCCTCCAACTGATCAAATAAATCATCAATCCTTGGTAGTAGATACTTGTTCTTGATTGTTACTTTATTTAACTCCCTGTAATCAATACACAATCGCATAGACTCATCTTTTTTCTTAACTAGTAGTACTGGTGCACTCCATGGTGAGTTGTTGGGCCGAATAAATCCTTTGTCTATTACACCGCAACATTTTCACTCGCAATTCTTTAGAGCCATCCCAAGGAGAGATTTATGTATAGAAGTTGTACCAGGTTGTACATCAATCCCAAACTCTACTTCTCGTGTTGGTGGCAACCCTAGTAATTCCTCCAGAAACACATCAGGAAATTCCGAAACAACTGGAATGTTTTTCAGCTCAAACACTTCCTTATTCAACACATCTAATTTGGCCAGAAATACAATTTCACCGCTTCTTACATATTTACTCAATTTCACTGCACTAATCAAAGAAGACATGGCATTCTTATCACAAGAAAAATAAAATAATTTTTCACCAGGCATGCAAAATTTCACTCTCCTCTTCCAGCATTCAATTGTTGCAAAATATTTGATCAACCAATCCATACCTAGTATAACGTCAAAATGTCTGATTAGTAAGATAATTAGTTCCGTAAGAAATTGTTTATCTTAAATGTTAATGTCAACAACACATTTCCTATTTGTATTCAAACTATCACCAGAAGGCATTACCACATTCAATACAGGTGTGAAATAAATAGTATCAATGGTAAAGCGGAAATGGAATCGAAATGAATGAATAAGCACCGAATCAAAGTAACAACCCAAATGATCTGAAATTTTAAGCATACCTGACACCACTTCATTTGATTCCTTCGCTTCTTGTAGAGTGATAGCAAAAACTCTGTCTTTTACTGGAGGGTTGGTTTTTTGCTCTGAAGTTTCTCTTTTTTCTTGAATTGAAGGTTTTCCCAAAAATTGTGTGTTACTTGGCTTCCAAAAACTTTCTTTGTTTCCCGTCACGATAATTGTATGATTTTATATCCTTCTTCTTCTCTAATGGGCAATCAATTGCACGATGTCCAACCTGACCACATCTGTAATATTTCCCTGATCCAGCCAGACATTGACCAAAATGTCGCTTTCCACACTTATCACAAATAGGTTTCTACAACTGAATTTATTTCTGTCTGTCATCAAACTTAAATTTCTTGCTAGAGAAATATGGCCTTCTTTCAAAGCTTTTGCATTTACTCGCCTATAAATCTCACTGTTGCTTGGAAAAATTCAACTCATTTTCAATTCTCCTAGCCCTTTCAACTAACACTGAGAACTCACTGACATGGTTGCTAGTGCCAACCTTAATTGATCTCGAGGCCTCAAAGAAATCTATGACATTTCTCTTCATGTGTACTGATATAATGTGGAGCATATCTAGAAAGAGAAGTGAACTCGCTTCATCTTGTATTATAGTTTTGATCCTTGAGTTAGATTGAAAAATTTGTCAAAGCAAGTCGACCGATGGAGGAATAAACCAATCTTTGAATACTGCAAACTCATCCCATTTGATGTAATAGGTATCATTTCAAATCTTTCCTCTGTGCCACACCACATTCCTCCCTTCTAATACAAAAGTAGCCAGTATTACTCTTCTGTTTTCGGGGCAAATCATCCCATCCAAAATTTTTCCAATTTTAAGCAGCCAATCTTCCGCCACTATAGGATCACTGGCTCCCTTGAATGCTGGTGGTTTGAACATTTGAAATATCCTCAAATGTTGATCCACTTCTGAACCAAACTCAGATCTGTGCCCACTAGTCGCAGATTTTTCCATAGATGCTAGCTTATCAACAATCTGGGAAATCAACTGAACTACCCCTTGCAATTCATCAGATCTACCTTCACCACTTGCTCTAGGTTGTATTTCACTCATGTTAGAATTATCTCTAGCATGGAGTTCAGGGTCTGCATTTAGTCTGGAGGACTGATCATCTAGCCTTTCTGGCATTTCTTCAGGTAAATTAATCTGTAATTATAAAAATTATTCATATGATACATATTTATTAAATATCATACATGCATGAAATTAAGAACATATGGATTCCTAACCCAAAATTAATCGTCCTATAGCTCTGTATTTATCAATTCAACACTTATCCATAAATCCAAATCATGCTTCCATTACTATTACTCATCAATCTTTTTGCTATATTCTCAACCTTATTGCTCTGATACCACTTTCTGTCATACCCCAGATGACCCCCTACCCTTCTTCTAGGGTCAATCTGAACTGTAACAGAATAGGATGACTCGATTGGACATAGATTCCACCAACACGTTCCAACCTGTGCTACTGCGGAACGAGCAAGTGAAATTTGCATCTAATCAAACCATCACTAAATTTACAATTTATATACTACTTAATTCATATCACCAATACTGGAAGCATGAAATCTTTAAGTTTGTAAATAAATACAGAGCAATTAAAGACATCAGTATTAAAATTTTGTATCACCCAAAAAAGCCTTTAATCTTCCCAAGTATTAAAATTTACGTACCCCAAAAACCTTTAATCTTTCCAAAACTATACACCCCAAAACTGTACAAATCAACAAAATGGACTAGCTTCTACCCACCTCATCTTTTCCTGAAATTATCAATGGTAGCATCATAAGCTAAAGCTTTGTGAGATAAGAATGCTAAAATAAGCTCAGAACAAGATAGTAGGAACAATCGTGCATGTACATTTAAATTTGCTGAAGAGTAAAACTGGTAAACAATGTTACTGCAAAAATATAAGAACAATATATTGTAGATTCGTAGATTCGTATTGTATCAATGTCATGTCAAAGGAGCAGTTATTTAACGAAAGTCATTTCAGTTCTATATCAAATCATTTTTCTAGAAATATCATTTATAATTGCATAGGTTTTGACTTCATAACAAAAGGGTCGTCACTGCCCACTCTAAAGTCGAAGGTAAGGTAGGGAACCATACTACTTACCTAATTCGACACTTTGACATTTAACCTCCAACCTCAAAATTTCAGAGTCGGGGATACTAAGATCCCCTGCTCACAGCTCATCTCGTTAGAACTTTTGCCTATCTGCACAGATTTCTATAACATAGCCTTCCTATCATAATTTTCCTGACATTTCCTATTTATCACATTACTGCATTTAACAACATATTTTAAAATATTTCTATATGCCCAATGAAATCATATGCTATGAACTAACTGTCTTATAATCATTATAAATCAGTAATCTATACTAGGTCAAGTAATAAACATTTGTATTTGCATACAATATGACAGAAATATCTATATGTCATTCGTACAATTTATACGAAGTGGTAGAAACAGTGGCATACATAGGAATAGAAACTGAATTTAAATTAACAATTATGTCTCACCTCAGTGTCTACACTAGTGTCATGATGTGCTCCTCGATTCCTCCTCGAGTACACAACCTATAATGAAATAACTCTTCTAAATATTTCTAATACATGAAACTCTAATACATGAAACTCATAAATAAAACTCATACTTAACACGGTAGTATCACCAGCTTAAACTGCAATCTTACCTGAAATTGATGTCTCCTCATATAATCTTTCGAAATACTGGAGTAGGACTCTAAGGTAATGTACTAACGTCAATATTAATTACCTGATTAAATTAACAAACTAAAATTAACAAAATTGATGTCCCCATTTTAATACACAATAATTCTGCAACTCACCTAGCAGCCAAAACAGATTTCGGAACTCCCCAATCACGCATTCAACACCAAGGAAGGCTGCCGGCTGAAAGAAAAAGGAATAAGGAAAGAAAATTAGCAACTTACAAAATTCCCTAAGTTTCCCGACGGCCAGAACAGAAATCCCTAGTGATGATCGCTGATTTCTGCAGGATTTCCAACCCAGCAAGACTTATGGGTGCGACCTGTGTGACGACGAAAGGCGTGACGGTCGCGCGAAGACGCATGGGCTCGAACGCGCGCAGATGTGCCACAAAGCGCAATTCACCGCCAAAGCCGACGCGAGGGCGGCGGTTCTCGGTGAATCGGCGAGATCGCGGCTCGCGTTCTCAGGTCACGGAGCAATCCGTCAAGCCGGCGCCGAGGGAAGGAAAGGGGGCGAACTGACAGGAATGAATGAGCCGCGGCTAAAAGGAAATGAAATAAATGAACGGTATTACCTTCAATCGATCCCACCATACGCCAAGATCGAATGCTTTAATCCGCCGATGCTTAGCACCTAGATGAATTGCTACAAGACGATTAATTAGCTAAAACAAAATTAATTAGGAATAAATTAATTGGATATTACAGTTATTGGTTTCAATCAATTTGAAAGAATGAACGCATGAAATCATGTGACATACAATATTTAGAGTGATTGGAAAGAAATAACTAAATATAAGCACATGGTTCATTCAACTAAATTAATTTCCAAGGACAATCACATTAAACAAAATAATTTAAAAAAACCCAAAGCTTCTTATTAATTTGATTTTGGATTTGGATTAACTTCAAAGATGATAGATTATCATTTGTTATTTTAATCCCATTCCCAAGTTGATGATCTTAATTGGTTTAAGAAAAGATAATTAAGTAGATTTTATGAATTGATTAAGTTAATTCCTTTCTATGCTTCTTTAATTTGATTAATCATTTAATTATGAGCCACAAATGACATAAACATGTGAGAAAATAAAATCTCAATGCTTCTAAGGACCTAATGCAATTGGCTCATAATTAAAGATTAATTAAATCAAAGAATCTAATTAAATACTCTTATGATTTTCCCACACTAATGGATTAATCATATTTTCTTAAGGGTCTTCTTTAAACACATAAAGAAGAACCCTTAATTTCATTATTAATTACTTAATATATTTTCATTCCAATTTGATTTAATTTAGTCACTTAATTAATTAATCAACCACTTAATTAATTTCTACTTTAATTAACTCTTTTAAAATGAAATGGATTTAGAAATGGATTAGGAAAGAGGTCCTAATCTCACTCACTCATCCATTTACTATTAAACAATGATTAATAAGCTTTAATTAATCAATTTTACTATTCTAAATGTTAATTAACCACTTAATTAATTAAAGAGGGTAATTAAGATTTGAATCATTAATTTTCCCTAATTATTAGGAAATAAATTTCAAGAAAATCATGGGAGGTAGAGGTCATCCAATTGAATTGACACACAAAGTTAAAAATCATTTGCCTAAGTAATTAAGGCTTAATTAATCTAATAAATTTTATAATTAAACCTTAATTAAGCCTTAATTATTGTTCAAAACTAAATGGAAATAATTATAATTACTGCTTCTCTGAATTACCCTTAAAATAAGTATTTATTTGTATTTTTTATTCTTCTACAATTTGTTAGGAGTTTCCAAAGTTTCAGGCATTAAAATGAAGTAGTTAAGCCTAATTATGCCTAATCCCATCGGCACCATGTGAAGCACTGATGTGGCATGCTTTCCACATAGCACCATGGGATTGGTTATTTAAACTCGTCCGAGTCAGCACTGACGTGGCTGAAGGCGGACGTGCTTTTTTCCTCGTCGACCGATCTAAGATCGGACGGCAGAGATTAATCCCGTAATTCCTAAGGATTAAATCTAATTGCAAGATCATGGTAATCTATTCCAATCATGCAGAATGAATGACATATGATCTATCCTCTCGGGTGTGATGGAAGATAGATACCGTCCTCCTTCTTCCACCCAATTCAAGCTCGTCAGAGCTCAGAGTTGCTCGGGATTGATCCCACACATTCAGAGAATTGATCTACAAGGATCATACAGTTGGATTCACTTGACATTTGCATTTCCTTCAAAAAGGCCTAAAAAAATTGAGAAATCTCAGTTTGAATGAATAGTACCTTGTTGGAGCTCAAAACTGGCGGCGAACTGACTGAGGTAGCTTTGCCTTGACGAGGCGAAGCTATATTGAGAAGTTTGCATGATGCCTTCCCTCTGTTTGCTCTATGGACCAAGTACCATCGTATAACTCACCAGAGTTAGTCTAAAAGGTACTTTCGATGATCAGGGAGCTAAAAAGGGATTCATTTCACCTCACCAGAGCTTGGTGAATGTGTGGGTGAAGTTAATTTACGATTGGTTGGAATTTGGGGCAGTTGGATGAAATAGAGCCTTGTCCTATTTTAGGTGAGCTTGATTTCATCATCGCTAGTGATAAGAAGGCTCTAAAAACTTAGAAATGGCTTTGGGTAGTTCCTATCTGGCAATAGGGCTCACTAAGGGTTGAATGGCTCATTTTGGATTGAAATGAGGGGGATAAACCCCCTCCTCCCTTAGATCAGATGGCTTTGATCCATTTGGCTTTTAGCGTCCGTCCGCCGCAGGTGACCGTGGGTGGCAGGGAATCATCTGAGATGGCTCAGTTTGGTTGGTCAAGCGGATAAGGAGTTGCTACCATGGGAGGAGGTGGCTATCCTTAGGTTTCCAAATGTTCCAATGAGGGAGGAGAGGTGAAATCAAATCTCCTTAGCTCATGGCCGACCCAACCACCTTTGGGTCAGGTGAGTCAGTGTCCTACTTCCCTATATGGAGGCCTAAGAGGTTTCCAAGTGGATAGGGAGTGGGTTTGACCATTAAAATGGGAATTTATTCCATATGGTGGCCCTAACCCATTTAATTTTGGGTCAATTCAAGCTGGGTTTGATTTGGGTTGACCCAAGATGAGCCAAGGATGGGTCATGCCAAGTTTCATTTAGTTTGGGCTTGGTTTGAGTGGGTTTGGCTTAATTTAACCCATGTAGGTCAAATTGGGCTAAGTTTGGTCAAGTTAACCAATTGGTCAAATTAGGTCAAACCAAGGGTTGAGTCAAGTTTAAATGAGTATTTAGAATATTTTGGTGCAATTACTTTGGTTCAATTTAGCTTGGATTTGGATTTAACCCATTTGAGTTCAAATGGGTCAAATGGGTCAAGTTGACCAATTTGGCCAAATTGGCCAAATTGGCTTGATTTAGGAATTGATTCATGTTCAATTGGTTAATTGAAGATGATTGTAGGCTTTAGTTTGAATCAATTTAGATTTAGTTTTGATTTAGGCAAAATTGTCCCTTTAGGTCAATTTGGGCTAAATAGGTCAATTAGGATCAATTGGTTAAATTGGGTTCAACCAAAGCTTTGATCATGTTTAGTGATCAATTTGAAATGAACTTGAGCCATTGGTTGCAATTAATTTGTGTTGGATTTTGATTTGACCCAATTTGGTCTTTTAGGTCAAATTAGATCAAAGGGCCAATTAGGCTAGGTTTGGCTCAATTGATGGTCAAGTCATGTTCAAGGGATGATCTTAGGATGATGTGAATCATTGGTTTCCATTGATTTGGCTTAGGATAAAATTTGGCTAATTTGGCTCATGTAGGTTAAGTGGGTTAACTTGGTATAATGACCAAATTATCTTTGTTTGACCCAATTGATTGCAATTAATCAATCAAGGATGACCAACAATCATCATAGGAGGTTTTGGAGGCTTTGATTCAATCCAATTTGGGTTGGATTGAAAATTGGCTCAAATGGGTCCTTTAGGTCACTTTCGGTCATGTGAGCCTAAATAGGTCAATTGGCTTGATTGAGGTTTGATTTGAGTTTAGTTGAGTTTGAATATTGATTTGGAAATGGTTTGTAGCTTTGACTTTAATTGATTTTGGTTTGAATGAAGTTTAGCTCATTTGGGTATTTTGGGTCATGTGAGTTAACTTGGTTTGATTTGATTAGTTTTGGTTTGGTTGGATGTGATTGTGATTATAGATTTTGGTTTGGAATGGTGATTTAAAGATTGAATTGACTCATAAGAAAATCAATTAAGCTTGATTTGGATTGAAGAGATTTGGCTAAGTCCATAGGATTGAATCATAGGGCTTGGGAAAAGTTTGGGTTATGGATTTATTTGAAATTGGTTTAGAGGCTTGAATTTGATTATTGATCTTGGTATGTTGATTGAAGGGTTGAATTGGTTTTGACAAAATCAATTAAGTTTGGTTTGGATTGAAGGAATCTTAGTTAAGTCCATTAGGTTAAATCAAATGGCATAAGAGAGGTTTGATTGAATTAATTTTCAATTATATTTGATTGTAGATTTAATTAGATATGAAGAGATTGAATTTAAGGTTTGGTTTAGGCTAAGAAGGTAGACATAAGTTGGGTTTATGATATAGGAAGGTGGGTTATCCTAGTACCTAAGGTATGATCTAAACCCTACTGCTAATCCTTCTAAGTCTCTAGGCTTAGGTTAAGTGTTCACCTAATCACTAGAAGTATCTTATGACTAAGGATCTCTTAGCATCAAAAAAACTCCTAGATCTAAGATGGAGGATTAGACCCTCACTCCAAAGTGAGGTGAACAATGGTTCCTAAAGAATTGGAGCACATGCTGAGCTTTGACCTCCCAAAGAAGAATCACTCCGTCCACTTGGGAAAGTAGTCCATAGTAGCTAGAATGAATCGATGACCCTTGGATAAAGGAGGGTCAATCGGACCCACTATGTTGGTGCCCCAATACTCTAATGGTTATGAGGCCAAGGTTGATGTAGAATGTTGGGCAGCTGGTGTTGGACCACTCCATGTACTTGGCATTGGTGACATTGCTTCGCTATGTCTATGCAATCTGAGATCATCATTAGCCTACCTAAGTCTTTTGATTTTGGATTTCATCTTGGGACCGGATTGATGAGCTCCACATAATCCCAAGTGTCCTCAGTCATGATCTTACGATCTTCATGTTTGTCTAAACAATGTAACCATATATGATCGAAGGACCATCAATATAAGACACCATCCATGAGGGCATAAGAGAGTGTCATTTGCTTCACCTAATGTGCTTGTGACTTCTCTTGAGGTAGTTTTCCTTTGTTTATATAATCAATGAAGGTTGCATCGAACCTAATTCTTCATCCTTTTTAGCAATGCAACCTCCCATTCAAGAGAATATTTATCAATAAGTTCAATATTAATAAGAGATATGACTTGTCTATTGTGGACCTCTATTGATATGGACTCATCTTCTTGACACACTAACTCTTTAGCTAGCTTAGCTAAGGCATCAGCTATGACATTTTTTTCTTGAGGAATCTTGTATATTATGACCTCTGGGATTTCAGCTAATAACTCCATGGTGTACTTATGGTAGTGATAGAGTTTGGGCCTCAATACCATGTAGGACCCAACGATCTGGCTGACAACTAGTTGTGAATCCCTGAAGATGTCGATGTTCTGAATGCTTGGTGAAATGGCTAACTCAAGATCAGCAATCAGAGCCTTATATTTGGCTTCATTATTGGTGCAAGGCTCAGATATATGATATGCGAATCTCATTATATCACGGTCTGCGTTAAGATGACTATTCCAACCCTTGCCTTGCATGGGAGAGTAGATTATTATTCTTCTCCTCGTTTAGAGAAGTTGCACCATCAAAATGCATCTCCCAGTGATGAATGCTTGAATCATCTAAGTTCATAATTTGTTCATCGAGAAGATCATCACTAAGCGGGGAATCCTCCAGAAGTGGATGTGTGCCGCTAGGAAATCTGTTAGTGCTTTTCCTTTCACCGCATAGATGAGTACAAATGTGATGTCAAACTACGATGAAATCATGGACCATCATGCCAACCATCTGGATAGCGTCGGTCATGTCATGAGATATTGCAGTGGATTAATTCTACAAATTAAGTTTACTTTATGATATATCATATAGTGTCATAGTTTTTTGGCTGCAAAGATTAAAGTTTGAAAATGCTTCTCAATGGGTGGATAGTTTGCCTCAGTAGGTATCAGACGATGGCTGAGATAATGGAGTGCATTCTTTATTCCATCATAATTTGTTTGGGCCAATAAAGCACCAAAGGAGTCATCTAATGCAGTAAAGTATTAGAGGTTAGCCCGGGATAGGGGCAGCTAGGACTGGCAGTGTCATGAGGTATTGGTTGATGCTCTCAAAGGAAAGTTGGCACTTGTGATCCCACTTAAACTTGTCATCCTTCTTGACTAGTGCTAAAAATGGTTGACATCTTCCTGATAGGTTGGATATAAAGCATCTTAGATATGCCAACCTCCCTTAGAATGATCTGAGTTGAGTTAGACTTTTAGGGTTTGGCATTTCTAATATCACTTTAATCTTCTCCGAGTCGATTTCAATTCCACGGTCTCATGCAACGAACCTAAGAAAATTTTTTGAAGATACTCTGAATGCGTACTTTAGATGGTTCATTTTGAGGTTGTATTATCTTAACTGCTAAAAAACTACTCTCAAGTCAAAGTGGTGGTCTTCTTTATTCTTTACTTTGACCATGAGATCATCGACATAGCATTCAACTTTGTGATGAATGAGTTCGTCAAAGATTCCAGTCATGGCCCGCTGGTATATGGTGTCACCATTTTTAAGGCCAAAAGGCATGACCTTATAATAATATATTTCAATTGGTGTTCTAAAAGTAGTGTTCCTTTCATCGTCAAGTGCCATCTTTATTTGATTATATCTAAATGAGCCATCCATGAAAGAGAAGACTACATGAGATGATGCAATGTCCACCATCAATTCTGAGATTAATAATAAAAATTCATCTTTTGGACATGACTTATTAAGATCCCTAAAATTGACGCATATGAAAATTTTTCCATTCTTCGTCTTAACTCTAGCCAACCAGGTAGGGTATTTTTTCTCTCGAATGAAACTAACATCAATAAGTTTCTTGACTTCAGAAATGACTTGTTGTTCAATATCCAATCGCATGTGTCTAAGAGCTTGCTTGATGGGGTTAGCATCAAGCTGTATCGCTAGCTTATGAACCACTATTTCAGAAACTAATCTGAGCATTTCTTTATAACTCCATACAAAGTAGTCCTTAAACTCAGTGAGTAGCCTGACTAAGTCATTGGTTTTAGATTCACTCAACAAGGAATTGATGTACATCGGGCACAACTTGTCTTCAATCCTCAAGTTGATTTCCTTAAGCTTGTCGATGGTTGACTTGATTCTTCTTTGAATAATGGGGGTGCATCTTTGACTTGGAGATCATCTGAATCATCTAAAGTTTCTAAGCACACCTCCTCATATGAGTTGATGTGGTTTGAGAAGAATCTATCAGATTCTAAATGATTGGTGATAACTAGACAGTAATCAACATTTTTGACTAGACCCACTGTACCGAAGCCTAGTCTTGGTCTTGATTGAGAGCTCTTGCATTTGTTGTCCCATAACCTTTCAAAATACTTTGACTTATGTTTGGACCATGTATGTGGAATTAGACCTTTCTTTCCTAAGTTAAGAACATAAAGAGAGTACCAATCAAAACACAATTTTATTAATTCTTTAAAAGATTCATCCTCAAGTTCTACATCAACTTCTTGACTCGAGGATACTACTCCCGGATAGAATATTTGGGTCTTAGTGCTTGCAACATGCTTTGGGGATTCCTTAACTACCAAACTCTCATCTTTTTATGAGAAAAGTGGGGTTAGAGCTAAGGTACATACCTGATATCTAGCATTTTCACATAAGAGAGACTGGGATACACTCATGGTTTGCTTAGGGACCCAGTCTTCATCACTATCGGGCTCTAGTGTCACCTCCAATGGGATCTACTATCAAGAAGAGCTGGTCGACATGCTAACTACATAGAACTCATCCTCTGAACTAAAAGGCACACCACATGTATTGGCGTTGCTGAGGTAATCAATAATGTCTAGAGGGCTCACAAGCACTAATGAAGATGATCTATACCTAAACCCAAGAGGCAGATAGAATCATGATCTTAGTGCAATGCAACTCATCTCATGCCAAGGGAATAAGAGAGCTAAGAATATTTTGTTTGAAAGAATTTCATGTCAAGGACATGAAGAGAGATCCTCTGGAGAATCACACATGCAATGGCTATTATATGAGATAGGTTTATGCCAAGGGCATAAAAGAAGAAAATTTGCTGGGGATTGAGGTGTGAACCATCTACTAAGGACACGAGTTTTGAGCTATCCATTGGGGATATAGATTTGAATTTGACTTGGGGGCATATCCGCTAGAGATATAAGCTTGAATCCACTAGAGATCAAGACTAGATTTACTTTAACTTAACTTTGTTTGATTTGATTTGTTTGTTGATTTTGAACTTGATTTGATTGTTTGAATTTGATTTAATTTGGACTCCACTGGGGAGGAATGTGTTTTGACTCCATTGGGGAGATTAAATTGGATTTAGTTTGATTTGATTTGATTTAATTTTTTTTGAGAGCATATCCGATGGGGATTTGAGCTTGGTGGAATTTGATTGATTTAATTTTGATTTGATTTATGGAATTTATTAGTTTGATGGACCCACTAAGAAGGAACCATGGGGGCCTTGACTTATCTTAGATTTGCAAGTCCAAATGGGTAGTCTACCAGCCATAAGGTAGGGCTTTCCAACCTAAGGGTTTCCTTTCGGTGTGCAATGACTGTGCTAGGAAAAAAGAGTAGGAGACTTACATCTTCAAAAATAGAGACAACTACTTGGGTGACTTGTTGGATGCGCAACAAATCAAATTTGACCTTGGGCAACCACTCAGTGAGTGTCGCTGGGATCTTACCTCAACTCAAGACTAGTCAAGAAGGATTTCATTTTAATTTCATTTGATTTGATTACATTTGATTTAATTTGATGTGTTATGTTATGGACCCACTGAGAAGGGGCTATGTCGGCCTTGACCTATCTCAGATTTACCAATCCTAAGGGTTGTCTACCAACAGAAGGGTGAGACTAACCGACCTAAGGGTTGCCTTTCGGTGTGCAACGACTGTGCTAGGAAGAAAGCTTAGGAGACTTACATCTTCTAAAGCAGAACAGTCACTATGGTGACTTGTTGGATGCACAATAAATCAAACTCAACCTAGGGAGACCACTGAGTGTGTACCACTGGGAATCTTACCTCAACTCACAAGTAATCAAGTGATTTGTATAAGGAGTTTTGCTGACACTGTCATAAAGATAGGATGCCTACTTGGAAAAAGGTACCACTGGGGGTGTTCTCCTAATCCATAAGTGAAAATATATTTTTTGTTTATATGTTTATGTGGACCCTATCTATGTGTGATGGACTCCACTAAGAAGGGGCTATTTCGGAATGTCTCACATTTACCAATCCAAAAGAAAAGTTTGCACATCTGTAGTATAAACCTTCCAACCACAGGGGTGGCTACTAGAAAAGAAGAACTGCCCAATCCGATAGTAACCCGGGAAGTGGCTAGATGGGGTTGCAAATGATGTGATCCAAATAGTGTGCCCGTAGGAGAGGTGCTGCTAGAGGTGTTATCCTAATCCCTGAAAAGAAAGCCTATAGTGTATGCAGTGGAGAAAGCGTAGGAGACTTACATATCTATGCTGAGTGGTGTCATCCACCCGGGAGTTCTTGTCGACATAGTGAACACCAGCCAACCTAAGGTTCCCATTGGTGTGTGATGATCAACATAGAAAGAAAGTATAGGAAGCTTACATCTTCATAGATGAAAATGATCATCAGGATAGTCTATCATCGGCGGGGCATATGCTATCTGACCTAAGGCGACTACCAAGCGGCAAGTCCCAAGGAAGAACTAGGCCCAAACTTGAAGTACTCAAGAGGAAAGGAGCCTCTGGGTAACTTACCCTAATCCTCAAATATACTTGACCCAGACAGTGCACAAAGGCTAGTCCAAGAAGAAAGCATAGGGACTTACATCTTCATAAATGAAGCCATCATGAGGTAGCTTACTGGCTATGCAGTAAGGCCTACCAGACTAACAAGGTGCTCATCGATGTGCAATGGCTAAACCAGGAAGAAAGCATGAGAGACTTACACCATCCTGAGAAAAAAGATCACTGGGGTGACACACTAACTAGGTAGTGAATCAACCCGACCTAGAGCAGCTACTAAGTAAGGGCCGCTGGGGGCGGTATCTCAACTCAAAGTAGCCCGAGATAAAAGATACGTATTTGTTTGTGTTTTATGTATAATTTATGTTTATGTTGTGTTGATGAAGGATAGGATGTCGCTTGGGTTCTCTTACACCTATCCTAAACATGTTATGGCTGATTCGTAGCATAAATGCTTTCCATTTGAAGAGATTTGATCTAAAAGGTAATTTTCATTGATGATAATTATTTTTCAAATATGATTTTATGGATAATATTTCTTTAGGTAGAGCCCATTGATTGGAAGCATCGAGTCCTCTCATTTATGGTTAATAAGCTGATATGATCCTCCTTGGTATGCTTTCTCTATGGTAAAAGGGCCTTCCTAAGTGGGTTCAAACTTGCCTCACATCTTGCGATGGGCAATAATTGGTCTCCTTATAACTAAAACAAGCTCTTCTACTTGAAAATATTTAGGCAGACCAACTTGTTGTGAGCTTGAAGCATTTTGGTTTTGTATAACTCAAGTTTTGGAATGCTCGTATGCGTCTCTCCTCCAAACCTTTGAGCTCTTCTAACCACAACCAGGCATTCTGCTCCATTGTGATCTTGCTACCCACATCTATCCTTAGTGATGGGTGTTGGATTACTAATGGTAGACTTGATTTAGACCCATACACTAAGGAGAAAGGAGCAGACTTAGTTAGAATTCTATAGGTGGTGTGGTAGGCCCACAAAGCTTCAACTAATTGCTCATACCACTATCATTTAGTATCGTTGAGTGTCTTCTTGAGTATTTGGAAGAGAGTTTTGTTGAAGGCTTTATTGATCTCATTTTTAGGATGAGCTCTCAACCCCTCCATCTTAGGCATAGGACTTCTCTTAGACACTAAGAGTCTCATTAGTCTTAAAACACTTCTAGTGATTAGGTGAACACTCAACCTAACCCTAGAGACTTAGAAGAGTTAACCATAGGAATAGGTCATGCTTAGGGGTGTTAGGAAAATTTGTCTACCCTATGGTCTGAACCAAATCCTCACTTCCATCTTTCAAGTCAAGCTCCAAGCTCAAATATACTTCAACTCCAAAACAAATTTCAAATCAATTCTAATAGATTTTCTCAAATGATGAATCAATTCCAAATGATTGAAACCCATGATTGAATTCCATAATCAAACCTAAAATATTTCCTAAGTTCCTTTGATTCCATCTTATGGACTTATCTCAAATCAAATCTAAATAAACTCAAATTCAAGACATTTTCTCATAACCCATTTATATTCTCATTTATATTTACAAATATAAATGAAATATAAATTCAAATAACCAAAACTAAATCCAAAACTCAAATCAAAATTCCAAAAATCTTTCCTAAGTCACTTTGATTCCCTCTTATGGACTTAGCTCAAATCAAATCCAAATGAATTAAAATTCAAGAAATTTTCTCATAACCCATTTATATTCTCATTTATATTCACAAATATAAATGACATATAAATTCAATCAATCCTTCAATCATGAATCCAAATATAAACACAAACTTCAATTATCAAACGAAAACTAAATCCAAAAATCCAACCTAAATCAAACTCATGTTTACCCTTTGAACTTGAAATTGTCAAATGAATCGAAACTCATTTGACTCCAAATCACTTGCAAATGGATTTATATTTCAATTATAAGTCCATATATCAGTTCAACCAAACTTGATTCAAACTTTGATTAAGTCTATTGACCACTTAGGCTCACTTGACCCAAAGTGACCTAAAGTACCCCTTATGAGCCAAATTCTAATCCTACCTAAATTGGATTGAACTAAGCCCAACTAAGCCTCACATTGTGAGTAGCAATCATCATGAGATGATTAATCACTCAAATTGGATCAAACCAAGTCAAACCTAAGGGTTGACCAAGTCAACACTTAACCAAACTGAAACCTAAACTAGCCAAAATCCACGATAGGCCAAATCAATTGAAACCATTGATCAAAACTCATTCATGATTAACGTTTGAACTTGATCAAGTCATCATTTGAGTCTAACCTAGCCCAATTGGCCACTTCACTCAAGTTGACCCAACTTGACATAAAAAGTCAAAATGTGTCAAAACTTGATCTAAGCTAAATTGATTGAAACCAATGGGTCAAGTCATGCCAAATCACTTATTGAACTTTACCAAAGCCTCAATTGGCCAATTAGATCCAACCTAACACAATTGACCTTAAACCCAACTTGACCTAAAATGTCAAATTGAGCCAAAATGAAATTAAACCAAAATTGATTGGAAACAAAAATACCAATGCATTTCATATGACCAATGAAACCTAAACCCAAATAGGTCAAATGGGTCAAATGGGTCAACTTGACCCATTTGACCTAAATGAAATCAAATGAACCAAATCTAAATATAAATCAAATTGAACCAAACCAATGATTCCAACACATTTCAAATGATCATATGAACTTGACTCAATCCTTGGTTTGACCCAATTTGACCAATTGGTCAAGTTGACCCATTTTGACCTAAATGGGTCAACATGAGCCAAATCATATCAAATCAATTCTAAATTCATTGAAACTTGGCCCAACCCATTTTTCAATCATACCAAACATACTCAAACTGAAATACAAGCCCAATGACCATTTTACCAATAGGTAAAAGGGTAATTCTTGGCCAAAATCACTTGGAATTTGGTCAAATTCTCTTCATGGCCACTTGACACTCTCTTAGTAGACCAAGTGGGCATTAGTGAGCATGGTGCACATGACCCAATGGGTTTGGGTCAGCCAAACCCAACCCAATGGCCAAATTGACCACTCCTCTCATTTCAAGAACATGGGATCACTCTCACACTCCAAATTAGCACATGGCAACTTCTCCACTACCTTGCTCTTCCAAAATCAAACCATGTGCAAGCCAAAACAACCTAACAAACTCTTCCAATCTAGCCAATTGATAAAAAATGGCATCTCCATGCACGACCATCTGATCCACCTAGGGGGAGATATACTCCCCCTAATTTCACTTGAATTGCATTCTCTTGCATTCGATTGAGTGAGAGGAAGCCAGAGGAAGCAATTGCAAGTCTCCTCAAGCTCCCCCAAGCCAATTTAATTTCCCCATTCTCGATTTTGCCTAAGCTAAAAATAGAGGAGATAGCAAGATTTTAAAACTCATCCAATACTCAAATTCAACTCAATTCCTCCCTCAAGCACCTTGAGGGAACCCAATCAAACTCATCCAAAGCTTCACCCAAGTTTTGAAGGCAAGAGAGGTGATGTCTAGACCAAGGCCGCAAGCTTAGGAGGAGCACCTTGGTCAATAGAAGGATCTACCCAATACCAAAGCCTCAAATCTTCAACAGGGATTCATCTCTACTAGACGAAGCTACCTCGATAGATTAGAGCATCGGTGATAGCCTCTAGTGAGGTATGCCTTCAAACCAAACCTAGAATAGGGAGTGTATGGTCCTTTGTGAAGATAATTTTTATCTCGAGTAAAATTGGCTGTTGGATGTCTTCCCCCTTGCATGATGATGGTGTGGGTTGTGTTTGAGTTCAATTCGAGCTCAATCGAGCTCGGATCTTTCCCTAAAGAGTGAAATATGTCCTCTCCTACAAGCAAACTCAGTGACAAATCATGGACCGTCCATCCGTGCATTTTGGATGGACAGTCATGATAAATCCTCATAGGATATGTGATTAATCCCTTTAAAAACTGCGGGCTAGATCTCAACCATCCGATGCTTGATGGATGATCCAGAGAGAAACACGTAGTATCACCGCTGATGCGGCACTGGGATGTGACAACTTAAATAACAATCCCGTCACACCACGTGGAAAGCGCACGCAGCATCGATGGGATTAGTTATATAATTAGGGGTTTTAATTAATTCCTTAATCACTAAATCTTTGAATATTTATAACTAAATGCAGAAAATAAAAAAAATACAAGATCAAATGCATTATGAAGATAATTCAGTAAGGAATTCAATAAAATTATTTCTAATGGATTTTGAATAGTGCATTTTCCTTAATTAGGGTTTTAGTGAAAATTTAATAACCCTAATTAGTCCCTAATTACTTCATTAATTCATTTCAAATTTCTTAGATGCATTTAGTGGGATGACCTCTGCCTCTCTTAATTTTCATGGGATCTGTTGATGGTTAATTAGGGAAATCAATTAATTAATTTCTTAATCACTCTCTTAATGTAATTAAGGGTAATTAAGCATGTGAATAGTGGTTTAGTCCCTTTATTAAGTTAATTAAGCTTTACTTAAGAGAATAGGAGGTTTATGGAATTATTTTGGGATATTTTCCTTAAGTTTTCCTTAAACCCCCTTCCTTCCCTAATCTAAACTTAATCAAAGGCTAATCCACTAATCACCTACTTAATTAACTTGATAAAATTTTCAAAACATTCCAGAACTTAACCAATTCATCTTGGGTAGGTGCTTAGGTGTTCAATAACCTAAGTAGCTTAATCCAACCCACATGTATGGGAAGGGTTATGAAAGTACTTAAATTAAACCCTTTAGCTTAATTAATCACTAATTATGAGCCAATTGCATTAGGCCCTTTCTTTCCTAGGTGCATTACTGATTTAAATTCCTTGTGTGATTTCATGTCATACATTGGCTCATAATTATTTGATTAAATATGTTAAAGTGGTGTAGGTAAGGGGTAATTAATGCACTTAATTCACACCTTAACCTAAGCAAAATATAAAAATCATCTAATGGTTCTAAAAGCAAACTAAATAAACTCACACATGGGGAAATGGGTTAGGACCAGTAAACTTATTCACATTCCCTAAATTTAAATCAAACTCAAAACAAAACTGAATTTCCTTAAAACCAAATTTGATTTACTCTAAATAATATTATTCCATAGGATTGTCTTTAGGAATTAATTAGGGTGAATGAATTTACATTCTTTCATCACTTTATTTATTTCCTAGCATGCTAAATGTGTATGTCATATAAAAATCATATATTCATGCCTTTTAAAAATCAAATTAAAAATGAAATATTTTCTTTATGTCAAATTGCATGTTTTGGCTAAAGTAAGAATATGAATGGCAATTATGACTATTAAATCAAAAATTATTTTCAAAACTTATAAATAAAATATCATAACTGAAAGATATGCTACTTATAATTATTATAAGCTTACATATGAGTATAGATATAAAGATGTGTATTGTGTGGCTTTCCTTCCCTTTTCTTTTAACATGAATTTGAATGGATTTGTCAAATGTATAGTTCTTTTAAAAGAACGTAACACTTGCTTATATCCTTTCCTATCCACTTCCATGTTATGAATTAAGAAGGATTCTCACATTTACACATGCAAATTAAACAAACATCAACTTTTGCATGATTCTCTTTCCATGCATTTCTTTTTGTACATGCACATGTATTTAAGAAAAGTGGTATATTAGTTTGGAGAATGCCAGGGTTGTGAGGCTTTCAGTAGCCCTAAGTAGGTCTTGTCCCTTACATCCCTGGTGCTAACAATGGCACCATACTCACTTATATATTTTATACTTGTAAATGTGCATATGAAAAATGGATAAAAGTATCACTCTTTTTCTACTTAATAAAATCATGCATCATGAAGCATCCAAATTTTCTTAGTAACTCTCTTAGCATTCATCATGAAGGTGTGTTAAACACTTACATTTGCATGTATAGATATGTTTAGGACTCATCTATATGCATGTTACACATGTTGGGAAAGAAATGAAGTGTTGTGTATTTTGTGGTAGTATTTCACTTTACTTAATCTTAAAATGCCTTTCTTTTTGAATAGGTTTGTTTAGGAAAAATCTAAACTTAGGATTAATCAAAACACATAATAAAATATTCACTAAACAATAATCAAATATGAATCTACCTTAGAAATTACTTAAGGTAGGGAGGAAAGAGAAATTCTCTTCTCTTTTCCTCCCTTTACAACTTAGTAATTAATTGTAGGATTCATTCAAACCAAATCAAAATATAAAATAAAATCAACCAAAGAAACTAAATAATGTACATGAAATAAACCCTCTAAGTTGAACATTATCATACTTAGAAAATGTCAACCTTAAAGCCTAGCTAAGCATACCACACAAACCTTAAATAACACACACATTAGGCTAAGTCACCACTTATAGTCCTATGTTAGGGTGGTGAATGGCTTGATGTTTGCTTTTATTTTGTGATGTTTTATTTTAGTCTGGATGTTAGGGTGTATGTGCATAGACTGAATGGTATGGCGATCTTAGTCTAGCCGTTGTCTTCTGCAGGGGATTGTGCTTAAGGGGTGCTATAATAAAAATATAACTACTTTTGGTGTACAAGTGCTTACACCCCTAAGAATAATCCAAAATATTCCAGGTGAGCTTGGTTACCCATGTTTGGGGTGCTAAGTCAAATTTATATATATACATGCTTGGGATTGTATGGTTTATTTAGCTAATCTCTATTTTGCAGGTTTTAGTTAGATTTCTTTTTCTCATTTTCATGTAATTTTGTAATTAGGATTTTGGAATGATTGTTATGGGGGATTAGGATGAACATTGGTTATAAGATTATGTCTTATGTACCATATGAAGCCTTTGGAGAACCATATTCCAATCAACCAAAAGGAGAAAGAAGAAAGAAGAAAGAAGAAATAAAGAATGAAGACCCCCCCCAATAATAATGAATTCCTCCTTGATTGTAATTTATTCATTTGTAATTCGGGTTGTATAAGGGTAGAGCTTGACTCCCAATTTATTTTTGGTTTGTGCAGTGGAGCCCGACCATAAATGGCCTTTTATTATTTTGTGCTAGCTTTATAAATTGATTGATGTTTATTTAGCTTGTGCATTAAGATGACATCTTTTCATAGTTTCTTCCTTGCTTTGATGTATGGCTTGGATGATGATTAGGCTCTTAGATAAATAAATTTTCTTCCCAACTAATCAATTCAAACTAAAAATTAAACAACTCATAACCTCATCTAAAGCTTAGGTTATAAATAAAGATAAAAGAATTAGCAACCCCTTAGCTGGATGTTGTATTACTTTTCGCTCATCATGCATAAAAAGTATATTATTTCACTCTTGATTGGAGGGCTTCCTCCTTTTATCAAAGAAATTGGCTTGACCTTTGAGAGCCATGGTGAAAACACACCTCCTTTTTTTTTGCTGATTTTGGCTTATAATCTAATTTCTCATGCATTAAACATATGAATCCAAAAGCTTGTGTCAAATTGATTGTCCAAAATAAAAATAAAAATGTAACAAAATTTGCATTAGATTTTAAGTCATTAAATCATGCCCTACATAATCTAGTCTCTTAGGGAGTGTGTTTAAGGACTTAGTCTCTCTCTAAATAAATAATAGCCTAGCTATCTTGTAAAAGCATTTGACTTGCCTACATGTTCTAAAATCATAGGAGGAGTTAGTTAGCGGCCACCCCCAAGCAGTTGTAAGTCCAACAGTCGGGTGGTTTATCCTCTCTCATGGAGGTAAACCAAATACTCATTTTTTTTCTTAAGTTTAGATCATGCTTTTGGCCCTTGACAAAGCTCCCTAGATTTAGGTTTCTTTGCAGGCTACAAGCATAAATCCTCACCTCTTAGGCATTTCCATGAACTTATATCATGGAATTGTAAGCCCTAGATTTCTAATAAATGTTCAACTCAAATAAATCAATTCAATCTTAAAAATGTAAAGCCCAACCATAAGATCGTTTGGGGTGCTCACTAGGCTTCCTAGTATCCTAAGCATCCCCTACTTATTTTCATTTGGCTTCGATAAGAACTCCCTCCTCTTAATTGATCCCACTTGATTTTCTAAAAACAAACTAATCGATTGATAGTCCTACCTTTCAAAATCTTTGGAGACAACGATCATTTACCATAATCGAGAGTATTCCTAAGGAATCATGTTCCTTAGGATGTAATTAACTATGGGAGCTTTCCCCTATAGGGAATTTAATGAACTCGATTTAAAATAAACCCTGCTTTACTTTTCTATATAAAGTAGGGTAAGAATCTCTGGTACATTTTGAAGACCTATAGTCCTTAGGAGTCCTTATTAAGGTGATTAGGTCCATTGTAGGGTGGTGACTTTTATCTTTCAAGATAGTACCTTTCCTCAATGTCATACCCGATCACCCTAATAAGAACATCTACAGATCTATGTCGTGTCCCGACAAGGTATTTTTTACATTTTTATTTTCATTTATCCTCTTTTCCAAAAGGGGATAGATGAAGGTAGGAATATAATTCACCACAAATTTTTCTAGCAACTCTGCTGGGGATGGTTCCTCTCTCCATCTTTGGTAAATATCATTATCTCCAAGTATAGATAGTAGGTTTGTACTTTTGTATGAATCCAAGATTATCTTTCTTTTCCGTTGGCACTTAGCTTATTTCATCCTTAAGTTAAGCTAGACAACATCTTTAGGTTTTAGGACCTTACCCCGTGTTGGTCTTAAAACCCCCGTTGGGTTCTCCAATGGGTGAAAATAAAAATTTAATAAAAATAAAATTATTAAAGACTTCCTCCTTACCATTTTTATGGTAAGTAATGGTTCATTCCAAAAATAAAGACAAAATCAATCATTCATAAAATTCTTGCTTTTCGAAAGCACTTTTTCAAAATACACTTAATAAAATATTTGCACTACATCTAACAATTTCTATAATTATTACATGTAAGAACATCTCAAAAACAAAACCAACAATCATATTTTCCAAAAGCACAAATGAATACCTTCACTTAATTTACTTGAATGAAGATTTCATCTTTAAATATAAATAACAATAAACATTCCAAAAATAAAACCAAAAAATCAATTTTTAAAAAGCACATATGAAACCTCTCCATTCAATATACCCACATTTATTGAATGGAGGTTTCATTTCCAATCAAAATAAAAAATAAACTTTCAAAAAGCACACATGAACATCTCCATTCAATATACCCAAATTTATTGAATGAAGATTCATTTCAAATAAAAATGACACTAATTTGAAATCCCACTTTATTTCATATATGATTAGGTTGGAATTTCCTCTTTCAAAAGAAAAAAGCAATAATCACACACGAAACTACATCTTTGAAAAATGAAACATAATTGATTTCTATCTTACATACCCAAACTTGTTAAATAGAAATCTTTCTTTTCAAAATCAACAAAACACAAAATTTTTGAAACACATTTTTGGGATTTTATTTAGCATGCTCAAATTTGCTAAGTGAAATCTCCATTTCATAAAATTTAAAACACATTTGGAATTTTATTTTAGAATACCACATTTTCTAAAAGTGAAGTCCATATTTTCAAAACAAAATTTGAAACACATTTTTGGAATTTCATTTAGCATACTCAAATTTGCTAAGTGAAATCTCCATTTCAAAAAATTTTAAACACATTTGGAACTTCATTTTAGCATACCAAATTTGCTAAAGTGAAGTCTCCATTTTCAAAACAAAATTCAAAATACATTTGAAACTTCATTTTAGCATACCACATTTGCTAAACTGAAGTCTCCATTTTCAAAACAAAATTTACAACACATTTTCAGAATTTCATTTAACATACTCAAATTTTCTAAGTGAAATATCCATTTCACAAAATTCAAAACACATTTGGAACTTCATTTTAGCATACCACATTTTCTAAAGTGAAGTCTCCATTTCCAAAATAAAATTTGAAACACATTTGGAACTTGATTTTAGCATACCACATTTGCAAAAGTGAAGTCTCCATTTTCAAAACAAAATTCAAAACACATTTAGAACTTCATTTCAGCATACCACATTTGCTAAAGTGAAGTCTCCAATTTCAAAATAAAATTTACAACACATTTTTAGAATTTCATTTAGCATACTCAAATTTGCTACGTGAAATCTCTATTTCACAAAATTTGAAACACATTGGAACTTCATTTTAGCATACCACGTTTACTAAAGTTAAGTCTCTATTTTCAAAATAAAATCCAAAACAAAAAGAAACACATTTGGATTTCCTTAGCATACTTAAATTTGCTAAGAATCCTATTTTCAAAAAATTTCAAAAATAAAACATATTAGGATTTCCTTAGCACACCTAAATTCACTAAGAATCTTATTTTCAAAAATCTTCAAAAACAAAACTCAATTTTGGAATTTCATTTAGCATACTCAAATTTGCTAAGTGAAATCTCCATTTCATAAAATTCAAAACACATTGGAACTTCATTTTAGCATACCACATTTGCTAAAGTGAAGTCTCCATTTTCAAAAAAAAAATCCAAAACAAAAAGAAACACATTAGGATTTCCTTAACATACTTAAATTTGCTAAGAATTTTATTTTCAAAAATTTTCAAAAATAAAATACAGTAGGATTTCCTTTGCACACCTAAATTTGCTAAGAATCCTATTTTCAAAAATCTTTAAAAATAAAACACATTTTTGGAATTTCATTTAGGATACTCAAATTTGCTAAGTGAAATCTCCATTTCACAAAATTGAAAACACATTGGAACTTCATTTTAGCATAGCACATTTGCTAAAGTGAAGTCTCCATTTTTAAAATAAAATCCAAAAACAAAAGAAGAAACACATTAGGATTTCCTTAGCATATTTAAATTTGCTAAGAACCCTATTTTCAAAATCAAATCAAAAACAAAAGAAACACATTTGGATCTCCTTAGCATAACTAAATTTGCTAAGGATCCTCTTTTTCAAAACAAAATCAAAATTAAAAGAAACACATTGGATTTCTTTAGCATATCTAAATTTGTTAAAATCCTATTTTTAAAAATTTTCAAAAATAAAACACACTTGAATTCTTCATTTAGCATACCCAAATTTTCTAAATGAGGATTCCATTTTTTAAATCACAAATACTTCAAAAAATAAAGCAAACAGCGAGAAAGAAGAAATCCTTTTCAAACATCTCACATAACATACCTGAATTTGCTAAGTTAGTAAATTCCAAAAATCACAAATCCAAAATAAAGCCAATTGACCCTTTACTTTAACATACTCAAATATGTTACATAAAGAGCACTCAAAATCGAAAATCAAAATTCAAACATGAACCTATGGAAGCATCTCTCCAAAAATATTTGAACCCATTTTCAACAAAACCAAATTTGTTGAAAGTAAATTCTACATTCAAAAATCCTCTTTTCAATCAATCTCAAAATCTCTTTTAAATCCATTTGAGCCCCTTTTAACACTTTCAAGTTGTTGAGTGTGGGTTCAAATTCTGTAATTCAAATTGAAAAATTTACAAAAATAGGAATCTGATTCAAGTTTAGTTTCAACATTGCAGACTTTCAGTCAGTGTCAGTTTCAGTTTCAGTTTCAATTTCAGTTGATTGTAATGGCAGTGCATATGTACGTGTTCATGTTTACTCATGGGATGGATTTGGCCTTGGATCAGGCCATCCTTCCATGATCTGACTATGCCCGCCTCATCCACTTTGGTCAAGGCTTTGAGGGGGCCAGGATTACATGTGAGGGAACCCCCTGACCATAGTTAGCAGGAACACGATGACGGGGAGAAGCCAATCATCTAGGTCGACATGCCATCTGATTGATCCCCTCCGAGAGGAAGGTGGCGGTTCAATAGTAGCGATATCGTGCCAATCATGTGCGGTTGTTCCCCATGCTGCCCCAGTTAAGGCTAGTACCCACTCGTTGGCCTAATCCAAGGCCAAATCCATCCCATGAGTAAACATGAACACGTACATATGCCCACCTCATCCACTTTGGTCAAGGCTTTGAGGGGGCTAGGATTACATGTGAGGGAACCCCCTTACCATAGTTAGTAGGAGCATGATTACCGGGGAGAATCCAATCATCTAGGCCGACATGCCATCTGATTCAGAGATCCCCTCACTGAAGAGGAAGGTTGTGGCAGTTCCCACATGATATTAGTGCTATTGTGCCGATTGTTCCCCATGCTTGATTAGTACCCACTCGTTGGCTCCTTCAAAGGGGAAGGCTCCCCTGATCCCAGGGATTGTCTCCCCTATCTTTGAGGTTGGGTCTAGCTCCTGCTCTGCTCGACCTACCCAAACCTAGCAAAGAAATAAGGCGCATGATCAGCGGTACCACTGCATCTTGGGGAGTTGGAGGCGTACCTCTGTAAAGGAGTTGCCAAGGATGGTTTCCCCTCTTGTTACAGAAAACTAGTTCCACCCTATATCTAAATTTGATGGAGAGGATGTTAGGAGGATTTCTGTTTCATTTCCACCAGCGGTTCAATTTAAGGCACTTATTAGTGAGAGGAGGAGGTCATACGCCATCCTCCGATAAGTCTTATGCTGAGTAGGTGGAGACTAGGATGATTGATGTCTGGTGCTTAGTTTGATTTGAGATCTATCATTCCCATCAATGTTGGCAGAAAGCTTAGGCAGGAGAGGGCTAAAGAAGCCCATACATCAGTTCATGTTACTAGTTAGGAGTGCCGGAGGTACAGCCGACAGTCAGCAACCTCCGCACTTGTGGACTTTCCAGATCGGCGTGCTACACGCACCGATCATACTGACAGTATCTTACTCACAGGGACTACACATCACAGGAGGGGAGCTCCTATCTCAAGAGAGTCGGTGGTTCCTCCTCCACACCACTCTTCTCCCTGTCCATCTTCTATACATGTCTCAGCATCTACTATTCCAGCCAAGGCCATGAAGGCTGTAATGGGGGAGAAGAGAACCCCGTTGCTGATCTGGCTATGGTCGAGAGATTTTGTCCCATCTACACTGTCAACTGTGCTGAGGCCGAGCTATCCTACTCGACCTTCTGCCCTAGTCATGGTGAAGAAGGAATGGAGACCTCAAAGTATCGTAGTCATCCCATCACCACCACCACCGTAGTAGGCTATGGAGATAATTGTAGCAGTTGAAGGAGGAGGAGATAGTTCAGTCACCCCTATGGCCATAAATCCTCCTAGGAGTACCACTCCACCTAGATCGAGTAGCAATTAGGAGTATCTTTCCTCTAGTGAGCGTAGTCCTCACAAGATTAGCTCCCCAATAGCTTCAGAGGTGAGATGTCTATCTATGCATGACAGTGATCCTACTACAGGTCAGACCCGATCTTTCATGCCTGTTCTATTGGACCGATCCCCAGATGACAGTAGCTCAATATCTAGTGGAGAAGAAGGAAATCTTAGGATATGCCTGGTCAATTTAGAGGGTGAAAAGGTCAGCTTTGATCTGAATGAAGATGACTATTAGAGGATTCAGTGGGGGTACACATGGTAGATACTCAGGGTTCTCTCCTCTATGAGCAGTATACTATAAAAGGTGTTGAGACCAAGCAAGAAGACACAACCTACTCAACCCAACACCCCCGTCAGCAATTAAAGTAGAAAGATGAACAAATAGATAGGATGGGGAAGTAGCTCGAGGACTTGTTAGCAGCAATCTTAGCACTTCAGAAATAAGCACCTGCAGTCCATCCTACTATAGCTGAGACTAGTCAACTAGAGTTGGTGCATATCTTTGATCCAGCCAAGACTTTACCTCCAGTAGAGTAGGGCATCATCAGCTTATATAGGAAGGTATTGGATAGTACCTACATATAGGAAAAAGATATCAAAACCATGGTTGAGCAGTAGGTTAGAGAAGCATTAGCTCAAGCCTAAGAGGATCATCAGTTTCAAAGGATAGACCCTACCCAGAGGAATTTGATGCCATCCAATATCTTAAGGGTTTCGTTCTGCCTTCTTTTAAGAGCTTTGATGATAATGGGAACCCAAGGTAGCATATTGCGCACTTCAGAGCCAATTGTTGCAACACTGGTGGTAGTGACGCTTTACTCTTCCATCTTTTCATCAGCAGCATAATGGGTATAGCCTTTAATTGGTATGCTGAACTTCCCAATAATTTAGTGAAGACTTTTGATGAGTTGGAGCAACTCTTCATCAAGAGGTTTGCTGGAGCTCAGCAAAGGGTGACTGTAGGCGATCTCCTTGTGGCTCAATAAAATTCGAGTGAGTCCCTTATTGATTACATTCTTAGATGGAATAATTTTAGTATAAAATGCAAACCATAACTGTTTGAACAACATGCCATTGAGATTCTTCTTAAGAATATCCATGGCCAGGTCGCCTTCATGCTTAAAGGTTTCACCATTAAAATATTTGAGAAACTAATCAACAAGGTGGCTAGCTTACAATGAGAAGCCAAACAGTCACCTTTTCTAGACCATTCAACAAAGCAAAAGCCATAAAAAGCTTTTGAGAAGAAGCCCGTGTGATGATAGCGGTAGACAAGGAGGAAGGCGGTTTGAGACCTGCTCCCAGTCACTTCCCCCTCCTCTACCACCACCAAGGAAACCCTACCGGCTGCCATAATAGCCTCCATGGCCTGCACCACTTCCTCCTCAACCACATCATTAGCAGCGTGTACACATACCATACAGGGTAGCTATGGTCCACCTACTCTTTTGGATAAACTTAACAAGCCTTATTCATTTAAGAGGAGGTAGGAAGATCTTTAATCTCTTAAAGAAGCGATTTTAGCTACAGACCAAGAGAGAAGTGGGCAAAAGAAATGATCCTAACTTTTCCCCTACCATATGCTAGGTCATGTTTTGGAAGATTACTTCACATTCAGTTGGCTTGAACATAGCTTCAAGATTGCTATAGTTATCTGAAGGAATACCTTATGGAACAACCATCCAGTTCCATTAGGGTAATCCTTGGGGATACTGCGATCCTTCAAAACCAAAGAAGGTTGGGATATCTCCTTATCGTACCTCTGAAAATTGTCTCAAATCAAGAAACTTTCCTTGGGTGCAGCCTCAAACCTCCAACATCAAAGAAGGTTTTGCGTTGTGAGCCAACTTCGAGGAAAGGGAGTTGACAATGCCTGACTGCAGGATAATAGTAAAGCCACCAATCCACCTCAGTCCACCATTATCATCGATCACCTACTGACTCTCTTCTTAGTCATCTTGTATTGGCGATTGAGGGCATCAAATCTGTCACCCCACTTACTTTACTTGATTTCAACTATTTACCACCTTGAGAACCAAAGAAATTGAAAAATAAAGCTAGCTTGAATTATATTTGTGTCACTTCTGATGGGTTGTCTAAATCTATTCCTAATGATAACTATTCAAGTCTAAACAATAATTATAATAACTCTGATCGTCCTCTTTCTGATTCATAGTTGGACTTTCCTTCTCTGAATACTAAGGGTTTACCTCTTGAGATAGACTTGGAATCATCTGATTCTGAGGGTCCCATAGAAGCAGGTGAGCGATGTGGGTAGAATCTTCCATTACCTACAAAGAGATCACCAAATCAACCTCTATTGTGGCAAGGTTCTACCTCCTAGGGTGACACCTCAAGATAGAGGGAAACAAGTCATTGGTTTAGATGATCGAGAAGCCCCTCCATAGGATGCTCCACCCTTGGATATGTTTATGGAGGATCAGCCCAAGGTGGACTACAATTTTCTCTCTCACCTAAGAAAGTTTCCATCTAAGCTAAGTATATACGATGCCCTTGTCTTATCCAAAGAGATAAGAGAATCATTAATCAAGGCTCTTCTAGATCCAGAAATATGTTTAGCTTAGCTAACCACAATTGGAGAGGAGGCATATTATTCCAGAGAAGCTCAAGGAATCACTTTAATAGATGAAGACCTACTTCTGGGAGACATGGAGAACAACTGTCCCCTCTACATTATAGTGGACATGGGTAGATTCAGACTAGCTAAAGTTCTCATCAATCCAGGTGCATCAGTGAACATTATGAGTCTAAAGACCTTTGCCTATTTGAGGATCAACATCTCCACACTTCAAGGAGATCGGATGATGTTGAGAGGATTCAATGAACAAGGCTAGAGGGTGTTAGTTCCACAGTGTTACCTTTGGAGATAGGTGACTAGAAGACTGAAGCTAAGTTTTATATCATTGATTTGAATACTTCATTCACCACTTTGATCGATAGGCCTTGGATACATCAGAACAAGATGATTCCATCCTCCCTCCATCAGTGCATCAAGTTCAGGAAGGATGGGATTGAGTACTATGTCAAAGGAGATGAAAAGTCATTTTCAGTCAGAGAGGTTGAGATACATGAGGATGTGACCTACTATCTTTCTCAAAATACATTTTCAAATGCAAAAGAAAAAGAAGAAAAAGAAAAAGAAAGATAAAAGAAAAATTAAAGTCCAAGTGAACAAGAAAAGAAAATTGAGGAAGAACTGGAGCTGCTAATCACATTCCACCCACAGTTCATTCCATCATATGGACATGTGGATAGGATGACTTGACCTCCATGAAGCAGAGGTAGAGGCAGAAAAAGAGGCAATTTTAGAGGTGGAAGACCCCCTGATTAGCCATCAGCCAACAGGGGTTATGTTTCAGTTCATAGGAGTACCACTACTATTCACATAAACTTGGAATCCAACTTAGAGGATGAGTCTAATGTGTATACCAGCCAACCCCTCTCAATAGGTTTCATTAGAGGTAACACTTGAGCTAAATAATGATGAAGACCAGGCCTCTAGACAATGCATAAAAGTATTTGAATCAAATGTATGTGAGACTATCAGGCAGTAGTTAGGAACCTTAGCTCTAACCTCACTTTCATCTCAAAAAGTTGAAGGTTTAGTAGTTAAGGAAGCTCGTCAATCTTCTAAAGATGTCAAGCCAAAGATATTCTTTTTGAAATCATCATCCTTAAGTCCTAAAGTTGATGTAGAACTTGAGGATGATTCATATAAGGAATTAATGGAATTGCCTTTTGATTGGTACTTGCCTTGTGTTCTTAGTCTTGCAAAGAAGAATTTGATTCCTTATTCATGGTCTAAGCATATGTGAGAGTAGTTCGAAAAGCTGTGGAACAACAGAGGCAGGAATGCACAATCAAGATCAGGACTAGGATTTGGTATAGTGGGTCCAGTCGATGATGATGATTTATTGCCCAACCATCAGTGATAGGTTCTTTTCACTCCAAACCAACTCTTATGAGGATGTGTGTTTAGAAACTTCAGATGATCCAGATGATCTCCAAATCAAAGATGCACCACCAAAATTTGAAGAGAAGATCCATTCAATAATTGACAAGCTTAAAGAAATTAACCTCAGGACGAATGAAAATCCACGCCCTACATACATCTGCTCGTTGTTGAATGAAGAATAAACCAATAACCTAGTTAGGCTATTGACTGAGTTTAAAGACTACTTTGCATGGAGTTATGATGAAATGCCTGGATTATCTCTAATAGCGATCCATAAACAGCAGATCTAGCGACCCTTAGCTCTTAGGGCATGCGATTAGAAATCGAACAATGTCATTTAAGTCAAGAAATTGATTGGTTTTCATCGGGGAAGAAATATACCTAGGTTAGCCATTGTCTAGTTAAGAAGAAGAATGACCAAATTCGCATATGCATGAATTTCAAGGACTTAAATAAGGCATGTCTTAAGGATGAGTTTCTTCTTCCTATACTAGAATTAATGGTGGACATCACCTCATCTCATGTAGTATTCCCCTTCATGGATGGGTCATCTGGCTACAACCAAATCAAGATGGCCATCGAGGATGAAAGAAATGATACTTTTCAAACCCCGCTTGAAATCTATTATTATAAGGTCATGCCTTTCGGCCTTTAAAATGATGGTGCTACATACCAACGGGCCATGACTCAGATCTTCAATGAACTCATCCATCATCAGGTTGAGTATTATGTTGATGATCTAGTAGTTAAGAATAGAGAAAAGGAAGACCATCTCTTTGACTTGAGAGTAATTTTTGAATAGTTAAAATAATATAACCTCAAAATGAACCCCCTGAAGTGTGCATTCGGAGTAACTTCAGAGAAATTCCTTAAGTTTGTTGTCTGACACTGAGGAATAGAAATAAATCAAGAAAATATCAAAGCTATCTTAAAAATGCCACCTCTTAAAAGTTTAACTCAACTAGATCTTTCTAAGGACAGTTGACGTATCTAAGACGCTTTATTTCCAACCCATCGGGGAGATGCAAGCCATTTTCAACACTTTTAAAAAGGATGCTATGTTCAAGTGGGATGACAAGTGCCAGCATGCCTTTGAAGATATCAGTATTTGGTGAAGCAGTTCTAGTAGCCCCTATCCATGCTTCCACTCATCCTACTGCTACATTGGATGACTCTCTGGGATGTTGGCCCAAGCTAACAATGAAGGAAGGAAGTGCTCTACTATCGATTCCTGAAAACTACCCACCTATTGAGAAACATTGCCTAGATTTGATCTTTGCATCTTAGAAGCTACGACACTATATGCTTTCTCATAAGGTGAACTTAATTTCTAAAACTAATCCACTATAGTATCTCATGATATGGCCAACACTATCCAGACATTTAGCATGTTGGTCCATGATTCTCTCATAATTTGATATCACTTTACCCCTCTATGTGGTGAAAGGATAAGCACTAGCAGATTTCTTAGTAGCACACCCGCTTCTTGCCGATTCTCTGCTTAGTGACAATCTCCTTGACAAATAAATCATGAACTTAGGAGAGGTTGACAACCGCCAATGAGAGATGTACTTTGATCATGCGGCT
Organism: Cymbidium sinense; assembly: GCA_021442155.1. NCBI lineage: Eukaryota > Viridiplantae > Streptophyta > Magnoliopsida > Asparagales > Orchidaceae > Cymbidium > Cymbidium sinense. Next base: position 26,892,397 of record CM038228.1, on the reverse strand, counting down.
TCCTTTCATAAAGGAGAAGCACCATGATCTACTCTTCTAGGAAATGGGAGGATAGGAATAGTTCTCTTAACTCCAGACCGTGATGTGATGAGATTCTCATACTATCTTTCCAATCCCTGCACCAACATTGAAGCGATTAGGCTTTGATTGGTCTAGAGTTAATAATATGTCAAGAGCATTAACATCTATTCTCAGTTGGTCATCAACCAAATTGTTGGGTCTACAAGGTTCTCAAACCCAAGCTCATCTTTACCACGGTATACCATGGCCCAAATCATTGAAGTCACCATCTACAAGGTTTCTGTAGAGAATGATATAGATGCTTTGGCCAAACTTGCCATTGGCATGTCGGAAGATGAGTCCATTCTAATAAGGGTCCAAAATAGACAAGTCCTATCTAGATGCTAAACTCATCGAGACTTTCTCTTAAAGGGAGGTTGTGGTTTTCATGGACAAGGAGGCGGGTGGAGGCAATCATTCATACTATTTGAACACAAACTACCTCAAGAAAAGTCAAGCCCATCAGGTGAAAGAGATCTCTCTATGCTCATTGATGGAACCTTGTACATGATCTTTGATCAAATGTGTTTATTTGGACAAAAACAGGATTATGTGAGGTACATTCAGGTTTATGTGGAGCACATCAGTTTGATCTAAAGATGAAGATGAAGATCGAAAGATACTACCCGCTTTTGATTAGATACATGGATGTAGCTAGGAGATGCCATCATTGTAATGCGTGTGATCTTACATCAACCACCCATATTCTACACCATTGGCTCATGGCCATTTGAGTGTTGGGTATTGTGGGTTTGATCGATCCCTTCTTCAAGGGTCATCGGTTCATTCTTCCTTGACTTTTCAAGTGGAGGCAATCCACTCGAGTGGTCTCAAACATGTGCTTCAATTTTTTAAAAATCATATCGTATATAGGTTCAGAGTGCCTCAACAAATTATATTCCATAATGGTACTACATTCAAAAGTGCCAAGATCAACAGCTTCGCTAGAAAAATGACTTAGTAGAAGCATTCAATAAAACTCTCATCCAAATACAAAAGAAGACACTTGATGATAACATGCGGCAGTGAAATGAATAGTTGGTTGAATCCTTGTGGGCCTACAACACCACATACCGAACTTCAACTCAATCTACCCCATTTTCCTTAGTGTATGGGCTCGAAGCCGTTCTACCTTTAGAAGTTCAACTCCTTTCTCTAAAGATAACATTGGGTGGCAAGATCACTATAGATTAGAATGAGATGTTGTGGTTAGTAGAGCTCAAAGGTTTGAAGGAGAGTCACCTACGGGCATGCTAGAACCTTGAGTTATACAAAGCCAAAATGATTCAAGCTCACAACAAGCTGATCTGCCCTAAGTCTTTCCATGTAGGAGAACTTGTGTCAGTCCTAAGGAGACCAATTGTTGCCCGTCAAAAGATGGGAGGCAAGTTTGAACCCACTTTATGTTATAGAAGGCCAGGAGGATCCCATCATTGATTGTAAAGGGGAACACCCGATGCTTCCAATTAATGGGCTCTATTTGAAAAAATATTACCCATAAAACATGTTTGAAAATAATTATCAATAAAAGAACAAAAATCTTATTCTATTTCATGACGTTTAGGATGGGTGTAAGAGAACCCAAGAGGCATCGTATCCCTCTTTCACAACATGAACATAATTAAAAAAAATTTCTCAGTACTATTAGAATATGTGTGAGAGAACCCAAGAGGCATCCTATTTTGATTAGCACAACTAAGTTAGGTGTAAGAGAACCCAAGAAGTATCCTTTCTTGGTGGGAATCCTGATTGCCATCCATGGCACCATTTCATCCAAATCCCCAAATGTGTTTAGGGTAGGTTGATATAATCACATCATTTGTGACCCCATCATTTGTGACCCCATTTAAACTTCGTACTTTTGGATTGGGCGTCACTCATTATACTGGTTGGAGAATTTATTGATAAATGATTCTCCTTAGTAAATTTGAGATAGGTATGTGATATAATCTCTTTCTTAATTTGATCTCTGAAACTAACACGGTCAATAAATCTAAACAAATAAATAAAATATTATGGATTATTCAAACCCCAAAGAGCCCCTGTGCATCTTTTTTGAGTTAGAACTTCCTATAAGAATTGCACGAGTTGAGATAAATTATCACTCGTGTGTCTTAGGTTGGGTTCAATCTATTTTTCCATAAGAAGGTTACCCCGATAGACATTTCATTTTGGAAATTGTAAGACTATGACACATTCTTTCTAGCATGATTATCACAAACTAATGGGCAACCCTAGGTCATGTTCGATTTGTTGCCCAAACCGATCACCCCAGTGGTCTTTTGTAGTAGAAGATGTTAGTCCCCATGCTTTCTTCCCTTGAATTGGTCATTTGCAAGCCAAAAGGCACTTCTTTGGTTGGATAGTTCTCCACTTGGCTGGGAAGCTACTCCCTTTGGTTCAATAAACCTAAGATAGGTCTAGGTTGATATAAGCTCCTTCTCAATGTGATCCATTGCAAACCAACGTAATCCATCAAAACAAATAAACTAAAAAATAAAATTAATCTTGACGATCTTTGGTTTAAGTCCCATTTTTAAGTTATTTTGTTAGGTTGATCTGCCAATAGATCACCCCATGTTCCTTATTTTGGAAGATGTGAGTTCTTTCTTCCCAACTTGACCATTACAAACCAGACACTCCTTTGGTTGGATAGTCTACTATGTTTGGTAGGATTCACTTTGGATTGTAAATCTGCTACCCCATGGCCTACTTATTCTACCAATGGAATCGATGAAATAAACCATAAAGTTATTCTTCTATCTTTGCGATTTAAGTAGAGCCCACAGGTGCTTCCATTTGTCTTGCCAACGATCACCCTAGTGGTTCCTATTTTAGAAGATGTGAGTCCTGCTTTCTTCATGATCATTACAAAGGCACTTTTTTTGGTTGGATAGCCTACTATGTGGTTGGTAGATTAAAAAATTGGTAAATCGATGAAGCTCATATATCCAATCTGATTATTTAAACCAATGGGATCCATCAAAACAAATTAAAAAATGAAATTCATATTGACTATCTTTAAGCTAATTTAAGTCCCCTAGTGGCATTCATTCAATAGTGAGCCCTAGGTTAGGTTTGATTTGTTGCCTTGCTAATCGATCACCCCAGTGGTTCTTTATTTTAGAAGATGTGAGTTCCCGTGCTTTCTTACTAACTTGACCATTGCAAATCAAAAGGTATCCCTTTGGTTGGATAGCCCTACTATATGGTTGGTAGACTATTCTCTTTGGATTGGTAAATGCGTAGCTCAGCCATGGCCCCACTGTATCATTAAACTGGGATCCATCAAAATAATTTAAAATGATAATCTTACTATCTTTGAGTTTTATAAGTCCCATGGCATTCACTCAATAGTCAACCTAAGGCCCTATGGTAGTGAATCACACTAGCAATCAAGTACATGCTTATCTCCTCAAAGTAGAGAGATAAAATATATGTTTTTTGTGTTTTTTTGTATAATTTATGTTTGTGTTGTGTTAATAAGATGTCACTTGGGTTCTCTTACACTATCTAAATATGTAATGGAAGATTGGTGACCTTCCATTTGAGATTTGATCTAAATCTTGATGATAATTATTTTCAAATATAATTTTATGGATAATATTTCTTTAGGTAGAGCCATTGATTAAACATCTCATCTCCTTTATGGTTAATCAATCATCCTCCTTGATAGGCTTTCTTTATGGAAAAACAATCAAACTTGATCTAAAAATTTGATCTCCTTAGAACAAGCTCTTCTACTTCAAAAGATGAGGATAACTTGTGAGCTTGATTTTGGATTTGTATAACTTGAGTTTCTTTTCGATGTCTCTCCTAAACCTTTGAGCTCTTCTAACCATAAGTTATCCATTGTAATCTTACACTCTTAGTGATGGGAGTTTATTACTAATGGTAGAATGGATTCATACTGAGGAGGAGTAGTTTGAATTTTGTAGGTGATCGGTACCACAAAGCTTCAACTTCTTCAATCATTTATTATCACATCACTTGACAAATTTGTTGAAGGATTTGTTGACCTCATTTTTAGGATGAGCTCTCAACCCCTCCATCTTAGGCATATGACGTCTTTGAGATACTAAGAGTCTCCTTAGTCTTAAGACACTTCTAGTGATTAGGTGAACACTTAACCCTGGAGACTTAGAAGAGTTAGCCATAAGAATAGGTCATGCCTTAAGGGTGTTAGGAAAATTTGCCTACCCTATGGCTTGAACCAAATCCTCACTTCCTTCTTTCAAGTCAAACTCAAAATCTCAAAACTCCAAAATAAATCACCAAATTAATTTTGATAGATTTTCTCAAAATCAATAATTAATATTGAAACCCATGATTGAATTTCATGATCAAACCCAAAAATTTCCAGTCCTTTGATTCTCTTATGGACTTAGCTCATCAAATCCAAATCAAATTCAAGAAATTTTCTTCATTTTATTTTCTCATTTATATTCATAAATATAAATGAAATATAAATTCAAATATCAAAAAATTCAAAATCAACCAAATTCAACCTAACCTTTCAAGTCAAATTCTTGAACTTAGCAAATCAAATTCAAATCAAAACTTTTTCTTCTTCAATCAATCCTTCAATCATGAATCCAAATATAAACACAAACTTCAATTCATCAAATCCAAAATCAAAGTCAAACTCATGTTCACCCCTTGAAAATGAATCAAAACCCATTTGACTCCAAATCACTTGAAAATGGATTTATATATCAATCAGAAGTCCATATGTGAGTTCAACCAAACTTGATTCAAGCTTTGATCAAGTCAATTGACCTTCTTAGGCTCACTTGACCCAAAGTGGCATAAAGTACCCCTTATGAGCTAAATTCTAATCTTACCCAAATTAGATCGAACTAAGCCCAACTAAGCCTCACTTTATGAGCAACAATCATCATGAGATGATCAATCACTCAAATTGGGTCAAACCAAGTCAAACTAAGGGTTTGACCAACACTTAGCCAAAATAAAATCTAAAGCCAAAATCACCATAGGCCAAATTGATTGAAACCATTGATCAAAACTCATTCATGATCAATGTTTGAACTTGACCAAGTCATCATTTGAGAGCCTAACCAATTGGCCACTTGGTTGACCCAACTTGACCTAAAAAAAGTCAAAATGTGTCAAAACTTGATCTAACAAATTGATTGAAACCAATGGGTTAAGTTCATTCAAATCACTTGTTGAACTTGACCAAAGCCTCAATTGGCCAACTAGACCATGACCTTGAACCTAACTTAACCTAAAAGGTCAAATTGAGCCAAAATCAAAATAAACCAAAATTGATTGGAAATAAAGATACCAATACATTTCATATGACCAATGAAACCTAAACCAACCCATGACCCAACCAAATAGGTTAAATGGGTCAAATTAGTCAACTTGACCCATTTGACCTAAATGAACCAAATCCAAATATAAATCAAATTGAACCAAACCATTAATGCCAACACATTTCAATTGATCATATGAACTTGACCCTAGCCTTGGTTTGACCCAATTTGACCAATTGGTCAACTTGACCCATTTTGACCTAAATGGGTCAACATGAGACAAATCGTATCAAATCAATTCCAAATTCAATGAAAATTGGCCCAACCCATTTTTCAATCATACCAAAGATACTCAAACTAAAATACAAGACAAATTACTATTTTACCTCTAGGTCAAAGGGTAATTCTTGGTCAAATTGTCTTGGAATTTGGTCAAATCCTCTTCATGGCCACTTGGCACTATCTTAGTGGACTAAGTGGACACTAGTGAGCATGGTGCACATGATGGGTTTGGGTCAAAACCCAATGCCTGACCACTCTCTCATTTTGAGCACATGGGATCACTCCACACTCAATTAGCACACAACTTCTCCTACCTTGCTCATCCAACCATGTGCACAAAACAACTAACAAACTCATCCATCTAGCAATTGATCAAAATGGCATCTCATGCTGATCCATCCACCAGAGATATACTCCCCTAATTTCCATTTCATTCTCTTGCATTGATTGAGAGAGGAAGCTAGGCAAGTCTCCCAAGCTCCCCAAGCCAATTCAATTTCCCATTCTCGATTTTCTAAGCCAAAATAGGAGGTATAAGATTTTGAAACTCATCCAAGCACTTTGAAACCCAATCGAGGCATCCAAAGCTTCATCAAGTTCTAAAGATAAGAGGGTGTTGATCAGAAGGCCGAGAAGCTTGTGGCCAATAGAAGGATCTACCCAATACAAACTCAATCTTCAATAGGGCTTCTACTAGGCAGCTACCTCGATGGTTGCACCGTGATAGCCTCGGTAAGGTATGCCTTCAACCGAGCCTAGAATAGGGAGTGTGTGGTCCTTTGTGAAGAGAATTTTTATCTCAAGTAAAATTGGTAGATGGATGTCTTCCCCCTTGCATGATGATGGTGTGGGTTGAGTTTGAGTTCAATCCGAGCTCAATCGAGCTCGAATCTTACCCTAAAGAGTGGATGAATGTCCTCTCCCATAGGTGAACTCAGTGGTAGATCATGGACCATCCATCCGCATTTTGGTTGGACGGTCATGATCAAGCCATGTAGGATCTGTGATTAATCCCTTTAAGAACCGCAGACTCAATCTCAACCATCCGATCCAGAGGGAAAGTGCGTAGCACTGCTGCTGACGCGGCCTTGGGATGTGACAACTTAAATAACCAATCCCATCGCACCATGTGGAAAGTGTGCGTCGTGTCAGCGGTCCACATGGTGCCAATGGGATTAGTTATATAATTAGTAGTTTTAATTAATTCCTTAATCATTGAATCTCAAAATATTGATAACTAAATGTAGAAAAATCAAAAAAATACAAAATGAAATGCATTATGAAGATAATTCAGTAAGGAATTCACTAAAATTATTTTTAATGGATTTTAAGCAGTGCATTTTTCTTAATTAGTGGTTTAGTGAAAATTTAATAACCCTAATTACTCCTTAATTACTTCATTAATTCATTTCAAATTTCTTAGATGCATTTAGAATGATGACCCCTACCTCCCCTAATTTTCTTGGGTGCTATTAATGAGTTAATTAAGGAAATAAATTAATTAATTCCTTAATCACTCTCTTTATGTAATTATGGGTAATTAATCATGTGAACAGTGGTTTAGTCCCTTTATTAAGTTAATTAAGCTTTACTTAAGTAAATAAGAGGCTTAAGGAATAATTTTGGGATATTTTTCTTAAGCTATTCCTTAAACCCCCTTCCTTCCATAATCTAAATTTAATTAAGGGCTAATCCACTAATCACCTATTTAATTAACTTAGTAAAAATTTTAAAACATTCCAAAACTTAACCAATTCATCTTGGGTAGGTGCTTAGGTGTTCAATAACCTAAGTAGCTTAAGGAAATCAAAATCCAACCCACATGTGTGGGAAGGGTTATGAAAGTACTTAAATTAAACCCTTTAGCTTAATTATGAGCCAATTGCATTAGGCCCTTTCTTTCCTAGGTGCATTGCTAATTTAAATTCCTTGCATGGTTTTATATCATATATTAGCTCATAATTATTTGATTAAATATGTTAAAGTGTTATAGGTAAGGGATAATTAATGCACTTAATTCACACATTAACCTAAACAAAATATAAAAATCATCTAATGGTTCTAAAAACAAACTAAATAAACTCACATATGGGGGAAATGGGTTAGGACCAGCAAACTCTTTCACATTCCTTAAATTTAAATCAAACTAAAAACAAAATAGAATTTCCTTAAAACAAAATTTTATTTACTCTAAATAATCTTAATCTATAAGATTATTTTTAGGAATTAATTAGGGTGAATGAATTTACATGCTTTCTTCACTTTAGTTTTTTCTAGCATGTTAAATGTGTATTTCATATGAAAATCATACATTCATGCCTTTTAAAAATCAAATTAAAAATGAAATATTTCCTTTATGTCAAATTGCATGTTTGGCTAAAGTAAAAAATATGAATGGCTATTATGACTATTAAATCCAAACTTATTTTCAAAACTTATAAATCAAATATCATAACTGAAAGATATGCTACTTATAATAGTTATAAGCTTGCATATGAGTATAAATATAAATATGTGTATTGTGTTGTTTTCCTTCTCTTCTCTTTTAACATGAATTTGGATGGATTTGCAAAGTGTATAGTTCTTTTAAAAGAACATAACACTTGCTTATATCCTTTCCTATCCACTTCCATGTTATGAATTAAGAAGGATTCTCACATTTACACATGTAAATTAAACAACCAACAAATTAACTAAACAAAGATCAACTTTTGCATGATTCCCTTTCCATGCATTTCTTTTTGTACATGCACATGTATTTAAGAAAAGTGGTATATTAGTCTAGACAACCCTGTGGTTGTGAGGCTTTAAGTGACCCTAAGTAGGTCTAGTACCTTACACCCCTGGTGCTAACAATGGTGCCGTACTCACTTTCATCTTTTATACTTGTAAATGTGCATATGAAAAATGGATAAAAGAATCACACTTTTTCTACTTAACAAAATAATGCATCATGAAGCATCCAAATTTTCTTAAGTAACTCTCTCAACATTCATCATTAAGGTGTTCTAAACACTTCCATTTGCATGTATAGATATGCTTAGGATTCATCCATATGCATGTTACACATGTTGGGAAAGAAATGAAGTGTTGTGTGTTTTGTGATAGTATTTCACTTAATCTTAAAATGCCTTTCTTTTTGAATAGGTTTGTTTAGGGAAAATCTAAACTTAGGATTAATTAAAACACATAATAAAACATTCACTAAACAAAATCAAATATGAATCTACCTTAGAAATTACTTAAGGTAGGAGGAAAGAAATTCTCTTCTCTTTTCTCCTTTACAACTTAGTAATTAATTATAGGATTCATTCAAACCAAATCAAAATACAAAATAAAATCAATGAATCAACTAAATCACTAAATAAACCCTCTAAGTTGAACATTTTCATACTTAGAAAACTTCAACCTTAAAAGCTAAACATACCATAAACATTAAATAGCACATTAAAGCTAACCAGTCTGTTAGGTTAGTGCATGATTTGATGTTTGATTTTATTTTGATATTTTTGTTTTAGTCGGATGTTAGGGTGTATGTATGTGCGAATGGTAGGACAATCTTAGTCTAATCATTGTCTTCTAGGGGATTGTGCTTATGGGAGATATAATAAAAATAAAATTACTTTTGTTGTGCAGGTGCTTATACCCCTAAGCATAATCCAAAATAGGCCAGGTGGGCTTGGTTACCCATGTATGGGGGTGCCAAGTCCAATTTATATATATACATGCTTGGGATTATATGGTTTGTTTAGCTAATCTCTAATTTGGAGCTTTTTGTTAGATTTCCTTTTTCCCATTTTCATGTAATTTTGCAATTAGGATTTTGGAATGATTGTTATGGGAGATTAGGATGAACATTGGTTATATGATTATGTCTTATGTACCATGTGAAGCCTTTGGAGCAACCACATTCAACCAACCAGAAGAAAGAAGAAAGAAAAAAAGAAGAAAAAGAAATGAAGAATAAAGACCCCATAATGAATTCCTTGATTATAATTTATTCATTTTGTATGTTGTATAAGGTGAGCTTCAATATAATTTGATTTTGGGTTTGTGTGATGGATCCTGATCACAAATGGCCTTTTATTCTTATATGCTAGCTTTATAAATTGATTGATGTTTATTTAGCTTGTCAATTAAGATGGCATCTTTTCCTAATTTTTTTCTTGCTTTGATGTATGACCTAGATGAAAATTAGGCTCTTAGAAAATTATTTTTTTTCCCAACTAATCAATTCAAACTAAAATTAAACAACTCATGACCTCATCTAAAGCCTAGGTTATAAATCAAGTTAAAATAATTAGCAACCCCTTAGCTAGATGTTGTATTACTTTTCTCACATCATGCATAAAAATATATTATTTCACTCTTGATTGGAGGCCTTCCACCTTTGCCAGATAACTTGGCTTGACCATTGAGAGCCATGGTGGAAACACACCTCCTTATCTTGTTGATTTTTGTCCATAATCTAATTTCTCATGTATTAGGCATATGAATCCTAAAGCATGTGTCAAATTGATTTTCCAAAATGAAAATAAAAATATAAAAAAAATTGCATCAGATTTAAGTCATTAAATCATGCCCTATATGATCTAGTCTCTTAGGGAGTGTGTTTAAGGACTTAGTCTCTTTCTAAATAAATAACAGTCTAGCTATCTTGCAAAAGCATTTGACTTTCCTACATGTTTTAAAATCATAGGAGGAGTTAGTTGGTGGCCACCCCAAGTGGTTGTAAGTCCAATAGTCGGGTGGTTTATCCTCTCTTATGGAGGTAAACCAAATACCCATTTTTGTCTTAGATTTATACCGTGCTTTTTGCCAAAGATCCCTAAATTTAGGTTATGAGGTTACTTCTCCCCTTTGCGGGCAATAAGCATAAATCCTCACCTCTTAGGCATTTCCATGACCTTGTATCATAGAATTGTAAGCCTTATATTTCTAATAAAAGTTCAACTCAAATAAATCACTTCAATCACAAAATGTAAAGCCCAACCATAGGATAGTTTGGGGTGCTTACTAGGCTTCCTAGCATTCTAAGCATCCTCTACTTATCTTCATTTGGATTTGATAAGGACTCCCTCCTCTTGATCGATCCCACTTGATTTTCTAAAAATAAACTAATTGATTGATAGCCCTACCTTTCAAAATCTTTAGAGACAATGATCATTTAACTTAATCAAGAGTATTCCTAAGGAATCGTGTTCCTTAGGATGTAATTAACTATGGGGGCTTGCCTTTATAGAACTTAATGAACTTCGATTTAAAATAAACCACCTTTACTTTTCATGTAAAGTAGGGAAGAATCTACAGTACATTCTAAGATAGTCCTTAGGAGTCCTTATTAAGATGATTAGGTCCATTGTAGGGTGGAAACTTCTATCTTTCGAGATAGTACACCTTTCCTTAATACCGTACCCGATCACCCTATTAAGAATATCTGTGGATCTATGTGGTATTCTAACAAGGCATTATTTATATTTCTATTGTCATTTATCCTCTTTTCCAAAAAAGGATAGATGAAGGTAGGAATATAATTCACCACAAGCTTCTGCTAAACCATTCACTCTCGGATAATAGATGGTAGAGTATCTCCACTCTATGTTATGTCTCCATGCAAAGTTATTGATTTTGGTGCTCTTGAATGTAGTACCATTATCAAATATAATTCAGTGAGGCACCCCGAATCTATATATGATACGGTTTCAAAAAAATTGGAGCACATGTTGAGCTTTGACCTCTTAGTGGAATCGCCTCCTCCCATTTGAAAAAGTACTCGGTAGCAGGTAAGATAAATCGATGACCCTTGGAAAAGGGAGGATCGATCGGACCCACTATGTCAGTACCCCAACACTCGAATGGCCATGAGGCCAATGTTGGGTGTAGAATGTTGGGTGGTTGGTGTAAGATCACTCCGTGTACTTGACATTGATGGCATTGCCTAGCTACGTCCATGCAATCTGTGATCATCGATGAATTAATATCCGAGTCTTTTGATTTTTTTCTTTCATCTTGAGATCGGATTGGTGAGCTCCGCATAATCCTGAGTGCACCTTGATCATGATCTTACAGGCTTCGTGCCTATCTAAACAACGTATCCACATATGATCAAAGGGCCGCTAGTATAATATACCATCGACGAGGGCATAGTAAAGTGCCATTTGCTTCATCTAATGTGTTTGTGACTTCTCTTAAGGTAGTTTTCCTTTATTTAGGTAATCCATAAATGGTTGCCTCCAATCCAGCTCCTCATCCTTTTTGGCAACGACAACCTCCCCTTCAAGAGAATATTTTTTGATGAGTTCAATATTAATTTGAGGTAAGACTTGTTTATTTTGAACCTCTATTGATATAAACTCATCTTTCAGACATGCCAATTCATTAGCAAGCTTGGCTAAAGCATTTACTATGACATTTTCTCCTCAAGGAATCTTGTAGATTGTCACTTTTGGGATCTAGGCCAACAACTCCAAGGTGTACTTATGGTAGTGATGTAGTCTAAGCTTTAGAACCTTATGGGTCTTAGCGATTTGGTTGACCACTAATCAGGAATCCCCAAAGATGTTGATGTTCTAGATGCTTAGTGAAATGACTAAATCTAGACTAGCAATCAGAGCCTCATATTCGACATCATTGTTGGTGCAAGGATTGAATAGATGATATGAAAATCTCATAATATCATGGTCCGAGTTAAGAGAACTATTCCTACCCCTATTTTTCTTGGGAGAGCAGATTGTTGTTCTTCTCCTCTTTAAGAGGATGCCACGCTATCAAAATGCATCTCAATGGTGAATGCTAGTATCCCCTAAGTCTATGATTTGTTCATTAGGGAGATCATCACTAAGCAGAGATTTAGTAAGAAGTGGGTGAGCTGCTAAGAAATCCATGAGTGCTTGTCTTTTTACCACACTGAGGGGTATGAAAGTGATATCAAACTACGATAGAATCATGGACTAGCATGTCAACTGTCCAGATAGCGTCGACCATGTCATGAGATATTGTAGTGGGTTGATTGTAAAAATCAAGTTGACTTTATGAGAAAACATATAATGTCATAGCTTTTGGGATACAAAGATTAAATCTAGGCAATGCTTCTCAATGGGTGGATAATTTGCCTCAACAGGGATTAGATGAAGGTTGAGATTGTATAGCACATTTCCCTTCGCTTCGTCATTGGCTTGGGCCAATAAAGTGTCGATGGAGTCGTCTAATGCAATAATGCAGAGTATCAAAAGCTTGCAAGGGATAGTAGCTGCTAGAACTAGTGCCATCATCAGGTACTTCTTGACATATTCAAAGACATGTTGGCACTTATCATCCCACTTAAACATGGCATCCTTCTTGATAAGTGCTGAAAATTGTTGGCATCTTTCTAATAAGTTGGATATAAAGGGTCTTAGATATGCCAACTTCCATTGGAATGATCTGAGTTGAGTAAACTTTTAGGGGGTGGCATTTCCAATATTGCTTTAATCTATTCTAGGTCATTTTCGATCCCACAATGTTAGACAACAAACCTAAGAAACTTCCCTGAAGCTACTCTGAATGCACACTTCAAGGGATTCATTCTGAGGTTAAATTTTCTTATCTTTCAAAACTACTCTCAACTTAAAGAGATGATCTTCCTTTTCTTTACTTTTGACCATGAGATCACTGACATAATATTCAACCTAATGATGAATGAGTTTGTCGAAGATTCGAGTCATGGTTGGCTGGTATGTGACACCAACATTTTTAAGGCCGAAAGGTGTGACCTTATAGCAATAGATTTTGATCGAGGTTCTAAAGGCAGTATTTTCTCATCTTTAGGGGCCATCTTTATTTGGTCGTATCTTGATGAGCCATCCATGAAGAAGAAAACTGCATGAGATGAGGCAATGTCTACCATCAGTTCTTGTATGGGCAGTGGAAATTTATCTTTTGGACATACCTTATTTAGATCCCTAAAATTGATGCATATGCGAATTTGGTTATTCTTCTTCCTAATTGGGATGACACTAGCTAACCAGGTGGAGTATTTTTCCTCCCAGATGAAACTAGCATTGACCAATTGTTTGACTTCAAAATGACCCGTTGATCAATGTCTAATCGCATGCATCTTTAAACTTAGTAAGTAGCCTAACTAGATCATTATTTTCAATTTCATTTAATAAGGAATTGATCAATGTCAGGCCTGAATCTTCTTCAGTTCTTAGGTTAATTTCTTTGAATTCATCGATCGTTGACTTGATTTCTTCTTTGAATTATGGTGGTGCATCTTTGACTTGGAAATCATCTGGATCATCTGAAGTTATTAATCACACCTCCTCATATGAGTTAATGTGATTTGAAAAGAACAAATCTAATTCCAAATGATTGTGATCACTTGGTAGTAATCATCATCATTGACTAGACCTATCGTGCCAAAGCCTAGTCCGATCTTTATTGATAGCTTTTACATTTGTTGTTTCATATCCTTTCAAAGTAATCTGACCTATGCTTAGACCATGTATTTGGGATTAACCCTTTCTTTGCTAAATTATTAACACAAGGCAAGTACCAATCAAAAGTAATTATATCAAATCTCTATATGAATCATCCTCAAGTTCTACATCAACTTCTTGACTTGAGGATGATGCTCTGGGATAAAACCTCTAAATCTTCATAGTTGTGGATGATTTAGGGGCTTCCTTAACCACCAAACTCTCAACTTTTTATGACAAAAGTGGGGTTAGGGCAAAGGTTCCCAACTGATGCCTAACAGTTTCATATAAAAAGGACTTAGATACACTTATGCTTTGCTTAGGGATTCAGTCTTCATCATTGTCTGGCTTGAGTATCACCTCTAATAGGATCTGCTATCAAGAAGAGCTAGCCAATGTGCTAACCATATAGGACATATCCTCTGAACTAGATTCTAAATCTATATGGATAGGAGGTGTACTCCTAGTAGCTAGGACAAATCTCCTGGTGGGTGGTAGGTATGTCCATCTTCCACCCATGGGACTATCTCTGAGCTTGCCTCTTCCTCGTCCTGGTAGAGGTCAGGGCATCCTCCCTAGTTGTTCGAATGGAGTAATGAACCATGGATGGAATCTAATCTTAGGCTCCACTTCATCCCTAAGTCTATTTCTCTCTCTCTTTTCTTTTTTCTTTTCTTTTTCTTTTCTTTTTCTTTTCCTTTTTCTTTTCTTTCTTTTTCTCCCACATGGGGATTTTGACTAAGTTCATGAGAATATACTTTTTAGGTTTTGGGGAAGGTAGTAGGCCGCATCCTCATATATCCCAACCTCATGAACTAAAATGGGTTTGAAATCTGCTTTGACACAATATTCAATTCTACCTCTCATGAACTTGATGCACTGATGTAAAGAGGATGGAACCATATTGTTCTCATATATTCACAGTCTCCTAAGAAAAGCATTGAAAGATGTATCTGAGTATATTATGTCAAGCTTGGCTTCAGTCTTCCAATCATTTATCTCTTGTTGCAACACTATAGAGCCTAAGGCCCTCTTGCCATGTTCATTGAATCCTTTTAATATAATTCTCTCCTTTTAGAGTTTAGATATGTCAATCCTCAAGTAGGCAAGGGTTCTTAGACTCATAATATTGACTGAAGCACCTAGGTAAACCAAAACTCTGGATAATCAAAATCTGCCAACATCTACTATAATGTAAAGAGGATGGTTGTGCTTAATCATCCATAGAATCAAGTCTTCATCACTAAATGTAACTCTTAAGATGTCTTTTGAGTAGTGTGCTTCCTCTCCAATAGCAGTCAGCTGAGCTAAGCATATTTCTGGATCAAGCAAGGCTTTGACTAGAGATTCCATCATCTCCTTGGATAAGATAAGGGCATTTGTATATGCATAGCTTAGCTAGCAACTTTCTAAGATGAGCTAAGACATTGTAATCAACTCTAGGTTGGTCCTCCACAAGCATATCCATAGATGGAGCATCTTGTGGAGGGGATATCTACTCACTAAACCCAATGACTTGTTTACCCTTATCTTGAGGTGTTACCCTAGGAGGTAGAACTTCACCACTGTGTAGATTGACTTCAGTGACTTCTTGGAATGATGAGTTTGTGAAAAGTTCTACCTGCTCATCAGGTATACTTATAACTTCTCCTACGGGATCTTCAGAGTTGGATGACTCCAAGTCAATCTTAAGAGGTGAATCCGATTGATTCAGAGGAGGAAAATTTGATTCTGAATCAGAGAGGAAAGGTTCAAAATTATTTGTGCGACTATTATTATTTTGACTCAAAGAGCTTTCAATAAGAGTAAAACTAGGAGCACCATAACTAGAAAGAATGTAAGTGGAATCATCTTTCTTCATTGATTTCTTTAATTTGGGTGGAGGTATATGATATAAATCAAGTAAAGTAGGAAGAGTGAGGGGTTTGGTGCCCTCATCCACATATACAATGCTCCTATCGATAGAAGAAGAGCTAGTAGAGGTGGTAGTAGCTGCAATGATAAAAGGAGTGCTAGACTTGGATGGTGGTTACACTATAGATCTATCCTAAGAAAATGTTGTAGACTGCTACTACTATTGGGCTTCCACCCTCCCTGAGTTGTCCTTCGCAACTAGCAAACCATCCTTGGTAATGGAGGTTTGAGTTGCTTCAAGCACCTGTAGAGAAAGTTTCATGATTTTAGAGATGATTTTATTAGAGGTTTGGGATAAGATAATATCTCAATCTTCTTTGGTCTTAAGAGGATCAAAAGTATCCCCAAAGATTACTCTAACATTATCAGATGGTTATTGTAATAGGTATTCCTTAGGGATAACTATAGCTCCTGACTTATAGTTACGCTTAAGCTAGTCCTTAAAAGTGATGCAGTCCTCTAAGACATGACCTAACATGTGGTGGTAGGGGCAATAGCTAGGATCATCGCTCTTGCCCACTTCCTCAGGGCATCTTAGGCATGGGTACCAAAAAATTAAGCTTCTTCAAGTGATTCTTAAAGATTTTCCTAACTACCTCCCTCTTGAAAGAGTATGGCTTGCTTAATTTTTTAGCAAGAGTAAGTGAAAATTAGCTACCTAACTATGGATATGGATACCGTTGCTGAGTAGGCTACTATGGTGGTGGTGGCAATTGTTGTGGTAGCCGTGGTGGCTGGTACAGTGGCCGAGGTTGTGGAAGAGGAGGTGGTAGTGGAGGCTGATGAAATCTAGGCCTCTCAAACTGAACTCTAGCTAGCTGCTTCCCCTTATCCATTGACAAAACTATACCAGACTTCTTCTTAAATATCTTCTGAGGCTTGGTCTTAGATGATTGGTCTGAAAAAGGTAATTATTTGGCTTCCTCTTGTAAGTTAGCTGCCTTGCTAATTAGCTTCTCAAATATCTTAATGGTGAATCCTTTAAGCATGTAGGCGACTGGGACATAAATTTTCTTAAGTAGAATCTCAATGGAATGCTATTCAGATAGTTGTGGTTCATATTTCATACTCAAGTTGTGCTATCTAAGAATGTAATCAACAAGGGACTCGTTGGATTTTTGTTTTTCTACAATGAAGCCACCAACAGTTACCCTTTGCTGAGCTCCTGCAAATCTCTTAATGAGGAGATGCTCTAACTCGACAAAAGTCTTCACCAAACTGTTGGGCAATTTGGCATACCAATCAAATATGACACCTACTAAGCTAGTAATAAAGAGGTAGAAAAGAAGTGCATTGTTGTAATTGGTGTTACAACAACGAGCTCTGAAGTGTGCAATATGCTGCCTTTGATTCCCGCTGCCATCAAAACTCTTGAAGGATGGTGGAACAAAACCCTTAGGGTATTAAACTACATCAAATTCCTCCAAGTAGGGTCTACCCTTTGGAATGGATGAGCTCCCCCGAGCTTGCGCCAATGCATCCTTCACCTACTACTCTACCATCTACTTCATATCCTTTTCATGCATGGAGGTGCTATCAGTGACCTTCCTATAAGCTACCAACATCATCATCCATGGTAGTGCGCTTAGGATAATCTAATGTATGTACCAACTCTAGTTGATCGACAACCATAGGGGAAGGCTATGATACTGGGGCTTGGTTTTATAAGGCTAGAGTGACTGCCATCAACTCCTCTACCCTTTTTTCCATCCTGTCTATCTGATCATCCTTCTGCTTGAGCTGTTGGAGGAGGTGTTGAGTTGAGAGAGATGTTTCACCTTCCTCAACTACAGTACCTTCAGCTATATTATTCCCTCTGTAAGGATCCTCGGGTGTTAACCATGTGGACTTCAGCTAAGTCATCCAACATGTCATCCTCATCAGGGTCAAAGTCAACTCTACCCTCTTCCTGATCAGAATGGTCTCTCCCGACTATCTGTTTAATTGTAGTGCGATAGTCTTTTAAAATGTGGTCTAAAAAATGATCATCAACTCTACCCTACTCTATCAAAACATAGGTTGGTGAACAACTGACCAGTGGATTGAGCTCTGTAGACCCTATGCACTGAATACTCTGAGCTTGTGGGGTGCACTCCCTGGCTGGCTCAACTATCATGGGGACATGTCGGTTTTCCCTCCCTCTCTTCCTCCAACTGCTATGAAGGTGGAGCGACAACGATGCTCTTGGGTCTCCACTCTTTCATTACCACAGTTGAAGTGGAAGGTCGAGTAGGGAGCTTGGCCTTACCTCAATGGGTGGAATAGATGGAATGGGATCCTTGGGCCATAATTGGATTACCAGTGGAGAAGATCTCTCCCTAGAAGGGCTTGTGGAACTTCATGGGGACAATGGATGCTGGAACTTGAACTAGTGAAGGTGGATAGTGAGTGGAGCAGTGTAGTGTGGGGGACACTAGCTGCCTCTCTATCGGATATCTCCTCTGATGGCGGGTGACTATCACGGTGAGTGATGCTCTAATAGCTCACCAATCAAGGAAATCCATCAAAGTGGAGGTCACCGACTGTCTGGAAAACCTCCTCCTCTTACTCTTGCTTGCTTGGGAAATAGCTCTAGCCTCAGAGGCTCTCTCTTTATATATATATGATCTATAATGCTCCTAGGGATCAGGCTCCTCAGATCATGTAAAGTACCATACTTTGAGCATCCATGGGCTCTGCTGGCTCGAAGAAGAACAGATCTTAGGCCAATGTAAGGCTTCCTCCTATCCCTAGCTGGTATCTCAAACTCTGTAGGAGGCGGGGGTGATGCAGCGATCCTATGGTAACCCTCCTCTCCCTCTAAAGCTGAGAGGGGGTGGAACCTACTACCACCAAAGAATGGAGAGGTCACACGGGGGAACCCTCCTTAGCAATATGAGAGGCATCATCTATCTACCTTGCCTCGCACTCGTACTACCACTTGATTATGTGATTCTTGTTATGACACTGAGTCTGAGTGAGTGGGGCAAATAGGAGCTAGAACCTACCTTAATGGTAGGGAGACTATCTTTGATGCCAAGATAGCCTTCCCCTTTAGAGCAGGGGGAACCAAATAGGAGGTACTAGCTTGTACTGGAACTATAACAAGGGAAATGGAATGTACTGGAACTGACGCTAAAATTGACACAATTAGCATCGATAGGGGTGTAGGAATCACAAAGGCCTTCCTCTTCAAGGAGGGAAACTTAGAACCATACTAGAGATCAAATCAGTGAAGTGGCTTCTTCCCTGCCACCTCCTCTCTGTTGATAGTGGTGAGGGCTGGTCCCTCACATGTGACTTTGAAGTTCTCAAAGCCAAGTACAAATTGGATCACAGAGACAGTGGTGAGTATGGCATGATCCAAGGCCAAATCCACACCAGAGGAGAATGAGAATATCAGCTTGCTAGAAGACATGGTGATGAACTGACTGTAAGAAGGGAGGAAAAAGGACTGGGCTGATATCATTGCATTGTTGAAAAAAGAGCTGAATTAAACCCTTGCTTTGAATTATTGACTTGAATTATTGATTTTGATTTGACTTTAGTATTATAACCCTCATTTAACAAATTTATGTATGCTAAACGGGGTTCTATTGGAGAGATTTAAAAATTTTGGAGGAGAGACTTTGCCTTCAGATGTAAGTTTGAATTTGATTTTGATTTTGGAACCCAAATCCAACAAATTTAAGTATGTTGAATGGGATTCAATTACTTTGGGGTGAATTTTTTAAAAAATGTATTTGTTGTTTTCTTTTATTGGAATTTGATTTTAGAATCCTCACTTAGCAAATTTAAGTGTGCTAAATAGGGTTCAATTGTATGTTTGAAATTTTGAAAGCTTTTTGTCTTGATGGTTTGATTGTTGATTGGTGATGTCTTGATTTGATTTAAAAAGTAGAACTCTCATTTAAAAAATTTAGGTATGTTAAATGGGGTTCAAATGTGTGTTTACTATTTGTTGTTAATTTGACTTTTCTAAAGAGAACTCTTATTTAACAAATTTAGGTATGTCAAATAGAGTTTAATTGTATGTTTGATGTTTGTTGTTGGAATTTGATTTTGTTTTGGAGATGAGACTCTCATTTAAAAAATTTAGGTATGTTAAATGGAGCTCACTTGTGTGTTTGGTTGTTTGTTGGTGGATATGTGGTTTTGTTTTGATTTTGAGGGTTAAACTCTAATTTAACAAATTTAAGTATGTTAAATGGAGTTCAAATGTGTGTTGGACGTTTTGATTTTAATTTGGTTTTGAAAATGGGATTCTCATTTAACAAATTTGGGTATGTTAAAAAAAGTTTAATTATATGTTGTTTATTGATGTTTGATTTTGTTTTGATTTTGAAAAGGGAAACCCTCACTTATCAAATTTGGGTATGCTAAATGGAGTCCAATTGCATGTTGGTTGTTAGATTTTGCTTTAATTTTGAAAATAAGACTCTCATTTAACAAATTTGGGTATGTTAAATGGAGTTGGTTTTGTTTGAAAATATTTTGTGTGTATTTGATTTTGATTTTGAAGAGGGGACCCTCATTTAATAAATTTAAGTATGTTAAACAGAGTTAGATAACTTTTCTTTAAAAAAGGGTTTGAATGTGTTTATTTTTGAAAGAGGATTGTTGTTTGATTGAATTTTGATTTTGAAAAGGGGAACACCCACTTAGCAATTTTAGGTATGCTGAATGAGGTCCAATTAATTTTATTTGAAAAAGGAGGTTTGAAAGATTTTGATTTTATTTTACTTGACTTTGGTTTTAAAAGAGAACCTTCACTTAGTAAATTTTATTATTGTTAAGTGAAGTCTGCATGATTTTTCTTTGAAAAGATTTTTGGAAATTTTATAAAAGATTTTATTTGTTTTACTTTAGATTTCATTGAAGTTTTGTCAAATATGAAATGAACCTTGCTTCACCAAGCTAATGGTAAGAGGTTTTAAATTATATTTGGTCATCTCCTTTCTTTAAATAATTTATTATTACCTATTGGGGGACCCAATAGGAGTTTTAAGACATACACAAGAGTGAGGTCATAAAACCTAAAAAATGTTGGCCACCTTTGCTTAAGGATGATATAAGTAAAGGGCCAACAAAAAGAAAGATAGTCTTGGGCTTACACCAAATATAAGTCCATTTTTTATGCTTGGAGATGATAATTGTCTACTAGAGATGAAGAGAGGAACCTATCCCCAACGGAGTCGACAGAAAAATCTATGATGCTTATTTTTGGATGTGGGGTGGTCACCATGTAGATGGTAGGGGGTACTTATTGAAATGATCAGGTATGCCATTAAGATATGGTATACTACCTCAAAAGATAGAGACATCACCCTACAATGGACCTAATCACCTAATAAGGATTCCTAAGACATGATGGGTCTTCGAATATACTAGAGATTTTTCCCCTACTTTACATAAAAATAAAGTAGGGTTTATATTAAGCCAGGTTCCAAAGTTCCCTATGGAGGCAAGCCTCCATAGTTAATTACATCTTATAAAATGAAATTCTCTAAAAATACTCTCGATTAAAGTAGACAATTATTATCTCCAAAGATTTCAAGGTTAGACTACCAAAGGATTGGTTATGTTTAAAAAATCAAGTGGGAGAGACCAATTTGAAATACTTATTTTTGGAATTCAAAAAGAGGAAGTAGGGAATGCTCATGATACTAGGAAACCTAGTGAGCATTCCAATCTATCTTATGGTGGGGCTCTATATATTTGAAAGTCAAGAGATTTAATTATTTGGGTTCAATTTTTATTTGATTGTTAGGGCTTATAATTCATCAACACAAGATTATGGAAATGCCTAAAAGGTAAGGACTTGTGCTTGTAGCCCAAAAGAAACTAGCTACCTCATATCCTAAATCTAGGGAGCCTTAACACAAATTAAAGCATTACCTAAATCTAAGCAAAAGGGGACATAATGGTTTACTTTCACAAGAGAGAGTAAATCATTTGACTCTTCTGAACTTACAACCACCTGGAGTGGCTACCAGCTAACACTTCCTACAATTCAAAACCATGTGGTCCAGTTTTACGAATTTACAAGATGGTTAGGCTAGTTATTTAATTGGAAAGAGACTAAAGTCCTAAACCCACTCCCTAAGAGACTAGAGCATGAGTGGTATGAGCATATGACTTAGTCTACAAATGCAAAATATTTTCAATTTTTATTTTATTTTGACACATTATTTTGGACAAAGGCTTAGGATTTTTATTTCCTAAATGCACAATGAAATAGATTGTTGGCTAAATCAGTGAGAAGAGGGTGTTTTCCACCATAAGAGAAGCCCTCACATGTCAAGCATTCTCCTATCGTGCAAAGATGGAGATCCCCCATGTTTAAGGAAGAAGGAGTATGCATGCATGATGTGAGACATACAACAATATAGCTATGGGTTTTTACTTATCTTATTTAACACCTAAGCTTTATGGTGAGGTTATGAATTACTTTAAAACTTTGATATGAGTTGTTAGTTGGGTAGAAAAATTAATTTTTATCCTAAGAGCCTAGCGTATCCAGGCCACACATTAAAGCATCAATCATAAAGAAATTATGAAAATCATGTAATCTTAATGCACAATTTAAACACAACATCAAACAATTTTTCATAAACAAATGTAAAAGAATAAAAGGCCAGTGCAGTCGGGTATCACCGTACATTCCAAAAAAGAGAAAATTTGATTTAACATATAGGTTGGTTTCATTTCAAGTTTTTTAGTTGATTTATGAATTTTAGTTTATATTTTGCTTGGTTTCATTTAATTTGCACTTAGCGTCTAAGTGTTATAAAGAGAGAAAAAAGGATTACCCTCCTTCATCCCTACCTTAAGTCATTTTTCTAAAGCATATTTTTATGATTTACTTTTCTTTAGTGAATGGCTTACTAAATATTTTTATTAATCCTAGTTAGATTAACTTTAAATAACCCAATTTAATATGAAAGTCATCTAAGATTAATGTAGTTGAATTACAACCACATGAAATATATTAAGCCATTCCTTTCCATCACATGTGACATGCATATGACTTAATACTTAGCATATTTATACCTACAAGACATTTTAGCACACTTGAATGATGAATGCATACATTTAGAACTTATATTTTATTTGATTGAATTATTTAATACATCTAAATTAAAGCTCTAACCAAATTCTTATACAAAAATATAGAGGAATGAAAATAAGTATGTACCTTTGTTAATAAGAGAAGTAAGGCAATCAAATGACCTCCTTTGAGCTAATTAAAGCCTTGTATTCCCTGGATGTCTAGACTATATACTTATTAACATTCAAACACATGTAAATTCATATATGAATCATAAGAAATAGAGCATTATCTTTACATTTAATACAGTTCAGTGACTTTGATGATTTTGGATGCATGCATTTTTAATAGAATGAAAGGATTACCATTCTCTAATCAAACACACATACACGTATATAAAAGATGTAAGCAAGTATGTGCCTTTATTAAACTAGGGAAGTGAGGTAATCAAATGACCTCTTTGGGAATACTTAAAGCCTCATGTTCTCGGAATGTCCAGACTAAACACTTGCTATCTTAAATACACGTGAATGTATAAATAATTATAAGAATAGAAATTCATGTAAAACTGTATTTTTATTTAGTTGAATTATTCATGTATATGAATTAAAGTTCTATCCAAATTCTAATACAAAAATACATAGAACTGAAATCAAATAAGTATGTGTGGTTGTTATACCAGGGAAGTGAGGTAATCAAATGACCTCCATGTGGCTACTTAAAGCCTCATGTTCTTATGATGTCCAAACTATTTACTTATTAACATTCAAATCTATGTAAATCTACATATAAACATGGGAAAGAGAGCTTCATTTCACATACTTAAGCTATAAACAGATGCAAATCTATGTAAATCTACATATAAACATGGGAAGAATCTAATTAAGTACTTTTATGATTAACCCACACTTATGGGTTAATCATAATTTCATTAAGGGTATTTATGTTTTTCAACACATAAAGAGGAACCCTTAATTTTATTGTTAATTACTTGATATGATTTGCATTCCAATTTGATTTAATTTAGTCACTTAGTTAATCAATCAATCAATTAATTAATTTCTACCTTAATTAACTCTTTAAAATGACTTGGATTTGGGAAAGGGATTAGGAAAGAGGTCCTAATCTCACTCTCCCATCCATTCACTGTTAAACAATGATTAGTATATTAATTAATTCTTATTGTTCTAAATGTTAATTAACCACTTAATTAATTGAAGAGGATAATTAAGGTTTGAATCATTAATTTTCCCTAATTAGTAGGCAATAAATTATGGAGGTCAACTCTAGAGTCTAAAGGTTTTCATTTAAGTAGATCTAAAACTGAATATATGGAGTGTAATTTTAGTTGTAGAAGTTCTTGTGATAGTGTTGTGACATTAGGTGAACAAGTCATTAATAAAAGAGCGTTTATATTTAGGCTCTATTGTTCAAAATGGTGGTGAAATAGATGGAGATGTTATTAGTAGAATTCAAGTTGGATGGTTGAAGTGGAGGAATGCATTTGGCCTATTATGTGATAGAAAAGTTCCACTTAAACTTAAGGGAAAATTTTATAAGATTGTGGTAAGACCTGCAATGACTTATGGTGCAGAATGTTGGCCAATAAAAGAGAAGCATAAGACTAAGTTAAGTGTTACAGAGATGAGGATGCTTAAGTGGATGAGTGACTTTACTCTTAAAGACAGAATGCAAAATGAGTATATTCGGGAAAAAGTTGGAGTAGCTCTAGTGGTAGATAAGATTAGGAGAGTCGCCTTAGATGGTTTGGCCACATAAAGCATCGGCTATCCGATGACCCGATTAGGAGAGTAGATGCATTAGATTTGCCTTATGTTAAGAAAGGTAGAGGTAGACCTAAAAAGACTTGGTTAAGATGTATAAAAAATGATCTTAATATACTTGATTTAATTGAGAATTTGACACATAATAGGACACAAAGGAGGCGAAGGATTCATGTAGCCGACCCCACCTAATGGGATTAAGGCTTGTTGTTGTTGTTGTTGTTGCTGTTGTAGGCAATAAATTTCAAGAAAATTGTGGGAGGTAGAGGTCATCCCATTGAATGGACATACAAACTTTGAAATCATTTGCCCAAGTAATTAAAGCTTAATTAAGCTAATTAAGTTTATAATTAAACCCTAATTAAACTCTAATTACATTTTATAACCAAATGGAAATTATTGTAATTAATTCTTCTCTAAATTACCATTAAAATGTGTTTTTATTTGTATTTTTTTATTTTTCTATAATTTGTTATGATTTTCCAAAGTTTTAGCCATTAAAATGAATTAGTTAAGCCTAATTAAGCATAATCCCATTGGCACCACATGAAACACTGATGTGGCGCGCTTTCTGCATGGCACCACAGGATTGGTTATTTAAACTCATCCGAGTCAGCACTGACATGGTTCACGGATGCACTTTCGTCCCCACCATTCGATCTAAGATCGAATGGCAGAGATTAATCCTGCGGTTTATAAGGATTAAATTAGATTAAATCAAATTGCAAGATGATGGCCATCCATTTCAATCATGCAAAATGGACGGCAGATGATCTATCCTCTCCTACGCGATGAAAGACGGACATTGTCTGCCTTCCTCCACCTAATTCAAGCTCCTTGGAGCTTAGATTGGCTAGGGATTGATCGCACACCTTCAAGGAAGTTATCTATAAGGATCATATGATTAGATTCACATGACATTTACATTTCCTTTGAAAAGGCCTAAACAAAATTGAGAAATCTCAATTTGAATGAATAGCACCTTAGCGGAGATCAAGACTAGTGGTGAACCGACCAATATAGCTTTGCCTTGATGAGGCAAAGCTCTATCAGAAGTTCACATGATGCCTTCCCTCCGTTTGCTCTGTGGACCAAGCACCATTATAGAACTCTTTAGAGTTGGTCTACAAGGTACTTTCGGTGATCAAAGAGCTCAAAAAAAGATTTTTTTTACCTTGTTGGAGCTTGGTGATCATGTGGGCAAAGTTAATTTGGGATTGGTTGGGATTTGGTGGAGTTGGACGGAATAGAGCCTTGTCCTTTTTCGGGCGGGCTCAATTTCATCATTGCCGATGATGGGAAGGCTCTAGGGAGTTTGTCTCTGGCTGCTAAGGCTCACTGAGGGTTAAATGGCTCAGTTTGGATTAAAATGAGGGGGGTATACCCCCTCCTCCCTTGTATCAGACAGCTTTGATCTATTTGGCTTCTAAAGGTCGTCTGACCATCGTAGGTGGCCATGAGTGGCATGGAATCATTTGAGGTGGCTCAGTTTGGTTAGCCAAGCAGATAAGGAGTGACTTCCATGGGAGGAGGTGGTTGTCCTTAGGTTTCTAAATGCTCTAATGAGAGAAGAGAGGTGAAATCACCTTCCCATGGCTCATGGTAGACCCAATCACCTTAGGTCAGGTGAGCCAATTTCCTACTTGCATATGTGGAGGTCTAAAAGGGTGCCAAGTGGATAAGGAGTGGGTTTAACAATTCAAATGGGGGCATTTGTCCCATATGGTGGCCCTAACCCATTTGATTTTGGGTTAATTCAAGCTGAAATTGATTTGGGCTAACCCAAGGATGGGTCATGCAATGTTTCATAGGGTTTGGGCTTGGTTTGAGTGGGTTTGGCTCAATTTAACCCATATAGGTCAAATATATCTAAGTTGGGTCAAGTTAACCAATTGGTCAAATTAGGTCAAACCAAGGGTTGATTCAAGTTTAAATGAGTATTTGGAATGTTTTGGTGCAATTGGTTTGGTTCAATTTGGCTTGGATTTGGATGACCCATTTGAATTTAAATGGGTCAAGTTGATTAATTTGGCCAAATTGGCCAAATTAGCTTAGGTTAGGCATTAGTTCATGTTCAATTAGTCAATTGAAGATGATTGTAGGCTTTGGTTTGAATAAAGTTAGATTTGGTTTTGATTTAGGCTAAATTGACCCTTTAGGTCAATTTGGGTTAAATAGGTCAATTGAGATCAAGTGGTCAAATTGGGTTCAACCAAAGCTTTGGTCATGTTTAGTGATCAATTTGAAATGAACTTGAGCCATTGGTTGTAATTAATTTGGGTTAGATTTTGATTTGACCCAATTTTATTTTTTAGGTCAAATTGGGTCAAAATGCCAATTAGGCTAGGTTTAGCTCAATTGATGGTCAAGTCATGTTCAAGAGTTGATCTTAGGTTGATGTGAATCATTAGTTTCCATTGATTTGGCCTAGGGTGAAATTTGTCTAATTTTGCTTAGGTAGGTTAAGTGGGTTAACTTGGTCCAATGATTAAATTGATTTGGTTTGACCCAATTGATTGCAATTGATCAATCAAAGATGATCAACAATCATCATAGGAGGCTTTGAAGGGTTTGATTCAATCTAATTTGGGTTGGATTGAAAATTAGCTCAAATGGGTCCTTCAGGTCACTTTGGATCAAGTGAGCCTAAATAGGTCAATTGGCTTGATTTAAGTTTGATTTGAGTTTAGTTGAGTTTGAATATTGATTTGGAATTAGTTTATAGCTTTGATTGCAATTGATTTGGGCTTGAATGGATTTTAGCTCATTTGGGTATTTTGGGTGAAGTGAATTAACTTGGTTTGATTTGGATTGGGTTTGGTTTGGTTGGATGTGACTATGATTATAGATTTTGGTTTGGAATGGTGATTAAAAGATTGAATTGACTCATGAGAAAATTAATTAAGGTTGATTTGGATTGAAGAGATTTGGCTAAGTCCATAGGATTGAATCATAGGGCTTAGGAAAGGTTTGGGTTATAGATTTGGTTTGAAATTGGTTTGGAGGCTTGAATTTGATTGTTAATCTTGGTATGTTGATTGAAGGGTTAAATTAGTTCTAAGAAAATCAATTAAGTTTGGTTTAGATAGAAGAAATTTTGGCTAAGTACATAAGGTTAAATCATAGGGCTTAAGAGAGGTTTGATTGAATTGATTTTCATTTGGATTTGATTATAAATTTAATTGGATTTGGAAGGATTGAATTTGAGGTTTGGTTAGGCTAAGGAGGTATACATAAGTTGGGTTAAGGTTATAGGGTAGGTGGGTTATCCTAGTCCCTAAGGTATGATCTAAACCCTATAACTAATCCTCCTAAGTCTCTAGGCTTAGGTTAAGTGTTCACCTAGTCACTAGAAGTGTCTTATGACTAAGGAGCTCTTAGTGTCTAGAAAACTCTTAGATCTATGATGGAGGATTGGACCCTCACTCAAAAGTGAGGTCAATAATGGTTCCTAAAGAATTGGAGCACATGCTGAGCTTTGACCTCCCTGAGCAAAATCATTCCACCCACTTGGGAAAGTAGTCCGTAGCAACTAGAATGAATCAATTACCCTTGGACAAAGAAGGATCAATCAGACCCACTATGTTGGTGCCCTAATACTCTAATGGTTATGAGGCCAAGGTTGATGTAGAATGTTAGGCGGCTAGTGTAGGATCACTCCATGTACTTGGCATTGGTGAATCGCTTCGCTATGTCCATGCAATCCATGATCATCATCGACTAATAATACCCAAGTATTTTGATTTTGGCTTTCATCTTAAGACTGGATTGATGTGCTTCACATAATCCCAAGTGTACCTCAGTCACAATCTTGCGGGCTTTGTGTTTATATAAATAGCATAACCACATATGATCAAAGGACCATCGATAAGACACCATCCATGAGGGTGTAAGAGAGTGCCCTTTGCTTCACCTGATGTGCTTGAGACTTCTCTTGAGAAAGTTTGCCTTTGTTTATATAATTAGTGAAGTGTTGCCTCCAATCCAGTTCTTCATCCTTTTTAGCAATTGCAACCTCCCATTCAAGAAAGCATTTATCAATGAGTTTAACATTAATAAGAGACAAGACTTGTTTGTTTTGGACCTCTATTAATATGGACTCATCTTCTGGACACACTAACTCTTTAGCTAGCTTAGTTAAGGCATCAGCTGTGACATTTTCTTCTTAAGAAATCTTGTATATTGTGACCTTTGGATTTGAGCTAATAACTTCATGGTGTATTTATGGTAGTGATGGAGTTTGGGCTTCAAGACCTTGTAGGACCTAGCGATCTGGTTGACACTAACTATGAATCCCTGAAGATTTTGATGTTCTGAATGCCAAGTGAAATGGATAACTAAGACTAGAAATCAGAGCCTCATATTTGGCTTCATTATTGGTGCAAGGCTTAGTTAAATGATATGAGAATCTCATCATATCACGGTCTACATTAGGAAGACTATTCCTATCTCTATCTTTCCTAGGAGAGTAGATTGTGGTTCTTCTCCTCTTTGAGAGGAATCCACACCATAAAAATGCAACTCCCAGCGGTGAATGCTTGAATTCTCTAAGTTCATGATTTGTTCATTAAGGAGATCATCACTATGCTAGGAATCCACCAGAAGTGGATGTGCCACTAGGAAATCCGTGAGTGCTTGTCCTTTCACTACACATATGGGTATGAATGATGTCAAATTGTGATAAAATCATGGACTAGCATTTCAACCATCTAGATAGCATCGACCATGTCATGAGATATTACAGTGGATTGATTCTACAAATCAAGTTTACTTTATGAGATAGAATATAGTACCGTTACTTTTGGGCTGCTAAGATTAAAGTTAGGCAATGTTTCTCAATGTGTGGATAGTTTGCCTCAGCAGGTATCAGATGACGACTGAGATACTAGAGTGCATTCTCTTTCCCCTCAACATTTTCTTGGACAAATAAAGCATCAAGGGAGTCATCTAATGTAGTAGAGTATCAGAGGTTAGCCCGAGATAGGGATAGTTAGGACTAGTGGTGTCATGAGGTGTTGCTTGATACTCTCAAAGGCATACTGGCCCTTATCATCCAACTTAAACTTGGCGTCCTTCTTGACTAGTGTTGAAAATGGTTGACATCTACCTGATATGTTAGATATAAAGCATCTTAGATACGCCAACCTCCCTTAGAATAATCTGAGTTGAGTTAGACTTTTAGGGAGTGATATTTCCAATATTGCTTTAATCTTCTCCAAGTTGATTTCAATTTTGTGGTTTCGGACAATGAACCCAAGAAACGTCCCTAAAGATCCTCTGAATGCGCACTTCAAAGGGTTAACTTTGAGGTTGTATTATCTTAACCGCTTGAATACTACTCTCAAGTCAATGAGGTGGTCTTCTTTTTCTTTACTTTTAACCACGAGATCATCGACATAGCATTTGACTTGGTGATGAATGAGTTATGACGCCAGCATTATTAAGGCCAAAAGGCATGACCTTATAATAATATATTTCGATCAGGGTTCTAAAGTAGTGTTCCTTTAATCTTCAGGTGCCATCTTTATTTTGTTATATCCAGATGAACCATCCATGAAAGAGAAGATTGCATGAGATAAAGCAATGTCCACCATCAGTTCTGGTATTGGTAGTGGAAATTCATCTTTTGGACATGCCTTATTAAGATCCCTAAAATTGACGCATATGCAAATTTGATCATTCTTCATCTTAACTAGTACAATGCTAGCCAACTAGGTGGGGTATTTTTTATCTCAGATGAAACTAACATCAATCAATTTTTTAACTTCAGAAATGACATGTTGTTTAATGTCCAGTCACATGAGTCTAGAAGCTTGCTTGATGGGGTTAGCATCAAGCTGTATCGCTAGCTTATGAACCGCTATTTTAAGAGCAAATTTGGGCATTTCTTTATAACTCCATGCAAAGTAGTCCTTAAACTCAGTGAGTAGCCTGAATAAGTCATTGGTTTTAGATTCATTCAATAGAGAACTAATGTATGTCAAGCGCAGATTGTCTTCAGTCCCTAAGTTGATTTCCTTAAGCTCATCGATGGTTAACTTGATTTCTTCTTTGAATTTTGGGGGTGCATCTTTGACTTGGAGATCATCTAAATCATTTGAAGTTTCTAAGCACACCTCCTCATATGAGTTGATGTGGTTTGAGAAGAACCAATCAGATTCCAAATGATTGGTGATAACCAGGTAGTAATCATCATCGTCGACTGGGCCCACTATAACACAGCCTAGTCTTGATCTTGATTGAGAGCTCTTGCATTTGTTATCCCATAACCTTTAAAATACTTTGACCTATGCTTGGACCATGTATGTGGAATTAGACCTTTCTTTCCTAAGTTAAGAACACAAAGCGAGTACTAATCAAAAAGAAATTATTAATTCTTTAAAAGATTCATCCTCAAGTTCTACATCAACTTCTTGACTTGAGGATATTGCTCCCTGAAAGAACAATTGGGTCTTAGTGTTTTCACATGCTTTGGGCGATTTCTTAACTACCAAACCCTCAACTTTTTGTGAGGAAAGTGGGGTTAGAGCTGAAGCACCCATTTGATATCTGATAATTTCACATAAGAGAGACTAGGATACACTCATGCTCTGCTTGGGGACCTGGTCTTCATCACTGTCAGGCTCTAATGTCACCTCTAATGGGATATGCTATCAAGAAGAGCTAGTTGGTGTGCTAACTACATAGGACTCATCCTTTGAACTAGATTCTAAATCTATATAGATAATATGTATACTCTTAGATGCTGGAACGAATCTCTTGGTTGGTGGTAGGTATGGAGGTCTTCCACCTCTGGGACTCCCTCTGTGCTTTCCTCTTCCTCGTCCTAGTGGAGGTGGTTCATCCTCCCCACTTGTTCAAATGGAGTAACAACATATGGGTGGAATCTAATCTCAGGCTCTATATCCTCCCTAAGATCTTCTTCTGGTTCCCTTTTCATTTTTTCACTTTCTTTTTCTTTTTCTTTTCTTTCTTTTTCTTTCTTTCCTTTTTCTTTTTCTTTTTTATTTTGATGAAGTTCACAAGAGAAGATATTTATTTCTCATGGAGGTAATATGCCACATCTTCATAAATCCTAACCTCAGGATCTACGAATGGCTTAAGATCTCCTTTAACACAATACTCGATTCCACCCCTTAGGAACTTGATGCACTGATGTAAGGAGGTGGAATCATGTTGTTCTCTTGTATCCAAGGTCACCCAAGCAAAGCATTAAAAGATGTATAGGAATCTATTATGTGAAACTTGGCTTCCATTTTTTAATCTTCTATCTCCAATGGCAACATTATGGAGCCTAAGGCCCTCTCACCTTGTTCATTAAATCCTTTCAACATCATCTCCAACACTTGTAGTTCAAAGATGTTTATTCTCAAGTAGGCACGGGTTCGTAGACTTATAATGTTTATTGATGCACCTGGATCAATCAACACTATGGATAGTCTGAACCTACCAACATCTGCTATAATGTAGAGGGGACAGTTGTGCTCTATCATCCCTAAAAGTAAGTCTTCATCTGTGAATGTGACTCCTAGGACTTCCTTTGAGAAACATGGCTCCTCTCTAGTTAGATCGGTAGTATCCAACTGAGCTAAGCATATTTTGGGGTTAAGCAATGCTTTAACTAATGACTCCCTCGTCTCTTTGGATAAGACAAGGGCATCATATATGCTTAACTTACCAAGCACCTTGCTTAGATGTGTCAGGATATTGTAGTAAACTTTGGGCTAGTCCTCAACAAGCATATCCAAGGGTGGAGCATCTTGTGGAGGGGCTATCTACTCACTACAACTAATGACATGTTTACCCTTATCTTGGGGTGCTACCCTAGGAGGTAGAACTTTACCACTAGGGATGTTGATTTTAGTGACTTCTTATGATGAGGAGCTTGTAGAAAGTTCTACTTGCTCATTGGGTATAACTACAGCTTCTCCTAAAGGATCATCGGAGTCGAATGATTCCAAATTAATCTCATGTGGTGAACCCTAATGATTCATAAAAGGGAAATCTATTTCTAAATCAAAGTGGGATTGATCAAAATTATTTAGATTATTATTACTATGACTTGGAGAGCTATCAATTGAAATAAAATCACTAAGATCATCAAATATAGATAGGATGTATGCAGAATCAGTCTTCTTCATTAATTCCTTTAATTTTGGAGGTGGTACATGATAGAAATCAAGTAAAGTAAGTGGTATGAGTGGTTTTGTGCCCTCATTCATAGATATAATGCCCTTGTTAGTGGTGGTGGAGTTGGTAGATGTGGTAGCTACAAATGTGGAAGGAGGAATGCTAGACTTGCGGTGGTTGGGTTTGGTACTGTCCCGGGCAAGTAATGGCTGTTGCTATTACTGGGCTTCCACCCTTCCTAAGTTGTCCCTCATAATTGGTGTTGGAGGTCTGAGCTGAGTCAAGCACCTGTAAAGAAAGTTTCTTAATTTTAAAAATTATTTTCTTAGAGGTATGGGATAAAGAGATATCTTTCTTTTGCCTTGAGGGGATCGGATGTATCTCCAAAGATTAGTTTAATAGAACTAGAAGGTTATTCTACTAAGTATTCTTTGGGGATAATTATGGCTCTTGATTTGTAGCTATGCTCAAGACAATCCTTGAAGGTGAAGCAATCCTCTAAGACATAGCCTAGAATGCAAGCATGCAATGGTAGGGGCAGTAGTTAGGATCATCACACCTATCCACTTCCTTTGCCTTTCTAGGGTAGGATAGCTGGAAATCAGGCTTCTTAAGAAAGATCTTGAAGATCTTTTTGACTACCTTCCTCTTGAATGAGCATGGCTTATTGAGCTTGTTGGTAAGAGTAGCTGGAAAATAGCTTACCTAATGGTGAATACTGATAGCACTATTGTGTAGGCTGTGGTGGTTGTTGTGCCAACCGAGCTAATCGAAGAGGAGGCGAGAGTGGAGGCTGTTGAACTCTAGGCCTCTCAAATTGCTCTCACTAGCTGCTTCCCCTTATCTACTACCATTATTATCCCGGCTTCTTCTCAAATACCTTCTGAAGATTGGGCTTAGATGACTGGTCTGATAAGGGTAACTATTTGGCTTCCTCTTACAAGTTAGCCACCTTGCTGATTAATTTCTCAAATATCTTTATAGTAAAACTATTGAGCATGAAGGAGATCGGGCCATGGATATTCTTAAGAAGAATATCAATGGCATGTTGCTCTTGTAGCAGTGGTTCACATTTCATGCTTAGGATATGCCATCTAAGAATATAATCAATAAGGGACTCATTGGATTTTTTTTTCTTTTCTACAATGAGGTCCCCTACAGTTACCTCTTGCTGAGCTCCTACAAATTTCTTGATGAAGAGCTACTCTAATGCTACAAAGGACTTCATCGCATTATTGGGCAATTTGGCATACCAATCAAAAGCAACTCCAAAAAGGCTACTAACAAACTGCTAGAAAAGTAATACGTCACTACCGCCGGCATTGCAACAACTGGTCCTGAAGTGTTCTATATGCTACCTTGGGTTCCCACTGCCAACAAATACCTTCAAGGATGGTGGCACAAAACTCTTGGGGTATTGAACTACATCAAATTCCTCTAGGTAGGGTCTACCTTTTGGAATCGATGAGCTCTATTGGGCTTGTGCTAACACTTCCTTCACTTGCTATTCCACCATTTACTTGATATTCTTTTCATGCATGAAGGTACTATCGATTACCTTCATATGCAAACTATCGACATCTTCATCCACAAGAGTTGTGCTCTTGGGATGATCTATAATGTGCACTAGCTTAGGTCTGTCAGCCTCCATAGGAGTGGGTTGTGAAATAGAGGCTTAGTTCTACAATGCTAAGACCACTGCCATCAACTCTTTCACTCTTCTCTCCATCCTATCAATCTAATCATTTTTTAGTTTGATTTCATGGAGGAGGCATTGAGTTGAGTATGATGCCTCACCTTCCTCAATTACAACACTTTGGGCTCCCTGACTAAGCTGCTCTCTATGCAAGGATCCTTGAGTATCTACCATGTGGACTTCAGTAATGTCGTCTAACAGGTCATTTTCATTGGCATTAAATTCTACCATACCTTTCTCTTAGTTGGACTAATCATCCCCTATTATCTGCCTCATCGCGGCATGATAGTTTTCCAAAATCTCATCCAAAGATCAATCATTCACTCGGCCCGGTGCTACTAGGACATAGGCTGAATGGCGACTCACAATTGGGCAATGCTCTGATGAAGTAATGCACTGGATATTCTGGATAGGCAGAGTGCTAGCTCTAACTAGCTTAACAACCATGGGGACTAACTTGGTATCCCCTTCTTTCTTCTCCTCCAACTACGATGATGGAGTGACTATGATGCTCTTGGGCCACCACTCCTTCCTCTCCACTGTTGAGATGGAAGGTCGAGCAGGGGAGCTCAGCCTCACCTCAATGGGTGGACTAGATGAAATGTGGTCCTTGGGACATAGCCATATCACTAAGGGGAAGCTCTCTCTCCATATGCTAGCTTGTGGAACTTGGTAGGCACTTCAAATTTTAGAACATGAACGGGTGACGGTGGTCGGAGAGTGGAGCGATGTAATGTGGGGTGGCACCAGTTACCACTCCATTGAAGATCTCCTCCTATGATTAGAATCGGTAAGCACTATTATGTCAGAATGATCACCTCTATCAGCCTGTTGATAAGAATGATCACTTAAAGAAGAGGCCATCGTCTGCCTGGCAAATCTCCTTCTGTCTCTCTTGCCTGCTTGGGCTGCAACTTTAGCATTCGTGGCACTCTCCCTATGGATCTGATCCCTAACTCTCCTAGGGATCACTCTCCTAAAATCATGCAGGGTAGCATACTCAGAGTGTCCATGGGCTCTCCCAACTCTCCTGAGCACAGACCTCAGACTAGTATAGGGATTTCTCTTCTGACTAGCTGGTGTCTCATACTCTGTAGATCATGGGGATGATGCAACAAACTTCTAGATGTCCTCCTATCCCTCTGCATCTGAAAGGGTGTGAAACCTACTGGCACCAAGAAGGGTAGAGGTCTCACGGGGGGATCCTTCCTCAGCCATATGGGAGGCTTCTTCAACCTCCTTAGCCATGCGCTCGTAATGTCTCTTAATTTTTCTATTCTTATTACAACACTGGGTCTTAGTCAATGGTGTTGGACTGGAGCTAGAACTGACCTCAAATGTGGGAGAGACTATCTTAGAAGCTAACACTAATTTCTCCTTAAAGATTAAGGCAACTGCAGAGGTGGTACTAGTCCTGACTAAAACTATGATAGGTATAGATGGCACTCATGGTAGGGGAACCTCTAAGGTCTTTCTTTTCAAAGAAGGAAACTCAATATCTGAATGGAGGTCAAACTGCAGAAGTGGCTTCTTATTTTCCACCTCCTCTTTATTGATAGTGTTGAGGTCAGGTCCCTCACAGGTGACCTTGAAATGCTCAAATCCAAGGCTGAACTTGATGACGGGGGTGGAGGTGAGTATGGCCTGATCTAGGGCCAAATCCACACCAAAGACAAATGAAAAGATAAGCTTTCCAAAAGACATGGTGCTGACTGCTTGTTTCGAGGAAAAGAGATTGGGGCTTCTTCTTCATTGTTGGAAAAGAAAGGTGTATATTATACTTTGCTTTTGATTTATTATTGTTTGATTTTTTAGTTTGAATTAGAACTCTCATTTTACAAGTTTGATTATGTTAAATGGGGTTCATGTTTATGTTGGAGAGATTTGAAAGGAGATGAATTTTCTACTTTTCTTTTGAACTTCATTAGAATGTTGAAGAATGTTGGATGAACCTTACTTTACCAAGCTAGTGGTAAGAGGTTCTTAATTTTGTTTGATTTATTTATTGGTAATTTCTTTGATTAATTTTCTTTTACCTATTGGGGGTCCAATAAGGTTTTAAGATATACTTGGAGTGAGGTCCTAAAACCTAAAAAATGTTGGCCACCCTTACTTAAGGATGAAATAAGCAAGGTGTCAAACAAAAAGAATGATAGTTTTGGAATTGTATAGACTTTAAAGATGAGGAGAGGAACACTCCCCAGCAGAGTTGCCAAAAAATTCTATGGTGTTTTAATTTAGAGTCATTATGGACACCACGCAGATCTTAGGGGGTACTTATTGAAGTGAATGGGTACAACATTAAGGTATGATGTACCAACTCAAAAGATGGAAATATCACCCTACAATAGACCTAATCGCCTAATAAGGACTCCTAAGGTAGATAGGTCTTCATATATACCAGAGATCTTTTCCCTACTCTATATGGAAAAGTGAAGCAGGGTAAGATGGCCTAGATGAAGCTTCATTCCACTATTTCCATATATGGATGAAAGCCATATGTAGAAGAGTTTAGGTGGTCAAAATATGGCCATTGGCAGCAAGGACCTCAGCCAAGGGGTTGACTTGGTTCCTCCTTTCCTTGTAAGTGTGTTTGGATGCATTCCATGAGGGGAGGAATCCTTCTTCTCTCTTTTCTTGCCTTGGCTATGACTTCCCATCATGGAAGAAGGGTCAACATTTTTTGGCCAGCTTGATTACCACTCTTTGAGGCTAGCTCTAAGAGGTGGTCAAATGATTGTGATCATCTCCAATCAGGGTGGGGAAGGTCAGCTGAGATGTAGAGGAAGGATAATTGAAATTAGCTTCTTTGCATGAAGTTTCTCTCTCTCTCTCTCTCTCTCTCTCTCTCTCTCTCTCTCTCTCTCTTGCCATGGCTACACCTAATTCCTTGTGATTTCATCTTACATGGTATTTTTTGGCTTTTGACATCACCATAACATTCATTTGGGATTGGAGGTTATTGGCCAAATCAAACTAAGATGAGTCATGGGTAAAACCCAAGTTCATTTGAGTTGGATTTGGAAATTGAATTTAGATTGATTCCATTTGGATTTAAATTATTTTAAAGTGGTTTAAATATTTTTTTTCTTAATTGGATCAAGATTTAAGTTTTAATTAATGTTGAGTATCCATTAGATAATTTAGAGTTCAATTACCCCATGCCATGTCAGATTTGATATGATTTGAACTAGGTTTAGCTCTTTGGACCTAATTAGGTCAAGTTGAATTCCTTAGTTGAAATGATCTTTTTAAAATTTTATTTAAGTTCAATTATGTTTATTTGATGATTATAATGTTTTTAATTGATTGATTTTCATTAATTTTAAAGAAATTTTGATTTTATTTCAACTTGACCCATTTTAACTTAAATGAGTTAGGTTGAGTTCAATTGAGTAAAATGTTTAATTTGACCTAATTAAATTATGTTTAGACTCTAATCATGTTTAATCACATGTGTGAGATGATTTAGAGTGATTATTTTTATTTGATTCAGAATTGATTTCAATTTTAATCCAATTGACCCAAATTGGGCTTAATGGGTTGAGTTGGATTCAATTGGGGTCAAATTAGACCCAATGATTGGTTGGATTGTGTTTAATTATGATTTCCAAATGATTTTGGACAATCAACTTGAGTTGATTTTAATTTGATTTGGATTTAAATATTAATAAGGTTCATTTAGGCTCATTTAGACCAAGTGGTCTAATTAACCCATTTGGGGCCTTATTAGTTTTGGATTTATTTGATTCATGTTTAATTTATTTTATCATTTGGAGCTTTTCAAATGATTTAGTTTAGTCAAATTATGGTGGGTTGACCTTTGACCTGGAGGGGCCTACATAAGTCAACTCCATGTCAAAGGTTTGACCTTCTTTGACTTTCATTTTGATTTAGTTTTACATTCATTTTGATTTTTGCATTGACTCTAATTCATTTTATTTGATTTTATTTTAATTTTGATTTCATTTAAATTTCTTTAAGTTTAGGTGACTTTGAGTTTAAGTAAGATAATTGGTTAACCACTCCAATCATCTTACTTTAAACCCAAATGGATTCAGATTCCAAATGGAATGTTCCAAATGAGATGTATTTGATTCAATTCTTTATTTATGTTTGAGTTTTGAGTTTGGTCCACATAATCCCATTAGGTTAGATCAAACCCAAGAAGGATGCAATAAGTCACTAGGTGTAGTGTCCTAAGTACCTAATTAGGAGGCTCATAATCTAATATTTGGTGTCCTAATTATTAGTTTTAGAAATGATGTTAACCCCATCCAAAAATATGATCAACAATTATGATCAAAGGATTGGTGTAAATTTAGATAATCAAATGGGAGAGCTCAAACAAGAAAATTCTTTTCAAAGTCTAATTGAAATAAATAGAGAATGCCTAAATACAAGGAAGCTTAGTGAAGCACTCCATTTGATCCTATGTTGGGCTTTATATTTTTGAAGAGAAATTTATTTATGATTAAACATGGAAATTTTATTAGAAAGTTATGACTTATATTCCAACAACACAAAATTATGAAAATACCTAAGAGGTGAGGATTTACACTCATAGTAAAAGAAAAATAGGCTACCCTTGAACCTATGTCTAAAGTGTTATAGCACAGGCTAAGAGCTTGACTTAATTCTACTCAAGGAAAATTAGGATAAGTTGGTTCACTTTCACTAAAGAGAAAGAGATAGAATCTATCTTAACTTTTCTAAACTTACAACCACTTGGAGTGACTACCAACTAACACCTCCTATGAGTTAAAATCATGTGGTAAATCTTATGAATGCAAGATAGTTAAGTTATTATTTATTAGGAAAGAATCTACAATCCTAAACTCACTCCCTAAAAGCCTAGACCATGGTTAGTATGAAAGTATGTCCTAGCCTAATGCACTAAAATTATATATTTTATTCATTTTTTACACATTAATTTTACTCACGCTTGAGTGGACAGGTATGCCCATATGCATGATGAAATTAGGTTATACGCCAATCTACAAGAATGGTCTTCTCCACTCATGGGATTGTTGTCAGCAGTCATGCACTCCTCTTATTGTGCTATGAGTGAGATCTCTTATATTGAAGGAAGGAAAATAATATGCATGCATGATGTTATCCATATCCATCACATACCTACAACATCAACAACAACAAGCTTTTATCCCACTATGTGGGGTCCGCTACATGAATCCTTCTTCTCCATTATGTTCTATTATGTGTTAAATTCTCATTTAATTCAATTATACTAAGGTCATTTTTATACATCTTAACAAAGTCTTATTAGGTATACCTCTACCTTTTTTAACATAAAGCAAATCTAATGCATCTACTCTCCTAATCAGGTCATCGGATGACCGACACTTTATGTGGTCAAACAATCTAAGGTGACTCTATCTAATTTTATCCGCCATTTGAGCTACTCCAACTAATCCCCAAACATACTCACTTTGCATTTTATCTCTAACAGCAAAGCCACTCATCCACCTAAGCATCCTCATCTTTACAACACTTAACTTAGTCTTATGCTTCTCTTTTATTGGCTAACATTCTACACCATAAACATTACATGTTTTACCACCATCTTATAGAATTTTTCCATAAGTTTAAGTGGTACTTTTCTATCACACAATAGGCCAGATGCATTTCTCCACTTCAACCATCCAACTTGAATTCTACTAATAACATCTCCATCTATTTCACCATCATTTTGAACTATAGAGCCTCGATATCTAAATTGCTCACTCTTTTTAATGGCTTATTCACCATATTCAGTTTTAGATCTACTTAAAAGAAAACCTTTAGACTCTACAGTTAACCTCCACAATTCAAGTTTCTTTTGGACTCCCTCTCTAGTCTTATCAATAAGAAGAATGTCATTAATAAAAAGCATACACCAAGGTACATCTTCCTGTAAATCCCTAGTAAGAACATCCATAACTAAAGTAAAAATATAAGGGCTTAAAGCTGATCCTTGATGTAATCCAACTACAACAACAACAACTTAATCCCACGGTTGAATCATGAATCATTCATATTGTGTCTTCTTAATTCAAGTGTCAAATTCTTTTATACATCTTAATCATTTTTAGGTCTGTCTACCTCTACCTTTCTTAACATAAGGCAAATCTAATGCATACTCTCTAATTGGTCATCTGACGGTGATGACCATCCATCTAAGGCGACTCTCCCTAATCTTATCTACCACTACCAGCTAACTTTTTCCACATATTCTGCATTCTATCTCTAAGGGTAAAGCCACTCATCCACCACGAGCATCCTCATCTCACTTAACTTAGTCTTATGTTTCTCTTTTATTGGCCAACATTCACCATAAGTCATTCGGTCTTTCCACCATCTTATAAAATTTTCCTTAAGTTTAAGTGGAACTTTTCTATCACATAATAGGCCGGCATTCCTCCACTTCAACCATCCAACTTGAATTCTACTAATAATATCTCCATCTATTTCGCCATCATTTTGAACAATAGAGCCTAAATATCTGATCACTCTTATTAATGACTTGATCACCTAAAGTCACAACACTACCACTAAAACTTCTACAACTAAAATTACACTCCATATATTCAGTTTTAGATCTGCTTATACGAAAACCTTTAGACTCTAAAGTTAATTCAAGTTTCTGTTGGACTCCCTCTCTAGTCTTATCAACAAGAAGAATGTCATCAGCAAAAATCATACACCAAGGTACATCTTCTTGTAAATGCCTCGTAAGAACATCCATAACTAAAGTAAAAAGATACGGGCTTAATGTTGATCCTTGATGTAATCCAACTGAAATAGGAAAATATTTTGTCAATCCTCCTTGTGTTTGGACACAAGTGACTAGTATACATATCCTTAATGACTTGAATATAACCAATATTAACTTCTTTCGTTCTAGAACTCTCCAAAGAACATCTCTTGAGACTTTATCATAAGCTTTCTCTAAATCAATAAATATCATATGTAGATCCTTCTTATTTTCTCTATGCTTCTCCATCAAACCTCTTAACAAATGTATAGCATCCATAGTAGATCTACGGCATGAAACCAAAGCGATTGTGAAACTTACGTATCACATCGTGACCTATGCTCAATTACTCTCTCCCATAATTTTAATGTATGGCACATTAACTTAATTCCTCTATAATTTGCACACTCTTGTGCATCACCTTTATTTTTTAGGAACCAACAAACTCTTTCTCCACTCATCGACATCTTTTAGTCTTTAAAATAACATTAAAAAGATTTATAAGCCAAGAAATTCCTTGATCTCCTAAACATTTCACACTTCTATTGGAATATTATCCGCCCTCTTGCTTTTCCACATTTCATTTTCTTTAAAGCTTCACTAACTTGATTTACTAATAAGGCGATAAAATGAAATTCTCTATTTTGTTTAGGGTATTAAGGTTGCTAAAATCAATCGTACTTTCAGATCCTTCATTGAAAAGTTTATTAAAATACCTCATCCACCTATTTTCAATATCTTTTTCTAATAAAAGCACTTTATTATTTTCATCCTTAATACTCCTCACTTGAACTATGTCTTTACTTCTCCTATCTCTTTGGTTGGCTAACTTATACATACATCTTTCACCTTCTTTGGTATCTAATCTATTGTATAAATCACTAAAAGCTAAATTTTTTGCATCATATATTGCTTTCTTAGAATCTCTGAGGTCATTTTATATCTTTCCCAATTCTCCAGGTTTTTACATCTAAACCAAGTTTTATAACAATGCTTCTTATTTCTTATCTTTTCTTGCACACTCTGACTCCACCAACTATTCTTATTAAAAGAAGCTTTTCCTTTTGATTCGCCAAGCACATCTTTAGCAACTTGTTTAATAGCACTTGATATTTTTTCCCACATAACGTTAGCTTCCTTATGAACATCCCAAACTTTAATTTCTTGTAGCTTGCTCTTAAAAATATTTTTATTTGTGTTCTTTAAGTGTCCCCATCTAATCCTAGGACAATAATTAAGTTTATTTTTTCTCTTACAACCTTTCATCTTAAATCTAAAACTAATAGTCGATGTTGGGTACTTAAAATTCACTTGGAATGACCTTACAATCTTTACAATCTAGACGATCTATTTTTCTTATCAAAAAATAATCAATCATGTTTTACTAGATCCATTTTTATAAGTAATAATATGTTCATCTCTTTTCTTAAATAAAGTATTAGCAACTACAAAATCATAAGCTAAGGCAAAATCTAATATAGTCCTACCTTCTTCATTAGTCACTCCAAATCCATAACCACCATGAATACTTTTAAAATCTTCTACCACTCTACCAACATGTCCATTTAAATCTCCCCAATAAATACTTTTCTTCAAGAGGTATCTTTTGTATTAATCCCTCTAATTCATTCCAAAATTTTTCTTTTGAGCTTACCTCCAAACCTACTTGAGGAGCATAGACACTTATAACATTGATAATCTTAGTATCAACAATAATCTTTAAAGCTATAATTCTATCTCCACATCTATTAATACTTATAACATTATCCTTCAAACTTTTATCTATAATCACACCTACACCATTTCTAGTTCGACTTTTACCGAATACCAAAGTTTAAAACCTAAACTATCAATCTCCTTGGCCTTCTCACCAACCCATTTAGTTTCTTGAACACATAAAATATTTATCTTTCTATGAACCATAATATCTATTAATTCCATTAATTTACCTGTAAGAGTACCTATATTCCAAGATCCTAACCTAATTCTAGTTTCATGGACTAACTTCTTTGCCCGCATCCATCCATAATGTGGGAACCCTTGCTTATTTAACACTGCACCCGGGCGCCGATGTAGTAGCTCTAGCACATTTTTCACTGTATTCAAGTCATACAGCACGTCGCTTCTAGGGGACGCCCTAGCATTAACACAATGATTTAAAGGATTCATGTCATGATTATTTCGACAAATTTTACGGTTGACTACCTAACGCAACCCTCCACTTTTTGCATCCGGACTTGGGACCGGCAATGGTAGTGTTAAACAGCTATGATATGCATATCCTTAATGACTTGAATATAACCAATATTAACTCCTTTATTTTCTAGAACTCTCCAAAGAACATCTCTTGAAACATTATCATAAGCTTTCTCTGAACCAACAAATATCATATGTAGATCCTCCTTACTTTCTCAATACTTCTCCATCAAACCTCTTAACAAATGTATAGCATCTATAGTAGATCTACCTGGCATGAAACCAAACTGATTGAGAAACATTTGTATCACTTCATAACCTATGCTTAATTACTCTCTCCCATAATTTTAATGTATGACACATTAGCTTAATCCCTCTATAATTTGCACACTATTGTGCATCACCTTTATTCTTAAATATAAGAACCAACAAATTCTTTCTCCACTCATCTAACATCTTTTAGTTTTTAAAATAATATTAAAAAGATTTATAAGCCAAGAAATTCTTGGATCTCCTAAACATTTCTAGACTTTTATTGGAATATCATTAGGTCTTACTATTTTTCCACACTTTATTTTCTTTAAAACTTCTTTAACTTCAAATTTACTAATACGATAATAAAAACAAAATTCTCTATTTTTTTAGGGTACTAAGGTTGCTAAAATCAATCATATTGTCAGATCCTTTATTGAAAAGTTTATCAAAATATTTCATCCACCAATTTTTAATATCCTTTTCTAAGAAAAGCACTTTATGATTTTCATCCTTAATACAACTCACTTGAATTAGAGCTTTACTTCTCCTATCTTTTTGGTTGGCTAACTTATACATACATCTTTCACCTTCTTTGGTACCCAATCTACTATATAAACCACTAAAAGTGAATACATTTTTTGCATTATATATTGCTTTCTTAGAATCTCTTCTGGCCACTTTATATCTTTTCCAATTCTCTGAGTTTTTACTTCTAAACCAAATTTTATAACAATTATTCTTATTTCTAATCTTTTCTTGCACATTCTGACTCCACCACCAACTATTTTTATCAAAAGAAGCTTTTCCATTTGATTCTTCAAGCACATTTTTTGCAACTTGCTTAAGTTTACTTGCTACTTTTTCCCACATAACATTAGCTTCCTTATGAACATCCCAAATTCTAAGCTCTTATAACTTGCTCTTAAAAGTATTTTTATTAGTGTTCTTTAAGTGCCCCCATCTAATCTTAGGATAATAATTTGATTTATTTTTCATCTTCCAATCTATCATCTTAAAATCTAAAACTA
This sequence comes from Cymbidium sinense, assembly GCA_021442155.1. NCBI lineage: Eukaryota > Viridiplantae > Streptophyta > Magnoliopsida > Asparagales > Orchidaceae > Cymbidium > Cymbidium sinense. The sequence continues at coordinate 26,847,530 of CM038228.1, read as the reverse complement.
ACAATTAATGTTGGGTACTTAAACTTTCACTTGAAATAACCTTACAATCATTACAATCTAAATGATATATTTTTCATATAAAAAAATCAATCTGTATTTTACTAGATCCATTCTTATAAGTAAGAATATGCTCATCTCTTTTCTTAAATAAACTATTAGCAACTACAAAATCATAGGCTAAAGCAAAATCTAATATAGTCCTACCTTTTCTATTAGCCACTCCAAGCCCATAGCAATAATGAATCCTTTTAAAATTTTCTACCACTCTACCAACATGTCCATTTAAATCTTCTCTAATAAATATTTTTTTCTTCAAGAAGCATCTTTTTATTAATCCCTTTAATTCATTTCAAATATTTTCTATTCAACCTACATCCAAATCTACTTGAGGAGCATAAACACTTATAACATCGACAATCTTAGTTTCAATAATAATCTTTAAAGCTATAATTATATCTCTAATCCTATTAATATTTATAGCATTATCCTTCAAACCTTTATCTATAATCACACCTATGCTATTTCTAATTTGACTTCTATCAGAAAACCAAAGTTTAAAACCTAAACTATCAATATCCTTGGCCTTCTCCCTAACCCATTTAGTTTCTTGAATACAAAATATATATATCTTCCTATAAACCATAATATCTATTAATTCCATTAATTTATCTATAAGAGTACCTATATTCAAAGTTCCTAATTTAATTCTAGTTTCATGGACTAACTTCTTTGACAGCATTCATCCATAATGTGGGAATCCTTGCTTATTTAACACTACACCCGAGCACCGATGCAGCAGCTCTTGCACCCTTTTCATTGTATTCAGGCCATACAACACGTTGCTTCTAGGGGACACCCTAACATTAGCATATTATTTTAAAGTATTCGTGTCATGATTATTTTGACAACTTTTACACTAGCTGTCAATTTCTTATCACAAACCAATGACATCTAAATCAATTTTATTGATTATTTTCTATAGCTTTATAGTGAAATTATGAGTTGTATTAATTTTATGTTAAAGTTGTTTATTTTAATTAAATAGAAAATTTAAAGTCCTAAAGAGCCTAATGAAATCCAAGCTATATAACAATCATCACACTTTAAGAAGCTTAGAAAAAACATGTAATTTCTAATGTGCAATTAAAGTAACCGCCTAAATCAATCAATTAGATTAAAAGAACAATAAAAGTTTGGTGCAGCTGGGTTCTGCTATACTCCTTAGAAAAAAATATTTGGGTTGACGAGCTCAACTCTTATATAGCCCAAATTATAATTACATGAATAAAAATTTAAAGTAAGCCATTGGAGTCTTCATCTTGACTTGTTCACCATGTATTGGATTCTCTAGACATCACAGGGCTTCCTAAGTCTATGTCTTCTAGCCTGCACATTCTAAACCTCATGGTCTTAATCTTATTTTATTACAGAATTAAATTTGAAATTCTAAAAAAAAAAATTCTAGCTAAACCTATAAAATAAAGGTTAGCTATAACATACATATACACCAAGTAATTATATATCACACAACTAGACTTAGTACTTATGGGTGCTATGCCCACCTGTCCTAATGGGCTATGCTAAATGGAAAAGTAACACCTACAAACAAAAGCATTAATTTATTTTTTTATTATAATAGCAACCCCTTTAATTAAGAACAACCCACCACAAAAAATATTTTTAGTCTAATAAATAATGTCCAACCATCTAGACTAGTGCTCAAACAATCCCAACATCTAGTCTATAATATTACACCATAAAATGTAAAAATTCAATACATCGCAACAAAGCATAATCCTAACTTAAGTCTAGGATCGATAACCTATCAATCTAATGTGTGTGCAAAGGAAAGTATAGTAAGTCTAAGTTAGGCTTTAATGTTTAAGTTGTGAGTAGAAAATAGAGTATAATTTATTACATTAGATAATTTTAATCTAAGCGATTAATAATTTAATGTGGATTTTATATTAATTTAATTTTTATATTTAGTGTTTGAGTTGTGATTTTATGTTATAAAGAGCAAAGAACTCAATAGTCCATATTGTAGTGAGAATCGTTATGTCCATGCCCTATCTTAGAGGAATTAATCCCCTAAGATGAATATTTCGTTGACTTGATGTACACCTCTTAAAGGGCTAATTAGATATATAAAATAACTTTTGATATGTGAATTTTCCTTATACTTCATTCTTTAATTAACGAACATAATGGGTATACAAGCTTATGCCTTGAGTGAAAGTGATCATATTTATTTTATGATTTAAAATTTTATTTAGTGATTGGTAAATGGTATGCATACATAGAGTTCTAGTAATTTAATGATTTCTAAAGGAAAAGCACATGGCTTTATTAAACTCGGGGGATGAAGTTATAAAAATCTCTTCTAGGCTAACTTAGGGGCTGTTTGGTTTATCTATTTAGAATGTAAAGGAAATGATGTAAAGTGAATATGAATTGAATACTTTTACATTGTTTGGTTCTGTAAAGTAAATACATGTAAACTATATTTTCTCTTTGGTTGAGCATATGTAAAGTAAAGTAAATACTTGTATTGTAAATATTTGGTTGGATGAATGTAAAGTAAATATTTGTATTCTGAATACTTTATTATATGTAAATTAATTGAATTTATTCACTAATTAAAGTATTCAATTAAAAATTAAATATTATCAAATAAATATAGATAAATTATAAATAAAATTTTTTTTCTGACTAAAATAATAAATAAAATCAAATACAAATAAAATTTATTTGGTATTTAATTATTAGTAATTAATTTACAAATTTTCTAAAATATTAAAATAAAATCAAATACAAATAAAATTTATTTCTAATATTTAATTATTAGTAATTAATTTACAAATTTTCTAAGATATTAATTATTAGTGTTATAAATAAATAAAATTTGAATATTATCATTTTATATTAACATAATGACCCAAATTTAATATATATATATATATATATATATATATAATTTTATTACTATATTAAACATTAATTAATTAAAATTTTTATTAAATAAATTAATCGTCAAGATTTAATATTTATTTATTAAATAATTTTTCTTTAATAAATAGTTTACTCTTTAATTATTTTTTTTACTAAATAAACAAAAATTTAATAATTATTTTATTTTTTTATTTATCTGAATTATTTATCATCAATTTGAATAAATATAATTATATTTATTAAATCTTAATTAAGCTATAATAATATTTATTTTAATTAAAGTTAAAATTAATATTACGATTAAAAATTCAAAAAAAATAAATTAAAAAAAGAAAAAAATGTTTTAGGCTCATTCAAGCTCCCAAAAAGAAAAAAAAACCTTTTCGCTCCCATCATTAGCTCATTAAGCAATTGCGTTTTCGTATTTAGACTAAAAAAGTTGGAAAATATCTGAAATTTTACATAATTACTTTTACCAACCAAACACTAGAAAAGAAGAATTACGTATTTGGATTACATTACGGTAATTACTAACCAAACAACCCCTTAATAGTGGTGCACCCCCGGATGTCTACCCTATATATCTTATGCTTATGAATATGCATATATTATGAATTTGTGTTTTTGAATGGACATATGCCACAAATGAATTATGCACTAATCATAGGTACGTGGCTTTGTTAAACTAGATAGTGTCTAGCTTATATACATTAGAAGCATATGATTCTATATAATCATAGCACGAGTGATAATCTACATGAATGCATGGCATGAAAGATGATACATGTCATATTACTTTTTTATGTGATTTCAAAATTAAAGATTAAAATTACGAGCTTTAACATGATTAATACATAACTATATGCATGAGATGATATACACTAACTTAAGTCATTTAAGCAAAGGGGAAGTCACGTTCAATAGGTTTATCTCACATATTTATTAGACCCAAGAAGAGGCATACACATCCAAGATTCAACTCATGCTTAAGGCATGCATTACTAAATGAGTTTGATAAAGGATTAATTAATAGAGATTTAAGATGGATTAATTAAGCAAAAGGGTTTTAGGATTGAGTTTAATTTTTCTAATATTATTCTCTATTGGTTAATAAATATTAAATTAATTTTTTTTATTTTTTTATGAATTTTTTAATTTATTAAATATTAAATATTTTAGTTAGGCTAATTAACCTCTAAAATATAAATATCCACTAAAGATAAGACCAAATAATATAAAAATATTTCTAAATATGCAAGAGGATAGGAAAATAAGTAACAAAATTCCTAAGTCATTTGGGCTTATATGAAGTGATTAATTTCACTAATTAAGATTTTGATAATTAGATAATTACACTCAAAATGTCTCAAACCAATTAGGATTTTGATTTTATTCTCAAATAATCAATTAGATAAACCAATAGATGATTAATTCATACTTTTTTGGATCATGGATAATTAATTATGAATTTTCTTAGATCTAAGTCAAATAAATGAATTATTTAATTAATTAATTGGTCGAAAGTGCAATGATTAAAATTAATTATAATTAAAAGGTTGAAAATATTTTTCTAAAGGCCCTCTAATATTAATCATTATTGATTAAACATTAGAGAACAAATTTATTATTTTTATTATTTTTAAGATTAATTAATTAAGCTAATTAATGAGTTAGGCTTAAAAAATCATATCTTTTAGTTAATCAATAAAATTAATCTGAAATCATTATGGATGTGGGGAACATCATTAGGCATGTTCCCCAAAAAACTCAATTCAATTAGAGCTTTAATTAGGGTTTTATTTTATTAATATGGTGTTCATTCAAATCTTAATAACACCCAATCCAATGGATAAAAATTAGGACTTTTTTTTTTTCATAAATTAGTCTATTTCTAAACTTTCGAGAGAGTATTTGTTTATATTTTTTAGATTTTTCTATAATTAGTTGTAATTTTTTAATGTTCTGGATAATGAAGGTAATTATTTAATACTTAATTAAACCTTAATTTAATTATATCTATGATTTAATGTGATCTAGAGGGTCTAATTAATTTTTCTAAGATCTATAATATTTATTGAAGCGATTTGAATTATTTAAATGAATTTTAATAAATTTAATAATCTTTAATTATTTATTTATTTAAAATTAGCTAATTAACTTCAAAAATTAATAACTCTTAAACTAGAAGACTATTTAACTTTAAATTTTTATAATAGGTAAGCAATATCTTTCTAGAAATTTTCAACTTAATTGGTTTAGTATTCTAATTAAAGAAATATAATTTTCACCAAAACTCAAATTACTCATAAAATATACAGTCAAATTTGGGGATTTTGGATTCATTGGATTCCTCTTGAAAAGATAAATCTTTAGAAATCTTATTTTTATTTTTTTAAATTTAGTATTTTATTTGTTATGATTTTTGAAGTTTTGGGGTTAGGTCTAATGGAATAAATCAAAAATGAGATCTAATGGTGGTCGTCCATTTTAACCAAGTAAAATGGATAGTCCAAAGGTTGTCTTCCTCATGTGATATAGACCAAGGAGGGAGGAATGAGTGAAATCCACACCAAAGGTGCCATATTTCATAATTCTCTAATGATCTTCATCAAAAATTGCCTCATTTTGCATCGGGGAGTTGGAAAAAAAAGTGCATTGAGAATCTAAGGAAAAAAATCCTAAAATCACTTCACTTTTTCAAAAAATACAAAGTATTATGGCTTGCCTAAAGTTTATTTTAGAAATTATCTCACTCAAGCCAACGTCGAGTGGATTTCTTATGTTGAACTTAATCTTTGCCTTAAGTTAAAGCTCCCACATGATTCTCCTCCTTTGCCTCCTCTTGGATCATCCTCGTTGCTGACCATAACCATATTTTGCTGAAATCTGCTTGATTTAATATTTTATAGGTTAAAAAGGTGGGGATGGGTTGGTCTTATTTCTTGGAAGGTGGAGAAGATGTTGGAAGCTAAAAAAGAGAGCCCTTAAGCCTCTTTTCTCCTCTTCTCTCTATATGGCCAAAAATCACAATAAGAAAAGTGATATGGAAGTGTGGCCATTGATCGGGTGGTAGCTAGCATTCATTTTGGCAGCTAGCATTCATTATGGAGAGTGGTTAGGTGATTATAAATTTCTCCAATCCAAAAAAAAAGTGGAGTAATGGGAGGGGATATGAGGTGATTTAGAATTTTGGAACTTTACATATTCTTTTCTTTCTTTTTCATCCCCCACCTTTGACTTTTGATTCTCATTCACATGGCTGATAGTTTAGCTCATGTGTGTTGAGATTTGCTAGTGTTTAATTGATATAGTTTGGGTTTGGGATTTAGAATTTTGGAACTTTACATATTCTTTTCTTTCTTTTCATCCCCCACCTTTGACTTTTGATTCTCATTCACATGGCTGATAGTTTAGCTCATGTGTGTTGAGATTTGCTAGTGTTTAATTGATATAGTTTGGGTTTGGGTTAGCATAAATCAATTTTGACCCAATTTGGTCTAAACTAGTTAGGTTGGGTCGAATGGGTTGGTTTGGCCAATTTTAGTTTAAATTAAGCTTCAATACTATTTATTGAGTTATTTATAGAAATTAAGTTTGATTGATTATAATTGACTTAAATTTATTTTGGGTTTCACCTAAATTAGCTTAATTGAGTCACTTTGGGTTCACTTGGGTCCATTGGTTAGATTGACCAAATTGGACCCAAATGAGGGTTAGATTGAATATAATTAAGTTTTCCATGTGATTTGAAGTGATTAAATTAATTTAATTTCAGTTTATTATGATTTTATCTCGATATGGCTCATATATGTTAATTTGGGTCAATTCGGGTCAAGTTGACCAATTGACCCAATTAGCTAAATTGGGTGTAAATAAGAGTTGAGTCATGTTCAATCATCAACTTAGGAATGATTGTGGGCATTGATGTGATTTAATTTCAGTTGAATTAGGTTTTGGTTCAATTTAACTCTTTAGGTCAAATTAGGCTACGTTTGGTCAGTTGAGCCCATTTGATCAGATTAGATTGAAATTAATTATGGAAGATATTAAATCATGTAATTGAGGTGATTATTAGGCTTTAAATTGATTTAATTTGATTTGAAATGAGTTTAGGTTAAGTTTTAGGCAAAAAGAGTTAAAACTAGGTTCAATTTGGGTTTGAGTCAATTGATCAAATTGAGCTTGAACTGAGCTTCAATTGAGCTTGATTTATATTGAGGATGGTTTAAGTAGGTTAATTTTAAATAGTTTGGGTTAATTTTTGATTTAATCCTTTTAGGCCAAAATGGATCAACTTAGCCAATTGGCCAAATTGAGCCTCAATTGAATAACATTTAAGTATATTTAGAGATTCAATTTTCAAATGATCTATCGATGGAAATAAATTTAATTTTGATGTAATTTAGTTTATGGTGATTGAGTTGGGTCAAATGGGATAATTAGGCTAAGTGGGGTCTAGTAGCTCACAAGGCTAATTTATTTTATTTTGGTATTCAAAATAGGATATATTTGAGTTTGAGGTTGATTTGTAATGGACAAGTCTGGGCTATGAGGTTTGGTTTAAGATTAGGGTTATTAAGCCCCACTTAACCTAAGTCAGGGTTTGACCCTAGGGTTTAGCCCTATGAGTCTCCTAGGCTTAGGTTAGTGTTCTCCTAACCACTTGAAGTGTTTTAATTCTAAGAGAACCTTAGTACCTAGGTCAAATCCTAAGACTAAGAGGATGATTGTCAACCTCACCAAAAGTGAGGTAAATAAAAAGAACCCAAATAGGTGTTGTGTAACTGATAGAGTACATCACATGTATTAGCATTGAATAAACTATTCAAACATATCTGAGGGATAAAAACTGAAGGTGCTTGTACCATGCTCAAGGAATAAGTGAATTCAATGAAGGTCACTAGATAGTTCACTATAAAAATCAAGATTTCTAGAAAATATGTGAATTGCAAGCTCAGCAATTTTACATGAGCTTGGGCTTAGAGAAATGGGGGTAGAATTCCCTAGAGATAGATTATGCTGAGGGCATTAAGGAGGAGCTCCCAAAGCATTAATTTGATTAAATTGATATTGAAAAGGTTCCCATGAGGACAACCTTGAAATATGATCAAGAAAAGGTTCCTTGGGGATGGCTTGGAGTTTTATTATATATGAGACATTAAAGAGGAGCTACCTAAGAATGTACTAAGGGTGGATGAAGATGTGGACCTCTTTTTTGGATGAGGTTGACATCATCCATAATCTTAATAATTAGGACACCTAATCTTAGATTAAGAATTTCCTAATTAGGCACTTAGGATACTACACTTAGTGACCAGGTGTATAAATAAATCAAAATCAAATAACAAATTATATCAAATTATAAATCTAAAATCAAAAATTAAATTTGAAATTAGTACTAAATTTAAAAGCAAAACAACTTAATGCCCTAAGGTGAAGGCCTAGGTCATCCTATTAAACCCTTTTATAATCTGACCTAATCGAATAGAATTAAGTGAACCCAATTAAACCTCAAAATCTAAATCAAATACATTTAGATTGGAATCTAAATTCAATTAAACTTATATTGAGACAGTTAGGATGGTCAACCCAATTGACCCATTTAAGCTCAAAATCACCTAAGTCTAAGAAAAATCAAATAAAATCATTAAAAATTAAAATCAAAATAAATAATACAATAAATTCTCAAACATAAATGAACCTAAAAATAAATTTTGGTGAGGCTCAGACTGGTCAAATAGGTCATTTGATTTAAAATTGACCTATGCTAGCCCCACCTAAATCAAAGGTCAACCATTCAAAATTGGTCAAATTAAGTCATTCTAGAGATTAAAAATCATCAAATAAACATGTTTAAATATAAATATAAATAAATCTAAATTTAATAACATCTCAAATGGGTTAATTAGATCACTTGATCTAAATAGACCCAAATGGACCCTATTGAACATAAATTCAAATTAAATTAAAATTAAGTCAAATAAAACATTAAAAATCATTTGAAAATCATGAATAAAATAATTAAATAATTATTTAAATTTTATTTGATCAATTTGGACATTTAACCCTAATGAACCCACCTTAACTCATAAGCCCAAATTGGGTCAAAATGAATTCAGTTTAACCCATTAAACCTAATTTGGGTTAAATAAGTCAAAATTAAATATAATTTTAAAAAATGATAATAATTTCTCTAATCATTTCAAACATTTAATTAAAAAATATTTGAAGTCTAAACATACCTTAATAGAATCAAAATGCTCATTTGACTCAATTAAACTCAACTTAACCCATTTAAGTCAAAATAGGCCAAGTTGGGATAAAATAAAAATTAATCCCAAATATAATGAAATTAATCAATTTAAAATATTATAAATGATCAAACAAACGCAATTGAACCTAAATCTAAACCCCAAAGTGACCAATTAAGCTAGGAGACCCAATTTGACTCATCATTGATCAAATGGGTCAAACTAGCCTAAAACAATATCAAATCTTACACGGCATGAATCAATTACCTTCCAAATTATATATTGGACAATCAACATTAATTGAAACCCAAATGAAATATCAATTAATAAAAATAATACAATCAAACCACTCAAATCCTTTTGAGTCCAAATGGAATCAAACTAAATGGAATCACCAAATTCAACCAAATGAACTCAACTTAACTCAAAGGTCACCTCTAATTTGGTTAGGACTAATCATGCTTCAATCAAATGACGTTAAAATAGCCTAAAGTCATATGGAGTAAGGCTAGGGATGAGGTGGATCTATGAAATGAAGAATTCAAAACACATGCACTTATGCCTAAATCCAAGGAAAATGAACATGGATTTCTCTTAGACTCATCTTAGGATAGATCTAAGAAGCTACCAAACCATTATAAGAGTCCATGAAACTACTAATTAGTCTAAGGAGAAAGGTGGAGATGCTATAGAGGAGGAGAATCCATGGGATGCCCAAAACTGAGCCACCTCAATTCCACTTCATCCAAAACCTTATACATGATTGCTGCCTCACTCCCTAAAGAATTCAAACTTTTGCTTTGACCTTCCCACCACCTTCTTTACCATCATTATACCACAATTTTAATGGTTGGCTATACTTTGCCATTTCCAAAAATGGTTAACCTCATGGCCAACTATAAGAATGCTTGGATAGGTCGAATTGTGGGTTTTGGCTCATTGCATTAGCTTCCCTAAGAGAAATTGAGCAAGAACAAATCTTCTCCTTTCTCCCAAACCTTTTTGATTATCCTCCACAGTAATCTTTGGTGAGTGACACTGGGTGTTGGTCCCCACACCTATCTAGAGGGAGGCAAGCATAGAAACTTCCCTAAAGCTTCATCTAAGGCCTTTGAAGGATTTCAAAATGAGAAATAGTGCTTAGGATCAATGTTGATGAGGTACCTTCAAATCTGACCTCCACTTTAAATTTGTTTAGTTATTTGTGAAATGAACTTAGTCTTGGGTAAGATCAAGCTATATAGATCCCTTCTAGATCACTCGATCATTTTGAAATTGCAATTCTTGCTTTCACCATGTAGATCATCAATGATTAGCACCACAAAATTGATGGCGCTTGGTCACTACCATGGATACAGGAGACAAAATCCCAGTGTCTATTTGGAATGGATGACAATGATCTAGCCAAATAGATTGATTTAACTCCCTTAAGGAACCATATATTGATTTTGGGTCATCCTATCTTTGATCAAATAGTCTTAACAAAATCATGTCCCTGCCTTCATTTTAACGAGGGATCCACAAGGATCTCATGTGGCCCAATCATGCGGCGCCATACGTAAAGCAGTGTCGCATGAACGTTGCGTGGTATTGACTAGTTTAAGTAGGAAAATCTGATTTTTTTTTGGAATAAACAAATGCAAAAATTTGCTAAAAACTTCAAAATCTTATAAAAAAATACTTAACCAAAAAATAATAATTAAGGCCAGGGCTCTATGGATTTATCTTAGTGAGAGGAATTCATTAAACCAAAAATCCTCAAATTTTATTAGGTGATTTTGGTTTAATTTAAGTTTAATTAAAATTAAATAAATCATAATTAAGCCTAAAATATTAATTCAATCAACTTAAAACTTTGGGGAATTGAACTTGTTGTTAAAACACACTTTAAATAAAATTCCCAAGATTTATTAGTGATTGAATTGAAATATATAAAATTTTCAATCTCAAAACCTTGATTTAATGAAATAAATTAAAAAAAATTTTAAAATTAATAGAAATCATGGAGTCAACTTAAAACATCATAATAAACATCAGTAACATGAAAAATATTAAAGCTCATTAAAACCCATTAATTCTCAAAATTACATAATTGGTAATTAAATGAATAAATTAATTTATTTAAATAGCTTGATCTTTGAAAAATCATAATAAATCAATCAAAAATCCATAAATTCCAACTAAACTCTCTCTTAATTTATCATTCAGAAAGGAATCAAGGAAAATTAAAATCCTAACTAATTCTCAATAGTTTAGGCTTAATTTGAGTTTTAATGAAATTACTAAAACCTTAATTAACTCAAATTATATCTTTGATCAAAATACAATTTTAGAGAAATGATACTAATAAAGAACCCCACTTGCCATAAAAATTTCAAAGTAAAATAACTTATGGATAAGAAGTTATTAAATTTTCAAATTCTAGTTTAATTTAAAAATAATAATAAATCAAAACATTTTTAAAAAATATAAATTTTGATGAAAACAATTCAAAACATTTTCATTAACATCAAAGAACCTAAGAAAAAATTCTTAGTTCTCTGAAGTCAGGAAATCCTAAAAATCATACATTTAAGATTTAAGGGATAACTAAAAATATATGAAATTAATTAAACCTTAGGTTATGAAATTGATAAATCCATGATAATCAAATAATCATGTGAAATTATAATTAGTCAATCTCTGAAATCCATGCTCTAATAAGAAATTCATTAACTTTGAAATTATATTGATGCCACTTAACATTACGAGAATGATGATAATTACAACTAAACATAAATAATGAATCAAATCATCTAATTTTAATAACCTAAAAGCTTAGGATGTCCTAATTATATTTGGGACCTTAAGTAGTTCATTTCTCTAGGTTAATAACTAAGTTTTAAGAAACAAAATTTCATCATATAAGGTTTAATTAAATAATAGATCCCTTAATCATAAAATAACCTTAAATCAACTTAAAAAATAAACTAAATCAATAAAGACCTTAAGTTATTAAATTAAAATAATATAAATTATTTGAAAAATGAAATCAACATCTTTAAATCAAGCTTAAATTACAAATCAATTTTTAATCTTAATTTAAATTAACTAAATTAATAGATTTAAAGCACTCAAGATTAACAAACACTAACATTAACTAAATATAAATTTTGTATTGTAAATAAGTTCAAAAAAAAATCAAATTAATTAATCTAAAATATTTGAAATTGAACAATCATATTATCTTAAATCTCAATTAAATCAACGAAGTATAAAATTTAATATAAACCTAAATCATGAAATTGTATTCAATAACTATTAATCTTAAATTATAATGAAATAAATTAATCAACATAAAATTTAAAAAAACTAAATTTACTGAAACTAAGTTAGAAGATCAAATCAAATTAAGCAATCATCAAACTAAAATCAACCAAATAATTAAAATCAAATGATTAAACTCTTAATTAAAATTTAAGTAAGAAATCATTGTAAATTCTAATAAAATTGTAACTTAGTTAAATCAAGAAACATTAATCAATTCAAATAAAAATTAAATGAGAAAGATAAAATCTCTAAATCCAAATAACAACTAAAATTGTTTAATCACTTAAACCATATTTCATAAAAACTTCTTAGGACCTAAAAGAATTAAACACTAAATTAAATTAAACTAAGCCAAAACTCAATAAATCTAAAATCAATAATCAAGATAGATGAAATTAGAAAAACTACATAAATTAATCTTTAAATGTTAATAAAATCAAATGAACATCAATCAAATTAAATTCAATTCAACTAAACTATTCAAATAAACTTAAGAGGGTTAATTAAGATGCTTAGATTCTTAGTTTGACTCATAGAATGGATCTCCATCTTAGGATAAAAATTCCATTCTACTAGGATCGGGATGTTGAATAGAATGGGTTTTGTCCAAAGTATAATTTATTTTATTAGTCATTTTTTAAAACCTAAATTCAACTTTAATATAAAAATAAATCTCAAATTAAAATAAAACCAAAAGTTAATTATATCATTTAAATTGAAATTACTTGATGGTAAATTAAACAAACTTTGAACTTTAATTAAACTTGAACCCAAAAAAGGCCTACTGTAGTCATACCACACATCCCCTTCCTTTCACACACTAAATTATTAGGTCATCGACTCTGGACTAAGATTTGGACGATGATTTATGATGCTTTATGTTGTGAAATGATAATTTTCTTATTCTGTGGTCTAATTCTTTAAAGTTGATGGCTAGGAATTATTTGCTTGCTAGTCTGGATGTTAGAGCGCTCTTTTCAGACTAACACTATTTTTTGTAATGGGGTTGTGCATAAAGGGGCTGTTGTAATAAATATAAAATAAATATTTTTTTCTTATAAGTGATACTTAAGTCCTTAAGCACAGCCTGATAAGACAGGTGAGCTTGGTGACCATTTGTGCTAAGCTCATATGTTTGAAATATAAATTGATGATGTGTTGTATGTATTTTCTGACATTTATTTTGTAGGGTTTTAGGAATTTATTTTTAAAATTTTAAAATGTAATTTGAGTTTAGAATTAAATTAATATCTATGGGGTCTAGAAATATTTGGAGCTAATTTTACTAATTGGTGGTCCCATATAGAGCTCAATGAGGTCCCTAAAGAAGGTGACAATCCTAGAGGAAGACCCTTATAGAACGAAACTTTAGTTCTAGGCTAATCTGTATAAGGGTAGAGCTTGGCTATCCATTTCCCTTTTTTTATGTGGTGTACATTGGTACCTAGCCAATTGACTTATTTTATTTTATTTTATTTAGCTTGCCTTATTTTGGGGTGCATAATTAAACTACATGAATTTTATAATTTTTTTTTCCTATGATTTTTGTGTTCTCTGATAAAGCATCGAAATGTTAGACTCTTAGAAAAACTAAAATTTTCTACCCCATTAAATTTAAATATAAAAGGAAAATGCATAACCTCATCATAAATAAAGCCATAGAAATAAATAATTAAAAGCAACTAGAAATAATTAAATTTTGTGAATCATAAGAGCATATTATTTATACTTCTTTTATTGGGCACTTCACCCATTGCACATAAGGGCAATCTGGCCTGTAAGGATAATCACTCTTCTTCAAAAAGTGTGCCTTCTCATATTGATTTGGCCCAGGATCATTTTTCTAACTGTATCTCATTGTAGCCATAAAATTTCATACCCAAAGCCTTAAATAAAATTGTGAGTCAAAATACATAAAAAGATAAAAAATTATTGCATTAGTTAGGTGCATAGCATACTAGTCATGATCTTTGGATTAGGGTGTGAGTTTAGGTTCTTAGTTTCTTCTCCTAAATATAATAGCCCAACCATCTAGCATTAATAAGACTAGACTCATGGAATTAAAATAACTTACTTTGTGTTAGCAGGCAACTCTTCCAAGTGGGTTATAAGTCCAAAAGAGTCAATGATTAGTTTTTCTCAAAGAAGAAAGAGAACTAATAATTCCCAAGATTAAACTAGGTCAAGCCTCTAACTTATGTCCAAAGCATTTGTAGACTTAGGTTCTGAAGCATCCTATCATAATAAGTTTTCAACTCTTAGGCATTTCTACTATCTTGTGCTGTCAAAATCTAAGTCCTAGATTTCTAATAAATACCAAACTCAAAATGTCAATAATTTCAATTTAATAAAGCTCAACAACAAGATAGTTGAAATGCTTATTGGGCATCCCAGTATCTAAAATATTTCTTTCTTATTCCTGATTGGCCTCTAGAAAGAACTCTTTTTTCTTAAAGTGTTTTCGATTGAATTTCTGAATTAACAATCCTTTTAAGGCAAGCTTTGAAATCCATAGAGATAAATGACTATTTCTTTAATCGAGAGTATTCTCTGTAGAAATTTCCTTCCTCCTAAGATGTAATTAACTATAGGGGCTTGCCCTTAAAGGAACTATGAACCTTATAATAAATAAATCTTGATCAACTTTTTCATGTAGTTCAAAGGAAAGATCTTTGATATATCAAAGACTCATTAACTTGGGAGTCTTTATTGAATAATTAAATCCAATATGGGGTAATATGTTTATCTTTCGAGATAATATATTTATACTGTAATGACTTATTTGATTATTTAATAAGAATCTCTAAGATCTATGTGAAGTCATAAATTTTCTCCATATATTTTTTATGGCTGCTCGGCTAGAAAAGAGTTCCTCTCTCCATCTTTAGAAATGGACTTTTATCTCTATACATTAGTAATGTACTTATGGTATTCACGGGTTAGGATTGCCTTTCATTTAGTTTGCTACCTCTCCATTTCATTCTTGATAGAGCATACTTAACATCTATAAAATGAATTATAGACCCTCCCTATTCACTAAAATCAAATAAATGGGTCCTATAATTCACACATTTTAAAATATTAAAAAAATATTTCTTTTAAATTTTTTGACTATAGTAAACACGATTAAACTCTCCTAATGGGTCAAAATATTTTGACTTTATTAAGGAACTTGTAACCCAAGAAAATTAAACCTTATCTTACTTCACTTATATAAAGTAGAGGAAATTTTTTGGTACACATCAACCCATCAGCATTAAGAGTCCTTACTAATTGACTAAATCCATCACTATGTGGTATTTCTACCTTTCGAGATGGTATATCAATACTTGATGTCATGTTTAATTAATCAAATAAGAACCTCTAAGATCTGTATGATGTTCTCCCATTTTAATCACCACAAAAATACAAAAATTAAAAAATTAAGAATAAATAAATCTAATGAAATTATCAAAAATAAAATTAAATTAAGTACAAATTATGATTTCACAAAATTTATTTTCATCAAAATTTAATTTTCAAATGTTAATTTTGCAATTAAATTAATTATGAGTCAACTAATGTGCTTATGATTTAATAAAATTAAAATATAAAAATTAATTTAATAAAATAATCAACTTTATGATTAACGAGACTATAAAATAATGATTAATATTTAATTTAATTTAAAAGTGAGCACATTTGTGAACTTTATTGTAAATATATAAAATAAGACACTAATCCTAGCCAGACTTATAAGAAATAACACTGAGTTTCCCTTGCTTATTTAGTCTTATTAAGTCTTGTGATTTCTCTAAAAATCTCTAAATAAATAATTAGTAATTTCACATATATGTTTATTATCATTAAAATCAAAATTTTGTGCCCATGGGAACATGAAGCTAATAATCTCTTTATTTTGATGATGGCAAACTTATGTTGGTATGAGTAGATGAAGGAGCAGAGTAGCCTTACAACATACTTTTCAAATCAAATTAATCAAAATAATTTATATGCTCCCCCTAAATGTATTCATGCAAGAAAAATAGCTAACATACTTACTTCTTCCCTTTTGGCAGTATTGAAAATATAATAATAGTGAAACATGAAATAATGTAATCATTTGAATCTAACATACCAAGCATGTGCCTCAAAGTTCAAAAAATTTCAATTAAAGATTTTGTAAAAATGTCAAATATTGTAAATTAGTGCTAATGAATTATATAACATTAGTTTTGAGAACATAATCCTTAACAAAATGGTGCCTAATTTTTATATGCTTAGTCTGTGAGTGTTGGATAAGATTTTGATTATACCAATGGCACTAGTGTTGTCACACTTAATTGAGATGTAATTTAACTTAATTTCAAAGTTTTTTAATCATTACTTTAACTAAAAGGCCTGAGAACCTACAACTAAGTGCTCGGCCTTAATAATAAATAAAGTAACATAATTCTATTTTCTAGAAGACAAAGATATAAGTGATGATCTTAAAAATTGATATGTGCTTGATGTGCTTTTCCTATTTATTATGCAACTCATAAAGTCAACATTTTAGTCTTTGAGTGTTGGATAGGATTTTTGGTTAAATTAATGGCACTAGTGTTGTCACACTTAAGTAGGATATTATTTAACTTAATTTCAAAGTCTAAAAATTATTATTTCAACTTAAATACCTAAGCAATAAACTACTTACAACTATGCGCTCAGCCTTAATAGAAAATAAAGCCAAATAATTCTATTTTGTAGAGGATCAAGACATAAGTGATGATCCTAAAAATTGACTTGATTTGTTTTTCTTATTTATTTTTTAACTTACAAAGTCGGCATTAGAATGAGCAATCAAATTACATAATATGTAATTTTTAAGATACTAGATGCCTAACCTAGGTGTGCCTATCAAATAACAAAAAATATGCTTCACTATTAATAAATGAGATTTCTTTAGGTTGGCCTAGAAATAAATATGCTTCACTGCTAGCAAACAACAAAATTAATATCAAGCATACTAGAAATAAGGTATAATAGTAAATCTAACATAATTATATAAAACTTCTAATCAATTAAATTTCATGATTTATATAAATCCAATTTAGTAGATGGGGCTAATGTAGTTTTACTATATTTAAATCTCTTCGAGGTAATATTTCAATCAATTCATTTGTGTACTTGGTTTAACAAACACATGTATTATTTTTTTGTTGCTTCACTTGAAGACCAAATAAAAAGTTGAGCTTTCCTATTATATTTATTTTAAACTCTAAAGACAACAAAGATGATAGCTCATGGCACAAAGATTCATTATTACTTTCAAATAATATATCATTTACATACACTTATACCATAATCAAATCATCACCTATATTTTTAAGGTATCCACTCTACCCTCTCTAAATCCATGGTCTATCAAAAAATTTATCAATCTACCATACCAAGTATGAGGAGCCTACTTCAAATCATATAAAACTTTCTTTAATTTAAAAGCATAATCAAGATAATCAAGAATCTCAAATCAAGAGGGCCAGCCAGGACTTTGCCTTCTAGCTACTGCTCACTCATCCTAAGCCCTGTAGCACTAATCCGAATTTCTATTGCAATATATATATATATGGAAAAAAATGATATCTAACTACACCTATAAAATAGATGTTAGCTAAACATCCACACAAACTATGCATTTATATTCCATGACTTTGACTTAGCACCCATTACAGCAAGCCCACCTGTCCTAATGTGGATTATGTAAAGGGGGATAAGCATCCTACAAGCCAAAGCATTTATATTTATTTTTATTTCAGCAACCCCTTTAGCATAATCCCTTACAAAAAATATCATTAGGCTAATGACAACATAACATCAAGTCTATGAATAAGTAATCCTAACATCTAGTCTAAAATATTATATCACAAAATAAAAACACAACATCACAACATCACAACATACACCATCCTAACTTAGAGCTATAAGTGGTTACTTAGCATTCTAATGTGTGTGCTTAAGCTTGGTATGGTATGTCTTACTAAGCCTTAGGATTATGATCATCTAAGTTTAGAAATTGTTTAAGTTAAACATTGGAGGGTAGTTTCATTTCAAGTTATTAAAAGGATTAGCGAATTTCAATTTATATTTTCTTTTATTTCATTTGATATTTACTTAGCATCTAATTATTATAAAGAGAAGAAAGAGGTTTGACCCTCTTTCATCCCTACCCTAAGTTATTTTCTAAAGGCATGTTATTATTATTTGGTTTCTTTTAATGAATGATTTATTAAATATTTTATTGATCCTAGAATTAGGTTGATCTTAAAGAATCCTATTCAAACATGAGAAGCATTTTAAGATTAATGAATTTGAATTACTATCACATGGATAATTTTATATGATTCCTTTTCATCATCAATAACATGCATATGATTTTGAACTTAACATATCTATACATATAATGTATTTTTGGCATATTAAATGATTGTGAATACATATAATTTTGGTAGAAAAGAGGGATTTCATTTCCTAGCTAAGTATACATACACATGTATTAATGATTTAAGCAAGTACTTGTCGTTGTTTAAACCAGGTAAGTGAGATGTTTTAAGACCTCTTTGGGGCAACTAAAGTCTCGTATTCCAAGGATGTCCAGACTATATACTTTCTATCTTAAATATATACGAATGTATACACAACCATGAGAATGAAAATCAAGCAAAATATTGAATGTTAACAAATTTATTTATTCATGTAAAGTAAAGCTTTATCCACAATCTAATGTATGTAAACATGTGAATAAAATTAAGTATGTGACATTGTTTAAACTAAGGAAGTGAGGTAATCTAAAACCTCCTTGGGACTACATAAAGCCTCGTATTCCTGGGATGTCTAGATTATATACTTACTAACATTCAAATACATGTAAACATATACATGAATAATGAAAAATAAAATAATGCTTTAATATGTTTAAGTTATAAACAAATGTAAATCATATAGAATATTCATAGCTAACATCAATTTAACTTTTCATCATTAATTCATAATTTTGAAAATAATTTTGAAATTTATTAGTGATAATAGCCACACATATAATAGAATTAATCCAACACATGCAACTTACACATAATTAAATTCAATTGATTCTTTTATTTGAAAAACATGAATGCATGATATCAAATGACATATAAATTTATAATGATTGAAAGGGAATAATTGAACATTGCCACATAACAAATTCAATCTCATTAATTTCTAAGGATAATCAAGTTGAATAAAATTATTTAAGGTTAACCAAAGTTGTTATGAGATTGGATTTTGGATTTGAATTATTATATTTAAAAAGGATAAATGATATTTGTTATTTTAACTCCATCCTGCATTAGTGACTTAATGTGTTTAAGGAAAAGTAATTAAGTGAATTTTATGGATTAATTAAGTTCAAGCCATTAAGCAATCCATTTAATTTCCCTTTTCTATGCTTCCTTAATTTAATTAACTACTTAATCATGAGCTTCCAGTGATATGCAAATGATAAATTAAAATTTGCAGTGCTCCTAAAGGAACCTAATGCAATTAGGTTCATGCTTAAGAGTTAATTAGATTAAGGAAAGGATAATTAAGTACTTATATAGTTTTCCCATACTTATGGGTTGACCATTTGTTCCTTAAGAGTCTTTATGCTATTAAACACATAAAGAGAGACCCATGAATTTAATTTGAGTTATCCAATCTAATTCTCATTTTAATTTAATTTAATTTTATCATTAAATTACTAATTAACCCTTAATTAATTCATGTATTAATTAATCCTCCCATGAAATGGATTTTGGAAAATAATTAAGAAAGAGGTAATATTCATTCTCCCTTATCATTTCATTATTAACAATGATTAATCATCATTAATTGCTTAATTTTTATTATTTTGCATTTTTAATAATTATTAAATTACTTAAAGAGGGTAATTAAAATTTGAATTTTAAATTCTCTACATTATATGGCCAATAAATCCCAAGATAATTATGGGAGGTAGAGGAGATCACATTGAAGTAACTCATAAAATTTGGGGTCAATTGCCCAAGTAATCAAGCCTTAATTAGGGTAATTAGACTAAAATTCAAACCCTAATTAAGCTATGTTTTCTATTTAAACAATAGGGTTGTCATTTTTATTAAATTCTCCTCTATGTATCCTTTCCAAAATGGGTTTACTCATGTTTTTTGGATTTTTCTAAAATTAGTTATGAATTTTTGAAGTTTTGGCTAATTACTCATATTTTAAACACCTAATTAACCTCCTAACATGTTGGCAGCATGCGGAAGTTGACGCGGTAGAAATTTCCATGTGGCAACATGGGTAAATCATCCCTTGTGGCAGCTAAGTCAACGGTGGAGGACACAGTTTTGTCCCTACCATCTGATCTCAGATCAGACGGCAGAGATTAATCATGTGGTTCTTATTAGATTAAATCAAAAAATCTAACAAATTAAATCACAGCCGTCCGTTCTAATCATGTGAAATGGACAACGGATGAACCTTCATCCCCCGAACACTGGAAGATGAACATCGTTCACCTTTCATCGCTTGATCTGAGCTTGCCAGAGCTCATGGGACATCAAGATTGACTCTAAAAACATGGGGGGAAGATATCTAAGGAGATCCTATGATGGAAATTGCATGAAATCTCAAAATCCTTCACAAATGATGAACACCTAAAGAATTTTCTATGGTTTGCTAGAATTTATCTCGTCAGAGCTCAAGACTAGTGGTCCTTTCACTGAGGTAGCTTAGTCTTAAAGAGACGAAGCCTTGTTGAGAAGCTCTTGAGTGGCCTCTCCTTTGACAGCTCTGTGGACCAAACTCCAATGTGAAGCTCATCGGAGTTGGTCTAGAAGTTCCTTTCGGTGATCGAATCGATTGACAATCAATTCATTTCGACTCATTGGAACTTGGGGAAGGTGTGGAAAGAATTAATTTAAGATTGATAGAGTTTGAGTAAGGTTTGACAGATAGGGGGCTCGATTTCATTCGGCTTAGGTCTCACCGGTGAAAGGGAGCATGAGGGGATTAGGAGAAGCTCTGAGGATGCTTGTAATCACTCAAGGAAACTCTTTGTGTGGTTTGAATTAGATAGGAAAGATTATATCCTCCTCCCCAAGTGATCTGATGGTTGGGATGGTTTCAACTTTTGGCAGTCATCCGACCGAGGTAGGTAGCTGGAGATGTCAGTGAGGGGCTGAGGTGGAGGCTCTTGAGGGGATGAGGTAGCTACAAGGGCTGACAAGGTGTATACCTCCTCCTCTAAGTGTTACAATGGAGAGCCATGGGTGAACTCACCCTCTCTTGACCCAAGGCTAAACCCAATAGCCTTGGGTTAGGTGGGTCAATGGTCTTAGTGTCCAAAATGAGCTAGGGTGGTTGTTATGGCTTGTTGAGTGGGTGATACCATCCAAATGGGGATTTTGACTTGTTTGGATGGGTTGGCCCAACGGGTTTTGACCCAAATCAGGTTCACCATGGGTTAGGTTCATTTGGACTAACCCATGGTGACCCAAGGATGGGTCATGCCAAGTTTGGTTGGGTTTGGACTTGGTTTAATTGGTCAAATTGGGTCAAATTGGTGGCTTAGGTAAGTCCAAATGATCATTTGGGATGTTTTGATTTATTTGGATTAATTTGAAGTGGATTTGGATTTGGCTCATATGGGTCAAATTATCTTAGGTAAAGGGTCGATTTGGGTTCAATTGATCATTTGAGAATGATTGTAAGTGTTGGTTTGAATTAATTTGGATTTGGAAATGATTTGATTCAATTTGACCCTTTAGGTCAATTTGGGCTAAATGGGTCATTTGGGTTAGTTTGATCAAATTGGGTTCAATTGAAGGTTGGAACATGTTCAATAATTAATTTATGATTGATTAGAGGCATTGGTTTCAATCAATTAGCTTTAGAATGAGATTTGGCCCAATTTGGCCCTTTAGGCCAAATTGGGTCAACTTGGATCAAGAGGTCAAATAGTCTTGGTTTGATTCAATTGGTGGTTGAGTTATGTTCAATAATCAATTTATTGTTAATCAGAATCATTGGTTATAATTGATTTGGATTGGAATGAGGTTTAGTTCATTTTTGGTTCATGGGTTAATTGG
Organism: Cymbidium sinense; assembly: GCA_021442155.1. NCBI lineage: Eukaryota > Viridiplantae > Streptophyta > Magnoliopsida > Asparagales > Orchidaceae > Cymbidium > Cymbidium sinense. The sequence continues at coordinate 26,824,909 of CM038228.1, read as the reverse complement.
GTCAACTTGGATCAAGTGATCAAATTGGCTTGGCTTGACCCTATTGATTGCAATTGGTCGATCAAGGATGATCAACAATCATTGTAGAAGAGATTGGATGTATTTATTTAATCCAATTTAGGTTGGATTGAAGTTTGGATCAAGTTGGTCCTTTAGGTCACATTGGTTCAAGTGGACCAAACGGATTAATTGAGTTGGATTAGGTTGAATTGAGTTTGATGATTGATTTAGGATTGATTGATGGCTTTAGTTGTGATTAATTTGGGGTTAATTTAATTTTGGCTCATTTAAACCCTTTAAGTCAAATGGGCTAACTTGGGTTGATTGGATTGGTTTGGTTCAATTAGTTTGGCTATGAATCTTGGAAGGATTTGAAATAGAGCAGTAAAAGGTTTAAATGCTTTTATGAAAGTCAATTGGATTGGTTTCAATTGGATAGGCTTGAGTCATAAGATCATGGGATGATTGTAAAATTGATTTGGGTTAATGGTTAAGTTAATTTGGCTTGGAGCTTGGTTAGGAAACAAACTCAATCTGGGGTTGGTTATGTTGGCTTGAGGTTGGTTTTGGATAAGTGGATAAGCATAGGTTATGCTTTAGGCCATATGATCTATTTGTCTCAAGGTACATCCTTTATACCTAAGTCTCTTGGGTTTTGACTAGAGGTGTGTCTAGGGAGATCCTAGTTCTAGTAAGAAGACTCTAAGTTTAAGATGGAAGGATGAACTTTGGAAGGATCTTTTGGAAGGATCTTCTAATTTTTTTAATTATATTTTTATTTTTAGGTAATGAATCATCCAATTTATCTTTTAAGTCATTTTCATAGAGTCATCAACCTCTTCATCAAATACATTATTTCTAATAAGATCATTAAATTTTCATTAAAGATAACATGTATTGATTCTTCTACTATTAATTTTTTATTGAAAATTCTATATGCACTTCTAAAAATAGAATATCCAAAAAAAAATACCATCGTTAGACTTGGAATCAAACTTACCTACAATTTTTTTTCATTATTCAAGATAAAATATTTACATCCAAAATGATGACAATGATTTATCTTTAACATTTTTTTCTAAAAAATAATTCATATGAGGTCTTACTCAAAATTGGTATCAAAGAGATCCTATTCATCACATAACATATAGTATTTACATCTTTAGCCCAAAAGTATTTTAATAATTTATACCCATCAAGCATAAATCTATTTAGTTCAATTAATATTCCATTTTTTTTCTTTCAACAACTCCTTTCTATTGGGGAATTTTAAGCAAAAAAATTTATGCCTAATTTTATATTCATCATAATACTCATTAACTAATTTATTTTTAAAATTTTCACCATGATTATTTTGAATCATATTAATCAAATATACATGTTCACTTTGAATATTTTTAACAAAAATTTTAAATTCTCTGAAAGCATCATTTTTTTAGCTAAGAATAAAACCCAAGCATATTAAAGAAATCATCAATAATCACAAAACTATAATTCTTTTCACTAAGCTAGTAGTGCTAAAAGGACCAAACAAATCCATATTTAATAACTCTAAGGGCCTAGATGTGAAACAATATTTTTGTATTTAAAAGAATTTTTTAACTATTTAATATGAATGCATTCATCACATATGTAATTAGAATAATTATTTAATCTAGGCAAACCAACAATCAAATCAAATTTTATAATTTATTTGAGTGTATGTATGTTAATATGACATAGTCTCTTTTGCCATAGTCAAATGTCATCATGAGTACTTTCAAATAAATTAAATTCAAGTTCATATCACAATGACTACCAAAATTAATCAAATAGATATTTTTACATTTATGCACTAATAACAAAATATTTTTATTATTTTTAATAACACAATAAATTGAATGAAATGACATATTTAAACTTTTATCACATAATTGAATAATGGAAATTAAATTACATTTCAATCCTTCCACACAAGAAAAACTTTATTTAAAATTATGGAATTCTTATTTATGGATCCAATACTGATGGATTTTTCCTTTGTGATCATCTCTATAAACCACAAATCCACCTTCATTTGGCACTACTATGATTAAATTTTTGTTATCTCTTATCATATTCTTTAAACATTCACTATCCAAGTATCACATGCCTTCTTTAATCGTGTTTTGAAGACATTCCTATAAGAGAAAATCAAATGTCAACTTTTGAAACCCAAACATGTTTCTATAGAGGAAATAAATGTTGTATACTATGTAATGTCTATAATATTGACACCTTTTGGTACCCAAATGAAAGATGATCTTGCATGAGATTTTAATTTATTTATATAACAATCAAATGAAATATGACCTTTCTTTCCATAACAATTACACCAAATATTTGTATTAGCATATGGACTAAACTTATGTGTTCAATATGATGTATGTGTGAGAAAGCCATGTCCCTTTTCATGCATTTTACTAAGAGATGTGTCATAATGTGATTTCATATAAAATACAATCTAGATTTTAAACTAATTTTTTTTTAATTCATTAATAAGCATAGATTATTCTATTAGAGATTTATTCTACTATTAAGCTCATCGCATTCAGTTTTCAAGATGCATGTCTATATTCTTATGTTATCCTTGTTAAGGTTTTAATTTTCTATATTTATGAGCTAATTCATTAAAATCATCTTTAATTCTTCATATCAAATGTCAAAACATACCTTAGGATGGTCAAAAATGACCTCTTTAATAGCCATTAAGCATAGGTTGATCTCTTCCTTCAATGAACTAGCACTAGTATCATCTAAATTTAATTTTCTGTAAAGTTCCTTTTTATTCTTCGTATGAAACTTTTTCTCTTTCTTCTCCTTCTTCATTTCATGGTCCTTGCCCTTCTTTTTATTTTCATTACTCCCCTTTAACGTGTCCATGATTCATACAATGGTAGCAAATAGTTTCTTCACCTGTAGAAAAATTCTTAGCATGTAATTTGTAAATTTTGTATTTTTTATATCTTTGATTCTTCTTTCTGAGCAAGTTCTCAAGTCTCTTTGAAGCATTGCCACTTCATCATATCCACTTATGAACTAGAGGTGGTGTCATCATTAGCATCTTCTATTTAAAAGACAATTATTTTTCTTTTTCTTTCTTTTGTGAGCTTTCATTTAGTTCCCTATGAGCAAGTATAGATTCATGTGTTATTATAGAACCAAGAAGCTAATCAAGTTGATATGAAATTAAATTTTTAGCTTCACTAATTTTAGTTATTTTAGCATCCCATTCTTTTGGAAGACATCTTAATATTTTATAAACTAAATCTTACTTTTATATGATATTTCAAGAGAATGCAATGTGTTTATAATTTTTATAAATCTAGTGTACATAGTAGATCTCGATTCATTTGAAAGCATATGAAATAATTCACATTCATGAACTAGCCTGTTAATGTGTGCATCTTTTAACTTACTAGTTCCTTATAACAATTAGCTTGTCCCAAATCTCCTTTATTATGCTCAACATAAAATTTTTTATTTAATCATCAAGTAATAAAGCATAATGCAATGTGTTAAAAGTCTTAACATTCAATTCATTAACTTCTCCTTAGATTAATGTACATTTCTCAAAAGAGTTTTCTACTTTCATGCCATTTACTTCTATTGTGGATGAGTGATACTAGGGTGTTAACATATATCACATAGATGCATCTTAATGTCTTAAAAATATAGTAATTCTATATTTCTAATAATGAAAGGCACACCATCTAATAGTGGATATCTATGAGTAGATCATCCCTTAGATAATGAACCCTTAGGAAAACCCTATGCCATAGTGACCAATTACTAACTCTTAAATGCTAAGCCAATAAAAGAGCCCAAGCTCTGATACCAATTGAGAGCAATTATGGCCCCCAAGAGGGGGAGTGTCTCAATTAAATGTTATTAAAATTATTCAAATTAGAATTTAAATTTAATTTTTATCAAATTAAACAAATAGAAAATTTAAAAAACTAGAAATTCAAGCCCAAATTTATTAAGCACAAAATGAAATAATTAAAATTATAATTTTACAAAATATAATTTTAATAAAAATAAGATATTCAAATGTTAATTTTGAATCATGAGTCAAGTAATGTGCATATGATTTAGTAGAACGAAAATGCATAAATGTATTTAATAAAATAATTTAAATTTATGTTTAATGTGATTATGAGATGATGATTAATATTTAATTTAATTTAAAGTAAGCACATTGTCAACTTTACTAAAAATATATGAAACAAGACTCTAATTTTAAGCCATATGCCATAAGGATTTGATAATAAAATGATTTAAAATTACACTATGCTAAATGATATAGAGGTTATGTCTTATCACAACACTTAAAGCATAAGTAAAAATCTTAGCAAGGTCAAGTCAACTCAATTAACTATGATGGGGCTATCAAGCTTGCTCATCCCAAGGATCCAATTAAGCTAAGGCTTAGCATGTCATTAAAAGATTTTGAAAAGTATTGACTTTCTGTATGGCCTTAATTTATTTTAAAAAATAAATTAAGATTACATATATTAAGTCATTTGTATACTTGAATAACTATATTAATTTTAATTATGATAAGATGATTCTCATTATTTGGTGAACCATCTACCAATAATGGCATTCAACTTATTAAAGCTATAAGCCAAGTGATGACACTATGGTTGACCCACCAAGTTAATTTATGCTAACAGAAGTAACATATATGCAAGTGTATTAACATAAAATTAAATAGTTGAAACCATCAACTATTAAATTACAAAATTAAAATATTTTTATATAGTACTAACACCTAAAAGATAGAAAGGTTTTATGTTTCAAAAAAAAATAATTATCTAGAGTGTGAGATAAGTAGTAGTATTTATTTTTTCATCCATAGGAACATAGAGAAGGGATAATATGCTTTTCTATAAAAATAATTCTTATATGTTACTACAATTCCTTAGATTGCCTATCTCAAAACATCACCTATATTACATCCATTGGGACTTCTCTATAATATCAGAAGACTTTTGATTCAGTAAATGTCATCTTGTTCATGATAGTTTTCCTTTGTGCAATGTATTGGTGAAGCAGAACTTCTATAACTTTTAGTTAATGGATCTAAGTCAAAAGAGTGCATAATACAAATTGAAATTATTGGCTCATTCTAGTTCACATCTCTTGAAAATTTATGTCAATGGGGCTATAAAAAATAATATCAGGTAAAGAAAAAAGTTTCCAGCAATTAAAGTCCCTATAGCATCAGAAATTGTATCTCAAATCCTGACCTTTGCTTTAATTTCCCCACATCAATCAAGAAGAGCACTACATCAAGCAGGTCATATTCCTAGATTATTTCCCCAAGTAATTCTTTCCTTTGGTTCTTTATCCTCTACCTTTATTCCCAACTCCTTAAAAGAAGAGAAATCTCTCACATTGCTCTTCATCATGGCTGACATTTTGCATCTTCCGCCCCCAACTCTTAGACTTTCAGCAAAAACACATTCCTCTACTTGGTCATCAATTTTTTTCCATCCCTCTATTTCTGTCGCAAAATTTTTGAGGCAAAGATGACAGTTTGTATTTGCTTTAAGATTGAGGAAAATGCTGATAAATCTAACACTAAAGTGCCTCGGAACATCAGAGGACACGGTTGAGATAATTCTTTCTTCGCCTCTTGTAAATTTGGTTTAGTGGTTCTATGAACTTCTCAACAAGATGGATATGAAGAATTTGAATGCAAACCTAGATAACAACTACAACTTTGAAGACCTAGCATTAAATGATACTTAAGGTATATTTAAACAAGATAATAATAAAAACTTGAAGTTTTGGAATTTGCCAAACTAGTAATTCAGTATCATTTAGTTAAATTGGTTTTCTCTATGTCTTAAAAATAATACTTTTATTCACATTTCTTCATACTTTTATTTACTAATCCTCTCCTAGCCACACAAGTAATATTTCATCTCTCAAATAAAAACAAAAACATAAATACTTTGAAGTCATTTTACACATTATTTGCATCCCACATAATTAATTTTCATGCATTAGTTAATAGATTGAAATAATGCTCCAAAATTGTCTAAAGTGTATAAACTATTAGTGGTTGAAGTGGACTTTTCCTAAAAAATTCATTTTACAAATATAAAAGATTATCTTATAGACTAAAAACATTCTTACAAATAGTTAAATTTTGAGAAGAAATACGGAAACAAAATTTTTTTAAGAGATAAAGAGCTGGTACTGAGTTTCTCATCCACAAATAACTATTTTTCTTTAAAATGCAGTAATATGCCATAGTTTCTTGGAAGAACTATCAAAAACCATGAGACAAGATGTTCGAATCAAAATGGATCTTTCGTATGAAAATACTGGGGCAAGTTGGCATCTAGCTAATTACTATTTTTCAGCATAAAATTTATAATTTTCTAAACATGAATAAAATCATAAAAAAGTTATACTTTTATTGTAGAATGGAACAAAAGTATCATTTCTTCTGCTAAATGATTCATTTTTTTCTACTGCTCATAAAATACCATAGGCCTTCTTACTAAGAGAAAAGAGGGGATGGAGAAGTCGACTTGGGGACTGGGTTAGGAAGAACTAACAAGGGAGTGATATATTTGTGAGAATAATGAATTTATGTTGTCGAAATGTAAATAAAATAAATTTGAGCATTAGATATATAAATATTAGAGTTTAAAGTGTTATGCAAGTATATCCTATAAATAAAAAAATTAATTATTATAATATTACATAACTATTAAAAATGTTACAAAATTTGAGAAGTCATATTAACATGCCATAGACATTCCTTAATACTCTAAATATTACTTGATTAAATCATGCAACACAACAATTTTTGAACATGGAAAGTACCACTTGAAATTTTGAACATGGAAACTACCACTTGAAAATTCTCAAACATTGAATACAATGATCCTCAAATCCTAAGTAATATATTGCATGCTTGATTTAATGTTTGAAACATATATTATAAATTTAATTATTTTAGAAAGTTATCATGCATTTAATTAATTTTAAATAATGGGTGTTTTGATTTTTAAAAATGGAAAATAAAAATTAACATTGAAATATCTCAGAAGTAAATTTTCTTAATTTAGCTAGAAATTGAAACTATAATAAAATTCTAAATAAATTCATAAATATATAGGCCATGATTAGTATTAGCACTAAGATCCAATTTAAATAGTGTCTTCCATTACTCAAATGAGTTATAATGGAAGAGGAGGTCTCAAGCTAACATAATTCATGAAGGACCATAAGAAGTTCTACCATCTTAGCGGCTAAAATTTCAAGCTCTTAAAAACATTAGCTAGACAAAGCGTAGGGACACCCGAAATAAGGTTCTTCTTAGCTCTCCATGACACCAAGCAATTCATAAATAAAACCAATGATGGAGTTTCTATTTTTTGTGATCAAAATTGGCTTATGAAATTGATCCCTTATCTTGAGAGGAGCCAATGGAAGTAAGCCTTCTCAAGATTTAGCTTAGTATGAGTTGAATTAATAGGTTAAAAAAACAATCACCACCTAATTTTTGACTCCTTAGCAATTGAAACTCAATGGGAATGTTGGATAAGTGTTAAGAGATATGGGAACGTTTCTAGCCTTTAAAAGAAAGTGCTTAAAGAATGAAGCATTTCCAATACATAGCTAAGGATTAACATGGTTTAGCTTGTTGATAAGCTTTCATGTAGATTGATAATGTAGAGGTGGATGACCATGATCATTCTAGAATGTAATTAGCATAGGAAAAGACTATTAATTCTTTAGTATGGGTTAATCTTCATTAGATGTGCTAATCCCATCTAGCACATTTAAACCACCTTAATTATAGATTAATGGCTAAAATCTAGACTAAGTTTATTATACTAGATTTTCTTAGGTTTTTAGCTAATGGGGAGGATCAATGAATTAGAAAATTTATCCATTAGTGAATGTTATGTTTACTTGGACTCAATAGTCCAATTGGGTCAAGATAGGTAAATTTACCAAATTTGGATAAATCTAAAGTTTGATTAATTAGAGTTAGGTTTATTTTAATCAAAGACTTGCTTTAGAAACTCCTCATCTATAGATACCATTAATTTGAAGGTTTAAAATGATTTTTTCATGCTTAAATTATTTGGGTATAATTTGGTTAAATTTGCTTCAATGGCCCAATTATAGAAGATTGGGTTCACATGGGTGTGTTTGACTCATCATTAAGTGTTTTATTAGACTTTAAATCTTTTTCATTCAATCAACAATAATAATAAACGTATCATCTCTCAAAATCATTTCTTTCCTTACTATCTCTCCATTAATTTCAATTACCTAAAAAAGTGGTTCATCAACATTTTCTTATTTTTCATTTTATGATTAGCCAATTGTGGGAAACAAGCACAAGGAGTTCCAATCACAAGAGCATAATCAAGGAAATTGGAGGCCAAGCATGGAGGTTGTATTACAAAAGGTAGGAAAACCTCGAAGGAAACTAAAGCTTAATGAAACAAAGATAATTAGAGAATTAATATTGTGTTAACTTTGTTTTATTACATATTATGTATATGTTGAATTGTTTGTGTAAAATCCATGTATCCAATATCATTTAAAATGGATTCGGTGTCTTATAAAGTAAGGGAAGCACTTAATTATTATAATTACTAAACTATTAAATTTATTAATTATAATTAAATTTAATTACATAGAGTTGAAGGATAAAGAAGGGAAGAGTTAAGTATTTTAATGGTCCACCTGCACTCTCAATAATTCAATCAATTTATCTTTTTAGTGTGCTTAAGTTTTATATAACTCTTATTCTTGTTGTTAATGAAGTTCTTAGTGATGTTTGAAAGAAAATTTGGAACATGAAATTGGAGATTTGTGGCTGGCCAACCTTAAATATGGAATTTGAAATCTTGTTGTAAAAGCTACTTTGGTGAGTAGCCTAAATTTTATTTAATATTTTTTCTTAAATTCTTTTATAGTGAGTTGTTTTATTTGAAGTATAATATCCATAAGAATATTTTGCATAAATTTCTCTCACTTAAAAGTTCCAATTTGGTCTCTTATTTTAGACCAGAACTAAGTCATAATTGACCTAATTTGGTCCTAGTTGATGTTTGGTGTAAGCATTCTTATCTTTAATTTCTAAATGTTATTTTTTTATCCATCTCCAATGTTACTTTATGTTTTATTAACCCTAAATGCAAATTAAGCTTGTCAACTTGAAGGTTTTTCACCTAACCAATTTTGGATGAAATTTCAAAATAAATGCATACACTCCATGAATACACACACACTCATGTGATTTAAATTTTTGTACTATGAGTTCTAGTTTTGTGAAGTTAGTGATTATATTTTAGGGTTATTCTTTATTTTTGGTTAATCAATCATTGTTGCTTGTACAACTTGAACCCAATTTCAAATTAAGTTGCATTGCAACATTACTCACTCTCCTAAGCATCTTAGGTGATCCCCAACCCATCAATTTGATTACCCTAAGTGACTCAACCCCTGCACACACCAAGATTGGTATCAAAGATCAGGTTTAGTGGATAGATTTGGAAGGCCAATTGATTGATACTTTTTAACTCTTATACATAAGTGCATGTGTCAAATCAAGTAATATAGAATGAGTAGAGTATCATTCCCATAAAGATTAAAGAAAAATATAATACTAATTTATATTATTAATTACTAATATTTTAAAACTTGATTTTTATCCAACAAAATGTAAAGTGCTAAATTAAAATGGCTACATACTATTTTGCAAAATAATAAAAAGATAATTTTTATATTTTTTAAATTTTATAAAAAATAAAAGTATTTTTCTTAATTTTAAAAGGAATACTCTGGATTTATGAAGTTGGATTATGTATTATATTAAATAAAGTAGTTGACTAACTTCAAGCTTCTAGTGTCAACTAGGAGTGAAATTACTATACTCTCTATGTCTATACAACTATAATAGAACTAATCCCTTTACCAAGTTTTTTGCTTAGTGCGAGTAAATTTTAATTGGTTTCCCATATTTCCTTTTAAATGATTACAAATCTTATAAATAATCATTTGTTTAATGACTATTTAGTGCTTCTAGACTATCTAATACATTAATGATTATTTAGCATATTTTCTTGCTTATTTCCTAATTATTCTTCTTGGATTCTATCGATATCTCAAGCTCACACTTGATTTTAACTTTACAATTGGACAGATCACAAGTAAATAAAGCATGGAGAAAAGTAAAATACCATATTTATTAAAAGTATTAATAATTTTCTTAAATTAATTCATAAGTAAAGTCTAATACAATACAAGCATCCAAATCTCACATAAATTCAGAGCATTTTATAGATTAGTGCTCCATAATTGAGAGAAAGAAGGTAATCATGTTAAAATAGTAAAATAAGATGAAGGATAATCAATAAAGAAAGGAAAGAACACATTGAGTAGATCTTCTAAGACCACTCTTCACTATCCTCTACTACTTCCTTATGAAAATATCTAGCATCTGGTGCTGAAAATCCTTGATTGTTGATCTTCTTCTCTACCTCTTGCTTAAGAAAACACTCTTTTACACTACTCTTACAACACTCTCATAGAATTTGGAGTGTCACTCTTCAAGTGCTTCATAAAAAACTCACACTCATGCTCACCCTCTTGCAAAAAATAATAATAATAATAAAAGTATATATATGAGAAAAAAATATCCTTTTCAGCATCCCCTAATAAAATTCCTTGATTATTAATCTTTTTCTCCACCTCTTGCTTAAAAAAATTATCTTTTACACTAGTCTTACAATACTCTCACAGCACTTGGAGTGTCACTTTCCAAGTGCTTCACAAAGAACTCACACTCATGCTCACCCTCTTGCCAAGAAAAATAAAAAAAATAAAAAAAATAAAAACATGTTAAAAAAATATCATTTTCCCTTGGAAATGTCTCTTATATATAGCCTAGATACAACCATCATCAGTTTCTCTAACGCTTCTGCCATAACTACCTCAAAAATATGTTAAAACTATACTAAACCATCACAAATCTATTTTGTCAAGCTGTAGTGTTGTGATGTTATTAATGTAGTGGTTGTGGTACTGGAAGTGGCACTGTTGATCTGGCACTATGATGTTATGCTTTCTACTTTTACCTCATATTTTTTTCTTTGGTACAACACTATGGTGCTACTAATGCAACGCCAAGGCACTAAGCTTACTATAAAAACTATTCCAAAATAAGTCTGATCTGGCACCGTGGTGCTACTAATATAGCATTTAGGTGCTAGCTTTGCTATAAATTTTCCCCAATTTAAGCTATTTATAGTGCTGTTAATAAATTTGCCCTATTTGTAATGCCTAAATATAATTTCTTACAACATATTTTTATATATTTAACATTTTAACATTAAAACACATAATAAAAGTATTTAAATTATATGAAAATTTCATAATTTTAACACTTATAAAATACCACCAAACTCAAACTATTACTAATCATGAAGTAATTTGATACATTTGTCCATATATTGCACTATGAGTTAGTTGATAATATAAAATTTTTTAATGACTAAAATAATTGATTAAGAAGTTATAACTAAAACTAAAATATACATTTTTAATGTTAATTCTTTCATTTCTTCATTCCAAACTATAATACCCCAAATTCTTATTATTTAGTAATGTTTTTCTTAAGTTAAATTTCCTTAGTGCATATTAACATAGTTGATTCTTATGAAGATGAATGACTTGAATTTTAATAAATAGTTTTTCATATAATAGAAATAACCATATTTTTTTACTTTCTTAATTGAAATTATGATTATTGTTATTTCATAATTTCATCGAATTTGTTTAAATTGCAATAATTTTAAAGTTCAATCATGGTACTCAGCCTCAAGTGACACCTTCTAATTTAATAAAGCTTTTTTCCAGTCTTTGTAAAAGTACACCGTATTGACTTCGTTACTCATGATAAATATGCTACAATCATAATTCAATATGATCTTATTTACTTAATAATTTTTTATAAATTACATTTAATAATAGTTTAAATTATGTTATTTCTTATTAAATATACTTCTATTTATTTTAATATCAATTCATTAAATTTATTAAGAATCTCCTACGGAGTTGCCTCTCAACAAGCACTTAGTTTAACATCCTCAGCTTGATGTAGGCTCTTTAATTTTTATGGTCTTCAACTAAATTAATGGACTCTTTAAATTGAGTCTAATTTCTTTCATAGTATGACTTAGGTGGTTGATCATTCACTTTAAAAATCTCATTCATCTTTATATCTTTGATATCCACAACACCATGTGCATAAATTTTAACAACTAAGAAAGAGCCTGACCATCTTGATCTTAATTTTCCTAGAAATAATTTTAATGTTGAATTCAATAATAATACTTGTTATCTAGGCTTAAATGGTTTCTTAATGATCTTCCTATCATGCCATTTTTTCATTTATTTTTTATATATCATTGAATTTTTATATGCACTTAATCTTATTTCTTCTAATTCATTCAAATCTATGAGTCACTTTTCTACACTTATTTTCATATCAAAATTTAATATCTTAATTGTCTAGAATGCTTCATGCTCTAATTTCAATGGTAATTGACAAGCCTTTCCAAATATTAATCTGTATGGAGACATTCCTATATGGGTTTTGTATGCAGTGCTATAGGCCTATAATGCATCATCGAATTTTAGTGACCAATCCTTTATAGTAGGCCCTGTATTTTTTTTCTAAAATCCTCTTTATTTCTCCATTTGAAATTTCAGCTTGGCCACTTATTTAGGGATGGTAGGTAGTAATTAGCATTAATTATTCTATGTTGTACACCATATTTTCTTAAAAAATTATTTCACATATTTATTATAGAAAATGAGTACCTTCATCACTAATAATGATTCTAGGTGTTTCAAATGTTGTAAAATATTTGTCTTTAAAATTAATAGTTACCTTATAATCTTCGTTCAGTGTAGCTATTACTTTTATCATTTGGATACATAATCAATAACTACTAAGAGATATTCATTCCCATATGAAGAAGCAAATGGTCCCATAAAATTTATTCCCCATATATCAAAGATTTCTATCTCTAAAATATAATTTAAGGTCATTTCTTGATGCTTAGAGATATTTCTCATTCTTTGGCATTTATCACAAATCTTGACATATTTATGCACATCTCTAAATAAAGTTGCCCAAATAAAATCCACTTTGTAATATTTTAATAGCTATTTTACAACTTCTTAAATGTCCTCCATACTCAAAATCATGACATGACCTTATAATTTTTAAAATTTTATTATCAGGAATGCATCTTCTTATAATTTGATCTGAACACTTCTTATAGAGATAAGGTTCATCCCAAAAATAAAATTTTACATCATATAATTTTTTTTTCTTTTGATTATAATTGATTCCATAGGGTATAATGTCACTTACTAGATAATTCACAATATATGCATACGATGGAGTAACTTTATGATTGAATGCAAATAATTGTTCCTCTAAGAATTCTTCTTTAATATCTCCACTAGCTCTTAATTCTTTTATCTCCACTAGCTCTTAATTCTTTCTTAACTATTAATCTAGATAAATAATCAACTACATGATTTTCAAATCTCTTTTTATCTCTAATTTTTAGATCAAACTTTTGCAATAATAATACCCATCTAATTAATCTAGGCTTAGCTTCTTTCCTTTCTAATATATATTTAATTGTTGAATGATCAATATATATATTTACTTTTGTTCCAACTATATATGATTTAAATTTACCAAAGGCAAAGACAATAATTAGTAACTCTTTTTCAATTGTTGAATAGCTTAATTGATTTTCATTTAGAATTTTACTAGTATAGTATATCACATGAAAAATTTTATCTTTTCTTTGTTCAAAGACTACCCTTATTGCAAAATCATTTGCATCACACATAAATTCAAAAGGTAAATTCCAATTATATGTTATAATAATTTGAACTAAACTTAATTTGAATTTTAATAAATCAAAAGCTTCTTGACATTTCTTTGTAAAAATAAAGGGCATATCCTTTCCTAATAAGTTGCATAAGGGTTTTGATATTTTTGAAAAGTCCTTAATAAATCTCATATAAAATCTAGCATGTCCTAGAAATTTTCTAACTCCTTTAACATTAGTTGCTGGTGGAAGTTTTTCTATAATTTAAACTTTTTCCCTATCCACTTCTATCCCTTTCTCTAAAATTTTATGACCAAGTATTATTCCTTCTCTAACCATAAAAGGGCATTTCTTCTATTTAATTCTTAAAATTTTTTTTCTTCACATCTCTTAAGAATGATTTTTAGGTTTTCTATGCAATGCTTAAATGTTAAACCAAAAATAAATAAATAAAATCATCTATAAACACTTCAATGTTATTTTCAATTAAATCAAAAAATATAGTCATCATACAAAGTTGAAATGTAGCAGGTGTGTTGCATAAGTCTAAGGGCGTTCTTCTAAAAGCAATGTTGATATAAGACATGTGAATGTTATTTTCTCTTGATCCTCAGGTCGTATGGCAATTTGATTATATCCAGAATACCCATCTGAAAAGCAATAATATGAATGTCCTATTAACTTATTTAATATTTGATCAAAAAAGGCAAATGAAAATGATCTTATCTAGTTGCTTTGTTTAGCTCTCTATAATCAATACAAATCCTCCATCCTGTGATTGTTCTTGTATGAATGATTTTATTAATTTTATTAGTAACTATAGTAATTCCTCCTTTCTTAAGTACACAATGGATTGGGCTTACCCATGTACTATTGGATATATCCATGTACTATCAGATATATGCATATAATTCCTACATCCAACCACTTTAAGGTTTTCTTTTTACCACTTCTTTCATGATAGGATTTAGTCTCCTTCAATTTTCTATAAATGGTTTTCTATTTTCTTTTATTAAAATTCTATGCATACATATTGAAGGATTAATTCCTTTAATGTCTACTATAGTCCATTCAAATGCTTTTACATGTCCTTTATGAACTTTAATCAATTTATCTTCTTGATTTTCCTCTAGATCAGCTGAGATGACTATTGGTAATGTTGATTCTTTCTCAAAGTAAGCATATGTCAATTGATTTGATAATTATTGTGATTCTAATTATAGAGCTTCTATTATAGATGGTTTGAGATTCTTTCTAATTATAGACATTTCTAATGGTTCATTATTTTTCTTTAAACTAATTGAGTGTAATTCTAAGGAATTGAGAAATTGAATGTCTTCATATTCTTCCATCATCATTTTGTATTTTTGTTCTGTAAAATCATTTATGATATAAGAATCCAATTCATTTTTTTTATTTTACTTTCACTTAACCCAATCCTAAAACATTCTTCATTTCTATCATAAAAAATTTGAATAAAGTTAAACACATTAAATTTAATTTTTTTAACATTTACTCTTATTGATAATTCCCCTTTTTGAACATTTATCATTGTTCTTCCAGTAGCTAAGAAAGGTCTCCCTAAAATGAGAGGTATTTTTTTATCTTTCTCCATATCTATTATAATAAACTTTATAAATAATATAAATTTATCTATCTTAACTAAAATATCCTCAACAAGACCTTTAGGTTAACTTAAAGATCTATTAGCTAATTATAGAGTCACACTTGTAGGTTGTACATCTCCTACTCCTAGTTTCTTGAAAATTGATAAAGGCATTAAGTTTATACAGTCAAATAATTTCTTTCAAAAATAATTATCTCCTAGAGTGCAAGGAATAATAAAATTCCTTGGATCTTTAAGTTTTTCAAACAATTTTGTTTTAATTATTGCACTAGATTCTTCAATAAGGGATATCATTTTATTATCTCTTAATTTTCTTCTTTTGTATAAAATGTCTTTCATAAATTTAGCATATGAAGCCATTTGTTCCAAACCTTCTACAAATGATATATTTATGGATATTTTCTTAAATTCTTTTAAGAATTTAAGAAATTGATTATCCATCTTTTGTTTTTGAAGCCTTTGGAGAAATGGAGGTAGTGGTCTATCTCTCATTTTTCTAAATGCTTCTCTTTATACTTCAATTTTCTTTTCTTTATTTCTTTTGGATTTATTTTCTTTCATTTTCTTTTTTTACTTAACATTTTATTTTCCTCATTTTCATTTGTTAGCCTAATTTCTTTTAATTTATTTTCACTTCTCAACTCAATTACTTTACATTATTCATTACCTTTATCTTTTGGATTTATTTTCATGTTACTAGGTAAATTTCCTTGTGGTCATTTGTAAGGTTACTATCCAATTGCCCTAATTAAATTTCTAAATTTCTAATTGAACCTTTTAAGCTTTATAATTAGTTCCCATTTGTACCACTAATTTTTCTTAGGTGGGTTTCTTTTCCTTAGTTTGATTTTGTGGACGATATCCTAGTGGAATGATAAGTCTAAAGTTAGAGTTTCGAGGGTTATAATTCTTATTGTTCTAACTTATCATATTTCCACTAATTATAGTTTGTATTATTATTCTAGAAAAAAAAATTTGGGTGTATACTTTAACCTTGATTAAATGTATTTGAGTAAAGATCTTTTAGTTTATTTGAGATATAGTTAAGCATTTCCAATCCTTGATTAGTTTGATCTTCTAATACACTAATTTTACCATTTTCTCCCTCTTCACTCACATTGTTAATATTTTGATTAATTCCTAAGCTATCTAATTTCTTAGATAAAAAAGCTAGTGAAGTCATGATTGCAATCATATCATTATGGTTAACACTAGCTACTTTCTTAGGATTTAATCTATCAAAGGGCCATTGAAAATTATTACTCGCCTTTTCTTTTTTTTAAAGTATAAGCTTCTTCAAAAGATTTTGACATTAGGCTGCCTCCTACTACTACATTTATAGTAATTCTTAAAGATCCTACTAAGCCATTATATAATGATTGAATGATAAGCCAATCAGGTAATGAATATTGAGGGCATTTTCTTAGTAATTCTTTATATCATTTCCAAGCCTCATATAATAATTCATTATCTAATTGTATAAATGATGTAATATTATTTTTTTAGCTTAGTAGTTTTAGACGGTGAAAAATACTTTGCTAAAATATTTTGAGCTAATTCATTCTAAGTTGTTATAGACCCTTGAGACAGTGAATTCAACCATATTTTAGATTTATCTCAAAGTGAGAAAGAGAACAATCTTAATCTAATAGCATCATCATTTACCTCATTATAATTAGATGTTGTACAAATTTTTAAAAATTGACAATATGCATATTAAGATCTTCAATAAGTGAACCCCTTAATGGAGAGTTTTACACCATTTCAATTATAGATGGTTTTATTCAAAATCATTAGCTCAAATAGTTGGTCTAGCAATACTTTGATGTATTCCATCTATAATTGGTGTGGCATAATCATTAGGAGGTCTAGATGGTTCTCCTACTGGTTGATTGTCCATTATTAGTTTTCTCACTTGTTCTCTTTCCTCTTTCCTAGTTTTACTACAAAGTCATTTGATTTCTAAGTTTAATGGTACTATTTCTATAGTTTTTTCTCTATGCATATAATGTTTATGATTCCCAACTTTCATTCAAAAACTAAAACAAAAATATAATGAACAAGTATAAGGATATTTCATACTTAACACATAACACAAATATATATAACAAAAATGTTGAATTAAAATAGTTCAACAAGACTAATATTAACTTAATATAAATTACTTATTTCACTTACAATCCTGAGCAACGAAGCCAAAAAAACTTGATTGATACATTTAACACTTATACGCAAGTGCACGTGTCGAATCAAGTAAGATAAAATGAGTAAAGTATCATTCCCACAAGTATTAGAGTAAAATATAATACTAGTTTATATTGTTAATTACTAATCTCTTAAAACTTGATTTTTATTCAACAAAATGTAAAGGGATAAATTAAAATGGCTATATACTATTTTATATGATAATAAAAAGACTAATTTTAATATTTTTAGATTTATAGAAAATAAAAAGTATTTTTCTTAATTTTAAAAGAGTGCTATGAATTTGTAGAGAATTTAGATTATGTATTATATTAAACTAAGTAGTGGATTAATTTCAAGTTTATAGTGTCAACCAAGAGAAAAACTATTATACTCTCTATGTCTAGATAATTATAACTAAATTAATCCCTTTACCCAATTTTCTATCTAGTGTCAAGTAAATTTTGATTGATTGTAATTCTCATATTTCCCTTTAAATGATTGCAAATCCTAAAAATAATCATATGTTTACTGATTATATAGCACTTCTGGACTATCTAGCACATTAATGATTATTTAGTATTTGTTTGCCTTTTTCGTAATTATTCTTCTAGGGTTCCATCGATATCTCTAGATTAAACTTAATTTTAACATTGTAATTGGCCAGATCATAAGTAAATGAAGCCTAAAGAAAAGCAAAATATCATATTCATTAAAAGCGTAAATATTTTTTTATATTATTCCATAAATTAAATTCTAATACAACACAAGCTTCCAAATCTCACATAAATTTAGAGCACTTTATAGATTGGTGTTCTACAATAGAGAGAAAGAAGGAAATCATATTAAATATAGTAAAATAGGATGTACGATAACTAGAGAAGAAAGGAAAGAGCACACTAACTAGATCTTTTAAGTCCACTCTTCGCTATTATCTATTGCTTCTTCATGAAAATATCCAGCATCCCCTGCTAAAAATTATAGATTATTGATCTCCTTCTCCACCTCTTGCTTAAGAAAACACTCTTTTACACTACCCTTACAATACACTCACAGCAGTTGGAGTGTCACTCTTGAAGTGGTTTACAAAGAAATCACACTCACACTCACCCTCTTGCCAAGAAAATTAAAAAAACAAAGAAAAAAAATCTGAAAATTTATCTTTTTCTCTTAGAAATGTCCCCTCTATATAGCCTAGATATATCCCTAGTTGGTTTCCCTACTGCTCCAACCATAAGTACCTTAAAAAATACTTGAAACTATCATTAAACCATTACAAATCTATTCTATTAGGTCGTAGCACTGCGGCGCTATAGTTGCTGCTTGTGCCTCATATTTTTCCTTTGGTACAAAACCATGATACTACTTATGGAATGCTTAGGCACTAAGCTATAAAATTATCCAAAAATGAGTTTGATCTACCACCACAATGTTGCTAATATAGCACCTAGGTGTTGGCTTTGCTGTAAAACTACCCCCAATTTAGGCTATTTACAATGCAACGATGTTGCTTTTGTAGTGCCTAAGCAATGGGCTAAATTTCTTCTTCTTTTTGATAAGTTACCTATTATAAAATAAAATATACTTTAAATAAATACATTTTAACATAAAAATATATGATAAAGGCATTAAAATTACATAAATTTTTTACAATTTTAACACCTATCACCGATTGGAAAAGTGTTTGTAGAGATGTAGTTGACATCCTATTAGTTTTTTTATTTATTTTCTATACTTGCTAATCTTATTTTATGATATTTTATTTTTTATAACAAAAAGTTAGTGGTAGATTGCATGTCTAAGTCAATTCTATGAACACATGTACTAATGTCAATTCATGGCCATCTCTTTCATTAACCTAACCATTATCCTAAGCCTACCCAATCTAATTGACTTTAGAGGATCCAAATCAATGTGGGAGTAATCCACAAAAGTAATTAAACCCTCAACTTGATTCACATTAATATAAGAGGACTCACATTAAAGTACTTAGGGTTTTATTTAAGCTCTAATCTAATGATTTTGTGCTAATTTACTTCTTATTCATTTAGTGAAAGCTTTTAAATATCATTTTGGGGTATTCATTTGCACTCATTTCATGAAGAAATTTATAAGATTCATTGCATATTTTAAAATTAAAAATTAAAATCAAGTTTCATATTACATCTCTTATTATGACATTATGCCTCCTAATCTATTAGTCAATATTAAATAAATAATTTGAATTTGATTAAGAGAGTATATTAATTGGCTTTATAAATTAAAAATAATTCAAAATTAATAATTAGTCATGAACATAGCCACCCTCATCCACCAATTTGGTCACAAAAGTCTAGAACTTTAACATTAGGGCACAAACCCTACCCATAGTTCAAAATCCTATTGAGGTTATCACATTAGGGGAAGAAGCTTATAGAAAATAATATGAAACACTTACATCTTAAAAGAAATTCTTTAAGAAATCCCCATATAAATGATCATCATAGGCACCATAAGGTTTTGAATGAGCCTATTAAGAAGGTTAAGGTTGATGCCCAACCTATAATAGAATTCGTGATCCCAATAAATTCTTAGATTGACTTACACAGATGGAAGAGTTCTTTGATTGACATTAGATGGATGACTATCAAAGGACCACATTTTCCAAATAGAAACACATAAGCTATGCTAAAATTTATTAGAATAATATTTTGCTTAAGAAAGATAGGCTAGGTAGAAACATCCTCATATAGGTTGAGATGAAGAGATGCATAGGACAAAACACCTTTCTAGAAATCATAAGAAGAAATTACATGACTAGTTAATGACCCTAAAGTAAAGAAATATGAAAGTGGTTGAATACATGAATATTTTGAAGATTGGATAGCTTAGACTAATTGCACTGATCATAGTGATAACTAGCCAAAATATTTATTATTGGCCTTTGGAGTGGCATTAGGAATGAGGTGGAACAAAATATGTAAACCTAAACAAAAATATGTAAACCTAACTAAAATAAAAGAATACAATTAAAATAAAATAAACTAAAATAAAATAAATAAAAGCCTAAACTAAACTAAAAAAAATAAAATAAAAAACTCACGTAAAAATAAGAAAGCTAAATAAGACAAAAACTAAATGTCAAATAAAAATAAAATAAAAATTAAATAAAAACTTAAACCTTAAAAACTAACCTAAAAATAAAATAAAAAATAAAATCTAAACCCAAAAGGCTAATAAACCTAAACCAAAACCTAAACCCTAGGAATGGGTAGAACCTTGACGGTAGGAACATCATTGTTAATCAAGCTCAGAAGAAGAAGAAGAAGAAGAAGAAGAAGTAAATGATGAAGTTGATGAGATCCATGATGACACCCTTTTTTTAGATGAGGACATAGAGCATATGTGACACGAAATGAGTGTTATGATGTGCATGCTAGAAACTAGGGATGAGGGTTGGAGAAGAAAAACATTGTCATCACCTATATGATATGTAAGGAGAAGAGTGCAAGTTGGTGATAGACGGGGATAGTATAATGAGTGTCATTTTTACCCATATTTTTTTAGAGTGAACTTTAAGCTTAATCCTCATCTTAAATCATTTCCTATCAGTTAGGTTAATCACGTCTCCTTATCCATCACATCTTGTTTCTTTGTTTCAATAAAGATAGGTAACTATGAAGACTACATTTTGTGTAATATTTTATCTATGGATATAGTAAATACTTTGTTAGCTAAACATTCACTTTATAATCTTAATGTAATTCATTATGCTCAAAAAAATATAATGTATTTAAATATAAAGAAAAGATCATTAAATTATTCCCTTTAAAGCTAATAGTTAAATAGACACCTACTCCACCACATAAACTTACTTTTGAGATCCAATCAAAGTTTATTTAGAAGAAGAGTGTAAAACTTCAGTTGATTGTATTTTCATATTCTACTACTATAAAAACTACTGATCTTAATTTAGTGTGTTGTATCCCATCTTATTCACCATTAGAAATTAGAGCAAGAAAGTAGGATTCAACACCATTTTTAGATAGTTTTTTAACCCATATCATGTTACTTACTTCATGTTAGGGAAGTTGTAGAATAGCCATATGAGTTTCACATACTTGATTTTGCATTTCCCCTTTTATTTAAGTTTACTAACTAGTATGTAGATGGTAGATGGTTTGCCACTCATGAAAGATATTCAACATGCCATGGGTTTTATTCTAGGTTCTTAATTACAAAATTTACCACATTATATGATAAATCCTATAAAATATGCTAAACTTAATAGAAAAGTATATGAACTACTAACAAAAGGATTCATTCAAGAGAGTCTAAATTCTCGTACAATTCCAGCACTACCAACACCAAACAAAGATGGTACCTAAAGGATGTGTATCAATAGTAGAATTGTTAATAAAATGTATAGATTTCTAATCACTTCTCCAAAATTGATCTTAAGAGCGGGTGCCATTAGATCATGATTATACTAGGGGATTAGTGGAAGATAACATTCAAAACCCATGATGGACTATATTAATGGCTATTTATTCCTTTTGGTTTATCTAACACACTTAACACATTCATGATATTGATGAACACGATCATAAAACTTTATGATGGAAAGTTCCTAGTGGTCTATTTTGATGATGTTCTTATCTTTAGTCCTAGTGATAAAGTATGTTTACACCATTCTAGGTTAGTCCTGATCAAACTTGATGAAGCTAAGCTTTACATCAATCTTATAAAATGCTTCTTTTGTCAACTAAAGGTTACCTTACTTAGATTCATAGTGGCCGTTAATAGCCTGAAGATAGACATTCTAAAAATTATGTCCATACTAGATTGTCCAAACCCTAAGAATTTCACTATAGTCTATAGTTTCCATGAAATAACCATATTCTATATATAATTCATTGAAAATTTCAACACAATTGTAGCTCTAATTATAAATATTTTGAAGAAGGATAAATTTATTTATACTACATCTCCATAAAAGAATATGGAACAAGAAAAAGTATTTATGATCTCACTATTAATACCTTTACTTTCAAATTTTAATAAGATATTTGAGTTCACTTGTGAGTTTCTGTTATTGGTACTAGAGGTACACTAGGTCATGAAAATCAATTAGCAACCTTTTATAGTTAAACGTTGAATGATGCAAAATAAAGATACTTTATTTATGATAAAGAATTTTATTCTATTATTTAGACTTTAAATTATTGAAGATATTACCTACTGCATAAAGAGTTCATCTTTAACACTAATCATTGTATTCTACAATTTATTAAGACCTAAAGAAAGCTGAATTGTATTAGTGCAAAATGGATAAAATACCTTCATTACTGCACATTTATTATCAAACTATGTTTGGGGTAGAAAATAAACCTATAGATGTATTCTTCAGAGTTACTTTGGCATTCACTTCTTTAGAATTCCAAATTTCATGTTTTTAAAGACTAAAGAATGATTATCAAGTTTGCCTAATTTTCACTTGATATTTTTGCCTTTGCTAGGTCCTATGTCTTAGATGAGAAAAGGGCAAGGTTGTGTTAGGTAATCAATAACTAGCATAAAACTTGTCAAAAAAATCATGCCATAAACCAATTAATACATTGTGTTAATACTAGGGTGTTTCCTTGAAGCGATGCACTATATGGCCTAAATATAGTGAAAAGTGTGCAAGGGCTGCTACATTGTTGCCTGGGTGTAGTTTTAAATAAGTAATGGTTTTCACATTATAGATGAATGTAGCCAAAGAAGTTCATGAAACTAAAATTAGGATAGGTAATTCAAATATAGGTACTCTTATGGGTAAAATAATGTAATTAATAAATATTATGGTTCATATAAAGATAAATATCTAATGTATATAAGAAACAAAATGGGGTTGGGAGAAGGCTAAGAAGATTGATAGTATAGGTTTAAACTTAGGTATTATAGTAGTATTCATACTAGAAATGGTATAGGTGTAATTATATATAAAAGTTTGAAGGATAATATTATAAAAATTAATAAGATTGCAAATAAAATTATAGCTTTAAAGATTATTATTAATGTTTAGATTATTATTGTTATAACTATTTATGCTTGTCAAATAAGTTTGGATGTATGCTCAAAAAAAATTTGGAAAGACCTAGAGAGATTAATACAAAGGATACCAATTGAAGAAAGAGTATTTTTTTAGAGGAGATTTAAATATATATGTGGTAGAGTGGCAGAAGATTTTAAAAGTTTTCATGGTGGCTATGAATTTGGAGTGACTAATGAAGAAGGTAGAATCATATTAGATTTTGCTTTAGCTTATTATTTTGTACATTCTAATACCTTATTTAAGAAAAGAGATTAGCATTTTATCACTTATAAGAATGGACTTAATAAAATATATATTAATTACTTTCTAATAAGAAAAATAGAACATTTAGATTGTAAGAGTTCTAAGGTCATTTCATGTGAATCTTTAAGTGTCCAACATTGACTACTAGTTTTTGGATTTTAATATAAAGAGTTGGAAGATAAAAATAAATTAAAATATTATTATAAGATTAAATTTGTTACTTAAAAAAGTAATAATAATAAAATTATATTTAAGAAAAAGCTACGAGATCTTAGAATTTGGGATGTTCATGAGGAATCTAATGTTATGTGAGAAAAATATAAAATGTGAGATTAAACATATTACAAAAATTATGCTTATTGATATGATTAAGTATGACATCAAGGAATAGTATACTATCTCAGAAGGTAGAAATATCACCCTACGATGGACTCAATCTAATAAAGGCACTTAAGGCTGACGAGTCTATGTGTACTAGATATTTTTCTCCTACTTTATATGGATGAAGTAAAGTAGGGTTTATTATAAGCTAAGTTCTTGAGTTTCTCATAGAGGAAAGCTCCTATAGTTAACTACATCTTAGGAAATAAGATTTTCTAAGAAAACTCTCGATTAAATTGATTGGCTATCATCTCTATAGATTTCAAAGTTAGATATCAAAGAATTTGTGATAATTGAAAATCAAGTGGAAGAGCTCAAATATGAAGGGTTCTTAACGAAATATGAAGAATGATAAATATGAAGTTCTCATGATGTTAAGAATCCTAGTAAACCCTTCAATCTATCTATGCAAAAGGGCCAAGCATCATTTACAAGCATTGTATTTAATTTATTATTATTATTATAGCAGTCCTTTTAATTAAGCATAGTCCACTATAAAAAATAGCATTAGTGTAATAAATAATGCCCAAACATCTAGACTACACACAAACAATCTTAACATCTAATCTAAAATATTACATCATAAAATAGAACATCAAGTCATCATAATCAAACAATGACCCAACTTGAGTCCAGGATTGGTGACCTATCAATCTATAATGTGTGTGTTGAGGTTAGTGTAGTGAGGCCAAATTAGACTTAGTGTTTAAATTATGGATTAACCGATCAATTTAAGAAATTGACCAAAAGGGGTGTTAGTTTAAATTATTAATGGTTTAAGTATAACTTTTAAATTGAATCTTAATTTATGTTTAAGTTGAATTTAATGTTTTAAAGAGTGTGAAAGTTAATAGATTTCAATTAGGGTGAAACTTATTCTCTTTCCATACCCTATCTTAAGATCACATCTAAAGATATATTATATAATTACTTTATTGATCCTTAAGTTTGAATCAAATTTAAATGACCTTAAGATCATTAAGAAGAGAACATCTCAAAATTAATGACTCATGTGTGAAAAATTTCATGTGACACCCATTCAACATGTCTCATTACTTTAATCATCATGCCACCAATAATATGCTTTTAAAAATTAAGAATTACTATATATTATCATTACATTCTAAGTTTCTTACATCCATGATCTAAATGAGCTTTTCATTCAAACGCAAGTCCATGCTTATGCACATGTTTTTTTTAACTTTATGTATGAATTTAATCCATTTAAACATATGATTTGAAGAAACATATGGGGGACATTTAATGCTTATGCATCTACATGCATTTATATATATTTTTGTATTAGCAAAGTACATGCCATTGTTAAATCAGAGAAAGATAAGTTATCTAAAACCTCTTTCATCAAGTAGCCCCAACCCCTCTCCAAGTGTCCATGACTATGTACTTTCCATACTACCACGTATGCATAAAATAAATGTAAGTGTGCAAAACTTAAAATGTTATAAGATGATATAATAATTCCTACTTAACACTTGTATTTCTTCTTACATCTCTTATAGGTATGTGTCATTATTAAACTAAGGAAATAAGGTATTTAAGACCTTCAAACAAGTAGCTCTACATCCTCAGATGTCCAAACTATATACCTTAAGAGTGTATCAAGCATACAAGTGATTAATACTTTTAATCTATTTATATAAACTTCAATTAAAGATACATAGGAAAAGTACATTATAGCATTTATTAGTGATAATAGCATTAAACAATATTAAATTAACAATTATACTTTTATAAAACATAAAGCATGCATGATTGATGACCAGCATATAAACACAATAATGAGAAAAAAAACAAAAACCATAGTAAAATTTTCATTCAAGCCCTTAATCTTAAGCCTAACCATACAATCTTAAGACTAAAAATAAATGTAAGTGTGCAAAACTTAAAATGTTATAAGATGATATAATAATTCTTACTTAACACTTGTATTTCTTCTTACATCTCTTATAGGTATGTGTCATTATTAAACTAGGAAAATAAGGTATTTAAGACCTTCAAACAAGTAGCTACATCCTCGGATGTCCAAACTATATACCTTAAGAGTGTATACAAGTGATTAGATTAATACTTTTAATCTATTTATATAAACTTCAATTAAAGATACATAGGAAAAGTACATTATAGCATTTATTAGTGATAATAGCATTAAACAATATTAAATTAATAATTATACTTTTATAAAATATAAAGCATGCATGATTGATGACCAGCATATAAACACAATAATGAGGAAAAAAATAAAAACCATAGTAAAATTTTCATTCAAGCCCTTAATCTTAAGCCTAACCATACAATCTTAAGACCATTTAAGCTAAATAAAATTCTTGATTTAATATTTTTATTATGGCACCTAAGAGATGGGTGGGTGGGTGTTTAAAAATTATTTTCAGATTAAAAATTTAATTTGAATACTTTGTAGAAAGGCTAGCTATAAATAATTATTTTTTAAATAGCCACAATAATTAATAAGTAACAATAAAGGAAAGCAAAGGTGTAGAAAAGTAAGAAGAGAACACAAAGATTTTTATGTGATTTGACCAAACCCCAAAAGTCGGCCTATGTCCACACCTAACAACCCAAGCTAGTTATTCACTAAGTCAAAATGAGATTATAACTAATCTTATGTACTCTCCTTCATGAGCAAGTACAACCAAACACTATACTTTTACACAATGGGCAAGTATAACTCCAATAGTGAATAATAAGAGAAAAGAGAATAATTACAAATATCTAACTCTCAATTTAAAAGATTTTTTCACTCATAACCGAACTATACTAATATTAAATCAAGTGAAATAAAAGGGAGTACACTTATTTAATATTTAAGATTGAAGTCAATGTAACAACTTGATGCAAGTATGTCTTTACGAAGTTTAATGAGGATATGAAAGCTTGAAATAAAAATGATATAAGTTGATAATTTAAAAGTACACCACAATAAGGATTTGAATGATAAACCACAAAAAATGTTATATGGAAACTTGAATTATACAATAATCAAATTAATATGAAAACTAAAACACAAAAGTTTACTTAAATTCTCTTTCACAATAGCTATGATATATATAAGTGATAAAGTGATTTGTAAATGAGAAAACTTGCTAATCACTTGTATTCTATTTGAAATAACAACACAATATGAATTTTACTTAAGGATATATGGACATAAAATGAGAGAAAGAAAGTTATAAGCATAAATTTAATTCAAACAAATCCAATATTTATGCCAACTCATGCACAAGGTGAAGTGAAACATTAAACATAAAATAAATTGAATAATCTATATGAAACTTTTGGCCAAGATAGAAATCAAGGTTATATAAAGAAATTAAGCACAATAAAATTAAATTAACCTTATGAAGCTTTCAGCCAATGGAGTTTTCACCAATCCTCCAAGTCTTCCTAAGCAAACATCAAAGCAATCTCTTATAATAAAGAAGAAGAAGGATGATGAAGAGGTTAGCACTTGAATCACAAAGTTCTCCCAGAGAATGATGTAGTAAAAATTTGGTCAGGAGAGGAGAATAGATTAGTGGAACCTTTTTCAATAATACAAAATTCTAATATGTAGAATAAGGATGAATGAGGTTCGGCCAAGTAAAAATCTATAGGAGGGAAAATTTAATTTGGCAACAACTTGAATTTTGAATTCAAAAGCACATGATGGAAATCCATTGGTTTGGCCAAGACTAAGTAATGAATGATAAGGCTCCTTAGCATATTAGACCTTAATTCAAATTGGAAAGATACCAAGGAGGCTCAGGACCAAATCAAGAGAGGGAAATCCAAGAAAGAAAAATTTTCAAATTTGAATGGAGATTTCAAACATATAATGAGAAGTCCTATGAAGATATTTCAGCCATGGATGAACTTTAGAGAGAGAGAGAGAGAGAGAGAGAGAATTATTCATATCAATCAAATAAAATCTAAGATGTTAAGTTTTACCACAACAAGAAAATTTTAAAAAAATATTAGAATCCACACGAGGTGGTCAGTGCAAGGATGAACACAAATTAGGTGCATGATATAATGCAAATATAATGAATTAAATGAAGCATTAATGAATAAGGAATATTGTGATTTAATTTTATTAAAGTAAATTCCAGAGAAATTATGAGAATTTCGGCCATGAATATTTCCATAATTAGAATGATCTCAATTTAATGCAATAGATTAATTAAGGTCCAAGCTGATTATTTAATGTACTATTTAAGTATTACATAACATTTAAATTAAGTTAAATTTGATTAATATTGGCCGGCACCAAATTACCTTAAATGGATTTAATGAAAAAGAAAGGTTACTAATTTAAGATTGATTTCAATTTAATTATGAGATAAGTTGAAATAATTTAATTAAACTATAAAAATTAAACTAAATCATGCTTGGTACATTCAAATCATTCCATAAAATATTAGATTTGATTTTTCATGGATATGGCTAGAATTATGCAATTTAAATTCAAAGCAATTTGAATTTAAAAAATTCATATTAATGAATCTTAAATAAAAATTGAAAAATAAGGGAATTAAATATATGGAAATGTTTTGAATAAATTTCATGTGATTTATTAGCTAAAAGTCAATGAAAATTTTGGCAAAAATAATGTAAGGATGATAAGGATGATAGGAGAGAGAAGATAGAATAATAGGAGAGAGAAAATAGAATAATAGGATAATTCTAGAATAATTTATTTTTCATACAATAAATATATGAATAAATATTATGACTAAGCATGGAAATGATTTAATGAAGTTAATACTTAATTTATCTTGTTTAAACACATATTAAAT
Organism: Cymbidium sinense; assembly: GCA_021442155.1. Lineage (NCBI taxonomy): Eukaryota > Viridiplantae > Streptophyta > Magnoliopsida > Asparagales > Orchidaceae > Cymbidium > Cymbidium sinense. The sequence continues at coordinate 26,795,659 of CM038228.1, read as the reverse complement.
GGAACTTAATTCATGCACTTAGTTCATATTATCCAAATTGGATAATTTAAGGAATAATTACAAATATGAAATGTAGAAAATATGAGTTTTTTTAAAATGAATAAATCATTTATTTTTTTTATTTGAGCTCTTCATTTGCCTTAATATTATGATTCCTAGAAAATTTCCAACCAATTCAAGTCTAATAGCTTTAGCTTTCTGAATTGATTGAAGAATCTAGAGTTGAAGAATTTTCCTATAACACTTGAATTTAAATCAATTAGTAGCATTTAAACATATGTTTATTATCTCAAAATCAGTCTCTAATGAGTTGGGGCTCATGAAGTCAACAAATATACCTTAAATTCAAGTGGATTAACATACATGAAGAGAGATAACATTATTGACCTCATTTTAGATGAGGTTAATTTGAATTCTAAAATTAGTAATTAGGATATCCTAATCTCAAATAGGAACCTCCTAATTCAATGCTTAGGACACTATACCTAGTGACATAGTGCATCTTCCTTGGGTTTGATCTATCCTAATTGGCTTAAGTTGAATCAACCCAAATTTCAAATTTGGACTAAGTTAAATCAAATCCAAATAAATCAAAATGAAATCAAGTTAAAATAAGGAAACCAAATCCAAATTCAAATCTATTCAACTCATTTGACATAAGTTTGACTTAGGTGGGTCCCACCTAGTCAAAGGTCAACCCACCAAGAATTTGACCAAACTAAATCATTTCAAATGCTTCAAATGATCAAATAAATATGATTAATCACAAATCTAAAAACAATTCAAATTTATTTCAGCCTTAATTGGGTTCATTAGACCACTTAGTCTAAATGAACCTAAATAGGTCCTATTAGGTTCAAACCCAAATCAAATTGAAACCAACTCAATTTGATTGCTTAAAATCATTTGGAAATGATAATCAAACACAATTCAACCCATCATTGTGTCTAATTTGGTCTAATTGGTCATTTGACCCAAATGAAACCCAAACTTAACCCATTAAGCGTACTTTGGGTCAAATGGGTTCAAATTGAAATTAATTAAAATTAAATGAAATCAATCACTCCAGATCATCTCACATAACAACAACAACAAGCCTTTATCCCACTAAGTAGGGTCAACTACATGAATCCTTCATCTCCATTGCATCCTATTATTTGTTAAGTTCTCATTTAATTCAAGTCTACTAAGGTCAAATTTTATACATCTTAACAAAGTCTTCTTAAGTCTACCTCTACCTTTCTTAACATAAGGCTAATGCATCTACTCTCCTAACCAGGTCATCGAATGGCCATGCTTTATGTGGCCAAACCATTTAACTTATGCGACTCTCCCTAATCTTATCTTCTAGTGGAGCTACTCCAACATTTTACCGAACATACTCATTTTGTATTTTATCTCTAAGAGTAAAGCCACTCATCCACATGAGCATCCTCATCTCTGTAGCACTTAACTTAGTCTTACACTTCTTTTTTATTGGCCAATATTCTACACCATAAATCATTACAGGTCTTACCAACATATTATAAAAATTTTCCTTAAGTTTAAGCATAACTTTTCTATCACACAATAGGCAAGATGCATTCCTCCACTTCAACCATCCAACTTGAATTCTACTAATAACATCTCCATCTATTTCACCATTATTTTGAACAACAGAGCCTAAATATCTAAATCACTCACTCTTTTAATGAGTTGTTCACCTAATGTCACAACACTACCACTAGAACTTCTACAACTAAAATTACACTCCATATATTCAGTTTTAGATCTAACTAAATGAAAACCTTTAGACTCTAAGGTTGACCTCCATAATTCAAGTTTCTCTTGGACTCCCTCTCTAGTCTTATCAACAAGAAGAATGTCATCAACAAAAAGTATACACCAAGGTACATCTTCCTGTAAAAGCCTAATAAGAACATCCATACATAAAGAAAAAAGATAAGGGCTTAAAGCTGATCCTTGATGTAATCCAACTAAAATAGGAAAATATTTTGTCAATCCTCCTTGTGTTTGGACACAAGTAACAGCTCTAGTATACATATCCTTAATGATTTGACTATAACCAATATTAACTCCTTTCTTTTCTAGAACTCTCCAAAGAACATCTCTTGAAATTTTATCATAAGCTTTCTCTAAATCAATAAATATCATATGTAGATCTTTCTTACTTTCTTTATACTTCTCCATAAAACCTCTTAACAAATGTATAACATCTATAGTAGATCTACCTGGCATGAAACCAAACTAATTGTGAGAAACTTTTGTACCACATCATAACATATGCTCAATTACTCTCTCCAATAATTTTAATGTATGACACATTAACTTAATTCCTCTATAATTTGCACACTCTTGTGCATCACCTTAATTCTTAATTATAGGAACTAACAAACTCTTTCTCCGCTCATCTGGCTTCTTTTTAATCTTTAAAATAACATTAAAAATATTTGTAAGCCAAGAAATTTCTTGATCTCCTAAACATTTCCACACTTCTATTGAAATATCATCATGTCCTACTATTTTTTCCACATTTCATTTTCTTTAAAGCTTCTCTAACTTCAAATTTACTAATACAATGATAAAAAAAATATTTCTATTTTTGTTTAAGGTATTAAGGTCTCTAAAATCAATCCAATTTTTAGATCCTTCATTGAAAAGTTTATCAAAATACCTCATCCACCTATTTTCAATATCCTTTTCTAAGAAAATCACTTTATTATTTTCATCCTTAATACACTCTCTTGAACTAGATCACCAAATCATCTCACACATGTGATCAAATATGATTGGAGTCCAAACCCAATCCAATTGGGTGAAATTGGTCATTTGAGCCCAATTGGGATCAAATTTAACCCATTAGGCTTAAATTGGTTGAAATGAAATGAAATCCAAAATTAATTCAAATTTAAATAAATTAATTAAATCAAAATAAATCAATCATCTAATGGACAGTTAAGGATGATCCAAATCATAATATAAAATCAATTAATGGTGGCTAAAGCATTTGAATTTGAAACTAATTCCAATGTCAAGATTAATCACCAATTGGATTCAACTTGAAATGAACAAATGGAACTTATTAAAATTTAATGGAGGTTGTCAAGTGACCTTAATTAAATTTATATTAAGCTGAAATGATAAACTAATCCAATGGCAAATAAGGATTAGAGGAAGCAAAATTCTATTTTGATTTTTTTAACCTCTTACCCCATTAAAATAAAATTCTATCTCAAAAAGGGATGGGAGATGGCTGCCATTAATTGAAGGCCACCAAGCCCTCAAGCCAAAGAGAAATTGGCTTTCTCCAAAGGAAGAAGCCAATGAAAAAGAAAGAAAAAGTAAGAAGAAGGAAGAAGAAGAGGAGATGGCTCGGCCAAGCAAGGAAACCAAGGTAGATGCAATTTCTTCCCAATCCTCATCCATTCTTGCTCACAAGGCCAAGGTGAATTAAAACCACCCCATGGCCGGCCTTGCCACCACCGGTGGTAGGATTCTGGCCACTTAAAAGTCCATAAATGAAGCTCTTGGCCAAATATGGAAAGAGTTGAGGGATCCTATTCCCTCCCCCCACCAAGTCAAGAGATGAAGGAGGGACCCTTCAACTAGCCTCTCTCCATCGGCACACCGACGAGCGGACAAAAACTAAGTCTCTCTCATGGTGAAATCCAAGGAAGTGGTTTTCTCATAAAATTGAAGGTTCTAATATGTTCTAGAGGTTGAGGAGACCTCAAATGAATCACTAACCCGACCCTCATAGTCGGCGAGTCAAAAAATGATCAAGATCGCTAGAAAATCAAGTTGATGTTGGTCTAGGGTTCAATCCATAGGGATGCAAGCCATCAAACTTCACCCACACCTTCGCTGAGTCAAAACAAAGCTAATGGAGTCAATCACATCGTTGAAATTAAGGTACGCTCCCTCACCACCTCTCTAGGCGATTAATTTTGGTCCTTTTTGAAAGGAATTTGATCCCCAAGTCGTTTAAACCGTATAGATGGGTAATAAATCGATCACTAATCGATTTGCAATTGAAATTGTGATGAAAATTTACAACGATCTCCAGAAATTAAGCAAAAAAGATGGACAATGTCCATCTCTCATTGGTAAAGTGTGGGATCAAATCTCCGCCATCTGATCCTTCTATTAGGGATAGACGACCTTGATTTAGTCTGACAGATTGATTTAGTCCCTTAAGGAACTGTGGAATGAATTAGGACCATCTGATCTTCGATAAAATGGTCAAGGATAACCCTACGTGGCACTGCTTTTCATGCGAATGCCACATGGGATCCATGAGACAACGGCGCCACGATGGCTGCCACATCGACCTGCCATTAGAAAATAATAAATACCCTTAAAAATTAATTAAAAATCACAAAAAATTTGAAAATTCATAGAAAAATAAATATAAATCCAAAAAATGCGAACTTGGGCTCTATGGAATCATCTTGATGAGAGGAATCCATTAAAAATAAAATTCCTAATTAATTTTTGTGTATTTTAGCCTTAATTTATATTTATATGAAAGTAATTAAACCTTAATTAATCTTAAACCATTAATCTAATTGAAATGAAACTTTGGGGAATTGAAATCGATGTTAAAGCACGCTTTAGAAAAAAATCTCATGAATTATTGCAATGTAATTCATAAAAAATAAAATTTTAAATTTTTAACCTCAATTTTAATTAAATAAATTAATATAAAATGAATTAATTAATGAAGATAAATCAAATCACCTTAAATTAACTTAGTGAACCTTATTAAAAATTAAAATACTAATGAAACTCATTGAAACTAAATAAATCATAAATTGGCTTAACTAAGTAATTAAATGAATTAAATAATTCAAATAATTAACCAAAAATTAATTAAATTATAATAAATCAACCAAATGTCTAACAATTATGAATTAACCCTCTTTGGAAACATCTTCCAGAGAGGAATCAAGGAAAAATAAACTTTATAAATGATTTTCATCAAATTAGGCATAATTTGGGTTTTAATGAAATAAATAAAATCTTAATTACACCCTAATTATGAATCTAATCAAGATGAAACTTTGGAAACATAAAATTGTCATGGAATCCAACTTTCCATAAATATTTCAAATCCAATTGATCTATGGATTGGGAATTATTGAATTTCCAAATTCCTTAGTCAATATGAATCAAATAATGATTAAGAAAATTCATAAATCTATTAAGTCATGAAAAAACTTGAACTAATCTCAATCAGACATCATAAATACTTAGAATAGTTCTCCAAACATCCTAATTCAAAGAACTCATACATTTTCTATACTTATGGGTTAAGGAAAGTGATAAAGCATATTAAGGCTTAATAAAATCATATTCATAAACACTTAATGAAACTTAAATATACAATTAAACACCAATCTAAGAATAAATAAAACATTAACCTAAGTTCCATAGGTTAACCTAAATTAAATCAAATAAAATCAACATAACTTAATCCAAAACATTAATGTAAACCTAATGAACTAATTCAAACAAAACCAAATAAAATAACTAAAATAAACAAATTAAATCAAATGAACTAATTCAAATAAAATCAAATGAATTAATTCAAACCAAACTAACTTGAAAACTAAACCAAGATTGAAAATCAAATTAAATTTTCAAAGAAAAGAAACTATCCAAATTCAAACAAACTAAATGAAATCAAAAGGATTAATTAAGATACTTAAGGATCTTACTTAGACCTTTGGGATGGATGTTCATCTTAAGATGAAGATTTTATTTCATTAGAATTTAAGATGTAGAATAAAATAGATTTCATCCAAAAGTGGAATTCATTCTACTCTCAATTTTAAAAACCTAAACTTCACTTTAACAAAATAAAGTGGAAATGAAAATAAAAATAAATCATTAAATCATTTGAATTGAATCCATCCAAAGGTAAAATTCAAATAAATTAAAACTTTAAATTGAAACTTAAACTAAAGAGTCCTAGTAAAGTCTTGCTACACAAGCTTGTTTACTTCACACCCTAGATCATTAGGTCACGAACCAGACTTAAGTTAGGCCTTTCTGTGATTCTTTATGATTGCTTATGATGTGTTGTGATATGATGTGTTTTACATGTCTTTGTCGTGTACTATTTTAGACTACATGTCTAGGATTGTTTTCTTGTTAGACTGGCTAGTAGGACATTCTTTTTTAATTTAAAATTGTCTTATAGGGGCTATGCTAGAAAAGACTGTTATCATAAATAAAAATAAAAAAATGCTATTTTCTTATAAGTATGCTTAAGTCCTTAAGAATAACCTATAAGATAAGTGGGCTTGGCAAGAAGCTAATGTTAAGCCCATATATTTATGAAATATAACTACTATATGTTGTTTGTATTTTGCTGATTTTTTTTTTTCAGGGCTTATGATTAATTTTGAAATCAAAATATAAATTTGAGCTTAGAATCAGGTTAGGATCTATGGAGTCTAGAATTAATAGGAGATGACCTTACCAAAAGATAGGTGTAGTGATCCCCTATGGAGCCCAATGGATGTCCCTAAAAAAAGAGACTATCCTAGAAATAAGACCCATAGATCTAGACTTGTAGCTCTATGCTAACCTGTATAAGGGTAGAGCTCAGCTACCCAATTGGATTCTCTTCTAGGGTGTATTGCAATACCCAGCCGCATTGGCCTTTTTATTAAATTAAATTGGCTTGATTTATTTTGGGTGCGTAATAGATCAATATGCTTTTCTAAGTTTCTTTCTATGTTTTGTTTTCCTGTGATTGAATGTCTGCATGATTAGGCTCATAGGAAAAATTAAATTTTATACCCAACATAAATCTAAACAACTAAAACAAAATTAAAGAAATTTGAATTCTCATTTAATTTAAAGCTTTAGGTAAAACATAAAATTAATTAGAAATAATTAGGTTTTGAAAGCATGAAATCATATTATTTCAATCCTTGAATTGGGAAACTTCTTCCATTACACATAAGGGGCATCTGACCTGTGAGGATGACCACCTCCTTGGGAAAGCCTGCCTTCTATTATTGATTTGGCCTATAACCATTTCTAATTACATGGAATTAAGCATAAAAATGCATATCAAGACCTCAAATAAATCTTGAATCAAAAATTTAAAACTCTAAAAAATATCCATTTGTTAGATGCATGACATACCCTACATGGTCTTAGGGATTAGGGAGTGAGTCTAGGTTTATAGATTTCTTTCCTAAAAATACAACAACCTAGTCTTCTTGCATTCATAAGACTTAGCAACATGAATTTAAAATGTGCTTAGGTTGTGTTAGTTGGCAGCCCTCTCCATATGGGTTGTAAGTCAAGAAGAGTCAGTGATAGGTATTCTCTCAAGTGAGAGGAATGACTGATAATTCACAATATAAAATTAGGTCGAGCATCTGACGCATGTTAGAAACACTTGTAGACTAGGTTTTGAAGCATCCATTTAATGAATAAGTCTTCAACTCTAGGCATTTCTGTAGTCTTGTGCTACTAGAATCTAAGTCCTAGACTTCTAAGAAAATTTCAACTCAAAATCTAAATTAAATCCCCAAAGTTAAAGCCTAATTATAGGATAGTTGAAATGCCTATTATGCATCCTAGTATCAATAAGCATTTCTTATTTCATCTCATTTGGGCTATAAAAGAACTCTCTCACCATTCCTAATTAAAAATTCCAAAATTTAATCCTTTGAAAACCAACTTTGAAATCCTTAGAAAAAACAACTCATTTCTTTAATCGAGAGTACTCTTAAGAAGATACCCTTATTAAGATGTAATTAACTATAGGGACTTGCCTCTATAGGGAACCATGAATCCAGTTTAAAATAAACTCTGTTCTACCTTCCATATAGTTCAAGGGAAAAATCTCTAGTATACGAAAGACCCATTAGCTTTAGGAGTCTTTTATTAAATGATCGAATCCATTATAAGAAAACATGTTTATCTTCCAAGATTATATGTTTATACCTTAATGACCCATATGATCATCCAAATAAAAAATTCATAAACTCTATGAGGTTTTATAAATTTTCTTGCCAAACTTTATTAAAATTATCCCTTCAAGCTCTATGGTTATTAAAAATATTTAAAGGTGGAATCATGATTTTTTATGAATTAATTATTCTAACTAATACCCAAGAGGCCTTAAAAATCAATTAATCATAAACCATAGGCCTAAATATTATGAGAAAATTCATGGACATGCATAGTAAAATGAAAAGTAAACAACAAAAATTTCACTACATTAGAGCTAATATTTTGTGATTAATTAATTCATTAAGAAAAGCTTTAATTAGGAAATTACTCTTAAAATACCCAAAACCATTTGGAGAATTTAATTTGGTTTACTCTCTATTAGTTAAGCATAACGAGGGCTTGTTTATAATTTTTAGATATTTGTACAATTAATCATGAATTTTCTAAATCCTAAGCCAATTAATGAATTTTTTTTAATTAATAAAAGCCTCTTAATGGTGGTTTAAGAAATAAATAGGACTAGAGGTCTTAATAATTTTCTCTAGTCACTATTAAACTTCTATGATATTTAAACATTCATAATAAATTCCATAATTTTTTTAATTAAATTTATTTATCAAATAACCAAAATATTTACTTTGGGTTTGAAAATATGGATTCCCTAATACACTCAGCCAATTAGCCTAAAATAATTATAGGAGGTCATCCCAAAGAACATTCATAAAAAAATTTCAAATCATTTGGCTAAGTAATTAGAGTTTTAATTTTATTAATTAGAAAAACTTCAAACTCTAACTAGTCTTATGCACTTGATAAAAATAAGGATTTTATTTTTCCTCAATTCTCATATATCTAAGCTTTCCAACAAGTTATATTTTTTTGATAATTAGTTATAAGTTTTCAAAGTTATATCTATTTAAACACATTATAACCTATTTTATGGAATTACACAATTGGAGGCTGAGTCAACCATGCTTTACGCACGGTGCCATGAGATTGATTATTTAAACCATCCCCTATGACTGCTGACCCAATAATGCCTTCCAAGCCATTCATTCAATGAAAGAATGGTTGAGATTAATCTCAAAATTTTAAAGATTAAAATTAGATAAATCTAATTGATTTAATTATGACCATCTATTCTAATTATGCGAAATGGATGGCATGTGATTCATTCCCAACCTCTGATGAAAAATGAGAGTTGAGAGTTGTTCACCTTTCACTGCTTGATCTGAGCTAACCAGAGCTCAAATCATGATAAATTTGACTCCATTAGGATTAAAAATGAAAATGCATTGGTTTCTTATAGTTGGATCTACACAAGACACAAAATCATAGAACAAAAGACTAACCTCCCTAAGGCTTTTTAAATTTGAAGTGTTTACCTCACTAGAGCTCAAGATTGGCACTATAACAAATTAAGGTAGCTTTGAATTAAAGAAGAAATGTCCTACTATTAAATTCTTGAGTTGCCTCCCCACCATTCACTCCCAAGATGAAGCTCCATTGCTACTTGTCAAAGTTTGATTAAAATTGATGCTCTAGTGATTGAATCAAGTAGATATTGATTCGTTCTTGGTTGTGTGGATGTGGGAGAGGTGTTGGAGTAGTTAATTTGGTTTTGGTAGAGGTTTGGTGTAGTTGGATTAAGGAGGAGCTCAAGTTGAAAGGGAGTTAGTCTCACCGACAACTAGGTGCTTGAAAGGCTCTAAGAAGATCAGGGACTGTCTCTAGGAGGCTTGTAAAGATGTGTGTTGAGTTAGGAGGGTTGGAGAGGTGTATACCTCCCTCTCTATATGAACTACACGAAGGGAGTTATTTAGTCCATGGTAGTTACTAGGAAGTGGGCAAGGTTGATTTTGGCTCTATATTAATGAGGTGGAGTCTTAGGAGTGGCTGGCCAAGTTTGGTGGGCAGTGGTGATGGCGGCAAGCCATGGTGGGTGAACCAAGTGCCAGCCATGGTGAGGGAAACCTCTCCTTGGTCAATGGCTAGACCAAACAACTTTGGATTAGCCTGGATCAATTGGGGAGAGCTCAAGGCATAGTAAGGTGGTTGTCTTGGCCAAAGGAAGGGATTGGACCTTCTTATTTTGAGATTTTATCTTATTTAGAACCCTTAGTTCACTCAGTTAGGGTTGAATTGGGTTCACATTAGGTTAGGTCCACTTGGCCAAGTCAAGGGTCATATGAAGATAATTCATGCTAATTTTGGTTGGGTTTGGACTTGATTTGATTAGGTTTGGCTCATTTGGACTCATATAGGCTAATTTAAGTTTAATTAGGTAATGTTGATCAATTGACCAAATTGGACCTAAGGGGATATTGGGTTGTAATCAAATGATGATTTAGAACACATTAGTATAATTAGTTTGATTTAATTTGAAGTTAATTTAATTTAGCTCATATGAGTTCATATGGGACAAGTTTACCAATATGTCCAAATTGGCCAAATTGAGTGCGGTGCTATTGGATGTCAATTGGTCATGAGGAATGTTCAAGTTTGTCATTAGAATGATTTGGGATCTTTAGGTTAGCTTAATTTGGCTTGGATCAAATTGGATTTAATTTTTGCCTTATAAGTCCAATTAGGCCAACTTGGGCTAGGTGAGCCAATTGACCAAATTAAATCCTAATGAGACCTCGGTCAAGCTCAAATAATGAATTTGAGGGCATGGGTAAATTGAAATTCAAATGGTTTAGATGAATCTTAGGTTTGACCCCTTTAGTCCTAAATAGGTCATAATAGGTTAACTTAGTTAATTGGCCAAATTGAGTACCTATTGTGTATGTTAACAAAATGCAAAATTATTATATACTATTGACCACACTTTTAATGAGATTGACACCTTCCATCTCTTAGACCTAGGACTTGATCTAAGTATTAAGGTCTTCCTCACCTAGACACTATGACACATCTAGTGATTAGGAGGGAACTATTCAACCGAAAAGCTAATGGAACTCAACCTAGGGTTAAGCCATTGAACTAGTAGACCACACCTAGCCCAACTAACCCAAATTTGCACATTATAACCAAATAGCCTATGAGTCAACCATTACATTAGACATGGCCTAATTGCTTGGAAGTCAAGCCCACCTGGCTCTAAATGGGTTGGTTAAATCATTTGGCCCAATTTGATCTACATGGACTGTATTTGTTCACCTTGACCCAAACATATGCCAAGACCAAATTGACTTTTATCAATCAACCACATGTCCCACCAAATCATGCCAAACTTAAACTAAATCTAATTGGTGTCCAAGTTGACCAATTGATCAAATTAACCCTCTTGACCCAATTTGACCCATTTAGGCCTAAAAGAACTAAACTCAAAAATTAATCTAATTGAATTGAAATTGACCATCCACAAACTATCCCCAATGCCAATTGAACTTGGTTGAATCCTAATCAAGGTTCAATTTGGCATTTAGCAGAAGTTAGCCTAACTGAACTCTATAGGGTCAAATTCAAATTAAGCCCAAGTCAAATTAGGCTAACAAAAATCCTTATAATCATCTCCAATACATAATCGAACTGATCCCATGCTCAATTGAAACCCAATTTGGCTAATTGGTTCATTTGACCCAAATGGGCCCAAGTGAACCTAATTGAGCCAAAACTTAGTACATTTCAAATCAAACCAAACCAACACTTTTAATAGCCTAATTAGGTTAATTTGACTTAATTAACCTAACTTAGCCTAATATGAACTAAAGGAAAAATTAAGCCAAAACTCAATCCATCCCAAGTTAAAACTAACCAAACCATATGACTCACTCTATATTTAACATTAAACATGAACCAATCCTCAATTGAGCCCAATTTAGTCAGAGTGACCAAATTAGCTCACTTGACACATTTGGCATATATGAATCATATGAGCCAAATCTCAACTCAATTCAAATTGAATCCAATTTCACCAAGGTGCATCAAACCATCATATGAATATAGTTCAATATCTCCTTTGTCCTATTTTGGTCAATTGGTCAACCTAGCCTATAAGAATCTAAAAGAGGCAACCCAATCCAAACTAAATCAAACTTAGCATGACTCATTATTGGACTACCACACAGCAGCTCAAGTAGACCCAACTCTTGGTAAACCCTTGTTAACTTAAATCAAGTGAATAAATGGTTCTAAAGAAGATAAAAAGCCCAAAATAGTAGGATCCACTCTCTTTCTTTGACCAAGGCAACACCATTAGCATGCCTTGAGCTCTCCTCAACTAACCAAGCCTAACAAAACACCAAATAGTCCAACCATTGACCAAGGTGAAATCTACTTCACCTTGGATAGCCCTTAGTTCACCAATAATGGGTTTTCAACTTCACCTCTGGCCACCAAACTCATCTAACCATTAGAGGAGCTTCAGGTCATCAGTTTAGAGCCAAATCCAAGCTTGTCCATTTCCTAGCCAGCTATCAAAGGCTGAACCACCTCTTTTGGGTGATTCACATGGGGAGGAAAGTATACTCCATCCAAAGGCTATTAGCTTTACACACACACCTTCCATAGCTTAAGAGAGTGAGTTTAGAGTAATCCTTAGATCCCCTCAAGCACTTCACCAGTGGTAAGAACAACATTGTTCTCACCATCCATCCCTCATACCTAACTCCTTCTACAATACCTCTAGGCCTAATTCTTTCTTCACACATGCACTCTATACTTTGTTGAACTCAAAAAAAAGTAGAAATCTTCAGTTCGATCACTAGAGAGTAGTCCTACACCAACTCCAGCAAGGTGGTGGCAATTCATGGTCTCAAGAGTATTCAGATAGGAGGCAATTGGGGACGTCCACAATAAGACTTCATCTCTTCATGGCGAAGCTACTTTATGCATTGAACCACCAGTCTTAGCTCCAATGAGGTAATTTCTTTTCCACCCATAGATGGCAAAATAAAATTTTGTATTTTATGAAGTGAATTCAATCTTGACTTAGATCTAACTATAGGCACCCCTATTTTTTTATTCTAATTATAATGGAGTCAATTTTATTATGATTTGAGTTGTGTATGGCTCGAATCATGTGGCAAGAGTGGTGTTTGTCTCTCACTCGAGGTTAGAGACAAAAGATGAATTGTTCATCTTGCAAAATTATGATGGTTCACTATGATTAAATTTGTATAGATAAATTGATTTTTTTCTCTATTAATCACAGTATTAATCTTCGTCATTCGATCTTTGATGGAATGACTCAAGAAAAATCATGTCTGCCTCAATCGCCACACCACGATGGTTTAAAGAACTAATCTTGCGATGTCACACACACATCAGTGTTGACTATGTAATTGATTAATATGGTTAATTAATGGATTTAAATAGATAGAACTTTGAAAAATTATAATTAATTATAGAAATATTTTTAAAATGTAAATAAAGGATTTTTGGAAAGCTTAAACAAAGACAAATTAATAAAAATAAAATCCTTGAATTATACTAAGCAATTTAAGAGTAATTAGGGTTTTAATGACAAGGGTATTTTGAAATTAACCCTTAATCTCTTCTTTTATTAACTTGAAATTCTTAAGAAACATTCTTAGTGATGTTCCCCACTCGCATAACTCTTTCAAGTTAATTTGATTAGTGGATTAAGATTTATGATTTTTAAAAATTTAATTCATTAATTATTCTAATTAATTGAATAAAAAATTATAAAAAATACCCAAATTATATTTGATGCTTAACCCCTCGAGTATTACATTAAATATCCTTGGATAAATATTTTCAATCTCTAGTCCTAATTATTTTAAAATATAACCCTTTAGATCAATGATTTAATTAAATAATTAAGTTAATTGACCTAGGATAGATAATTTCATAATTAATTAATCAAAATTATAAAATTTATTTGAATAAACCTTTCATAGTTTTATTCAAGTGATAATTAAGAATAAAGTCAAAATCCCTAATTGGTTTGGAGAATTTTAAGAGTAATTACTTGATTATCAATAAAAACTTAATTAGTGTAATCGATTACATTTTTAAAAGCCCGAATGATTTGAAATACTTTTTTTGTGGATTGTTCTTAATAATGTTATGCATGTTTAGAAACTTTCCCATGATTTTTCGGATTATATTCAGTGATTCTTTACATTTTAAAAGTGAATTGGCTTAATTATGAAAATTAATAAATAAAAAAATAAAAAAATTTTAAGTTACAGCCTATTAATCAATAGAGAATAACATTAAAAAAGTAATAGTTAAACCTAAGTCTAATTAACTTAATTAACTCACCATAATCACCCTTAATTAAGCCTTTTAAATAATACATATCTTAAGCTTAAATTAAACCTTAAATATGTACATTAATCTTGAGCATGATAAGCATGTGAAATTGAATTTATGATATGTGATTGTCCTTGATTAAGCCTAAATCAAATCCATCATTTCAATCATATAGTTTCAATCATCAATTATTTTCAAATTTTGTTCTTTATTTTCAAATATATAAAAACACATACATAGTATGTAATAAATGTAAGTACACATACATAGCATGTAACTAAAAAGAGTGTAATATTTCTTCTCTTGTCACATTTTTATATAAATTATTATGCATAATATAGAACTATATGCTTTTTATAAACAAAAGGTATAGAGGTTGGACACCTAAGGATGTAGGACTACTAGTCCAAAGAGGTCTTTCTATCTCAACCCACTTATTTAATAGTACCATTTACCATTGATTTGTATACAATTCACTTGAAGTATGCTTTTATGACATTTATGAATGTCATTCACAACACATGAATATTTATAAACATAAAGTATATAGGCTTGACACCTAGGGTGCAAGGTTACTAGTCTGAAGGAGGTCTTATTATCTCAACCCACTGGTTTAATAATGCCATGTACCTATGTGCTCTAAAACATTAAGCATGGAAATATCATACATACATATATAATATTTTATAATTATGAAACTTGCTAAAAATCTTAACATTCATATAAGCCATAAAAATGCATGTCATTCAAACAAGTTAAAGTAAATAAAGAACTACAAAGATGATTCACATGTTATAAAACTACTTCATTATACCCCATCAATCTTCAAGAGGACCATACATAATTAAGGTATAATTTGGCTTAAATCCTTAGTCTCCTTAGGTTTGGGTATAAGTGAGATGCCTCATTCTTCAAGTGGGAATTATCAAACTCTATGCTCTTCATAATCATTAATACAACTCAAACATAAGTTAAAATCTAAATTAAAACACATACTCAAGTCACTAAATATTTGAATTAAATCCACCCCATAGTAATAAATTGAATCCTTTCTTAAAAATCCAATTCAAACATTAAATCCTAGGTTTTCCTCACCACACTAGCCTTTGCACATAGAATTGAGTACTAGGCCATAATTCTTAGATTTAGGTTAAGCTATTGTTTGGTTATGATATATTGATTTTATTATTTTATGGTGTAATATTTTAGAATATATGTTAAGATTGTTTATGTGTAGTATAGATGGTAGGATGATTTTTAATATATTAATGTTGTTTTTTTGTAAAGGGTTGTCATTAATAAAAAGGATCGCTATAAAAAAGTTAAAATTAAATAATTTTACTTGCACATTCTACTTGCTGCTTATGCATAGCTCATTATAATATGTGGGCTTGGCACTCAAATGTGATAAGTCTACTTGTGTGAATTATGAATTCTTAGTTTGTATGTGTGTTATAGCTAACCTCTACTTTGTAGGTTTAATTAAGAATTTTATTTTGAAATTTTTAAAATTTATTTTTATATTAGAATTATGATTAGAGCCATGAGTTTCAAGATGAGCAGAGGCTAAAAGGCATAGAGTGGAGGATCTAAGACTTTGAAGATCAAGAGAATATGAAGGCCCTAATAGACTTATTTAATTTGTTGTAATATTTATTATAATCTTGGCTATATAAACATAGAGCTTGTACATTTTCTTCTTTTCCAGGGTGTATAGTTGATTCTAGTTGCATGAGTCTTTCTATTTATTTGATTTAATTTGTTTGATTAGAGTGTTTACATTATTTTCACAATAGAAACTACGTGTTTTTTTCATAGGTTTTTTAAAGTGTGGTGTTTTGATGTATGACCTAAATTTTGATATGCTCTTTATGATTTAAATTTTCTAACCCAACTTAATTATCAAATTTGTAACTAACACAGCTCATAACCTCATCTTAAAACCTAGGAATTAATCAACTAAAAGATTTACAAATCATGGGTCTATGATGAATGTAAGTTCATCTCATAATCGTCATATTTTTCTCTCTTTAAATATAGAAGATCTACACTCATTACACGATAAGGGGGAGTGTAAGACTGATAGCAACCACCTTAAGTGAATAACACCTCCCTCGTGGATTGACCCATAACTTGATTTCATCATTTATATAAGCATACTTTCCCACCCAAGCTTAACTCAAATTTAAGAGTTTAACATCTAAAAAATATAAAATTTTGTTCCATTAGCTTAGAACATGGTTGAGCCACTACACTAGGTGAAGAAATCCTTTGGATTATGGTCTAAACTTAAGTGAGATAGTCATAAATGATCTAAAAATATAAAATTTTGTTAAGCTCAGGCCACTACATCACCACCTTCCTATGGTTGAGCCAAGTCAAAATAAAAATTCACATAGGGAGTCCATATATTGGGCAATCTTGAATTCAATCTTAAAGCCTTCAATATTGTTCTTCTATTGGAGACTCCTTTATGATCTGATTCCCACTAACAACATTCTCAAACTAAAAGGCTAAAAATACCTTCCATTTTCCACCTTTGTTATAATGAGAAAGAAAGCATTGTCCACACTTTTTTCCACTACACCTTTAGCTCACTGATTTGGTTTAAGTTAGCTACTGTCCTAAAGATTTTGATAGATTGCTTGCAGTTCCATTCAATTCTTGAGCTTATTTCCTATTGGATGCATCATTGAGTAGATATTTGGACAGTCCACATCACTTTAATCATTTTTATCACTCTTTAGTTTATTTAACCAAGAATGAAAGGAAACACAATAATATCAAAGTTCACCTAGAGGATATTATTAACATGATCAAGAGATACATCTACAAAGCTGCAAACATTAGATGCCTCAAGCATGAGCATTTTTCTAGTTTGTCTAATCTACTTAATCATTTTAGTTTAAATAAGAACACCAATACAATTGCATGGGAGCTTGTCTGTTGGAACAAATCAAGAAAATACTACATAAAGATAAACATTGATAGGAGTTTTTTCAACCCTCAACAAACACTGGTAATATAGGACCACTATGGTAAGTGATTGATGTATTTTACAAAGCTAATGAATACATTTTCTTCCCTACATGCTGAATATGATGCTTGCCTTATGACCCTTTGAATTACTGCTCTCAAACCACAACTCCATATTGGCTAGAATCAAATTCAACACTTTTAGTTAAAATATTAAAGATAACAACACCATAATACTTTGGTTTCTGATTAACTTGTGTAAAAGATTCAAACACTAAGTCAACACACTTTCTTTAATGATCACCCACATTAAGAAGGAAGGGAATCAGCCGATTGACATACTTGTAACAATGGGAGAAACATTCCAACAATTTTTGATCTCATCTACTCCAAATACAAAGATAGATACACTTATCAAATGTGATACTTTAGGTCTTCCTGACATTAGAAAGATTTTCAAAACTTTTTTTTGGGTGTTAGCTCTTTTTGGATTACTTGTATCTTTTAAGTGGTCAATAAAATTTCTCTTTCTTACAAAAAAGGGAGTCCATACACTTTGAATCAAAGAAGTCTGAAGCACTCAAAACACTCATCTCACTCCTACAAATAGTCCCCCAAGCTCCCAAGCTCCTAAGCTCCTAAGCTTTCCCCTACCCTAGATCCTTAGCCACCATTAATGCCTTCCATGGTTAAACATCCTAAAATCCTTCCCCATTTCAAGCCAACAAAACTCAAAATTAATACACCCACACCTTTCCCAACCTCAAGCAAACTCAAATGAATTGATCCCCTCTCAATTTGAGTTTAGAAAGGTAGAGAAACACTAACTCTAACAATAGCCAGTAGAGCTTTGGTCTTGGGAGCAACTAGTGGGGAGGTAATCAATGATATCCATAGTAGATATTCTCATCTTCAAGGTGAAGCTACCTCATGCTCAGAATCTACTAGGCATTAGCCTTAGTGAGGTAAATCTCTTAAGCCATAGAATACCTTTAGGATTCATTGTGAAAGACATATAATATTTGTTAGGATCCAACCTTAGAAACCCATTTCTTCTTATTTTCTAGTCCTTTTGGAATCATTTAGTGCAAAAATCTAAGCTTGGATGGCTCAAATTAAATAATAAAATGTAGTTGATCTTTATCTATTGTCCAAGGTAAAAGATGAATCATGCAATATCCATTCCATTTTATTAGAATGGATGTTCATTATCTCATCACATTATAGATATTGATTTACCCCATTAAGAACTATGTGTTTGATTTGAATCTTTTGATCAAATCAAAACTATGTCTACCACCATCCAGGTAAGCACCACGTAGACTACGGTTTACGATAAATTTCAACACACGTGTGATGTGCTTGTTGAGTCAGCCACCATGTGTGTAAATTGTTAAATAGGGTTTAAAATGTGATTTAAGTAGGTAAAATTTTTAAAAATTATATTTAAATATAAAAATTTAAAATATGCAAATAAATATTCTGTAGAATCAGTGAAATGAGTAGAATCTATAAAAATAAAAGACCAAAGTTTTAATAAATAATTTAATAGTAATTAAAGTTTAATTAGAAATTTTAATTTTAAAATTAATCATAAAATACTTATCCAAATGACTTGAAATTTTTAAGGATGATCCTAGTGATGTTTTTTGTCTCCTATAAAAATATCATGTGATTTACATGAGTAGATTAAAAGTTATGTATTTTAGTTTTTTCATCAAATTAACTTAATATTTAATTAGAAAAGTTATGAAATTTTTCAAAGAAGTAATATAAACACCTTTATTTAACATAAAAGTATGAAGAAAAATAACTAAGTCTGTTGATTTCAATTAAAACTCAAAATCACCAAAATTAGCATTAATTATCCATTAATAATTAATTAAATCACCTAAAACTTAAAAAATTTATAACTAATTACTCAAAATCCAATTAAATATAAATAGCCTTTATTTGTGCCCAACTAATATAGAGGAATTCTATGAAATTAAAAGCCTCAATTGGTGTTGGGTTTTTTGATAGTTAATAGCTAATTATTAAAATTCTATTAATTTATTTAGTCATAAAATAGAAGGTAAAATTCTTTGGAATTTTTAGGGTAGATTTTACATGTGATTATTTAGCTTCGTGATATTATTTCAAGATTTTTTAGCTTATTATTATTTTTTTTATTTTTAGATTATTAGTGTTAGTTGAAGATATAACTTAACTATTTAATTCAGAAAATCAAAAAATTTTAAAATTGCACTTTAACATCTTAAATCACCTAATAAAGAGAGAGAACCATAGAAGAATTATTAAACACATTTAATATTGTTTAATAGTACTAATATAGACAAATAATTATACATGTTTAGCCAATTAATTGAATAATCCTCTAAATTAAGAATTTCATAAATGACTTTTAAGTTCAAATAGTGTGATTATACTATAAGTGGCCTTAGGATTATTGAAAATCCTTAGAAGAATCTTCATGCCATTTTGATGTAAAATGATATATTTTGAAATAATATCTATAAGTAATTACTTAAATGACATCTAAATTTAATAAAATTATATAAATTATAAAAATTATAAAAATTATATAAATCATGTGCCAAAAGTATTTTTTTATCAACTTTATTCTCCGCAAATTCAAAATAAAAAATATCTAGCAAGAGTAGAAGATGTGCTCTCATGAGGGTACCAAATTTTAAAATTAAGTGTGTTAGTAAAATACTAAAAAAAAGTTTTATAGCTTTAAAATTAGACTCTTTTGGATTAGCTTGAAATAATGTAAAAAAAGAAATAAACTAAATAAGATATCATGTCTACTAATAGTCAAATCAAGTAAAAAACCAATCATCCCATGATATTTGCAAGTTCCTTGTTTAATAGAGTGCTAGGGCTCATGGGAGCACTAATGCTTTTACATCCTTCCAATCTATGCTTTTTGATTAGCTCTTGACTTAAGAATGTACATTTATGCCCTTGATTAACATTAAGTAAATAAGCTCAATCATCATGCTAATCTCAAATTCTTTGCTTACTAGTATTGAAAAACCTTAACACAAAAAAGAGTTAGTAGATCCAAAAAAATTATTATCCACATAAATCTACACAAGAAGAATATCACAATTTATTCTTTTGAAAAATAATGTAGTATCAACAGATCCTTTAATAAAAGAATGTTTTCAATTAAAAAGTATTAAGTATATCATACCAAATACAAGATGCTTATTTCAAACCTTATAAGGATTTTTTTTAATGAGGACAACTTCAAACCTTCTAGAGTTCTTTTTTATCTAAGTTCATTTGTCGACATAATGAGTCTAAGAATCTTGACTTATTTAAGGATTGGAACTAGTAGACATAGCTCAAATAAGATGATGTTGAGACGATTTAACAAGCAAGGCGAGAGCGGAATAGGTTCAATTACACTGCTTCTATAGATAGGCGATTTAAAGATTAAGGCAAAGTTCTTCATAATAGAACAAGACACATCTTCTAATGCCTTATTGAGAAGAACCTAAAATTTGTTAGTCCCTTGAGCCTTCATTTAATATTCTAAATTTTAATGATCACAAATATTTCTAATTGAACTATAGCTTTTCATTGATCAATTGTGTGTGTAGGTTATGCTAAATCTTCAATACATAAATCAAAATTAAGCAACAAAATCAAGACTCATAGTGAGAGCACAAACTATGGTTGATTATCATAAATAAGGAATGATTGTTGCTAGAAGATCCAAATCAAGTTCAAAATTTGTATTGCCATGTTTGGTATTTGTATTTTATTTTGCTCATATATCTAGCATGTGAATGATGAATGGAATTACATGCACACACTTGACAGAATATAAATTTTAGAATTTTTAGAAATTAAATTTTTTTAAGAAAATCATACTATATGATTTTTATCATGTATGATAGTCCTATTTTGCTAATTACTTCTACTTCCATAATTAAGTTGGTTAAATAAAAAATTTACCAAAATCATATTGATCATACAAAATAATTTGACTCATTCTATACAATTATTTATTTTTCTTAAATTTAAAGCTGACTTAATCAGGTCAGTTATGCCCAAAATTTCTAGGTGAATATCCAACTTCAATTATATGTCTAAAATTTCTAGCTAACTTAATCAAGTTAGTTGGGAAAATCTCTTACCTCTGCTCTTCTATCGGATCTTTGTCAATAAGGCTACACATGGGTTTTGTGTTTTTAACTTGTGCATGTGTTCTTTAGTGTGAGAACTTGTGTAAGCTTTATTTTTCTTGAGATATTTTTCTATATACCTCTTGTGAAGGAGTACATCCTTCTTGCCTTGAAATGTGAAGGGGAGAGGGTGTAGGGTTTCTTTATTACTAATGAAGGAGAGGCTTCTTCACCTTAGCATGTTGTGCTAAAGGAGAGACAGTAGGTTTTGGAAGAGATATGGAGAGCGGATGTAAGTAAGTTGGACTGAACCATTGTAAATCTTATGTCTCAATTTTCTTTTCTTTTTATTTACTGCTCTTTCATTTTGATTAGATTGATGTGTTTTTTTATGTTTAAGTTTTAATTTTCTTTTATTTTAAAAGTTTTAAAAAATTAACCAATTCACACCTCTCTTTGGTGTGCCAATACTTACAAGTGGTATCAGAATGGGTTGTTTGTTTAATAATCTAAAAATTGTGAGCAAATCCATCAATGTCACATCTAGGGAATAGAAACATCATGGAAGGGTACTCTATTACCTAACCACCTCTTTTTGATTATATTCCTTTTTACATTTTGAAGATTCACATGTTTACTTTTATTTAACCAATCAATTTTCAAATGTGGAATATGATTGATGTTGGTCACCTCCTCACGATGTTGTTAATTGCAAACAAATTGAAACTCCTTTTAACTCATGGTCAATAAAAGAGAGGGAATTAGCCTAATTAAATTATAAATGTCTAAATTACTATTTTGTTCTTAAAATATAAAGACTATATGCAAGTTTTTACTAGCAAATTGGGTATGAAAATTTGAGAAAAGCTATGTGTCACTTTCAAAGGGACAAATAAAATTAAATAATTTTGTATCAATATAATTTTACATGAATATGAGCTATTTCGTATATTATCTCATGAGTCAATTTATGATATGTAGAAACACTTTACTAAAGTAATTAATTCATTACATGCTTTAGCAAGAGAATTTATTAATGTTAAAAAAGTTAGAAAATTTCTATGTTTCTTGCCTGAATCTTGGGTTGCCAAGGTTACTACTATCTTTCAATCCATAGATTTATCTATTTACTTGATTAATCACTTACTTGGCTCACTTATTACTTATGAACAAAAATTCCTACAAAGAACTATTGATGAAGTTGACAAGAGAAGAGACAAGTCCATTGTCCATAAAGCTAACACTTTTAATAGTAGCAAAGAAAACAACAGCACTGAGGAGGATGATGTCGTGCTTAAGAATAGAAACTTCAAAAACTTTCATAAGCATAACAAGAAGAGATATAATCCAAGAAATGACAAGGTTAAATCTAAATACTCTCTAAAACTACTGATTCAATTTGCAATGAATGCAAAAAAAATTAGGTCACATCAAGTAGGAATGCCCAATCCTTATGAACTCAAATTAGAATGGCAAATAGGAAAAAAAAAGGCGATACCAAGAAGAGAAAGAGAAGGGCCCAGTGTGCTTTTTAAATCAACTATGACCATGACTCTTCAGAAAAAGAAGTCATGGAAGAAGCTATAAATCTTTGTCTTTTGGAAAAAGGTGACTCAAGTGATTTAGATGATAATCAGTTAAGTATTCTCACTTATGATGGGTTTCTAATTATTGTTATGAACTACCTATTGCATTCAATTCCATAAAAAAATGATCTTTCTTAAAGAAGAATATCTCTTCTTTGGAATAGATTAATAGCACATTTCTAAATGAACATGAAAAATTTAAAAGTGACTACAAGGAACTCAAAATGAAAAAGGTCAAAAGGGAACATGACTTGTCTGAAAAAGTTAACCTCTTTAAATGTGCAAATGAAACTTTGAAAAAAAATTAAGAAATGCATCTGCTCCATGAAGGAGATCTAAAGATAATAATTTCATTCACACTTTCAATTTGAGAAATATATAAGGAATGCATCTACTCCATGAAGGACATTTAAAGCTAATAAGTTCATTCACACTTTCCCAAACAATCATTATTTTTCTTGTAGAATGTTTCAACATGTTGTTAATCTATACATACATCATTAATATTTAAATTTGGAATATACATGGATTCCAAAAACTCATTCTAAATTTGGAATATACATGGTTCCCAAAATTCTAACTTAAATTTATTTTGTAGATATGCCTTCACTCAGGGGCTGGTGGAGACATGTAGTACATGGACAGCAGGTGCTCAAGACATATGACTGGAGATAAAGGAAAATTCAACTTCTTAGAACTCAAAAGTGGAGGAAAGCTCACTCTTGGAGGCAACATAATGTGCAGAGTACTCTAGTCATGTACCATTGGTATTAAAAATTCTTTATCCATTAAAAAGGTCCTTCTTGTTGATGGTTTAAAATATCTTCTTAGCATTAGTCAATTATGTGACAAGGGCTTCAATGCCAAATTTTTAAATAATAAAAACTTGGTTGACTTAAATGGCAATGTTGTTTAAAAAGGTGTTAGGATTAATAACATTTACATGATTGATCTTGATAATCTTATTATTCTTTAGTTGTTTATTTAATTCCACACTAGATGAATCATGGCATTGGCTTAGGAGACTGTGTCACGGTACATGCACACTCTTAGAAAGATTACCTTGAGCTAACTTAGTTAGAGGTGATATATATATATATATATATATATATATATATATTATGATCATTTGTGTGATGCTTGTCTGCATAGTAAGCCAACTAAATCCACTTTTAAATCCATAACATGCATTGTCACGTTATGACCCTTAGAAATTCTTCACATGGACTTATTTGGACCTATAAGCACTAATAGTTTAGGGGGTAAGTCATACGAATCGGTTATTATTTATTATTTCACTAGATTTACTTAGGTGAGATTTTTGAAACATAAAATGATTCTTTTTTTTAATATAAGATCTTTATTATTTGGATTCAATGAAAAATTAGTTTTATTATTACATCTATTTATAGTGATCACAGTGGTGAATTAGAAAATGATATATTTGATGTTTTCTATAATGATATAGGTATAGAGCATAGTTCCTTGGCCCATAGGACTCCATAGTAGAATGAAATTGTTGAACAAAAGAATAGAATGATCATAGAAGTTGGTAGATCCATGCAGTGAATATAAGCATCCAAGATACTTCTTGGCTAAGGTTATCAACACAACTTGTTATATGTTGAATCAAGTAAACATTAAATCCAAGCTAAATAAAACTCCCTGTCAGCTTTTGAAAGGTAAGACCCCAAATCTATCACATTTGCAATTTGTTTGGTTTTAATTGCTTTATCTTAAATAATGGGAAGAATAATTTGGGAAAATTTGATTCTGAGTCTAATGAGGGGGTTTTTTGGGTTACTTTTCTATAGAAAAAACTTATAGAATCTTTAATAAGAGGACCCTGTTAGTAGAAGAGTCAATACATATTATTTTAAATGAATCTACTATCTTTACTAGTTCTAAAGAACCTATAGATGAGGATGATTTAGTGCCTAAAACTGATAATCTGGGCTTAATAGAAAATGAGAAAGTCAGGGGAAGACTACCTAAAGAGTGGAGATACGCATTGAATCATCCAAGAGATTTAATCATAGGAGACCCATACAACCTTCATTTCCATGATTAAACCCACTAATGTATAAGAAGCAATCTCTGATGAATTCTGGGTTGAGGTAATATTTTGGAAATAGTTCTTAGACCCTCATCTCAAACTATGATTAGAAAAAAGAGGGTATTCAAAAATAAAATAAATGATTTGGGAGTCATTGTTAAGAATAAAGCATGGTTTGATCTTATGGTATTTTAATTTGGAGTCGTTGAGACACCACGCAAATCTTAGGGGGTACTTATTGAAGTGATCGGGTACGACATTATGGTATGATGTACCATCTCAAAAGATGAAAACATCACCCTACAATGAACCTAATCACCTAATAAGGACTCTTTAAGGCAGATGGGTCTTCGTATATCCTAGAGGTATTTCCCCTACTTTACATGGAAAAGTAAAGTATGATTTATTTTATGTTGGGTTCTTTAGTTCCCTACAAAAGTAAGCTTTCATAGTTAATTACATCCTAGGAAATAAGACTTTTTTAAGAAAACTCTCAATTAAAGTAGTCAATAAATATCTCCAAAGACTTCAAAGTTAGACTATCAAAGAATTATGTATTTTTGAAAATCAAGTGGGAAAGTTCAAGTTGAAAGATTTATTTATGGATTTTAAAGGAAAACAAGTAGAGAACATTCATGATACTAGGAAGCCTAGTGAGTACTCCATTCTACCTTATGGTGAGGCTTTATAAATTTGATAGAGATGATTTACTTTCTTTTTTAAACTAAAATTTTTATTAGAATGTTAGGCTTATAGTCTATCAACACAAGATTATGGAAATACTTAATCTGTGAGGACTTATACTCATAGCCTGAAAGAAATAAGCACCTTGGATCCTAAATCTAAGATGCTTTAGCACAAGCTAAAAGCATGACCTAAGTCTAACCAAAAAATGGAACATAATGGTCTATCCCCATAAGAGAGGGTTATCATATTCTGACTCTTCTGGACATACAACTGTCCATAGTGGCCGCCAGTTACCACCTTCTACCCTTCAAAATCATGTAGGTCGGTCTTATGTAACTACAAGATAGCTAGACTATTATTTAATTAGGAATAGAGACTAGAGTCCTAAACTCACTCCCTAAAAGACTAGATCATGACTGGCATAAAAACATGGCTTATACTAATGCAAAATTTATAATTTTTTATATCATTTTAACACATTCATTCGAACAAAGGCTTGAGACAATTATTTTTATATGCATGTTAAAATGATTATGGGATTAATCAACAGCGGGAAGTGTTCTCCACTATAAGGGATGTCCTCAAAGGTCAGGCATTCCCCTATCTTGCAAGAATGGAGACCCTCCCTATTCAAGAGTGAAACAAGATGATATGCATGATTATTATAACATACATCATTTAACTAAGGGTTGAAAATCTTTTAATTATCTTGATTATAACCTAGGCTTTAAGGTGAGGTCATGAGTTATATTTAAATTTTAGTCATGAGATATTTAATGGGGGTAGACAAATTAATTTTATCCTAAAGAGCCTACCACATCTAGGCCACACATTCAATCATCAAGCTTAAGAAACCTATAAAAAACATGTTATTTCTATTGCACAATCCAAAAATGATAATCATATATTTAATGATTTTATGAAAGAATAAAAGGTCGGTGGGGCCGGGTACCATTGTATACCCCAAAAATAAAAAAATGTGGGTAGCCGAGCTCTACCCTCATACAACCCGAATTATAAAAGAATATTATAATCATAATTAAATAGATGTAATGGGGGTCTTCATTCTTTATCTTTCTTTCTATCTTCTTCTTTTGGTTTAATTTACTCAAGGCTTCACAGGGCCTCCCAGGTCTTTGCCTTTCAATCCACTGCTCACCTTAAACCCCATAGAACTAAGCCTGATTCCTATTGCAAAATTATATATTTATGGAAAATAAAGTCTAACTACACCTACAAAATAGATGTTAGCTAAACAAACATCTACACCAAGCAGTTATATTCCATGACTTTAAACTTAGTACCCTACACATGGGTAACCAAGTCCACCTGTCCTAATGTGGATTATGCAAAGGGGCATAAGCAACCTGGAAGCAAGAGCATTTATATTCATTATTATGATGGCCCTCTTTAGCATAATCCCCTACAGAAAGCATCATTAGGCTAATAGCTACCTAACATCTATTCTATGCATAAATAATCTTAACATCTAGTCTAAAATATTACATCACAAAAAACACAACATCATAACATACACCATCCTAACCTAGAGCTAGAAGTGCTGACTTAGCACTCTAATGTGTGTGCTAAGGCTTAGTGTGGTATGTATTAACTAGGCTTTAGGATTATTATCATCTAAATTTGGCATGCTCAAGTTACACATGAGGGGAAGTTTAACTTTAAGTTATTAAAAGGATTAATGGATTTTTAATTTATATTTTCTTTTGTTTCACTTAATATTCACTTAGCATCTAATTTTTATAAAGAGAGGAAAGAGGTTTGACCCTCTTCATCCCTACCCTAAGTTATTTTCTAAAGGCATGTTATTATGATTCTTTATTTTGTTTAGTGAATGAATTATTAAACATTTTATTAATCATAGGGTTGGGTTAATCCTAAAGAATCTTATTCAAACATGAAAGGCATCTTAAGATTAATAAGATTGAATTACTATCACATGGATAATATTACATCATTCCTTTTCATCAACAATAGCATGCATATGATATTGAGCTTAACATACCTATACATGCATTGTACATATGTGTGTTTTTGGCACACTTGAATGATTGTTGATGCATATATTCTTGGTAGAAAAGAGATATTCATTCCTTAGTTAAGTATACACATGTATTAAATATTTAAGCAAGTACGTGACATTATTAAACTAGAGAAGTGAGGTAATCTAAGACCTCCTTGGGGATACTTAAAGCCTCATGTTCCTAGGATGTCCAGACTATATACTTGCTATCTTAAATACATAAAAATGTACACATAAACATAAGAATAAAATTCATGCAAAAGATTGCATATTAGCAAATTTATTTACTCATGTAAAGTAAAGATCTATACAAATTCTAATATATGTATACACATGATGAAATTAAGCAAGTACATGCCATTGTTAAAACCATGGAAGTGAGGTATTCTAAGACCTCCTTGGGGATACTTAAAGCCTCATATTCCAGGGATGTCAAACTATATACTCGCTAACATTCAAATATACATATACATATGAATCATGAAAATAGAACAAACCTTTAGCATGTTTAAAATATAAGCAAATATAGATCACATATAATATTCATAACCAACATCATTTCAAATTTTCATCATTAGTTTATAATTTTGAAAATAAGTCAAGATTTATTAGTGATAATAAACACACATATATATATATATATATATATATATATATATATATATATATATATATATATATATATATATATATATATATAT
Source organism: Cymbidium sinense (assembly GCA_021442155.1). Classification (NCBI taxonomy): domain Eukaryota; kingdom Viridiplantae; phylum Streptophyta; class Magnoliopsida; order Asparagales; family Orchidaceae; genus Cymbidium; species Cymbidium sinense. The sequence continues at coordinate 26,767,265 of CM038228.1, read as the reverse complement.
ATATATAATTTTATTTGAAAACTTAAATATATGATACAAAGGGCATATAAATTTATAATGATTGAAAATAAATAATAAATGACATAAATAACATTAATAATTAATCAAGTCAAATAAGATTCTTTAAAATTAACCAAAGTTGTTATGAAGTTTAATTTTAGATTTGAATTATTAACACTTAAAGAGGAGAAATAATTTTTGTTATTTTACCCCCATCCCATGTTAATGATTTAATGTGTTTAAGAAAAAATAATTTAAGTAAATTTTATGGATTGATTAAGTTCAAATCATTAAGCAATTAATTTAATTTCCCCTTTCCTAAGTCTCCTTACTTTAATTAACTACTTAATCAAGAGCCTCTAATAATATTCCAATGAGAGATTAAAATTTGCAATGCTCCTAAAGGGAGCTAATGCAATTATGCTCATGTTTAAGAGTTAATTAAATTAAGGAAGAATCAAAATTAAGTACTCTAATGGTTTTCCCACACCCATGGGTTAACCATAAATTCCTTAAGATTCTTTATATGAACCCATGAATTCAATTTAAATCACCTAATCTAATTATCATTTGAATTTGATTTTTATTACATCATTAATTTCCTATTTAATCCCAAATTAAGACATGAATTAATTAACCCTCCTATGGAAATATATTTAGGAAAATAATTAGGAAAGAGGCCCCAATTATTTTCCCTCATCATTCCCACTGCTAACAATGATCAATCATCATTAATTATTTAAATTTTACTATTTAGCATTTTTTATAATTATTAAATTCATTAAGGAGGGTAATTAGGATTGGAATTCCAAATTCTATAAATTACATTACCAATAAATTCTAAGAAAATTATAGGAGACAGAGGACATCCATGGGAGGAACCAACCAAATTTTAGATCAATTGGCCAAGTAATTAGGCCTTAATTAGGTTAATAAACTTTAAATCCTAATTAACATTATTCATTAACCAAACATTAGTTTTCTCTATTTACCCTTTTAGAAATGAGTTTATTCATCTTTTTTGAATTTTTCTACGAGTAGTTATGAATTTTCAAAGATCTGGACATTTAATGACATTTTAATCACCTAATAAATCCCCTAAACCGTCGGCACCATGCAAAAGCTAACGTGGCAGCACTATCCATGTGGCACCATGAGATTTGATTTTAAAATGTCTGATGTGGCGGTAAACGTGGTTTCGTCCCCACCGTCTGATCTAGGATCAGATGGTGGAGATTAATCTTATGGTTCCTAATGGATTAAATTGAATAATCTAACAGATTAAATCTTGGTCATCCATTCTAATCATGTGGAATGGACGATCGATGATCCATCATCCCCTGAGTGTCAAAAGGCGGACATCATTTGCCTTTCGTTGCTCAATTAGAGCTCATCGGAGCATGTAGAACGACGGGATGGACTCCAAAATGTGTGGGGAAAAGATCTAAGGAGATCCTACAATGGAATCACGTGTAATCAAAATTTTCTTCATAAAAGACTAACACCTAAGAGAAAATCTATGATTTACTGGAGTTTTATCTCACTGAAGCTAGAAATCGGTGGTCTGTCGACTGGTGTAGCTTCATCTTAAAGAGATGAACCCCTATTGAGAAGAACTTGAGCTGCCTCCCTGTCGATTCCTTTGTGGACCAAGCATCCCCACAAAACTCACCAGAGTTGGTCTTGTAGTACTTTCTGGTGATCAAATCAATTAGGGATCTATTAGTTTTGACTGACTTGAGTGAGGGGAAGGTTTGAGAAGAGTTTATTTGAGATTGGTGGAGTTTTGATGAGGTTGGACGGATGGGGCTCTCAATTTTGAATGGTGGTTGGTCTCACCGATGATGGAGAGCTTCAGGGTTTCGGGGAAAGGTCTAAGACTACTCAAAATGTTGTGAGGAAGCTCGATGTAAAATTTGAATGGATTGGGAAGAGTATACTCTCCTCCCCAAGTAAAATAAGGGCTGAGATTAGCTCAGCCAATTGGCTCGCTCACCGAGTAGGTGGCTGAGGAGGTGGACTCGAGGTGGAAGTGCTTGAGGTTGAGGCATGGCATGCATACCTCCTCCTCCAAGTGAACTAATTGTGTTCCATGGGTGAACTCACCCTCTCATGACTCAAGGCTAAACCCAACAGCCTTGGGTCAGAGTCCTAGTGTCCAAGAAGGATTAAAGGTGGCTTCCATGGCTTGGGAAGTTGGTGAACCCCTCCAAATGAAAATTTTGTCCCATTTGGGTGGGTTTGTTCAATGGTTTTGACCCAAATCAGGGTTCACCATGGGTTGGGTCCACTTTGGCTAGCCCATGCTGACCCAAGGATGACTCAAATTGACCCATATGGGTCAACTGAGGTTCAATTGGGTTAGGTTGACCAATTGGTCAAATTGAGTCAAACCAAGGGTTTAGGTGTGTTCAAATGATGATTTGGAATGTATTAGTGCAATTGGTTTGGTTCAATTTGCAGTGGATTTGATTTTGGCTCATATGGGTGGAAGGTTGGTTTAGGTTCAATGGATTATTTGAGAATGATTGTAGGTGTTGGCTTGAAGTAATTTAGATTTGGGAATGATTTGGTTCAATTGGTCAATTTGGGCTAAGGGATCAATTAGGTTAGTTTGACCAAATTGGGTTCAATTGAAGGTTGGATCTTGTTCAATAATTAATTTATGATTGATTAGAGGCATTGGTTTTAATCAATTTCTTTTAAGATTTGATTTGACTCAATTTGGCCCTTTAGGTCAAATTAGGTCAACTTTGGTCTTGGTTAGAACCAAGTGGTGGTTGAGCCATGTTCATTATTCAATTTATGTTTGATGGGAGTCATTGATTTTAATTATTTGAGGTTTGAATGAGATTTGGTTCATTTTGGTCCATATAGGTTATTTGGGTCAACTTGGATCAAGAGGCCAAATTGATTTGGTTTGACCCAATTGATTTCAATTGGACTATCCAAGATGATCAACAATCATTATAAAAGAGATTGGATTGATTCAATCCAATGTAGGTTGGATTGAGGTATGGGTCAACTTGATCACTTAAGCCACTTTGGTTCAAGTGGACCAATTAGGTTGATTGGCTTGGGATTGAATTAGATTGAATTGGGTGTTGAGAAGAGTTTGATAATGTATTTAAGGTTGATTGATGGCTTTGATTATAATTAATTTGGGTTTTATTGGATTTTGACTCATTTGGGCCTTTTGGGTCAAATGTCCTAACTTGGGTTGATTGGATTCACTTTATTTGATGGGTTTAATTTCAAGTATTGGAAGGGTTTGAAATGGTCTAAGGAATGGTTGGAGTGCTTTTGTGAAAATCAATTTGGGTTAGACTTTATTTGAATGGGTCTTGAGTTGGATACAGAGGATCATGTTAGAATTAACTTAGGTTAGGGGCTAAGTTAATTTGGCTTAGAGCTTGGATAGGAAACAAAATCCAATTGAGGTTGGTTTTAGATGAGTGGATAAGCATGAGTCTTGGTTTAGACCATAGGATAGGTAAGACCTCTTTGTCCTAGGGTATAACATAAGCTTAGGGTATTCCTCCATAAGTCTTTAGGCTTGGGTTTAGTGTTCCCTTAATCACTAGAAGTGTCCTATTACTAGGGAAATCCAAGTGCCTAGAAAGTTCCTACGTCTAAGATGGGAAGGATGAGTCCTCACTCCAAAAGTGAGGTTAACAGTGCCTAAAAGCTTTAATCAAATTGATGGCATGGATTTTGATGAAACTTTTTTATTTATTGCTTATTTGGAAGCTATTATATTATTACTTAACTTTTCTTGCTTTAAAGGTTTTAAGCTATTTCAGATGGATGTCAAAAGTTCATTTTTAAATAGTGTCATAAAAGAAGATGTCTTTGTCGAACAGCCATCGGGATTTGAAAGCTCATTACATTCTGATTATGTATACAAACTGAAAAAGGTCTTGCATGATTTCAAACAAGCACCTCATGTTTATTATGATAGACTTAGCTCTTTTCACTTGAAAATTTCTTTTATGAAAGGATCTATTGACACTACTTTGTTTATAAAGAAAACAATATCTAATATTCTTCTTGTTCAAATTTATGTTCATGATATATTGTTTGGATCTACTAATGTTTTGTTATGTAAAGATTTTTCTAGACTAATGAGCAAAGAATTTGAAATGGGCATGATGGGTGAGTTTACTTATTTCTTGGGGTTCAATATTAAGCAAGGTCAAAAGGCACATTCATAAGTCAAACCAAGTATACGAGGGAGAGTTAATCAAAAGGTTTAGATTAGAAGGTTGTAAGAGCATCAGCATTCACATGAGCCCTAGCACTCGGTTAAATAAGGATCCTTCAAGTAAGTCTATTGACCATAAGATATTTCATGGAATGATTGGATCATTACTTTACTTGATTGGTAGTAGACCTGATATCATATTTAATGTCTATCCTTGTGCACAATTTTAAGCTGACTCTAATGAATCACATCTAAAAGTTATGAAAAGGATTTTTTTATTCTTGATACACCTGATCTATGAATTTGGTACCCTTGTGATATCACAACCTTTGACTTGTTGGATATTCTTATTCTAATTTTATAGGGTTCAAAGTTGATAGGAAAGGCACTTTAGAAATGTGTTAGTTTGTAGGCCACACACTAGTATCTTAGTCAAGTAGAAAACAAAAATTTGTTGCCTTATCAACTATTATATCTAAAAACATTGCTACTAGTAGTTGTATTTCCCAAGTTTTAGGCTGAAGAACAACTTTTTTATGTTGGTCTACAACTAGGTATGATTCTTATTTTACGTCATAACACTAATGCTATTTACATAACTAAGAATCCCATTCAACACTCACACTCCAAACACAAAGATTTATGACATCACTTCATTAGAGATCACGTACTAAAGGGAGATGTTAATCTTCAATTCATTAACATAGAAAATAAATTAGCGGATATCTTCACGAAGCCCTAAATTTTGATAGATTTAGCTTACTTGGGTCAGTGTTAGGTGTAATAAAACCTTATTATTAGGTTAATTTTTGTTGTTTTATTTATTGTTGCTTTTTTTTCTTTTTTTTATTTCATTCTCTTTTATTTATTATTGTATGATTCTTCAACTTTTTTCATATTTTTTTTATTTTCATTAATCTCATTCATTTTATTTTAACAAAAAAATTGAAAAGGGAGGGAAAATTCTTACAATTATACAGTATGATATTAATCAAAATATATAATTTACTTGATCTGATCATCAAAATAGGCTAAATAATTCATTATCAAACAAATCATACTTGTTGATTTATTATTGTACCAAATAAATTTTTTATAACTTGATGATTGAACCAGCCAAGCTAGTCATTATTTTGAACATTGGGATAATTAAAGTTGCTTAATCATATTGTGTGATTTGCTAATCATATGAGATGACTGACTTAGTCAACATAAATGTTTGGACTACCGTTGGTATGATCCAAATCATACTAGATGGATCCCACATTATGTGACACTATTTGTGAAGATCATTAATGTGTCACTTTGCCAAATTTCTTATGGATGCTACTGCAGATGTTTGGTAAAGGATTCCAAAGAGATAGTCTATCTAAATGATGATTCCATTCCAATTCAAGTTTGGAACTATCATGTTCTATCATCTATTGATATAAAACTCATTAATAAACAATCTTCTAAAGGGAATATTACTCTTACCAAAGATGATTAATAGGTTGATTGAAGATAGTCATTCAACTAATGAGGGAAAACTACCTTAGGAGAAGTCTTAAACCCATTAACTATCTTATCCTTTGGTTGATAGGATCATATATTAATGATCATTTCATTATATGCAGTTATATTATTTATACCAAGGTACACACATGACTATATGGTACTCATCAATTAAGTCCAAAAATGAAGGCCAAAATTAAGAGACTTTGGTACTATTGACCCTTCATAATAATGATTGTATAGACGTTACTCATCATTGCGATCAATGTCAAGTGCATGGCATATTTCTACATTAGCCACCCAATAGTCTTTATTCAATGATTTCATGGCCATTTGAAAGTTAAGGCATATATATTATTGACTTGATTGACCCACCTTCCTCTAAGGACTAGAAGTTCATCCTAGTATTGACTGATTATTTCTCTAAGTGGGTGAAAATAATTCATTTATGAGAAATCAAGCCCCATCATGTCTTATAGAAAATTTAAGGGCTATATTATATATAGATTCGGTATACCCCAATGAATATCAAATAATAGTTATGCATTCAAAACCTCCAAAATCAATAACTTTGCAAAATAATGCAATATAGATTGGAGGTACTTGACTATCTATTATCTTTGGACTAATGAGCTAGCTAGGATTTTAGGAAACTTTCATCAAAATCCTCAAAAACACTAGGCAAAAATAAGTGGTAGTGGCATAAAAAGTTGGTTAAAATGTTATGGGTTCATTGCACTACATATAAAATTCCAACTCAATCCCCCTTTCTCCTTAATGAGTCTAAGGTTGTTCATCCTCAAGAAGTATAGCTCCCCTTATTAAGGATTATCATTAGCAACCTAATCACAATCAAGTAGAATGTTAGGCTTCATTAGAAGAGCATGAAGGTCTTGAAGAGAAATGTCTCCAAGCTCAACAAAACCTTAAGCTATATAAGGTATGAATGGTTCAAGCTCATGATAAATTGGTTCGCCCAAGAACTTTCTAAGCTGAAAAAGATAGTCTTAGTTCTTAGAAAGCTAACTATAAGATATTGTAGGTTGGGAGGTAAGTTTGAAATGACATGGGAGGGACCTTTAATCATAAATAAGGTCAATCAAGAAAGATAATATCACTTGATTGATTGCCCATGGAGGGAAAGTTGGGTGGCCACATTAATGTACAGTATTAAGTTACCTTATTATTTTATGCCATCCACCCATTTCACATGCTATTATTTTATGTGGATTCAACCACCTCACATGTCATGCTTTGAATTTTTAAATCCAAAATTTCAAACCTAGATTTTTTAGAAGAAAAATAAAAAATACATAACTAAATGAAATCATAAAATGGGCTTAGCAGGCTAATGGGCTAAGCCTTCTTCTTCCTTGAATATTCTTGGTCTTTAGTTTGAGATCTTGTAAATAGACCTTGAGCTCTAATATTTTGATCCACATGATGTTCTACATCAACTCCCATGGGATAAATTGAACTCTCCTCCATAGAATTTAAATATAAGAAGTATTCTACTAATTGTGGGGCTAAAGTCTCCAAATTAGTATGTATTAACCATGTGTCTTCAGTTGGTAGCTTATTCTTTCAACAAACTAGAAAATGATTTTTAGAAGCTAAATTAATGGGTGCTTCCTTGGCAATAATATAGTCAACTTCAAAGAAATAGAGTTTTTGCAAGTATGGTGATATATCTCATGCTAAAGAGTTAGACTGAACAAGTGGAGGTTTGTTAATTCTTTCTTATGATAGAATATCTTCAATATTAATAACTGGATGAATGAACATATCAGTGGGAAAATCAAGGTGATAAGCATTAGTACTAATTTTTTAAAGAAATTTAAAAGGACCACAAGCTTGTGCATGTAATTTCTTATATTTAGTGGTTTGATAATGCTCAGGCCAAATGCAAATTAATACATAATCACCTTCTTTAAATTCTTTCATTGAATGATTATGATTTGCCTTAGAAGCATAGTATTCATTACTTATAGTAATTTGCTTTCTTATATCTTCATGGAGGCTTTGAAAGTCTTTATCAAATGAAATTGTTGCATCAAAAAATGTATGAGATGGTAAGTTTGCTACATCTATTGGTCATCTTGGGTTTTGACCATAGACTATCTCAAATGATGATTTATTTGTTGTTCCAGAAATAATGCTATTATAAGAAAATTCTGAGTTTGGTAAATATAAATCCTAATTTTCTAAACTTTTACTTACCAAGCATCTAAGTAAGTTTCCCAATTTATGATTTATCACTTCTGTTTGTCCATCAATTTGTGGGTGAAAGGCAGAAGAAAATTTTCATTTGGTACCTAATAATTTCCATAACATTTTTCAAAAATTATGAGACAAACCTAACATCTCTATTAGAAATAATGGTTAAAGGGAGACCATGGAGTCACACTATTTCTTTAAAAAATAATTTGGCTATAGAAGAATCTTTTTTTTTAACAAGGCAAAAAATAAGTCATGTTTTAGAACCTATCCATTACAACAAAAATGTTATCATGTTAAAAATGTTCTTTCTCCTCCAATCTTCTATCTCATTTTTAATTACAATAAGACATCTCATCATATTAACCTAGGGTCATCAATTTATTCTAATTCTTCATCAAATAATGGGGTGTCATCATAAACTTCTTCTAGACTATCATCTATTGAGTTTTCAACTTCTTCTAAAAAATAAGATTTGAGCTTTACATTGATTTTGCATATGACCCTTTTTATGATATTTAAAATATATTACTTTCAAAGTGCTCTTAGAGCTCCCTTTAATAGAAGTTTTAGGCCAAGCAGTCAGGCCATTTGGATGGGTAAGTCAAATAATAGACCCATAAGATGAAGTGGAAAGTACTTGACTTTTAGTTTTAGAGATGGAAGTAGATTTCTTTTGTTATTCAACCAATAAGGCATAATTAAATGCTTCCTCTAAAGATTATGGATAAAATAATTCAACTTCATTTCTAATGTTAGCCCTAATTCCAATAACAAATTTATTGGCTAATTGTTAATCATTATCAACACAATCAAATCTAGAAATTAGATCTTCAAAAGTATTCAAGTATTCAGCTACAAGATGATTATCTTGTCTCAAAGTTAATAATTGACAATGTATCTTCTTATCATGATGCCTAGGACAATACATTACTCTTAACATTTTTTTCATTTCTATCCAAGTGAGGTTTGTCCTTCCTAATCTTTGTTCTTTAGCTAAAGTATTTCTCCAATAAATTTTAGTATGTCCTATCAATCTCATTTTATCAAATGTAATGCTTTGATAATCATCCATTTTATACCAATTAATGAAATCATCCATTTGAACTAACCAATCAAGAAATTTATTTAGATCTTGCACACCATCATAAGTTGTGGCTTCTACTTTAACTCTTCGAGATGGATCATTAGATTCTTTTTGTAGTCTTAAAATAATTTTTCCCCATCCACCATTTCTAGCAATTTGTGGTCTTCTAGGTGGTTGGTTTTCTCTATGATTTGGATATGAATCTTCTTTATCTATCCTTATAGGCATAGTCTGAGTATGTATTAGAGGAGTAGTTGGTACTCTATTATTTTATAAATGAGCTATAAGAGTTTGCATTTGTTCTTTATGTTGCATTTGATTCTTACTTTCTTCTAATATTTGCTGAGTTTTTAATTCATTGTCATGGATCCTAAGATCTAAGGCATCAATTAATCTAGTCAAATTTTTAATTTGGTCCTGAGAGGTAGATTTTGGTGTCATGAGATTTTTTAAGGAAAAAAAGATATATGAAAAAGGATCAAAGAAAAAAATGAAATAAAATAAACAAGTATAATATAATTGTTCAATCAAAGTGAAATTTTAAGCTAAAAAAACTTTCAGGTGAGAAGGGGGTACAAGATCACTTAAATCCCAAGCTCTCCATAGACAATTTAGGTCTTTTGACAAAGTTCTATTTAGCTTCTAAAATCATCAAGTTTAACACACTTATATTATTATGCATGCAATTTTTTTTATTTTTTTATTGCAATGAAAAAAAATGCTCAAATTTATCAAGCCTCTTTCTTTCTTCTTAAGAAAGCAAGTTATCATAAGTTAATCAAAGAAACTTCTAAAATTAACCATAAACATTAACAAAGATATAAATCACATAATTAGATTTTGATTTACACTAATGGCTAGGTTGTTTTTATGGTGAAGCACTACCTCACTAAGGTGTTCTCTTAATTTTTTTTTTAAGTGGGGAGCAAGTTCACACAATCAGGAAATAACTAAATTATATAATGGAGCTTACTAATTGGAATTTTATGCTATCACCATAAACTTGCAAGAAATATATACCTTTCCAAGCTACTAATATGTATTTAAACTATCATATAAAGAAAAATTAATTAACCTCACAAGTTCAAGAAAAACTCACAAGTTTAAAGACAAGTCCACCACTTGAGATGCTCCCTTTTTTGAAGCAAACTTTTGATCGAATTTGCTCCTTCCAAGTTTTGCTCTGATACCAAATTTGATAGAGGTGGGCATTCTTTCTTTTAATGAGACTGAGAGAACTTAGGTATTGGATGTGAGGAAGAAAGATATGCTGAATAACTAGCACTCCCACCAAGGATTGCCAAGGTTTGGTCACCAAGCTCTCAAACTATAAGAATAACTCAAATAATTTATAATAATGTGAAGCATTAAGTTGCCTTATTATTTTATGCCATCCACATTTCACATGCTATTATTTTATGTAGATTCAGCCACCTCACATATCATGCTTTGAATTTTTAAATTCAAAATTTTCAAACCTAGAGCTTCTAGAAGAAAGTTAAAAATTACATAACTAAATGAAATCATAAAATAGACCTTTGTATTCTAATGGGCTAATCCTTCTTCTTCCTTCAATTTTCTTGGGCTTTAGCTTGAGATCTTGTAAATGAACCTTGAGCTCTAATATTCTGATCCACATGATGTTCTACATCAATAATTAAGTAGGTGTAAGAGATCCTAGGTGGCATCCTTTTCACTATTACACCTAGATAGGAATAAGAGATCCCAAGCATCATCCTTTCTATAAAATGAGGATAAGATTAAGAAATCACAAGTTGCATCATTTTTTATTTGTATCTCTAGGATAGGTGTAAGAGATGCTAGCATTCTTCCTAGTATATCTACACAAGTGCAGATTGACGTAAAAAAATCCCAAGTGGCATTCTTTCCCACTAATATAAATGGATATGAGTAATAGATATCAAGTGACATTGTTTCTAGTCAAATTCATTTTAGTATAATAAGGATATGAGTAATAGATCCTAGACAGCATCCTTTCCTATTAGTACATCTTGAGTTAGGGCTAAGTCCCCAACAACAACCTATCTTAAGTGTAGTCTTCCTGAAATCACAAAACATCCCTTTTAAGACTTGCAAGATTATGTAGGATCAAGTCATTTGGAGCCCTTCTATCATTAGGGAATCCATATTTATTCCCTTAACTTAGGCTTCAAAAAATTTAAGACATGGATCTCTAAGCTTATAATCAAATCTAAATCTATAAACCAAGACTCTTTTCGCTAATTTATTTATAACCCTTTTACATGAGTTGTAGTGGGCTTCAATCATGAAACCTTTGAACTCATAAAAATCAAATACAAATCTGAAAACCTAAATCCAAATTTAATCTTTCAAAATCAAATTTGAAAAATCCCAAAATTACAAATCAAATCCAACTCAATCCTCAAAATCATTGCAAGAATTATTACTTTTAATATTTAAGATCTATTTGACTAGTTCAATCAATGCTAATACTTGTGATGTACTTAGGTTAGTCCACCACATATATTAAGTGTATATCTATTGACTTCACTTTTAGTGAGGTTAACACACATACACTAGCAATTAGCTCTTAGGGTTCTAGCTTAATAATAGGACTTCCTTATATGGAATCCTGTAACACACTTAGTGATTAATGGGACACCAAATGAAATCATACTAAGGCTAAAGCCAAATCAGATTGAGCCATGACCTAGGCTCAGTCTACTCTTAGGTCAGTGGACCCCACTTTGCCCATTTATCCAAATATGTGTTAAGAAGCTATGGCACCCAAGAGGGGGGTGAATTGGGTTTTCATTATATTTTTAAATTAAAAATTAATGCTTTATAGAAAATTTAACTTCAAAAGATTATACTTTAAAAAGTACAGCAATAACTAATATCTACAAAGAAAAATAAGGTGCAGGAAGAGAACACAGAGATTCTTAAGTGGTTCGGCCAAACCCAAAAATTGACTTATGGCCACACCTAGCAAACTAAGTTAGGAATTCAATAAATTAAAGTTGAGATTACAACAAATCTCTCATACTCTCCTTCATAGGAAAGTACAACCCAAAATCATACTTTCTTACACGAGCAAGTACAACCCAACACCATACTTTCCTACATGGGCAATAAAATAACACAAGAATGTATAAGGGAAAATATACAAAAGATCTAACTCTCACTTTTAAAATATTTTGCACTCACAACCCAACTAAAATAATATTAAGATAAATAATAAAAGAGAACATAAGTTTAAAAACTATCTTGTTAATTTAAAGTTGATGTAAAAACATGAACTTTATATGAAATGTTGTATGCAAATAAATCTTAAAAGAACTTGATTTACTTTAAGGAAATGAGAGCTTGAAATCAAAAAAACTTTAAATGATATATAAAACCACAACACATGGATGATTAAAAATACTTGAATGAAAATATATGCAACTAGTGTTATGTAATAAACAAGTTAATGTGAAAAACCAAATCTAAGAAACTCACTTAACAAAAACTTTTTCACAAGACTTTAATATGTGCAAATGAATAAGGAATTGGTAAATTAAGCTTAGTAATCTCTTGAATATAACTTGAAATAAAATGAGAAGTACCTCCACTTAATGGTTTATGAAAGTGAAAAGTGAGAAAGAGGACTTCAAGCACAAAGCCTTTAATAAACTTATTCAAAGAGTTTGGTCAAAGTGGAATTTACTTAATACTTTAACTTTCTTCAAGAATACCTTATCTATAGGTTTTAGCAAAGAAGAAAATTGATGGAAGATGAAGACTTAAGCACTTTGGAAGACTTGAAATCAATTGCAAGCTTTTCAGCCAAGTGAATCCAAGAAGGTTTGAAGAGTGTTGCACATTAAATCACTTAGATCTCCAAGTAAGAAAATAGCTAGGGTTCAGCCAAGATGGAGAGGAGATAAGAAGAATTAACATAAGTCTAAGCCATCTTATATAGAAAAAAGAGAGGAAGAGGGTCGCCCAAGCATGATAGAATTGGAGGGAAACTAGGTAAGCAAATTATTTGATTTTGATTACAAATCTCAATCAAATAAGTAAGAGTTTTAATCTAAAATATTCGGCCAAGAGAAAAAGGAGAGGGGAAATTGATTTGTCAATATATGGAATTTTGAATTCAAAAGTCTATGAAAAATTAATGGATTTGGCCAAAGTAAGAAGGATTGAGAGGGAAATCTAATTATGGTAATTATTCAAATTTAAATTGAAAATTTCAATAAAATGACAAGTAATACCATAATATAAATTCAAATTAAATGATAAGGAATCCGACAATGAAAAGTTAGGCCAAAGTGAGATAGAATGAGATATATATATATATATATATATATATCAATCAAACCAAGAATAATTTAGGAAAAATCCACACTATGATATTAGACAAGAGAAAAAAATAAGTAAGGCAAGGTTTTGAAATTTGAATAGATTAGCACAAGGTGAAGCTTTAATTCAAATAAGATTTAACTCCAATGGTTCGGCCAACAGAGAAAGAAGAGAGAAATATTAATCGAATTGACAAATAAAGCTTATTTCAATAAGGCAATCAATCCAAGAGAAAATTAATTTGAATTTTCTTAGAAACTAAATTCTCAAGCAAAGTGGCTGGCCAAGCAAGAGTCCAAATAAGGATTCAATCATAATTTAATGCAAAAAATATAAGAGATCAAATAGCTAATGTATATTTGAAACATTAAGGTAAGTTGTGAAATAAAATAATAAAATAAATAAAGGAATATCAATAAGAGATTCTTGGCCAAGAGGGGTTTCCTAAATAAAATTGATCTTAAATAAATGCAAATATTAAATTTAAATCAAGGATGAGTAAATTAGAAACTTTTTGAAAAATAAACATAATTTAAGATAATTTAAATCAAATTGAATAGGGTCAACCATACATATTCCAAAATTAGATTAATTAAAAAAAGAAAGTTTGTTAAATCAAGGCTCATTTGATTTCAAATTTGAATTAATTTAAAATAAATCATGATAGGGTCGACCAAATCATTCCAAAAATGAATAAATACAATTTGCATTGATATGGCAATGAATACTCAATTTAAATTCAAAATAATTTAAGTTCAAAAATTCAATTATAAGAATTTTTTAAAAAATAGAATAAATGAGGTAAAGATTATGAAAATAATTTGACTAAATCTCACATGATTTATTAATCAAAAATCTATAAAACAAATTTGGCCAACTATTTGGATGGAAATGATGATATGAGAGAGAAAATAAAAAAGATAGGGGAGAGAAAAGGATAATTAGGATTATTATAGAATAAACTTATTCTTATGCAAGAAATAAATGGCTAAATAATGTAATTTAGCTTGAAAATTATTAAATGAATACAAAATTTGTTTATCTTTCTTAAAATCACACAAAATAATACTTAAACTCATGCACTTAGTTTTTGTTATCCAAAATGATTGGTTCAAGGAATAATTAAAAAATAATGCAATTTTAATATATAGAAAAATATGGATAAAATTAAACAAAATATTTTAAAATAAATAAACAATTAATTTCATTTTAATGAGCTTTTATTTGCCTTAGTATTGTAATTCCTAGAAAATTCTCAGATAGTTCAATTCCAACAGCTTTAGCTTTTCAAATTAACTGAAGAATACGGACTTGAAGAATTTTCTTGCATCACTTAAATTTAAACCAATTAGTAGCATTTGAACATATGTTTATTATCATCAAAATAAATCTCACATGAGATGGGGCTCATGGTCAACAATATGCTTGAGAGTCACCATTCAAGACCAAATCAAACCTGGTGATCCTTGGGACTAAGTCCAACTAATTTAATTAGAAAATAATCTAATTAATATTCAATCAAGCTAATTAAACTTGAGTCACCCTAAGCTTTGTTCTTACATAATCAAATTAGTCTAAACCAACCAAACCCTATGGCATTCAAACAATCAACCTAAACTAATTAAATTAAGACCAAAGCTTAATTTAATTGTGTTACTAAATCATCTAATCTAAATTGGTCTTTTTAAATAATATTATTCCAAATTCAACTAAAACCAAAATTAATTGAAGTAATTAATCATCAATTAGTTCCAATTGAATTCTTCATGAATTAAATACAATTAAATTTAAACAAATAATTTTATGAAGCTTAATTTATAAACTTGAATCAAGTTTTAAACTAAGATCAACTTGCCTCTAACTTAATGTTGATTCATCCAAGGTTCATAAGGCCAATTATGCTTGAATAAAAATTATGATGATAATAAAAAATCATCTCAATCCTCCCTTAAACAAGTTATCCCTAATTAACTATAGACAAATTTACCACTCATATAAATCTATTTAAAATAAAATGGGAATTCAACATAAATTAATTTGGAGATAGCTTAAGGCAATTAACTGTATTAACATAAGATTAATATGATGGAATTTGTTTACTCAAACAAACAATTTAATATGGAATTGACATAAGTGCATTTGTGTGTAGCTTAGACTTTGTAATCAACCTATACATGGATAAATGTTAATTAAGCCCAAAATGAATATGTTGTCATTTAAAAACCCTTGACTTGGTTGCTTGATAATCCAATAAGGTGATTCTACCAAAAGTAAGTATAGGATAGTGTGTTAAGGCTTAACATGAGAAACCAAGGTCTCATTTACCCAAAACCCATCAACCATGGCTTCCCCCTCCAAAACCAATAAATTTGCACTGCCTTATGCTTCTAGGCCATCTAAAATGAATCCCCTCCTTATTATCAAGCAAATTTTCCTCAAAGGCATCCCAAATGTTCCCCATTTAAAGCTCATGCCCTCATCCCCATAAACACACGCCCAAGGATAATCGAAACCCCTCTCCTCCAATTCACACACCCAAAACTCTCTTTAGATTTCCTGGAGTAAAAACGAAATCCTCCTTCACTTGGTGAATCTAAGAAACCCAAGTTTGACCAAGTTCTGGTGACCTATAACAACATGGTGACCTCCAAGATGAATGGTGAAGAGGCAACAAAGGAGGTTCTCAGCATAGCTTTGCAACATTTCCACGAAGCTTCTAAACATTCAAAATTCATTGAATCTTTACTTCAACGAGGGTCTTCTCAAAACTTTAACTTAGCCTTAAGACCTCCATGGTTTTTTAAGCGAGTGTGCGTGATGATAAGATACAACCATTAAAAACCTTCCACATTCTTTCTTGATCATTTTTAGTGAGAAATTTTTGAGAGATCTCATCTTTTTTATGGGATCAACCCCATCTCCTTGGACGATGATTGGCATGAGTTGTGGAGGGGGAAAATGACTTGGTAGTCATTTTTAGTGAGAAATGATGATTTTTATTTGTTTGATTTGATTAAAATGATTGTATGTTGTTAAAGATTTCTTTCAGTTCTTTTCATTTATATTCAAGTAATTTGAATATTTAGCTTTTTATTGTGTTTTATTTTGCGAAATCATTCTTCTAAAATTATTTTGGAACAATAGTTTTTCATAAGCACTCATCTTCAAAATATTTTCATCTCATTTTTTCAAGTATTTTTTAAAAGATTAATTCTTGCAATTGTGTTTCAAATTGTTCTATGTTGAGTTCATAATTAAGGCTTTCATATTTTCTTGCTAGATTCAATGTTCTTATTCCATAAGTTTATTGGTTCACCAATTTTTACAAGTGATTTTAAAGTCAAATTAAATTATGAATCTTAGTACTAAATTAATTTCAAGTTAATATTTTCAAATCATCATCTCACTTTGTGAGAACATTTTTCAAAGGTAAATATTTTATGCTTGTTACATAAAGTTCATAGCATTACAGACCTTATCATAAAGAGAACAAATAAAATATTTGAGATACCTTTCTTTGTCTTATTATTGTTTAGTGGGCTTTAGTGTAAAATTATTTTAGAACTGAGAGAATGATATTCACTTGTATTCTTCTCTTTTCTTGTTCTTTTGAACTTATTTGGGGTTGTACTTGCCTAGTGTAAAAGTGTGTTGTTGGGATTGCACTTTCTTAGTGTAGAAAAATATGGGAGATTTGTTGTTATCATGTTTTGATTAGTAATTTTCTAGTTGGGGTGACTAGACATGGATGTAAGCTATTTTTTAAGCTAATTGAACTATGTAAAAATATTTGTGTCTTTTTCTGTACTATTCTACACTTCACTTCTCTTACTTTGATTGTTTTCTTACTTTTCTCTTTCATAAGAAATAAATTTATATTTATAATTAACTTTTCTACAAATGTTAAAATTAAGTTTTAAAATACCCAATTCAAACCCACCCCCTCCTAGGTGACATAACCTCTTCACATAGAATAGGCTACTTCCCATTTGGAACCTAAGGAAATGTTTTACTTTATCTATCTCATTTGACTTCCAAATTAAATAATCTTAATCTAAACTTAAAAATCTATAGATATAATAGTTGGCTACTTTAATCTAGAGTTTTCTTAAGAGATCACATTTTTCTAGGATGTAATTAACTATGGAGATTCTAATTATAAAGAATTTGTAACCCAAGCTAAAATAAATCTTATTATACTTTCATCTATGTATGATAGAAGAAAATTTTTTGATACATATAAACACATTAGCCTTAAGAGTCTTTATTAATTGGATGAATCCATCATAAAATAATCCGTCTATCCTTCATGGTGGTATACTATTTATTGATGTCATGTTTAATCACTTAAATAAGAACCCTGAAGATATACATGGTATCCCACATTTAATCACCACTCTCACATGATAGTGATTCAAAATGTGCTACTTGAGAATGAAATCATCAAAAAAAAAGTCCTCTATATATAAAAACTGACTTCATCGATGCATCCAAAATATTAAAATTAATAAAAGAGGACCCATTGAGTGAATCGATGAAGAAGATGAATGTCAGATGTAACATTATAAAATTAGAATACTTTGATATGTTTGAAATGCCAAATTTGCATAAAAAAAGGCTTCTCATATTGCATAATGACCACCCAAAAAAGAAAACAAGCAATAGGTGTGATAGTGTGCAATTCAAATCTATAAAGATCAATATCAGTCAAATGCACTCTAATTGCAAAATATACTATTCCAATGCTTTTGAAATAACTAGATCTTCTATGAGAACTTTTTTGTGATCAGTTCGATTGAGCATGGTGCGACTAGTGAGCCACATATGTGATGTCATGTGAATCAGAGTTAAAATGATCAAATTGTCATTTAAATTTCCAAAACAACCTTTGATTGTAAATAAACATCACTGATGCATCCATAATGGAAACATTATTCATAATAGACATATGGGTTATCACATGAGAATTTTTGTCAAATTTTGCTTATATTTTAAGGTGATGAAATGTGAATTAAATGCATGTAAATCATGATACATAAATGCAAGAATTTATTGGGAGATATTGAGACACTCAAATGTTTTATTTTAAAATATAAAATAATAATTTTAATATTAATAATAATGCTATAGAAGTCTAAACCCATTTCACATTTTGGATATTGTAGCACCTCCCAACTCTTCCAAAATATTTTTTTAAGAAAAAAAAAAAAAGAGAAAACTTAAATTATAGCCATGTAGCCCACTATTTCCTTGCCCCTATTATCTAATCACACATGTTTGTCACTTCTAGTCCCTCTTTGCTCTTCCCAGCTCTCATGCATGACTCAACCCTTGTCGGTTCTTCCTCTCTCTCTCTCTCTCTCTCTCTCTCTCTCTCTGTGTGTGTGTGTGTGTGTAACACTCCCCTAGTTGTGACATTATGTTATCAAGATAACTAAACCAGCCATCTCTCCCTTGCATTATTCAAGCCACAATCCACTTTACTCAACTTAGTATATTTAGTTACAACATAGCCAACCAAACTAAGCCTCACTACTCTCTTTTTCTAGCTTATCTTCTCTCTCTTGCATTTCCACCCTCTCTACCCCTTTCTCTCTAATAAATAGAGAATATCTCTTTCTCTAAAAAAATATAGAGAAACCTTCTCTTTCTAAAGGAGAGAGTTTCTTCTATCCTTCCACCTTCCTCTCTACCCTTCACCTTCTCTCTCTCTCTCTTACTACCCATTTCTCACTCTAAAATGAAAAGGAAAATAAAATTCTTCATTTCTCTCTACCCTTCTCTCACAATACCTCTCTCTAATAACTACCCCCTCTTTTTTCCTTCTCTAAAAAGAGACAAAAATGTATATTTTATTTCCCCGAATCATTGATTTCATCATTTTGACACCATCCCTTGTATGCAAAGGTATAATGTTGGAAATGTCAAAATAAGTAAGTGTATGTTGTTCCAACAAGGCAATAAAAATGTGTAAAAATTAAGTACTCATGTGCAATATTCTATTACGGTGAGGAAATCCTTTGTTTGGGTCTCTTCATGTAAGTATCGACATATGCATGATTTCTGATGATCCCCGGTCTCACCATGGGGATGATGTCAAGATGTAGCTATAAAATAATTCAAAATGAACATTAAAATGAAAAAAATTATAAACTAAATACTCATGCACATTGTTCTAATGAAGGGGAAATCATATGCTTATATCTTCTTGCAAGTTATCGAAGGCCTATGTATGATTTTCTAAATGTGGTGAATATGAAGACCCTTATCCACAGTGTCTCACAACATCAATTATGCACACCTTTTTAGTCATGATGGGAAGGTTCAATACTCTGAAAGTATCCCCTTATGTAGAGATGATGTCAAGAGGCAATCAAAATTTTTAGTGAACAAGCTTGCAAAAGGACTTGAAAAAAGAGGATTACTTTTGCACTTATATATATATATATATATATATATATATATATAATTACAAATATTAGGTTCCAAGGAACATCCCAAATGTCATACATATTGAGTCAAATGAATTAAAAGGAACCAAAATTGAAAGAAAAAAAATGAACACTATAATGAACAACAAGGATTGAGTAGCTCTTTTTTGAGTACACATATGATTTGGCAACTCACTTATGATCAAGAGAAGGACATAATATCTTGCTTACTTGTAAAAATAAGACAAAAATAGCTCATCAAACAAACATGAACATGACTCTTTTAGGAACATTTAAATAACAGATAACATTGCATTTTGCATTAAAAAAAATTGAAATATAACTTAGGCCGAATGAGGACAATAACTTACAAGAAATTTTTTGCCTCACATACAAACATAAGTAGAACTAAATAGATTATCAATGAGCATGAATAGGAAGACATTGGACATTCTCATTGAATACTCAAAATGTAACCAAATCGAGATTAAATGCAAGCAACAAATGCATCACCTTAACACATAATAAGAACCTAGACTACCTTACACCACTGGATCAACAATATACAAATGCAAGTGGATAGAAGGTGTGCACTAAAAATAATAGGATGAAGCTCAAATGACCAAAAGTGTGTGCAAATAAAAAAATTTGAATAATTCCAAGAAACATACATTAATCATAAGGCAGTTCTAACTTAAATCAAATATCTCAAAAAAGTGCAAATGTCATGTGAATGCATCATGAAATGTGCAAATGCATTATATATATGAATCATAAAGTGTGTAAATGCATCATATGAGTGTAAAAAAAGTATGATAATATATTATATATTTTCATTAAAATTTGTGTAATATGCAATACAAGTGCACCAAAAATCATGCAAGAAAATGGAACATACATGCATTTGCCTTCACACATTTTTAAATTCCTAAATCTAGTATCCAACAATACTACATGGATCAAAATATAAGAGATTAATAATTTCATCTAAGCTTTAAGAATCATGCAAACACATTAAAATCTTGCAAAAAAAAATTGAAATCTATACTCATTTTTGGAACTCGAATTACCCACATGTGCTTTGACCATATCTTAAATGCTTAAACACATATTCTAAAATTGATTCATAACCTAAAAACAACATTAAATCAAATTATTTATATTCTAAGAAGCTTGAAAATATTTTGATAAATTGAAAATAATTTTTAAAACATCAATTCTTTTTAAAAATTTAAATCTTCAAAATTAATGCATATGCATGCTCCCGAATAGCCCTCTTTGTGTATATAGTGAAATTGTAAGCCTCGCTTAATTAGTCTAATCATTCTACTCATAAGAACTTGAGTTGACAAGCTTTGTTGAAAATTAAGCATTCATCTCTTAAAATTATAATCTTATTCTTACATTTGCATATGGTTATCAATGACCTTCACAAAATGATTCATTCTAAAATGAAAACTCTTAAGTTCACATGTATCAACATATCTGGAAGCTTGAATTAATGGACTTGATCCTCTAATAATAAATATATAGAATTAGCATGGTCTATAATGTGATGAGTATTTAAATCAACTCAAGTGATGGTAAAAGCTACTATAAATCCATTCATGTGTTGGTAGGAAAGCAGAGCTGATGAGATCTATATTAATAAAGCTAAATCACCTAAATACCTTGATTACAATTATGTTAATTGAAGATCACAACTGGAGGGAATATGATCATTAAAATATATTTAAATTCTAAGAAAAATTAATCTAAAATCAAATTTTTAACAAAACACAAGAATTTAATAACTTACTAAATTTAAATATTAAAATGAAATTCATCATATAAAAAGTTAAGACAAAATCAATCCACCCTTTGCAATCATTTGTTGAGGGGTAACAAATTTAAGAAAACTCTAGCTCTTAAAAGAGCATATGTTAAATCAAGTGATCGTTATATTCAATCTCAAATAATGGCACTCTAATAAGGATGAGGCTTGTGTCATCTTTCTACATGGTCTTACCATGAAATAAGACCACATAAAATAGAGGTAATGACCACAACTCTCTGACGGGATATTTTTTCATAAAATAACACCATTAAATTACTATCACAATTATAGCCCACAAGTTCTCCAATTATTTTTCTTCTTAATTGTGAATCATATAAAACATGTGATAGAACACAAAGTCATCATTAGCTAAGTTCAACTAAAATTAACCACTTAGAAAAATGTTCATTCCAAGTCTATAAAGTTCCTTTTGATGAAGCACATTATTGTTATTGAAAAGGATTCTTCAATCAGGTTGATTCGACAACCTTCCCTTATTAAGTATATCATAAACTATGATAACTTAAGATGATGGAACCATAAGATTAATGACCTAATGACTAGATTTAATTAAAATTTCTCTCATCATCTGGAGGGATAATTAACTGTGAGTTGTTATGTATGTAGGCAACCTAGAACCATAACTAAAGTCCTTGCAAACTGAGATTGAAATCTTTTGGCAGTGTCTTATCCTCAATCTAATCTACCTTCTAAAAGTTTTGTCCTTAAACAAAATAAAACTCTCTTAATGAGGGGCTAGGAAGGAATTATGGGAACCCATATAATTATACAATGCATATTTAAATATAAATTATTTGATTATAGTTAATTGGATAATTTAAAATATTATGTAAGTTAGAACCGATACTAATATGATATGAGACAAGAGTTGATAGCTCAATTAATATCATTGGATATAATCATTTTATGATAAAAGATACCTAATTTTATTTTTCTTAATATAAGCTTGATAATCTCTTAAAAATTTAACAAATCCTTTGAATAAAATTGAAAGGATGGTAAATATTAAACTATATTTATAAGAATCTATCTATAAGGAATATCTCACATATGAAATTGCACATTTCAAGCTAATTAGTTTGACCCTATTTTTAATTGAGCATAATAATGCATAAGTTCTATAAATTTATTAAAATCAAAATAACTAAAAGATATGCAATGTTTGATCATTTTATTCTAGCATAATAAGCAAGTTAAGTGTATTATGAAAAGTTCACATATAGAATAAGAGATGAAGTAGACTTACTAGTTGTCATTAAGACTAAATTAAGAGATATAATAGAATGTAAAAATATATTGAGGCCAATGACTAAGAAGAAGAAATATTAGAATTCATATAAACTACTTCTAATATTGAACAAATGACCAATCTAGTGGATGTGAATGTGAATATGAAGAACATGAAGGTTTCATTGAAAATAAATAAATAATAATAAAGATGATAATGAAAAAACTAAATAAAATAAATGATAATGATTGAGATTCAAAGATTGATTGAATTGATGGTGTTGTGAAAGGTGTTTATAGTTTTTAAACTTTTAAAAACATTGTATTCTCTTTTATTATGATATTATATGAAGTGATCCTTTTTAATTTTTTTCTCATAGATCACATCAAAAATTGGTAATGTTCCTTTGTAAAGGTTGATAATTATTATTTTGAATCAAAAGAAAAATAATTTCAGGATTATTTATGGTGAACATGGCATAAACTACCACCACATATACCACACTACCTACTCTTAGTCTAGTATACCACTCTTTGAATCTTGTAAATATTAATCCATTATATCTTTACTACTCATTTCTATCACATCTATCAGTACCATCTTACATTGACCCATATCTATATTATCATTCTTAAAATTTTGCATTTGCATTAATATTAAAAATGTACATTAAAAAGTCCAAAGAGGGGAATGATTAAGTAAAAAAAATACTTTTTTTCTATCACCCTCCAAAATTACAAAAAAAGTGAGGATGAATGGTGTGTTTGTATTTTTTCTTTCTAAAAAAAACTAAAATATAAAGCAATAAATACACAAAAATCAACCAGCAACCCTTATTGAGGTTGGTTTTTCCACACTATCCACTATAAGCTTTTTCTGAGTTAGTCAACCACATTGTTATTGTCCTCTTTAATGATGATGTCGTTTAGCTTAAACACATAGGTTTAAATGACTTGTTTAATAGCAATCATAGCTTGGAGCTCAACAAAGATGTTATCCTAATGTTCAAAATAGTAGCCAAAAATGTTGATAAAATCACTTGTTTTGTCTCTTATAATAATACCAATACTAGCTCTACAAGATGGAAAGAGGGAACCATCCACATTCACTTTCAACCAACCAAGAGGGGGAGACACAAAATTAGAGAAGAGAAAGATCAGCCATACCTTTTGGCAATACAATAATAAGCATGAGCCTAGGCTCTATTAGTAGGTTATTCTTTATAATCATTCACATTAGGTATAATTAACCTAATAGCATATATATATATATATATTTATATATATAGAGAAAGAGAGAGAGAGAGCTTGAGAAAGAGATATAAGTATGCAATAATTTTATAAAAATGATATTATGTTAAACAAGTTCAATTTTTCTAAGCAATCGATATAATTATAGATAAAATGAGCAAATTTGATACTCCATATGGATCATAATTGAAGATTCAATAGAAATTCATGACATAGGGTTCTGAGAATTAGAAGCAATAATGCTTTAATTATAAACTTTTTAAAATATTATTTTAAATATTAATATATCTATTGAACATCTAATTTTATTTTTATTTTACAAAAGATTCTACCTAGCTACTGTAAATCCATGATAAGATGAGAAGCTATTTTAAATGAATCTCAAATTATTGATGAGACATTGATGAGATTTTTTATTTTAGAAGACCACACAGATCTTAGCGATAAATATTTGGGTAATCAAATGCATCATTAAGAAATGAATATATTATCTTGAAAGATAAACATATTGCTCTATAATGGATTCTATTACTTAATAAGGACTCCTATGGCTAATGGGTCTTCGATGTACTAGTGATTTTTCCCTAAACTATATAGAAAAGTAGGACAGTGTTTCTTTTATTGCAAGATTCATAGTTCCCTATAAAGACATGCCCTTATAGTTATTTATATCTTAAGGATAAATGATATCTTCTTAAGAATACTCTCGATCAAAGAAATAGACTTTTATTTCTATGGATTTCAAAGCATGTCTTAAAAGGGTGATAATTTAGAGATTTAATAGGGAATGCTCTCAAAGGGGAAAGAGTTCTTTCAGAGACCAATTGAGATTAAGAAGGAAATTCATATAGATACTAGGTTTCCCAGTAGACATTTCAACTAACCTACCATTAGTCTTTATACTTTTAAGATTGAATTTAGTAGGATTTGAATTGACATTTTATTATGAATCTAGGACTTAGATTTTAACAACACAAGACTACATATATGCCAAGGGTTGAAGACTTATTCCTAGAAGGATGCTTTAAAACCTAAGTCTACAAGTGCTTTTAGCATAAGTCAGAAACTCGACCTAATTCAACTTTTGAGAATTATTGGCTCTTTCTTTCACTTGAGGAAAAGAACTTATCCTTGACTTTTCTAGACTTATCACCTACCTACAAGGGCTACCAACTAACACCTCCTAAATGATTTTTAAATTCATGTGTTTAGTTTTCATGTTATGCAAGATGACTAGGTTGTTGTATTTAGGAAAGGGACTAAGAGCCTAAACTCACTCCTTATCCCCAAGATCATGTTAGGTATGATATCCACCTAACTAATGCTACAAATTTTATTTTTTTATGTTTTGACTCACAATTCATTTAAGGCCATTGGTATGAAATTTATGCCTACAATGATATGTTCTTAGAAGCGGTTGTGGGCCAAATCAGAAAGAGAAGGCACACTTCCCCAAGAAGAGTGGTCATCCTCAAAGGTCAAATTTCCCCTTATGTGTAATAGGTGAAGCACCTAAGTCAAGGAGAACAAATAATATTCTATCATGTATCATAAAAGCTAATTATTTCTAGTTGCTTTTAAGTTGCAACTAGGGCTTTAATTAACATAAGGTTCTACGTTTATTTATTTTTGTGTTTAAGTTGTTTAGATTTAGGTTGGATAAAAAACTTAATTTTTCTATGAGTCTAACATTCGGGAATTTCATCACAGAAATACAATCATAGAAAGAAACCCAGAAAAATAGGTTATTTTTATTATACACCCAAAATAAATCAAACTAAATTAATTAAAATAGAATCGCCAATGCGACAGGGTACCACTATACTCCCTAGAAGAAAGGAAAAAATGGCAACCGAGTTTCCCTTTTACTACCTGGGCTAGAACTAAAAGTTTGATCTATGGGGATTTTCTTCCAAGATCGTTACCTTCTTTAGGGACTTCCACGGGCTTCATAGGGGACCACTGAGACCATGCACTGGTAGGGTCAGGTCTTGCAATTTCTAGACAACATAGATCCTTACCTAATTTTAGGCTCAAATTACATTTAAAATTTTAAAAATAAATTTATAAACCTTGCAAAACAAATATTATAATACACAGCACATCAATAGTTATAATGCAAACATACGGGCTTAGCATTAGTTGTTGCCAAGCCCATATGTCCTATTGGGCCATACTTAAGGACCTGAGCATACTTGTAAGGAAACAGCATTTATATATTTTTTTTATTACAGCAATTCATTTTAGTACAACCCCCAACAAAAAATAGTGTTAAGCTAAAAAGAATGTCCTACCATCCAGACTAATGGGAAAATAATCCTAGCCAACCAGTCTAAAATAGTACACCACAAAAAGAAAAATATTTTACATCACATCACATAATATCACATAACATCGACTTAACCTAAGTCTAAGGTCGGTGACTTAATAATCTAGTGTGTGTGTGAGGGGCTTATGTGGTATGACTATACTAGGTATTTTAGGTTCAAGTATTGATTTGATTTTCAAAGTTCATTTAATTTACTATTTGGTAATTTCAATTTAAGTGACTTGATTGATTTACAAGTTTACATCCATTTTAATTCCATTTTATGTTAAAGTTGAATTCAGGTTTTCAAAAATGAAAAATAAAGCAAATTTACTTTGGGTAGAATCCATTTTATTCAACATCTTAAATCATAGTAGAATGAGATCTTCATTCTATGGTGAAGATTAATTCTAAGTTTTAAGCTAAGATCTTAAGTATCTTAATTAACCTCTTTTGAATTCATTTATTTTAAGTTGAGTTTGGTTGGATTAATGCTTTGATTTTCTTTTTGGGGTTTAGAATTTATATGATTTACTTTATTTTAATTTCATTAAGATTTTAAGGTTTCATTTTTAGTATTTCATTTCTTTTACTTTAATTAATAATTCCTTTAATTTGATTTATTACCTTTAATTAAAATTTAAAATATTTCTTTAAATTTGAATTAAAAGTTCATGTTATCATATCATTATTATGTTTAACATAATTAATTTAATTTTATTCTCTCTTTTTTTTTTCTTTCTCTTCTTTTTTTAATTTAATTTATTTGATTCATTTATGTTTTATGTTATTTACTATTTAATATTGTTTATTATGACTTAGTTTCTCCATATTTAATGTTATGTTTTGTTTCATTTGATTAAGTGTTCATTTGATTTTACTTACGTATTTTAACTATTTAGTTTATTTGATCTTACTTGTGTATTTTAATCATTGGATTTATTTATCTAAATTGATTTCATTAATATTATGTTTATGGATTTAGATAAGTTAATTTAATTAGTTTCAAGTTATGATTCACTCATTCATTAAAGTTTGAGTATGAATTTGGGCAAGTTAATTCAATTATTTCCAATTAATCTTTGGGAAGTCCTGATTTCATCATTTAAAGAATTTATTATCTTTATGCATTCTCATTTCTTATTTAAATTAAACTTAATGCAACATTATATGTTAAAGCTTCATTATTTAATTTAATTTATTAAAATAGAGTTTTCTTTACTAATCATAACCAAAGAAGCCTAAGAAATGAACTACTTTGGGCATCCAACTTAAATTTAAGCCATTTCAATTTGTTTAATTAATTTTATTAATTACTTTCACTTATATTTAGGATTATGTTCTTCATTAACCCAAATGGATTTAAAGGAATTTAGTAAATTCCATGTTTGGGTGTGAAATTTAAAGGTTAATTAGTTTTGTATTTCAATTGATTAATTTATTCATTGAGAATTTTATTAAATTATTAACCTAAGGTTTGATTAAATTTTATGTTCTTAATTTTTTCATTAAACCCTAAGTATATGATTAATTAAATTCCTTGAACTTCAGAGGGTTGGAAAATTTTTCATAAGTGCTCTAATGTTAATAAAAATGTTTTAAATTGATTTTATGAATTTTTATAATTTTTGTAATTTTTAATTTATTATTTTATTTATATTGACATAAAGATTAGAAATTCAACAACTTCAAATTCAAAGGTAATTTGACCTTGAAGTTTTTATGAAAAGTGGGGTTCATTGCCAATTTAAATTTCCAAAAGTTTCATCTTAATTAGATGTGTAATTTAGGACTAATT
This sequence comes from Cymbidium sinense, assembly GCA_021442155.1. Taxonomy (NCBI): domain Eukaryota; kingdom Viridiplantae; phylum Streptophyta; class Magnoliopsida; order Asparagales; family Orchidaceae; genus Cymbidium; species Cymbidium sinense. The sequence continues at coordinate 26,739,082 of CM038228.1, read as the reverse complement.
AGTTTTAATTATTTCAATAAAACTTACACTAATCCTAAATTAAAGGAAATTAATTAGTTATTTTAATTTTCTTAAATTCTCCTTTAGAATATGCATCCATAGAGAATTTATTTAGATTTTTTAAAGTTTTGGTTGACTTATTATCATTTCTTGAAGTTTAGATTAATTAATTCAATTAATTAATAAATTAGGTCATTAGGGTTTATGAGACTCTTGAGAATTCTAATAATGTATTTAGGTTCATTAAGGTTTAATATGATGATTCAAGTTGATTTTATAATTTTTCATGATTTTCCTTATTTATTATTAATTTATTTCATTAAATTAATATTTTTATGATTGAAATTTACATATCTATTGATTTACTTTCCAATAAATCATAAAAAATTTGTCTAAGGTAGGTTTTAACCTTAATTACAATTAATTAAAGTTTCAATTTAATTGAATTGATAGTTTGAGTTTAATTTAAGTTTGATTATTTTTATTTAAACCTAAATTAACTCAAAAATACTCAATTAAAATTGAGTATTTTGGGATTAATGGATTCCTCTCATTGAGATGAATTCATATAGCCCTTATTTGCATTTTTTTTTTAGTTGAATAGTTTATTTTCTATAAATTTTTGAAGTTTCTGATATTTTTCTATAGGTTTTAAATCCAAAATTCTGAATTTTCCCACTTATCTGCGTCGGTGTCACATGGTGCTAACATAGTGCCACTTTACACATGGTGGTGTGTTATTCGGCCATGCAAGATCCACATGTATTCCATGTTATTTTGGCAACAAGACACAATTTGATCCGGGCCATCTGATCAAGGATCTGATGGCTCAAATTCATCATGAGGTTTCCCATGTTTTTTTATGAGGCAGATTGACATATATTCAATCAAATTTCTTCCAATATCATGTTAAGGTTTATTTAGATATGGGTTTTATTTTTTATGGATGCAAGCCTTCATAATTAATTACCCCTCTTATCACAATAAGAGAGCACTCTCGATTAAGGTTGAAAATATGCATATTTATTTGATATGCATTTGGAGGTGTGTGTGGCATAAATGATTGTCATGTAGAATTCGCATAGTAAATAAAGAGATTGAGCTTACCTCCCTTTAGAATGCTAGAATATAACTTAAATATTCTAGCATAACAAAGGGGTTAATGTAAGGTATTTTTTATCTATTAAATATATTTATTGATTCATAGCTCAAGGAGCAAAGCCATTAAGCAACATATGAGTTATTGCCGTGACCGAAATATAGTGGAGTTGTATAGATTTCAAGCCACACGGTCATAAGGTTCTAGTCGTGGTGTCGTTAGGTGGTAAAACTATGCAGATAGAGGACACAAACCACGTCTTTATTGACATGAGATTATTTGAGCATGAATATAAATATATTTATTTGGCATAAGCTCTTTTGTGAGTAAAGGTTTTCTTAGCTCATCATCCTTGATAAATAATGATGGGTTGATGGATTATTATTTGCTTTAAGTTATATTGAATGATGAACTTCTCTCAATTTATACATATCCCCTCCGGATGAATTTTACAATCAGCATGACCATCATTGGGGAATAGTTTAGGTTTTATTAACCTGGACTCAATCATAAGACCCAACCGGGGAATTAACTCATGAAGCATCCTCAAGCAATAAAATTAGGTAATTATTATTGTGTCGGGGCCCATGCAGGTAATTCATTTTGTGTTATGTTTAACTCCTCAACGTTGCGAATATGGCAGCTCGGCATTATAACACGTCATGGCATTACATGGTTGGCATCGTGCCACTATAATTATTAGCCATGTTGACTATTTAAATGGCACCTCAACACTAGTTGTGTAGCACTAGTAAAAAGTCATTTGGGATAATTAACAGGCTTTCAGACGCTTTAAAGGCATGGGATAAACTTTTTTACTAGTGCCTTGGTGCTATGTCAGGGCGTCACGACACTACATTAGCACCACTCATCTTTGCGGTTTAAAAATTTAATAGTAATAAATGTTTCTTTTGACTAGCATAATAATCGACTTGACCAGCTAGCTAAAGCCTTGGCGCTACATGTGAGCGCCTCAGTGCTAGGCCATTATTCCAAAACCTGAGATATTATCACCTTGGCACTAAGCCTAGCTTATAAATAGACCCCCTGGGTTGTGAAATTTTTATTCCATATTCCTTAGAGCTTTCCTTAGAGTTTTCTCTCTTCCTCTCATTTTCTCAGCTCTTCTCCTCCACTAAGAAGATAATCATGCCACTCAAGAGGGTCATTAGCTAGAGGAGATGAACCTCCTTAAGAGAAGTCAATAGATTTGTTAGCTCTACAACAGAGCAATGCTATCAGCATGCTCTTACCCATAAGCATCTCATCCAAGAGAGGAGCTTCCAAAACCCGAGTGGAAAAGTGGAGAGCATGATTATCGATCACGGTTGGACAAAGCTGGCCTACAAGAGTAGCTCTTGCGTGGTTCCTGTGGTGCAGGAGTTCTTCGTTAATGCAAAGGAACACCGGGACAAGTAAGCATTCTTTCGAGGGAAAGTGGTAAGCTTTAGTAATACTTCCATTAATGCATATTACCAATTGCTAATGTCGCATATGATCAATATCTTTCCTATTTAAATGATCATCCAGATTTTGATGAGGTTCTTGATTTTCTTACTAGCTACAATGCCAACATCTAGTGGAAATGGTGGGACGAAAGGATCATCAACTTTGTCGCTGGTCTCACTGGTCAGGTTTCTTTTCACATGCCCAAATAGCCCCTTTTCATAGTTACCCTAGAGGTGTTAGAGGAAGAGGAAGAGGATGATTATGACTACTAGTTTCCCCCTCTTTCATTTATTTATGTATTTTTTTCTCTTTTTTATCATTTATGTAATACTTTAATTTTTTAATAAACGAATTTATTTATTTCATATTATTGTGCACTTATGTGTATATGTTCTTTTGTTTATCATTTGAAATGCTCCAGGATTAAAATAATGAAATCTTCCTAAAAAAATGGTATTAGAGAGTTAGTGTCTCGGCACTATGGTTGTAGCGCTTAAGCACTCTATATTTATTCTACCCAAGAGGGCGGCATCTCAGTGCTTGATGTGCAGTTCCATGATGCTATGATAACCTGAATATTCCAGTTATTTAGTGAAAAACATTAAGTTATTCCAGCGCTTTGGTGCTTACAATATAGTGCCTCGATGTTGTTTGATCTTTGACACGGACAATCCCTAGAGTTTGGAGGCATTGAGACTGCAGCACCTAGGCATTGTTATCCTACTACCTAAAGTTCAGAATTTCAGTGGAGTAACAAGTTAGCAATGTTGGATTTTTCACATATTTTAGTGTATAGCACTCTTCTCCCTTATTCCAGATTTAAGATCAACAGAGTGACAATTTTGTTTCACACCAGAACAAAGTTTAATGGTGGAATAGATTTTTAACCATAGTGCCTCAGTGCTAATGTGACGATGCTATGACGTTGTATTGAGTGTAAGAAACTTGAGAGCTTAGTGCCTCAAGTTTATGGGGTAGAGTGTCAAGACTTCATTTCTCGAGAGCTTGGCGCCTCGACACTAGATCTTGGGGTCGACAACGCAGGACAGGAATGTACATTTTGAATAGGAATTCTTGAGAAATCTTGCAATTTTTATAAAATTTTTGGTATTGTAACATTTTAGCAATGCTAGGTTATTGTATTTTCGTGCAATCCTCCCTGGTTTCATATCTAAGATCAATGGAGTGAGGTTTCTTTTCTTCTTGCTCTAGAATTAAGTTCAACGATGGAGGTTTTTTTTTTCTTCTGAACTATGGAATTTTAGAGATATGTGGGCATTCTTTTACTCCAGATCTAAGATTGATAGAGATAAACTGCTTTTGTTTCTCACCGGATCCAAGATTGATGGTGGAAATTTGATCAAAGCCAGCTTTTAAATATAAAAATTAGATAAAAGAGGCATTATTTTAGAATTCTTTTACTTGGAGTGGACGGGAGATTACTTTTGTGGTGGCGAGAGTCATCCCTGTAGAGATCACTGGTTCTCAGAAGTAAGAGCGCCCTAGAAAACTTAGGGGGGTCAAAGCAAGAGAGGAAAAGATTAGAGTAGTGGAAAGAAGAAGGTGGGAAGCAATTTTCCCCCTTTTTTATAGGATCTCTCCAATAATGGGATGATTTTCCCCATAACTATTCCCCTCCCCGCTCCCCTAGGTTGTTAGTGCTTGTGGGATGAGAACGATGGCTTTTCTTACTTCTTGAAATTGGAAATCGTCGTTGCAGTGCCGCAGCACCATGCTATTGACTCACCAACTGGATTAACAGTCATCCTTCTGGAAGGATTGTCATAGCCTCGACGCCAAGATCACAACACTGCGACGCTATGGAAAAAAATTTTATTTAATTTTAATCTTTTTTTTATGCAAACAAAGGAGCTACTCATGCTTCAATAGTTAGAATCCTAGTGTTATGCATTTTATTTTTTCCTTCAAGCATACTCAAAGCTATCTTATGTCAAACATAATTCCACTCAAACTTACTTCCCAATCTATAAGAGCCTCTTTTTAGACTTGCAAATGTTTGTGAAGATGTTTGTTGACCTTAATTTTGGATAAGGTTAACATCATTTCTAAAACTCGATAATTAGTACATCATTTTAGATTAAGTAAGCCTCATAATTAAGCACTTAGGACATTGTACTAGGTGACCTAGTGAATCCTTCCAGTAGACCTAACCTAATGAAATTAGGTGGACTCAAATCAAATACAAATATAAATAAATAACTAAATCAATCACATTCAAATTGAATCCTAAATCTAACTGAGCTTAGATTAAGGTAATTTGGGTGATTAGCCCAATTATCTTATTTAAGCTCAAAATCACATAAACTCAAAGAAATTTAAATAAAAAAAACTAGAATCAAATTAAATAAAATGAATAAAATCATTACATGAGTATAAATGGAGTCAAATCTAAATGAAAGTCATTTGAAGGTCAACTATTGGACATAAAATAGACTTATGTGGGTCTCATCAAGTCAAAAGTGAACCCACCAAAATTGGACCAAATTAAATTATTCCAAAAATTCAAAATAATTAAATGAACTTGTTTAAATATAAATCTAAATAAATTTAAATCCAATAAGGTCTTAATTAGGTTAATTAAGTCACTTAATCTAAAAAGTCTTAAATGGACCCTATTAGGTCTAAATGCAAATTAAACTAAAATCAATCCAAATCAAATATCAAAAATCATTTGGAAATTATCTTGAAACACAATGTAGCCAATTATAAAGTTTAATTTGATCAATTTGATCATTGACCCAATCAAACTCATGTTGAACAATTAAATCCAACATGGGTCAAAATGGGTTTAAATTCAAAAATCCACTTCAAATGAAATGAAATTTATTAATCCAAATTATCTTAAATAATTGAATACCAAACTTAGATACAATCTATCAATTGGAATAAACCAAGTTAAACCAAGGGGGTCAAATGTTTAAGTGAACTAACCTAAGATATTTGTCCCTAAACCCAATTGAAATGATCTTGTTTGACTCATAAATCATCTTAAATATGATTTGAACAATTATTTGCTAATTTAAATCAATAGATACTAAGCATTGATCACACTTAGCTTAATCCAAATCAAATCAAACCTAAATGGACCTAATGTGTGCATTTGAACTCAAACCCAAACTAATCATATTGAAATGCATCCAAACTCATCCTAGATGAGTTTAGAGTAGTTGGTAGCCAAAAATAAGAAAATTTAGAGGATCTAAGTCCATTAAAAGAAAGCGAATATGCCATGGAAAGGTGGAATGTAAGAAGCAAACAAATTTTCCCCAATCCATTTCCTCCTCTCCATTCCTCATCATAACTACCTTGGATTGATCTTAATCAACTGATCACCCCTTGGAGCTAGCCTCCAATGGTGGAAATTACCATGGTCAACAAAGGTTGACCATCTTCCTCCATAAAGCTTTCGACCAACCATGGAAAGAAGGGAGAGAATCCTTCCCAAGTTATTCTATGCATTCCAACACCTTCCTCAAACAAAACGAAGAAGGGTGCACCGTTCCCCCGATCCCCATGTCATCGACAAGCCAAAGTTAAACCAGACCCATCGAAAAGCCAATGGACCTTAGCCTATAGAGCAATCCTTGATAAGGCAATTCGATTCCTCATATCCAAAGGTTCGTCATGTCCCTACAAAGTTTTTTGAATCATCACCACCGCCAAAGATTGTCGTTGGCTAGGTATACCTTAAATCTAACCCTCTTTGCATTCGGTGTTGGTCCTTTTTAAAATGAACTTGATCTCAAGTGAGATCAAGACATATAAAAGGCATTCCAAGTGAAGTCTTGATGGATTTGCAAATGTAATCAAGCGATTATGTAGCTTAGATCGCCAAAATTCTCTTCAATTTAATGGACGATGCTTAGTTCTCATTGTCGAAAGGGAAGATGTAATCTCTACAATCAGTTCCTTCTGTTATGAATGGATGGTCGAGATTTAGTCAGATCTTTGATTAAAATCCACTTCCACCTATCTCACAAAAGATGACAGAGTGCATCCTCAAATGTATTTTTCTGAGTAATCATCCTTTCATATTAGTGGCTCAATTTTGCATACTAAGCAAAGAAGAATAATATAATGTAAAAAAAATATACTTTTATCATTACTTTTATTATTCAATTTATTAAATTATTTTTGTAGAAAAAATTAGGAAGAGAGCTTACACGTGTACACACTAACACCAAGGAGACTAATAATGGGTTGATAGTATATCCTAAAAATCATATATGAGCATAAATAAATTTCCATATAAAAATATGATATTTAAACTTTATAATTGTTGTTAATAGTAATCTTTCATAGGATGACTATATACATTTCAAGGATATAAAGGTCAATAGTTGAAGAGGAGGATGAAGAGTGTGAGTGTGTTTAAGAGTTATATTTTACTTTTTATTTATTTTAAATTTATAATGATATTATTACTTCTATTGATATGTTAAATTGCATTGTAGAATGCTTTGTTATGTACTCTCCTTTTTATGACCTAACTTCTCCATTGGGTTGGTTTATTTCTCTAATAAAATCCTAATATTTTTTTTAGGAACTTTGAATTCTAAAAGTATATTTTTCACGAAAATCTCTTGTTAGCAATTATGAAGAAGAAACCAATACATAAACAGCCAAAATATTTCATGTATGAGGAACTCGCCAGGCTCACTCAATGGCCAGTTGACTAGCCTAGCCTTTGGCCAACCAAAAAAATTGTCCAAAGGTTGATCAAGGAATGGATGGCTGTCCAACATTTGGTTGACAACTTCTTTTGGACCAAATCCTTGCCATGCTTTGGCCGCACCAAACCGAACAGTCTATATGGTCTCTTTGGATTAATTAGTTATGCCAAGAAAATAGATGTGCGATTCCACTTGGTATCAACTAAAAAAACTGAAGTTATTTTATTATTAGCATGCATTAAATAATTTTAAAAAAATTCTAATTGAGCAAAATATGGTATTTTAACGTATTATTTAGAGTGATAAATATTAAGTAACTATTAAAATATTAACGTAACACGATGAATGAAGTCGTCTTTTACCAAACAAACAAAACACAATCATAAGAATTGAACCAAAAAATACACTTTTAATTATCTCCAAAAACTTCCCTAAATCACAGGACAATGAAAGACTTTTATTTAGCCAATGAGACTCACCACCTGCACTGAGCCAATGAGATGTCGCCCTATTGGCTTACTTGTCAGAGACATAACTCACCACAGCTCTGTTTAACTGGACCAGTCAGCCAATCTCACAATCCGAAATTTGTACTGTGGATCAAAGGCATTGGAAGGTGAAAGCATTTACAGAAAATTTGAAGTCATCTGCTGTTGAGAATCTTTTTAGGCCTTAATTAGCCCTCACCATGGATCTGGATCTCAACTCCTTCAAAAGTGAACTTCAGTAGGAAGAAGCACAAGTAGATGCACAATTTCCGGCATGGTTATAAATAAATCTTGCTGATTTGATCTTCTAAATCTGGGAAACTCCATGCGTCATCTGCAGTATAGTCACCTACAGGAGAGGATGCCAGAGTATGACGAAAAGAAAATTAATGGAAATTCCAGGAAAAAAAAACAATATTAATATTAGATACAATATATTGGCACTGTAATGCTGGTTTATTTTCAAGCACATAGTTCACTATATAATTTATAGGTGATAGATGAAAAAAAGAAATGATATAGAAGTGTTTTAGCATAAACTATAAAGCAGATAAATATTGAAGGAAAATTTTCAAATTGCCCAACGCTGTCAGTTCAAAGATAAATTGGAACTTCTAAAATAACAAAATTTGTATCATTTTCATCATCATATCAGCATCACCATCACCATCACCATCATGTCCTACCCTAAACATTTAGGTTTGTTTTATGAATCCGCATTCTTCGTTCATTGCTATTGTATTGCATCATCAACTAAAATACTAACAAAAAAAATTTCATATCTTAAGAAATTATACTTGAATTATAAACCCAAGTACCAATCTTAACGAATGCAGCTATAATTAATTTTTCCAACTGCATGTAAATTTAATATAGGTAATTTCTTGTATTTCTACTTTATTTTATGTAATTGGACTTATGCCCACCTTATTTTGTATTAGCTTATGGCCCACCCTAATAAAAATATGAAATAAATTTCTATATTTAAAAAAAAAGATTTCAACTTTTCAAAATCATCTCCCTCCCACGTTTGTTCAATGATCTCCACCACATCCACTCAAAAGAGACATTCTACCCTACCATATGCCCACATTATATTTGTATTAGCCTATGGCTCACCTAATAAAAATATGAAATAAATTTCAATATTAATAAAAAAATTTAAACTTTTCAAAACCATCTCCCTCCCACGTTTGTTCAATGATCTCCACTTCCATTCAAAAGAGGCATTTTACCCTACCAAACTCCCTGCTAGATACTATGGACATATGTAGGACATATAGCACCTACTAACTTGAAATACCTTTAAGATGTGCCCATATCTATTTGGAAAAAATAAACATTTCAATCTAAACAACTCTTCTCCCCTCAAAATATTGATATCAATCAACTGCATCCCAATGACGCCATTTGTATTTGGCACACAAGTTGGGTTTCATATAGAATTACAAACTAAAAATCCCTATCTAATTTAGAAGAATTAATTCATTTACTCGGCTCCTCAACCATAAACTTGACAATGTCCAACCACTCTTTCTTACCCACTAAATAATGTTTCACAAGATTTGATTGTTGATCAACAAAACTAAATGACAATATGGGCTCTGAAAATTTGTCATCGACCTCTCGATGAAGAGAGTTTGATTAATGTTGGTCAAATTTTCAAAAGGCAGATATATTTTATAAATAAGACAGCCCAAAGATTTCGCCCTCATTTTGCGAGGACTTTAGATTTAATTCTAAGTTTCCTATAGACGCAAGCACTTATAGTAAATTACCCCTCCCAATACTAAAAGAGAACTTTCAATTAAGGCTAGTCAATAGGTCGCTAATTGTTTAGCATATAGTAACAGTGAGTGGAGTTTAAATTTACAAAATTTATCATTTAACTTAAAACATATGTTGGGAGGAATGATGACACGCCAGATCAAGATCTCATGGTTCCATCATCTCGAGTTGTCGTGATCCCTAATCTATTTAGTTAGAGGAGGTGGTCGACCAAACCTGACTGAAAAATCCTTATCAGCAATTATGGGTTGCATCGTCCAAAGTGTTCTTATAGACTTGGGGTAATGCTTGTCTAAGGGGAAAAATCTAAATCAATTTTAACTAACATAGGATTTTTTGCCCACTCAAATACATTTTATAATTCACAGCTCAAGGAGTAAAGCTATTAGAGAACTTACAAGCTACAGCTATGACCATAATTTAATAGTGTCATTTGACGGCGAACCACCCGAACAAAGAGCTCTGGTTGCAACCGCAATTTATGTGATGTCATTTGATAGCAAAATCACCCGAATAGAAGACATTGATCACGTCCTTACTAGTTTGAGATTATTTGTGTGAACGTAGCGATGTATTTGATTTGACATTTGCTCTTTTGGAGCAAAAAATTTTTTAATCTGTCACCCCCGACAAACAGTTGTGGATAGGTGGATGAATTTAGCTTCAGATTTAAATAATTAATTTTGTTCAATTATATCGTTTAATTTGAACATATGATCATTTCATTATTAATTTAGATCTTAACACGCAATGATTTGATGTTAAATTTTAAGAAAATTTGATAGTGAGAATCCCTCCAGTTGAAACATTCAATCAACACGATCATCATCGGGGATAGACCTTATCAATTATGCATGTTTTCTAGCAGAGGATCGAGTCTACAACTTGTATTTATAAATTTGAATTTGAGATATAATACTTTAAAATTTTGAACAATAATGATCTCATCTGGTTGAACTCTACAATCAAGAGAGAAATCACTGGGGAATTAAGAGATCCTCATCCGACTATCATATGATATAATTAACTTCTCAAAAATTTTCTGAAGTAGAGAAAACTATAACAACATCATTAAATTTTGTTAACCCGAACTCGGTCTTAAGACCCACTAGGAATCAAGCATTCTTAGACACGAAATTTAGATTATTAACATATGTGTCGAGGTACATGCGAGTGATTGATTGATTTTGAATAATTATAAGTATATATTCATTCATTTCGCATAGAACTTACACAAGTTTGCAACAAGTGAATAAAATAAAAAAATCTATTTCAAAATATATGTAATGAAGTCATTCTCATTTAAGCATATACATGTATTTTCATACTATAAATCAAGTGTTGAACTATCTTGTAAAACATGAGTTTGACTCTTTCAAATGATTGTTATAAATCAAATGCAAAACTAATTTATAAAACATAAGCTTGGCTCTTTCAAATACTTGTTATAAATCAAGTATAGATCTTTTTGTAATACATGAGTTTGGTTCCTTCAAATACTTGCATGAATCAAATGATTAAGCAAAATATTGCCCCATGAAGCATGCATGAAATTCACCACATTTGAGAGCTATCGAATTGAATGAGAATGATTTCTTATAATGAATGTAGGATTCATCAAAAATCTCATCATCCTCCTAACTTGCCATTTAAGAAATTTCTTTAATTTCATAGCTTATCACTCCAGCAAACACATTATCTTCATGTCTAAATATTTATTGGGCTTCCTTAATTTCATGATACATTAATTAATAAATATCCAACATTTCATATAATATCATCAATTGTATTATTATTAATTTTTGATATGACACATCAATTAATCCTCTTTCATCCTTACAGTTTTAACTTCATATGTAATAAATTCCCATTTAAGAGAAATCTTTTTATTCATTCACTTGTCTTTTTTCTTTTTTGACTTTGTCATCCAACATTAACCTCATTTCATTGATATGTTAATAAGGGTATGACATGATTTAATTTTGGTAGATTTTTCCTTACTTTTGTCATCCACCATTTACTCCTTTTATTTATTTTTTTATTTTTTTTATTTTTATTTTTTTGACTTTATCATCCAACAATAACCTCATTTCATGGATATGTTAATGAGGGTATGACATGAGGATTCAATTTTAGTTGATTTTTCCTTACTTTTATCATCCACCATTTACTCCCTTTTATGTATTTTTTGACTTTTTATTTCATTTGTTTAATGGCCTTGAATAGTAATTAATTAAGGGAAAGCTTAATATTAAGCTAAAGTTTATTATAAATAGCAAGGTATCCCCCTCCCATTGAAATTTACTCTCTCATTTTCCTTTACACTCTCCTTGTAAGAAGCATTGAGCCTAAAGCTTTCAAGAGAATTTTACCTGCAATTCAAGCTAGTTTCAAACCTCATTTCATTTTCTCCATAAGTTACATACAATTTAATACTTTTAAATTCGGCTTTAACTTCATTTTATGATCTTAGCTCTCATAATCAAGTTTCTTTTGAATCCTATTCAATCCACTCAATGAAGCATGTATTGCACTTCAAATGGTCATTAAAAAGGGTCCAACCACGATTGTTATCAAGATATCAAATCACACTTTTTTTTGTTTGCGAAGAAACTGTCAAACTTTTTATGATTTGATTTCTCATTCAACTTACCTTAAGATTGTATAAATGACTCACTTGATTTGATATCGTTCACCCTCACAAAATTTTCATTTTATAACTTGAATTTCAATTTATACCCTTTTTGTAGCACATTAAAGCTCAAATATCCAACTCAAATTATGTCAATTCTAAGCTATTTGTAAATTTCGCTCATTGGAAATTTTGGCAACCTCCCGACGTCTATCTCCACGTATGGGGCTACTTTGTGAGAGCAAAGTCTTCCCACCATGCCAAAGGCATGCATGGTAGATGCTGTAAGATACCACAACCAAAAATATATATATATACCCACAATGCCAAGAAAAGCGTGCATAGGCCTTCAATTTCACCTGTGCGAAAGGAGAACATAAAATTTCCTCACCACATTGGAACACAAGTACTTATTTTGAAATAAATTTCCCACCACATTAGAACAATACACGAGTACTTATTTTGAAACAAATTTTCGGTCATATTGGAATAATAGGCACAAGTAATTATTATGAAATAAATTTTCCCACTACATTGAAACTATGTACTTAAACAATTTCAACATTTCTTTGCAATTTTCATTCACATATGCAATAAATTGAAGTATATGTGAAATCTTTCGCTATATCATTATTTTTATCGCCATATTGGAATAATAGGCACGAGTACTTATTATGAAATAAATTTTCCCACCACATTGAAACTATGTACTTAAACAATTTTAACATTTCTTTGCAATTTTCATTCCGACATCAAAAGTGTTAAAATAAGCAAGGGTTCTCACATTATGGACTGATGGGCAAAGAAGTTAGTCCATGAAACTAGAATTAGGTTAGGATCTTGAATATAGGTACTCTTACGTAAATTAATGGAATTAATAGATATTATGGTTCATAGAAAAATAAATAATTTATGTGTTCAAAAACTAAATGGGTTGGGGAAAAGGCCAAGGAGATTGATAGTTTAGGTTTTAAACTTTGGTATTAGTAAAAGTCGAACTAGAAATGGTGTAGGTGATTATAGATAAAAGTTTGAAGGATAATGTTATAAATATTAATAGATGTGGAGATAGAATTATACTTTAAAGATTATTGTTAATACCAAGATTATCAATATTATAAGTGTCTATGCTCTCGCAGGTTTGGGTAAGCACAAGAAAAATTTTGGATGAATTAGAGAGAGATTAATACAAAAGATGCCTTGAAGAAAAAGTATTTACTGAGGAGATTTAAATGGACATATAGAAAGAAGATTTTAAAAGTATTCATGGTGGTTATGGATTTGGTACTAATGAAAAAGACTATATTAGATTTTAGCTTTATGATTTTAGTTCTAATACTTTATTTAAGAAAAGAGATGAACATATTATTACTTATAAAAATGGATCTAAGAAACACAGATTGATTATTTTCCGATAAGAAAAATAGATCGCTTAGATTGTAAAGATTATAAGGTATTCCAAGTGAAAATCTAAGCACCCAACATCATTGTTAGTTTTAGATTTTAAGATGAAAAGTTGTAAGAGAAAAAAATAAACCAAATTATTGTCCTAATTAGATGGAACACTTAAAGAACACAAAATAAAAATATTTTGAGAGCAAGCTACAAGAGATTAGAATTTGGGATGTTCGAGGAAGTTAATATTATGTGGGAAAAAATAACAAGTGAAATTAAGTGTTCAAAGATGCTCGAGAATCAATAGGAAAAGTTTCTTTAATAAAAAATAGTTGATGGTGAGTGAGTAAAGAAAAGATAAAAAATAATAAGTATTGTTATAAAACTTGATTTAGATGTAAAACTTCGAATAATTGGAAAGATATAAAGTGACCCGTAGAGATTCTAAAAAAAGCGATATGATGCAAAAAATTTAGCTTTTAGTAATTTATATAGATTAGATGCCAAAGAAGGTGAAAGATGTATGTATAAGAACCAACCAAAGAGATAGGAGAAGTAAAAACATAGTTCAAGTGAGGTGTATTAAGGATGAAAATAATAAAATACTTCTTTTAGAAAAGCATATTGAAAATAAGTGGATGAGGTATTTTGATAAACTTTTCAATGAAAGATTTGAAAGTACAGTTGATTTTAGCAACCTTAATAAATAAAAATAGAATTTCATTTTATCGTCAGATTAGTATATCTAAAGTTAGTGAAGTAGAAGAAAATGAATATGAAAAGCAAGAGACCTGATAATATTCCAATAAGTGTGGAAATGTTTAGGAGATCAAGGAATTTCTTGCTTACAAATCTTTTAATGTCATTTTAAAGACTAAAAGATGTCAGATGAGTGGAGAAAGAGTTTGTTGGTCCCTATATTTAAGAATAAAGGTGATGCACAAGAGTGTGCAAATTATAGAGGAATTAAGTTAATGTGCCATACATTAAAATTATGAGAGAGAGTAATTGAGCATAGGTTACGATGTGATACGTAAGTTTCTCACAATCGTTTGGTTTCATGCTGTAGATCTACTATGGATGTTATCCATTTGATAAAGATGGAGAAGCATAGAGAAAGTAAGGAGGATCTACATATGATATTTATTGATTTAGAAAGCTTATGATAAAGTTTCAAGAGATGTTCTTTGGAGAGTTCTAGAAAAGGAGTTAATATTATATTCAAGTCATTAAGGATATGTATACTAGAAATATTACTTGTGTCCAAACACAAGGAGGATTAACAAAATATTTTCCTATTTGGATTACATCAAGGATCAACTTTAAGCCCTTATCTTTTTACTTTAGTTATGGATGTTCTTATAGGCATTTACAGGAAGATGTACCTTGGTGTATGCTTTTTTGATGACATTCTTCTTGTTGATAAGACAGAGAGGGAGTCCAACGTAAACTTGAATTATGGAGGTCAACTCAGAGTCAAAATGTTTTCGTTTAAGTAGATCTAAAATTGAATATATGGAGTGTAATTTTAATTGTAGAAGTTCTAGTAGTTGTTGTGACATTAGAACAAGTCATTACAGCCGTTTATATTTAGGCTCTATTGTTCAAAATGATGGTGAAATAGATGGAGATGTTATTAGTAGAATTCAAGATGGATGGTTGAAGTGGAGGAATGACCTATTAAGTGATAGAAAAGTTTCACTTAAACTTAAGGAAAAATTTTATAAGATGGTGGTAAGACCCGCAATGACTTATATGGTAATGTTACCAACAAAAAGAGATGCATAAGACTAAGTTAAGTTACTGAGATGAGAATGCTTAGTGGATGAGTGGCTTTACTCTTAGAGAGATAGAATGCAAAATGAGTATATTCGGGAAAAAGTTGGAGTAGCTGTGGTAGATAAGATTAGGAGAGTCGCTTAGATAGTTTGGCCACATAAAGCGTCGTCCATGACCATTAGAGAGTAGATGCATTAGATTTGCCTTATGTTAAGAAAGGTAGAGACCTAAAAGACTTGGTTAAGATGTATAAAAAATGATCTTAGTATACTGATTTAAATGAGAATTTGACACATAATGGACACAATGGAGACTAAGGATTCATGTAAACCACCCAGTGGGATTAAGGCTTGTTGTTGTTGTTGTTTGCAATTTTCATTCACATATGCAATAAATTGAAGTATATGTGAAATCTTTCGCTATATCATTATTTTTATCACCATTGCATTTAAAATTTACTTATGGAATGTAAGTTTTGCTCATTGAAAATTTTGATAGCATCCCGACGGCATTCTTATGTAGGGGGCTACTTCGGGAGAGCAAAGACTTCTCACCATGCCAAGAAAGGTGTGCATAGGCCTTAAATTTCACCTGCGCGAGAAAGCGCATAGGATTTACTTGCCGCATTGAAGCAACATTCATAAGTACCTACTTTGGAACAAATTTCTCCGCCAAGTTCGAACAACATGCACGAGTACTTATTCTAAAGCAAATTTTTCTGCCACATTAGGACAATGTGCACAAGTAGTTATATTTCATATATTTTTCATATTATTTTACCTTAGCATGTGAAATGAGCAATATAAACTTGCATTGGGTTTGATAACAAAGATTTGAGCAGGATTTGTGATAGACTCATCTTGGATTCTATGATTACTTGTGGACAGCTAAACGAGAGCCTCCAAGCATATAGATTCTTAAATCCTATTTATCTTCTACTTCACTTTAACCTTTGGTAGATGATCCAGCTACTGAAGGATTACAAGAATCAATTCCTGGATGAGCTTTCCAGCATTGCAAAGCATGAATTGTAGCATCTCTGACAAGTTTCACCTTGCAAAACGACAAGATTCAAGAGAACAAATGCAAGTGGTTTTCAGATATACTAGTGCTGATCTAGCACTCCTTGCTATTCCAGCTAATGCAAAAGAAGCTGCTTTGCAAGTGGTCCAGTCATTACACTTGAGTGCTTCGACTATGCACCACACTGTCAAATGCAAAGTATTCTCTGTAGAAGCTCCACCTAACTGAACAATGCTTCTTATAAGCTCAATGACAGCTGGTTTTGCCATGAAATGCTGATTATTCAGCAATTTGACAACCCGAATAAGCATCTGAGCTAGAAGAGAGATGGGAGATTCAGTGATCAGGCTATGTAGTTGAAGGGCCAGTAAGGAGTATGCAAGAGGCTGCTTGGTTTGAGAGATATCGGGAATGAGGGGATCTTAGTATTCGTCCTGCTATAGATACAAAAAAGCGGAGAGCAGAAAAAGAAAATGTTGAGAGGTAGAAGAGGAGTCGGATTGCAGCCTCTTGTTGCGGGAGAATGGGAGGTCTTTTTCTGGACGAGAATTAAAAGCAACAGAGAGAAAGAGAGAGAGATTGCAGCTGGAAGGAGTTGAGTTTACCAGAGCAAGCCAGATTTTTGCACGAGTAGAGCCGGAGGAGTAGCTCGTTTGGCTTGCTGTAGGAGATCGGGACCCGTTGTTCTTGTGATGCTGGGACGGACGGATGGGAAGGTATGTGTGGAAGTTTGGCAAGAGGGCGGGAGTTAACGGGAAAACAGGGGACTAGTGAGATCAGCTGGGAGGTATTACGGCCGGCTTGCTTTTTTTTATTGGCCAAATAGACGCTACCCAATAGACATTTTGGGCGGCAAACATGATTAGAGGACTAGGCGGCAGAAGGCATCTATTGGGAGGAAATTTGGAGAAATATTAAGTTTGATTTAATTAGGAATATATAGAATGCATACTGGAAAGTACCAATATGATTTCATAATATTCATGCACCAAATCCATTGATCATTTGCTTCGAATTGTGTCATCAGTTTAAGATTTGTATGAATTTTAATGATTTCTCATTTGACGAACCCAAGCAATACATATATATATATATATATATTTTGATCGTAGGTAATTTTCATGTTTCGGACATGATGGAAATGTTCCCCCACTTAGTGGGATAAAGGCTTGTTGTTGTTGTTGTTGGACACGATGGAAATGTCAATTTCACAGTAGAAGATTGTTTGGATAACGTCGGCGATAATCAAAGTGAAATTGAGCCTAAATTATGCATCGTCACATTCGGATCACTTTCACGTAGACTTTGTCAAATTGATCGCAGAAAATGTCGTTTGATAGATTTCGACGTTTTGGCAACAACAACACAATCAATTTTGCAAACAGAGATCGTTTGGATGTCGTCGAGATTTCTTGACCTTGATATGCACATAATTACATTTAAAAATTAATTTTGATCAATTTATTGATCATTAATTAATGCGAGAATCTCCATTTGATTAATTTTTATATTTCAGACATGTCGATGCAATTGAACTTTTAAAATTGAGAGGATTTCAATTGACTTCGACCTTAGCTAAGACATTTGAGCTTGAAATAATGTGAGGACGCATCCTTTAATCATCATTTTCATTTTTTTGTGCTTCATTTTAGCTTTCGTAACACGTGTAGGTCAACCAATAGGATGGACCTAGGATAAGTCCCTAGTAAGAAAATTAGCCACAATAACCAAACCCAAATACAACTAATCAACATCCATTTTATAGCAAAAAAAATCCTGATTTTCAAAGACGGTGCATTGTTGAAAGTTCACCTGATAACACTAAATAATTAGTGAATGACATACACATTAAAATTAAAAAAATCAAATAAGCATATTTTATTAATAAATCATCGTACAGCTTTAACTAAGCTATTAATATATTAGAATGGTAATGACACTAAAACAAAGTAAGAATATATTTTAAAATTAAATTTAAAGATTTAGTATTAAAGTAACAAGCTAGCCATTAGTTTAATTGGATCTTTAAGATGAACTAGCCAAATAACGCAACACAATAATATGAATTGACTCCTAACTACATTATGATTTTTATACATATCTAGCTACTATAATATGACAACTCCTAAGTCATTTAGCATAGAGTATAGTTAGGTCAATTTAATATCAAATGCTTATGATACATGGCTAGTGGCTAATACGTGTGTTAGTTAAAAATGATATTTGGCTCAAGCTAATTTGGTATATTTTGTTTTAAGTGTCAAACATACAATCTATTTTGCAAAAAAAAATAAACATTTCAATTTAAATAGCTCTCCTCCCCTCCAAACATTAATATCCATCAACTACATCTCAATGATGCCGATTGCATTGAGACAAGTTGGATTTCATGTTGTATTACGAACTAAAAATCTCTATCATATACTAGTTTAAAAGAGTTTAATTCATTTAGCTCCCCAACCTTGACCCCTAAACTCAACAATGACCAACCACTCTATCTCTTATCTACTTGTCCACTAAATCATGTTTCACAAGATTTGATTATTGATCAACAAAGCTAAAGGATAGGATAGACTTACTATTAGTCTTGAGTAAAAAAAAATTAGGCACAATAACCCAATCCAAACACAATTAATCAACATCCCTTTTTCAGCAAAATATACAAGCATGATTTCCAAAGACCGCTCATAATTGGAAGTTCACCTAATAGTATTTTGAAGAACCAACAAATATCATACACATTAAAACCCAAACAAATCAAATTAGCATGTTTAATTAATAAATTATCATACAACTTTAGTTAAGTTGTGAATAAATTTGAAAGGTAATGACACTAAAATTAAATATATATTTTAAGAATTTAGTATTAATGTGACAGACTAGCCCTTAGCTAAATTGGATTCTTGAGATGAACTAGCCTGATAGCCCTCACAGCTATCTAATCCTGACCACATTAAGATTTTAATATATTTATATGTAATACGACACAACCCCTAAGTCACTTAGCTTAGAGCATAACTAGGCCACTTTACTATCAAATTCTTATGATACATGGCATGTAGCTATTATATGTGATAGTTAAAATTGATATTTGGCTCATAACTAGTTTGGTGTATTTTTGTTATAGGTGTCAAACATACAATATATTTTGTAGAAAATAAACATTTCAATCTAAAAAGCTCTCCTCCACTCTAAACATTGATATCCACCAACTATATCCCAATAACGCCAATTGCACTTTATAAACAAGTTGGGTTTCATATAAAATTACAAACTGAAAATCCCTATCATATGCTAGTTTAAAAGAATTTATTCATTTACATGGCTTCCCATCCTTGACCCTAAACTTGACAATGTCCAACCACTCTCTCTCAATGCTTAAAATTGCGCTTTTGAGTCTTAAGTCATTTTTTGTCTGTGAGGCGAGGTGTAAGCCTCGAGACGGTTTGAGGCGTAAGTCTCACAATAAGAAAATTACATAAGTCGCAAAAAATCATATAAAGCAAATGAAGACATAAAAGTAAAACTTTAATATCCTAATATGATTATATGAAATCATCAAGTATATAATGCTAGAAAAATAAAAATTCAACACAAAATAACTCAAAAAAATATAGTTTACAATAATATTCTCCTCAAGTCATCTAAAGCAAAGACCATATTAAAGCAACAATTTAAATATATGTGAATTTATAAATCTCCATCACTCTCGTTACTCCATGAATCTTCATTTGAATCATCAATCTAGTGGATTGCCTTCTCGCCTGCCTCATCCTTAGTAGTATTAATATTCTCCCAATCTTCCTCCTCATCTTTAACTCCATCATCTTTCTTTTCCTTAATGAAGAAAAATTAATAATAATAATTGCGTTGTAAAATAAAATATATATATACTAAAAGCTATAATCACAACTTTTATATACATTTTTTATTATTTTTTTGTTGAGACGTATTAAGCCTACTAGTAGTGGCCTTCTCTTTCTCCCCATGAAAATAGTCAATATTGAAATTTTCTTACAAATCAACTGGACTATTTTCATATGCATCATCAACTAGCCATCATTGCAAATTAAAGGGTCCTCATTAGTGTCTACAAGCCCTTTACAAATATTTTTCCTTTAACTTCTTATTATACATAATGTATACCAATGAGTTCATCCTAAATATTGTCAATTTATTTATTTTTTAGTATGCACTTGACTGTATGTACTCCAGTTTTGTTCACAACCAAATGATGAACCAATTAGCCCAAGTACTCTCACAGTGAATCATTATAAATCTACAATAGCATTATCAAATTGAATCCATCATTCAACTATTATTCAAGAAGCATAAAATTAAGAGTTACGCAATACATAATAACAAAAACTTTCTTTTTACTTTATAACTTCAACTAAATAAACTATAAAAATCACCTAGAGATCATTTTGTAATAATATTTTTAGCTTGTTGCAATACAAAGAAACATTCCTTATCCCTAAAGGCAATAAGTTATAAATATGCTCTTGCTCTCTCAAATATATCCTCTATCAACCTATCCATGCACTGGTATAAATTTAGTTTAATCTCAAGGTCAGTTGACTTATTATCGGCATACTAAAATTGGAGATTCAAATAATATCTAGTAACACGTAAATAGTGATGAAGTTAAAGTTCTTACTTCTCATCAATGATCTCCTAAATTTTTTTATAACTTGATTCTTCTCCTCCCACATTTTTTACAATCATTTCTTAGCCTCATCCATAGCATTATAAATAAATCTCATAACTAGCTTCTATTCTGCATCTACTAACCTTAGCATTTGGACAAAAGGTTTGGTTGTCATGATAGCATAATGCAAACTCATCTAAAACATTTCATTTAATATAATTTTTCTTGTTTATTTTCCTTCAGCTTTATTAGCCCAAACACTGCTTAACCACTAAGTGAAGGTGAACATAGCCTCCAAAGGCTGTCTTGCATCCAAAATCCTCTACAAAGTCAAATAGGCAGTGGCAAATCTAGTGGTGACAAGTCATACTAGTTCATTCTTTGTGAACTTCCTAATCAATGCAAGTACCCAACTATGATTATAAATAAATTTGTCAATCTTCTTTGCCTTAATCAAAGCATTTTTATATTGAGGTAAGTCACCAAGTCTCTCAAGCATAAGATCAATACAATGTGTTGCACATGATGTCTAATGCATGTGCTTCCTCTTCTCCATCAATTTATTGCCAATAGCTTTGTGAGCACTAGCATTATTAATGATAACTTGCACAACTAAGTGCTCTCCAATCTCCTCAATTACTCCATCCAAAATACATAAAAGATAGACCGCATCTTTCACCTTATCTGATGCATCAATGGACTTCAAGAAGATTGTGCCATATGAGTTGTTTACTAAGATATTAATCAAACTTCTATTTTTCAAATCTAACCATCCATCGGATATGATGGTAATACTTGTCTAGCTCATATTCTCTTAATCTTCTCAATACTTTTATTAGTGTTAGCCAACTCTTCCTTCAATATCCAAATCCTTAACTTATACATAGTAGGAGGTCTAAGCCCACAACCATAAGGTCTAATGGAACGGATCATATTGATGTAAGCTGGAGAAGTTGTCACGTTGAATGGAATGGCATTTCCAAAAAAAATCTCGCAATATCCATACAAACACATCTCCTTGATTCCCTTGCATGCTTAGAAGAAATATGATAGGTTACTGTTGCTCCATCATCCTTATCATCAATCACATTAATCATATACTGACCCATAGGTGCTCGTGCACCTCTACTAGATTATGCTGACAATGACGATGAAAAATCCTTGGCACTATGCTCACTACCAAAATAGGAGCCTATATTTACCCTATCATCAAACTGTGGTTATGACAAGTGTTTTCTCATTATTGCCTTCATATAAGCATGAATTACTTCTTTTACCTCCTCCAAAACTTTTACACAAAGTGCAACATTTTGTGAGATCCTGATAAATGTTCTTTCATTCTAGTCACACCCCCCTTAACAATCTTATCATAATAATTGCATTTCAAATATACATAGCTCTTCTCACCACCTTCAATGTCAACTTGCACACTATACTTCCATGCAAGGTCCTTCCTATGCCCACTTGTGCTCTTCTCCTTTCCTTTAACCATTTTATCAAACCCTAAAAATTTAGTGAATCTAGATTTATTTTTAGATTTTGTCCCTTTTAAATTTGATGAATTTAGATTTATATTTAGATTTTGTCCTTTTTTTGAACTCGGTGAATCTATATTTATATTTACATTTGATCTCTTTTGGTCTTATTGAATCTAAATTCATATTTACACTTGGTCTATTAAACTAATTAAGCTCATATATTTTAAATCTTAATTCGGGACTTAATGCTTGACAAATGAACAAACTATTTCTTTCTTTTACTAGACAAAGCTCCTCTTTGATGAAAGATTTTTTTTTCATTGCAAGAAATATAAAATTGTCCCCTATTTGTCAGGAGTTTTCCTTTAGAATAAAAAATATTTTAGCTCTCTTTTTTAGCTTAAACATTGATAATGACTTATCATTTTGATTAATTAATTTGAAGTTAATTTTGATTTTTTGTGTTTGCTAAGCATAACATGTTTTATTAGTTATCCATAATAACTTTTTAAGATATTATCCATTTATAAAAGGAATGAGTCTAATACCCTTTGCATCCATGAGCCGATAAGCTCCCCATTTAAATACTTTTTCAATAATGTAGGATACTTCCCAAATTAGGTCGAATTTTACACCAATTCGACGATGGAGAATTATGGGTCTTCTGAGTACTAATACTAGTTCACCCGATTTAAAGCTTCTTGGGCAAACAATACAGTCATGAACTCGAGTCATGCTCATTTCATATATTTCCAAATTTTGTAGAGCTCGAAGTTGAACTTCGTCCAAAGCTTCAACTTTTTCAAATTGTATTTGGACATTTTTTTTCTATTGTGAGTCCATTCTAGACTACAATACGAAGTGAAGGCAATTCAACTTCAACTTTTTCAAATCGTATGACTTTGACTATCAAAACTAATGATTATGATGTCTGCATTGCAGTCTTACATGTGGTGTGATATGCCCATAAGACTTCTATTAATTTGTCGTGCCGCTCTCTTTTATTCTTGAAGAGAATTTTCTTGAGTTTAACTAATATTTTATTAAATGCCTCAATGAGACTATTAGCCGTTAGATTATATATCAAAAAATATCGTCAATCTATCTTATATTTCTCAATAAAATGATAGATTTTGGCATTCTTAAAAACAGTGCCACTATCTAATATTTTTCATCGAGACATTCTAAATCGATAAACGATGTGATCTCAAAGAACTTCATTATATTATCTGTTTTAACTTCTCTTAATGGAATTGCTTCCACCTACTTTGAGAAGTAGTCAGTAATGAATAAAATGAAGCGATGCCCTATGAATGATAGAGGGTCAATTGGACAGATTATATGGGTTCCCCAACTCTTGAATGGTTGGATGCCATTATGGATGCAAGGCATTAGTTGGTTGATGTAACATATCTTCATGTATTTGGAAATTATGATATTTTTAGCAAGTTTAATACAATCTTGAACCATGCTAAGCCAATAGTATCTTTTTTTTCCATCTCTGGACCAGATTGATCCACATCGCACAATCCTTCATGGACTTCAGTCATAACTAATTTAGTGTCATCTATTTCTAAACATCAAAATCACATTTGGTCAAATGAGCCGCGATATAAAGCATCATTTACAAGAGCATATCATAACGCTCTTTATGAAATTTGATGAGCTTTAAATTTATTTTTTAGTAATCAGTCACATTCAAGATAGATGATAAATAGTTCTCTTCAATCCTCTTCTTCAACTATTAGTAAAATCTCTTGATTTTCTTTAGTCTCAAAAATTTGAAAGAGTTGATGTCAATGCTAATCTACTTTGGACTGTTATTGTGATTGATTCACCTTGAGAATCTATTATTTTTTAACTAATTTAAGTAACACATTATATTTACCATCTTTCCGGCTTGATAACCGTGTAATTGTTACTTCAAGTATTTGTATTATAAGCTCTAAAGCATGCTTGTTAAAAAGCACCAGCTCGAGTTTGTTAATTTTGAAAGTTTCACCTATTTGTTGGATTATAACCAAAGAATCTCCAATTATCTGAAGTTTTTGGATTTTCATATAAATTGCTAACTTTAGCCCGCAATTAATGCCTCACATTCGACCTCATTATTAGTTCGGGGTTTTAATGCCTCACATTTGGCCCCATTATTAGTTCGGGGTTTTCATAAGCTATAGTAATATCACAATATACTATTTTGTTGTGTGACGAATATTAAGCTAAGTTAATTTCAACCCGTACTATCAATAATCTGGGTGATTTTGTTAGTTTTATTGATGAAACTCTATCAAAGTATAGCTACATTCTGATAATTATTGAGTTTCTTCTACTTCAAAAATTTGCTCGTCAAATAATTCATCATTAAGTAAAGAGTCTATTGGTAAAAAGTTAATAGCTAGAAACTTAGCTAGAGATTACCCTTTTATAGCCTTTTGTGAGGCATGTTACATTAAATTGGAGTAATAAGACTGCCCATGTAACTAACCCGTTATGGTAGGCCTAATCATCAGGAATTTGAGAGCATCCACTTTAGATATTAAAGTTATTTTATGTAAAAATATATAGTAGCATAATTTTTAGATAGCAAATATTAATGCTAAACATTATTTTGTAATAAGAGAGTATCTTATCTCAGCTCTTATTAAATGTCTAATATAGTATATAATATATTATTTTGAGCTAAAATGTCGTGAGTGATTTCTAAAGCTAATGATGATGCAATACTTTTATATTAAATCAAAAGATTGGCATTTTCAGGTTGGAAATAAACCTCTTGATGTATGCTAGCCTATCTTATAGTAAATGAAGTTACTTTTAAGATTTTTGGCAGTGGCATTTCTATTATTATTTTGATTTTAGAGTGACAATTTTCAATTCCCATATGGTGTATGACAAGACTCATAAATTTTTCAGAAGTCGCACCGAAAGCACATTTCAAAAAATTCATTTTTAAATTGAAACTTTGAATTCAATCAAATACAATTCTTAAATTATTTGCATGCTCATCTTGAGCTTTACTTTTTACAACCAAATCATCAACATAACATTCTACAAATTATGTATTAGATCTTTGAAAATGTAGTCATTGTCATTTGTTATGTAGCACCAATATTTTTCAAGCCGAATAAAATTACTTTATAATAATAGATGCCGATCAATGCATGGAAGGATAAATACTTCTCATCCTTTAAAATCATCTTAATTTGATTATAGCCTGATGAACCACCCATAAAAGAGAATATGTCATAATTTGACATATAATCTACCATGAGTTCTGCATTAGGTAATAGAAAATCATCTTTCGAGCATGCCTTATTTAAACCCCAGAAATCAATACAAATATGAATTTGCTTATTATTTTTCTTCACTGAATGATATTAGCAATCTAATCAGCATATTTTTCCTCCTAAAAGAATCCTACTTCGTTAAATTTCTTGATTTCAATGATTACTTGCTCCTCAATTTTTGATTTCATTCGCCTTGGTGCTTGCTTTATAGGCGGTACATAATATTGAGTTTATGTATAGCCATATCTGACGATAAGTTTGACATTTTTACTATAATTCTATGCAAAATAATATTTATATTCATAAAGCAATGCTTTCAACTTTTTAAATTTTTATGATGTGAGATTGGCATTGACATAAGTTGGCTAAGGATCTTCTTCAATACCCAAGTTAATTTCTCAAATTTCATCAATAGTAGCTTGACTATCTTGCTCAAATTCTTTTGAGGTATTTTTAAGCTCAAATATTAGTTCATCATCGACTTCATCTTCATTTTTAGGTCAACCATCCTTGTGTTCATCTACAGTTTCAAATGTAATATCTCATCCATACACAGCATAGCATGAACTCGTTGAAAAAAATGCAAAAATAATATACCCTAATCCCCATATGGTAGACTTTCCATATCCTACAGGAGTCTAGGCATTATCTCTTTATCAAAGCTTTTTAAACAGCACAACTTGTACATTTGTTTGTATAAGTTGAATTCTTAATCAATTTCTTCAAAGCTAGTGAAAAGTATTGTGAAATCATTATTGGAATATCTCCTTCCTCAAAATCATCTTCTTTGATTAACTCTTGAGTAAGATGTGTGGTTCACTATTCTATTTTGTAGAAAAGAATCTCACGTTCATCATAACGTCTTCTAGAAGGGAAATACAAAAATTTTAATAGTTATTTTTTTTCTCATTTTTTGAAGCCATTAAGGGTTTCACATGTACCTTTGGCACTGTAGTTATTTCATAATCTTCTTAGAGATTCGAGATTTAGATACCCTTATTAAAGACATGTGAATTTTTTCTAATTGTTTTGCTATATCGTTGCTACTTAAATTTTATTTTCTTGGGTAGTTAAGTTTCTTTAGATTGATAAAGTAATAACTCTTCTTCATTATTCTCAGTACCATTGTCCGAATGAAGAATCATTTTGGATTGCCTTGACCCATTAGTGCATTTGCCCTTCAACTCATCACCTTTAAACCCTACTTTAATAAGTGAAGCCACTTGATATTTTTGAGAATTGACCTTCTTTACTTTCATAGGTATGAAATACTTAGCATTATTGTAAATCTCGGTTTCATGTATCAAGGGTTCATATCAGCGTCAATTTGACATTTTTCACCATTTTGAATATTTTCATGCATTGATGTAGAATCAAAGGCACTATGTCATATTTATGAATTCATGTCCTCCCAAGGAGTGCTTTCTAAGAAACATTAGCTTCAATCAGGAGAATTTGACTTCTGCATATAATTTCCCAAAGCATATAGATAGAACAAGAAATCTCAAGATTTGTTGTCCTTGTTAGTTGAATCCTTGCAGGAACACAATGTTTTTATCCAAATAACAAACATCTATTTAGCTATCAACAGATTGATTGAGGCACATGTGTTAATTAATATTCTTTTTATATAGATAATATTACTTTCTGCTATAACATAAAGAGATCGATTATATTTAATTGTCCCTAATAGCAAATCATTATCGTTAAATATGATGATTGTTGATTTCTGAATAAATAAGTTTATTTTTATATTTTCCTCAACAAAGAAAGCTTCGTATCTGTTGAATCAAAATTTATTCATGGATGGAGGAGGAACCTTTTGAGCTACTTGAAAAATAGGAATAAATAAAAATATTGCAAACAAGAGGACAGGAAAATAAAGAAGTGCCAAAAAAAAAAAAAAATTTATTTCTCAAAATTGAAGTACAAAAATTAGAGGACTAAAGAGAAAAAAAAAGATTTCATGTAAGAAAAGAGTTCCCGTTTTATAATACCAAGAGGTGACTATACATACAAAGTACATATAAGGTAAATCGAGTACAAATAGATACTTAGGCTAGTGATGGGCATACATGTGAGCAGGTATAGATCTGGTGGACAGTAGGGGTGAGTAGCCCGTTATCGTGCAAATATGTGAGTAAGGACTAAGCTGAGCGGAGGAGTCGCCTTATCCCTTTGAGTATTCGAACGCTGTCGGTGAGTTGATTCATGCTAAGGGTATGCATTTGGTTGATTTGGATGGATTGGATGATAAATTTTTAAAACCAATTGGTTTTGGATTCCTAAAATATTGAACCAAACCGACCAAATAAAATGCAAAACCAAACAAACCAAATAATAATGTGGTTCGATTATTTTGGTTTGGTTTTGGATAAACCGAAGTTAGCAACATTTAAAAATTATTTATATAATTTTTATTGTATAATGAACAAGCAATAAGCAAAACAACATAAATATAATCAAAAATGCAATTAACTACTTCATGAGCTAAAAAAATATTTAAAACTAATTTTTACTTACCTGAATGATGTTTTGAACTTAGAAGTTGATGAAACTATATTACCATATTATGAGACCAAAATATTCTAGAAAATTAGATAATGGTCCAATAAAAAACACCTACCAAGTATTCAAAAATAAATAAAAATAAATGTATAATAGATAAGCCTATTATACATAAATTAATAATACCGTATTACATATAATTACTCGATTTATTTGGTTCCATCCAAAATTTTATTTAGCAAACCGATCCAAAATCGAGTTCAAAATCGAACCAAATTACTCAAAAACATTGGTTCGGTTTGATTTTTTGGTTAAAACCAAATAATGCACACCCCTAATTCATGCCATGTTCTCTGGATCATTATTCTCTAAGTCCTCAACTCAATGGCTCAAGTTGATCCTGCATTGTCGGATACACTTTACAGTGAGTATACTTATTCTGGTAAGCTTTGTTGTCGAATACCCTTTTATGGCGCATATGTTTGTCTAGGTAAATAGATCCATGGGGTCGCTTGGACCTGTCCGCTACTTTGGGTATACAATATTGCTTTGAATTTTACAGAGCTTTAATCAATATCTCTCATATATCTTTAAACAAGATAAGAGCATCAAAAATACTTAGCAATACTAATAATTTGTATAGACGTGCTAGGACATTATAATCTACTACCACTTTGATGGCCTTTTGAAGTTTAGTCAGTGGTGGAAGTAAGGCATCTTCATTAATTTGAATTTATCTATCTTTATCATTAACTTTTTTCAGTGGTTGTGGAGAGATTTATCTCTCACTCCTTAATTGGATCTAAGTAACCTCCTCAAAGGAATCTTCTTTAGTAGAAGACTCCTCTAAAGAGTCTTCATCACCAGAATTTTCGAAGCCTTCAAAACTACTACCTAGATTAGGGCAGTGTTTCTTGAAACTTTCTTTATACTTCTTTTTTGTAGGCTTCTCCTCGAGAAAATATAGCTCTTCTTTAGAGTCAATTGACATTGCAACCATGAAACATTCCTCTCTTTAAGGTTCGAAATTTTCTTCATCAAGATCTCCATGAATACTTGACACATTTCTTTTGAAATCTCCTATTTAGAATTTTTCGTGTAAAGTTGTAAGTTGGCTATGTATTCTTCCAATTTAACCAGCCTTCAAGGAAATTATTCATACTCTAAAGAATCGATCATCTTTTATATTTTGGATTTTGGAGTATCCTCTTCCTTGAATTGCAAACTTGTGAGGTTTTGATGAAGAAGATAGACTGATTTTCACCTGATTCTTTGGATAATATAAAAATTTCTGCCTAGTGGGTAGGAAAAATAAATAGGGGGAAAATTTTTGTCAATTTCAAGCTCGAAAGAGTTTCTCCAATAAATATCTTCTATGGCTAAAAGAATATTAATCATTCATTTTATTTTCTTTGAAATAAAGGTCTCCTAATCACCTTCTTCTTTTTCTATTTATGGAGCTTTATCTTTCTCATCACTCATATTATGATCTCCATTTTATAGTGGTGCTTTGCACCGTTCATTATTTATGCTTTAGCATGGTATCTGAGATGACGGCTTACATCAGTTTAGAGTTTGCCTTGCTAGCTCAACATACTTGCTTCTTATATCTTAGCTTGGCATATTGAAATAACATTCACTATTTCCTTTTAAGATGAACCAAGGCATTGTCAAATAGAGTGAGCTCACCATTTTAGTAGCTCTTTTCTACCAAATCTTTGAAGACAAAATAGTCCTTAATCAGGTGACTAATAACTCGAGGGTATGAACAATAGTTATGATCATCAATCTTATCTGCTTAAAAATTATAAGCCCAATTTAAGAGCGCACTTGAAGATTTTAATAGTACATTCTTTTTAAAATAAATACTGCATATTTTCTCTTAGAGAGTGTGGGACTTTTTCTTTTTCTCTACTAGCTTTAGCACTTGTCGTTAGATTGTTGCACCTTCATTTCTCTTCTTATCAACTGAATATGTGAACGTTGTGCTCACATCATTTTTCTTTGAGTCATAAGATTTGGATGGTTTTCCTTTTTCCGAGGAATTGTTGGCATGGGCGTTGCTAAACCCTTTTTGCTTGAACAACCACTTTAATTTGGCTACACGGTCCAATAAATACTTGAAAAGTATTGATTGTAGCCTTGGCTAGATATAGAAACACCTGGTTATCAAAATTTACTATTATGAGTTCTATTGCATGTTTTTCGATGAGCTATTGATCACACTAAATACTCAGATTTCTCTATCTCGTGATATATTTCATGACACTTTCATCCTTTCTTTTTTCTAAAAAAAGATCTGTGATAATTAAGTCATTAGGTTGCACCAACAAATCTCTTGATGATTAATGTTTCTAACTTAGTGAAGGTTTTTATTAAGTCATTAGATAACTTAACATACCATTCAAAAGTTATATTAGTGAGTCTTCTAACAAATTGTTGTAGCAATAAAGCATTCTTTTCTCCAGTATTTTCGCAAGTAGTTTTGAATTGGGTCAGATGCTATCATGAATTTTACGTGCCTGGAAAATGTTGAATTTTGGTACAACGTACCCTTTAGAGTATTGTACTTGGTCATATTAAGTCGAAAATAATTGGCCTTTCCCTGCCAGTTGCTCAACAGTCTCTGAGGCAATGACTGCCTTGACTTTCTGGCTGATTTGATTTTCTGCTTGTGATTTAATAACGATATCAGCTTCCTGATGAATACTTTGTATAACTTCTCTTGAAAGCTTTTGTCTTTGCGTAAACGTTGCTGGCAAGTTATGTGAGGCATTATGAATTCCTCCAATTTCAGTTGTTGGATTAGCTGCCTCTAAAGGATTCCTCAGAGGAATTTGCTACATCGCAATTGTGATTAAGCTGAGCTGACCAAACAATTCTTTCATTAGCTCACTTATCTCATTAAGGCGATTGTTGAGCTAGTTGATTTCTTGGTAAGTCTTCTGGAGTTGAGAACTCATCTATCATTGTAATTTTATTACAACATCAGTCACTCCATCATCATGAGGGAAACTTCGACTTCCATGTGATCAACATCTTCATCATCTTGGAAGTCAGGAGTTTGTTGTTCTCCATTAAATAGAGAATCTTTACTTCACCAGAAGAGTTGATTGTCAGCTTCATCAACCATTAGGTAGTCATCCTTAAGTCAAAGTATCCAATTGATGATAAGAGACAAAGTCTTTTCCTAATCTGATTGAGCTTAGTTACGCTGAACTCTTTCATTTTTCATAATTTGGGGATGCTTAGGGACCCAAATTGATCGAAACCTCCCAATGATAGATCAATGAGAATATATCTCAAGTGTCACGCCCTAGTGCTCATCGTAATATTGCTTTTTTTTATGGTGGTTGTCGGGACCTTCTCATTACTGGCCATATAGTATTCATGTACTGAAGGGCTCGTTGCCAATGCTTGTTGAACATTAAACCATTAGCCCTTCAGCTTTGCTCAAATTATGTTGGGTATTTTCCAACATTTCTATCACCATTAGGAAAAAATCCATTTGGATTGGTGATCTACTTCACCAATTTTTTAATTCTTATTTGAAGGTTCCTGTTTTTAACAAGCTTCAAAACTTTATAGATTTTAGAATAGATGGAGGAGACAGCCTCCTCTTTTCTTGGTTGTTCCTTTGGAATAGGTTGCATAGGCTTATCCCAAAAAAACTTCTTCACGAAAGGATTATTCCTTTTAACCCATTTATGCAGTTCAAAGTTGTTGGTGGTGAGAATATTTGATTCTACCAGCTGTTAATATTTTTCTGAAAAATGTACAAGCAATCCTACAACCCTGCAGCGAGCGCTAAACTTTCTCCTTACCCTCCTAGGCATTTTGATGCAGAGGAAGATGCTTCATGACCGTGATTGCCCAAAACAAAGGCTAAGTCTTATAGAATTGTTAGTCTTTTCCAGCGGATTGCTGAGTATATCCACAATAATAGATTTCAACTTAGACTCGTAATCCTTCTCCACTTTAGCAGGCACTGTTAAGGGTGCCCTTTATAGCCTATTGAAAACAAAGCTCCTTTTAGGAGCTAACTTCCTTCCTTCGTTAGAGAAAACTTTAACATTCAACTGTCAGGGCTCATTGAGGATGATTACATTCTATCACTTCCCCCCGCATAGCAGTTTCTTAGATGCCTTCTGCACTGCAGTAATTTTAGTGATAGTTCATTTAGCTGGTACATCATTTATTATATGCTCAGCAGCCACGAATTTCAAAAATTGCTCCAAACTAGAAGGTGGATCTAACAAAATGAACATTAATTAACATCTGAAAAAATTTAATAGTAGATCACTCTCCCAACTTGAGAGTCATCACATTTTTCAAGATTGTCATTGACCCTTCTCACCAAAATTGAGAATTCAAAAGTTAGGGTTTTACTTGATTTTACGAACCCGAACTTTTGAAATAAAAATAGGACAATATATAACGAGCATTTTTCAAGTGAATGAAATTATCTAGTTGTCATATCTACTATAGACACCGCACTAGTTTATTGTTTTAACAAGAGATTTTGAGGAAATCATTTTAATTTTCTAGCCAAAAATGAAGAGAAAATTAATCATCAGCAATCGCCAAAATTTGATCGCTTAGAAAGAACGTTTGAAATCTTTGCCATCTTTTAAGATGTTAGGAGTTTCGTTCTTCATGAGATAAATTGATTTATATTCAATTAGATTTTCTCAAACATTATGTTAAAGTTTATTTAGATATGAGTTCTACTTCCTATAAGCGCAAGCATCAATTATTAAGTACCCCTTTTATCATAATAGGCGGGCACTCTCAATCAAGCTGTAATGATCAAACCAGATTGTTACGAATGTCGATCCCACATCCTCCTTCCTTTATGTGAGTTGCCATAATGGCCGCTAATTGCATTAATTTTGTGATTTTTCCATTCTATCCTGCTACCTTCCGCCAAGACCATCACCATAGGAATCAGCTTTCTATCAAAATTAGTATCTTTGGTATTTGAGTTTATGTAGTAGTTTATCTTTTTATGTTTTTTTTTTTTTGAGTTTGGGTAGAATTATTTCTTAATATCATTATTTCCGTTTATCATTTTGATGTTAGTTATGTTGTTATTGGACATTATTCTATTTTGCATTTTGAATACTTTTCTACTATCCAATTGGACAATTATATGATCTCTTTTGATGAAGTGAAATGTAGTTTATTTCTCATATTATTATCAGATTATCATTACTTTGATGTATGAGAATTTTCTCTTATGAGTACAAAATAGGTCTTCATATAGCTTCATCACGTCCTATGTTGTCGGGATGTATCGTCTTCCAAACCCGGGGAGTAACACAAGGCTGGATGTAGATATGAGCCTCTAGTGTAAATCAGTGCTTAGTAATGATTATGAATGTATCTAAGGTAAATGAGAGTAGTCCGGATCAATAGGGGTGTAAACAAGTCGATC
Organism: Cymbidium sinense; assembly: GCA_021442155.1. Taxonomy (NCBI): domain Eukaryota; kingdom Viridiplantae; phylum Streptophyta; class Magnoliopsida; order Asparagales; family Orchidaceae; genus Cymbidium; species Cymbidium sinense. Next base: position 26,705,374 of record CM038228.1, on the reverse strand, counting down.
TTGAGCGAGCTAGTTGCTTGTTCATGTTTGACTCGTTTAAAAATTTATTTGTTAAAATTCAACTCGTGATTGAAATTGTTCGAAAATACATTGTTCATGTTCGACTCGTATATAAGCTTAATCAACTCGTTTAGCTCGCATTGACTAAAATTTCATATAACCGAGGTCCTTAAAGTCACAATATTAAGTGGGATGATATTTAATAAGGCTAAATCACTTTCACTTATCTTTGCAGTGTGGGACTAGAACATAATATTATAGAAAAATTAAATAATAAATTTAATTAGAAAACTTGATGTAGGATGCTATTCAAACCAACACCCTTCCTTTGCAATAAAAGACATAGCCACTCAATCACATGAGCTATAGTGATTTTATCTTACATATAAATATATAATATATTATTATATAAATAATATATATAATTTTCTTATTTCGATCTAAAACGAGCCAAATCGAACAAAGGGTTTTTCGTGTTCAGCTCGTTTATAATTCAAGCTTAAAAAATTTGTCCGTGTTAAGCTCGGTTAACAAACGATTCAAACAAGACCTACTTAATGAGTCGAACACAAGTTGTTCACGAACAAGCTTTTTTGATAGCTCTAACGATCAAGATCTCATGCTTCCATCATCATAACTATTATTATCTCAGTCTACCAACACTAATAGCTATAATGTCCAGTGAACCTAATTAGTTGCCATGGGTTGCATCATCTGAGGAATCCTGAGCAGACCAGAGTTATTGTGATGGTATTATCGTGCAAATGTTTATTGACTTAAGTTAAACTTAACATAAAAGTTTGCCCGATCATTTAAACTTATGATTTCATCCTTTAGATAAAATAATTTGAGAATTTTATGAATGAGGTGGAGTGTTTGCATTCATCAAAATGATGTATGTATATATGAGTAAAGTCTACCTTGTAGACATACATACATCTATTGAAAAACCAAAGTTTATAGTGATTGAAGTTTGCCTTCCAGACATATATTGGGCTTATATCTTTCAGAATGTCATATTAAATGTCATTGAAATCTGTCTTGCAAACAAACACACATTGGGCTTATATCCTTTGGAAGCTGTGTTAAATGTGATCAAAGTCTACCTTGCAGACATACATTGGGCCTAAATCCTTTGGAAAGCCATGTTATATGTAATTAAAGTCTGTCTTGCAAATATACATTAAGCTTATAGCCTTTGGAAAGCCATTTGTTAAGTGTGAATTTTATTTTTATGAACATGAATTAATCTTGAAGTGTCTATAAACTAAATACGATGTCTACCTTGCAAATATAAATTGGACTACATCCATTGGACGATCTTTATTATAATTGAAGCTTGTCTTACAGAAATGGATTTTACTCATGCCTATGGGAAAACTGACACTTGGTAGGAAACCAATTTTGCAAACAAAGTTTGAGCTTACATCCATTAGAAAGCCAATCATTAAAAAGCCAGTTATTGAAACCAATCATTTTACGAATATAAGTTTGGTTTAATATGAAATCCACGTTGCTGATTCGAGTTGAACTTATATTTAATAGAATGCTAGATTGAATTGGACTTACATCTGCTTGAAGGCCATAATTATGAGTGATTCATTTTGATATGTTCACTAGATTTAATGCTAGTTGTTTAAATTTTAATCTTAATTTTTATATTAATTATTAGGATTTCATTTAGGTCTTCAACACATGACTGTTGGATTTTATTCAAGCTTTTAATACATTATGTCTACTCGGTTGAACAATTGATGATTGTTCATAATTATGCCTGAATATGTCTATGCAATCATCATTTTTTATGCATTGATTTGAACCTTTATGTATTTTGAATTTCACAAATTGCCTTAAGTGAAATAATTTTGAAATTTATTTATGTATTTAGGCCTAATAAGAGAATTAGCAATTTAGATTTGAATTTTTAAACTTTTAACATGCAATTAGTTAAATCAGATTATTTTTAATATGAGAGAGGAGAGATTGTAAACTAATTGCATATGATAAGTTTAATACTTGATTTATTCAATTTTAATCTTTTAATAATTTTTTCGTCACATCATAAAGTCTGCTCTTTATTTTAACAATTTTTATGAAAAAGATTTAAGTTTAATAATTTCAATGAAATTTTAACAACATGAATGCTTAGTATTGTTGTATTTTGTGAAATTTAGTGTGATTGTGCCTCTTGCTCCACACCCAAGATTAGAGGGAGGTTGTCATCTTTTTAACGGACCAAGGATTAACGGCAAAAGCCTTTGTGAAATTTCTCGATAAAACTGAAGATCAATGTGCATAAGTCTTCTGTATGTATATTTATGTGTTTTTAAATTTATATTATTTAGTAAAATTTTGGCAGTATGACAACTTAGCAATGTTATGTTCTGTGAATTTTAGTACGATTGTGCACTATTCTCTCTTGCTCCAAATCCAAGATCAACGAAGGGGTCGTCATCTTTTGTCGGAAAGATCAATGGCAGAGGTCTTCGTAAATTTCTCAACCAGACCTAAAATATCGACGGCATGGGTCTTCAAAATTTTAAGGCCTACAATAAAAATTTTATCACGATTTGAGCAATTAGATTGGTAGTTATCACCTGAAATTTTCAAAAATAACCCAAACTCACCCTTAAAGCTTTCGATTTGGGCAGCTTAATGCAGTTTCATGCATATAGGTTCGGTCGAACCTAGGGCGCGGTCTGTTCCCTCCTATTTCACACGAGTCAACTAAGGCAAAGATTGGCTTGCCCAATCCTCCTCCCCTCTTCACGTGAGACCAACGGCTTTGACTTCTCTTCCTCGGTCACTTTTTGTCTCGAAAGAGAGGTCTGAGCTCTCTCTCAACTTGGCTCGATCTCATGCGTGTGTCCAGATAAAAGTCTCGCTTGAGATCTTCCTTGCCCCTTTTAAATACTGGCTTGGCTCCAACCATCATGCACAAGGTTTGATTTAATGTGCCCAAGAATTATCGACGTGGGATTAAGGTGCATAGGTCATTTTTCATGACTACAGTACCCCTCACAATCATATGAATTAACCCTAATAACATTTAAATTTGTATACATAGGTATTATAATAAGACACATCTCCTACATCATTTACAATAGAGCATAGTTAGGTCACTTTAATATCAAATACTTCTGATACATGGATTGTGGCTAATACATGTGTTAGTTAAAACTGATATTTGGCTCATAGCTAATTTGGCATATATTTATTACAGATGTCAAACATACAATCTATTTTGGAAAAATAAACATTTCAATCAAAATAGCTTTCCTCCCATTTAAACATTGATATCCACCAATTGCATCACAATGACACCAATTGCACTTGTCACACAAATTGGGTTCATGTAGAATTACCAACCAAGAATCTCTATCATATACTAGTTTAAGAAAATGTATTCATTTACTAGGCTCCCCATCCTTGACCCCTAAACTCAACAATGACCGACCACTCTATTTCCTATCACTTAATCATGTTTCACAAGATTTAATTGTTGATCAAAAAAGCTACTGGACAGGACGAACCTAAGATAAATCCATAGGTAAGACAATTAGCCACAATAACCCAACCCAAACACAACCAATTCAGCAAAAAATAAAAGCCTAATTTCTAGAGACCACCCATAGTTGGAAGTTTACCTGATAGTACTCAAAGAATTAGTGAATATCATACACATTAAAACCCAAAAAATTAAATCAGTGTATTTCATTAATAAATCACCTGACAGCTTTAGCTAAGTTGTCAATATAGTTGGAAGGTAATGACACTAAATAAGAAAAAAGTGCCGTTTGTTTACTGGAAAACTAATGGAAAGCTTAACACATTTCAAGAATAAATATCATTTATAAATTAGATGAGAGAGTAAAATTAGTATATGAGGATTAGAAATTAAAATGAATAGACTTAAAATAATATTAATAGATATTGTTCAAAATGATTTGTGAAAAAAATAATATTTCAAGAACCACTCAATTAAAAAAAAATAAAAAATGTGGATTCAAAATGCCAACCCAACCAAACATAGCTGGTATTATGACAATGATGGTGATGATATAGTTTAGACATTATGGAAAAGAATTTACCTATTGAGTCCCTCCTTAATGCAGTCAAATGAGCACAGCTGCACACATAACATAGTTGATAAGAATCAATCCAATTAATTTAATATAGTTTACTACTAGATTATGTATAAGCAAATCGTAAGGGAAAAAAGATCTAGCAGCAGATTGATTTTAAGATTAAAAATTACACATTTGAAAGTCCAAGAAATTCATAACTATGTTTATCATAGCAGCAAAGAAAAAAAAGAACTTGTGAACAAAAGCACACATAAAATTGAACTTCAAGCATAAAAGATAATCATACATTCATGTATTAATGTGTGTATAATTTTTATGGTCTTCAATGTAAGATCATATTGTTTATTTTCATCTAAAACATAAAAATACTTGAATTAAGTGTCATCAACTGCCATAATGATTCGACTACCATGCCAACTGAATTAAAAATGAAAAAGATTGGATGGATACCGGAGTTAACTTTCATTTTGAGGCATGTATTTCCCTATCAAAACTATTGAACATGCACTAATTATCATAAACCCATTGTTTATTAAATTCACAGGAATTAAATGGAAAATTACAAATATCCTCTTATGAGAGTATTAAATGCATCTGATCAAGGATTGATGATTAAAAATCATGAATCATGTTTTTCACCGCTTCAATGAATGCTGAAGATGATAATTGATAGTGAATGGAATAATAAAAAAACAACATATAGAGATCATCTGGTTCTATGGTGATTATTCCGTAAGTAATGCAAATTGTACTGCATCTAAAAAATATACATAGAACAAAAATATAGTTTCGTTTATCCTTTGCAAGTACATATTAAAAATATTAAGAGGAGGAAACCTGCCAAGAGCCTTTCCAAAATCTGCACAGAGGGATCGGATGTAGGTTCCTTTAGAACATGAGACCCGAAATATTAGATTTTGTCTGCAGTTAATACATGAAGCAAATGACTAATTATGCTGAAATATACAAAAATAAAGCATATATCAAAAGGGGATGACTGTTTTCATGAAGTTAATTTAAACAACTGCATGTTTCAAACCAGTGTAAAAAAGAGTTCTCTGCTTGTAATAATGATGATTCAGGTTTGCAAGCTGAATGCCAAAAGAGGTACAACTTTTAACATACAATTGGTCCCTGCATCGAGGATAATCTTTCACGCAGTTGTCACATTCCTGTTTTCACAATTGTCACTCAACTTGTAATGACATAAAGTTTAGAGCGATCCATCAACAAGTTGTATGCTGAAAGCTGTAATAATCTATCATTTGATTCCATAGGTAATTTCAACCTACTTAGCCATGGTGCAACTTAAGATTACAAAAATAATTTGTGCTGCTTACTCCCACTTTAATCAAATGGTCCAAAATATACAACCAAGGGCTATGTTAAATAATTACGAAGCTGCATTATCAAAATTTTAGATAAATTCAAGAAATTACCTCAGTAACCTCCAAATCAATTCCGTAAGGGGAATGAAGAAAAAATGCAAATAAATTTGTATTACATCTAATTTGAAATAATGCTTGGCCATAAAAATATCATTTCCAGGTGCATGATTAAACACCATTGTAGCAAACACTTGTATAGATAATGGTCAGGAAGTCAATAAATTAAAATAAATAATTTGCAGGCTTTTCTTCTGTAGATACTCAACTTAGAAGAAACTCAATTATCAATTTATAAGAAAAATTCCAAGAAAGGATCCTAAAAGTTCGATATAGAACAGAGGGATACATAACAATATTTTATTGTAACTGTGTTTGAAAATGAAAAGGAACAAAAAAGCATCCTATTCCTTACAAGACTTCCACTTAACAAATTATATGGAAAGAAACATCTCGTGAACATTAAAAAGTAGAGAAGGAAAATGATTATCCTAATAAACAGTGCCTAGAACTATAGCAAGGAATTAATTGAAGAATGATTTGCAGGCTTTTTTCTATAGATGTGCTCAACATAGAAAAATCCATATTATCAACCAATCAGATAAATTCCAAGAAAGAATCAAAAAAGTTAAATAAAGGCCTGAAGTATGGATAACAAAATTTTATTACTGTTGTACTTGAGAATGAGAAGCAACAGAAAAGTATCCCATTTCTTAAGAGATTTCCAATCAACACATTATGTGGATTGAATTATCACGTGACTAATAAAAAGCAAATAAGGAAAAATGATCATATTTATAAGCAGCAATCAAAGAAATGATGACGATTTAACAGCAAAATCTTAAAAATAAAAAATCTAAGTATGTCATTACTTTCATACAAACCTGTCATCAAGGCTGCGCTCAATGTCAAACTCAAAGATTGTTATGTGCCTTGGTGAAAGCTCAAGCATCTCCCCTCTCCTTGCTTTATCATACATCTTCTCGCCACCCACCTAAAATAAAACATGGGAATTCTCAAGATGAAATTAGCCAATCATGAAACTGGATGGCAGTACTGCAATGAGGCGAATACATGTAGAAAATACTGAAAGTCAAAGAAAGACATGGAACTAAAAAACAAAATGCATCATATAGCCGCAGAAACAATAACATGGCATCATTATACTCTTGCATAGAGAACACAACACTAATCAAAGTCACATCCATAGATGCCCACATATCTTGTATAATATAACAAAAAACGTTTTTAAAAAAAAAAAACTATGCCACTGCAATTTTTTTTCGTAACCAATGCATAGGAGTGGCATGCCATGCATAGAAAATATACATACATTTGAAAATTTTAATTTCCATCAAATCCGACTCCATCAATGTTTCATCAAGCCCAGCAATCCTCAACCTTATTCACTTCATGCTACCTTAGTGATTCATGAAATTATTAGTGCCAGCTCATCAATATGTAGACTACTATACGAATTATTTTATTAAGTCATCAACCCGTGAACAATTGTAATCATTCTGGTAATTACTCTCTTATTTTGTATGTTTCTTATTAAAAGCTCTCCTATGATTGAATAACTATCATATAAATATTGAAATAAACTCAAATCAATTCTTTTCAATTTTTATCAATACATACATAAACAAACTTAAAAAAAAAAAGTCTAAAAAAACATGTACACATGCACATTAACATCAAAAAACCATACACAGGCACAGCACACAAGCATATGCATGACGTAGAAAACAGCAAGGACATAACGATATAATCTAGTCAAATATAGCTTGGCAAAAGAAATCAGCATTCCAGATGAAAAAAAAAACACCAGACAAACTACATTTTTATGGAAATAAAAAATATAAAAGTTTAATTTACACACCTTAATGGCAGAAAACATGGGAGGCACTTGCCAGATCTCCCCACGGAAAGATGCAGCAGCCTTTCTAATATCCTCATCTTTTAAGTGTTCCCATGGCTCCCGCTGAATAACCTATGAAAGATAACAACTCAGTGTCTGTAAATGTCAAAAGCATGAATATAGTAATTTTCCAAATGAAATCCTATAATAATGTCATTTAAATGTATTTTTCCTGAATCTCTAAACAGAACTTCTGAATACGAGTCCTTGCAAGGACGGAAGTAAGTGACCAACCTCTGATGCTGGGATCATCCAAACCAATTTATATAATAGAAATTACAGCAACTAGTTGCCCACAAATAAAACTTTCAACCATAAATAAATAATAGAGAACAATACATCTTTTGAGTCTTAAAACACAGAAGAAAGTGCCCAACCACTCATGCTAGAATTATCCAAACCAATTTCAAACATAAATTAAGCAAATGATTGGCCAGACCAAATTAAAACAGAAATTAAGCAACTAATTGCCCACCAAGAAGACTTTTTTAACGACAAACAAATCATGGAAATAAAAAGCATCTTTTTGTGTCTTCAAAGAAGAATCATTTTTTAGATAAGAAAAAAACATAGGTAAGCACATTCAATCTCTAAGATAAGCTAAAAAAATCTAAGCACATCATCAAGCTATTTGTTCCAGTCAAGCACTAAAGGCAAGGCGGAGCAATAACCCTTTCTTTGCGTGCACATGAATAAATGCACTGCTGAAAGATATGGATCTTAGCAAAGGATAAAGGGTTGACAGAATTAAATTATTGAGGTGAAAAAAATCAAAGAGAGGGTAATTTCTGTTAGGCATTGATGAGAACATTTATATAATGCACTTAGTACTTAGACGCCTGATGCAGTGGTATCAGGTGGATTTCTTTGGCATTAAACAAGAAATAAAAAGAAGATAGATTATGGCTTTAAAGTTGAAGGCTTTAAGCCACGTGGATTTTGTACCTCCTGTGGATATGCCACTGAGAGCTTGCGGTAAGGCTGCATATGTTTGTTATTTGCAGGGTTTGCATGTGGTCATGCAAGAAGGTGCGAAATTTCAGCACCTGTGTGATTCAACATCTGCATGCATCTGCGTTGGATTTGATGGTTGAAGTAAGGTGACTTGGAAGTATCAAATTTAATTGGGATTAATTTCATTTAAAATTAAATTTGTTCACGTATCAAATTCATCCACTTAGTCTATGAGAAGTTTATAACTATTGATATGAAGCATGAACTCCCAACTTTGAATAATTTCTTTCCTCCAGTTTTTAATCATGTAAATACACATTAGATGTGTGATTCCTTTAAACATTAAACAAGCGCACTTGCTTGATTTCAAAGGAAACCATCTCCTTGTAGTAGTGTAAGGGTAGAACTAAGATAGTTTTATGACAAGGTTAACAAGCCATTAGACAATATAAATCATATATGCAGATAAAGATGCATATAAAGTAAATAAATTCGAGATGATAGATATAAGTTAGTAGCTTTTCTTGGTAAATTCTTCTAATAAAAACATTTGCAACATTTAACAAAATTACAATAAATAAGAATATGGTTTGATACAACTTCTTGAAAAGAATAAAAATTTAATGGATCATAATTGCATAAAGATAATAAAAAACATATAAGCTACCATCATAAAATAGCTTGACACTTCTTCCACTCAAACTCTTAGCATTTTATCTTAACACCTATGAATCACAAATATATCTGGCCAAAGAGGTTGTTCTAAGTTAATTTGAACAAACTGGAAAGGGCTTTGGTCAGAAGGTTGATTAGGAAGAGGTTTCCATAGTGAGCTGCAACTAAGATGGTCGTATTTTGGTGATTTTCAAGAAGTGATAGTGAGCGTGGACTGCTTCCTCTGTCATTTTAACTTGATAGAGGCTAGGATGTTGTGCTCATGAATGGATGGCAAATTGCAGCACATATCATTGGATTAGACAATTAGTCATGATCATTCAAAGCCTCTCGGTGCCTGTTTGAATTTGTATTCCCCACCTTCCTGTTCTTTATTAGGATAATCAAAACCTTGCCCGTACTGCAACTATAGTGGAACAACCACTTCAAATTGACGGCCAAACAGCCATCTAGAAATGGAGCACATATGCAAGAGTTTGCATTCAAATTGATCTCTCTATGAAGCTCTCATTAGGAGTTTGGGTGACATGCAAGGTCGCTTCTTTCGGTGTCTCGAAAATTCCCTCACATTGAAGAGTATGATTTAAGTGTCGATGTAATTTTGAAGCGGATAATAATAGATAAGACTACCCGGAGATTTGCCTCATTTTTGTAAGGACTTTAGATGGTTTGGTTTCCATAAAGCAATAGTTAATTACCTCTATCTTTGAGAACTTTCGATTAAGGCTAGTCGTTATGTTGCTTAATGCGTAGCGTAGAATAACAGCATGTGAAGTTTAAAATTTAGATTTATGAAATTCATCAATTTAACTTAAAGCGGATGGTTGGGGGAATGATGACGTGCCCGATCTAGATCCCATTTGTTAGTTATCACGCTCAGTCAATTCTACTTAGTCGGGGAGGTAGTCGACTGAAGGTTCCTTTCGATCGCATGGGTTACATCATCCAAGAAATCAAACTTGGAGTAGTGTCTGGGAGCTTAAATCTAATTAGTTGACATAGAGTTTTTTTGTCCATCAAGTATCTATAATTCACAACTCAAAGACGGTATTAGGAGGCACACTGATCATTGATCGTAATATAATGGTGTCATTTGGCGATAGCCCCAATCGGAGGACTTTGGTATGCGCCGTCATATGTGAAGCTCTTAATCAAATCACGGTAAAACGCGTCGTCGCTAGATATGAGTGACATGGTAGTAGCTTGATTTGGCATTAAATTTCCTGTGGTAGAGTTTTCTTTTATTCAGAGTTGTCTAATCTTTGGATCTTCAATAGACTCAGTTATATCTATTGACGATCTTCAAACTCATTACTATCTCTGTTCAATTTTCCTTTGATCCAATTTAAGCATTTAATAAGATGAATAATATGTTTCAAATATTTTTCAAGAATTCTTTGATTATGCTTATTAGCAATCCCTCAATTTCATTAGGAATCTCTTATGAATCCTCTGATTTTCTTTCATTTACTTGGAGTGAATTATATTTGAAGACTATATCTTAATTCCAAAGGGATCTCTTATACTTAGATTAGATATTCAATCAGATCATCTTTCAATTAGAGATAAAAAATCTCTAAGTATGAATTAAAATTTTGATTGCTTAATTAGCTAAAAGATTTTAAAATGTGATGTATAAATTTTGATACAATGGAGTAATGGGAGATGTATGGTGCATTCGCTCCAATTTTGCAAAAAATGGCAACCGAAATATTAGGATTAACTTACAATGTTACTGGTTATGAGAGAAATTGGAGTGTTTTTGAGCAAATATATAAGTTATAAAGTCTATAGTTTATACTTTATATTTTAAATAATTTATTATTAATTTGTGCAATAAATTCAATTTTTTTTTTTGCAAATCCACACAAAAAAATAAAAATCAATTAGACCAAAAGCGCTTGAAAGATTTAATTTCATCAAATATAATCAAGCTTTAAAGAGAAGATTCAATTTAAGAAATATTATTGATCCATTTAGTTTGGATTCAATTAACGAAAACTATGAGTGGTTGATTAGAAAACCTAAAGATACTATTGTGCAATATTTTGAAAATGAAGAACTCACTTGGAGACAAATAGAAGAAGCAACTAGAGAAGTTAATCGAAGGTGATCAATAAAATTTAATAAATTAAAACAAAAAGAGGCTTCATTTGCTTCATCACAACCTACGTCCACTCCTATCTCACAAGAAATAGAAGGTGACACTAATTCACAAGAAGTAGAAGAAGAAGAAGAAAAATTTAATGATGATAAAATTTTACTTGAATGAGAAAAAAATTATGTAATGAAAGAGACAATGATGAGTGTTTTTTTTTTTTTGCTTTATAAAATTTTAAAGTTTATTACTTATTTTATGCTTTAGAGTTTAACTTTTATTATGGATCTATTTAAGAGGTGACACTGATTTATCTTTATTTTATTTATGCTTTTAAGATTATTTTGGGAGTTGTCATAAATTTTAAGTTGTAGGTTCACCCACAATACTTATCTTCAAGTTAGGTATGTGTTTTAATTTTTTTAATATTCTACCAAGTTTTGCAATATGTCATATAACATAAGTTTTAAAAACTAATAAGTTTATTCTCTACCAAATTTTACTTTTATTTTAAAATTTATCATTAAATTTAATTTGCAGGTTCTCCCTCAAATATTCATCTTCAAAGGTATGTGAAAGCACATTACTCTTGTTAATTATTATACTCTCCCAAGATTTACAATATGTCACAAAGAGCAAGTTTTACAATCAACTCAATTTATACTCTTAATTTATGCTTTATTTTTTTAAGACAATTAGCCAATTAAGTATGTATTATTTCATATTTTATACACAAAAACATCGCTCCGCATCGCGCTTTGCATTTCAAAGCGATAGACCCTTGCGCATGAAAACATTGCTAAAAACATGAATGAAGGAAAACAAACAAATACTAGAACATGCAGTGAATATTGACCAGTTTTCGTATTCATCCCTCCTATGAGCCATTAAAATTGTGGAATTAACTAAGTTAAGCACTGCCGGAAGAACTTCTAAATCAGAAAGGACTATAATGGACTTCTAACTAGCATAGAATTAAAATCAGCAGATGCATACAAAGTGGTAACAAAATGTGGGAGGATGGATGATTATCGTAGAAAAGTGAATTCTGTGAAGCTGATCATTCTCATTCATAAAGATGTCTATATCATATGCTGCCATAGTTCCTTGCATCAATCAATCAGAAAACTAAACCACCTCATCACCCAATAAAAGTGCCACTATAGAAGACTGAAATCCTATACAAAGTTCATACATAAACAAGTCCATTTAGGGCTGCAGAATGGTTTGCACCAGCAAGAAGATCTCAAGCGACAGCCAGACTCAACGCATTCATAAGGCTCAATCTTCCAGCCAATAATCAGATCTCCATCAAGTAAATCTTAGGTGAATCAAGCACCGCCCCCCATCCTCGAACAATTCCTTATTACCAGGACAGGACATGAGGTAATTCAACTGTAGCGCCAAATATGTAAAACCTAAGGTAATAGCACATATGAGAAAAGCCCTATAGCGAACAATTCACAAGCTCTTCCACTGGGGAAATAAAAAGGTGGATAGATGGTATACACAGGAACTCATGTGGGCATATACATTATTAAAGGCAGATTGACATGCATACCACACAATTCTTATATATTTACATATCTAACACTTAAACTTTAATTTTTACATATCTAACATCTCAAGCTTCAATACCACATCAAAAATATCATCATTACTCACCTTTTAAAGTGAAATGCACTTCAAACATAGGAAAGTGTTAGATTAGTAAATATCTAAATGCATAAGAATTGTGTGAAATTTATGTTAGATTAGTAAAGTGTTAGATATCTAAATGCATAAGAATTGTGTGGAATTTATGTAAATTTTCCTGAAAAAAACCAAATAGATGCATAAATACCACCAATCAATCCCAAAATTAATGTTGTGACAAAAGAAAAGAAGACAATACTGGAGAATCAGCATCCCAGGTGGACGTAGCCTCTCCTAAACGGAAAACACCACTATAACCTTTAGCCATACCCTGGTATCTGAAAACATGCAAAAGCTTTATAAGAACTAAAACAGCAGTTTTAATCTACAAGAAAAAATAAACAAGAATAAATTTATTTATCAATATCTAAAGCACTTCAATCTTGTAGGTATTTAAAAACAAGTAAATATAATGAATATCACAACCATCTTTCTCACTTTTAACTCTTTTTTTAGAAGGAAGATGACTACAAGAGGAATGAAGGTAAAATAGAAAACACTTGCACCTATAAAGTACATCAACTCAAGCAACTTTTTAAAAACGCCAAATCTAACAGTACATAGGAATGAAGTAGAAATATAGGCGAATTTCACCTTGGATTCTTAAATTTGATGCCATGGCATCCAGAATATATTATACAAGGTAATCAAATGTTCAAATAAGTGCTATAAGATGAAGATTACCAAAACCAACATCATAATCCCTTGCCACACAACTTCTCATTTCTTAAATAAGTATGAAATTCTCCAATTTTATTTAGAGTAAACTAACATGGTCCCTTAAATAATCTCTTTTCACGTTGGTCCCTAGCATGTTTTTTAAACCTAACAATTGGATCCCTAGGATGTTTTTTTTTAATGTCACTTAAGTATTCCAACATAATTGTCTGACTTCAAACTGGTACCAACAGTTTAGCGTTAATTTAAAACAGACAATAAATAGGATCACCTGATCATAATTTATTGATTGTTAGGTATTTCAAGTGTTGAAAATTCCCTTCTCTACAAATTTGCATTTCACCCGATCATACATGTAATCATTTATTGATTGTTAGGTATTTCAAGTGTTGAAAATTCCCTTCTCTACAAATTTGCATTTATCCTTGTTCAAAGCGATGTTTAAGATAAATTCAGGAGAAAAAAAAAGATAACTATATACAAACATGACAAAAAATCTTGGATATGGCCATAAGAAAACTCAAAAAAAATATTGCTTATAAAAATCCACAAACAAAAGTTGCTGATAAACATAAACAAAGCTAATTGACAATGAACACACCTATCTATTATAACAAACTCTTTCTCCCTTTGTTTTCCCTATTGTAGAGCACAACAATTAGGTGTTCATCGAAGAAAATAACTTGTGAAATGCAAAGATAGAGAACTACCCACAATCTCCACAGTTTGTCTCAATAAGGTCTTGTAGCTCATAATAAGTGTTCACAAAGACAATCAAGTGTACAAACCTAAGGTTACATCTTTATTATAGTAAAATAAATAATGGTTTCAAAGGGTGTGGTGCTTTTTTAGGGTTTAAAGGTACTAGATTATAAGCTTGGCATTCCCTCCTTCAATAATTTAACTTGGTAAATAGACAATTTGGCAAAATGTTTGGCACATGCACATAAGCTTCTCTAAATAGAACAAAATGCTAGGCATAAGAAATGAAAGTAAACTCCCGATCGGAATAAAAATTGGAGTATAGAGACCACCTACTATGTCCCAAAATTTTCATCCAGCATATAAACCAAAAGCTAGCCTCACAAGCATGCTTTTCTTCACAAAAATTATCTCCCTAAAAAGTGAAAACCACAGAACTGGTAATTACACAATATATAAAAGCAATGACAACCATAACAAAATTACACAATAACCCTTCTTAATATGTACCCAAATCGTAACTAAAATTCCACCAGGTTAATATTTAGGCAAGGAATTAGTTCAATCAAACAAAATAGTGGCGCCTGTTACTTCATTATAAGTACTAGTAAGACTTCATGACAAGTTATCAAAGTTCAATGACTAGCACAAGCTGACTCTATTACAAAGTGCGAGGAACACCATAAGTAGGAACAGGCCAACATGCAAAAAAATAAATAAATAAATAAAGAAAATTCAACTCTCAGGTTCTCCGGCAAAGAAAGAATTGAAATTAGAAAAATCAAAAGCACTACAGTATTTAAAAGAATTTAGTAATAAGATCAAGTAATTAACCCAACAAAATGGAGTAAAAGTTTTAGGAACTAATAGAGATGGTAGAAGAACAAAAGAAATTATAGCATCAATACTTTAGCTGCTGGAATTGAAAATTAGGATGAGGATACTTAGGATATAATACATGAAGCATTTGAAGTTAGTGTTATTGACTGAGAGAGACTATTGATCAAGCTTTAGTTTTTAATGAAGTTTCTATTTCACTATATTAACAAAGAATACATTCATTTCAATTAGAAAAATAATTGCAGCAAAAGCAATATCCGCACCATTAAAAAAAGTCATTTATTAGTGCTTCGCACATTACAGAGATGCACCATAAGCAGCAATTCATTGCAGTTCATTAAAGTTTTGCATTGCACATTAGCCAAAGCAAAGTGCTAGGTTGCATATTGATTCAATTTAGTGAACAATGGCCTTCACTGAACTTTTGACAGCTCTTCTTGCAAGTAAAAACAAATCAATGCCTTCCACTAAAAAAAATACAGCAAATTAAATTAAATAAACACCATACAGCTGATAAACAGTCATGAATATAGATGTGTAAATATAATAAATCTTTCTCATAAATACAAGCAAATTTTTCTTCTGAGAATTAAACAAAGTGTACCTTTCAACAAGTTTGGTTGCTTTACCCACACAAACAATTAGAAGACCAGTTGCCATGGGATCAAGCGTGCCGGCATGCCCAACCTGTAATTTGAAAGTTTATTACAATCGTTCAATATTCATAGTAGTCATGATGTTCAGTTTAGAGTATTAAAGCACCTTTTGAACTTTGACTAGGCGCCGGAGCTTTCCGCAAACAGTAAATGAAGTCCAACCTGTCTTGACTTGAAATATCTTAGTCATAGCAAAAATAAGCATTGCAAGCATATGAAACAATGATAACTGAAACCATAACATATGCAATAATGCCCTTCAGTCACGCAAGCCTCCATATGATAGTAAAAAAGACACGATCATAGTCTTTGTATTGGTATATAATGGAGTGGCACAAAACTAAAGTGATGAATAGGACTGTCAAAAAGGGCAGTTGTTGATCTTCAATCATGTTAGGCCCAATAATTAACCTGCGTTTGATTAATTTTCATTAGATTTTTTTATTTAATAAGCTAAACAAAAACAATGTCTCATTCAATTGTATTCGGCTCAATAGTAGCTTGATTCGATGTATATATATGTGTGTGGTGTGCGGGGGGAGGGGATAGATCACTGAATATTCATAGTCTGATAATTTGCAGTATAACTGTTCCCTTTTCAGATGCAAGAAATGAAATGCATATACAGGGCCACAACGATACGGAGTTCAATATTGGTGTATTATACCAGTTTGCATAGGATGAAAATTTTAAAAATAAAATAAAGAGAAAACGATAACCAACCTTTAGGTTTATCCACAAGCACTACAGTTCCAGATGGTCCATCCCACTTTGCAGGAATCCCCGTTCCCCTGCTCGAAAGAAACGGCTCACCACTATCTTCCTCAGTAACACCGCTTCGGCTCTGAACATTCGGATTCTTCAGGAACTTGAAAAACTCCTCCACCTTCTTCCCCGACACATAATCTCTCTCTTTCATCTTCTCCTCCCCTTTCTCCTTGTCTTCGTCGAAGAACACCAAAGCCCTCTCATCCCTTTTCTCTCCTTCATCCTTGTTAGACGTCCTCTTCCCCTTCTTACGCAGCTGTGCCACCTCCGCCGCCGGGTCGACAAAAGCTTTGTCAACGGAGTACTCTGGGAAGAACTTCTTTTCGAGCTGGTACACCATCCTATAGTGCTTATCCTTCTCCCATGGGAAGGCAAACGCGTCGTAGAAATAGAGTTCCTGCTCGCGGGCGTGTAGCCTAGGGAAATCGACGATCTCAGGCTTCAACTCCACAAACTCGGATCGACGTCCGGAATCGGAGTCCGAGCCGGAGCCGCCGTACATGCGCTTCTGCTTCTTACGGTAGTACCGTCGCTTGGCACGATCCATGGAGTCAGAGTCGCCTTGGGCTTCGCCAGAGGACGATGAGGATTCTCTGTCGCCAGAGGCTGCGGCGGCGATGGAGGTAGCAGAGTTTGGATGGCGGCGGGGATTGCGGCGGTCAGGGCGGTAGTGAATGAGCTCGTAGTAAAGGGGGTAGGGGGTGGAGGAGGATGAGAAGGGACGAACGGGGAGGGAGGAGGATTTCTTGTGAGGGAGGTGGAAGAAGGATGATTTGATGAGGGGGAAGACGAGAGTAGAGAATGCCGTCCGAGAGATTGTTGCCTGCATTGTTAGAAAGAGCGATGGCAGATATGCCTGCAGGCTGCACTTTCGGTAGCAAGGTTTATACTTTATACACTATGTTGTCTCGCCCAATATTTAAACACTTCGGCCATATTTAAACACTTCGGCCAAAAGGATGTAAAAAAAAAAATTCCATCAAAATCATTATAAAACGGAGTCAAAGTACCTGAAAAAATGTTGATGATCCTACACAAATTTAAATCTACCTAAAAGATTTTAAAAGCTTCCATAATATTTTAGATATTTTAAGAATATTCTAAAAATCTCTAAAAAAAATTTATAATTTTTTGAATATTTCAAGAATACTCAAAAGGATTGCAAAATATTTTAGAATGATCTAGAATTATGTAGATATTTAGAGATTAATATGAAAAACTTTAAAAATGCTATAATAATATAGATTATAATCGATATATGAAAATAATGTGGAGTATTTTAAAAAAAGTGCGATGTAATCTAGAATATTATTAGGCATAAAATGAGTGTTATAAATAAGACTCCTCTCTCATTTGTGATCATCTTATGAGAAAAGCATCATAGTTTGTCCACTTCACCACTAGCCACTAAACTTTTCCAGCCACTGCAGGAGGGCCAATCATCAGTACCATGTCATTTTCGACCACCCCCACCGCCCGGCCGGCTATCATGGCCTGAACCAACCTAAATGAATGATTCACATGGGGAGGGCGATATACACCTCCAAAACCCTCCAAACTCAATTCACACATTCACAAACCTCCCTGATCAAATCCCAAAGCGATCCTAGAGCTCTCTGTGCTCCCCATTTGCAGTGAGACCAAGCTCCCTCAAGCTTGAACTCCTCCACATACTCAACCTCACCAAAAAGTCAACCACACTTCAATTAACTTCTCATACACCTTTCCTGCACTCCAACGAACCAAAATGAATCAACAAACATTTAATTCTTTCATCGGAAGCCCACATTAGACAAAACTCCGATGAACTCGCGGTAATTCATGGTCTCCAGAGTAATTGGCAAGCAGGAAATAGGGGACTTCAAAAGTAGAGATTCGTCTCTTCTAGGCAAAGCTACCTTAGTTAGAATCATCGTCGATCTTAAACTCTAGCGAAGTAAATCCTTCAAACCATAGAAAGCTCCTAGGATTGTGATTTTTTGTGAACTGAAATCTTGTTTTAGCACAATTAAGTTGTAGAATCAATGGGAAATCATCCCTTGATTATTTTGGATTTATTTTTCCCTTCCATTCGATCTTCAGCAGCCCAGATCAAGCGACGAAAGGTACATGGTCTCCATCTCTCTCCGGAGGAAGGGGACGAATCACATGTCGTCCATTCCACATGATTAGAATGGATAGCTATGATTATTTTGCGTTAGAGTTTTTATTTAATCCTTCTTAATCCACGTAATTAATCTTTGTTGTTTCAATCTTTGATCGAACGACTCTGATTAAACCACATCCACCACAAGCTGTTTTCTTCTATAATGAAGGCTCGTACATGTGAAGTACCTTATGGAGAAAATTTGTGACACCACATAGAGTTTAGGAATTTTTTATTCAGATGACCAAATGCATCATTAAGAAATAAACTCCTAAAGCTAATGGGTCTTTCATGTACCAGAGATTTTTTCTCTAAACTATATGGAAGATAGAAAAAGATTTATTTTAAAGTGGGATCATGGTTCCCTATAGACAAGCCCCTATAGTTAATTACATATTAAGGATGGTCTCTTCCCAAGAATACTCTCGATTAAAGAAATAAGTTATTATTTCTAAAGATTTCTAAGTTGGCTTTCAAAGGATTGATTTTTAGAATTTTCAATTGGGATTGATCCAAATTGGAGAGAATTATTTTTTTTTAATTCAAATGGGATGAAGTAAGAAATGCCTATTGATACTAGGATGCCTAGTAGGCACTTCAACTATCCTATCTTTGGGTTTTAAATTTTAGAATTTTGTTTAGATTTTGAGTAGATATTTTCTCAAAAGTTTAAGACTTAGATTTTAGCAGCATAAGATTGTAGAAATACCCAGGGTTGAAGACTTACTCCAAGAATGATGCTTCAGAACTTAGTCTACAAATGCTTCTGACATATGTCAGATGCTTCGCCTAGTTTCATTTTGAGAATTATCAGTCATTCCTCTCACTTGAGGGAAAATGACCCATCCTTGACTCTTCTAGACTTACAACCCGCCTAGAAAGGACTGTCAGCTAACATCACCTAAGCTCATTTTAAATTCATGATGCTAAGTCTCATGAATACAAGATGGCTAGGTCGTTACAATTTTAAGAAAGAAATCTAAGAACCTAGACTCACTCCCTAATCCCTAAGATGATGTAGGGTATGAAATACATCTAACTAATGCACATTTTTCAGATTTTTAAATATTTTGATTCATGATTCATTTAAGATTTTGGGTATGCATTTTTATGTATAATGGCATATAATTAAAAATGGTTATAAGCCAAATCAATAATAGAAGGCAAGCTTCCCTAAGAATGTGGTCATCCTCACAGGTCATATGCCCCTTATGTGCAATGGGTGAAGTGCTCATTCAAGAAATGGAGCAATATAATTTTCATAATTTCAAAACCTAATTAGTTTATAATTGATTTTTAGGTTTTATCTTAGACTTTAGTTTGTATGAAGTTTCAATTTTATTTTATTTTTGGTTCAATTGTTTAGATTTAAGTTAGGTATAAAATTTAATTTTCTCTATGAGTCTAATCAATCAGGCATTCAATCACAAGAAGGCACAACACAGAAATAAACCTAGAAAAGTAAGTTGATTCTATTATGGCCCCAAAAAACAAATCAAGCCAATTTAATTTAAGAAAAAGGCCAATATGGTCGGGTACTATTGTACACCCTAAAAGAAAAAGTAAACGAGTAGCCAAGCTCTGCCCTTATGCAGTCCAGTCTAGAACTGCAAGTTTAGATCTAAGGGTCTTCTTTCCAGGATAGTCTCCTTCTTAAGGGACATCTATTGGGCTTCATAGGGGACTACTGCACTTATCTTCTGGTAGGGTCAGCTCCTCCTAATCCTAGACCCCATAGATCATAACTTAATTCTAAGCTCAAATTTATATTTTGATTTTAAAATTAATTCATAATCCCTACAAAATAAATATCAACAAAAAATAAACATTACACAATAGTTATATTTCACAAACATACGGGATTAGCATTAAATGTTTGCCAAGCCCACCTATTTTATGAGCTATGCTTACGGACTTAAGCATACTTGCAAGAAAATAATATTTTTTTAATTTATTTATGATTGCAGTCTTTTATAGCATAGCCCCCTACAGAAGACAATGTTATATCTAAAAAGAACATCCTATCATTTAATCTAACGGACAAACAATCCTAGACATGTAGTCTAAAATAGTACATCATAAAGACATGTGAAGCACGTCATATCACAACACATAACAAAGAATCATAAGAGAATCATAGAATGACATAACTTAAGTCTAGGGTACGTGACTTAATGATCTAGTGTGTGCCTCTTTAGTTTAAGTTTCAATTTGGAGTTTCTGAGTTTACTTGAATTTTAGCTTTAGATGATTTCAATTCAAATGATTTAGTGATTTATTTTAATTTTAAGGTTCATTTTATTTGATTAAAATGAAGTTTAGGTTCTCGAGAATGAAGAGTAGGATAGACCTCATTTTTGGGTGGAACATACTATTCAACATCCTAACCCCTAATAGAATGAAATCCTCACCCTAAGATGAAGATCTATTCTAAAGGTATAACTAAGATTTTTAAGTATCTTAATTAATCCTTTTAGTTTCATTTAAATGTTTTAGGTTTGAATTTAATTTAGTTTGGATTTTGGATTGATTCTTTTCATTGGAAATTTGATTTTTCCATTTTATTTCTTTTGTTTTTGATTTGAATTTCATTTTAGTTTATTTTTTAATTTAATTTTGGTTTGAATTATTTCATTTAATTTGATTTATTTTATTTGGTTTATTTTCATTTGTTTCATTTGGTTTACATTATTGTTTTGGTTTAAGTTATGTTGATTTCATTTGATTTGATCTATGTTAACCTAAGGCACTTAGGTTAATGTTTAATTCATTCTTAGGTTAATGTCTAATTGTGTATTAAGATTGCATTGGTTTAATTAAGAGTTCATTAGAGATTTAATTAAGCATTAATATGCTTTATCACTTTCCTTAACACTTAAGTATAGAAAATGATTAAGTTCTTTGACTTAAGATGTTTGGAGAACTATCCTAAGTATTTTTGATGTTGATGAAGATTAATTCAAGTTATTTCATGATTTAATGAATTTATGGTTCATATTGACTTAAGAATTTGGCAATTCAATAATTCCCAATCCAAATGTTAATTAGATTTGAAATTTTTATGGCAAGTGGGGTTCCATGTCAATTTTATGTTTCCAAAAGTTTCATTTTGATTAGATTCATAATTAGGGTGTAATTAAGGTTTTATATATTTTTATTAAAACCCAAATTAAGCCAAATTTAATGAAAATTATTTGGGGATTTCATTTTTTATTAAATCCTCTCTAAACGATGTTTTCAAAGAGGGTTCATTTATAATTTGTGGACATTTGATTGATTTATTATGATTTAATTAAGTTCTGGTTAATTATTTTAATTATTTAATTCAATTAATTACTTAATTAAGTTAATTTGTGATTTATTAAGTTTTAATGAGTTTCATTGGTGTTTTTATGTTCATTAAGGTTCATTAAGTTGATTTAAGGTTATTTAATCCATTTTCATGAACTAATTTATTTAATTAAAATGAAGATTTAAGATTTGGAATTTCATAACTCATGAATTACATTGCAATATTTCATGAACATTTTTCCTAAGGTGTGCTTTAACATCAATTTTTGTTCCCCAAAGTTTCATTCCAATTGGATTAATGGTTTTTGATTAATTAAGGTTTAATTGATTTCAATTAAACTCAAATTAAGGCTAAAATACCCAAAAATTAATTGGAGATTTTATTTTTAATGGATTCCTCTCATTAAGATGAATCCATAAAAGCCTAAGTTTGCATTTTTTGGATTTGTATTTATTTTTCTATGATTTTTTGAAATTTCTATAATTTTTAATTAAATTTTAATTAATTTTCAAAGGGAATTACTGTTTTCTAACGGCGGGCCAACGTGGCGCTGCCATGGCACAATTTGGCCACACGGATCCCACATGGTATTCACATCAAAAGTGATGCCACACATGATGATCCTTGACCATCCGATTTAAGAAAGAACAGCTCGATCGATCCATGACATACTTAAGGGTTTTAAATTCGATCATCCGACTAAATCACAATCGTCTATTCCTAATAGAAGGATTGGATGATGGGAATTAAATCTCGTGTATTTAAATCTCGTGTATTTTCGATGAGAGACAAACATCGTCCACCATTTTTGCCTAATTTTTGGTAATTTTTAACATCATTTCAATTGCAAAAAGATCAATGATTGATTTACAACCCATCCCTATGGTTTAATCTACTTAGGGATCAAATTTATTTCGAAAAATATCAAAATCGACGGCTTATAGAGGTGATGGTGTAGCGTACCTCAATTTTGACAATCATCGGTAATATGATCGACTCCATTAGCTTCATTTTAAGATGACAAAGGCATGGGAGAAGTTTGACGGCTTGCCTCCCTGTGGATTGCTCCCTAGACCAACACCGAATTGATTTTCTGGCGACGTCGATCATTTTTTGGCTAGCTGACAGTGAGGGGTCGGGGTGGCAATTCGTTTGAGGTCTCCTCAATCTCTAGAATGTGCTGAAATGTTCAATTTGATGAAAGAGTCTCCCCTTGGATTTCACCATTAGAGAGGTTTTTGTCTGTTCGTGGGCATGCCGGTGGCGAGGGGTCGGGGGAAGGGTCCCCTTCTTCATCTCTTGCTTTGGTGGACATTTTGGAATGAAAAGGGAGAGGGAATTGGCTCTCCCTCCCCTCTTTCCATAGTTGACCGAGAACCTCCTTCTTTGGTTTCTAGGTGGCCGAAATTCGGCCACAGGTGACAGCAAGGCCAACCAAGGGGTGGATTCAATCCCCTTTGGCCTTATGACCATGCTTGGATGAGGATTTGAAAGAGAGGAAGGCAATTGGCTTTCTTCCTTGCTTTGGTCGAGCCATCCCCTTCCCTTCTCTTGCTTGGCTTCTTTGTTCTTCTCCTTAGGAGGAAGCCAATTTCAATTTTCCTTTAGACGTACCTCCTTGCCTTCTCTGCCTTTGGAACCATGCTCTTAGGAGGCGGTTAAAGGCCCAAGTTTATTTGGATAAAGCTAAATCATTTTCATGATGGAAGGGGGAGGAATTTACCAAAAATCTTTCCATTTGGTCAATGGTTTCCATTTATTTCCTTTGGCTTTGGCTTTAGGCATCACTATCAAAGTTTTTTAAACTAATGTGGCTACCTACATCAAACTCAAATGAATTTGAGTTCAAGTCTAAACCCAATTTAACTTGGATTGGGAATTTGAATACAAACTACGTATTTGGATTCGAAGTAGTTGGTTTTAATTTAATTATGGTAATTTTGGATTCAATCATCTTTAATTGATTATTGATTGAGTTTTGATTTGATTAATTCATTTAATTTTGAATTGATTTTGAATTTCATTTCATTTTAACTCGTTAAGCCTAAATGGGTTAAATTTGATTCTAATTGGATTTAAATGACTAATTTGACTCAATTGGATTGGGTTTGAACTCCAATCATGCTTGATCACATGTGTTAGATGATTTGGAGTGATTGATTTCATTTAATTTAAATTAGATTTTAAGTTGAACCCATTTGACCCAAAGTGAGCTTAATGGGTTAAGTTTGGGTTTCATTTTGGTCAAATGATTGACCAAATTAGACCCAATGGTGAGTTAAATTATGTTTAATTATCATTTCTAAATGATTTTGAGCAATCAAATTGAGTTGATTTTAATTTGATTTAGGGTTTGAACCCAATAGGACTTATTTAAGTTTATTTAGACTAAGTGGTCTAATTAACCCAATTAAAGCCTATGTAAGTTTGAATTTCTTTAGATTTGTGATCAAACATGTTTATTTGCTCATTTGGAATATTTGGAATGATTTAATTAGGTCAAATTCAAGGTGGGTTGACCTTTGACTAGGTGGGACCCACCTAAGTCAAACTTATGTTAAATGGGTTGACTAGATTTGACTTTAGATTTATTCTTTTATTTTAATTTGATTACATTTTGATTAATTTGGATTTGATTTGATTTAGTCCAAATTTTAAAATTGGGTTAAGTCCACCTAAGCCCATTAGATTGAATCAAACATAAAGAAGATTTCCTAGGTCACTAGGTATAGCATCCTGAGAATTGAATTAGGAGATTCCTATTTGAAATTAGGGCATTCTAATTACTAATTTCGGAGTTCAAATTAATCTCATCCAAAAATGAGGTCAACATACCCCAGCTTAGGCAGCACATAAGTAAAGTTGAAAATCTAGGGTATATGGACATGAATAATCAGGTCACGACTAAAAGTCCTCATAGATACATGCCAATATATCCTATAGGGCAGGGATCATTCTTTAGAAGACATCATAGCAAACTACTAGGTTGTAGTCGGAGAGATAGTTATTGATGATTGGGATAATGAGATGGTAAACTTTAATGCGGATGAGGATGGCCTATTGAAGGAGAATGTAGAAGTTTGCATGGTGGACACTAGGGCATACTCACATAAAGAACACCATCATAATGGTGATGTATAGGAGTGATCATGGAAGGTGAGGCAACAGACTCAACATAGTGACTATTGCAATAGCTAAAGCAGATGGATTATCAGATCACCCACATGGATAGAAGGGTAAAAGAACTCATGTCAGTTATCTTAGTCTTTTAAGGCCACACAGTAGTGCCTCAAGCCACACCCATAGAGGCTGAAAGGCTAGAGGTGGTACATACCTATGATAAACATAAGGGCGTCACTCCGGTAGATGAGGATACAAATAGTCTACATAGGAAGGGTACAAAAAGCATAATATTACATGAAAGAAATATTAAATAGTTAGTGGAACAATAGGTGAGGGAGGCGTTGGTATAAGCTCAAGAGTCTTTTTTAATTCTAAAGGGTAGACTTAACCTGGAAGAGTTTGATGCAGTATAATATTATAAAGAGTTCGTACCACCATCCTTCAAGGTCTTTGATGATAGTGGATAACCATAGTAGCATATCACACATTTTAAAGCTAGCTACTATAATGCAAGAGGTGGTGATGCTCTACTATTCAGACTATTCATCAGCAACTCAGTAGGGGTTTCATTTTATTGGTATGTTAAACTGCCCAATAGTTTAGTAAAACTTTTATATAATTAGAACAACTCTTTGTCAAGAGGTTTGTAGAGGCACAATAGAGGGTCATAGTGGGAGATTTAGTCGTAGAGAAGCAAAAATCCCATGAGTCCCTAGTCGATTACATTCTGAGGTGGAGAAACCTTAGCATAAAATACACAACTATAAGAACAACATGTTATTGAGATCCTTCTCAAGAATATCCATGGTCATGTAACATTCATGCCCAAAGGTTTTATTATTAAGACTTTTAAGAAGTTGATCAGTAACTCTAAGAGGAAGCCAAATAATTATCCTTCTCTGATTAGTTGTGTAAGCCTAAGCCTTGAAAACTCTTCAAGAAGAAATAAGGGGTATTAGTAGTAGATAAGGGGAAGTAGTCCTAAGAGAGTCAAGCTCGAAAGGTATAAGTCTCAATATCCTCCTCTTGCACCTCATGTTTCACCACTAAGATAACCACAACAGTAGCCTCAGTACCGTTAGTGTTGCCATAATTTTGGATGAGGTTAATATCATTTTGAAATTAGTAATTAGGATTTCCTAATCTTAAATAGGAATCTCCTAATTCAATGCTTAGGACACTATACTTAATGACCTAGTGCACCTTCTTTGGGTTTGATCTAACCTAAAGGGCTTAGATAGACTTAACCTAAATTTCAAATTTGGATTAAGTCAATTCAAATACAAATAAATCAAAATAAAATCAAATTAAAATAAAGGAATAAATTCAAAACTAAATCAATGTCAAATATAGTCAACTCATTTGACATAAGTTTGACTTTGGTGGTTCCCAGCAAGTCAAAGGTCAACCCACCAAGAATTTGACCAAATTAAATCATTTCAAATATTCCAAATGATCAAATAAACATGTTTGATCATAAATCTAAAGAAATTCAAATTTACTTAGGCCTTAATTGGGTTAATTAGACCACTTAGTCTAAATAAATCTAAATGAGTCCTATTGGTTTCAAACCTAAATCAAATTGAAATCAACTCATTTTGATTGATCAAAATCATTTGAAAATGATAATTATACACAATTTAACCCACCATTGGATCTAATTTGGTCAAATTGGTCATTTGACTCAAATGAAGCCCAAACTTAACCCATTAAGCTCACTTTGGGTTAAATGGGTTCAAATTGAAATCTAATTGATATTAAATAAAATCAATCACTCTAAAATCATCTCCCATATGTGATCAAGCATGATTAGAGTTCAAACCCAATCCAATTGAGTCAATTTGGTCATTTGAATCCAATTGGAATAAAAAATTAACCTATTTTGGTTTAAATGGGTTGAAATGAAATTAAATTCAAAATTAATTCAAATTTAAATAAATTAATCAAATCAAAACTCAAT
Source organism: Cymbidium sinense (assembly GCA_021442155.1). Lineage (NCBI taxonomy): Eukaryota > Viridiplantae > Streptophyta > Magnoliopsida > Asparagales > Orchidaceae > Cymbidium > Cymbidium sinense. Next base: position 26,678,393 of record CM038228.1, on the reverse strand, counting down.
CAATTATCAATTAAAGATGATTGAATCAAAAATTAAAAAGAATTAAATTAAAACCAAGCACTTTGAATCAAAATACTTGATTTGGATTAAAAGTTCCAATCCAAGTTCAATGGGGTTAAACTTGACTTCAAACTCATATTGAGTTTGATGTGGGCATCTACGCAATAGTATAAGGAATTTTATAAGTGATACCTAAACCCAAAGAAAAAGAAAATAAAACCAAAGAGGAAGGGTGAAAATCTTTGACTATAGGAGGATTCCTCCTTTTTTCAATATGAAAATTACTTGGATTTTATCCAAGTAACCTTCAACTTTGACCACCTCTTGGAATAATAATTTCAAGGGCAGAAGATAAGGAAGATAAGTCCTCAAGCCAAAAGGAATTTGGCCTCCTCCAAGAAGAAGCCAAGGAGAAGCCAAGGAAGAAGAGAGAAGAACTAAAATGCTCGTCCAAGAAAGGAAATATGGTAAATGCCTTCCTCCCTTCCATGTGATCATCTAAACTTGCTCACAAGGCCAAGGGGAATTGAATCCACCTCTTGGTCGGCCTTGCCATCATCGATGGTGGAAATCTGGTCACCTTGAAACCCATGAAGTTGCCTTTTGGCCAACTATGGAAAGAGGGGAGGGAGGGCCAATTCCCTCCCCCTTTTCATCCCAATTTGTTCACCAAGGTAGGAGATGAAGAAAATAACCCTTCCCATGACTCCTCGTCGTTAGCACATCGAAAAAATGAACCAAATCTGAGCCCCTTTAATGGTGAAATGCAAGGAAGACACTCTCACATCAAATTGAACATTCCACGATGTTCTAAAGGTCGAGGCGACCTTAAACGAAATGCCACCCCATCTCTTTAGAGCCGATGAACCAAAAAATGACCAAGACTGATGGAAAATCGATCCAAGGTTGGTCTAGGGAGCAATCCACGGGGAGGCAAGCCACCAAATTGCATACACACCTTCGTTTCATCAAGCTAAAGCTAATGAAGTTGATCCCACTGCTAGTGATCGCTGAAAATGAGGTATGCTTCATCATTGTTCTTCCTAACATTCAGTTTTTGTTATTTTTGAAAGGAAATTGATCCCCAATTGGATCAAACAGCATGGATGGATTATTAATCGATCACTAATTATTTTTCAATCAAAATCCCTCCCAAATTTATTAGTGATAGCCAAAATTTTGGCAAAAATGTTGAACATTGTTCGTCTCTCACCGTAGATTTACAGGATACAATCTCTGTCGTCCAATCCTTCTATTTGGAATGATGGATGTGATTTAGTCAGACGATCCGACTTATCCCTAAAGAAAACTGTGGAACGAATTGAGATCATTCAATCTTCGATCGAATGGTTGACATTCATCTCGCGTGACACTACTTTTGATACTGGTGCCACGCGGGATCCACGTGGCCAAATCACGCCTCTCCACGTGGCGACGACGCCATGCAAGCTGTCGTGTCAGCCCATGGTCTTAAAATGGTTAAATTTCTTTAAAAATTAATTAAAATTAATTAAAAATCATAGAAAATTAAAATAATCATAAAAAGTAAAATACAAATAAAAAAAATGCAAATTTAGGCTCTATAAATTCATCTTGATGAGAGATCCATTAAAATTAAAATCCTCAAGTAATTTGAGGAATTTTAGCCTTAATATAGGTTTGAAGGAATCAATTAAACCTTAATTAATCATAAAATATTAATTAAATTTTAAAAAAAACTTTGGGGAACTAAAATTGATGTTAAAACACACCCTATGAAAACCTTTCATGAATTAATTCAATGTAATTCATGAAATATAATATTTTAAATCCTAAACTTTAATTTTTAAATTAATATAAAATGAAATAACTCATGAAAATAAATTAAATAACCTTAAATCAACTCAATGAATTCTAATGAACATAAAAACACTAATGAAACTCATTAGGAACTTAATAAATCAAGAAATTACTTAATTAGGTAATGAATTGAATTAAATAATTCAAATAATTAATTTGAATTTAATTGAATCACAATAAATATACAAAATATCCAAAAATTATGAATAAACCCTCTTTGGAAACATCTTTCAGAGAGGAATCAATGAAAAATATAATCCATAAATGACATTCACTAAATTAAGCCTAATTTAGGTTTTGATGAAATAATTAAAACCTTAATTATGCTCTAATTATGAATCTAATCTAGATGAAACTTTGGAAATATGATTTGGCATGGAACCCCACTTGGCATAAAAATTTCAAACCTAGTTTGCCTTTGGATTGAGAATTGTTGAATTTCCAAATTCTAAGTTAATATGAATCAAATAATTAATAAACAAATTCATAAATTCATCAAATCTTGAAATAATTTTAAATAATCTTAATCAAACATAAAAAAATATTTAGGATGGTTTTGCAACATCCTAAGTCAAATAACTTAATTATTTCCATGCTTAGGGGTTAATGAAACCAATAATGCATGTTACGCTTAATTAAAACTTAAGCTAATAAAATCATATTCACAAACACTTAATGAAACTTAAATATATAATCAATCTAACCTAAAAATGAATTTCAGACATTGACTTAAGTGCCTTAGTTTGAGATAAATCAAACTAATTGAAATGCATAAAAATTCAACAAACCTAAACATAACTCAAATCAAAACCAATTCAAACTAAATTGAATAAACCAATTCAAACTAAATCAAATGAACCAATTCAAACTAAATCAAATGAACTAATTCGAACAAAATTAGATGAACTAATTTAAATCAAATCAAATGAAATAATTCAAAATAAACAAAATTGAAAGCTAAACTATGAATGAAAATCAAATTAAACTAAAAGAAATGAAATGAAAAATCAAATTTCCAAGGAAAATAACTAATCCAAAAATCCAAACTAAATTCAAATCCAAATCATCTAAATGAATCTAAATGGATTAATTAAGATACTTAAAGATCTTAGTTAGACATTTTGGATGGATCTTCATCTTAGGATGAAGGTTTCATTCCATTAGAAGTTCAGATGTTGAATAGAATAGATTCCACGCAAAAGTCGGATTCATTCTACTCTTCATTCTTCAAAACCTAAACTTCACTTTAAACAAATAAAAGTGAAATAAAAATGGAAACAAATCACTAAATCATTTGAATTGAAACCATCCAAAGGTAAAATTCAAACAAACTCAAAAACTCCAGATTGAAACTTGAACTAAAGAGGCCTAGCAAAGTCTTGCTTCGCAAGCCTGTTTACTTCAAACACTAGATCATTAGGTCACAAACCCTGAGCTTAGGTTAGGTCATTCTATGATTCTTTTATGATTTTTTGTGTTGTGATATATTGTGCTTCACATGTCTTTGTGTTGTACTATTTTAGACTACATGACTATGATTGTTTGCCCTTTAGAATGGATGGTAGGACATTCTTTTTAGATCTACCATTATCTTTTGTAGGGGACTATGCTAAAAATGACCGCTATCATAAATAAAATAAAATAAAAATGCAATTTTCTTGCAGATATGCTTAAGTCCTTAAGCATAGCCCATTTGATTGGTGGACTTGAAAAGCAGCTAATGCTAAGCCCGTATGTTTGTGAAATATAACTGTTATGTGTTATTTGTATTTTCCTGACATTTGTTTTACAGAACTTAGGATTAAATTTAAAATCAAAATGTAAAATTTAGCTCAGAATTAAGTGAAGATCTATGGGGTTTAGAAGTAGCATAAGCTGGCCCTACCAGAAGATAGGTGCAGTGATCCCCTGTGAAGCCCAATTGATGTCCCTAAAGAAGGAGACAATCCTAGAAAGAAGACCCATAGATCTAGACTTGTAGTTTTGGGTTAGGCTATATTAGAGAAGAGCCCGGATGCCCGTTCATTCTTTCTTCCAAGGTGTACAATAGTACTTGACCATATTGGCATTTTTATTAAATTGAAATTTGTCTTAATTTATTTTAGGGGCGCAATAGAATCAACCTGCTTTTCTAGATTTATTTCTGTGTTGTGCTTTCTTGTGATTGAATGCCTGGATGATTAGGCTCATAGGAAAAATTAAAATTTATACCCAACTTAAATCTAGACAATTGAAATAAAAATAAAAGAAAATTTGAAACTTCATAGAAACTAAAGCCTTAGACAAAACTTAAAATTAATTAAAAACTAATTAGTTCTTGAAACTATGAAATTGTATTGCTTTAATACTTGAATTGGACAACTTCTCCCATTGCACATAAGAGGCATATGACATGTGAGGATGACTACCTTCTTGGGGAAGCCTACCTTCTTTTATTGATTTGTCCCATAACCATTTCTAATTGCATGGCATTAGGCATAAAATTTTATACCCAATACCTCAAATAAATCTTGAATTAAAACATTTAAAACTCTAAAAAAATGTGCATTAGTTAGATGCATTCTATACCCTACATGATCTTAGGGATTAGTGAGTGAGTCTAGGTTCATAGATTCCTTTTCTAAAATTAAAATATTCCAGCCATCTTGCATTCATGAGACTTAGCATCATGAATTTTAATGCATAGGTAGTGTTAGCTGGCAGCACCTCAAGGTGGGTTGTAAGTCCAGAAGTATTAGGGATAAGTTAGTTCTCTCAACAAAGAGGAATGATCGATAATTCTCAAAATGAAACTAGGTCGAGCATCTACCTTGTGTCATAAGCACTTATAGACTTAGGCTCTGAAGCATCATTCTTAGGAATAAATCTTTAACCCTAGGTATTTCTATAGTCTCGTGTTGCTAGAATCTAAGCCCTAGATTTCTAAGAAAATATTAACTCAAAATCTAAAATTAAAATTCTAAAACTTAAAGACTAATGATAGGATAGTTGAAATGTCCACTGGGCATCCTAGTATCAATAGGCATTTCTTACTTCATCCTGTTTGGCCACCAAAACAACTCTCTCTAATTTGAATAATTCCCAATTAAAAATTCCAAGAAAAAAAAATCAATCCTTTGAAAACCAACTTAGAACTCCTTAGAAATAACAACTTATTTCTTTAATCAAGAGTATTCTTAGGAAGATACCCTTCTTAAGATGTAATTAACTATAAAGGCTTGCCTCTATAGGGAACCATGAACCCAGATTAAAATAAATCCTATTTTACTTTTCATGTAGTTTTAGGAAAAAATCTCTGGTACACGAGAGACCTATTAGCCTTAGAAGTTTTTTTTTAAATGATTGGATCCATTAAAGAAAAATATGTTTATCTTCTAAGATAATATGTTTACTTCTTAATGCTACATTTGATAATCCGAATAAGAAATTCTAAACTCTATGTAGTGTCACAAATTTTTCCCACAATAAGATGATGTTGAAAGTATTCAATGAACAAGACAAGAAGGCCTAAGGTTATATTACTTTATTATTTCAAGTAGATGGGTAGAAGATCGAAGCAAAATTTCATATCATAGATTTAGATACATCATTAAATGCTTTGTTAAGGAGACTTAGGATACATGAGAATAATATGATACCATTCTACTCCAACAATGTATTAAATTTTTAAGAGGTAGCTTTGAGTATTTCATAAAAAATGATCTTAAGAAATTCTACACATGAGTTTGATATATATGAAGATGAAATCTACTACCTCCATAAGAAATAAAATGTATGCTCTTGTGACATTAATTAAAATTAAAAAAAAAAAAAAAAAGAAAAAAAGGAAAAGGAAAAAGGGAAGGAAGAAAAAGAGAATGAAAAGAAAAAATGATTGAGAAAAGAAAACTTAGGGAAGATAGAAGAGTTTGATATCACCTTCTATCCACATCTCACCTCTCTCTTTTAACAAATAGGTGAGATGTCCTGACATCCTATAGGGAAAGGATGAGATAGACTTTAAGAAGGAAGGCTAGTGTATGTGTCATTTGTCTAAGACTGTACACCACCAGCCTGAGCTCCACTTACTATCTATATAGATTTGGAATCTAGTTTAGAAGACGAGTCTCATGTAGTTAGAGTACATACTACCGTATTGCATTCACAAAATTAACTAAAGGTGAAACTAAAGCCTGACAATGTTGAAGTAAGGGTCTTTGAACGTAACATTGATGTATTTGAACTATCATTGTGTAAGAGGACTAATTAGTATGTGAGCACTCTATCTCTAACTCCACTTTGATCAAAGGTTGTTGAGAGTTTGGTAATTAAGATGTTCCATGACTAGATAAAGACTCCATGCTTCAAAAGTTTTATCTGGGAGCCTTATCCTTGAGTTTTAGAGTTGATGTAAAACTTAGGATGAATTATTTAAAGAAATAATAGATCTACCTTTTAATTGATATTTGCCTTATGTTCAAATTCTATCTAAGCAGGGATTAATTTTGCATACATGGTCTAAACACAAGTTTGAATACTTTAAGAAGATGTGGAAAATCAAATTCAAGAAGGCATGATAAAGACTAGGAATTCAATTTGGCACATTGGGTCTGGTAGATGGCAATGAGTATTATTTGGTCATCACCAACCACCTAGAGTCTGATAATTTCTTTTCAAATAACACCAATTCATGAGAAGAGGTTTATTTAGAAACTTTAAATGATCTAGATAACTACCAAGTTAAAGATGCACCCCAAAATTAGAGGAAGAGATAAAGTAAACTATAGATGAGCTGAGAGAAATTAATTTGAGCACTTGAGAAAATCCTCATTTGATGTTTATCAGTTCCCTATTGAATGAATCCAAATTCATTGACTTAATTAAGTTTCTTTTAGATTAAAGATTGCTTCACATAGAGTTATAAAGAGATGTCCGGATTTGCTCCTAAGGTGGCAATCTATAAGCTATAAACCATACCTAATGCAACACCCATTAAAAAGCTCTTAGGCATATGCAATCAGATATTGAACAATAAGTCATCTTTGAAGTTAAGAAACTAATCAATGCCTGCTTTATCTAAGAAGAGCAATACCCTACTTGGGCATCCAATGTCATTCCAGATAAAAGAAAAATGGTTAGATTCACATATGGGTCAATTTTAGGGATCTTAATAAGGCATGTCCCAAAGATGAGTTCCTGTTATCAATACCAGAGCTGATGGTAGATATAAGCTCTTCACATGCAATTTTTTTATTCATGGATAGGTCATTTGGTTATAACCAAAATAAGACGGCACTGAAGGTGTAGTGTTTTAATTTAGAGTTGTAGGGACACCACACATATCTTAGGGGGTACTTATTGAAGTGATCGCGTATTGCATATAAGGAATAATGCACTATCTTGAAAGAGGTAACTACCATACTACAATGGTCTCAATCACCTAATGAGAACTCCTAAGGAAGATGTGTCTACATATATACCAAAGATCTTTCCCCTACTTTATATAGTTAGGTAAAGTAAAGTTTATTTTATGTCTGGTTCTTTAGTTCCCTATGGAAGTAAGCTTCCTTAGTTAATTACAACCTAAGAAATGGGAGTTTCTCAAGAATACTCTCAATTAAAGTAGTCAACTAATATCTCCAAAGATTTCAAGGCTAGGCTATCAAAGAATTGGTCATTTTTGAAATCAATCATAAAGAGCTCAAGCAGAAAGAGTTCTTAGCAGATTCTAAAGGGAGAATAAGTATGAAGCACTTATGATACTAGGAAGCTTAGTGAGTGCTTCAGTCTACCTTATGGTGAGGCTTTATATTTTTGAAAGAGAGGATTTATTTTGTTTAAGTGAAAATTTTATTAGAGTGCTAAAACTTATAAACTAACAGCATAAGATTATGAAAATGCATAAAAAGTGAGGACTTATACTCATAACAAGAGAGAAATAAGCTACCTTAGAACCTAAGTCTAAAATACTTTAGCACAAGCTAGAAGCACAACCTAAGTCTAATCAACGAGAATGAAATATAGTGGTTCACCTCCATAAGACAGAATGAACACATCTCAACTCTTCTGAACTTACAACCGCCTAGAGTGGCTGCCAGTTAACACCTCCTACGCTTTAAAATCATATATGCCAGTCATATGTTAATGGATGACAGCTAGGTTGTTATTAATTAGGTAAGAATTTAGAGTCTTAAATTCAATCCCTAAGAGACTAGATCATAATTGGTATGAAAATATAACTTAGACTGGTACAAAATTTACAAAATTTTAAACTATTTTGACATTTTAATTTGGACCAAGGCTTAGGATAATTATGGATAAATGCATGATGAAATTGAGTTGTGGGCTAAATCAGTGAGAAGACGTGTTCTCCATTACAAAGGATTGCTCTAATAAGTCAAGCATGTCCTTTATTGTGTAAGAGTGGAGATCCTCTATTTTTAAGAGTGAAATAATATGATATGCATGGTTTCATAACATACAACATTTAGCTAATGGGTTGCTAAATCTTTTATTTATCTTGATTATAAACTTAGGCTTTAAGATGAGCTTATGATTTGATTTGATTTTAATTATGAGTTATTAATGGTTAGAAAAATTCATTTTATTCTAGAGAGCTTACCGTATCTAGGCCACACATCAAACATACAGACTTTAAGAAATCTATGAAAACATGTAATTTCTATCACACAGTCTAAACATAACAATCAAATATTTAAATTTCATAAAATAATAAAAAGGTCGGTGTGACCTGGTACTATCATACACTACAGAAAAGTAAAGAAGTTGGGTAGCCGAGCTCTACCCTTATACAACTCAGTGTTGACCTCACTTTGGGAGTGAGTTCTCAATCTCCTCATCTTAGACTTAGGAGTCTTCTAAACACTAAGAATACCTTAGTCATATGACACTTCTAGCACTTAGGTGAACACTTAACCAAAGCCTAGAGATTTAGAAGGGTTAATCATAGGATTAGGTTATACCTTAGAGATTAGGATAACCCTCCTACCCTACAACCCAAATCCAATCTAGATTCACCCAATCAAACATATAATCATACTCAAATTCAAATCCAACTCCAAATTCAAATCCCAAAACCAAATGAATGAAGTCCATGATCAAATCCAAACTTGAAATCTTTCCTAAGTCCATTGAATCAGTTTCATGAACTTAGCCAAAACTCCATCTAAATCAATCCAATATCAATTGATTTTCTCATAATCAATTTAGATCTTCAATTATCTTCCTAAATATAAATCAAATTTATATTCAAATGATCAAAAATAAATCAAACTAAATTAAAATCCAAACCTAAGCTATATGAACCAATTCTATGAACTTAGCCAAATTCCTTCATTCCAAAAGCCAAAACCAATTGATTTTCTCATAAATCAATTATACCTTCAATCACCATTCCAAGTATAAATGAAACTTACAATCATCAAGCCAAATCAAAATCAACCCAAGTCAAACCCAACTTAGCCCATTTGACTTGAAATATTCAAATGAACCTAAACTCAGTTGAACCCAAACTAATTGAAATTGGATTTATATATCAATCTCAAATCCATATATAAACTCAACTAAATCAAACTCAACCCAAAATCAAGCCAACTAAGCCTAATTGGCTCACTTGACCTAAAGTGGCCAATTTGACCTGTATGAACCAAAATCCAATTCAATCCAAATCAAAGTGAATTAAGTGAATCCAAACTTCATGGCATGATTGTTGATCATCCTAAATTGATCAATTATCATAAATTGGGTCAAACCAAGTCAACCTAACCCTTTGACTAAGTCAAACCTTTAACTCATATGAACCCACACTAGCCAAATTGCAACCTAAGCCAAATCTCTTGAAACCAATGATTCATACCAACCCAAAATCAATACTTGAACATAACTTAACCTTCAATTAAGCCATGACCTAATACAATTTGGCCAATTTGGTCAAATTGGTCAACTCGACCCATTTTACCTAAATGAATTCAAATGAACCAAAATTATTTATAAACCAAATTAAACCAAATCAATGACACCAATACACTCCAAATGGTCATATGAACTTGATATAACCCTTGGTTTGACCTAATTTGACCAATTGCTCAACCTAACCCATTTTGAGTCAAATTGAGCCTAACCTAACCTAATGAACTCCAAATGACATGAAATTTGGCCCAACTCACTTTTGACTCATTTCAAATCTACCCAAATCAAGTCTAATGCTAAATGACTATTATACCCTTGGGTCAAGGGTATCACATGAGACAAATTACTTATGTAAGTGATCATTTTCATTCCTTGGCCACTTGGCACTCTCCTAATGGTCCACTTAGGCATCGAGGACATTGACCAATCTGACCTAAGAGGTGGTTAGGTTGGCCATGACTCATGGGGAGGTGAATTCACCTCACCTTCCCCATTAGAGCATTTGAAACCTATATGACACCCACTAATCCCTCTTGGCAACCACTAATTCCTCTTGGCCAACCAAACTAAGCCACCTAGGATGATTCCCTATCATTCCCAACCACCCCAAGCCATAGGACATCCACTACAAGCAAAAAATCACCATAAGAGGTGATATTTAGCCAAAATAAAGCACAAGAGAAGAAAGCCTTATTAGATCTCATTCTGCTATCACATACTCTCTAGGAGCTCCCCCAAGCAACTAGAAACACATTCCCTACTTCTTTTGGGATAGAAGAACACCAAACCAAGCAGATTCTGACAAGGAGGTGGTGACCATTGGTGGATACAACATTCCAAGAGGAGATAAGAATCTAGATTTCTTCAAAGGCTTCTTCATGCATCTAGGAGTGTGCTCGAATCAACACAACCACCAAAAACTATCCCCGATGAGGTAATTTTCAAATCCTTTAGCCGGTCATAGGTTCTTTTATTTTTGATGATGTTTGCTCGATTCTAGGAATTTCCCTTAGAAATCATTTGCATCTTTTATTTTACATAATCTCAATGTGAAATAGGGCTTTTTTTTAGTGAGAATCAACGTGAAATCAAGCCCGTTCATATGAGATTTCATTCAGTTTCTCAAAAATCTCGTAAAACCCGGTTTCACTATTCATCCATCATTTTTATCGTTTAGGAGGGAGATGGCACAACAGTCATACGATCTTTCTATAATAGAGATTGACAGCTATGATTAGAAGGCATCCCGTGCAATTTTTGCTCATTAGATCGCAAATTTGATCTGGACTGTCCGATTGGAATCGCACATGTTACATGTGATGGAAAGGAATGATTTAATATATGTCATGTGATAGTAAGTCAATAAAATTAATTTAAGATGCCTTTCATATTGAATGGGATTATTTATAGTGAACCTAAACTTAAGATTAATTTAAAATGTGTAATAAGTCATTCACTAAATAGAACTAAATCAAATTAACATGCTTTAGAAAGTGGCTTAAAGTAGGGATGAAAGAGGAACATCCTCTTTCTTCTCTTTACAATACTTAGTTGCTAAGTGTAAATCATATGAAATAAAAGAAAACCCAAATTAAAATTCTTAAATCATCTAAACAACTTAAAGTGAAATGAACCCTTTATGTTAAATTGAATGCTTCTACACTTAGAGAACTATAACGCTAATGCTTAGCAAGACATACCACACAAGCCTTAACACACATATTAGAATTAAGTCACTACTTCTAGCTTTATGTTAGGGTGGTGCTTGATTTGATGTATATTTTATTTTGTGATATAATATTTTAGACTGGATGTTAGGGTGTATGCTTCGTAGACTAGATGATAGGCCATAATTAGCCTAATTATATTTTCTGCAGAGGATTATGCTTAAGAGGTCACTTAAAAATAAATATGAATGCTCTCTTTGCATTTTGCTTAAGCCCCTAAGAATAATCTAAATTAGGATAGGTGGGCTTGGTTACCCATGTGTAGGGTGTCAAGTCTAAATTATAAATGTAATTGCTTGGATTGTATGTATGTTTTGCTAACACTTATTTTGCAGGTATAGTTAGATTTACTTTTCCTATTTTTAATATAATTTTGCATTAGGAAGTAAGGTTAGTGTTATTGGGGGATAAGAATGAACATTGGCTAGAAGACTTTGTCCTGGGAGGCCATGTGATGCCTTTGAAGTGGAGTAAATCAAATCAAATGGAGATATGAAGATGAAGACATAAAGAATGAAGAAAAGAAGAACCCCATAGAATTTATTCATTTGTACATTATTAGTATTCATCATATTCCTGATTATATAAGGGTAGAGCTTGTTTACCCATTTTCTTTTTTCAGGTTGTACGATGGTGCCTGATTGCACGGGCCTGTTATTCTTTTACGGTAGCTATAAAATGTTCGATGTTATGTTTAGCTTGTGCATTCAAAATTACATGCCTCTTCATAATTTCTTTATGATTGGTGTTTATTGTATGGTGTGGATGCGATTAGGCTCTTAGAGAAAAATAAATCTTTTACCCAATTATAACTCATAACTAAAGTTTTAAATAATTCATAACCTCACAATAAAATCCTAGGACATAAATAAGATAATTAAAAGATTTAGTAATCCCTTAGCTATATGGTTGAATATTTCACAAAATGCATATCATATTATTTCACTCTTGCTAATAGAGGGTTTCCATCCTTGCACAATAGGGGAAGGCTTGACCTTTGAGGGCCTCCTCTGTGTTGAAAAATGCCTCTTTCTCTTTGATTTAGCCCATAATCCATTTTCATCATGCATATAGGCATCAATGTCCTAAAGCCTTTGTCAAAATGAAGTGTCAAAAATTAATTAAAATTTGAAAAGATTTTTCATTAGATTAAGTCATTATTCATACCACTCATACTCTAGTATCTTAGGGAGTGAGTTTAAAGACTCTAATTTCTTTCTAAATAAACAACATCCTAACTATCTTGCAAATCATATGATTAGACTGCATGGATTTAAAGCATAGGAGGTGTTAGCTACGGCCACTCCAAGCGATTGTAAGCCCAATAATCGGGTGATTTACTCTCTCTTGTGGAGGTGAACCTTATGCCCATCTTCACTTAGGTTTAGGTCATGCTTTAACTCTTGTTAAAGCCCCTTAGATTTAGGATCTGAGGTAGCTGTTTCTTTCAGGCTACAAGTATAATTCCTCACCTCTTAAGCTTTTTCACAACCTTGTGTTGATGGATTATAAGCCCTAGCAATCTAATAAAATTCAACTCTAACAAAATAATTCTCTTCACTTTCAAATATATAAATTTCATCTATAGGATAGATTAGAATGCTCACTAGGCCTCCTAGTATCATGAGCATTTCCTACTTCCTCTTTGGATTCAATAATAAGCCTTCTCCTTGAACAATCCCATTTAATTTTCCAAACATAATCAATTTATTGATAGTCTAGCCTTGAAATCTTTGAAAACTTTAATATCTACTTTAATTGAGAGTATTCTTAAGGGATTTGATCTCTTAAGATGTAATTAACTATGTAGGCTTGCCTCCATAGGAAACTTAATGGACCTAATTTAAAATTAACTCTGCTTTACTTTTTCATGTAAAGTTGGAGAAAAATCTTCTAGTATATTTGAAGACCTGTCATGCCTTAAGAGTCCTTATTAGGTGATTAGGTCCATTATAGGATGGTGATTTCTATCTTTTGAGATAGTGCATCACTTTTTAATGTCATACCCGATCACTTCAATAAGTACCTCATAAGATCTGCGTGGTGTCCTACACATCTAAAAATAAACACCACACCGGGATTACAATTAGATCTTACAAATGAAATAAATGCTATGGGGGGTTTTTAATTCTTTTTTTTTTCCTTCTTCAGATTAGCTTGCTCTAGGCTTCACATGGCCTCCCAAGTCTTTTCCTTCTAGCCAGTACTCATCTTAAACCCCATAGCTCTAATTCTAATCTTATTACAAAAATTATATCTTTATGAAAATTAAAATCTAAGTACATTTGCAAAATATATAATATAAACCAAGTAGTTATATTTCACATATTTGGACTTAGCATCCTACACTTGGGAAATCAAGCCCACCTGCCCTAATTGGATTATGCTTAGGGACATAAGTAGCACCTGCATGCAAAAACATTTTTTATTCATTGATTATTATAGTGTCTCCTTAAGCACAATCCCCTGGATAAAATATCATTAGGATAATAACAACTTAACATCTAGTCTACACACAAACAATCCTAACATCCAATCTAAAATATTACATCACAAAATAAAATATATCACCTCAACATACACCGGACCTAACTTAATCCTAAGATCGATGAATTAGTATTCTAATGTGTGTGCTAAGGCTTAGTGTGGTATCTCTTGAGTGAGCTTTAGATTTAGAATTTTTTAAAATTTAGGATTATTTAAATTACTCATTAAGGGTGGTTTCACTTTAAGTCTTTTAGTAATTTGATTGAGTTTTAACTTATGTATTTTATTTTATTCACTTTTTGCTTAAGACCTAATCAATATGAAGAGAAGAAAGAGACTTAACTCTTTCATCACTAACTTAAGTTGATTTCCAAAGATAGATCATTATTGCTTTAACTTTCTTAATAAACCATTTATGAATTTTATTTTAGCCTAAGTTTATGTTAGTTTAAAAGAATCTTATTCAAGCATGAAAGGCATCTTAAGACCAATGAAATTAAGTCACCATGACATGAATAATGCTCCACTACTTCCTTTTATTATCAATAACATCAACATTCTTTTCTTTTTTTAGTTTCTTTAATATTTGATTTATCATATATATACATGCAATGTACCTATATTTTTGCACACTTAATGAATGTTTGATGAATGAATTTGATAGAAAATGGAATTCCATCTCATATTTAAGCATATGCAAACATGTATATAAAATTTAAGCAAGTATGTGTCATTGTTGAACCAGGAAAGTGAGATTATTTAAGACCTCCTTGGGGCTACTTAAAACATTGTGTTCTCGAGATGTCCACACTATATACTTACTAATTCAATTTCACATAAGCATATACATAAACATAGAAATAAAATTATGAAAATGTTGTGTATAAGTATCTTTTACTTATGTAAAGCTTAATGGAAAAAAAGAAAAGTATGTGTCATTGTTAAACTAGAGAAGTGTGATTATCTAAGACCTTCTTGGGACTACTTAAAGTCTTGTATTCCTGGGATGTCCAAACTATATACTTGCCCATTCAAATACATAAATACATAAGTATAAACATATGAATAAAACCATTAATTACCATCTGTTGATTACAAGTACATGAACATTTTATTTCACATAATTAATTATTTATAATAAGCATTGATTTAAGCTTCAAATTATTTAACTCATAATTAATATATAGTTTAAAAATAGTTTGAGATTTACTAATGATAATAGCCATACTATATGATAACATTTATCCAACTCATGCAATTTAAATACAATAATATTCTTTTAACTTTAAAACATGAATACATAAAACACATGACATGCAAGCTTATGATAATTGAAAGAAAGTAATTGAATATCACCACACAAAATACTTGATTTTATTAGGACCCAAAGATAATCAAATTAGATAAATATCCCTTTAAATCTAATCAAAGTTTCTTTAATATTTAATTTTACTATTCAAGTTATTGAAACCTACAGAGGAGAAACAATACTTATAAATCACTCCATCCCATGTTGGTTATTTAATATGTTAAAGAAAGGAAATTAAATATATTTTACTAATTAATTAAGTTCAATCTATTAGTTATATCAATTTGATCACCCTTTTCAAGCTTGTTTAATTTAATTAATCAGCTAAACATGAGTCTTCAATGATATGCTTTGAAAAAATAAAATTTGCAATACATCTAAAGAGATATGGTGCAATTAGGCTCATGCTTAAGAATTAAATAAATTAAAGAAGGAAAATATTTAAGGTATATACTCTTATGATTTTCCCACACCAATAGAAAAATTTTAGTTTCTTTAACGACTTTATATTATTAAACCCATAAAGGGATTAACGGGTTGCATTAGAGTTACTTAAATTGATTTCATGTAAATTTTATTATTAATTTTCTTTAATTTATCCTTAATTACTAAACATATTAATTAAACCTTTTAGGGGAATATAATTGGAAATAATTATGAGAGGTCCTAATGAATTCTCATGTTATCTGAGCTATTTACATTAATTAATTAAGATTGATTGCTTAATTTTACTATTCATTAATTTTAATAATTATTAAATCATTTAAACAAGATAATTAGGATTGAAAATTTAAAATTTTCCAAACCACATGACAAATAATTCCAATAAAAATATGGGAGGCAAAAGACATCCTATAAAATCAACATGCCAAATTTGGAATTAATTAGCCAAGTAATTTAACCTTAATTAAGGTAATTATTCTAAGTTTCAAACCTTACTTAAGCATTATTCATTAAATATTAACTATGAATTTTACTTTTTTTTTATAAATTTTCCTTTGTATAAGCTTTCTAAAATAGGTTTATTTGTATTTTTTTGGAATTTTCTATAATATTAGTTATGAAATTTTTAAGTTATGGCAATTTATATATATTTTTAAATCTAATTAAATCATTTTAAATAGTTGGCGCCATGTGGATGTTGATGTGGCAACGTGGTATTGGTTATTATCGCTATTCACTCATTAATAGCGCATGCAATTTTATCTCGACCATGATCTTAGATCGGATGGTTGAGATTAATCCCATGATTACAAAGGGATTAATTGAAATTTTAACATGTTAATCACGATCATTCATTCTAATCACGTGGAACGGAAGGCTGGTGATCCGTCATCTTACGAGCGTCGAAAGATGGACACCATCTGCCTTTTGTCGCTCGATCCTAGCTCATTGGAGCTTATTTGATGGTGGAATCAAATCCAAAATGTGCAGGGAAGAAATCTAAGGAGATCTACAATAAAAATTTCATAAAACCATAATTCATTTCAAAAATGATTAACGCCTAATGCCAAATCTATGGTTGTCAAATTTTTACCTCACCGAAGCTAAAGATCGACTCTCCATCAACAAAGGTAGCTTCATCTTGAAGAGACAAAGCCATGTCAAGAAGAACTCGAGCTGCCTCCCTACCAATCGGTTTGTGGACCAATCGTAGAAGTCAAGTTGGTTTAGGTAGGCCTTCCGGTGGTCGAATTGATCGAGAATTGATTTATTCTCATTCGTCGAGGCTCGGGGAATGTGTGGGAAGAGTTAATTTGGAATTCATGAAATTTTGAAGAGGTTGGACAGATAGGACTCTCTGGTTTGGATGGAGCTTGGTCTCGCGGTGGTAGGGTTCTCGGGGAGCTTGAAAAATGCTTGAGGACTGTTCAAAATTATCTAGAGAAGGTCTGTGGTAAGTTTAAATGGATGGGAGGAGTATACTTGCCTCCCAAACTAAACCAAGTGCTAAGATTTTCTCAACCTTTGGCAACCGTCCGATCGGAGTGGGTGGCCGGAGGTGGCAGGGGACTGCTGAGGTGGATGTGTGTGAGAGGCTGAGAAAGTGTAGTGGGCTACTATGGAGTGTACATTTCTCCTTAGGTGGACCAATGATTTTCCATGGGTGAACTCACTCTCACTTGGCCAAAGTCTAAACCCAACAACCTTGGTTAGGTTGGGTTAGTGGTCCTCTATCCTAGAAGGACCAAAGATGGCTGCCAAGGAGTGGGGAGGTGGAAAACCCTTCCAAATAGAGATTTTATCTCATTTAAAGGGCTTAGTTCAATGGGTTTGACCTAACCTAAGTTCACCATGGGTTGGGCCCACTTGGGTAGGCTCATGGTGACCAAGGATGAGTCATGTCAAGTTTGGTTAGGTTTGGTTCAATTTGATTCATGTATGTCAAATGGGTTCAATTGGGCTAAGTTGACCATTTTGACCAAATTGGGTTAAAGTGGGAGTTTGTTTAAGTTTAATTGGTCATTTGGAATGAGCTATTACAAATAGTTTGATTCAATTTAGATTAGATTTGAATTTGGTTCATATGGTTCAATTTGGGTCAAATGAGTCATGTTGACCAATTTGACCAAATTTGCCAAGTTTTTCTTGAGCATCAGTTAGGTCCATGTTCAATTGATCATTAATGATTGATTTGAAGAGTTGATTTGAATTGATTTGGATTAGGGAGTGATTTGGTTCAATTTGATCTTTTAGGTCAAATTAGGCTTAGTAGGTCAATTTTGTTGGGTTGACCAAATTGGGTGTAATTGAAGGTTAGATCGTCCAATATTCAATTGGTGATTGATTAGATGCATTAATTTCAATCAATTTGGTTTATGATTTGATTTGTCTAATTTATCCCTTTAGGTCAAATTAGGTCAACTTTGGTAAAGAGGCCAAATTGGCTTTAATTGGTGGTTGAGTCATTTTCAGTATCCAATTTATGATTGATGAGAGTCATTGACTAAAATTAATTTGGCTTAGAACATGATTTGGCCCAATTTGTCCCTTTAGGTCACGTTGAGTCAACTTGGATTAAGGGGAAAAATTGGCTTGGTTAGGTCTAGTTAATTGTAGTGGAGTGTTCTATAGTGACCTACAATCATCAATGAAGAGATTGAATATATTGGTTTGATCCAATGAGGGTTTGACTGAAGTTTGGTCTAATTAGGCATTTTAGGTCACTTTGGGTTAAGTGGTTTGGTCAAGTCAATTTGGACCAATTGAGGCAATGGATGGTTGGAATATATTTAATGCTGAATTTAAAGTTGATTGGTGGCTTTAACTGCAATTGATTTGAGTTTGATTGAGTTTTGGCTCATTTGAACCTTTTAGGTCAAAGGGGCTAAGTTGGGTTAATTAAGTTTAATTAATTTAATTAGCTTGATTGCAAGTGTTGGAATAGTTTGAAATGATCCATTGGATAGTTAAAATGATTGAGAGAATTAAATTGAGTTTGGTTTGCTTGAATTGGTTTGAATGGAGTTATAGAATTGAAGTGGGTTAACTTGGGTTAAGATTCAAGTTGAATTGGTTTGAAACATGGATTGGAAACCACAATCAAGATCAATTGAATTCAAATGAGTTTGGGTTGGTTTAGTTTCAATCATATGAGTTAGGAGTTGAATTTGTCTTGCTTGGGCATTGGGTTGAACCATCTTACCTTTCTTAGCTGACTTGGGTGAAGTTGGATCAAATTGAGCTTAGGTTAAATTTATATTTTTGTCTTGGGGTTTAGGTTTTAATCATTTCATTTAGGTTTAAATGAATTGATGGGTATAGGTTTAGTTTAGGCCCTAGGAAAGGTGAAGCCCACTTATCCTAGGGTAAGTTCTAGGCTTAGGGTTATGCCCTACAAATCTTTAGACCTTGGTTTAGTGTTTCCTTAGTCACTAGAAGCATCCTAGAACTAAGAAAAATATAAGTGTCTAGAAGAATCCTAGACCTAGAATGGGAGTGATCAATCTTCACTCCAAAAGTGAGGTCAACAGGAGGATGAGAAGAATACCAAATTCAGAACCCTAATCAGAATCTTTTGATATAAGGTTATACCTTTCAGCCTTAAAAATACTAGTACCACATATCAGTAGGCCATGACTCAAAATTTTGATGAACTCATTCATCATCAAATTAAATATTATGTTGATGATCTCATAGCCAAAAGGAAAGAAAAGGAATATCACTTATATGAATTGAGAGTAGTTTTCGAGTAATTATGATGTTACAACTTAAAGATGAATCCCTTGAAGTATTCTTTTAGAGTAACCTTAGAGAACATTCTATGGTTCATCGTATGACACTATGGAATTGAGATTGATCCAGAGAAGCTTAAAATATTGAGCTATGGTTAGAGGAGCTCGAAGGTCTTGAGAAGTGACGTCTCCAAGCATGCCCAAATCTTGAGCTATAAAGGGCACATATGGTTCAGGTGTACAACAAGGTTGTCCACCTAAGATATTTTAAATTGGAGAGCTTGTTCTAATTTTTAGGAGATTAATTGTCACTCATCATCGCACAGGAGACAAGTTTGAACCAACGTGGGAAGGGCTTTTCATCATAGAAAATGCCTATCCATGTGGATCATATCAATTGATTAACCATAAGGGGAATGTCTAATACTCCATATTAATGAGATTTATTTAAAGAAATATTATGCATGATTGTGTGAAAATTTTATTTGGAACATACGTAGATGTTGGGGGTATTTATTTAAGTAATCAAATACGTCATTAAGGGATAAATATATTTTCTCAAAAGATAAGCAATATTACCCTATAATGGATTCAATTACTTAATAAGGACTCCTAAGGTCAATGGGTCTTTAATGTTCTAGAGATTCTTCCCCTGAACTACATGAAGAGGTAGAACAAGATTTATTTTATTATAGGGTTCATAGTTCCCTATAAAGGTAAGCTCCTATAGTTAATTATATCTTAGAAGAAAAAGAATTCCTCCCAAGAATACTCTCGATTAAAGAAATTGACTTTTAACTTTATGGATTTCAAAGTTTGTATTAAAAGGATGGTGAATTTAGATATTCAAGTGGGAATGCTTTAAGGGGGAAAGAGTTCTTTTCGGAAGCCAAATGAGATTGAGTAGAAAATACTTTTGGATACTGAGAAACTTAGTAAGCATTTCAACTATCCTATTATTGGGGTTTACATTTTTGAGATTGAGATTATTGAAGTTTTGAGTTGGTATTTTATTAGAAATCTAGGGCTTAGATTTTGACAGCACAAGACTCCAGAAATGCGTAGGAGTTAAAGACTTATTCGAGTAGGATGCTTCAGGACCTTAGTCTAAAAATGCTTTTGTCATAAGTTAGAAACTTGACCTAGTCTAATTTTATGAATTTGGAAATTATTAGTTTTTTTTTCTCATTTGAGAAAATAAACTTATCTCAACTCTTATGGACTTACTTTCTACTTGGAAGGGGTTGCAAGCTAACACCACCTAAGCGATTTGAAATCATGTAGGCTAGTCTTATGCAAATGCAACATGGCCACACTGTTGTTAGTTAGGAAAGATTTTAGAATCTTAAACTTACTCTATAAGAGACTAGATCATATATGGTGGACAATCCATGACTTAGACTAAAGTAATAAGATTTATAATTTTTTATTCATTTTGACTCATCAATTTTGGACTCAAATTTGGGAGAATTTATACCTAAATGCATAATAAAAATTGATTATGGGCCAAATAAGAGGGAATAAGTGTTCTCCACTATAAGGGACTACTCTCATAGGTCAAGTTTGTCCCTTATCGTGCAAGAATGGAGACCCCCTATTTAGAGTGAAATGATATATATGCATGATGTTGAAACATACAACCATTCAGTTAAGGGGTTATTAAATATTTTGTTTCTTGATTAAGATCATATGCTTGATAGTGAGGTTAAGTTAATTAAAATTTAATTAAATTTATTAATTGGGATAGAAAATTTGATTTTCTTAAGAGCTTAATGCATCCAGGCTTTATTGCAAAACACAACAATCACAAAAAATAAACATATGAAAAACATGAAGTTCTATTGTGCACCCCAAAATAAATCAAGCCAGATTTAAATAAATAAAATAGGCCGATGCGGCCGGGTACTGATATACACTTTAGAAAAAGAAAAGAAAGTGGGCAGTTGAGCTCTGCCCTTATACAACCTGATCTAAAATAAAGAGTTTGATCTATGGGGTCTTTATTAACTTTAGGAGCATCACCTTCTTCAAGGACCTCTTTAGGCTCCATCAAGGACCATCAAATAGGTATAGTCAGCTCCTATTAATCCTAAGCCCAATAGATCCTAGCCTAATTTTAGGCTCAAATTACATTTTAAAATTCCAAAATAAAATCCCAAATCCTATGAAATAGATGTGAGGTAAAACATACAGCACACTAGCAGTTTATATTTCAAACTTACGAGTTTAACATGAGTGATTGCCAAGCCCACCTATCTTATTGAGCTATGCTTAGGGACTTAAGTAGCACCTGCAAACAAATAGCATTTATTTTATATCTATTATAGTGGTCTCGTTTAAGCACAACCCCTTATAGAAAATATTGTTAGCATAAAGTGACCTAGTATTCAAGTGTGTGAAAAGGGGAGCTTATATGGTATGACATGCACTAATCTTGCTATTCTAGGCCTTGTTTAGTTCAAATTTTGTTCAATTTTCCTTTGGATGGTTTTACTTTAAGTGATTTAATTGATTTTTTAAATTTTATTTCATTTTTAAGTTCATTTTTATGTTTATGTTGGGTTTAAGTTTTAAAGAATGAAGAATAAAATAAACTATTATTAGAGGAGAACACATTCTATTCAACTTCCTAATCTTAGTAGAATTGAATTTCCACCCTCAGATGAAAATACATTCTAGGGGTCAAACTAAGAGCCTACGTATCTTAATTAACCCGTTTGAATTTATTAAAATGATTTAATTAAATTAGGTTTGATTTGACTTTAGTATGAATTTTAAAGTTTGGCATTTTTTTCTTATTTCATGTGTTTTGATTTATGATATTAACTTTGGATTAAGTTTTAGTTTGATTTAATTGACTTTTAGTAATTTAATTAATATTTAATTTCTTTAAATTGATTTTTAATTCTTTTTTTTTACAAATTTCACATTAAAGATTTAATCTTATATGATTTATATTGATTAAATCATTTTATTGTTGTTTTAATTTAATGATTTCATCTTTTTATTTAAGTTTTGTTTGATTTAGTTAAGGTGTTTTAGTTTGATTAACTTCTGATTTGATTAAGGCTCAAAGTAATTTTTTTTATTTGGATTCTAATTTGGAGTTTGATCATTTGGTTTATTAAATTTGGTGATTTGATTTATACATTAGTTTTGGTTTGAGGATTGTTTGATTTAATTTAATCTTTTGATTTGACTTAATTTGTTTGATTTGTTAAGTTTTATTCGTTTATAGATTTACATAGGTTAAGTGAATTAATTACTTATTTTGAGTTCAATTCGCATTAAGAGTTTCATTTAATTTGATTAATTTATTAGAATTTGGTTAATGTCTTTGAATGGTAGTTCATGCTTAATTTGATTATTAAACTTATTTGTTTAATGATTAATTAATTCATCTTATTCTAATAGAAAGAATTAAATTTAATTTTGTTATATATTGAATTGATTTAGGTTTACTTCAGTTTCATTTGAATTGATTTGATTAGTATCCTATGATTAGTCAAGATGAGTTTGCTCTGTGATCAATTTGATTTAAAGTTTAATGATTAATTAGGGATCAATTTAGTTTTGTTTCTTGTTGATTTTATGTAAATTTAAATGGTTGAAATTTAATGCTTAATTAAGATTTAATTAGGTTAGTTTGCTTCATATAGTTAGCTAAGTTGATTGGATAGTTTAAGATTGAGTTGTTTACTTTATTTGTTTGTTTAAAATTTGATTTAGATGATTGATTTAATTAGATTCCTTGATTCCATCATGATTAACTTAATCAAGATATGATTAATGATTTAGTTGATGTTCATGATTGATTTAGTTTGGTTGATGTAGTTGGAGTTTAATTAATAATCATCTTAAGTTATCTTATTTAAATTAATTTGTCCATATTAGTTTAATTTAGATGTTTGGTTGATTAGATTAAGTTAATGATTCTTTAAGTTCAATATGTTTAATTTGATTGTGTGATTAATTTGACTAAGAGATTTGATTATAGGTTAATTATCAATTAATTAATGATTTAATTAATCATGATTTTTTTTATTAAAACTTGAAAAAGAGTTTAATTAAGTGTTTTATTAAGCTAAGTTTGATTTAGGAATTAATTTTGATATGACTTATTTAATTTAATTTAATTTAATTTAATGATTAATTAATTTATTCTCAAATTTTATTATCAAATTAATTAAGGGTTGATCTTAATTAGAAGTTTGATGAATTTATTTATGTTTAATTAAATTAATTCAATTACTTTCAATTGTTATTGGATTAGTGATTAATTGGGCTATCGCTTTATCAATTATTTGATTTGATTAAGAATCTAATTCAGGGACTTAATTTATTTTAGTGATCATTTGATTCAGTCATGTTTAGGTGATTCTTTTGTTTTAGTATTATTAGTATAAAAATGATTATCTTAGCTAAGTAGTTGATTGAATTATGGGTTAGTTAATATTCAATTGATTTGATTTATCAATATTATAATTAAATGATTGATTTATTTAAATAATTAAATTTAGTTGGATAATGAATATTATGCTTAATTGAAGATTACTTAGTTGATTTGATTAATGATTAATTAATTCATTCATGATTAGCTTAATCAAAATTTAGTTATGGATTGATATAGTCTTCTTATCAACCTAATTAAAGTTTGATTTGATTAGTTGTTGAAGCAGATTTGGTTCTATGTATTTTAACCTAATGATGTAATTAATGATTTGATAATTTAGATTCATTTAATTAAAGTTGAATTTGAAATTTAATTAATATTTAATTGAGTTTGCCATTTTGATAATTTTCCATGATTTTAATACTTCTTTTAATTAATTATTTATTTTTTAAATAAGTCATTTGAGTTTCAAAATTTAATATCTTTCAATCCAATTATCCTTTTATTTTGAAATTTTTATGATAAGTAGATATTAAATCCAATTTCATTTTTTTAAAGTTTAATATTAATTTGATTAATATTTTAGGATTTATTATGAAAATTTAATTTTCATTCAAACCAAAATTAAGCCCAAAATACCCATAAAAATTGGGGGTTTTGGATTCATTGGATTCCCCTCAAAAAGGCGAATCCAATGAACCCTTATTTGTGATTTTTTTGTATTTTTCCTTTTATTTTTTTATGATTTTTTAAAGTTTCAGGTGATTTTAAGCATTTATTTAATTCAAAAATTCCCTGATTTTCTATTTAAACCAATCAACGCTCACTAAGCTATACTTGTTACGTGTCACATGCTTATTGCCCCAAGCATGAGGAAATATGGATTGAGCGAGAAATAAGTTAATCCAGATAGTCTGATCTTTGGATCAGATAGTTCATATTAAAACCCAATTGCCTAATAGGTTTAAATCATGATTTTCCAAATCAAATCTAGGACGTCCGCTCCCATCAAGTGGGATGGATGACCAAATCATCGTCTTCTCCCCAGCCGATGAACATAGATGAGGTGGATGGGAGTTCCTCCCTAAACACACTGTCTAGGCCCCAATTTTTGTTGAACTCGCTGGAAATCAAGTCCTTTCACACTATGAGGCATAGAGAGGATGATTCTTATTAATTCCTATGGGTTTTGGTTAACATTGCATTTTTCATATCAAAATCTAAGCTTAGATTTCTTATAAAAGTTCAAGAGATTACTTCATTGGAGCTCTTATTTAGTGGATTATTATTATTGTTTAGAAATCGATGCTCACTCCAAGATGAAGCTTCAACTTGATTTGGCCTTCTTGCCTCCTCTTGGATTGGCCTAGCCTCCAACCACTGCTAGGATTCACCAAAGTTTGGTTGTTTGATGTTTTAGTGAAGGAAGGGAAAGGCTTTGTTAATCTTCTTAGAAATTGAGGAGATGTTTTCAAGCTAGAAAGAAGTCCTTTTAAGCTTATTTTCTCCTCTTTTTAATGGTGGCCAAAAATCACCATTAATAGTGATTAGAGGTGTGGTGGTTGGTTGGGATGGGTTTACAACTATTCATGAGCATGCTTCTATCAATTCTCAGGTCAAGGATGAGGGCATAAGTGGTGCCAAAGTCTCTTTTAGTGGCTATAAATGTGATGATTAGATTTTCACAATATCTTCTTTGACTTTTATGTTCATTTCTCCCTTCTCTCTATTCTAACTTGGGTTATCCACTTAATTTGGCTAAGATCCAACTACCATCCTTGACTTTGGAGATTAGATTATGTAGGAGTTATATGAAGAGAAATGAGGTATAGGGAATGGTGGAATGTTTTGATCTCATGTGCACGTGCATTGAACTTTCATATTCCCTTATATATATTTTTTATCATGGTTCCACCTCACTTTAACTCCACCTTATATCTTTAGCTCTACTTCATATGATTTTGGGCGGCTAGTTAATTGCCCAAATCAAGCAAAAAGTGGACAATGGGTTGGTTTGAGCTCACTCAAGTTGAATTAGAGTTAAGTGTTTTGAGTTTGGTTCATTTTTAGTTTAAATTAAGTTGGATTAAGTTGTGTTGAGTTCATTTGTTCAATTAGATTTTGATTTAGGTTTAAATTATTATTGATTATTCATTGCAATGGTTTGTAAATTAAGTGATCCTCGCTTTATGGAATTTTAAAGTGATTTAAGCTAGTTTGACCCATTTGACATAAGTTGGTCAAGCTGAATTTCCTAGCTCAAATGGCTATTTAAGATTTAAATTTTTGGTTTGCTTGTGTTTAATCAGTCATTTATAATGATTATGATCAATCAATTTGATTTGATTTAGATTAGATCTGATTTTAACTTAAATTAACTCATTTTGATCCAAAAGGGTTAAGTTTGGTTCAATTGAGTCAAATGGCCAATTTGGCACAATTAAGGTGCATACAAGTTTCACTCTTGTTTGTCCAAGTGTTTAGAATGATTTAGAGTAATTGTTTTCATTTGATTCGATGTTAATTTGAATTTTGACTTATTTTGACCCAAATTAGGCTTAATAGACTACTTTGGATTGAGTTGGGCTATGTGATCAAATTAAACTTAAATAGTATTGAATTGTGTTCATTCATGATTTTAAAATATTTTGTAGTATTTAGTTTGAATTATTTTTGATTTGATTTGGGTCTGAGTTCAATAGGATTCATTTGGGTCTATTTGGGTTAAGTGGCCAAATCAACCCATTTAACCCTCATTAAATTTGGATTTGTTTAGATTTAGACTTAAATATGTTCATTTGATGATTTTGAACTTCTGGAGTGATTTAATTTAGTCAAATTTTAGTTGTTTGACTTTCAACTTGGTAGGGCCCATATGGTTCAACTCTAGGTCAAATGACATATTTGACACTTTGTGTCCCATATTTATTTATTTTTTGGTCTGTTTATATTTATGCATTGATTATGGGCTTTTAATTTGATTTAATTTTGATTTTATATGATTTTCCTTAGATTTAGGTGATTTTGAGCTTAAATGAGCTAATTGGCTTGATCCAAATCGATTACCTCAATCCATTCTCATTTGAATTTATATTTCAATTCAGATATGTTTAGTTTTTATTTTGTTTAATTTTATTAAGTTTGAACTTGATTTGGATTTGTCTAAATCCAATTGGATTAGATTAAGTTATAGAAGAGTTTACTAGGATGACTTGAGCTTTCACTTTAGGTTTTTTAAGTTTGATTTAGTTTTATGTTTTGTTTTGATTTTAAATTTGATTTTAGTTTCAAATTTAATGATTGATTTAATTTGTTATTTTATTCTGGTTTGTTTTCCTAGCAACTAAGCATAGTATCCTAAGTGCCTAATTAAGGAACTCCTAATTTAATATTAGGGGATATAATTATTAGGATTATGAATGTTGTTAACCTCATCCAAAAATGAGGTTAATAGATTATACTTGAAAATAAATTTATATCAATAAATTATATTTTTATATTAAAATTCATGCATATAGTGGATGAATTTGAATTGTTAAAAAATGTATACATGCATTGATTATCTCACTTTCATTAGACCTCTAAGGACTATAACAATTGAACCTCGAGTCATCTCCATGAGTCCATTCTATAATGCTATTAGGATAAGTGTGAGGGAACCTAAGTGGCATCATATTTTGATTAGCATAGCTAGGTTAGGTGTAAGAGAATCCAAGAGGCATCCTTTCTTAGTAGGGATTCAGTCTTCCTCAAGGTCTAGAAAACACCCTTCTTACATATCATTCCAGGGTCTAGAAAACACCACTCGTGGCACCATTCTCATCCATTCTCTAACACTATTAGGCTAGGTGTTTGAAAACTTAAGTGGCATCCTATTTCAATTAACACAACTAGGTTAGGTGTAAGAGAATGCAAGAGGCATTCTCTCATAGTAAGGATTAAGACATCATAGGTTGGAGAAGTGTTCTTAGTGTCACCCTTCATAATCACTATTTTCGAGTTGGGAGAACACCCCTCATGGCACCATTCCTGAATATCGTTTATGGGTCTGGAGAACGCCCCTTGTGGCATCATTCCCATATGTTAGGAGAATGTCCTTCGTAACACTCTTCCTGTATGTCATTCATGGGTCTAGAGAATGCCCCTCGTGGCACCATTCCCATCCATTTTTTAGTGCTGTTAGGATAGGTGTGAGAGAACCTAAGTGACATCTTATTTCATTTAGCACAATTACATTAGATAACCCAAGAGGCATCCTTTCTTAGAAGGGATTTAGTCATCCTCATGTTGGGAGAATGCCCCTCATAGAGCCCTTATATATATATATATATATATATATATATATATATATATATAGTTAAGGTTAAGCCCCTTAGTGACCCCCTTTCCCTAGGCTGCTTCAAGTAGAGATAAAGCTTATATGGCCCCATCTTAGTAGTCGCTCTAGGTTGGGTAGAATTGTTTCACTATCAATGGGCTACCCTGATTATTAGTTCTTTAGGAAAATGTGATTCCTTGATGCATTCTTCCTAGATTGATCTTCACAAATTGATGAGAACCCATAGGTTGAGTGACAATTGGTTTGCTAACAGCAGGTTACGACATTAGGCAACACCGCTCAGAAAGATGTGAGTCCCCAAATGCTTTCTTTTAAGTTGGTCATTGCATACCATTAGGCTTAAATATGTATATAAGGATTAGGATAAAGCTCAAGTGACCCCTTTCTTTTTAGGCATCTATTTGGATAAAGTCATCATGGCCACACTTAGGTATGACCCAGGTTATTACCGAATTGGATAGTCCCCCTTTCATAGTAACCCACCCTTGTAGTCAGATGGTGTATCTTTGTGGATGTGTGGCATATCACTTTGGGTCAGTAATTTTAAAGTAGGCCAATGTCCCCATGACTCCTCTTTAGTACGAACCATAACAAATCAACAAGGTCCATATATATTCAGAGCATGGATCACACCCTTGTGGCCCTTTTCCCGAGTGACTATTAGATGAGAATAGTCCCCCTCCTGATTGTTTTCCCTTAGTTGGGTAGTGTCATTGTGAAAGTGTGCAACCTATCCCTTTAGGTCAATAATTCTAAGGTAGGCCAAGACACTCATGGCTTTTCCTAAGTACATCCCATCACAAATTGATAAGGTTAATATATATAGTGGAGGGATCAAGGATGATGCCCTCATGATCCCCTTTCCGTTTAGGTATCCTATTTATGCAGTGTTAATGAAACTCCTTTAAGAATAACCTAGGCTACTTCAAAATGGGAGTATGCCCTTGCGAATCCCTTTTAGCAATTGCCCTAGGTCAGCCTCCACTTACTGCAGAGTTGGTAGTTCACCTTGGTGGTTGATTCCACTTAGGAAGAAGTGAATCCCCAATGTTTTCTTTCTTGATCGACCATCGTAAACCGATGGGCAACCCTTAGGTTGGATAGATTATACGTGGCCAATAAACTATTCCTTTGGGTTAGTAAGCTTTAGGTAGGCTCAGACCCCCGTGGCCTTACCTTAGTGCAACCCATTACAAAATGACAGGGTTTACTGGCCAAATATCTCAAAGAAATTCTAGCCTCTAGATCCCCATTATCTCCATATATCTCCATGTATCCTCGATACATGCATATACTCTTAGGGATCCTCTCTCTAGTACCCTTGGCATAACCTTCAATCCTTATAGAGCCTCTTTGTAGCATTCTTGGCATAATCCTTTTCAAATCAATAGTTAGGGAGCCTCTCCTTAGTGCCCTTAACACAACCCTGTCAAATTGATCCTTAGAGAATCTCTCGCTAGAGCCTTTGGCATAACAAAACTCAAGCTAATTCTTAGGGAACATGTCTTGACCTCTTCTTAAAAAAAACCCATCAAGGGAAATGGAGGGTGGGAGGGTGAGGACACTTTCTTTTTTTATCAAATTCAATCAATAAAAAATCCAAGTCATATACCCTTGAGCTTATGGCTCACATGAAATATCATGAATGCATGTTCAAGATAGGTCAATTAGTGACCTCCATTGCAATTACCTATATTTTAAGCATACTGTAAGCACTTTTACTTGCTATGCTTGGGATCCACTTGACTGGTTCGGTCAACACCAATATGAGTGGTGTACAATGTCAGTTACATAACACCTATTGGGGATCCTTCTGTTGACATCACTTTTAGTGAGGTTGATACCTACTCTCTTAGTGTTAAGATCTTGATCTAGGCACTATAGCCTTCCATACCTAGTGTCAAGACACTTATAGTGGTTAGGAGGATATTAAGCCCAAACCTAGAAGACTACAAAGCCCAATACTAAGATCAAACCTTGATTGGGCTTAGTAGACCCCACTTAGCCTAAACTAACACAAATCTTAACATATTAAACCCACTCAATCATAAAGTCATAGGTTACTTAAAACACATTTAATCAAACATAAGCCAAGTATAATTAAACAAATGACCTAGTTGGCGCATTTGACCTAATTAGGCCCATTTGGCCCATTCAGGACACTTTTACTCAAACAATGATTAAATCTAATTTGATCATGGTTAATCAATCAAGTGTCATGCTAAGAACCAGCCATATATAAATCACACTAAATTGAGGTCTAATTTGACCAATTAGTCTAATTGACTTAAATTGACCCATTTTAGCTTAAAGGGGCTAAACTCCAAATTGATCTAGACCACTTGGACTAAACTTTACCCAAATCATTCCCAACCTAAACCCAACATAATCAAAGCCTAATCTAAAATCAATTTGACCAATTGACTCACTTAACCCATTTCACTCAACCTGATTTGGCCTAATCTATCCTAAGGATGATTTGCACAATCATTGACCATGATAATCCATCACCACAAGGTGACAAATCTTAGTCCAACCATCATAGATTGTCTACTTCACCACTGACCACCAAACTTCTTTAGCAACTGGAGGAGGGCCAGGTCATCAATCCCAAGCCATTTTTGATCACCCCCACTACACAGTTAGCTACCATGGCTAGAATCAATCCAATTGGGTTGTTCACAAGGGAAAGAAGGAATACACCTCCCCAACCCTCCAAACTTAACACACACATTCACAAAGCCTCTTAGAGCTAGACACCAACTAATCCTAGAGCTCCTCATGCTCCCATTTCCAGCAAGACCAAGCTCCCTTAAGCTTCAATACCTCCACATACTCAATCTCACCAAAACTCAGCCTTACTTTAATTAACTCCTCACAGACCTTCCTGTGGAGAAGATTTATGATACCACATAAATTTCAAGAGTTTTTTATTTAGGTTATCAAATATGTAATTAAGAGATAAATATATTATCTTGAAATCTAAACATATTATCTTATAATAGATTTGATTATTTAAAAAGAACTCCTAAGGCTGATGGGTCTTCAATGTTTTAGAGATTTTTTCCCCTGAACTGCATGGAGAAGTAGAGTATAGCTTTTTTTATTACAGAGTTTATTGTTCATTATAAAGGCAAACCCTTATAATTAATTACCTCTCATAAGAAAGAGATTTCATCTTAAGAATACTCTCGATTAAAGAAATTGACCTTTATCTTTATAGATTTTAAAGCTTATTTTAAAAGGATATTTAATTTAGAAATTTAATAGGGAATGCTCAGAAAGAAGAGTTATTCTCAGATTCTAATAAAAAATAAGTAGGAAATGCTTATTGATACTAGGATGACCAATAAGCATTTCCACTTTCCTATTATTGGACTTTATAATTTTGAAATTAAAATTATTGAGATTTAGATTTGGCATTTTATTAAAAATCTTGGACTTAGATTTTGACAACACAAGACTATAGAAATGTCTAGTAGATGAAGACTTATTCTATTAAGATACTTTAGAACCTAAGTTTAAAATTTCTTATGATATACGTAAGAAGTTTGACCTAGTTTAATTTTAGAAATTTCTTATGGATTTAAGCAGCACCTACAAGCAAATAATATTTCTATTATACTTATTTTAGTAATCCCTTTAAACACTACCCCCTGCAAAAAATAATATTTGTCTAAAAAGAACACTCATAGACAACCAATCTGAAATATTACACCATAAAATAAGAAGATATTATTGCACATCACAAATCATCAGATCATCATCTTAACCTAAGTCTAGATGATCTAACAATCTAGTGTGTGAAAGGAAGGGCTTATGTGGTATGAAATACTAGACCTTTTTTCAAGTTCAAGTTTTGATTTGAGTTCAAAGTTTGTTTAATTATACCCTTGGATGGTTTTAATTTAAATGATTTAATTTATTTATGATTTTATTTCAAGTTTATATTTATTTTTATGTTGAAGCTAGGTTTAGGTGTTAAAGAATGAGAAATAGAATAGATTTTGCTTTGGCAAAACCCATTATATTCAACATCTTAAACCTAGTAGAATGGAATTTTCATCCTAAGATGAAGATCCATTCTAGGGGTCAAATTAAGAACCTAAGTTTAACCCTTTTGAGTTTATTTAAATGATTTAGTTAAATTAAGTTTAACTTAATTGATGTTTATTTGATTTAAATGAAATTTGAGTTTATTTAATTTTATATATCTTTATTGTTTACTTTAAATGTTGGATCTCATGTGTTTATATTATTTAATTAATTTTAAATATTGTTTGGATTTAAATTTTAAGATAGAAATGATTAGCCAACTTCACATATTTTAGTTTAATTCATTTTATTTTAGTTTGATTAATCTCATTCACTTATTTGGAATTCAATTTTTTTTATTTAGTTAATAAGAATGCATGTTAAACTTAAATGACTTAAGTTTCTTTAAGTTAATTTTTTTTAATTTAAGCTTGATTTAAGGATGTTGAGTTTATATTATTTGGATTTTATGATTTAGTATCTTTATATATTTAGTTGTTCAATTTATTATTTAAGTTGGCTTAAGAAGTGTTTCATGATTAAGGGTCTAATTAAACTTCCCATGATGAAATTGAATCTTCTAAAACTTAGTTATTGACCATAACTTAAGGAGACTAATTGAAATAAAATATTTAAGGTCCCAAACCTAATATAGGTCATCCTAGGCCTTTAGGTTATTTAAATTAAGTAATTTGATTAATTATTTATATTAAATGATAAGTATCATCTTTCACTTAATATTAAATGGATTTTAGATTTCAAGGTTAATGAATTTATATTTAAATGTAAAATCCAAAGATTTGTTAATTTTAATTTTCAATTGATTATTTCAATTATCATAAATTTATCAATTTAACAACTTTGGGTTTAATTAATTTTAATTTTTTTAAATCCTAAATATGTGATTAATTAGATTCCTTAATTTTAGAGGACTAAAATTTTTTCCTTAGGCCTTCTCATGTTAATAAAGATGTTTTGAACTAGTTTCATCAATTTCTATAATTTCTATACTTTTTGTTATTTATTATTTCATTTAAATTAACCTAGGACTTGAAAATTTCATAACTTCTGATCTAGAAGTCATTTTGCTTTAAACTTTTTATGACATGTGGGGCTTCTTTCCAATTTCATTTATCGAAAGTTTCATTTTAATCAAATATTTATTTTATGACTAATTAAAAATTTATAAATTTTAATAAAATATAAATTAAGCTTAAATTATTGTAGAATTATTTAGGGCTTTTAATTTTCCTTAATTCCTTTCTAGAAGATGAATCTAAGAAGGGTTTATTTAAAATTTTTGGATTTTTAGTTTGTTTATTATGATTTTCTAAAAATCAGGTCAATTCAAAGAATTTATTAATTCTTTTAATTCACTAATTAAGTCATTTTGAGGATTAATGGACTTCAATGAGTTTTAATATTTTTCTTAGGTACACTAATATATATTATGATGTTTTAAGTCAACTTCATAATTCTCCTCAATTTTTCTTAAATTATTATTAATTTATTTCATCAAATTAAGATTTGGAGATTGAAAATTTTTTATCTTTTAATTCAATCACCAATAAATCCTCAAAATTTAATCAAGGTGTGTTTTAGTTTCAAGTTTATTTTCCCAAAGTTTCAAGTTGATTAGATTATTATTTTTACCTTAATTAGACTTTAATTAATTTTAATTAAACTTAAATTAACCTAAAATTATCAAATAAAAATTAAGGATTTTAGGTTTAATGAATTTCTCTCACTGAGACAAATTCATAGAGCCCTTATTTGCAAAATTTTTTAGTTAGATATTTTATTTTCTCTGAATTTTTAAAATTTTAGTAATTTTTTGTATTTTTAAATTTAAAAAATTAGATTTTTTTTTACTTAAACTAGTCAGCGCCACATGGCATCGCTTTATGCATGGCGCCACATGACTAGGCCATTTGGGATCCATGTGGATCCCATCCATTATGGCGGTAGGGATACGAGGGTCCGTCCAATTACGGATCAGATGGTCTTGATTTAATCTAGTTTTTCTTAGAGACTTTAACCAAATTTTCCAACTAGATCTAAACCATCTGTTCCTAATAAAAGGAATGTAATGTGGGGATTTTGTCCCTTAACTCTCGCTGGAGAACTGAGAGCACTTAGCTCTCCGAGTTGATTTTCAGTGATCTAAGCTATGGGGAGGCAGGATTTAATCCATACAGTTTGATCTCATTTGAGATCAACTTTGTTTCACAAAAGACCAAAACACGAATGGAAGTGATGGGATTTGAGGCATACCTTGCTGGCGTTGATCCTCGGTGGCGGTGATGCTTCAATCACGTTCGTTAGGCTATGACGAACCTTTGGTGAAGAGGAATTGAGTTGCCTCCCCACTGATCATCATGGGGTCCGAGCTCCACCTCCTTGCCGAGTTTGATCAAACTCCAGGTCATTAGTAGCGAGAAAGTTGGGGAAAGGCTTGATTGTGTTTGATTTCGTCCCTAGAGTGTGTAGGAATGGTCAATTGTGGGGGAAGATCACTCCCCCACCCCTCCCCATTTTATGTTTGGTTGATCTTTTGCAGTAGGCCAGGGCCAAACTCTAGCTTGCCGGTGGTGGAGAGACCAGGGAAGAGCTTGGTTGAGCTTCTCTTCCCCTTTAGAGTGTGTTTGAATGGTTGGGATGAGGAGAGGAAGGTTGTCCTCTCCTCTTTGTTCTTGGCCAAGAGTTATGTCCATGGAGAAGTCAAATGAAAATTTTTAATAATGATTTCCATTCGTGGATTCTTGCTGGAGAAGAAGCTTAGCCAATTAAGATTATTCTCCCATTAGTTAAGTGAAGAAATGGGAGAGGTATAAGAAAGAATTGAGAAGTTCGAAATGTCTTACATATTTTATTTTTGTCCCTTCATCTTCTTCCTCCCATTTTTGAATTTAGCTCTACTTTATCTTATTTGGCATGATATGTCATCTACTTAGGTTTGGCTCAAGATGGGTTAAAGGCTATGGAGTTCACTTGATTTTGTTTTGAGTTTCTTAGGTATGGTGCTATCAAAGAATTTAAGGATCTCAGGAATATAAATTTTAAGCCATTTTCCTATAAATTGACTGAACATGAGGAGTGTTTTGTCCAGGTCTTCAGTTTGCATGAGCTTTAGTAGATTTTGTTCACTGCCAATTCAAAGGAAGAAGGCTATAATTTTTGAAGGCTTTTATGGAAAGTTTTCTCAAGTGGCCTAGCTACTGAGGCTGGCTTTGAGGAAGATTAGAAAGCTACTATAAACTCTGACACCTCTGTCACTAGGGTTGGTTACTCTTCATCTATGAATTTTCCCCCAAATCAAACCATTTCTTTCTTACGCTTATTAGGAAGTGTTTGTTGGCATAGCTGTCTTTGTTCTTCTTTTATTTTCAGTTGGAAATAGAGGACTTTTGCGAGGGCATAGCCTAAAAAAGTGACTTCCCTCTTTTTTATGTACTTAACTTATTTTGGATTGATTTAGGTTTTAGGTTAGTTTGTACTAAGTTCCATTGATTAATTGACATTTAGTTAGTTTGTAATTAAGATTATTGCCCATTGGATGATTAGTAAGCCAATTGGCTAAGTCTTTAGGTTTGATCCTTCTGGTTATCTTTTACTTTAGCATTGATTTTGGTTAGTTCATTTCATTTGATAGATTGGATTTATTTTTAAGTTATAATTGTGTTAAATTTCCCATTAGAAGGCTTAGAGGCCAATTAATCCATGTTACATCCGATTTTATAGTGACTTAAGCTAGTTTGACCCATTTAATCAAAGATGAATCAAATTGGGTCTCCTAGTTTAATTGGCCACTTTGGGATTTAGATTAACTTCCAATTTTATTTGGTTGATCATTTACGATGTTTCTAAATTGATTGATTTCATTAGATTTGGAATTGATTTTGATTTTGACTCATTTCAATATAAATTGGGCTTAAATTCAATTAGGTCAAATGGTTAAATTGATCAAATTAAGCTCAAATATTTATTAAATTACATTTATTTATGATTTTAAAATGATTTTGAATGTTTTTTAAAATTAATTTTTATTTAATTTAAATTTATATTTGGTTGGGTTCATTTATGATTTTAAAATCATCAGATTTATGTTTTCTTTAGATTAACCTATTCTAATTAGGTTAAGTGAGGTTTTTGTAGGGTTCACTAGGATGATGTAAGTTTTCGCATTAGGGAGTTGAGTTGATTTGCTTTTAATTTTGATTTAGCTCATTATTTGATTTTGTTTGTTTTATACATGTGATTACTAAGTATAGTGTCCTAAGTGCCTAATTAGGAAGCTCTTAATCTAAGATTAAAGATTTTAATCACTAGGATTGTGCATAATGTCAACATCATTTAAAAATAAGCTAAACACTTCCCTGCACTCCAGTGAATTAAAATGAATCGAGAAACATTTAATTCGATCACCAAATGCCCATGTTATAGTGAGCTCCGATGAACTCGGGGCGATTCATGGTCTCTAGAGTAGGTGGCAATGAGGCAAGTCGAAACTTCAATAACAGAGCTTTGATGCTTCAAAGCAAAGTCACTTTAATCAAAATCATCACTGGTCTTGAGCTCTGGTGAGGTAAATCCTTCAAATAGTAGAAAGCCTCTAGGAATGTGGCCTTTTGCAAAGTGAAATCTCATTTCAGTTGAATTAAGCCACATAAATCAATGGGAAATTATCACATAATTGTTTTGAATTCATTTCCCCCTTTAATTTGAGCTCTAGCAGCTTAGATCAAGAGGCAAAAGGCGAATGATCACCTTCTCTCTCCAGAGGAAGGGGATGAATAACACACTATACATTTTGTGTGATTAGAATGGATGGTTGTGATTATTCTGCATTAGTTTTTTGATTTGATCCCTATTAATCTATGTGAATAATCTCCACCATTCAATTTTTGATCAAACAACTCTGATTAGGCCATGTCCTTATGATTAAAATTAATTAATTTGTTCTTTGAGGCTTAATCATCAATGATTGAGATCATAGGACATTTAAAGAAATTTCTAAGCTTGTAATTATAATTAATTTTAAACATTGCACCTTTAGGCATTGAATTAATTAAATAATTCATTAAATGGCATAGAACTAAAAAATTAATTATTAATTATCTATAATCATAAAATTATAAATGAACCCTTCATTGGTTCATTTAGTTGATAATTAGAGAATGAAATCAAAATCTTCAATTGGTTTGGAGAATTTTGAGTGTACTTATTTAATTATCAAAATATTAATTTGTGTAATTAATTACTTTATGTAAGCCCAAATGACTTAGAAATTTTTTATTTATTTATTTTTGTTGTTCTCATGCATATTTAAGAATTGTTTATCATAATTTTGGGCTTACCTTCAATGAGTATCTACATTTTTATAGATTAATTTGCCTAATTATGATATTAAATAATTAATAAATCAAGAAACTTTTAAAATTTATAAAATTCGGTTTAAAATTCATTAACCAACAGAGAATAATATTAGAAAAATTAAGCTCAAGCCTAAACTAATCTAGCTTAATTAATTTACTTTAAATATCTTTTAATAAATGATGTACTTATGCACGACTATTATGTTAGCCTGAAGGAGATTCTAAAACCTCACCCACTTGTTTAACAATGACACATACCTATGCATTGCAAATCATTAAATAATCATAACTCTATTTATGCATACCATTCACTAATCGCTAAATGTAAATTTAAGTCATAACATTATGTTTACTCTTATTCAAGGCAAAAGGAAATTGACACATCAAAAGTCATTCCTCATATCTAATTATCCATTCAAAAAGGTGTATCTCAAGTTAAGGTAATATTCATCTTAGGGGTTTAGTTCCTTAAGGACAGGGCATGGGTATAGTGGTTCTCATTACAATGTGGACTAACGAAGTCATCCACTCTTCATAACACATAATCATAACTCAAACATCAAAGAAGATTTATTAAAATTCATATTAAATTATTAATTATTTAAATTAAAATTATCTAATGGTAATAAATTAAATCATGCTCTCAATTCACAACTTAAATATTAAAGCTTAGCTCTAACTTACTACATTATCCTTTGCACATACATTAGATTGACATGTCACCGATCTTAAACTTAGGTTAGGTTGGTGCTTTATTGTGATGTATTAATTTTTTTTTTTTGTTGTGTAATGTTTTTGGCTAGAACTTAGGATTTTTTGTGAGCTAATTGGGATGGTAGGACATTATTTATTAGACTAATGATATTTTCTATAGGGGGTTGTTCTTAGTTAAAGGGGCCACTATAATAATAAAATAAATTAAATACTTCTACTTGCAAGTGTTGTTTGCCACTTTAGTATAGCCCATTAGGATAGGTGGGCTTGGCACCAATGGGTGCTAATTCCAATTAAGTGATATATAACTACTTGGTGTGAATGTGTGTTTCCGCTAACCTCTATTTTGTAGGTTTAGTTAATATAATTTTATAATAAAATAAGATCAGAGCCATATGATTTAGGATGAGCATAAATTAGATGGCATAGAACTAAAAGGCCCTGTGATGCCTAAATGATACAAGATTTGGACCCCCATGACTTATTTTAATTTCATTCATGTA
The DNA here is from genome assembly GCA_021442155.1 of Cymbidium sinense. Taxonomy (NCBI): domain Eukaryota; kingdom Viridiplantae; phylum Streptophyta; class Magnoliopsida; order Asparagales; family Orchidaceae; genus Cymbidium; species Cymbidium sinense. Next base: position 26,639,589 of record CM038228.1, on the reverse strand, counting down.
AAATTTGAGTTATATAAGGGTTGAGCTTAGCAACCCATCTTTTTCTTTTTTTTTGGGGTATATAGTAAAACCCAACCGCACTGGCCTTTTATTATTCTTTTTATTTGATTGAATGTTTAGTGTGTTTACTTTGATTGTACAATATAAATAACATGCTTTCTCCTAGGTTTCTTTAAGTGCAATGATTGTTATGTGTGGCATGGATTTTGTTAGGCTCTTTAGAACTTTACATTTTCTATCCAATTAAAATAAACAACTATAACTTAAAATTAATAACCTCACCATAAAGCCATATGAATTAATCAATAAATTGATTTAAACGTCATAGGTCTATGATGAATATGGATAACATAATGTATACATTTTATCTTTCTCCTTTGAATATAGGGGATCTCCACTCATTGCATTAAAAGAGAGTGTAGGACCATTAATAGCAACCCCTTAAGTGAAAAAAATACCCTTCTTATGGATTTGCCCATAACTTTATTTCATCATGCATGTAGGCATACATGTCCACCCAAGCTTGAGTCAAAATGATGAGTCAAAAATAAATAAAACATATAATATTTATTGCATTAGTCTAAGACATACTTTCATACCAATCATGATCTAGGCTCTTAGGGAGTAAGTTCAAGATCTTAGACTCTTTTTTTTTTAATAAATAACAACCTAACTATTTTGCATTCATGAGACTTAGCCATATGATTTTAAAAGCGTAGGAGGTGTTAGCTTACAGCTACTCCAAGTGGTGATAAGCCTAGAAGAGTCGGGATATGTTCACTCTCTCTAGTAAAAGTAAACCAACACATCCTAATTATTTCTAAGTAGTATTAATTCAAGCTCTTCACTTGTGCTAGAGCACTTTAGACATAAGTTCAGAAGTTGTAGGTTTCTCCTTTGGTATTATCACAATGTAAATCCTCACCATCTTAAATAATCATAATTATCTATTTAAAAAATATAAAGCATTACCATAAGATAGATTGAAGTGCTTACTAAGCTTCTTAGTATCATGAGCACTTCATACTTATCCCTTTTTAGATTTTGTTAAGAACTCTTCCTATTTGAGTTTTCCCATTTGATTTTCAACAATCACTAATCATTTGATACAAGCTTTAAACTTCATAGAGATGTTAGCTAGCCACTTTATTGAGAATTTTTCAAGGAGATTGATATCTTCTAAGATGTAAATAACTTTGGGGGGCTTGACCCTATAGAAAACTTAAGAACTCAGCTTAAAATAAATCCTGCTTTACTTCATTTATATAAAATAAGAGAAAAAATCTCAGGTGCACATAAGTCAATCAACCCTAGAAGTCTTTATTAGAAGATTGAGTCCATTGCATGATGATATCTCTACCTTCTGGATAGTATATCATTTATCATTATCATACTCAATCATTTCAATAAGTACATGCTTAAGATCTACGTGGTGCCCCACCACATAATTTTAAACATCATAGAGGTTAAGAAATCAATTGACACTAATTATATGAATTATTTCATTAAAATAATGATTATTGAGTCATGAGTCCTCCTTAGTAAAGCAAAAAATTATAAATTAAATTAGTCATGTTTTCACTTATTAAGGGTTTCTCTAGGATGTGCTCTTGAGTGTAACTAAACATAAGGAGTCTAGTCCATTTTGAGAGATTACGTAACTTAAAACTCTCTTGATTCTTTTTATTAACTTGATGATATGTCTATAAATAAATTTTTAACAAGAGTTCAAATGGAAGATGAAAACTCTATCGTAATCCTTTTTCCATATTTTGATGTGAAATATTTAATATAAAGATTATATCATCATATTAATACATTATTCCCACATCAATTGGCTAAATCTCTTTCAAAAAATTTTAATCATTAAATCATAAATGAATTGACCTATAGTTGACTATTTGACCAAGCTAGGATTCCATTGAACCTTACTTTAGCCCAAAATAACCTAATTAGAATAATAAAACTTATACCTTATGATTGATAAAATTCCTCCAAAAATGTCCCCATAACCTAATTGAGTTATATAGGCCTTTGACTATGCTAATTGAACCTTGAACTTTAGGTTAGCTTAAATAGACCTATTTGACTTAATTAGATGTAAACCGTCAATTTGTTTGAATTTATTGAATCTAAACCTCAAATGAATTTTAGTAAGTCAATCATAGATGAATTAGAGCCCAAATTCGTCATTAAATCTTCAATATTCTTAAAAGGATTTTCTTCTCTTCTATAATTTTTAAAGGTTGGTGGTCTTATAAAGGTTTGGTTTCCCTTAGGGTTTGAATATGAATATTTTCATCTATTATAATGGGTATAGTTCTACAAATATTAGATATATAGTTGGGATTATATTATTCTATAGATAAGATATAAGAGATTACATTAGTTCTTTCAGTTATTGTATAAATTCTTATTTTCTTACAAGATTTGTTGAATCTTTAGATTAATTTCTTATGATCTAAGGAACATACTAATATAGTTAAGTTTTAAAATTTGTCCTAAGAAATTGATTTAAGTGTAATACTATATTTTATAATATATAAAGATATATTAGAAAGAAAGGTATTTGAATAAGAGAGGGAAAGTAATGATAATATAAATGTGTAATCAAAATGAAATTTTAGGTTAAGAGAACTTCAAGTTAGAAGAGGGTACAAGACCACTGACAACTTAAGCTCTCCTTAGATAATTTAGGTCTTTCTAACAGTTATATTTAGCCATAAAAGTCACTACATTTAATGCATTTATATCTTTGTGCAATACTTTTTTGATATTAAAAAATGCATAAAATTATCAAGCCTCTAATTTCTAAGAATGCAAGTTATCACAAATTAATCAAAATAAACTTCTAGAATTAATCATAAAAGGACAATAAAGAAAGTAATTTAAGTTAATTTACTTTTTTTTGCTTCAAGGGCATGCTTATTTTTAAGAGTGGAGATCCCTTACTAATTAGTTCTTATAAGAAATTAGATTTTAGTCCATATAATGAAGAAAAGACAATGCTATATGTTGGAGCTCACTTGTTGAAATATTCTATTATCATCATTGACTTCTAATTAGCATACAACTTTTCTAAAAAAAATAATATAAATTTAAACTATCATAAAAGAAAATTAATTCACATAAATATTTATGTAAAAGCTCATACTCTTGAAACTAAGTCCATAAAAAACTCCCCTTATTGAAAAAATAATCTTACAAAAAAATGCTCTTTTCAGGCTATACTTAGATACATCATATGTTGGCAGTGAAATGCCTTCTTTAGTTGAGATTAAAGGTTGTAGATGAGCATTAGGATTTAATTTAATATCACAAGGTGTGAACTAGATTTTTTGGTCGAAAGATAGGAGGTTAATATTGGTTTTGTGGATGGAATGCCAAACAAGCCTAACTTAAGCTAGTTTGAGCTAATTTAAAAATATCAAATTTTAAATTAGATTTTGGGTACAATAAATGATTAAAATTTATGGTGGATTGTTATTAAAAATATTGAATTTTGAATTGGATTAAAGATGAAATGGTGAGGCCATTAGATGGGTGTTATGGAGAGAAGATTAAGATTAATATCATATTATGTTTATTTTGGCTAATTTAAAATACCTTTTTAAGAAAGAGGCTTTAATTAGTTTAAATTAAAAAATGATGGTGGAGAATTATTTTAAATGTGAACTTATGATCTAAAGTATTTGATAAAGCTTGTTGGGATTTTAGTTCTAATAATAATATGGACAATAAGACTAAATAGTTGTTCACCTTGTTTAACCGTGAGCTTTAATTAAGGTTTTGTAATTGATTTGAAGGTTCATATGATGAATGAATTATGGAAAAGTTTATTGGAAACCCACAAACTTTGAAATTAACTCTATTTTAGTTGTCAAATATATTTTAAAAAATTAGTATACTATCTCAAAGATAGAAATGTTATTTTGAAATGGATTCAAAGATTAAAATAAAGAATATTTTCTTATTATTGTATCTAAATATAATATGGAGAATAATATACTATCTCAAGAGACAAAAATAATATTATACTATAGATTTGGATTCAATTAAGAAAAGATTTTCAAAGTTTGCCCGGTCTACATTTCAAAGAAATTTTATTGGTTAGATTCAAATTTCATTAAGATTCTATAGGTGTAAGTTTCTTATAGAGGCAAGCCTCTATATTTAATTACATTTTAAAAGCATGAATGCTTAATAATACTCCTGATTAAGTAGTGGTAAAAAGTTAATGATTTATTCAACATTTAAATTGAGGATTTGATCATTTGGAATTTAAATGGGATTGCCGATTCATTTTCAAAATCCAAAGAAAGATAAGTAGAAAACATATGATACTAAGAAGCTTAGTAGCTCTCTAGCTATTTAAGGATGGGCTTTATATTTTGGTGTTCAAATTTATTCATATTTTGAGTTATTCATTTTATTAGAATGTTGAAACTAGCACGAATAAGCCTACGAAATAAATACTTATAAAGTAGCCCAAAGGAAAATAGTCAACCTCAAAACATAAACTAAGTTCAAAACCAATAAAGTAGTCACTCAAAACCTAGTCTAATAATATGAAATAGGGCTTATAGATCAACTCCACTTGAAGCTAAATCATGCTTGACTCTACTAGACTTACAAACCTGCTTGGAAGGTTGCCAATTAATCCACCTAATCACTTTAAAACCATCATGTATAATCATATATGAATATAAGAGAGGAAAGGCTTTTATTATTTAATAAAATTCTTATGCTTAAACTTAGCTACTAAATCTAAGCTTTATATAGTATGCAATGCACGTAATTAATGTACAAATTTACACTTTACATTTTTTTTTATTTAAACTCTTGATTTATTTGAAGTTGTAGGGTATGCAAATTATGCCTACTATGTATATATTTAAAAATAGTTAACAAGCCAATCAGTTTTTTAAAGGCAGTCTTCCCTAAAAGGAGTGGTCATTCTCATAGGATAGGTATCCCCTTATGTGTAATGGGTGAAGGGCCAAATCAAGAAAATATAAACTATATGCTTTATGATTTAACATCCTAAATTATTTTTTAGTAATTTTTATTGAATATTTCTAAAAAAAATAAATATGTTTTTTTTATTATGAGTTATATTAATTTTATATTTAAATTGGTTAGTTGAATAAAAAAATTATTTTATCCTAATAGTCTATTCCAACAATCTATGCTTTATTATGCATAAACAATCACGAAAATAAACTTATTAAAAGTAGATATTTTTAGTGCACAAATAATTTAAACATCATAATCAAATAATCAAATTAATAAAATAAAAAGTTTGTGCGACCAGGTATAGCTATATACCTCGATAGAAAAGCAAAAAAAAAAAAAATTGCCTTATACAACCCATCCTCGACCTACGACTAACAAATTCGGTCTATGGGTCTTTTAGCTTCATCTGCTAGTTATTCTGATTCCAAAATGTTATAAAGCTTTACCTCTAGAAGGTTTTTCCTTTTTTTTTCCTTTGTTCTACTAAAATCGCACAGACCAAATATAACTGCCTATGATATGAACCCATATCCACAAGCCAACAAAAGAAAAAGAAGAAGACCACAATGGTTAAAGGATTTCCGATATTCCCAAACTACAATAATCGGTATGCAAAGAAGCCAAGAGAAAAGCAAGACCAAAATTCTATTACAATAACAGGGAATAAAAGATTACAGATATTACAAATAAAAGATCGCTTTACAACATATAATATACTCATTCAGAAAGAATAGTAGAATAAATGTAACAAGGCTAGAATGAATATTAGCCAAGTTGGTTACAAGATATGCTAAAACTAATGATCCATAACAAGAATAACGAAGCATAGAACAACACGATGATAAACAGCAAATCAAGAAAGACAACAATATACCATGAGGCAAGACAGATAACAAAAAATAACAGAAAACAGTTACAAGAGGTAGAACAAACATGATCCAAGGCAGAAAGAAGAGTATAAATAGAGATCAGAGAGGAATGAAAAAAGGATGAAAAATTATCTCAAGAAACTCCTTCCTCTCTGTCTAGCTTCTTCTTCTTCTTCCACAAAGTAGTTCCACGGTTGATCCTCACTGGAAGATCTCTCCCGAAATCACTGAACTCCCTCGTTCCTCTCTTCCCTGCTTCTGAGCAATTGACCATTTAACTAAACAATCAAAGAAAGAACAAGGCAAGTATAAGGTTAGGGTAATTCAAATGATTCATCCAATGATCAAGGAACAGCAGCCCAAGCCAAGCAAGGGTTCAGATCTAATCTCAATTACGCATAAATCAACACCGTTATCCACTCAATCAGAATACGTACCGCTTGATCAAGCAGATCCAAGGCGGAAAGAACACCAATCTATCAAGCAAGAAGCAAAGAGGAACACCATCCAAGTGATCCCATCCAACGGCCAAGTTAAAGGACGAGATCCTATGGATCGAAGGCACCGCCTCGACCTTTCTTTCTAGGGTTAGATCAAGTGTGGTTTAACTGGAAAACTCAAGTCAAGCATCGACCAAACCGGAGAAAAGGACTCAAACAGATCCAACATTCAAACCAGAACAGATTTAATCACTCAAACCTCACTGTATCAGCATTAATATAGAAATTAAACCATATCAGATACAAATTACAGAATTAATACGTATCAGCCTAGTACTCTACAAAAAATACATTTGTTAAATGGAAGAAAATTATAACCAAACTTATAAAATAACGATTAGTAAGCAGTTTATTTCTCAAAACACAATCAAGCATTCATGGTATGATAGAGTGCTTAGCACTTTGTGTTCCAATAAGTCACCTATCTTATTGGTCATGCTTAAGAGGTATAAATCATTTGATTTTATATTTAAGTGGCACTTGCAAGAAATTTCATTAGCTTAAATATTTATAATATTGCACTGTATTGATTCCTTTAAGCATGACAACTTGTAAAAAAATAATGTTAACCTATTCTAAATAAAATTCTAACATCATTACAAAATACAACAAAGCCAAGACAACATAAAATCATATAATAATAAAAAAGAACAATCATTCTTAATCTAAAGATCTAAGGACTATATCCAAACAAACAAGTCAAATGTGTGCTAGGCTATGCAATTGTCCACCTAGGTTGTGTTTTATATTTTAGCTTTCTAATTTTGATTAATGTTCAATTTAACCAAAAGATGATTTCAATTTAAGTGATTAGTGATGTAAGAGATTTTATTTGTTTTTTATTTAATTTGGGTTTCAATTATTTAAGGGTTTTAAAGAATGCATTAAGGCCAATAAGTTTCACTCGTTGGGGTAAACCTTTCCAACTAGGCAACTTAAAAGTTATAAAATATATAAGTCACAAGAAAAATGAAGATGCATTTCATAACAATTACAAACTATCTTAAGTATATTTATGATTTTTATGATTATTTAAGTGATTTTCCCTAAATTTTAATTATTTTTATACTAAAAAATTCAAGGAAAATAATAATTTTTTTTTTTTAAAAAACATTATGAAAATTTTTCTCTAACTTGAAACAATAAGGAAAACCGTGGGGTAAAATTTTGAGAGCTACTCTAAAATTATTATTATTATTATTATTATTATTATTATTATTATTATTATTATTATTATTATTATTATTATTATTATTTTATTATCATTATAGTTTAATTATTATTTATTAGGTATTTTTATTTTTTAAATTTAATTTATATAATAACTTAAATCCAAACTTTATGAAATTTTTCTAAAGGTTGATAATAACCTCTGGAATCATCCATAAAAATTTGGAATTAATTTAATTTAATTTAATTTTTTATTATTAATTGAATTTATTTGAATTATTAAATTATAAAAATTAAAATATTATTTATTCTATATTCTACTAGTTTTCTATTGAAATTTATTTTATATTTTGATATTTAAATTTAATTATATATATATATATATATATATATATATTTAATTTTGATGATTAATTACATTATTTTATTAATATTTATTTAATTTGTTAATTATTATTTAGTTATATTTAATTAACAAACAAATAGTCTACTAATTTTAAAATATATTTCTCTATTTATTAATTATAGAAAGTATTTAATTAATTTTTAAAAGTTTTATATGTCAAGTGTAGTGTTTTTATATGTCAAGTCTTTAGGATAAAATTTAGTTTCAAATTAACATACATCATCAATTTTGATTGATCAACATCCATCTTGATCCAATATTAAACTAAGATTCAATAGTTTTACAACATATATTTTTAAATTTATTATTTATCTCTTGCAATATTTATTTAAAGTGATTATAAATTATCAACTTTATAAGAATATTTTACTATAATAATTTTACTTTTATGACTAAAATATCTTATACCTCTAGAGTAAGAAGCACTCATATCTAAAATATCTATATCTCAAATTTTATAAAATAATTTCACCCTTTTGAACAAATAATACCATTTTATTTTCTTTCGAAATTTTGAAGATATTTGAAACTTCTATATTTAAATTATTATTAAAAATTTAAATTTTAGAGGAGCAATATTATTAGTATAATATATAATATTAAATAGTTTAGTAAATCTAGAGGTGGCGAGCCACCCCTGATTTCACTATTGACCATAACCAACCATGAAATATCATTGATTAAAATGATATAAGGTTTCAAAAATCCTACACTGAAAAGAATCTAAAGCTTCTAATATAGCTAATCAATGGTTGGATTGGACTAAAATCCAGGTTCGCTTACACAAAGCTCCAACGTGCAACCCAAATAGGATAGGTTTAAGCGTACCTGGATCCGCGTTGCTTTAGGCTTCAATTAATTATTTCACGAGCTTCATCTCGGCTGGAGGAGTGAGTTCAAAGAAGAAAGCGACTCGATTGAGATGTTGACCGTGCAAATCCACCAAGGCCGACCTATGTTCGCTGGCATTTGGTCGAAATGATTGTTGGGAGGTTTCGGGAAAAAAAAAAATTTCAGTTCTTACTCAAGGGAGTTCCAGAAAGCTTCTCAGGCAAAGAGCTCTCTCGGATTGCCGATCAAAAGGATCTCCAGTGAATTTTTCGGTTAAATTTTTAAATGAGGTCTAATTAAAACATTAATTAGCTAATTAAGCACAGAAAAAAAAATAGGTCAGTCAGCTCAACTGGATTTACTGCCACGCGACGCCACACGCGAATAGGCTTGTCTCGAATCAAAATCGACCCTCTTGCGATTATTTCCTTCGGTTTGGCTGCTCCGAAAATCTCCCTTCCACAGCCGATCTGGCATTGCTCGAGCCTGCCGCCGGCCAAGGAGAAGGTTGTTGCCAGCGCTGCCACCGGAGACCACACATTTCGTAGTTTTTTGTCCGCTGATTTAAATATTTTTAACCCTAAATACTAAATTTGTTTGGTTAGATTTATATATTTTGTGAATGCATATGAGATTTAGGGCTTATGTTAGTATTTATTATTATTATTATTTAGAGATTATCTATGATTTTACTTTGTATGATGAGCTTATTTAGTTTTATTATTAGGGTAGATTGAGATTATAGTACCTTTGTTTCATTAGATTTGTATATTTTGTGAATGCATATGAGATTTAGGGCATATGTTAGTGATTTTTTTATTATTTGGATGTTATATATGATTTTATTTTGTATGATGAACTTATTTAGTTTTATTGTTAAGGTAGATTGAGATTATAATACCTTTGTTTCATTAGATTTGTGTATTTTATGAATGCATATGAGATTTAGGACTTATGATAGTATTTTTTTTATTTAGATGTTATAATTATTCTTGTCGAATATGTAAGTTTAGTTGTGAAGAAATATTGATATGGGGTTTCCAAAGTAAATTTATTGAGTTTGCAAAATAATTTTATGAATGCATATGAGATTTAGGTTTTATGTTAGGATTTTTTTTTGTTATTTTGAGGTTATAATTGTTCTTATTGAATATGTAAGTTTAGTTGTGAAGAGATAATGATATGGGATTTGCAAAATAAAGTTTTTGAGTTTGCAAAATAATTCCAAGTCAAATACGAAAGTGTACTTTCTCCTAAATTGAATTTTTTCTTTGATCAGGTGAGATAAAGGATTCTTGGTGTTTAGGGTTGTTGTTAGTTAAAAATGAGTTCAGATACTGTCTGCATAGTTCTATATTATGTCGGCGAACGTAATGTAAGTGACGATTTCATTCTGACTTATATTGGTGGGAAAAATGGTACAATCCAGATCCCACGGTGGATTAACTTGATGGAGTTAAATAAGTGAATTATGAGATCATTGAAGTTAGATCCAGCAAAGTTCTGTGTTAGTCTTATAGGCCATTTTCCTATTGGTGCTTTAGTTATTGCAACTCACATTATTGACGATGAAGTCTGTGAATCTGTAATCAATGTAGCATGCATCCAGCCTGTTGTAATCTATGTTGAAGTTGAAGAACTACAATACGAAGAAAGAGAGGTAGAAAATACCGAGGAGTGTCAAAGAGCTCCAAAAAGTACTGAGTACATCACACTAGCTTCTCAACTAACTACTTAAGTGGAAGCATACAAGTTTGCACCAACAGAACCTACTTATTTTGCCGGGACAAGTCCTGGTTTTATGGGTGACCCTAAAGGTGCTCACATAAATTCACAATCTTCTGAACATGATGTGTATGAAACTATGTCTGCTGCATCAAGTAGCGATGCTAATGATGAGGATGATAGTGATGCAGAGCAGCTTGCTTTAAGGGCCATAGAACCATCTTTTAGGGTCAGAGACCTAATCAGAGACTACTCAGCTAGAACAAGTCACACCGAAGAGCACTTAATATCTAACAATGAGTCATGCGTAGTGCTCAAACTGCTAGAGAATGAGGTGAAGAGCTTACATTTGATGGGCCGTCAGATGAATCAATTTTTGAACAAGAAAATTGCATTCCAAATGAACTGCTAGAAGGTATGTGCTTTCATGATAAGAAGTAGCTGCAGTTTACTGTTCAAGGTTGGTCTATCATAAATAATATTGAATATGTGATATATACTTCAAATAAAGTAAAGTTCATTGTATTGTTCAACCAACATGCTCACCAAACTATACCTTGCATGTGGCACTTACATGCAAGATCAAGTAAGAGATTGGGAGGTGCATAAAGAATTAGCACTATTAGCTCACCTCATACATGTAGTCATTCAGTTCTCAATATGGGACACAGGTAATGTACATAACAGTTTATCAATTATTTCATTCAACTTACATTGAGAAGTCAACTAGATTTAAAGCCCAGAGAGATTATAGGCCATATCAAGTCCAAATTTAACATAAGAGTGTCCTATATGAAAGCCTGAGATGTGCTTCATAAGACAATGAAGGTAATTTTTGGCAGTTGAGGAATCGTATTGATCGTTAGAGAGATTCATGGGTGTTGTATGTTTAGCTATGCTAGGATCAGTATACCGAGTGCAATCGACAGAATCAAGCAGATTTTAATGATTATTTTGGTCATTCGAGCCTTCAATTACAGGTTGGCAATAATGTCACCCAATTTTATATCTTGATGGGACTTTTCTCCTATGTAACTATAAGGGAACTCTACTTAGCGCAGTTGGAATTGATGCCAACATTGGTTTATTTTCACTGACCTTTGCAGTAGTGGAGTTAGAAAGTATTGAGTCATGGGGTTGATTTTTATGGATACTCTAAGACTTAATTCCACTCATCTCTATAAGAGGTGATCTATACCTCATATCTGCATGCAGGTCTTGTTCGTGGTTGTAGGGAAATATTACCGTGGGCTGAGCATCGCTTTTGCCTCATACATTTGAGGGAGAATTTTAAAAAGGCTGTTAGACAACTTGGAGTAGGAGATGTTGACTTCATATGCCAAAAATTGTATGTCACAAGTAATACTGATGATATCCATATTTTCAAAAGGTGTATGACTGATATCAAGAACATCAACCAGGAGGCCTACGATTGGCTCATTTCAAGGGATTTGTAGCAGTGGTCTCTAACTAACGATTAGGTAAGGTTATGAGTTGTTTAATTTTTATTTTGAGTTGTTAAGTTGGGTGAAAGATTTATTTTTTCCTAAGAGCCTAATCCACATCCAGGCCATGCATAAAGCAAAGCAAGGAAAACTAGGACTTGATGCACAAGCTAAACAAATCATCAATCAATTTATAAAGCTAAGTGCAAAAAAGAATAAAAGGCGGTAGCACAAAACCCAAAAAATATCAAATGTGGGTAGCTGAGCTCTATCCTTATAGAACTCATATTATAAATGAATTACATTACAATTAAGAGAGGAACTCATTGTTATGAGGGTCTTCAAGCTTTATTCTTCCTTCTTCTTTGCTTCTTTCTTCTTCTTTTCTTCTTTCTTCTTTGGTTCTTCTTTTTGGATGGTTGGAAGGTGGATGCTCCAAGGCTTCACATGGTGCATAAAATTGAATCTTATGACCAATGCTCATCCTAATCCCCATAACAATCATTCCAAAATCTTAATTGCACAAATTTACATCTAAAGGAAAGAATAGAAATCTAACTAACACCTACAAAATAAAGGTTAGCTAAAATAAACCACACAAATTTTCAAGCATGTATATTGGACTTATCACCCCACACATGGGTGACTATGTCCACCTAGCCTATGGATTATTCTTAGGGGTATAAAGCACCTACAAGCAAAAGCATTTATTATTTATATTTATGATAGCGCCCCTTAAGCACAATCCCCTGCAGAAAAGAATAGTTAGACTAAGAGCATCCTACCATTCATTCTACGAGCATACACCGTAACATCTAATCTAAAACATATATCAAAAAAATAAAACAAAGCATCAAACCATGCACCTAACCTAAAGCTAGAAGTGGTGACTTAGGCTAATGTGTGTGCTTTGAAGGTTTGTGTGGTATGCTTAGCTATGCCTTTAAGTTCAAATTTTCTAAGTGTAAAAATATTTTCAACTTAGAGGAGGATTTCATTTAAGTTATTTAGAGGTTTTGGATTGATTTTATTTCATATTTTGATTTAGTTCAAGTGAATCCTACAATTAATTACTAAGTTATGAAGAGAGGGAAAGAGAAGAGAACTTCTTTTTCCTTCCCTAACCTAAGTAATTTCTAAAGTAGGTTCACATTTTTAGTTTGGATTAGTGAATGTTATGATTAAATATTTTAATTAATCCTAAGTTTAGATGAACTCTAAACAAACTTATTCAAAAAGAAAGATATTTTAAGATTAAATAAAATGAATCAAAATTCATATAATACACATACGTTCATTTCCTTCCCAACATATATAACATGCATATGGATGGAACTTAAGCATATATATATATATATACAAATGAGAGTATTTAACACACTTTATGATGCATGCTAAGTAATCCATTTAAGAAAATTAGAAGTTGAATATGCATGATTTTTCTTAAGTAGAAAAGGGTTTTTTAATCCAATTTTTCATATACACACATGAAAGTAAGAAAGACATATGTGAGTACATCGCCATTATTAACCAGAGGTGAAAGGTATAAAACCTACTTAGGGCTACTTAAAGCCTCACAACCTTGGGGTTGTCCAGACAAATATACCATTTTCTTAAATACAAATGTGCATATAAAAGAAATTAAATGAAAAAGAAGAATGCAAAAGTTGTATTAATGGATTTGTTTTGTTTATGCAATTTATATGAGTAAGCATATGTTTTCCTTCTTAAGTGGTAGCATAGGGATGAATAAGATATGGGATTAGGCAAGTGTTAGGTTCTTTCTTTTCAAATGGACCACACATCTTACTAAATCCTATTCAAAACAATGCTAACATAAAAGAGAAGAGAAAACCTATACTAAGCACATCTTTATGATCTTTCACATGCAAGCTTATAATTACTGTATAAGTAGCATACTTTTAGATTTAATATTTGATTTATATGTTTTGAAAAAAATTTGAATTTAGTAGTGATAATAGCCACTCATATTTCTACTTTAGCCAACACATGCAAATTTGACATAAAGTAAACAATTTCATTTTAAACTTGAATTTGATAAATATGAATGCATAAAACCAACGACAAAAAAATTTAATATGTTGGGGGAAAGAATCAAATCAATGAAAGTATGTAAAGAAATCTACTTTAATTAAATACCAAAGACATTCTTAAGAAATAAGAAAGTTTAAAATAAATCAAAGTGAATTCAATGTGATTTTGGTTAAGTTTGGAGTTTGATTTAATTTTCAAAAGGTGAGTCAAGTTTACTATTCCTAACCCATTCCCACATGTGTTTGATATTTTTGTTTAGTTTTTAGATGATTAGATTCATTTTTATGTATTAATTAGGTTAGGGTATGAATTAAGTAACTTAATTAACCCTTACCTACACCACCTTAGCATAGTTAACCAAATAATTATGAGCCAATGAGATGATATAAAAACTCACAAGGAATTTAAATTTACAATGCACCTAATAAGAAAAAGGCCTAATGCAATTTGGTTCATAATTAAAGGTTAATTAAGCTAAGGGATTTAGCTTAAGTAATTTCAAAACACCCTTTCACACATATGAATGGGGTTTTGATTTCCTTAATTGAACTTAGGCTATTAAACACCTAAACATCTACCCAAAGTAAATTAATTAAGTTATGGAAATTTTTAGAATTTTTAGAAATTAATTAAGGGGATAATTAAATGGATTAATCCTTAATTAAGAAAAGATTAAGGAAAGAAAAGGGGGTTTAGGGAATAGCTTAGGGGAAATTCCCCAAAATTATTTCATAAACCTCCTATCTACTAGATCTGACCTTAATCAATCCTAATAATGGATTAAAATCACTAATCACACATTAATTATCCTTAGTTACATTAGAAGGGTAATTAAGAAATCCATATGCAATTCTTCTAATAAAGCCTTCAATAAATCTCAAGAAAATTAGGGGAGGTAAAAGTCATCCCTTAAAATATACTCAAAAAATTTGAGATTAATCACAGGCTTAATTAAATGGTAATTACCAAAATGAAGTTTCCAAGAAAACCCAAAATTAGAGAGAAGCATAATTCAAAATCTATTGAAATTAATTTTAAAATATTCTAGGCTGAATTATCTTTCAATAGGATTTTATTTCATATTTTTTTGAATTTTATAGAGAGAGTTATGAATTTTAGAAGATCGCTAGATTAATTAGCATTTAATTAAAAATTCTAACTAATCCAATAGCTCACACCGCGACGCATGGCGGTGGTGGTCAGCCCTCTTTACATGCATCACATAGTGAGCCGCTCACTTAAGTTGTCAAATCCAAAAGGTGGCTGACGATCAACGCGCTTTGGTCTCTGCCATCTGAGCAAAGATTGGAAGGCCAGAGATCTCCCCCCAGTTTTAGAATGGATAAAGGATTTTCTAAACATGCGTATTATCTCTGCCGTACATCCAGAATGCGAGGATGGATGGCCAGAGATTCATCCTTGCCAAAGCTTGTGAGGAATGTGATCTGTCCAAGTTCTAGGGCAAGATCTGAACTCGTTTGAGCTCGTATTAAGCTAGAATTTGCCCCATACCTTCATCATGCAATTACCAGTACATCCAATAGCTAAGATATTATGAAATTAAAGTTTACTTCATAAAAGACCAACACACATGAGAATTGAGATGAAAAATAGCTAACCTCACCAGAGGTGATCACCGGCACTCGATTCCCATGGAGGAGCTTTATCTAGTTGAGACAAAGCCTTGCTAAAGTTTTGAGCACTTGAGGTTGAGTGGATTGCTCTATGGACCACCTCCTCCTTAGCTAGCCTACATCTTTGATCGAGCTAGGTCTTCCCTTGCCATTGGAACTTCAAAAAGAGTTTGGGTGCACTCGACTTGCCTCTCTGATGGAGTGTGCAAAAGGAATTTGGTGGAAAATGTGTATGGAGAAAGTTAGCTCTTCAATTTTCCTCCCCTATTTTCACTGTTCAAAATTGAAGATAGGAATGGATAGAGCTCTAGGAAGCTAGGATCACTCTCTGATGACTCCTTACTCTCTCTAGTACTCAATCGATTCTGTGGCTATTGAATTCTAATTGAGTTAGGGGGGAGTATATCTCCCCCTTGAAGGATCGGACAATCTCAAGCCATGGTGCCATTTTGATCCAATTGATCACAATGGGAAGGTTTTTTGAGCTGTTAAGAATGTGCACATGGTCAGTTTGAGGTCTTGAGTGGATTTTCAACCTCCCATGTGCTTAAATTTGAGTAGAAGATGAATTTTGAAATAGCCATTTTGACCCATTTTGTTTATTAATGACCCAAACCCATTTTTGCACTTTCACTAGGTCCCCTTGAGCTATTAGGAAAGCATAAGTGGATATGAAGAGGGCATGATCAAATTACCCATGGATTAAGCCAACATTTGTTCTATGAACTAAGGGTAGAATGGTAATTTTTATAATTTTTCAATTTGGATATGTTGTGTATGTAGATAAACTAGGTTTTGCCAAGTTTCATGAGATTTGAAATTCATTTGATGGGTTTGGCTCATGTTGACCCATTTAGGTCAAAATGGGTCAACTTGGGTCAAGTTGACCAATTGGTCAAATTGGGTCAAACTAATGGTTGGGTCAAGTTCATATGATCATTTGAAATGTTTTGGTATCTTTGGTTTGATTCAATTTGGTATACTTTTGAATTTTGCTCATATGACTTCATTTAGGTCAAATGGGTCAAGTTGACCTATTTGACCCATTTGAGCTATTCGAGGTAGGTCAAGGGTAGGTTTAGGTTATGTTAGTCATATGGAGTGGATTTGTATCTTTATTTCTAATCAATTTTGGTTATATTGAAATTTGGCTCAACTTGACCCCTTTAAGTCAAGTTGGGTTTAAGGTCAATTAGGCTAGGTTAAGCCTAGTTGGCCAATTGAGGCTTTGGTCAAGTTCAACAAGTGAATTGGAATGAACTTGACCCATTGGTTTGGATCAATCTAGCTTAGATCATGTTTTGACCCATTTTGACTTTTTAGGTCAAGTTGGGTCAAGTGGCCAATTGGGTTAGGTTAGGCTCAAATATTGGCTTGGTCAAGTTCAAACATAGGTCATGAGTGAACTTAGATCAATTGTTTCAATCAATTTGGCCTATGATGGAATTTGGCTATCTTAGGTTTTATTTTTGGTTAAGTGTTGACTTGGTCAACCCTTAGTTTTGACTTGGTTTGACCCAATTTGATTGATTGATCATCCCATGATGATTGTTGATCATGATGAGAGGCAAAGATGAGTTTGGTTCAATCTAATTTGGTTAGGATTAGAATTTGGCTCATAAGGATACTTTAGGTCACTTTGGGTCAAGTGAGCTTAAGTGAGTCAAATGGCTTGGTCAAAGCATGATTTGAAGTTAGTTGAACTTGTTTATGGACTTATGATTGAAATATAAATCCATTTGCAAGTGGTTTGATGTCAAATTGGTTTTGATCCATTTGACAATTTCATATTTAAAGAAAGAATATGAAAGGATTTTGGCTTTGATTTTTCAATTGGATTTTGATTTAGTGATTGAAGTTTGGGTTTATATATGTGTTCATGATTGTAGGTTTGAAAGAATCGTGAGAGAAAATCAAGAGTTTGGCTTGATTTGAAATTGATTTGGCTAAGTTCAAGATTTTAACTTGAAAGGCTTGGGTTAGATTTAGAGTGGATTTAAGTTTGATTTTGGAATAAGTTTGATTAGTTTGAATTTATATTTCATTTATATATGTGAATATAAATGAGAATATAAATGGATCATGAGAAAATTTCAAGGATTTGAAGTGGTTTAATCATGATTTGGGCTAAGTCCTTTAAGAAGGAATTGAAGGACTTTGGAAATTTTGGAGTTTGAAGTTTGAATTTTTGATTTGGTTTGATTGATTTATATTTATATTTTATTTATATATGTGAATATAAATAAGAATATAAATAAGTTTTGAGAAAATCCCATGAGTTTGAATTGGTTTGATCATGATTTAGGATAAGTCCTTTAATGGAAAATAGATCCTCCAAAGTAAGGACCAGTTGCTAGGGTAATCTATTGGCAAAGTAACAGATTGAACCCAACCTAAGGCTGACTGTTGAGTGAATGTCACTGGGGGACTTAAATCAACACAAAAATAATCAAAGGTTAATTTCACTTTTAGATTGTTTTGATTATGATGGGTCCCATTAGTTTGTGGTGAACTGCACTAAGTAGGAGCCGTGGAGGCCTAGACCTAACTCAGGTTTACCAGTCCAAAGGGAGTAGTCTACCAACCACAAGGTAGGACTATCCAACCAAAGGGGTGCCTTTCAGTTTGTAATGGTCAATTTAAGGGAAGAAAGCTCGGGGACTCACATCTTCCACTATAAAAGACCAATGGGGTGATCGGTTGCTTTGGGCAATAAATCAAATTCGACCTAGGGCTAACTATTGAGTGAATGCCGATGGGGGGCTTAAATCAGCTCGATGATAGTCAAAGATTAATTTCATTTTTAAAATTTTGTTTTGATTATGATTGATCCTATTAGTTTACAATGAACTGCACTGAGTAGGGGCCGTGTAGGCCTAGACTTAACTCAGATTTACCAATCCAAAGGGAGTATTCTACTAACCACAAGGTATAACTATCCAACCAAAGGGATGCCTTTCGGTTTACACTGGCCAAATCCTAAGAAGAAACCACGGGGACTCACATCTTCTAGAGATAATAAACCACTGGGGTGATTGGTTGCTTTGGGTAACAAATCGAACCTAACCTAGGGCTGACTATTGAGTGAATGCTGCTGGGGGACTTAAATCAACTCAAGAATAGTCAAAGATTGATTTTATTTTTTTGTCTGTTATTTTGATGGATTCCATTGGTTTGCGATGGGTCAAACTGAGATGGAGCTTATGGCAGCCTAGACTTATCTAAGATTTACTAAACCAAAGGGAGTAGCTTTCTAAGCGATGGTAGAACTATCCGACCAAAGGAGTGCCTTCAATTTGCAATGATCAATTGAAGGGAAGAAAGCTCGAGGACTCACATCTTCCACTATAAAAAATCTCTGAGGTGATCGGTTGCTTTGGGCAACAAATCAAACCCGACCTAGAGCTGCCTGTTGGTTGTGATAGTCATGCTAGAAAGAATGTGTCGTAGTCTTATATCTTCCAAAGCAGAATGTCTGTCGGGGTAACCTGTTTGTGGCAAAATAGATTGGACCCGACCTAAGGGCGACTACAGAGTGAGTACCGACTCGAGGATTTATCTCAACTCAGGTAGTTAGGCAATTTTTATAGGGAGTTCTGCTGACACTTCTCTAAAGATTGGATGCCTGCTTGGGAGAAGGGGCCCTTTAGGGGCTTGAATTCTTAATCCACAAGCAAATTAATTTTGTTTGTTTTGCTTTAGTTTATTTTATCATGGACCCTGTTGGTTTGTGAGGGATCAAACTGAGAAGGAGCTTATATCAGCCTAGACCTATCTCAGATTTACTAAACCAAAAAAGAATCTGCATATCCGCTGAATAAATTCTCCAACCATAGGGGTGGCTACTAGGAAAGGGGGACTGTCCAATCCAAAAGTAACCTGGGTAGTGTCAAAATGGGGTCACAAAGGACGTGATCCAAATATAGTGCCCGCAGGGGATGGGACCGTAAAAGGGCTTAATCTAACACCCTAGAGAAAATGACATGGTTAGTCATATATCCAATAGGTATTCGGTGTTTAACTCAAGAAGAAAGCGTGGGGACTCACATCTACCAAGTGTGGTGCACTCACCGGGTGAGTCGCTGTCAGCATAGTGAACATCAGCAAACCTAAGGTGCCCATCGGTTTACAACAATCAGCCTACGAAGAAAGCTCGGGGACTCACATCCTCCTATAGTGGAATTGATTGCTAGGATAGTTTGTCATCGGCTCGATAGGTGCTATCCGACGTAGGGAGAATACTAAGTGAATGCCACTAGAGAGCTTATATCTACTCAAATATAGTCAAGAGGAAAGGAGCCTCTGAGGGACTTATCCTAAACCTCAAATATACTTAATCTAATTAGTGCATGATGGCTAGTTCAAGAAGAAAGCATGGGGACTCACAACTTTTTAAGCAAAGTCAACATGAAGTAGCTTATCGGATGGGCAGTGAAGCCTACCATACTAACAAGGCGCTCATTGGTTTGCAATGATCAAGTTAAGAAGAAAGCTCGAGGACTCACATCTTCCAACAAATGATCACTAGGGTGACATACTAGCATGTAGACCACCTAGAGCAAATAATGAGTGCGTCATAGGGGTTACTCCACATCAAAATAAGATTGTAAGATTTGTATTTATGTTATTTATTTATAGTTTATTAGTTAGGTTATTAGTTAAAAGGAATAAGATGCCTCTTGAGTTCTCTCACAGTTATCCTAAACACGCTGGGGAGTTCAATGAAGTGGTGCTACAGATGGTAAATGGGGAATTCCCACTAAGAAGGATGTCGCTGGGGGACTCTTACACCTAACTTAGTTGTGCTAATAAAAATAGGTGCTTGGGTTCTCTCACACTTATTCTAATAGTGTCGAGAGATTTTGTTTGTGTTGTGAAAGAGGGATAGGATGCCACTAGGGGACTCTTACACCTACCCTAAACACATCATGGTGGATTCACAAGATAAGCAAACAATGCTTCGAAAGAAGAGAAGATTTGATGAATGGAATCAGATTTTTGTTCTTTTTATTGATGATTATTTTCAAACATGATTTGTTTCATGGATAATATTTCTTTAGATAGAGTTAATTAATTGGAAGCATCGGGTGTTCCCCTTTACAGTCAATAAGCTGATAAGATCCTCCTTGGTAGGCCTTCTCTATAGCATAGGGGCCTTCGTGAGTGGGTTTAAACTTGCCTCCCATCTTTCGATGGAAAATAATTAGTCTTCTTAGGACTAACACAAGTTCTCCTACTTAAAAAGACCTTGGTCAGACCAGCTTGTTGTGAGCTTGAATCATTTTGGCCTTGTACAACTCAAGGTTTTGGCATGCCCGTAGGCAACTCTCCTCCAATCCTTTGAGCTCTTCTAACTACAACTTTGCATTCTGCACTAAAGTGATTTTGTTACCCAATGCTATCCATAGTGATGGGAGCTGAACTTCTAAAGGTAGAGTGGCTTTAGACCCATACACTAAGAAAAATGGGGTAGACTGAGTCGAAGTCCGCTATATGGTGAGGTAGGCCCACAAGGCTTCAACAAACTACTCATTCCATTATCATTTGTTATCATCAAGAGTTTTCTTCAATATTTGGATGAGAGTTTTGTTGAATGCTTCTGCTAAGCCATTTTCTCTAGGCAGTAGATGGTGGAGTATCTCCAGTCTATACCGTGTCTTCTGGCGAACCTGTTGATCTTTATGCTTTTGAATGTAGTATCATTATTAGATATAATTTTTCAAGGCACCCTAAACCTATATACGAGATGGTTCCTGAAAAATTGAAGCACATGCTGAGCTGTGACCTTTCTGAGTGGGATGGCTTCCTCCCACATGGAAAAGTAGTTGGTGGTGGCTAGAATGAACTGGTGACCCTTGGAAGATGGAGGATCGATAAGACCCACAATGTCGATACCCCAACACTCAAATGGCCATGAGGCCAATGTAGGGTGTAGAATTTTGGGTGGTTGGTGGAGGACCACATTATGTACCTGACACTGATGGGATCTTCTACCTATATCCATGTAGTTTGAAATCATTGAAGGCATGTAGTATCCTAGTCTCTTGATCTTGATCTTCATCTTCAGACTAGACTGATGAGCTCCACATAGACTTGCATGTACCTTGGTTACAATGCCACGAGCTTTGTATTTGTCTAAACAGTGTAACCACATTGGGTCAAAAGACTGGTGGTATAGGGTGCCATCAACAAGAGCAGGAGAGAGAGCTTTGTTTCACCTGATGGCCTTGTGATTTATCTTGAGATAGTTTATCGGTGTTCAAGTAATCTGTGAACGATTACCTTCAATCTAGCTCCTCATCCTTTTTGTCAATGGCAACCTCCCTTTGAAGAGATAGTCTCTCAATGAGTTTGGCATCATTAAGGGACAAGACTTGTCAATTTTGGACCCTTATTGGAAGGGACTCATCTTTCAAACATGCCAATTCTTTGGCAAGTTTGGCCAAAGCATCTGCTACTGCATTCTCTACTCGGAGAACCTTATAGATGGTGACTTTTGGAATCTAGGCTAACAACTTCATGGAATACTCATGGTAGTGATAAAGCTTGGGTTTGAGAACCTTGTAAGACCCGATAATCTGGTTGATAACCAACTCAGAATCCCCATATATATTAATGCTTTTGACACTGATAGTGATGACTAACTCCAGATCGATAATCAAAGCTTCATACTCTCGCAGTGTGGTTGGAAAGATAGTATGAGAATCTCATCACATCGCTTTGGAGTTAAGAACTATTCCTACCCCTACCTTTTCTCGGAGAATAGTGGTGCTTCACCTTTAAGAAGAAGCAAAGACCATCAAAATACATCTCCCATCCGTTAGCCTCCCTAAGTTCATGATTTGTTCAACGAGGAGATCATCACTAAGCGGAGAATCAGTAGGAAGTGGGTGTGCTGTTAAGAAATCTATTAGTGCTTGTCCTTTTACCACACAAAGGGGTATGAAAGTGATATGAAACTACGAGAGTATCATCGACCAATGAGCCAAACATCCAAATAGCATTGGCCATGTTATGAGATACTGCAGTGGATTTGTCCTGGAGATCAAGTTCACCTTATGAGAAAGTATGCAATGCCATAGCTTTTGGGAGGCAAAGATCAAAGCTAGGTAATGTTTCTTAGTAGGTGGATAATTTACTTTAGTAGAGATCAGACGATGGCTGAGATAGTAGAGAGCGCTCTCCTTTCCTTCATTGTTGGCTTGGGCCAACAGAGCACCGAGCGAGTCATCCAATGCAGCAATATAAAGGATGAGTGGCATGCCTGGGATAGGGGCTGCGAGAATTGGTGGCTTCATGAAATATTGCTTGATGTCTTTGAATGCATGCTGACACTTGTCATTCCACTTGAACTTGGCATCCTTTTTGATAAGTGCTGAGAATGGCTTGCATCTCCCAAATAGGTTGGAGATAAAGTATCTTAGATATGCCATGCATCCTTGGAAGGATTTGAGCTGAGTTAAACTCTTAGGAGGTGGAATTTCTAAGATAGCTTTAATCTTTTTAGGTTCAATTTCTATTTCTCGGTGTCAAACAACAAACCCAAGGAATTTGCTTGAAGCTACTCCGATGCACACTTCACGGGATTCATTTTTAGGTTATATTATCTTAACCGTTCAAAAACTACTCTCAAGTGAAAGAGGCGATCTTCCTTTTCTTTGCTTTTGACTACTAGAGATCATCAATGTAGCACTCAACCTGATGATGGATGGGTTCATTGAAGATCTAAGTCATGGCCCATGTAGCACCAGCATTTTTAAGGCCGAAAGACATGACCCTATAACAGAAAATTCTAATCGGGGTTCAAAAAGCAGTGTTTCTTTCATCTTCAGGAGACATCTTGATTTGGTTGCAGCCAGATGACCCATCCATGAAAGAGAAGACTACATGAGATGAGGCAATATCCACCATTAATTTTGGTAAAGGAAGAGGAAACTCATCCTTAGGACATACCTTATTTAGATCCATAAAATTGACGTAAATGCGAATTTAGCCATTCTTCTTCTTAACTAGGATGACACTGGCTAACCAGGTAGGATATTTTTCTTTCTTGATGAAACCATCATCGATTAGTTTCTTGACTTTAGAAATGACCTGTTGTTCAATTTCTAATCGCATGCATCTAGGAGCATGCTTAATAGGGGTAACATTAGGGTCTATTGCTAGCTTGTGGACTACTACGTTAGGAGATAATCCAAGCAATTTTTTCATAACTCCATGTGAAGTAGTCTTTAAACTCATTCAATAGCCTAACTAAGTCGTTGGTTTCTTCTTCATTCAACAATGAATTGATGGACATCGGGCATGAATTTTCTTTTATCCCGAAGTTGATTTCGTTGAGTTTGTCTATTATTGAATGGATCTCTTCTTCAAATTCTAGAGGTGCATCCTTTACTTGAAGATCATTTGGATCATCTGAGGTTTCTAAACACACGTTCTCATAAGAGTTAGGGTTGTGTGAGAAGAACCTATTAGACTCCAAATGGTTGGTAACAACCAACAGTAATCGTCGTCATCAACTTGACCCACTATATCGAATCCTAGTCTTGCTCTTAATTGTGCTTCCCTACCTAAGTTATTCCATAGTTTCTCGAAGTACTCTGGCCTGTGCCTGGACCATATATGATGAACTAAACATTTTTGTATAATATTTTGAACATAAGGCGAGTAAAAATCAAGTGGTAATTTGATTAATTCTTTAAAAGTATACTCCTCAAGTTTTACATCTACTTCAGGACTTAAGGAGGATGATCCCAAAAAAAAAACCTCTTATGCTTTATGTCACTGGAAGACTCAGGGACTTCCTTAACTACTAAACCTTCAACTTTCTGAGATGTAAGTGAGGATAGAGCTAGGGTTCCCAACTGCTACCTAATTGTTTTACATAAACCAGATTCAAATACTTTACTTTGCTTAGAGACCTGGTCTTCATCATTGTCTGGAATGGAAGTCACCTCCAATGGAACCCGTTGAGAGGGGTTGGCTAGTATATTAATCACATTAGACTCATCCTCCGAGCTCGATTCCATGTTTATATGAATAGTAGAGGTACTCCTATGAACTGAAACACGACCTCTATTGGCTAAAAGCCAACTAAGGGGTCTGCCACCTTTAGAACTGCCTCTACCTGGTGGAGGTTGAGTCATTCTACCCACACGTTCATATGACAGAATGGGCTGTGGGTGGAATGTGATATGCGAATCTATTTCTTTCTCATTTCCCCTTTCTTGTGGTCTTGG
This sequence comes from Cymbidium sinense, assembly GCA_021442155.1. Taxonomy (NCBI): domain Eukaryota; kingdom Viridiplantae; phylum Streptophyta; class Magnoliopsida; order Asparagales; family Orchidaceae; genus Cymbidium; species Cymbidium sinense. The sequence continues at coordinate 26,614,699 of CM038228.1, read as the reverse complement.
GTATTCATTTTTTTCTTTATCTTTTTGCTTTTTTTTATTTGATTTTGCATTTAAATTTTTCTCAAGTTCATGAGAAAGGGTGTGTTGAGGAAGATAGTAGGTTGCATCCTCATAAATCTCATCCTCTCTAACTAAAAATGGTTTTTCATCACCGTTGACTTGATATTGAATTCCATCTTTTCTAAACTTGATGCACTGATGAAGAGAGGATGGACCGATCTTGTTCTGATGTATCCAAGGCCTATTGAGCAAAGCAGTGAACGAAGTATTCAAATTAATGATGTAGAACTTGGCTTCAGTATTCCAATCACCGATCTCTAAAGGTAACACTATGGAACCTAAAGCTCGCTCACCTTGATCATTGAATCCTCTCAACATCATCCGATCTTCCCAGAGTGTGGAAATATTGATCCTCAAATAGGTAAGGATCTTTAGAGTCATAATGTTCACTGATGCACCTGCGTCCATGAGAACCCTAACAAGTTTGAACTTGTTCATATCAATTCTGATGTAGAGGGGACAGTTGTGCTCCAAGTCACCTAGCAGAAGGTCTTCATTTGTGAAGGTGATTTCTTGGGCTTCTTTTGCATAATGTGCTTCCTCACCTATAGCTAGCTAAGAGCATATTCGTGATCAAGGAGGGCCTTGATTAGCGATTCCCTCATCTCTTTGGATAAGACAAGGGCATCATATATGCTTAGCTTAGATGGCTACTTTCTTAGATGAGAAAGGACGTTGTAGTCCACCTTGGGCTGGTCAACCACAAGCATATCCAAGGGTGGGGCATCTTGTGGAAGGGCTTCTCGATCTTCAATACCAATGACTTGTTTCCCTCTATCTTGAGGTGCTACCCTAGGAGGTAGAACCTTGCCACTACGGAGGTTGACTTCGGTGATCTCTTGAGGCAAGGTAGTAGAAGATTCTACCGCACTCGTGCTCACTTACTCTCCTATGGGACCCTAATCGATAAGTCTTCTCAAGAGGTGAACCCATAGTGAGTTGGAAAGTCCAACTCTGAATTAGAAAGAGGAAGATCAGAATTGTTATAGTTATTTAGACTTGAAGAGTTATTGTTAGGAATAGAAGAAGATAACTCATGAGAAGTGACACATATATAATTCAAGCTAGCTTTATTCTTCAATTTATTAGAATTAATTGGAGGTAAAAGTAGAAATCAAGTAGAGTGAGTGGAGTAAGAGATTTGATGCCCTTATTCACTGATACAAGAGTTCTACTAGTAGAAGAAACAAAAGAACTAGCTGAAGTGGAAGAATTCACAAGTGTGGAAATTGTAACTAAAGGCTGGAGGCTGGACATGATCGGTGGTTGTGCTAAAGGGCTATCTTGGGCCGACACATGCTGCTGCTATTGAGCTCCCCCTTTTTTAGAGTTGGCACTGACAACTTGCAAACCTTCCTTGGTGTTGGAGGTTTGAGCTGACTTAGGCACCTACAAGGAAAGCTTCTTGATCTCCTGGACTATGTTCTTAGAGGTATGAGATAGGAAGATATCCCAACCTTCTTTGGTTTTGATAGGATCACATATATCCCCAAGGATTACCATAATGGAACTGGAAGGTTGTTCACAAGGTATTCCTTTGGGATAACTACAACACTAGTCTTGAAGCTGTGTTCAAGCCAGTCCTTAAATGTGAAGCAATCCTTCAAAACATGGCCTAGCATAGAGTGGTAAGGGAAAAAGTTTAGATCATGACTTTTGCTTACTTCCTCCTGTCTCCTAGGCTTGGGTAGCTAAAAATAAAGTTTCTTTAAGAGATTCTTAAAGATTTTTTTGATTACCTCCCTCTTAAAAGAATAAGGTTTATTTAACTTATCTAAAAGAGTAGGTGGACCATGGCTACCTGGCGGTGGGTATGCATGGCACTGGTGGTGGTGGTGTGGCTGAGAAGGTGGTGATGCTAGCCATGGAGGCTGTGGAGGAGGCCAATAGGGCTGCCTCAGTGGTGGCAAAGGAGGTGGAGGCTGCTGAGGTCATGGTCTCTCAGACTGATGTCTAGCTACCTGCTTCCCCTTATCTACTACTATGACTACTCCTGGCTTCTTCTCATAGACCTTCTGTGGCTTCTACTTAGGAATTTATCTTGAAAAGGCAACTATTTGGCCTCTCATTGTAGACTAGCTGCCTTGTTGATTAGATTCTCAAATATCTTGATAGTGAAGCCCTTAAAAGGCAACTATTTAGTCTCTCATTATAGACTAGCTGCCTTGTTGATTAGATTCTCAAATATCTTGATAGTGAAGCCCTTAAACATAAAGGCAACCGGGCTATGGATATTCTTTAATATAATCTCAATGGCATGCTTTTCAGATAGCTGTGGTTCGCACTTCATACTCAGGTTACGCCATTGGAGAATATAATCAACAAGGGACTCACCTGGGTGCTGTTGTGCTACAACGAGATCACCTACAATAACCTTTTACTGAGCTCTAACAAACCTCTTTATAAATAGTTGCTCTAACTCAGCAAATATCTTTACTGAATTGTTGGGCAGTTCAACATACCAATTGAAAGCAATCCCTGCTAGGCTATTAACGAAGAGGCGGAATAGCAAAGAGTCACTGCCACCGATGTTGCAACAACTGACCTTGAAGTGTGCTATATGCTGCCTTGGGTTTCAACTACCATCAAAGCTTTTGAAGGGAGGAGGCACAAAACCCTTGGGGTACTGAATAACATCAAATTCCTCTAGGTATGATCCACCCCGAGCTTGAGCCAACACTTCCTTCACCTATTCCTCAACCATGGATTTTATGTTCTTTTCTTGTATGAAGGTACTTTCCACTACCTTCATATACAGGCTAATGCTACCTTGGTCAATGGGAGGTAGAGTCTTGGATGGGTCCAAGACATGCACTAACTTAGACTAACTAATGTTGACTATAGTAGAATGAATTAAAGGGGCTTACTTCTAGAGAACTAAAACTATTGCTAACAAGTCCTATAGATCATGCCATCCTATCAATCTACTCATCCTTCTACCTTAACTAATGTTGGAGGTGCTGGGCTAATTCTACCATGTCTTGCTGATCAACCTCATCACCTTCCATAGCTTGTTGTTCCCTGAGAAGAGACCCTATAGTGTCAACCATGTAGATTCCAGTTGAGTCTCCTAATAAGTCATCTTCATTGAGATCAAAGTTGACTCTCTCCTCATCTGAATCATACCCCAAGATTTGCTTCTTTTCCATGAAATAATGAGCTACCATCTCATTTAATGAACGATAAATCAATGTAGGTACAAATATGTTTGACTGACTAGTGTGATTACTATCGTGTAATGAGAGGCACCAGAATTTGCTTGCTATTGGGGAGTTAATCCTATGTGGACTGTACTCACTTGATGAATGACACTCGATACTACTTGTAAGAAAACAATCTGAGGTTTCACTATCCGTACAATGTCATGCGTATATGAAACAACTATCACCATCTCCACATCCTGCTGTACGGGTGGAGTTGGTGAAGGAATGACCACGATGCTTCGGGGTTGCCACTTCTTCTGCACCACTATTAGGGCAGAAGTTCGAGTAGGAGAGCTCAATCCTACCATAATGGGTGGTGTAGAAGGGGCAGGATCCCTTGATCATAGTCGGATCACCAACAGGGTGCACTTTTCTCTGGATATGGCCTTCATGGCCTTAGATGGAACAGGAGATGTTGTAACCTGAACTGGTGATGGCGGACGAGGGGTAGAGCGGTGGGACCACCGACACTCTAGGAGCTATCCTTCTATGGTGACTAGTACTAATAAGAAGGATACTGTCAGTATGGTTAGCGCGGGTAGCACGCTGAGCTAAAAAATCAATCAGAGTGGAAGTTGCCGAGTGATGGCTAAACCTCTGCCTCTCCCTGCTGGTAATATGTGTCATATGGGCCTCTCGGGCCCTCTCCTAGTGTATCTACTTTCCCACAGTACAGGGAATGATGGATTAGAGATCAAACTGAGTACCAAACTCTGAGCATCCGTATGCTCCACCTACGGCATAAGGCGGAGGAGGACCTCCTACTCTTGGAAATTGCTGGCTGAAAATGCACAACTGGAGGAGGTGATGAGCGGATCCTAACATCCTATCTGTCTAACCTAGAGAGAGGATGGAACTAGTTTTCTGTAACCGGTGGTGAAGTAACAACAAGGAACTCATCAACAGTTGAGCGAGCTATTGCCTCCATCTCCTTTGCTATCCTGGTGTGATACCGCTTGATCATGCAGTTTCTGTTCCTACTCTATGTACGGGTAGGATGGGAGGAGTGTGAGCTAGACCCATACTCAAATGTAGGGGAGAAAAGCTTTGAGACCATGGGAGCCTTACCCTTAGAGGGTATAGATGAGATGGTGCACCTCTAGAGCAACATGAGAAACTCTGGGTGCCAACGAGGCCGATCACATCTGGCGGCACTATGGTGAAGCTGTGAATGCCACCATTTTCCTCTTCAACTAGGAGACATCAGAGTCAGAGGATAAGTCAATCCTAATGACCAGCTTATGCCCAGTCAGCTTGGTCCTACTAAGTGTAGTGAGGGGAATGCCCTCACAAGTAATCCTGGCTCCCTCGAATCCCCATCCAAAGTGAATCAGATGGGTGTGGTCCATAAGTAGGAAGTCAGCTTGATCCAAAGCCAGATACATACCATGGGGGAAGGTAAAAATGAACTTGAGAACCCATTTCAACAACTAGAGGCGAAATTGAGCTCATTTTGCAACTAGTAAGATTCTATAATAGAAATGAATTTGTTTGTATCATCTCATAGATTTTTAATTTTGAATTTGAAATTTGAACCCACATCCAACAACTTGAAGTGTTAAGTGGGGTTCAAATGGATTTGAAGATTGATTGAAAGAGGAATTTTGAATATGAATCCAACTTCAATAAATTTGGATATGTTGAAATATGGATTCAAAATTTTTTTTAAGAAGGATGCTTCCATATGTTCATGTTTGTTTGAATTTGAATTTTTTGATTTGAGGACCCTTTCCTTTAACAAATTTAGGTACGTTAAAGTAAGGGTCAATTGATTTTATTTTTGTTTGATTATTTTTGTAATTTCACTTACTTATCAAATTTAAGTATGCTAAGCGAAGTGTTTGAGAATGATTATTTTTTTGTGAATTTTTATTTTGATTTTGGAAAATTTTGGAATTCTCATTTAGCAAATTTAAATATGCTAAGTGAAGAACCCAAGTTTGTTTTGTTTGATTTTTGAAAATAGGATTCTTAGCAAATTTAGGCATGCTAAGGAAATCCTAAGTGTTTCGTTTTTGTTTTGATATTTTTATTTTTAAAAATGTCGGATCCTTAGCAAATTTGGGTATGCTAAGAATTCAAAGTGTTTCATTTTTTGTTTTTATGTTTTCATCTTTGAAAAGGTAGGATCCTTAGAAAATTTGAGTATGATAAGAGAATCCTAAGTGTTTCATTTTTGTTTAGATTTGATTGAAAGTGGAGACTTTCCTTTAGCAAATTTGGTGTGCTAAAGATGAAGTCCCACTTAATTTTGTGAAATGAAAATTTCACTTAGCAATTTTGAGTATGCTAAATGAAATTCCAAAATGTGTGTTCAAAATTTTTGTTTATTTTGGTTTTGAAAATGGAAACTTCTCCTTAGCAAATCTGGTATGCTAAGAAAAGAAGTTCCAAAAGTGTTTTGAAGATTTTTGTTTTGACTTTGAAAACTTCACTTAGAAAATTTGGTATGCTAAGGATGAAGTTCCAAAATATGTTTGAAAATTTTAATTTTGGTTATGGAAACTTCACTTAAAAAAGCAAATTTGAGTATGCTAAATGAAGTTCCAAAATGTGTTATTTGAATTTTTTTTTGGATTTTGAATTTGGAGACTTAATTTAACAAATTTGACTATGTTAAATGAAGTTCCAAATGCGTTTTGAAAATTTTAAAATATGATTGTTGATTTTTTGATTTTGGATTTAAAAATTTTAGCAAATTTGTGTTAGATAAAGTTCCAAAATGTGTTTGAATTTTTTTGATTTTGGATTTAGAGATTTCACTTAACAAATTTGGGTATGTTAAATGAAGTTCCAAATGTGTTTAGAAAATTTTTGGATTTGGATTTGGAGGCTTCACTTAACAAATTTGGGTATGTTAAATGAAGTTCCAAATGTGTTTAGAAAATTTTTGGATTTTGGATTTGAAGACTTCACTTAATAAATTTAGGTATGTTAAATGAAGTTCAAAATGTGTTTTAGAATTTTTTATTTTTGATTTTGGATTTGGAGACTTCACTTAACAAATTTAGGTATGTTAAATGAAGTTCTAAATGTGTTTGAGTTTTATGATTGTTGTTTTAATTTTTTTGAAAGAAACTTCATTCAACAAATTTGGGTATGTAAATGAAGTCAAATTTTTTAAAATAAAATTTTATTTTGTGTGTGATTATTGCTTTTTTAAAGAGAGGAATTCCAACTTAAAAATATTGAAATGGTATTTCCAAATGATTTTATTTTTTATTTGAGAATGAAATCTTGATTCAATAAATTCAAGTATATTAAATGAAAATATTCATATGCGCTTTTTGAAAATTTTGATTTTAATTTTTTTTGGAAAGATGATTGTTCATTTTATTTTTGTAAATGAAATCTTCATTAAAATGAATTGAGGGGATATGTTCATTTGTGCTTTTGGAATGTTTAATTTTTTTTGGAAATGAAACTTCCATTCAATAGGTGTGAGTGTATTGAATGGAAATATTCATGCATACTTTTTTGAAAACTTTATTTTTTGTGATTTTGATTTTTAGAAAGATGTTTGTTCATTTTATTTTGAAAATAAATCTTCCTAAAAAATGAATTGATGGAAGATGTTCATTTGTGCTTTTTAGAAAATTTAATTCTTTGTGCAAATGAAACTTCCATTCAATATGTGTGAGTATATTGAATGGAAAGGTTCATATGTGCTTTTGAAAATTTTGATTTTGATTTTTAGAAAGATGATTGTTCATTTTCTTTTTTTTAGAATGAAATCTTCATCAAAATGAATTGATGGAAAGATGTTCATTTGTGCTTTTTGAAAGTTTGATTTTATTTGGAAATGAAACTTCCATTCAATAGGTGTGGGCATATTGAATTGGAAGGTTCATGTGTGCTTTTTGAAAACTTTATTTTTGATTTTGATTTTGGAAGGATGATTGTTTATTTTCTTTTTGAAAATGAAATCTTCATCAAAATGGATTGATGAAAGATATTGATTTGTACTTTTGGAAAAGATTGTTATTTTTGAAGACTCCTACATGTAACAAGTACAATAATTTTTAGATGAGGGTGATTTAAGAAGATTTTGTGAAAAATTTTATTATGTGCATTTTTGAAAGAGTGCTTTGGAAAAGTTTATGGAAAATTGATTTATTTTATTATTTTAGATGAACCTTTCCTTATCATGAAAATGATAAGGAGGAAGTCTTTAAAATGTTTTCTTTTATTTAGATCTTTTCATTTTACCCATTGGAGAACCAACGGGGTTTTAAGACAACAAGGAATGCGGGTCCTAAAACCTAAAGATGTGTAGCTTAACATAAGAATGAAATAAGTGCCATGGAAAGAAAGATAGTCTTGGATTCATACAAAAGTACAAACCCACTATCGATACTCAAAGACAATGATCATTTACCAAAGATGGAGAGAGGAACCATCCGAGTCGTAGAAAAAAATCTGTGGTGAAAAAAATTCATAGAGCCTTTCAAATCTGGTAGAAAGAGAAAGAAAAGCCTATAGAAATTCATATTTTTAGGACACCATGCAGATCCGCATATGTACTTATTAGGATGATCGGTTACGATATTAAGGAGAGGTGTACTATCTCAAAAGATATAAGTCACCACCCTACAGACCTAATCACCAAAATAAGGATTCTTAAGGATGTTGGGTCTTCGAAGTGTACTAGAGATTCTTCCCCTATTTTACATGGAAAAGTAAATAAAGTTTATTTTAAATAGGGTTCGTTAAGTTCCCTACAAGGGCAAGCCCCCATAGTTAATTACTAAGGAATGATTCCTTAGAAAACTCGACAAAAGGTAAATGATCATCTTTAAAGATTTCAATAGGAAAGGACTATCAATCGATTGGTTTATTTTTGAAGATCAAATGGGATTGATCAAAGAGAGAGTTTATTATCAAAAGCCAAAATGGAAGATAAGTAGAGATGCTCATGATGCTAGAAACCTAACATCTCAAACTATCTATGAGTTTTACATTTTGAAATTGATTTAGTTTATTTGAGTTGTCTTTTTCATTAGAAATTTAGACTTATAATTCCTTAACACAAGATTATGTAAATGCATAAGAGGTGAGGATTTATGATTAGGGCCCACAAAGGGGAAGTAACCTCAGAACCTAAATCTAGGGAGCTTTGGGGAGGGCCAAAAGCACAACCTAAATCTAAGGTGAAAATGGGTATTTGGTTTGCCTCCACAAGATAGGACAAATCACCCAATAGCTTGGACTTACAACCGCCTGGGGGTGGCTTCCAACTAACTCCTCCTATAATTTTAAACACATGTAGGCAAGTCTTTATGCTTATGCAAGATAGCTATATTATTATTTTAGAAAGAGACTAAGTCCTTAAACTCACTCCCTAAAGAGACTAGATCATGTAAAGGGCATGCTTAAAATGACATAAATCTAATGCAATTCAAATTTCATTTTATTTTCATTCTTGGATAATTATTTTGACTCGGGATAATAGGATTATATGCTAATGCATGAGAAATAAAGTTATTGGCCAAAATCAGAGAAGGGAGGAGGTGAGTTTCCACCATGGCTCTCAAAGGTCAAGCCAAGTTTCTAGCAAAGGTGGAAGCCCTCCAATCAAGAGTGAAATAAGATGCATTGTGCATGATATTATAAAAGAAATGCTCCATAAGGGGTTGCTAATTCTTTTATCTTGATTTTAAACCTAAGCTTTAGGTGAGGTTATGAGTTGTTTAATTTTATTTGAGTTGTTAAGTTGGGTAAAAGATTTATTTTTCCTAAAGAGCCTAATCCACATCTAGCCATACATAAAGCAAGGAAGAAACTAGAAAAGTATGCCACTTAATGCACAGCTAAACAAATCATCAATCAATTTATAAAGCTAAGCAAAAGAATAAAAGGCCATGTATTGGGCACCACACACAAACCCAAAATATCAAATGTGGGTAGAAGCTAAACCCTTATATACAACCCGATTAAATGAATTAAATTACAATTAAACAAGGAATTCATTATTATGGGGTCTTCAAGCTTCATTCTTTCTTCTTCTTTTCTTTCTTCTTTCTTCTTCTTGATGGTCAAAGGTGGATGCTCAAGGCTTCACATGGTGCATAAGATAGAATCTTATGACCAATGCTCATCCTAATAACAATCATTCCAAAATCCTAATTACACAAATTTATATGTAAAGGAAAGAATGGAAATCTAACTAATACATATAAAATAAAGGTTAGCTAAAAATCAAACCACACAAATCCCAAGCATGTATATTGGACTTATCACCCCACACATGGGTGACTAAGTCCACCTGGCCTATGGATTATGCTTAGGGGTATAAAGCACCTACAAGCAAAAGCATTTTATATTTTTATTTATGATAGCTCCCCTTAAGCACAATCCCCTGCAGAAAAGAATAGTTAGACTAAGAGTGTCCTATCATTCATATGCATACACCTAACATCCAATCTAAAACAAAATAAAATAAACATCAAACCATGCACCTAACCTAAAGCTAGAAGTGGTGACTTAGGCTAATGTGTGTGCTTTGAAGGTTTGTGTGTGGTATGCTTAGCTATGGCTTTAGTTCAAATTTTCTAAGTGTAAAAACATGTTCAACTTAGAGGAGGGTTTCATTTAAGTTGTTTAATTATTTTGGATTTTATTTTATTGTTTGATTTGGTTCAAGTGAATCCTACAATTAATTACTAAGTTATGAAGACAGGGAAAGAGAAGAGAACTTCTTTTTCCTTCCCTAACCTAAGTAATTTCTAAAGTAGGTTCACATTTTTAGTTTGGCTTAGTGAATGTTTTGATTAAATATTTTAATTAATCCTAAGTTTTGATGAACTCTAAATAAACTTATTCAAAAAGAAAGGCATTTTCAGATTAAATAAAATGAATCAAAATTCATATTACCCACATTACTTCATTTCCTTCCCAACATATATAACATGCATATGGATGGACCCTAAGCATATCTATACATATAAATGAGAGTATTTAACACACTTTATGATGCATGCTAAGTAATCCATTTAAATAAATTTAGAAGTTGAATATGCATGATTTTTCTTAAGTAGAAAAGGGTTACTTTATCCAATTTTTCACTTTCACATAGGAAAGTAAGAAAGGCATAAGTGAGTACAATGCCACTGTTAACCAGAGGTGGAAGGTATAAAACCTACTTAGGGATACTGAAAGCCTCGCAACCTCGAGGTTGTCTAGACTAATATACCACTTTCCTTAAATACAAATATGTGTATAAAAAAAATGAAATGGAAAAGAAGAATGCAAAAAGTTGTATTAATGGATTTATTTTGTTTATGCAATTTATATGAGTAAGCATAGGATTTCCTTCTTAAGTGATAGCATATGGATGAATAGATATGAATTAAGTAAGTGTTAGGTTTTTCAAATGAACCACACATCTTACCAAATCCTATTCAAAACTATACATAAAAAGAGAAGGAAACCTATACTAAGCAACTTTATAATCTTTCACATGCAAGCTTATAATTAAAATATAAGTAGCATACTTTTAGATTTGATATTTAATTTGTATGTTTTAAAAATAATTTGAATTTAGTAGTGATAATAGCCACTCATATTCAGCCAACACATGCAAATTTGACATAAAGTGAACAATTTCATTTTAAACTTGAATTTAAAAAATATGAATGTATGAAACCACATGACATACAAATTTAACATGTTGGGAAAGAATCAAAGCAATGAAAGCATGTAAACAAATTCACTTTGATTAAATCCCAAAGACATTCTTAAGAAATAAGAAAGTTTAAAATAAATCAAAGTGAATTCACTGTGATTTTTGTTTAGTTTGGAGTTTGATTTAATTTTCAAAAGGTGAGTTGAGTTTGTTGTTCCTAACCCATTCCCATGTGTGTTTGATACTTTTATTTAATTTTTAGATGATTAGATTCTTTTTTATGTATTAATTAGTTTAGGGTATGAATTAAGTAACTTAATTATCTTAGCATAGTTAACCAAATAATTATGAGCCAATGAGATGACATAAAAACTCACAAGAAATTTAAATTTGTAATGCACATAATAAGAAAAATCTTAATACAATTTGGCTCATAATTAAAGGTTAATTAAGCTAAGGGGTTTAGCTTAACTAATTTCAAAACATCCTTTCATTGAATGGGGTTTTGATTTTCTTAATTGAACTTAGGTTTAAACACCCAAGCATCTACCCAAAGTAGATTAATTAAGTTGTAAATTTTAGAATTTTAGAAATTAAAGGGATAATTAATGAATTAACCTTAATTAAGAGAGATTAAGGAGAAAGGGGTTTAGGGAATAGCTTAGGGGAAATGCCCCAAAAGTATTCCATAAACCTTCTATCTATTGGATCTGACCTTAATCAACCCTAATAATGGACTAAAACCACTAATCACACATTAATTATCCTTAATTACTTAAGGAGGGTAATTAAAAAAATCCATATGCAATTATTCTAATAGAGCCTTCAATAAATCTCAAGAAAATTTGGAAAAGTAGAAGTCATTCCCTAAAATATGCCCAAGAAATTTGGGATTTATCAGAGGTTTAATTAAAAAGTAATTAGCAAAATGAATTTTCCAATAAAACCTAAAATCAGAAAAAATCATAATTCAAAACCCATTGAAATTAATTTTAAAATATTCTAGGTTGAATTATCTTTCTATAGGATTTTATTTCATATTTTTTTAAATTTTATATAGAGAGTTATGAAATTTAGAAAATCACTAGATTAATTAGCATTTAATTAAACATCCTAACTAATCCTATAGCTCATGGCACAATGGTCGCGACGCTTTACATTGGGTAGGGCTCATTTGTTATCAAATCCATGATGGTGAAGGCACTTTGGTTCATCGTCCGATCAAAGATCGACACCAAAGATCTCCCGATTTTAAAATGGAAGGGATTTTCTAAACATGAATAATCCGCCCAAAATGCAGATGGATGGTCGAGATTCTCCCTACCGCATGAGGAATGTGATCCGTCCATGATGGGGAAGATGAGCTGATTGAGCTCTGATTCAAAACCCACACCTTCATCATGATACATCCAATAAAAGATCCATGAAATTTTCACAAAGGACCAACCATGAGAATTGAGTTTGAAAAATGGTCATACCTCAGGTGATCACCATGCTCATCGGAGGAGCTTTGCTAGAGATGAAGCCTTGTTGAAAGTTTGAGCACTTGAGGTTGAGTGGATTGCTCATGGACCACCTCCTTAGTTTGCTATCAATTGATCTCTCCTTGCCTTTGGAATTTCAAAGAGAGCTTGGGTGCACTAACTTGCCTCTGGATGGAGTGTACAAAAGGAATTGGTGGAAATTGTGTATGGAGAAGTTCCTTCAATTTTCCTCCCCTATTTTCAAAAATCAAGATAAGAAATGAGCTCTTTGATCACTCTCCATGGCTTACTCTCTAGTACTCAATCAATGTGTGAATTGAATTCTGAATTAGGGGAGTATATCTCCCCTTGAAGGATCGGTCACAGCCATGCCATTTTGATCCAAATCATAATGGGAGGCTATTTGCTGTTAGTGTGCACATGGTCGGAGGCCTCGAGTGGATTTCCAACCTCCCATGTGCTTGAATTTGAGTGGAAGAGGATTTGAAATAGCCATTTTGACCCATGAAGTTTGGTCTTGGGCCAATCCTGACCCAAACCCATTGGGTTGGGTGCACCACTCTTCACTAGGTCCCCTTGAGCTTTTAGGAAAGCCTTGGATATGAAGAGGGTATGACCAAATTACCCATGATTAAGCCAAAATTTGTTCTATGGCCTAGGGGTAGAATGGTCATTTTGCTAATTTAATTTGGATATGTTGGGTATGTGGAGAAACTAGTTTGGCCAAGTTTCATGAGATTTGGAATTCATTTGATGGGTTTGGCTCATGTTGACCCATTCAGGTCAAAATGGGTCAAGTTGACCAATTGGTCAAATTGTGTCAAACCAAGGGTTGGGTCAAGTTCATATGACCATTTGAAATATTTTGGTGGCTTTGGTTTGATTCAATTTGGTATAGTTTTGAATTTGGCTCATATGACTTCATTTAGGTCAAATGGGTCAAGTTGACCTATTTGACCCATTTGACCTATTTGGTAGGTCAAGGGTAGGTTTAGGTTAGGTTAGTCATATGGAGTGGATTGGTATCTTTATTTCCAATCAATTTTGGTTAAGTTCAAATTTGGCTCAACATGACCCCTTTAGTCAAGTTGGGTCTAAGGTCAATTGGGCTAGGTCTAGTTGGCCAATTGAGGCTTTGGTCAAGTTCAACAAGTGATTTGGAATGAACTTGACCCATTGGTTTGGATCAATTTGGCTTAGATCAAGTTTTGACACATTTTGATTTTTAGGTCAATGGGTCAACTTGGGTCAAGTGGCCAATTGCTAGGTTAGGCTCAAATGTTGTTGGTCAAGTTCAAACATAGGTCATGAGTGAACTTAGATCAATGGTTTCAATCAATTTGGCCTATGGTGGAATTTGGCTATGTTTCATTTGGTGTTGACTTGGTCAACCCTTGGTTTGACTTGGTTTTACCTAATTTGATTGATTGATCATCCCATGATGATTATTGATCATGATGAGAGGCAAAGATGAGTTTGGTTCAATCCAATTTGGTGCTCATAAGGATACTTAGTTCATTTTGGGTGAAGTGAGCCTAAGTGGGTCAAATGGTTTGGTCAAAGCTTGATTTGAAGTTGGTTGAACTTGTTTATGGACTTTTGATTGAAATATAAATCCATTTGCAAGTGGTTTGATGTCAAATGGGTTTTGATCCATTTGATAATTTCATATTCAAAGGAAGAATATGAAAGGATTTTGGCTTTGATTTTTGAATTGGATTTTGATTTAGTGATTGAAGTTTGGATTTATATATGGTTCCATGATTGTAGGTTTGATTGAATCATGAGAGAAAATCAAGAGTTTGTCTTGATTTGAAATTGATTTGGCTAAGTTCAAGATTTTGACTTGAAAGGCTTAGGTTAGATTTAGAGTTGATTTGAGTTTGATTTTGGAATATGTTTGACTGGTTTGAATTTATATTTTATTTATATATGTGAATATAAATGAGAATATAAATGGATCATGAGAAAATTTCAAGGATTTGAAGTGGTTTAATCATGATTTGGGCTAAGTCCATTAAGAAGGATTTAAAGGACTTAAAAATTTTTAGAGTTTGGAGTTGAATTTTTGATTTGGTTTGATTGATTTATATTTATATTTCATTTATATATGTGAATATAAATGAGAATATAAATGAGGTTTGAGAAAATTCCATGAGTTTGAATTGGTTTGATCATGATTTAGGATAAGTCCTTTAATGGAAAATTAAGGGACTTTGAAAAATTTCATGAATTGATTTTGAATTTTGAGTTTAGTTTGATTGGTTTGAATTTATATTTGATTTATATATGTGAATATAAATGAGAATATAAATGAGTTATGAGAAAATATCAACGATTTGAAGTGGTTTTAATCAAAATTTAGGTTAAGTCCTCAAGGGAAGATTAAGGACTTAGAAAGATTTGAACTTCAAAATTTTGATGGATTTTGATCATGAGTTTCAATCATAGATTTCAATCATGGATTTTAATCATATGGAGTTGATTTGAGTTTGGAGAAAATCAAATAAGATTGATTTGGAGTTTTGACTTGAAGGAAGGAAGGTGAGGAGTGGTTCAAGCTAAGGGTAGGAAATTTCCTAACACCCATAAGGCATGACCTATTCCTATGGCTAACCCTTCTAGGTCTCTAGGTCTAAGTTGAGTGTCCACCTAATCACTAGAAGTGTCTTAAGTCTAAGGAACTCTTAAAGTCTAAGAGGAATCCTATGTCTAAGAAGGAGGTATTTTGAGCTCATTCTAAAAATAAGGCCAGTAATGGCTTGCAATTTAGGCACTGATTACTATAATATACTATAATATTGTATCCCTGTTCATGGAACACCTTGAATTGGTAACAACACTAGCCAACTAGCACGACTCCATGTTTTCTCCACGTGCTCAGGCAACTCTGCAGAGTAATGAACGTGAGGCAAGGAGATTTTCTGAACTAGTATGAATAAGCAGTAATGAGTACCAAGTATTTGATAGAGCCAACATAACCTACAAGGTTGAGCTATTACAAAACCATATTTGTAGGTGTACATGTAGACAACCACAAGCTTATCACATTCCTTGTTCTCACATCATTTTTGTGTTGGGACAATGACATCTATTTCACGTGTAATATGTCTCAGCCTACTACACTTTGGAGTATTACAACAACACCTACCAAGGAGAATTCCATGTCATCCCTGATCATGATGAGTGGCCAGAATTCTTCATTGCCAGCAGCTACCTAGAGTACCATCTACCAAATATTAAGAGAAAGTCTGGTCAGCCATGTACAAATAGATTCAAAAATACTCTGGACAAGAATACTACAAGTAGTAAAAGGGTTTATAGTGTATTCAAAAATATTGTGCACAACAGAACAACGTGTCCATAAACTCGGCATCACAGAATATAATCATGTTCAGGGTCTTATCATTTATGGAACTTGTGCTGTCTATGTTAGTGTATCATGGCTTGTTGTTGTTTGTGTCTAAATTATTGTAGTATTAGTTATTACATTTGTGCTAGTTATTTATGCCATCCCTAAAATGGATGTTGTTTGATTGTAGTAAATCATATTTAAACCACACAAGCATTTAAAAGTGTGTAAATCATATGCACACCATATATGAATTTTAAAGTGTGTAAATATTTTGGATTAACTTTCTTAAACAAAGTTCCTAGTTCAAATAGGCTTGCATGCTTTCAACATATAGTTCTAAGCTATAAATCATTTATGGTTTCCCTTAGAGCATATGGTGACATTCTTGTCTTTTCACTATTTGTTTCATATCTTTTACATGATTTGTATAAGGATACCCACAAAAAGGTAATACTAAATGACAAGTAGATTTAAAATTTAATGATGAAGTAATTGTATGTATAAAACTAAGCCTTTCTATGTAGATTTTAAAGAAATTAATTGTAAGAAAGTTGAGGACATATAATATTTTGTAAGGAATTAGGATCGATACTTATGAATTAGAAATTTTGAGAAGCCTTTTATACAAAATTTTAATCTATCTAATTTGAACTTGTTTCATAAACTTACCAGTAGTATCTCAGATTCCATTCTTTTCATCCCCTCTTTGTGAATTTACATACAATACTTTATCAAATTGATCTACTCATTTTTGTCAAAAGTTAACTTAAATGCAAAGATTATGTCCATTATTGATTGTGGGTATCACATATTTCTTATATCAAGGGATAACATGCTGAATTATGATGATTCATGGATTAATTTGCAAGAGCACAATAATTTTTTTTAGATTTGCATGAAAAATATTAAATATTTAATTTGATAATGTGGCATATTTTGAAGCTAAATATAATGATTCAAATCTATTTTTTATTGTCTATCATGATTCGATCCAGCCACATATCACATCAAAATTCTGAATGGGACATGCACATGCACATACTTGTTTGCCTCTATGATGGCTACATTGGAGATATTTTAAGGATTCCTACTTAGATCTCCCCGAGCTTTAGTTTACTATGCATGTCAGAGCATACATACTCTTTGCTATTGGCTATTTCCTTATGTCAGACACATTGGGCTCTAAGGTCAGTTGCAATATCTTCTATTGCTAGAGGATGTTGATACATTTAATGAGTTCTCATTGGGATCAACTGTGCTTGCTCATTTGTACAGGGAGCTACATGAGGCGATGAAGTCGAAGCACATGAATATGGATGGATGTCTACATTTACTGCAAGTATGGGCATGGGACCACTTTCATGTAGGCAGAACTACATTGCATATACCATACCCTACAGATATAGATGGTTTGAGTGTGGGATGTCGGTGAAATGAAGGGTATGTATGAGAGATGACACCATCCCACATTAGAGTCTATAGAGAAGAGCTAGATGGGCTACTGCAGAGTCAGGTGCGTTGCATTATAAATTTATTTTTTGAGTCCATTATTGGATGTACACAGTAGACCTAATATTCCTTTCAAACTACACAGGTGATTTGGGAGCCATATGGACATTAGATCCGTGTACGTGTCATAGATATATGCTTATGGGGTGATGAGATATGATTGGCTAGAGTACCATTGATTAGCTAAAAATAAGTTGAGTGGTACCTGCTCGATCGTGTGCTTAGACAGTTTGGCCTTCCACCTATGATTGATGTAGCACCGATAGATTTTGCCTTTGTGCGAGTGAATGGTCGAGGGAAAATAGATGTGGACTAGATCAATTACCACTAGACGTACATTGCATAGTAGGAGAGCAGACATGATTTAGTTGTGGTGGTAGATTCATCCCAGTAGGGCGGGGAGCCGACCATTAACTGATACATGAGATGGTATCGGTCTTAAGCTTCACTCAAGATGCTGAAGGCACCAACAATTCTTCCAGACACTTATTATCCTTGAGCACATGGAGATTGAATAATGGTAAGCCCGTATTTGATATAAAATTTATAATTTTTTATACTAATTTGATCTTAACTAAATTTCTTTCAACATAGTGTGAGCACATCCTAAATATCGAGGATATATTCTAGCATTATTTTGGGAAGGATGAGGATACATATTTTCAGTAATCTATCAATAAATACGAGGGTTGTGTAGGAGCTGCAGTGCAACATGCATATCTCTGATAGTAGGTACAGGGACACTGACATTCCAGGTACTTCATCATTAGTGCAGCCAGATGGGCCAGCAAAGGATGTTGGTCCATCATCTCCACCAGTGATCAGACCCTCTACATATACATTCACATAGCAGCCACAGTATTCATACTAGAAAGCTATGTGGACATAGATGCACCCATGGCAGCCACCAGTCCTTCCTACATATGGCCCTCTATCATTCCATATGACACCCCCGTATGGAGTGTACTATGGTTTCTCACTCCCTACGTAGTTTTCAGTCGATGTACCTAATGTTACATACCTTGGTTACTCGTAACAACCCATTGAGCAGGTTGAAAAGGAGGAGCAGCATCAAGAGCATCATCTACGAGACCGGCCATGGTGACCACCAGCCCATTACACGCCAGGTAGTGATGCGATTTTGCCATGCAGACATCATCGTAGATAGTCATCTGTGCTATTATATTTTATAGACAATGGATATCATTTTATTGTATTTTT
This sequence comes from Cymbidium sinense, assembly GCA_021442155.1. Taxonomy (NCBI): domain Eukaryota; kingdom Viridiplantae; phylum Streptophyta; class Magnoliopsida; order Asparagales; family Orchidaceae; genus Cymbidium; species Cymbidium sinense. The sequence goes on along the minus strand of CM038228.1, from coordinate 26,596,243 downwards.
ACATCTTTTATTATGGTTACTCATTTTAATCAAGTATTTTCTTGTTGAGGTTTGCTTCAAAAATTAGCTTTAAAGTCATATCTTTTTTATTCTAGTTCTGGATATTCTTAGTACACATTTACAAGAGGTTGTACCTTGATGTATGTTTTTTAGTGATGATATTTGCTTTGTTGACAAGATTAGAGAGGGAGTTTGTTTGTGTTGTGAGCTTGGTTTGAGTTGGCTTGTTATGCATGTTTGAAAAATTTTAACAGGAAAATGGTTGCATTTCTACTACTGGCACATTGATTTTTCTTATGTGAATGGAATTAATTTGAATGATTCTCTCCAAAAAAAAAAAAGATTAATGGGAGATAAGCACCTACTGATATGCCATGTCTTTTAAGAGTTTGTTAATTGCACTTCATTAAGAGCATTTTATTGGAGTGAGTCATTGCAAAATATTCTAATTGTTCATTTTATAAAAATTGCTGTGTACCGGGCCGCAATCGTAATTTTTAATCAACATGAAAGTCATGGGGAATTTCATTGAGATTCCAAAGATACCAAACTCGCTCGATTCTGACATCAGATGAGTCTGATATGGCAAAAATACAGGGGCTGGTCCAATATTTTAAGTTGGTATCGCAGTTTTTTCTCATATTTGCAAAAATTGCTGTGTACCGGGCCACAATCGCAATTTTTGGTCAACATGAAAGTCATGGAGAAATTTGTTATGATTCCAACAATACTATGATCACTCATTTCTAACACTGGATGAGTCTGATACAGGAAAAATATAGGGGCTGGTCCAATATTTCAAGTTGGCACTGTAGTTTTTGCGCTCATTTACACAAACCGATGCATGTCGGGCTACAATCGCAACTTCTGGTCAACATAAAAGTTGTGGGTAATTTCGTTATGATTGAAATGATATCAACCTCGCTCAATTCCAACACTAGATGAGTTTGATACAGGCAAAATACTATAGCTTCCACAAATATATTTTTTTTAAAATTAAGCTAAAGTGGCTATCACGTTGGAGCCAGTCACCCATTCAACGAGCGATTAAGCCTATTTTTAAATATTTTTTGTGTCTAATTAGTTAATTAATGTTTTAATTAGGCATAATTTGAAAATTTAGCCTGAATTTTCCCTACTCGTAATGCCTGTGCAAAAGTCCATGAAGCCCTTTGACAGTTATAGTCAAAAGGCCTTGATGCATTTTTGCATTACCCTTGAACATTCTTGGAAAGATTGCACATGGAGGCATAGAGGGATGAAAACTAGCATTGTCATAGTGCATTATGGATTGGAGAGTTACAACGGTGACCTCAGTTTGTTATGCTTGGATTGTTCAGATCTAATTTGGAGTGCCCTCAGATGTTTTTTAAGCAGTGTAGTAATTGGAATACACATGAGCAGGTGGTGAGGACCTATGGATTTTGTCTACAACAAGGAAACTTAGCCATGTGATGTGCTGTAAAAGTTGATGAAATTGTTATGATGAAATATTTTTTATGTTAGTTTATTATCTTATTTGTTGTTCAAAAAGATTTCAGAATCACCAAATTGAGTTGAATCAGTTTTGGTCACACCAATTAATTGCACATAAGTGGGTTTCAATTTTAGTTGAATCTAGGACTCAATTGAGTGTAATCAACTTTAATCTTAATCTTTATGTATTATGATGGAACTTGAGAAAATTTTAAACAAATTTAGTGATTATTACGTTTGGTTTAATTTATTCTTAGAATGAATTTCTATAGGTCAGAATGAATTGCAAATTCATTGTATTTAATGAAGTTTTGATTTAATTCAAGGTCAATGATGAGGTTGATACCACTTAAAACAAAATTAAATTTAGTTCAAGTGAAGTCACTTCAACAAACAATTATAAATTGAGGATTTGTGCAAGCTCGATTTATACTTAATTATAATTATGATGATTTTCTCATTATAGTTAGTTAACAAAATTTTTTAGCTTGTTCAAAAAATGAGATCGACAAATGGACCTCTATGGTGAATTTATGAAGTACACCTCACATATAAGTGTCGACCAAATTTAATTTGATTTCAAATTTTATTGAGTTTAAATTTGATTTGATTGACTTTTTCATTGGATTCACTTTTGATGTTGATTTTGACAAAGATTGAATGGATCTACATGTATACAAACCTTCAAAAGCTTAAATCAAAGAAAATTTAATTCAAAGTTTAGTTTGTTTTCAATTTTGATGAAAGCTTGGAGGTTCTAATAGATTGCAAACCATAAGAAGCCAAAATAAAGGAACATTTGATTTGTTTACAATTTGATTATGACTTCAATAAAGGCTTAGAGGTTCTAGTAGGTTTCAAACCTTCAGAAGCCAAAATCAAAGAGGAAGACTAAGATTGCCTAACAAATTTGCTATCCTAAATTTAAGAAGAACATAACTAGGAGGTGTCTTAATGACTAATCCTAAGTCAAATAGTCTAGTATAAAGAGAAGTACCATATGGCTTCAGTTCTCTAAAGACTAAAGATTTTGTATTGATGACTACTAGGAAAGGGGTCTAGAAAGGCTTGATTCAAACCAAAATAGTCTAGCTATAAGGAAAGTACCATAGGGCTTCGGTTCCCTAAAGACTATAGATTTCATTCAATGAATATTGGTCCAAGGAATACTTGGTCCTAACCTAAAAGGCAGTACCATAAGGCTTCAATTCCCTATGACTAAGGATTTCATTCAATGACATATATGAAATGGGCTAAGGAATGCTTGACCCTAACCTAAATACTTTAGACTAAATAGAAGTACCATAGGGCTTCATCCCTAAATACTAAAGATTTCATTCCATGAATAATAAGAAAGAGGCATAGGAAGACTTGATCCTAGCCGAAATAGTCTAGCCTAAATTGAAGTACATAGGGCTTCGATTCTTTAAGGACTTAATATTTCATTTTGATGACTAATAGGAAAGGAGTCAAGGAAGGCTTGATCTAGCTTAAAAGAAAGTACCATTAAGCTTAAATTCCCAAAAGTCCAATGATTTCATTCAATGACTATTAAGAATGAGGCCTAGAAGACTTGATCTTAACCTAAATAATCTAGCCTAAAGGAAAGCACAATAGAGCTTTAGTTTTGTCAAGAATAAAGATTTAATTCAATAAGTTATTGGAAAGGGGATAGGAAGGCTTGGTCTTAGCCAAATAGTCTAGCCTAAAAGAAAGTACCATATAACTTTGGTTCCTAAAGTTAAGGATTTCATTCACATGATTATTAAGAAATGGGTTAGGAAGACTTGATCCTAACCTAAGTAGTCTAGCCTAAAAGAACTATCATAGCTCTTTGGTTCCCTAAAGATAAAGGATTTCATTCATTGTCTAATAGGAAAGGGGCCTAGGTAAGCTTGATCCTAATCTAAATAATATAACCTAAAAGGAACTACTATAAGGCTTCGGTTCCTTTATGACTAAAGGTTTCTTTTAATGAGTATTATGAAAGGGTACTAAGAAGGATTGATCTTAACATAAATAATCTTTCTTGAAGGGAATTACCATAGGGATTTAGTTCACTAAAGACTAAAGATTTAATTCAATGACTAATAGGAAAGGGCCAATAAAGGCTTAATACGTACCTTAGGGCTTCAGTTCCCTAAATATTAAAGATTTTTTTTCAATGACTATTAGGAAAGGGCCTAATGCTTGATCCTAACCTAAATAGTCTAGCTTAAATGGAAGTATCATAGGGCTTTAGTTTCCTAAAGATTATGGATTTCAGTTAATGACTAATTGGAAAGGGCCCAGGAAAGATTGATCCTATCCTAAATATTATCACTTATAAGATGTACCATAGGGATTTCGTTTCTTAAAGACAAAATAATTCATTCAATGACTATTAGGAAAGGGGCCCAAGAAGACTTGATCCTAATATAAATAGTCTAGGCTAAAGGGATTTTGATGACTAATAGAAAAGGGAAATCTTGATCCTAAAATAAATTATCAAACCTAAAGAAAGTACTACAGAGCTTTTGTTCTCTAAAAATTAAGAATTTTATTCAATTACTATTAAGAAATGGGGCAAGGAAGACTTGATCCAAACCTAAATAGTCTAGCCTAAAGGGAAGTACCATAGGGCATTATTTCCCTAAAGATTAAGGAGTTCATTTAATGATTGATAGAAAAGGGGTCTAGGAAAGCTTGATCCTAACATCAATAACCTAGCCTAAAAGGATGTACCATATGCTTTAGTTCCTTAAAGGCTAAAGATTTCTTTCAATGACTATTAGGAAAGGGTCCTAAGAAGGCTTGATCCTATCCTAAATAATCTATCATGTAGGGAAGTGTCATAAAGCTTCGATTCCTTAATGAATAAAGATTTTATTCAATACAATAAGAAATGGACCAAGAAAGGTTTGAGTCAAATCTAAATAGTCTAGGCTAAAAGGAAGTACCATAAAGCTTTGGTTCTCTAAAGAAAAAGGATTTCATTTAATGACTATTATGAATAAGGCCTAAGAAGATGTGATCCTAGCACAAATAGTCTAACTTAAAGGGATGTATCGAGGGCTTCAATCCCCTAAAGACTAAAAATTAAATTTAATAACTATTAGAAAAGTGGTCTATAAAAGCTTGATCCTAACCTAAATAGTCTAGCCTAAAGGGAAGTACCATAGGTCTTCAGTTCCCTAAAGATTAAAGATTTTAGTTAATGATTATTATGTAAAAGGACTAAGAAGGCTTGATCCTAACCTTGATAGTCTAGCTAAAAGAGAAGTACCATAGGGCTTCAGTTATCTAAAAATAAAAGATTTCATTTAATATCTAATAAGAAAAAAGCCTAGGAAAGCTTGATCCTATCCTAAATAATCTTGCATAAAGAGAAGTATCATAGGACTTCTATTCATTAGAAACTAAAGTTTTTATTTATTGACTAATAGGAAAGGGTTGTACGAAGGCTTGATCCTAACCTAAAGGAACGTATCATAGGGCTTCATTTCCATGAAAATTAAAAATTTCATTCAACAATTTTTAGGAAAGGAGCCTAAGAAGGCATGATCCTAACCTAAATAGTCTATCTTTATGGGTCAACTTGGGTTCAACTATGTAATTGTTTAAAAATTGGCTATAATGGTATCCAAGGGCTTGATTTATTATAAAGATTATAATTATCTAATTGAAACCTTAAATGAGATATAAATGTTAATGGGTCAATTTCATTCTGTTAACCTATTAGACTTTAGTTAGTGGATAATTGGGCCAGAAAATAATGAAAATGTATGAGAGATTAAGAGAAATGTTTAGGCTCAATTTAAGTTAATTAATTTAATGTTCAAAACTATTTTAATTCTAATAGGTTCAAACTAGTTCAACAAGATTAATGAGATTGATTTATTGAGATTTGACCTACCAAGTGTCCATTTATACATATTACTAAGCTTCTTGGATGATCTAATTGAAATGCTAAAGTCAGCTAATATTAAATTGATGTTTGACCTAGGTTTTACAAATGCTAGACTTAGGTTTGAGTTCATGATTTAGGGTCAACCTAGGTTTATAATCATTTATTTTAATTATCCAAGAGAAATATTTTAAAATTAAAATTTGATCAGTAGGATTCATAAGATTAATAGAGGATGGAATCTACTTATAAGTTTTGGTATAAGGTGAGGGTAGATGGCTTTCCTTTAACTCAATCCTGGGTCAAATCTCATAAATTATTTTTGAGGTTGGCTAAGCCAAACCTCATAATATCATGATTAATTGCAAGAGAATTAGATCATTGAGATGAATTTTATTGCTTATATTCAACACTTACATTCACTAGGAAAATGCTATAATAGAGTAGTGAAAGACGTTTAACCTTGGGTTAATTAGAGTCAGAATTAAGTTGAAGAAAAAGATTTAGCAAGAGACCCTCTAAAGGATTATTAAGGCTAACTTAATAGAATGATTAGACTTGTTGTATTAGTTTTTTAGGAAGAATTTTGATTTTAACTGAGTTCAAATTTTTTATGACAACAAAAGACCCCCCAACATTTATAGTATATAGATAAAATATGTCATAAATAATGAAAAATGATTTTGTTTATTTTATGAGTTTTCATTGCTATACTTAACCAATTAGTTTTTGATTAGGAATCCTCTAGTTAGTAGAAAATCAGAGCCTCTCTTTAGTTCTAAACTCCTTTAGGTGATTCTTAATTAAGTAATGCTATGGTGGCTAGTAGATAACTTAATCAAATGATCATCTACATGAGATGAAGCTTATCTTGATCATTTAGCCTAATGAAAAGCATTTTAGTTCCTAGCTTATAGGGGCTCAAGTTTTCATTCTCTAAGTAGGATAACTCCCAACAAGGTAGACCTTAACCATATGATCCTCTAAGCAGCATCTATGGGAGTGTTTGGCTATTGTGTTGAACTAGAAGACCAATTAACTATCATCACTCTTGTCTATCAAAGGAGAGTGATTTGGGAAGGAGTAGTCCAATTGGTACTTCCCTAATAGAAGAAAAGCAAAATTGAACCTTTTGATATCATATATAGATTATATAATTAACTTGAGTTATAGGAGCTTGTCATGTTGAAGTCTCTGTTGGATGTCAAGCTAGCTTTTTCGTTTGTAATGCACTTAATAGACTTACAAACCAATGACTCTTACCTATGGGATATGTCTCTACATGGGGCAACCTTATTGCTACTCTTTTTTTTTGGTTTGCAAACCCTTGGACAAGCATAAAATATATCTCATAAACTCAGTCCATAAATTAGAGGTATCATTGCCTCATTATCATTCTAAGAGTGTTCTTCAAGCCTTATAGTCTCAGCCTTGAGAGATTTTATAATTATAGTCAATCATACTACAAGATCATATTTAGGTATACGAGTCTTAAACAAACTAAAAGACTAACTCACCAATAGTGAATTTCCTAATGTGCCAAGTTATTTCAAAAATCTAGGTTTCAACTCCTATCTCATTATTAGAGGGTAGTATAAATCATCACCTAAATTTCCTACATCTTGCTCATCTAGCAAAGTTAAGGATGAAGTCCAATCTAGCACATGATCCTAGTCGCATAAAGTGGTGGAAAATACTAGATTTAATGACTAATATTGGCTATTAAACCAAAAATGTAGATATGCAATCATTCTAGGTAGGCACTACTAGAGAGAGGATGAAACATTATATCTTAGTAGGTTAACCTTTCACCAAAAGCATTCCACAAGGAAGCTTCATAAAGAATAGTCCCTCCTAACTATGTGATCTGATCTAATTGAGTAGATCAAGAAAATGAAAAAAAAAGTTACACTTGAGGTTGGTGATGGGAGTGTATGGTGACTCCTTGTTGTAAGACTTATGAGTCACTTGTGTGTGTATCTAAACTAGGTGGATGTCTATATCCACATGACTAGAATATAGAAAAAAGAACAATTAATGACTCATATAAAGAGCATACATGAGGCAAAGAAACACCTTGTAAAATAAGAGACTTTAACATAGTCCTTCTTTAGGTTTTTGGTGTCATGGACCAATTATAGGTGAGATTACAAGCTATTTGGGATATGATAGTAACTTATTTTATTGGCTGTTGATGGTCTAGACTCTCCTAAGAACCTAACTAGGGAAAAAAAGCTATCGATCATGACAATGTTATTGCTGCAACATTAAATGTGCTTGGGATGTAATTTATGGGTTTTGATGGCCTAGACTCAATCATGTGACCCAACTAAGTAAGGATGAGTTTGGTAACCCAGAATTTACTAGAGAAGAGTGAAATTACAAACTATCTTAGGTGTTATAATAACTTCAAGAGTTTTTGGTAACTTGAATTCTACTGAGAAGAGTGAAATTACAAACCATTTAAAGAGTCATAATAACCTCATGAGTTTTGGTGACCCAAAGTCTACCAGAAAGGAGTGAAGCTACCAACCATTTAAGGTGTAATAGTAACTTTATGAGTTTTGGTGACCCAAACTCTATCAAGTAAAGTGTGAAATTACAAATCATTTAAGGTGTCATTATAACTTTGTATGTTTTTGTGATCCTGACTCTACTAGAGATTAGTGAACTCACAAACTATTTGAGGTGTCATTGGTAACTTCATGAGTAATGGTGACCTGGACTCTACTGAAGAAAGGCGAGCTTACAAACCACTAGGGACATCATGATGCTTCTTTCATCATAGGTTTAAATGAGGTTGTATAGTCCAACTTTACATACTCATATTTTATCTTTTGAAGAGAAGAGGGTAAGCTGATAAACCTTAAAATATTGTAATTCATATTAGAAGCTAAATTAGAAGAAAAGGAATTCTCCAAGTGTCTTCATCTCCATATTTAATTCTATATATAGATTGGGTCAAGGCATATTATCTTATAATTATGCAATGGGTATCCAAGTTTTGTTCCTTTTGAAGACATGCTTGGACAATGATGTTGTTGTTTAATGAATAATATTGATTGACCTCAAGGTTTTATATCATTCTAACTCAGAAGTAAATGAGTTTTGATAACCCAAACTCATCTTTCAAAAGAATTACAGTCTTATAAAGAATAAACAACATATACTACTTCCTTGTGTAATAAATGAGTTTTGATAAACTAGAACAACCTTTCAAAGAAATTGATTTTTAATATATCCAATTTTAAGGGTACGTTTCGGTAGAGGTTTCATTGGTTGGACCCAATCATGATGTTTATATAAGGTTATTTTTGAAAGAAGTTTAAAAATGTTTAGGAGGTAAATGTTAAGAAGGTTCTAAAAAAGAAACCTTTTTTATACGATTACCAATCATGTTTTCTATATAGAGGAACAAGAAGATGTAACCAACTTTGTAGAGCTACCAAAGAGAGAGATGTATATCATGTATTACTTTGCTTAAAATTTCATGATATAATATCTTAAGTATCTCTAAAAAGTGAAACATGTATTTCAAAGGAATAATACATATGTTTTCTTATAAAAATTATATAAGCACCATCAAGGGATGTACCTTATACATAACCAAATGGGTACACCCATCTCTTAAAATGTTTTTTTTTTTTTGTTTTCTTCATTGCATAATCGTACACACATAACACTTGTTAGCATGTGCTATAAACACATCCTAGGAGCTAGAATGGAGAATCTACTTCTTCTTGTCTAGTAGTGTAGGAGCTAGCTGAAACTACGAGTGAGTGGAAGAATGAGCAAATGCCATCCTCTAGGCTAGGTCTCTAGAAATCTTTCCTATATTGAAAAATCTCTTGGATGATAACTATAGAATATGCTACTGGTGCTATGCTTAACTCCAAAACATAACTCATCAATCAATTGAGTTTAACTAATTAAACCTACTACCATGCACTAAATTAATTTGCTTAAGATCTCATCCATGATGGTGGAGATCGTAGGGTCACCCTATTACAATAGAAGATCCTTAAATATATATGCTGGAGGATCCTACTCGGGTAATAAATGGTATTGAATTGGGCAAGGTGGTGGTAGAGGTGGAACATTTGATTGGATATTCTTAAAAAATTATTATTGAAGTACTTCCATATCTAGTTTATATTTAGACAAAGGTGGAAAAATTTATGGCCTCTAAAGAAAAGGAAGAACACTTTTATGCAAATTTACATACTCTATAATGTTAAACACTCTAAACAAGTATGAATGCCAACTAATTGTGTCTCCAAAAAAACTTAGGTATGGAGTCAACCTAAAAGGAATGAAGTCAAAATTATTGTTGCTCATTATCTTGAAAAAAGTAAAATATTAAAAATTTAGTATATTGACCCAATGGGAAACACAAAAGACAAAATGTAAGTATAATATTTCCTCAAAAATCTATTATTTATAGGATATAAAGGATGACTACAATCTTTATTTATGAGATAATATGTCCCTCATTATAGAAACATTGACAATCATTGGTGGACTATTATGTTGAAAATTATCGATTAAATTACCAATAGATTTTCAACTAGATCCATTTTTGATAGAATTTCCCACTAAAATAAATGTTGCTGCCATATTTACTTAAAGTCGGTGAAGTTTCTAGCAAAAATTCCACCGAAAGCCTGAATTAAAAATTGACGCTTTAGACCCCCCTCCCCCACCTGCCTTTCTTCTTCTTCTTGTTCGCACAGTTTCTCTCTCGAGTAATGATAGCACCAGAGCTAGGAAATGCTAGATCTTGTTCTAAATGCATTATTTTCATTTGATTTCTTCATAGGATCGAAGGTAAACCTCTTCCTCTAGCTACTATAGATGTTTATTTATGATTTCATTTGCCCAATCTTGTGAAATAGAGATTTTAAGTTCTTAGAGATATTTGTGAAATTGTAGCTTAGATTTTCTTTAATTTTCCTTAGAAATCATATATCTTACAATTACTTTGCTATTTGGAGGTAAATCTATGGTTGTTTAGCTTAGGATTTGTATTATAGTTGAAATCTAGATTTAAATTTTTTGAAATTACCTTTAAGTGTTTAATTATGCATTGTGTGATTTCAAACATTTGAAATGTATATTTATAGATAGTTTTATGATGTACACCAAAATTGAATGTAAGCATTCTAGAAAAATTTTGATATATTAAAAAGATTTTAGTTTGCATTGCGTAGTTAAATTGATATAGGATAATATGGAAAACATATTTAGAATAACTTAAAAGTTAAAAATTAGAATTTTATAACATTATGCATATACTATTCACTATGTAGCAAAAGGACCTTCCCACATAGGCTAATATAGCCTCCTCATACACTTCTTTTGTAACAAAGGATTTTCCCACATATGTTCAAACTTTTCAATTTATTTGTCATGTAATAGTTAGTTTTTTAAGGACTACAATAAGATCTCTAATTAGAAATGCACTTGAATAGATTTGTTAGTCATGTGCTTGTGTTATTTGTGCATAATAAAAATCTAAATTTTGTTAAGCCTGCAAGCAGATCTCATCAAGATTATGTAACTTCTCTATTAGAAGGTGGGTATTTTGATGTTCATCAAATTTGGTAAAGATGACCATTTGCAATGATGGTAACTCTACTTCTTGTAGGAGAATTGTTTCGGACCAAATGTAGGTGCCATCTGGGTAATAGTCTAATAGGTCATTTTGTAAGCCAATAGATCTTCTAGTAACTTGTCATGCCATTCTCACTTGTTGGATGATAAAATTGTTTTAATAAATTTATTAAAGTTTTATTGAAAGATTTAGCCACACCATTGGCTCTTGAGTAATAAATGGCAGTATAACACCAATAATATTGTGGTGACAAACATACCTATTTAACTTAACATTTTTAAAGTTTAGACCATTATTAGAAATAATTCAACATTGTATGCCAAATCTATAAATTATATGATCCCAAACAAATTGTAACATGTTATTTTCTTTAATATCTTTTAAAGTTATGGCTTCATCCCACTTCAAAAAATAATTCATCATAGCTAAAATGAATTTATGACCTTTAAAAGAAGTGGGCATAATAGCCTCAATATATATACCCCGACATTCAAATGGCTAAAAAAAACTATTGGATGCAAAATATTTGGAGGCATATGGGGTATTGAGCCATGAATTTGACACTGATGACATCTTTTAACAAATCCAATATAGTCTTGAGTCATGGTCAACCAATAATTGCCAAGTCTTTTACTTTTATCTTAATTTTTTGGTCAGACTGATGAAATCCACATAATCCTTAGTGGATGCTAATCATAATATTTTAAACCTTTTCTTTGTCCAAACAGCGAAGTCACATTTGGTTAAATGACCATAGATACTATAAAGGATAGTGCTCTTTCCTAAATTTGAATAACTAATGAATGATATTTTTCAGAAAAGATCCTCTTCTGAGATAATTAATAAATGGTTGTTATCAACATCATCTAGAAATATAGTTGTGCTCAAGACTAAGCATGATGATTGTGGTGATGAAACCACATGAAGACATGTTAGTTTTGAATTATTATCTGAATATTAACTTAATTTGGATTGGAAAATTCTTTAATTAGATTTATCAATGTATTTTCTAGACTATTTTGAGATAGATTCTAATTAAAGTCACATCAAAAATTTTCTCAAGATGCAACCTGACTTTGTGATGGTGTGCATGTAAGCTAGGTTTTAACATTTATAAGCACTAGCTACTTGGCTAATGATTAATTAGAAGTCTAATTAGAGTAACACCTGAAATTTTCTTAAGAAGCAACATGACTTTAGGATGGTATGCATGTAAGTCAGGTTTTAACTTTTATAAGCTCTATTTACTTGGCTAATGATTAATTAGGAGTCTCCATTAATTTTTATTTTTTTAATAATAAATAGTACAACAAACTTTGAAATGTGATAAGGGCTTTGTATTCTGCTTCATTATTGGTTTTAGCCTCTGTGAGAGCATATGAATATCACATGATTACTCCTTCAAGAGATACAAATATTAAGCCAATGTGAGCATTATATAAGGCATTTAGTTAGGATTCATGATAAGAGATGATGCCCTATCGATATATAATTCTCATTCCTTTCTTCTTACTCATAGGAACTATTCACCATTCAACTCTACAAGAATAAATTTACTGGCTAGGAAGTCAGCTAATATTAGACCTTTCATAGCTTTTTATGGGACATGGGCGATATCAATTAGGGACAAAATGACTACCCCATGGGATGACCTTCTAGGTAGTGTGGGTTTAGTCATCAAATACTAGAGAGGATTAACTCGAGAAATCAACATGATTTTATGGGACAACATATAATGTCTCAACTTTTAAACTCAAAATCAATGCAATATAATGTTTCTCCATAGGTAAATATTTATTTTCATGGGATTAAAATTCTTGCTAACGTAAGAAAGAGAAATTTCTTTACCATCTTCATTATTTTGAGCTAGTAGAACGCTTAGTGATTCTTCTAAGGCAATGAAATATAAAATTAAAGGTTTTTTTAATATTGGAATAATTGATACTAGGGGATTTAGTAGGTACTTATTAATGTCATCAAAATATTTTAGATAAGATTTATTCCCAATTAAAATTGGCAAACCTTTTAGTTAAAGTAGCAAATAGTCAACATCTACTGAATAAATTAGATATAAATTTTCTTAGAAAGATTAACTTTTCTTATTCTAATCTTAATTAGGAGAGACCTTTTGGTGGTTCCATTTTCATGATTGCTTTTATTTAATATGATATATCTTGATGTCATGATGCCAAATGATAAATCCTCAAAATTAAAAAAAAACTCCAAAGGCACATTTTAACCCATAGTTTTATACTTTTAAATGGATAATCTGAAGCTTATTTGCATGATCTTTGACCCTTTTACTTTTCAACATAATTTCATCAATGTAATATTATTATTTATAATGCCATAACTTATAAAGATTTGAATCATAACATGTTAATAAGTAGCACCGACAAGTTTTAAAATAAAAGGTATGACTTTATAATAGTAAATGTTTATAGGGATTTCGAAAGCCATATGAAATTCATATTTTGGAGCCATTTTTTATCTTATTGTAATTTGACAAACCATCCATGTAGAAGAATGTAGCATTCATGGCATATACATGAATCATGATTTCGAGAATTGACATAAGGAAATTATTGTGGTGTTTTAATTTGGAGTCATAAGGACACCGCATGAATCTAGGGAGGGGGGGTACTTATTGAAGTGATTAAGTCTGACATGAAGGTGTGATGTACTATCCCAGAAGATGGAAATGTCACTCTACAATTAACTTAATCACCTAATAAGAATTCTTAAGGTAGACGGGTCTACGTATATTCCAGAGATATTTTCCCTACTTTACATGGAGAAGTAAAGCATAGTTTATTTTATGTCGGGTTCTTTAGTTCCCTATGGAAGCAAGCTTCCATAGTTAATTACATCTTAAACAATGGATGTTTCCTAAGAACACACTCAATTAAAGTAGTCAATAAGTATCTCCAAGGACTTCAAAGCTAGACTATCAAATGATCAGGTATTTTTTAGAAATCAAGTGGGAAAGTTCAAATAGAAAGACTTATTTATAAACACCAAAAGAGATTAAGTAGGAAGCACCCATGATACTAGAAAGCCTAGTGAGCACTTCAATATGCAATATAATGATGATTTATATTTTTAAAAGACAAAATTTATTTTTGTTTAGATTGGAATCTCATTAGAATGCTAAGGCTTATAGTCTTATAACATAAGGTTATGAAACACCTAAGAGGTGAGGACTTATACTCATAGCCAGAGAAAAATAAGTAGTCTCAAAACCTAAATCTAAAATACTTTAGCACAAGCTATAAGCATGACCTATGTGTAATAAAAAAATGGGATATAATGGTTTACCTCTATAAGAGAAAATAAACATGTCCCAACTCTTCTGGACTTACAACTGTTTGGAGTGGCAGCCAGCTAACACCTCCTTTATTTTAAAATCATATAGGCTGGTCTTATATAAATGCAAGATTGCTAAGCTATTATTTAATTAGGAAGGAAGCTAGAATCCTATACTCACTCCCTAAGAGAATAGATAATGTTTAGTTTGCGAATATGATTTAGACTAATATTAAAAATTTACAAGTTTTAGATTATTTTGACATAATTATTTTAGACCAAAGCTTAGGATAATTATGCCTATTTGTATGATGAAATTAAGTTATGGGTTAAATAAATTAGAAGAAGTGTTCTATACTACAAGGGATTGCTCTCAAAAGTCAAGCATATCCCTTATCATGCAAGAGTGGAGACCCTTCCTATTCAAGAGTGGCACAACATGATATGCATGGTGTGATAATATAACATTCAGCTAAGGGTTGCTAAATATTTTATAATCTTGGTTAAGAACATAGACTTTAAAATGAGATTATGAATTGTGTTAAAATTTATTCATCGAGAGTATTCATAGAAAATTTAATTTTATCCTAAAGAGCCTACCACTTTGTGGTGTTTTAATTTGGAGTCATTGTGGAAACTACACAGATCTTAGGAGGTACTTATTGAAGTGATCGAGTATGACATTAAGGTATGATGTACCATATTGAAAGATGCAAATATCACCTTACAATAAACCAAATCACTTAATAAATACTCCTAAGGCAGATGGGTCTTCGTACCAGAGATCTTTCCCCTACTTTACATAGAAAAGTAAAGCATGATTTATTTTATGTTAGATTCTTTAGTTCTTTATGGAAGCAAGCTTCCAAATTTAACTATATCCTAGGAAATGAGAATTTCTTAAGAATACTCTCAATTAAAGTAGTCAATCAGTATCTCTAAAGATTTTAAGGTTAGACTATTAAAGGATTAGGGTTTTTTTTTGAAATCAATTGGAAAAGTTCAATGTGGAGAGACTTATTTTCAGATTTCAAAGGAAGGTAGGTAGGGAGCACTCATGATATTAAGAAGCCTAGTGAGCACTCCAGTTTACCCTATGGTGAGGCTTTATATATTTGAAAGAGAGGATTTATTTTAATTTAAGTTGAAATTTTATTAGATTTCTAGAACGTATAGTCCATCAATAGACGATTGTGGAAATTCCTAAGTGGTGAGGACTTATACTCGTAGCCTAAAGGAAATAAGCAATCTCAAATCCTAAATCTAGGATGCTTTAACACAAGCCAAAAGTATGACCTAAATCTAAGCAGAAAATGGGACATAGTGGTTTACCTCCATGAGAGAGGTAAACCCATCACAACTCTTCTGGACTTACAATTGTCTGGAGTGGCCGCCAGTTAACACCTCCTATGATTCAAAACCATGTACGCCGATCTTATGTATGTGGAAGATAGTTATACTATTATTTAATTAGGAAGGAGACAAGAGTCCTAAAATCACTCCCTAAGAGACTAAATCATGACTGACATGAGGGCATGACTTAGACTAAATGCAAAATTCTATAAATTTTTTTATGATCTTTGATACATTCGTTTAGACAAAGGCTTAGGATAATTATACCTAAATGCATGATGAAATCAAATTATTGGCTAAATCAGTAGGAGGAGGAGTTCTCCACCACAAGGGATACCCTCATAGGTCAAGCATTCCCTTATCGTGCAAGAGTGGAGACCCTCCCTATTCAAGAGTGAAGCAATGCCATTCATGATGTTAAAACATTCAACATTCAGCTAAGAGGTTGCTAAATCTTTTAATTATCTTAATTATAATTTAAGCTTTAAAGTGAGATTGTAAGTTATTTTAAAATTTAGTTATGAGTTATTAATGGGGGTAGAAAAATTAATTTTATCCTAGAGAGTCTATCGCATCCAGGCCACACATTCAAACAATCAAACTTAAGAAACCTATAAAAATCATGCAATTTTTACTTCACAATTTAAACATAACAGTCAAACATGTGTAGATTATTGTGAAAGAATAAAAGGCCTGGGTGGTCAGGTACCACCATACACCCTGAAAAAGAGAGAAATTGGATAGCCGAGCTTTACCCTTATACAACCTAGATTACAAAAGAATATTATAATTACCATTGAATTAAATGCTCCATATTCTTTCTTCCATTTGATTTGATTTTGCTCCAAGGCTTCATAGGGCCTCCCAGGACTTTTCCTTCTAGCTACTTCTCATCCTAAACCCCATAACACTAATCTGAGGTGAGGGCCACTACAAAGTGAGGGCCACTGGGGGTCTTATCTCAACCTAAAGTAGTCCGAGGTGATGGAGTTTGTGTTTGTGTGCACTTTTATGTTTGTATTGCGCAAGTAAGGGCTATGACACCATTCAAGTTCTCTTACACCTACTCTAAACACATCGAGAGTTTAGTAATTGGAAACATTCTAACTTGAAAATAATTCAATCAAAATGAACATTTTATTAATGGGAAAAATTATTTGGGACATTTATGCATAATATTTTTTTAGATAAAGCCCATTGATCGGAAGAATTAGTCATTTTCCTTTATGGTTGATCAATTGATATGAACCACCTTGGTAAGTTTTTTTTATGGTGATTGGGCCTTCTAAAGTAGATTCAAACTTGCTTATCATCTTGTGATGGGCTACAATTGATCTCCTTAGAACTAAAATAAGCTCTCAAACTAGAAAAGCTCTAGAATAGACCAGCTTGTTATGAGCTTGAACCATTTTAGTTTTATAAAACCCAAGGTTCTGACATGCTGATAAGTGTATCTTCTCCAAACCTTTGAGTTCTTCCAATCATAGTTTAGATTTTTGCTCAGTTGTGATTTTATCTCCCATAGCTCTTTTTAAAGATGGGTGCTAAACCTTTAAAGGAAGGATGGCTTCAGACCCATACACTAGGAAGAATGGGGTAGACTGTGTTGGAGTTTTATAAGTAGTATAGTAAGCCAACAAAGTTCAACTAATTGCTTGTGCCACTATCATTTGTTGTCATCAAGCATTTTATCGGGTATTTGGATGATAGTTTTGTTGAAGGCTTCCGCTAAACCATTTGCCCATGGGTAGTAGATGGTAAAGTACCTGCAATCTATGTTGTATCTTTGGGCAAAGTTATTAATCTTGGTGCTTTTGAAAGTGGTATCATTATTAGATATGATTTGGTGGGGCACTCTAAATTTATACATGATATGGTTCCTAAAAAATAGAGCACATGCTGAGCTTTTACTTCCCTGAGTGGAATGGCCTCTGCCCACTTGGAGAAATAGTCTGTAGATGCTAGAATGAACCAATGACCCTTGGATGAGAGAGGATCAATCAGACCCACTATGTCCGTACTCCAACACTCAAATGGCCACGAGGCTAAAGTTGGATGTAGAATGTTAGGTGGTTGGTGTAGAAGCACTCAATGTGCTTGACATTGGTGGCAGCGCTTCACTACGTCCATACAATTTGTCATCGTCATTGGCTAATAATACCCAAGTCTCTTGATTTTGGCTTTCATCTTGGGATCAGATTGATTATCTCTGCATAGTCCTGAGTGCACCTCAACCATGACCTTATAGGCTTCACATTTGTCTTAACAACATAACCACATATGATCGAAAGATTGTTGGTACCAGACACCACTAACTAGGGTGTAGGAGAGTGCCTTCTACCTACTTGATGGGCTTGAGATTTCTCTTGATGTAGTTTACCTTTACTTAGATAGCAATGAAGGATTGCCTCTAATCTAGCCCTTCATCCTTTTTAGCAATAGCAACCTCCCCTTAAAGAGTGTATTTATTAATGAGTTAAACATCAATAAGAGGCATGACTTGTATATTATGAACCTTTATGGATATGGACTCATCTTTCGAACATGCCAACTATTTAGTGAGCTTGGCTAAGGCATCAACTATGACATTTTCTCCATGGGGGACCTTATAAATTATGACCTCTAAGATCTGGGCTAGTAACTCTGTGGTGTAGTTATGATAGTGATGGAGTTTGAGCTTCAAAATCTTATAGGACCCAACAATCTGGTTGCTAACTAGCTGTGAATTCCCAAAGATACTAATACTTTGGATGCCTAATGAGATAGCTAACTCTAGACTAGTGATTAGAGCCTCATATTTAGCTTCATTGTTGGTTCAGGGTGCAGACAAATGATATGAGAATCTCATCATATTATAGACCGATGTTAGGAGGATTATCCTTACCCCTGCCTTACTTGGGAAAGTAGATTGTGGTTCTCCTCCTCTTTGAGAGGAAGTTGTAGCATCAAAGTACATATCCCAATAGTGAATGTTTGCATCCCCTAAATTCATGATTTGTTCATTAAGATAATCATCACTAAGCAGGGAATTTGTATGAAGCGGATGTGCTCTACAAATTCTTATCCTTTCACTACACGGAGGGGTATGAATGTGATGTCAAACTGTAATAAATTAATGGACCATCGTGCAAATTGTTCGGATAGCATCGGCCATGTCATGAGATATTGTAGTGGACTAACTCTAGAAATTAAGTTCACTATAATTAGATGATTGCTGGGCTATGAAGTTCAAAGCTTCTGGGCTATGAAGATCAAAGCTAGGCAATGCTTCTCAATGGGTGGATAGTTTGCCTCAGTAGGTATTAGATGACTTTTGAGATAGTAAAGTGCATCCTCTTTCCTTTATCATTGGCTTGGGCCAAGAAAGCATCAAGGGAGTCATCTAAGGTAGCAGTGTAGAGTATGAGGGGTTTTCCTGGGATATGGGCGGCTAAGATTGGTGACATTATATGATATTGCTTGATACATTCAATTGCATCTTGGAATTTGTCATCCCACATGAACTTGGCATATTTCATGACTAATGCTAAGAATGGTTGACATCTGCCTAATATTTTGGATATAAAGCATCTTAAATATGCCAACCTCCCTTGTAATGATTTGAGTTAGGTTAGAATTTTAGGTGGTGGCATTTTCAATATTACTTTGATCTTCTCCGGGTTTATCTCAATCTTGCAGTGTCGAACAATAAACCCTAGATACTTCCCTGAAGTTACTCCTAATGTACACTTCAGAGGATTCATTTTAAGGTTATATTATCTTAACCGCTCGAAAACTATTCTCAAGTTGAAGAGGTGGTCTTCTTTTTCTTTACTTTTGATCATAAAATCATCAACATAGCATTTGACTGGGTGGAGAATAAGTTCATCAAAAATTTGAGTCATGGCCCACTGGTATGTGGCGACATCATTTTGGAGGCCTAAAGGCATAATCTTATAATAATAAATTCTGATCGGGGTTCTAAAAGAAGTGTTTCTTTCATCTTCAAGTGACATCTTTATTTAGTTATATCTAGATGAACCATCCATGAAAGAGAAGAATGTGTGAGATGAGGCAATATCCATCATCAATTCCGGTATTAGTAGTGTAAATTCATCTTTTGGACATCCTTTGTTAAGATTCCTAAAGTCAACACATATGCAAATTTGGCCATTTTTCTTCTTAATCGGGACAATGTTGGCCAACCAGGTAGGATACATCTCCTCCCAGATGAAACTAACATTGATAAGTTTCTTGACTTTGGAGTGACCTATTGTTCAATGTCCAATTACATGTGTCTAGGAGCTTGCTTGATAGGGTTAGTGTCAGGCTATATCGTTGGCTTATGAACTACTACTTCAAGAGCTAATCAGGGAATTTCTCTATAACTTCATGCAAAGTAATCCTTAAACTCAATGAGTAGCTAACTAAGTCATTGGTTTTAGATTCATTCAATAAAGAACTGATGTATGTTGGGCGTGGATTATCTTCAGTATCCAAGTTGATTTCTTTAAGTTCATTAATGGTTGATTTGATTTATTTTTCAAATTTTGGTGGTGCATCTTTAACTTGGAGATCATCTGAATCAACTGAAGTTTCTTTCATCTTCAAGTGACATCTTTATTTAGTTATATCCAGATTCCAAATGATTGGTGATGAAAGCAGTAATCATCGTCATCCACTGGACCTAATGTACTAAAGCCTAGTCTGGGTCTTGATTGAGAGTTCTTGCATTTGTTGTCACATAATTTTTCAAAGTACTCTGACCTATGCTTAGACCATGTATGTGGAATTAAACCTTTCTTCTTTAAATTAAGAACACAAGGAAAGTACTAATCAAATGACAATTCTATTAATTCTTTGAATGATTCATCCTCAATCTCTACATCAACTACTCAGCTTAAGGATGTTACTCTTGAATAAACCTTTGAGGTTTATCATTTGCATACATTCTAGGAGCTTCCTTAACTACCAAACCCTCAACTTTCTATAAGGAAAGTGGGGTTTGAGCTAGAACATCCACATGTTGTCTTACAATTTCACATAAAGAAGACTCAGATACACTTATGCTTTGCTTGGGGACCAGAAGATAAATCAAAAAGGGGATTCAAATGAGGGTCAACATTAGAATCCAGAAAAATTAAGACAGCAGATAACCAAGACAAAAAATAGCTAAGACAACAACAACCAAGACAACTAGGGACAACAAGTTGGCCATAAAACCACTCAATCAGAGTAGACATTGTAGTAGTTAGTAATGGAAGGCAGCAGCCCAGACACCAATCACCAAAACAATCAGAACAACAATGTCAGAAACAACTTGCTGAACATAGGACCCTGAAGTCCTATAGTCAACAAAGATGGAGCCAACATAGGAATCCTGAAAAACCAAGACAGCAAATTTTCAAGACAACAAACAACCAAGATAACAAAACCAGCTAGCTGGCCATAAAGCCACCCATCCAGAATAAATAGTGCAATAGATACAAGTTTAACTGAAAGAGGATGGAGGGACCTGATCTTTATCACTGTCGAGCTCTAGTGTCACCTCCACCAGGGTTTTCTAACATAGACAGGTAGCTGGTGTGCTCACTACAAAGAACTCATCCTCTGAGCTAGATTCTATATCTATGTTGATAGCAGGTGTACTCCTAGATGTTGGAACAAACCTTTTAATAGGTGGTAGGTATGGAGGTATACCACCTTTGAGACTCCCTCTAGAATTTCCTCTTCCTCATCCTAGTGGAGGATAGATCATCCCCCCCACTTGTTCAAATGGAGTGAAGAACTGTGAGTGGAATCTAATCTCAGGCTCTATTTCTTCCTTAATGTCTTATTCTCGCTCCCTCTTCTTTTCTTTTTTTATTCTCTTTTTCTTTTTCTTTCTTTTATTTTTTCTTTTTCATTTTTATTAAGTTCATGAGAGAAGATATTTTATTTCTTAGTGAGGTAATAGGCCGCATCCTCATAAATCCTGACCTCATGTACTGTAAATAGTTTTAGATCTCCTTTAGCACAATATTCAATCCCATTCTTGATGAACTTGATGCACTACTGTAAGGAGGATGGAAACATGTTGTTCTCATGAATCCAAGGTCACTCTAGCAAAGTATTGAAAGATGTATCAGAGTCTATTATGTGAACTTAGCTTCATTCTTCCAATCATTTATCTATAAAGGCAACATTATGGAGCCTAAGGCCCTCTTGCCTTATTCATTGAATCCTTTCAACATCATCTTCTCCGATTGGAGTTTAGAGATGTCAATCCTTAAGTAGGAAAGGGTTCTTAGACTCATAATATTTACTGATGCACCCGGATCAACCAACACTCTAGATAACCTGAACTTGCCAATATCCATAGTGAAGTAGAGGGGGGCGGTTGTGCTCTATTATCACCAGTAGTAGGTCTTCATCTGAGAATGTGACTCTTAGGACTTCTTTCAAAAAATATACCTCCTCTCCAACTGGATTAGTAGTGGCCAACTAAGCTAAGCATATTTCAGGGTCAAGCAAAGCTTCGATTAGTGACACCATCATTTCTTTGGATAAAACTAGAGCGTCATATATGCTTAACTTAGCTGGCAACTTTCTAAGATGTGCCAGGACATTGTAATCAACTTTAGGTTGATCCTCTGTAAGTGTATCTAGGGGCAGAGCATGTTATGGAGGGGTTATCTGCTCACAAGAACAAATGAGTTGTTTACCCTTATCTTGAGGAGCTACCCTATGAAGTAGAACTTTATCACTACGAAGGTTAACTTCAATGACTTATTGTGATGAGGAGCTTGTGAATAGGTTGCCTACAATTTCTCCTAAAGGATCATTAGAGTCAGATGACTCCAAATCTATCTCAAGTGGTGAACCTTAAAGATTTAGAAAAGGGCAATTTATTTCGAATTAGAATTTAATTGACCAAAATGATTTAAATTTTTCTTATTATGACTTGGATAGATATTAATAGGAATGAAATAATTGAGGTCTTCAAAAGTAGATAGAATGTAAGTGAACTTATTCTTTTTCATTGATTTGTTCAATTTTGGTGGTACATGATAAAAGTCAAGTAGTATGAGTGGCTTGGTGCCCTCATTCACAGATACAACACTCTTGCTGATAGTGATGGAGCTAGTAGATGTGGTGACTATAACAATGGGAGAGAGAATACTTGACTCAGATGATGTTGGTGCTATGGAGCTATCCCAGACACGTGATGGTTGCTACTACTGCTAGGCTTTCACCCTCCTTGAGTTGT
Source organism: Cymbidium sinense (assembly GCA_021442155.1). Taxonomy (NCBI): domain Eukaryota; kingdom Viridiplantae; phylum Streptophyta; class Magnoliopsida; order Asparagales; family Orchidaceae; genus Cymbidium; species Cymbidium sinense. Next base: position 26,573,380 of record CM038228.1, on the reverse strand, counting down.
CCCTTACAACTGTCAGACATTTCTTAGTCTTGGAAGTTTGAGCTGAATTAGGCACGTGCAGAGAAATTTTTTTGATTTTTAAAATGATACCATTCTTTTATCTTAAGAGTATCAGATGTTTCCCCAAAGACTACTTTAATGGAACCAGAAGGTTGTTCCACTAAGTATTCTTTAGAGATCACTTTGGCTCTTAACTTGTAGCTGCGCTAAAAAAAATCCTTGAATGTAAAGCCATCCTCTAAGACATAACCTAACATGCAATTTTAGGGGTAGTAGTTAGGATCAACACTCCTACCCACTTCCTCTAGCTTTTTAGGTTCGGGTAGCTAAAAATTAGGCTTAAGGAGGTTCTTAAAAATTTTGTTGACTACGTCCTTATTGAATGAATATGAATTATTGAGTTTATCAACAAGAGTAAGTGGAAAATAGCTACCTGGAGGTGGATACTGGTATTTCTACTATGGAGGCTACTAGGGCAGCCTTTATGGTGGCTAAGGTAGTGGAAGAGGAGGCTGCTGGGCTCTAGGCCTCTTAAACTGTGCTCTCATTGGCTGCTTCCCCTAGTCTACTGCTACTCTTTGGCTTCTTCTCAAACACTTTTTGAGGCTTATGCTTAGATGACTAGTCTCAAAAGGGAAATTGTTTGGCTTCCTCTTGTAAATTAGTCGCCTTGCTGATTAACCTCTCAAATATCTTCATAGTAAGGCCATTGAGGATGAAGGTAACTGGGCCATAAATATTCTTGAGAAGAATTTCAATGGTATGCTACTCCAACAGCTGTGGTTCACATTTCATACTTAGTTTTCATCACTTGAGAATATAATCAACAAGGGACACGTTGGGTTTTTATTTCTCTACAATGTGGTCCTCTACAGTCACTCTCCACTAAGCTTCTGTGAATGTTTTAATGAAAAATTGTTCTAACTCTGTAAAAGACTTCACTGAACCATTTGGCAATTTTACATACAAATCAAAGGAATCTATAGAAAGGCTACTGACAAACTATTGAAGAATAGGGAATCACTACCACTGGTGTCATAATAACTATCCCTAAAGTGTGCAGTATGCTACCTAGGGTTCCCACTGCTATCTAATACCTTGATGGATGGTGGCTCAAAACCCTTGGGGTATTGAATTACATCAAACTCCTTCGAGTACGATCTACCCTTTGGAACTTATGAGCTCCATTGGGCATGGGCCAACGCTTCCGTCACTTATTATTCTACCATCTTTTGATGTCTTTTCATGCATGGAGGTGTTATCGGCTATCTTCCTATGTAGGCTATCAGTATCCTCATCCATTGGAGTAGTGCTTAGGATATGCACTAACTCAAGTATGTCGACCTCTATAGGAGTGGGTTGAGGGACGGGTGTTTGATTCTGTAATGCCAACACCATTTCCTTCAACTCCTCTACTCTCTTTTCCATCCTATCAATTTGATCATCCTTGAGTTTGATTTGTTGGAGAAGGCATTGAGTTGAGTCTGATGCCTCACCTTTCTCAACTACAATGCTTTGAGCTTCTTATCTTGGTCATTCTCTATGTAAGAATCCTCAGGTATCAACCATATGAACTTTAGTGGTATCATCTAAAAGGTCATCTTCATTGGCATTAAAGTCTATCTTACCCTTCTTATGGTCAGAATGGTCATCTCCAACTATCTACCTCACCACAGCATGATAGTACTCTAATATCTTCTCCAATGGTCGATCATCCACTCTACCTGGAACTGCTGGGACATATGTCGGGTGATGACTAACTACTAGACTGTATCCTAAAGAGATGATGCATTATATGTTTTGGATAGGAGAAGTGCTAGCTATGACCAGTTCTATAATCATAGGAGTCAACCTAGCATTTACTTCTTCCTTCTCCTTCGACTATGGTGGTGGAGTGACTACAATGCTCTTGGGCCGCCACTTTTTCTTCTCTACCAGTAGGACGGGAGGTCAAGCGGGAGAGCTCGACCTTTCCTTAACTGGTAAAGTTGATGAAGTGTGGTCCTTGAGATGTAGTCGTATCACTAAGGGGGATAAGTTCTTTCCAGATGCTAACTTATGGTATTTGGTGGGTACTTTAGATGATGGGACATGAACTGACAATTTTGGTTGGTGAGTGGAGCGGTGTGGTGGTAACAACACTGTCTACCTCTCAACTGAAGGTATCCTCTTACGGCTAAAACTAGTAAGGACTATCTAGTATGAATGTTCAATTACGCATTTCAGCTAATTGGTTAATTAATGATAAGGTGTCAGCGACCTCTCCTCCTCCTCTCCTGCTTGCTTGGGCAGCAACCTTGGTCTCAATGACCTTCTCTATAAATTTGATCCCTCATACTCCTAGGGATCACTCAACTCAAATCATGGATGGTGGTGGACTCAGATCGTCCATTAACTCTCCCTACTCTCTTAAGGACAGACCTTAGATAGCATAAGGCTTCCTCTTCTCCCTATCTAGTGTCTCGTACTCTGTGGGTCATGGGGGTGATGCTATTATCTTCTTCACATCATCCTCTGCCTCTATAGCATAGAGGGGGTGAAACCTACTACCACCAAGAAGGGGAGAGGTCTCATGAATGGATCCCTCTTCAGCTACATGGGAGGCTTCCTTAACCACTTTAGCCATGTGCTTATAGTACCTCTTAATCTTTCTGTTCTTATTGCAATGCTGAGTCTTGGTCAATGGTGCATGATGGGAGCTAGTACCAACCTCGAAGGTGGGTGAAACATTCTTAGATGCTAGGATTGACTTTCCCTTAAGAACTAGGGTTGCGGTAAAGGGGATACTAGCCCTAATAGAAACTGTGGTAGGCACAAGTGGCACTCGTGGCATGGGAACCTTTAAGGCATTCCTCTTTAAGGATGAAAACTTGGTATCTAACTAGAGATCAAACTACAGAAATGGCTTCTTGTTAATCAACTCCTCTTTACTCACTGTACTGAGGGTATAACAATCACAAGTAACTTTAAAGTGCTCAAACCCAAGGCCAAACTTGATGACTGGGGTTGAGGTGAGTATGGCCTGATCCATGGCCAAATCCACACATGAAGTGAATGAGAAGATGAGCTTTCTGAAAGACATGGTGATTGAATGCTTGAACAAAAAAGTGATGGGGCTTTCCTTCTTATTATTGGGGAAGAAAGGCATATGATTAGACTTTGTTTTAGCAATCATTCTTTTGACTTTATTTTGAATTGAAACCCTCATCTAACAAATTTGGTTATGTAGATGGGGGTACATATATGTATTGGAAAGATTTACAATTTTGAGGAGGAATGTCTTGTTTAGTTTGAACTTCACAAAAAAGTGAGCTCAAATGAATTTTGAAGATTTTGGATGAACCTTACTATGCCATGCTAGTGGTAAGAGGTACATAAAATTTTAGATTGATTTTATTTAATTTATTTAGATGATTTGTTTAATTAGTTCTTCTTACCTATTGGAGGTCCAATAGGGGTTTTAGAACTTATTTGAGTGAGGTTCCAAAACCAAAAGAATGTTTGCCACACTTGTCTAAGGATGAAATAGACAAGGAGTCTAATAGAAAGAATTGTAATCTTGGGCTTGGATAAATTCATAAGTCTACTATCGATGTTTGAAGATAATGATTGCCTACTAAAGATGGAGAGAGGAACTGTCCCCAGTGGAGTCGCCAGAAAAATCTGTGATGTTCTAATTTGGAGTCGTAAGGACACCACACAGATCTTAAGGGATACTTATTCAAGTTATCGAGTGTGACATTATGGTGTGATATACTATCCCTGAAGATAGAAACATTACCATATAATGGACTTAATCACTTAATAAGGACTCCTAAGGCAGATGGGTCTACGTATATACCAGAGATTTTTCCCATACTTTACATGGAGAAGTAAAGCAAGGTTTATCTTATGTTGGGTTCTTTAGTTTCCTATGGTAGTAAGCTTCCATAGTTAATTACAGCTTAAAAAATGGAAATTTTCTAAGAACACTCGATTAAAGTAGTCAATAAGTATCTCCAAGAACTTCAAAGCTAGACTATCAAAGGATTAGATATTTTTTGAAAATTAAGTGGGAAAGTTTAAATAGAAAGACTTATATATGGACACCAAAGGAGAATAAGCAGAAATCACCCATCATACTAGGAAGCCTAGTGAGTACTTCAATATTATCTATAATGAGGCTTTATATTTTTGAAAGAGAAAATTTATTTTTGTTTAGATTGGAATCTCATTAGAATGCTAGGGATTATAATCTAACAACACAAGGTTATGGAAACACATAAAAAGTGAGGACTTATACTCATAGCCTAAGGAAAATAAGTAGCCTTGAAACCTAAATCTAAAATGCATTAACACAAGCTAGAAGCACCATCTAAGTCTAATCAGGAAAATGCGATATAGTTGTTTACCTCCATAAGAGAGAATATACATCCCAACTCTTTTGGACTTACAACTTCCTAGAGTGGCTGCCAGCTAATACCTTCTATGCTTTTAAATCACATAGGCCAATCTTATGTAAATGCAAGATAACTAGGATGTTGTTCAATCAGGAAAGAAGTTAGAATCCTATAATCACTCCTTAAGAGACTAGATAATATTTGGTATGCAAACATGACTTAAACTTCACATATTTTTATTCATTATTAGTAGTTTCAAAAATAATTTGAGATTTATTTGTGATAATAGCCACAATAATATTTATCCAACACATGCAACTTAAATGCAATCATATTCTTTTAATTCTCTTTTTTTTTTGAAACATAAACATATGAAGAAAATATCATGCACATTTGTAATAATTGAAAATAAGTAATTAAATGTTGTCACATAGCATACTCAATTATTTTAAGTCCTAAAGACAATCAAGTCAAATAAACACTCAGCACTAACCAAAGTTATTATTAGATTTGATTTTGATGTTTAAGTTATTAAAGCCTAAAGAGAAGAAATGATATTTAGTATTTACCCCATCCCTTGTTGGTGATTTAAAATATTTAAAGATGGAAATTTAATAGATTTTATGAGTTGATTAGATCTAAGCATATCAACTCAATCACCTTTCCTTAAACTTCTTTAATTTAATTAACTACTTGATCATTAGCCTTCAATGATATGCTTTTAGGAAAATAAATTTGCAATGCACCTCAATGAGTCTAATGCAATTAGGCTTATGCTTAAGAATTAATTAGATTAAAGAAGAAATGAATCTAAGCTAAATACTTTTATGATTTTCCTACACCAATGGGATAATCATAATTTCTTTAATGACTTTATATTATTAAATGTATAAAGGGGAAATTAATGGATTATATTTGACTTGCTTGAACAATTTGTTAATTTTGATTTTTATTTTATCATTAATTTTTCTAATTATTGCCTCATTATTAAATATGTTTATTAACCCTCTTAAGAAAATATACTCGAAAAAATAATTAGGAAAGGGGGCCTAATTATTTCTCCTCATTATCTCTAGTGTTCACATTGATCAATTAATAGTGATTATTTAATTATTTTTACTATTCACCAATTTAATAATTATTTAATTAATTAAAGCGGACAATTAGGATTGAAATTTTAATTTCTTTAAATTACATGAAAAATAATTCCAAGAAAAGTATGGTAGACTTGAACATCCCATAGAATCATCCCACCAAATTTACAAATTAATTAGCCAAGTAATTTGGCATTAATTAAGATAATTATCTTGAGCTTCAAACTTTAATTAAGCACTGTTCATTTGGGTATTAATTATGGATTATATTTTTCCTAAATTTTCCTCTGTTTGAGCTTTCCAAAATGGATTTATTTGTACTTTTTAGATTTTTCTACAATTAGTTATAATTTTTTAAAGTTTTGGTAATTTAATTACTTTTTTAAAACCTTAATTAACCCTTCAAACAATAGGTGCCATGCATGTGGCAACCCATTCCATGTGGCATCGCGACATTGGCCACTTAAATCATCCCGATGCGAGATTAATGTGTTGTTGGCCATCCAAGGGATGAATCATGGTCATCCATTCTAATCACGTAAAATGGATGGTCAGTGATCCATCATTCTGTGAGCATTGGAAGATGGACATCATTCGCATTCCACCGATCAATTTAAGCTCGTTGGAGCTCATTCAATGGTGAAATAGACTTCAAAATGATCAAGAAATGAATCTAGAGAGATCCTATGATGGAGATCATATGAAAACATTATTCACTTCAAAAAGGACCAACACCTAGAGGCCAAGACTATGGTTGCCAGATTTTTACCTCTTCGGAGGTATAGACCAGCATTCCACCAATAGAGGTAGCTTCATCTTAAAGAGATGACATCTTGCTGAGAAGATCTCAAGTAGCCTCCGCGCTGATCGGTTTGTGGACCAAATTTCACTGCAAAGCTTACCAGAGTTGTTCTAAGTATGCCTTCTAGTGGTCAATCACTTGGAAAATGATTCATTTTGGTTCCTGAGTGAGGTGAAGGTGTCGAAAGAGTTAATTTATGCTTGGTGGATATCTGAGAAGTTTGGATGGATGGAGCTATCGAGTTCGATCGAATGCTATTCTCACTGGTGGTGGAGTGCACGAGGAGCTTGAGAGAAGGTATGGGATTGTGTGAAATACTCTATGCAAGCTATCTATTGAGTTTGAATGGATGGGGAGGAGTATACTCTCCTCCCCCAACTAAGAGTGGGATTGGTTCATTTGGATCATCTTTGCGGGTAGGTGGGGAGATGGCGGATTCGAGGTGGTGAGGCGAGAAGGGAGTGTAGTGGCAGGGAGGTGTACACACTCCCTTAGCTAGACCAATAGCTGTCCATGGGTGAACTCACCCTCTCTTGGCCAAAGGCTGAGCCCAACAACTTTAGGTTAGTTGGGACAGTGGTTCTCTATCCAAGAAGAGCTAAAGGTGGTTGCCATAGGTAACGGGGTGGAGAACCCACCCAAATAGAGATTTGTCACATTTGGGTGACTTGGTTTAATGGGTTTGACACAAATCAGGTTTACCATAAGTTGGGCTCACTTCGGCAAGCCCATGGTGACCCAAGGATGAGTCATGCCAAGTTTGGTTGGGTTTAGCTCAATTTGACCCATATGGGCCAAATGGGTCAAGTTGTGATAGTTTGATCATTTTGACCAAATTGGGTCAAAATGATGACTTAGGTGAGTTCAGTTGGTCATTTGGAGTGAATGAGTGCAATTGGTGTGATTCCATTTGGGTTATATTTGAATTTGGCTCATATGATTCAATTTGGGTCAGATGGGTCATGTTGACCAATTTGACCAAATTGACATGAGCATGGGTTAGGTCTATGTTTAATTGATCATGGTGATTGATTGGAAGAGTTGATTTGAATTGATTTGGGTTATAGAGTGATTTTGTTTAATTTGACCCTTTAGGTAAAATTGGGCTATGTAGGTTAATTAGGTTAGGTCGACCAAATTAGATTCAATTGAGGGTTGGATCATGTTCAATATTCAATTGGTGATTTATTGGATGCATTGGTTTCAACCAGTTTGGTCTAAGATTTGATTTGGTTCAATTTGACCCTTTATGTCAAATTGGGTCAATTTGGGTCAATGGGTCAAATTGGCTAGATTAGGTTTAATTAATTATAGTGGAGTGTTCAATGATGACCTACAATCATCAATGAAGGGATTGGATGGCTTGATTTGATCCAAAGAGAGTTTAATTGGATTTTGGTTCAATTACCCCTTTTAGGTCACTTTAGGTTAAGTGACTTGGTCAAGTCAACTTGGACCAATTGGGGTTATGGATGGTTGGGATGTGTTCCATGATAAATTTGAGGTTGATTAGTGGCTTTGATTGTAATTGATTTGGGCTTAATTAGATTTTAGCACATTTGAATATTTTAGGTCAAATGGGCTAATTTGGGTTGATCGCATTCCTTTGATTCAATTGGTATGATAAGTGTTGGTGTAATTTGAAATGATCCATTGAATAATTATAGTGATTGAGAAAATCAAATTGGATTTAGTTTTTTTTTTGAATGGGTTTGAATTGAGTTATAGGATTATAGTGGAGTTAACTTGGGTTAAGATCTAAGTTATTTTAGCTTGGCCCTTGGATTAAAAAAAACCAATTCAGTTAAGATTAATTGAATAGGCTTGAGGTTGGTTTAGCTCCGTACATGAGCTTAAGTTTGGATGAGTGAATGGGTTTGAGTTTTTGTTCAGGCTTTAGAATAGGTGAAACCTATTTGTCCTAAGGTAAACTCTAGGCTTAGGGTTATCCTATAAGTGTTTAGGCTTAGGTTTAGTGTTCCCTTAATCACTAGAAGTGTCCAATTTCTAGGAAAATTCAAGTGTCTAGAAGGTTCCTAGATCTAAGATGGGAAGGATTAATTCTCACTCCAAAAGTGAGGTCAATAATCATCTTTTGGGCAAACTTTATTTAAATCATGATAATCAACATAAACTCAAATCTTTCTATTCATTTTATGCACTTGGATAACACAAGCAATTCAAGTGACGTATTATTCTCCTCTCATTAAACCAACTTCAACAAATATTTATATTTCTTGGATCACAAATTTTTCAATGTCAAGTTCACTTTTTGTGGTGCTTTCTTTACTAGAGTTACTTTAGAAACTATTGATAATTTATGGGATATTATTTTTGAAGATAAACTTAGTATTTAAAAATAATTCTAGACAAAGCAATATATGTAATCTTATGAAGTTTGAAAGATTTGTGATGCTAGTTTATTAAGATTTATCGATGAATGTAAGTTGAGGATATTCATCAGCATTTAGATTGATTTCATTTAACTCATCAATCGTGGAAGGAATACCTTCCCCCAACCTAAGTGGTAAATTCTATTCATAAAATTATTCTACTTCATTATTAAAACAAGTATGGAAAATAATATTACAATAATAAAGTGGTAAATGAGGTAACTATTTTAATGTTGAAACATAAACATCTTCTTTCTTTATTTGGGCACATTCTCCACCATCTATAAGATTTATTGGCATGAATTTTTGGCCAAATTTGAGTTAATAATTTTAATACAAGAGAAGAAGTAGAATGATATGCAAATATGTCTTTATTTTATTAGAACCATTGAATTAAAGTGCAAGGAATGTTTCAATAACTTCAATAGGCAAAGTATAAAATAGAGTTGGGGTTTCTTTATATACTTTTATGAGACTCATAAATGATCTTCAAGGTTTGTACTTTGGTTATGTATTGTTGAAACGTCATGACAACAATTCTCTAGGACAACAGTGATGTTTAGTACTTGATTTGAAACACAGTTATATTATAGTACTAAACCATAGATGTATTTGCAATATTTAGTGTGAATTTTTTTTTAAAATGAGCTGTTAGCTTTGAAATTTGTCCTACTTCTTCATTATTTGATAAATTATCATATAGTACTAATTGCCTCTATGGAAGAGTAGAAAGTTTTCTTCTTCCAACTTCATTTGATTTAATTGTTGAAAAATCTCCTTTTTTGTTTATTTTAGGGATAAAATGATAAAAGGTAAATAATTTGTTTGTAATTTTCTATAGTTGGTGGAGTTATAGAATGAGATGGTATACTTTTTGGGATGAAAATATTCAAGATCATCATATATATGAATCTCATTTGTATAAAATGGTTGTGGATCACTAAAGATGGATAATTTTTTTTTCATTATGGTTGTGCTTGATGAATTTGTGCATATTAAATGATATTATTTCAAAATTTGTGTAACCAAGGTCTCCCTAGCAAAGCTCTGAAAGAAGTATCGACATTTATCACATTTAATTTAGCTTTAGTCTTGAAGTGGATGAATTATAGCTATGATGAATAGATCCTTATGTCTGCTAGACTTTTTCATTGAGTCCATGTAGCGTAAGGCGATCGAAACATAACCTTCTTGTATGTAGAGATAGAAGCTCAAAAGTTTGCATAATAAAAACATTGAATAAAGACCCAAGATTTATTTCAATTCTATTGAGAGTGCTTCCATAAACCAGTATAGTTACATATAACAATCTATTAAGACTAATAATTTTAATAGTAGTCATCATCTGAAAAAGTGACTGATAACAGATCATCTGAAGAAAGAGTTTTCCTCATCTTTTCTTTAAAACAATGTGCCTAAAAGAATTTTGGTTCAAGTAGAGTTTTAATTAGGATTTGACATATCTCAAGTGATAACATGAGAGCATCATAAATACTCAATAAAATAGGGAGCTTCTTTAAGTAGGCTAAGACATTGCCTTTTTGAATTTTTGTTAATGTTGGGTTTTAATTCACTTTTGTGGGTAAGTCATCAACATTTTTTATGATTTACTTTTCAATATTTTAAGTATTATTGGGAGTTTTTTTAACTCTTTAATTAAACTTCATAGATTTCTTCTCTTTAAGGGTGAGATTCAGATTCTTTGTCTAAAAAATTTGCTTTAAGTTTTAGCTAAAAAAGCACTTTTAACCAAAATCAACGGAGGTTCTTCTTCAATATTTTTATGAGAAGAATAAATTGCATAAATAATTGCTAAGCAAAGTAAGATGAAGCTGATTCATCAACATTTTTAGAAGCAAATATGCATTTGATGATAAGAATTGGTTGCTCTAGATATTTTTTAAGGATTTCAACCTTCCCAATCTTACATTAGAGCTCCAACCATTCTTTGAATATAATTCAACTTTGATAGTAAGCCCTAAATATCGATTATAAGAGCAATATAATCGGTGTTCACTTTTTCCAAACTCTTTAGGTTTCTTTGGCTTAAAGACTTGCATCCCAAACTGCAATAATATTTTAAATACTTTTTTTCTCAAAAAGTTTTCTTAAAAGAATAAATTTTATCTATTTTCTTGAATGGTCGATTTCTTTTAGTGGATACAGATAAATGTTATTTAGAAGAATCAATAGCTATTATTTATCTTCTATTTGAATTACTTAGGCAAGACATTGTAGCTATTTCATTACTTCTCTTAAAAGTTTGAAAGGGATTCTGTTTCAAATTTTCTTGTAATTATCTTCTTTGAGGATTAAAGAAGTTGTTTATCACAAAGGCTAGAAGCCTTCACAAATAATTTTTTAAAGTATGAATTAATGATAGCTTTAATAGCAAAACTATTGATATAATGATATGCCCTAATAGTAAATCAACATCATGATTTTCTTAGAGAGGTGGTTCATATTTCATGGCCATATTTCACCATTTGATTATGAAGTCTACCAATAATTTAAATGGTTTTTGCTAATAAGTCAAGAGGATGTGTATATTTGTTTGATTATGCACTCGTATAAATCTTTTCATGAAGGCTTCTTCCAATTTATCAAATATTTTAAATAAATTATTGAGTAAGTTAGTTTACCATTCTAATATGAATCTCAACAAAGAAGTTGCAGAAGAGATGCAACATAAGGGTGTTATTATTGCCAAAATTGTAACACAAAGTCTTGTATTGAGTAATACATTACATGGGATTCCAATTCCATCAAATTGTGTATAGTTTGGAGAGACAAAATCCTTAATGAAAGGACTAATTCATATTCATCTAAATATGGTCTTTCTTTTTTAATGGAAGATTCACTTTATTGGGCCATCATGTCATCTTTAACTTGCATCTCCACCATTGATTTGATGTAAGAATTAGATAATGGAGTGGCTAAAATGTAGCAATTGGTACAAATATAGATGGGTTTTGTGGTTTAGATGGGTTTTATGGTTGATTAACTATAGTTTAGTTTTCTTAAAATGGCATAAATTGGGGTACAAAAGATCCATCACTTTGAGACATTTCAAAGGATTAAGATTAATTTTCAACTTGTGAGCGAAGGGTTGCCATGAAAAAAACCATTTAGCCAATTTATTCTTGTAGCATTATAATCGGTATATCATTTTATGTCCCATGTACAAGAAATAAGAGATCTTGCTCTTTGTCAGTATCAGATGGTTCTTCTTCTTCTTCATCTTGAATATTTTCTAAGGAATTTTTTAGGAATGGCTATTTTTATGAAGAGGATGTGTCTTCTTTAATTGGTAGCTACCATGACATAGGCTACATGAAGTTTTTTCATCATCCTCTAAGGCATCTCCCTTATAAAAGGTCATCTCATTCATTTGAGTTTTCTATTTTATCATTATTATATTGCATTTTTAAAGATAAAATAAAAGTAGGTTCTTCAAGAGTTACCTTTTTAACCCATTTATTAGAATGAGGTTTACTATAGAGAAATCTTTTGACCATCATTGAGGTGAGTTTCTATGAAATATTTGGAATCTTCTAAGCATAAGAAACTTTCATAAGTTATTTAGAAAAGAATAATAATATGTTAGGAACTACTTCCCTTTAATGTTAACAATAGGGATGGCAATTTAATATGGGATTTAGAAATTACTAAGGCATTAAGATTTACTTTTGAAAAAAATTTATCTAATTCCTTTGGTAAAGGATAATAAATAAAATCTTAAAGGACATGGAAAATAATTAAAGTGATTAGTGTAGTTAATTGATCAGCAACTAAAGTTTTATTGATCATGAGTTGAATAAATTCTTAATTCCTTTAATCAAAATTATGGAGGGGTCTTCAATAAATTGAACAACTCGGTGAGTTGTCTAAGAATAGCCTTGGTTTAAGGATTCTCTTCATTCAAGATTTAAAAAGCATTCGAGAACATAAAAATTCTAGTAACGGTAGCAGGTTTTTAATTTCTTTGTAAATTTTTAATTTTTAGATAGTACTGATGAGGTGGAATATGTCGTGAAGTAGTCTTTTAAACCTTTTTAAAAGATAAGAAAGTATAAATGGATGGTTCAAATAATCTAGTAAAAATAAAAGGTTTTTTATTTAAAGAGACGTTTAAAAATGACCTCTTTTTAAGAGGCAAAGGAGAGTTTGAGCTTAATTTGTTGTTGTGAGTCACTAGAATTGTAAGTGTTAGTTCTAAATAAAAACGTTGTTTGGATTAAGACTATCTTTGGACCTATAAGAGATTCAATAGTGATGTTCCTACAAGTAATCTATATAAGAATATTTGATAAGTTTATTGAAATAAAAGTGTTCAAAATATTTTGTATTTAAATTTTTACTAATTTAAATTCAAAAGGATGAATAAACTAATTAGAATTATGACTTCCAAGTCAAAGCTTTAAAGGTCAAAAGATTATGTTTGGTAACAAATCAAAGTATAATTTTATGAATTCAAAAGTGGAGAGAGAGAGAGAGATAGAGATAGAGAGAGATAGATAGATAGATAGATAGAGAGAGAGAGAGAGAGAGAGAGAGAGAGAGAGAGAGAGAGATTGGGTCCCAGTGAGCATGCTAGATTATTGGGAGTGTAAATATATTAACTAAGTGATATAATTTATAAACAAGATATGTTATAAGAAAAACATAAAAGGTATAATCTAAACTAGATTTATCTCTTATCTAAAATTGTGAAAATTTTGTATTTATAAGTATTTCAGTTAAGTTAATAGGAAAGAGGATCGTGGGTTTCCGATTATCCCACAGAGATGCATATACCCTAATTAATTATACTTACTAACACCTCATTAAAAATCTCAATTAATGAAAGAATAATTATTAATTTAAAGATTTTTAAAGATAATAGTTGCAGTTTAGCAATAATTATCATAGTAAGCCAATCCATATGTTGAATATCAAACTGCAAGGCAAAGTATGGGTCACCGTAATCAAGCAAGATGATAGTTTGATATTCGAATTGTCTATATGATAATCAATGCTAAATTACCAAAAACTTTATGAGGAGTATGTTGGGCTTATGAATTTATAGATAGAAAAAAATATTAAGTTATATATAAAAAAGAAAATATTAAGAAAAAGGTAGAAACATATATACTTTAGATCTTGCAGATCCATTATCCTATGTTGTCAAGCCTACAATCATTTAACTTGGTAAGGCAGTCAACACAACCCAGTTGAGGGATGCTTTATCAAGAATTAGGAGTTTAGCCTACCAAAGTTAACCTCATGGCCCAGACCAAGGAAGAAAAATAAAGAATTTTAAAAGGCAAGTTCCTAATGAAGAGGATTTGAAAGGTGTAGAACATATGGTCTTGACATAAGAAAAGTCTTGCCTACAAAAGGAAAATAAGGGCTATAGCCTAGCCGTATAACTAGATCATTGAGGTCAGACTTATGAATTTATCTGGGTTAGGCTTTTCACCTGGTGTACTTAGACTTCCTTAGTCACCATTGCAAATCATGCCTATCTAAAGCTCTATCTAAAAGAGGTTATGCATGATATGCAAATTATCTATCCTTAAGTATATTTCTATTGTATGCTTGGTCAAAGCCATTTCATGATGGATGCCAACAACTAAAGCTGGGAAGGCTAAACTTGATCTCTCTTCTAAGAAAAACAAAAGAGCTATGTGATTTTATTTCAAAAAAGTTAGTAAGAGATGATCTTAATTTTAATATTTAAAAAGTTGTCCTAATCATTTTTAATATTTAGTTAAAATTTTTTGATTGAAAATATATTTTTTATCTTAAGAACTTATCATAATATACATATCCTAGACAAAAATCTTATAACAAAGATAAGCAAATGAGATAATTAAAGAAGTCATAGTGTTGTGATGGCTATAAAATAATAAGGTCAATTGGCCAGTGCAGTTAAGTAGCCGGCTTTTATATACCCAGATAAAAGAAAAGTCCAAATGGTAGTCAATTTCTACCCATAAAATAAAAGCTTGGACAACTTAAATAAATAAAATATAAATTATGTTTCTAATATACTTCTGATACTTCTTTTGGTTTAGAGTATATCTTTATCCTTCAAGATAAGGTGTCTCTATGCAGTGGATCTAGAAACTTAGTTTCTATTTTTATTTTACACCAAAAAACTCTAAAAATTGTTATAATAAGGAAAACTCCTATGCTAAATGGAGTCATCATAGCATTTAAAAGTAAATTAAACATCATAAAATTATTATTTTGAGGTACAACCCCTTGTAAAGTAAAATACTAACATTGGTTGTACGTCTATCACCAATAAAAAATATATTTATAATTTAACAACAAACAGCAATAGAGTGACACATCATATTAAAATTTGAATAATCAAGTAAAGTAAAAGAAATCTACTTGCACCTAGGGTGTGAGTGAGTTTGACTCATGAGCTAGTTCGATAAATGGCTTGTAAGATGAGCTCGATGAACTAACAAGCTAAGCTCAAGCAAGCTCCAACTCAAGAATTTAACTTGCGAGCTAGCTCAATTATAAATATTAATATAAATAAACTTAAAATATATTAAAATTTAATAATTTAAGCATAAAATTATTAAAATTATTTAAGATTTATATCTCATTCCTTTATATCAAAAAATTTCATATTTTTTCTAAGTTTTAGATTTTTTTTATTTTATTATTATTTGTTATTTTATTATTATTATTATTATTATTATTATTATTATTATTATTATTATTATTATTATTATTATTATTATTATTATTATTATTATTATTATTATTATTTGAATCATAATTATTTTACCTCTTCCATAAATGAGTTGGCTCATGAGCTAATTCAAACTCATATAATAAAATTCAAATTTGATTAATTAATAAAGTTCGAGCTTGAAATTACTTGCTTACAGCCCTAGTTATACTCTTGTAACCTCATTCTAAATATCCAAAAAAAAAAAACATATGTAAAGAAACCTAACTACAACCTCTCTATATTAATGACTATAAGGTTGTGAATTGTCGCATCACGTATATGTGCATGAGTTAGTGTATTCATAAAGATAATCTTATATGAGCTTGACTCACCATGCTAAGTCAAATAAGTAACTTAATCATCCTAAGGTTTATGACTTTATGTATATTTTGTAATAAATAAAATTACAAGGTTTGGGTTGTTCAAGTACTATCAATTGGTCATATAAGAATTGAGTTTTGATCAAATAATCTAATTATTAGATGAATCTCTATCTAATAAAAAACATTTAACCATAATTTCGTTAAGTTTGAACATTAATGAGAACTTAAAGTGCTGACTATCATGCACATGCATTAATATGATAGATAGTAGTTAGCATTATCAAATAATGGATGAAAATTTAATATTCAAGCGGAGCATGTGTACAAAAAAATTTAACCAAAGTGATACAAAAATCACCATGTTTGGATGCAAAAAAGAAAATGTCTAGAGATCATCCATTCAAAGGGAGTGAGATAAGACTAAGTAGAGGTCTATGCTTAACTCCTAACATTGTAGATAAATTTTACTTATAAAGTTTATTCTAGATAAATATTAAAAAGATCTTCAATTGAGTTATCTCCCTCTAATTCATTATGTGGATCTATCTCCAACAATCTATGGTTATAGGTTAGTCTTTATGTGTGTGAAGGTGGTCAAAAATGTGAGAGTAAGATTCAATTTATCTTAGGGAGCTTAGAAGAGAATTGGCAACTGGTTAATTATTTGAATTGGAGGCTTATTTATAGGCTTTAGTAAACATGAGCTCAACCCATGGTTGAGCTTGGTATATTATTGATAAGTGTTTGGTTCCAACTTAGAAGGTATGGGAGTGTGGGCTGCTCCATCTTAGCTCAATGAATTAGAAGCTTTCACTAGATTAGGCATAGAATTCTTAGTTTAAAGCAAAGGAAATTAATGGGTCAATTTGACTTATTAAGATCCATCTCTTTAGCCTATTGGTTCAACCCATAAGACTTGGTCAAATTGATGATTATGGCACCCATTTTAATTATAATGAAAGATATTCACTAATTTAAAATAGTGACAAATAAAACTTCACACTAAACAAGAAGCAAATTATATTAATATAAAGAGAGACAATAGGGCACATGATTTCTTACTTGATTCAACAAACTTCAAGCTGTTTACATTCAAATATAGCCACCCTAAGTAGAATTTTTCTAACCAAAAAAAATAATTACAAATAATACTTTCTATAATAGGGAGAGTACATCCCCTACAATACTCTCAATCAACGGGGCAAATAGGTCCCCAACAGAAAAAAACTTTTTAAGGCACAAAAACTACAAAGCGACAAATTTTGACAAAATATATCTCTGAGAATATAGCAATATACCCAAATTAAATAGTGATCTTATAATTAAAATTGATCAACATACAATCACTAATAATTTGCTAACAAATTTGACAAAGTAAAATGACTCACTCAATTTAAATGTGAATAGAAAAGTAATTATGTTAAAAATTATTTTAGCAAATTATTTATCTAAAAGTGAGTTATATACTAATTTAAAATGCTTTTTATGAGAATACACAATTATTTATTATTTAATAAAAAAATGTAGCTAAAATTTGATTTCAAGAGAGATACAACAACAACAACAAGCCTTAATCCCACTAGGTGGGGTCGGCTACATGAATTCTTTGTCTCCATTATGTTCTATTATGTGTCAAATTCTCATTTAAATCAAGTATACTAAGATCATTTTTTATACATCTTAACAAAGTCATTTTAGGTCTACCTCTAGCTTTCTTAACATAAGGCAAATCTAATGCATCTACTCTCCTAATCGGGTCATCGGACGGCTGACGCTTTATGTGGCAAAACCATCTAAGGACTCTCCTAATCTTACTCTTCTTAGCTACTCCAACTTTTTCCTGAATATACTCATTTTGCATTCGGCAACAAAATATTTTCCTATTTCAGTTAGATTACGTCAAGGATTAGCTTTAAGCCCTTATCCTTTTTTGCTTTAGATATGGATGTTCTTACTAGGCATTTACAGGAAGATGTACCTTGGTGTATGCTTTTTACTGATTACATCCTTCTTATTGATAAGACTAGAGAGGGAGTTCAAGATAATCTTGAATTATGGAGGTCAACCTTAGAGTCTAAAGGTTTTCATTTAAGTAGATCTAAAATTGAATATATGGAGTGTAATTTTAGTTGTAGAAGTTTTAGTGGTAGTGTTGTGACATGGGGTGAACAAGTCATTAAAAATAGTGACCAATTTAGATATCTAGGCTATATTGTTCAAAATGATGGTGAAATAGATGGAGATGTTATTAGTATAATTCATGTTGGATGGTTGAAGTGGAGGAATGCTATTGGCCTGTTCTATGATTGAAAAGTACTGCTTAAATTTAAGGGAAAATTTTATAAGATGGTGGTAAGACCTGAAATGATTTATGGTGCAGAATGTTGGCCAATAAAAGAGAATCATAAGACTAAGTTAAGTGTTGTAGAGATGAGGATGTTCAGGTGGATGAGTGGATTTAATCTTAGAGATAATATGCAAAATGAGTATGGCCGTGAAAAATTTGGAGTAGCTCCTGTGGTGGATAAGATTAGAGAGAGTCACCTTAGTTGGTTTGGCCAGATAAAGCGTCGGTCGCCCGATGACCCAGTTAGAGTAGATGCATTAGATTTTCCTTATGCTAAGAAAGGTAGAGGTAGACCTAAAAAGACTTGGTTAAGATGTACAAATGATGACCTTTGTATACTTGAACTAAATAAGAATTTGATACATAATAGGACACAATGGAGAAGAAGGATTCATGTAGCCGACCCCACATAGTGGGATAAAGGCTTGTTATTGTTGTAGTCTCTTACGACATAACTAAATATCATAATGAGTTCTTTTAAAATAAAGTAAATTAAAATTCTCATAATAAAGACCATTTAAATTTATTAATTTTTTTTATGTATATGTCCTACTAATAAAATATTTTACTTATTTTTATAACACAATATAATGCATGAAATACATAAAATCAGAAGAATGTCGAGACACCGAAGAAGGAATAATAAGTAATAGAGAAAATGGGAAAAATATATTAATTTATTGTCTTTTAAGTACTCTCAATATAAGAGGGGAGAATCCCATTATTTTAAAGAGAAAGAGAGAACAAAGCTTAAAAGGTAGAGATTTATGGTCTTTCTTGAACTAATCTAGCGAAATGAGCCTAAGCCTCTATTCATGCACAACCACTCTCCTACTATAGGGGGTGTTGGGCTTGAGTCGCATTGAGATTACCATTCTTCCCTGAATGCTCACCTTCTTAGGATGAGTCTGTGTCCATGTGATCAACGCCCATGTTCTTTCTTAATATGCTTTCCATGCATGCGAAGAGACCATGACATTTGGGAAATCTTACTTATTTTGGATCTATATTTAGGTTCTTGATTCTTCTGCTCTTTTATAGAGACAACTCACAAAAAAGATAGACGAATAAAAAAAAGTCAATAACCTCATAATAAATATTGAAAAGAAAAGAGAATCTTTCATTAAATGTTATATCACCTTTTGACTAGGTTCAGTATTTTGGTATATCCCTAGCTCTTTAATCTATAAAAAGGGCATTGGTCTTACTAAAAATATTTATTGGGCCTTTTATTCAAAATTGAAGATATGCTTATTTTTTTTCTATTGAGTTTAATTTTGCGAAAAAAATACACATACTTTCCATGGATTCTAAGAGACTATGTTGCGATATTGACTCTTTGGATTTGTGGGTAGGCCTTTGAAAAAATATAAAGAAGTCCAAAAAGCCAGTGGAAGTTGCCATTGTTCACTTAGTGGAGATTAGTTCTTCTAACACTTTTGCCCTTATAACTATGACTGTTCTTCTCAAAGGTAGTGCCGCGGAGCCACTGGTTAAGGTGAGTATTCATTCATCCCTAATTAAGAATGTACTCAAGAAGGGGACTACCACTCTATTTTTCTACAACATCTTACAAAAAGCTAGTGCCAAGATAAGAGCTTAGGAAAATCATCACCTCTCTTTGGCTAGCCATGCAACTCTAATAAGATCTTTAATGTTAGCCATGCCTACTTGCTCACTCACACCACCTTCCCTAAAGCCATCACTCATAAATTATTGACATTGGCTAGTGGCTTTTTATGGGACAAGGGACCTAATGCTAAGGGGCTGCATTATGTGAGCTGGGAGAAAATATGTCAATCCAATAAAGAAGGAGGGCTCGGGTTCCACATGTGTAGCAAATGGAAAGGTGTAGTTAGGGCCAGATTTGCATAGCAACTCTTCAACAATCCAAACACTTTGCTTATGAAATGCCTTTATGAAAAGTATGGGGCTTGGTTATAGGAGAATAGTTGCACCATAAGGGATTCCAACACTTGGAAAGTCATCTAAAATTGCTTGGCCAACCTGAAACTGATTACTAGATGGGGGATTGGTGATGGGGCTTGTGTCCACACTCTTGATCATGCTTGGATTGGAGATGAGGCACTTAATAGGTGGCCAACTTTTATAAACATTCAAGCTCTAGAAAACACCAAGGTAGCAGATTTTTTACAACCAAATGGATGTTGGAATGAAAATAAGCTAGCTGAAGGGTTCCATATGGACCTTCAAAGCAGAATTTTGAGCTTAAGAAGAGCTACTATGATTGAAGGGGATCGCCCTACACTCACCAACAACAGTCTTGGCAAAACCATGATAGCCATTACCTACAATATGTAGTTTTGTAATGGTGAAGGTAGCTTCAAATGGGTGAAAAAGCTAAAACTGTAACCAAAAGAGTAGTTTTTTTGATGGAGACTATTGAACATTGCTATCCCAAACAACCATTGGTTGCATAAAAAAGGAATAGGGGATTCTATTACTTGCATTTGGGGCTACAATGAAGTGGAGGACAACAAAAACACTGCTGTTAATTATGGCCACCTTGGGAAGGTATTATAAATGCTGGTCGAATGGGGGATCACCTTGCCAAGGCTGACTAGTGTGCATGGCATCATTGAGGACTTTGCTAATGCCAAAGACCACCAAATTGCATTAGGGAAAATCTATTGTAGTGTTGTATACTAATTTTGGAGAGTTAGAAATGCCAAGAAGCATTACAGAACATTCCCCACTCCAACCATCATGGGAAGCTCTCATACATTACATGTAAAACATCAAAAGAGCGGTTGGGGTGTTCTTCATGGCTTAAATGTAATGTTGATGGGTCCCATGTCTCCAACCTTGTGGTTGGCCTTATTATTGTTATTAGAGATGATAGGGGAAACTTCATCAAAGCTATGGGCAAGCAATTTTAGCATTGGGATAACACTCAAGTGGAGATCAAAGCTGTGCTCTTCAATAAGGATTGCATAGAGAAATGGATGACAGAGACAAATGACATTGTGATTGAAGGAGATAGCAAAGTTGTATAGACCTCCTCCAGCAAACTCTTAAATTCACTAGATGGGCCTCCCAACCATTCATCAGTGTTGACATTGCCTTCTTACACCAGTTCAAATAAGTCATTTTCCAGCACCTAGTTAGATAAGGTAACAAGTTGGCAAATTTTTGCTCAAGATTTTCTCATATATGTAATTTTGAGTGGATACATAGTGATAGTATTAGCCATGCTATTTCTTTACTATTTTGAGATATTTTGGAAGATAAAGTTTTGTACATTTTCATAGTTTTGTTTTTTTCTTGAAGCTTTTGTAACTACCTCTTTTAATTGAATGCAAATGCAATATTTCAATCACAAGAAGATAGTGGTGAGGAGACCGATGGTAACGTCTTATATGCCCACCATCATAAAGGAAAGTTTTGCTAAGGTAGGACTAACTCTGTTCAATTTTTATACTTTACCATATCATTTAACTAACGTTAGTGAGTGTACAAGAGGTGATGGATGGTGATAATGAGTGCCCAACATCTCCTCAGACCATTTGCTTAGAAAATCCATGTAGTTACGAAAGGATGATTCATATTTCTGTAGGAAATCTACTAGGCCATTATGCCAGTAAAGAAGAAGTCCATTTATTAGAGAATTTTCCCCCTAGCAGATTTCCTAATTAAAATATCTTGAACTATTTTTGAAGAGTTTATTTTTTATAATTTAGGGGAGAGTCTAGACTTACCATTAGTTGATGTGGTGGCACTGAGTTTTGCCCTGATTAAGGGGCCGACTCTATTTAGAGTGCTAGTCGAGACACCTGACTTATCTATTAGGACCACGATCAGCTTCACATATGCCAACATCTAAGAGATGTTGGGGAGTTTCCCTTCTCATAGCATTAGTCTGAAAGGAATGAGTTAACTACCCAAAAGAGGAAAATGTGGAATCAAATGAAATCAAAACAAACTCAAACCAAATCAAATTACAAGCATAAAATGCATGACATGAATATGAATGGAATCAAATGAAATGAAAAGTCAAAGGTGGTCAACTATTGAATATAGGGTTGACTCATGTCGGTTCCACCAAGACAAGGTCAACCCATCATAATTTGATCAAATTAAATTATTCTAAAGACTCAAAATCATTAAATAAACATATTTAAATGTGAATTAAAAAAAGTTAAAATCAATAAGGCCTTAATTAGGCTAATTAGACCATTTGACCTAAATTAGACCAATCTTAACCCAAATTAACTTGATTGAATCTAAACACTTTATTGAATTCAAATCCAAATTAACTTGAAATCAACCCAAATTAATTATCTAAAATCCATTAAAAGTAATTATTAAACATAAATTAACTAATTATTGGGATTAATTTAACAAATATAATCATTTGACCCAATTAGACCAATCTTAACCCATTAAGCCCAAATTGAGTCAAAGTAAGTTTTAAACCCAAAATAAATAAAATTAAATTAAATTAAATCATTCCAAATACTTAGAATGACATAATTTAAAACCAAATACATTAGAATTGAGTCAAGAAGGTCATTTGACTCAATTGGATTCAACCAAATCTATTTGATCCATACTGGGTTAAGTATTAAAGCAAGTAAGCCAACACCTCCAAATTCCATAAAGCCCATTGTTGGCCTCACTTTTGGAGTGAGGAATCATCCTTCGCATCTTAGACTTAGGAGTCTTCTAAGCACTAGGATCTCCCTAATTATAGGACACTTATAGTGATTAAGGAAACACTATACCCAAGCCTACAGACTTAGGGTGGTATACCCTAAGCTTAGGATGTACCTTAAGATAAGTAGGTTCTACCTATCCCATGGCCTAAAACATAACCTATGCTTATCCACTTATCCAAAGCCAACCTTAAGTCAACATAATCAACCCTAAATTGAGTTGTTTCCTAACCAAGCTCCAAGCCAAATTAACTTAACCATTAACCCAAATCAATTCTACAATCATCCTATAATCTTATAACTCAAGGCTATCTAGTAGAAACAAATCCAATTGAATTTCACAAAAGCATTCCAACCTTTCAATACTCTATTTCAAATCCTTCCAAGACTCATAATAAAACCAATTGAACCAAACCAATCCAATCAACCCAAATTAGCCCATTTGACTTAAAGTGTCCAAATGAGCCAAAATTTAATTAAGCCTAAATCAATCATAACCAAAGCCATCAATCAATCCTAAATCAACTATCAAACTCAATTTAACTCAATTCAACTAATCCAACTCAATTAAGCTATTTGGTCCACTTAAGCCAAAGTGACCTAAAGGACCAATTTGATCCAAACTTCAATCCAACCCAAATTGGATTAAATAAACCCATCCAATCTCTTCTACAATGATTGCTGATAATTCTTGATTGACTAAATACAATCAATAGGGTCAAGCCAAGCCAATTTGATCACTTGACCTAAGTTGACCCAATTAACTCATGGACCAAAATGAGCCAAACCTCATTCAAATCCAAATCAATTACAACCAATGATTCTTATCAACCATAAATTGATCATTGAACATAACTCAACCACAAATTAATTAAAACTAAGCCAATTTGGCCTCTTGACCCAAGTTGACCCAATTTGGCCTAAAGGGCCAAATTGGGCCAAATATTATTCTAAACCAAATTGATTGAAATCAATGACTCTAATAAATCATCAATTGATTTTGAACATGATTCAACCTTCAATTGAACCCAACTTGATCAAACCAATCCAATTGACTCATTTAGTTTAAATTGACCTATCAACTTGAATCAAATCATTTCCAAATCTAAATTAATTCAAAATGATAGCTAAAATCATTCTTAAATGATCAATTGAACCAAAACCAACCCTTTACCTAAGCCAATTTAGTCAATCTGATCAAATTAGTCAACTTATCCCATTTGACCCATATGAACCCATATGAGCCAATTCCAAATCCACTTCAAATTAAACCAATCCAATTGAACCAAACTATCCAAAATGATCATTTAGACTTGTCCAACCACCAACTTGCCCATTTTTGACTAATTCATCAAGCTAACCCAAGTGAACTCATATGAGACAAATTGAGCCAAAACTATCCAAACCAAGTCCAAACCCAACTATACTTGGCATGACCCATCCTTTGGTCACCATGGGCCAGCCCAAATGAACCCAACCAATGGTGGACCTAATTTGGCTCAAAACTCATTGGACCAACCCATCTAAATGAGATAAAATCTCTATTTGGATGGTCTCACCCACTCACCAAGCCATGTCAGCCACCCTTAGCTCATTTTAGACACTAGGACCACTGACCCACCTGACCCAAGGCTTTTGGGTTCAGCCTTGGGTCAATAAAGGGTGAGTTCACCCATGGCTCCCCATTAGAACACTTAATGGAGGAGGTGCACACCTTGCCAGCCCTTACAACTACCTTATCCCCTTAAGAACCACCACCTTAGCCCCTCACTGACATCTCCGACCACCTACCTTGACCGGATGACTACCAAAACATAAAACCATCCCAACCATTGGATCACTACGGCAGGAGGGTATACTCCTCCCCATCCAATTCAAACCACATAGAGAGGTTCCTTGAGTGATTGCAAGCATCCCTAGAGCATCTCTTAATCCCATTATGCTCCCTATTGCCGGAGAGACCTAAGCCAAATGAAATCGAGCCCCTTGTTCATCCAACCTCACTCAAACTCCACCAATCATAAATTAATTTTTCCCACAACTTCCCTAAGCTCCAGTGAGTCAAAATGAATCGATTCCTAATTGATTTGATCACCGGAAGGCACTCCTAGAATAACTATGGAAAGCTTCATGGTGGTGTTTAGTCCACAGAGCTATCGACGATGAGGCAAATCAAGAGCTTCTCAACAGGGCTTTGTCTCTTCAAGAAAAAGCAACCTCAGTTGATTGACCACCGGTCTTGAGCTCCAGTGAGATAAATTCCAACAAACTATAAAAATCCCCAAACTGTTGGTCCTTTGTGAAAGCTTTTGTGATTTCATGCAATTTCCACCATAGGATCTCCTTAGATCTCTTCCATGTCCATTTTTGAAATTGATCCCTACATCCCACGAAGTCCGCCGAGCTCAGATCAAGCAACAGAAGGCAGACGCTGTCTATCTTTCGATGCTCAGGGGATTCGTTGTCCGTTCCAAGTGATTAAAATGGATGACTATGATTTAATCCATTATATTTTTTGATTTAATCTAATAGGAACCAAAGGATTAATCTCCATCATCTGATATGAGATCAGACAATGGGGATGAAATTATGTCCACCACCATTGACTCATCCAAGGGGGACATTTTAAATAACCTATCTTGTGGTTCCACATGGAAAGCACTGCCGTATTAGCTTCTACATGGCATTGATAGATTAGGAGGTTAATTTGGTGTTTAAAAAATGTGACTAATTAGCTAGAACTTCAAAACTTCATAACTAATTGTAGAAAAATCCAAAAAATAGGAGTAAACCCATTTTGGAAAGGGTAATAGATAAGATTTTAATAAAAATGATATCCTAATGTTTGAATAGTGAATACAGCTTAATTAAGGTTTGATGTTTAGGATAATTATCTTAATTAAGGCTTAATTACTTGGCTAATTGACCCCAAATTTGGTGGGTTACTTTTATAGGATGTCCTCTTCCTCTCATAATTTTCTTGGAATTTATTTGCCATGTAATTAGGAGAATTTGAAATTCAAATCTTAATTACCCTCTTTAAGTAATTTAATAATTAGTAAAAATGCTAAAAAGTAAAAATTAAGTAATTAAGGATGATTAATCATTGTTAATAATTAAATAAGGTAGAATGATTAGGACCTATTTCCTAATTATTTTTCTAAATCCATTTCATGGGAGGATTAATTAATGTATAAATTAAATAAGGGTTAATTAAGTAATTTAATGATAAATTATATTAAATTAAAAATGTAATTAGATCAGATAACTCAAATGGAATTCATGGGTTTCTCTTTGTGTTTAATATCATAAAGACTATTAAGGAGCATATGACTAACCCATGGGTATGGGAAAACTATATAAGTACTTAATTAGTCCTTTCCTTGATCTAGTTAACTCTTAAGCATGAGCCTAATTACATTATGTCCCTTTAGGAGCATTGAAAGTTTTAATTTCTCATTTGCATATCATTGGAGGCTCATGATTAAGTAGTTAATTAAATTAAGAAATCATAGAAAGGGAAATTAAATGGATTGCTTAATGGCTTGAACTTAATTTATCCATAAAATTCACTTAATTACTTTTCCTTAAATACATTAACTCACTATTGTGGAATGGGGGTTAAAATAACAAATATCATTTATCCTCTTTAAATTTAATAATTCAAATCCAAAATTCAATCTCATAACAACTTTGGTTAACCTTAAATAGTTTTATTCAACTTGATTGTCCTTAGGAATTAATGAGACTGAATGTATTATGTGATAATGTTCAATTATTCTCTTTCAATCAGTATAAATTTGTATGTCATTTGATATTATATATTCATGTTTTTCAAATAAAAGAATCAATTGAATTTAATTATGTGTAAGTTGCATGTGTTGGATTAATCCTATTACATGTGTGGCTATTATCACTAATAAATTTCAAAATTATTTATAAAATAATGAATTAATGATGAAAAATTAAATTGATGCTAACTATGAATATTCTATATGATTTACACTTGTTTATAACTTAAACATGTTAAAGCATTATTTTAGTTTTTTATGAATCATGTGCATGTTTACATGTATTTGAATGTTATGAAGTATATAGTTTAGACATCCTGGAAATACAAGGCTTTAAGTAGCCCTTAGGATGTCTCAGAATATCTCACTTCCTTGGTTTAAACAATGGCACATACTTGCTTAAACTTTTAATATAGGTGTATATGTGCTTAGCTAAGAAATGGAGTCCCTCTTCTACCAAAAACATATGCATTCACAATCATTTAAGTATGCCAAAAATACATTGTATGTATAAGTATGTTAAGTTCAAAATCATATGCATGCTATTAATGATGAAAAGGAATTATATAACATTATCCATGTGATATTAATTCAATTTCATTAATCTTAAAATTCCTCTCATATTTGAATAGGATTCTTTAAGATCAACCTAAATAAAATATTTAATAAATCATTCACTAAAAGAAACCAAATCATAATAACATGCCTTTAAAAAATAACTTAGGGTATGGATGAAATAAGGTCAAAACTCTTTCTTCTATTTATAAAAATTAGATGCTAAGTAAATATCAAATAAAACATAATAAAATATAAATTAAAATTTGCTAATCCTTTTAATAACTTGAAATGAAACCACCCTCCATGTTTAACTTAAACAATTTCTAAACTTAGATGATCATAATCCTAAGGCCTAGTAAGACATAGAAAAGTAAGCTTAAGCACACATATTAGAATGCTAAGTCACCACTTCTAGCTCTATGTTAGGATGCTGTATGTTGTGATGTTGTATTTTTATTTTGTGATGTAATATTTTAGACTGGATTTTAGGATTACTTATGTGTAGACTAGATGTTAGGTCGTTATTAGATGAATGATATTTTATGCATGGGATTATGCTAAAGGGATTGCTGAAATAAAAATAAATATAAATTATTTTGCTTATAGGTTGCTTATCCCCCTTTATTTAGTCCATATTAGAGCAGGTGGGCTTGGTTACCCATGTGTAGGGTGCTAATTCCAAGTCATGGAATATAAATGCTTAGTTTGTATGGATGTTTAGCTAACTTCTATTTTGTAGGTGTAGTTAGATTTTATTTTTTCCAAAAATATGTAATTTTTGTAATAGGAATTAAGATTAATGCTATAAGGCTTGGGATGAGTAGTGGCTAGAAGGAAAAGTCTTAGGAGGCCCTGTGAAGGCTTGGAGCAAATCAAATTAAGATAAAGAATGAAAAGAAGATGAGGAATGAAGACTCCCATAACATCTAATCTCAATTGTAATTTTAATTGTAATATTGTTTTATAATTTAGAGCTCGCCTACCAAATGTCTTTTATTTTTTGAGGTGTATAGCGGTACCCGGCTGTACCAACCTTTTATTCTTTTATATTAATTTATAAATCTTTGATTGTTGTGTTTTAATTGTGCCATATAAATTGCATGTTCTTTATAGCTTTCTGAAATTTGATGTTTGAATGTGTGGCCTAGATGTAGTATGCTCTTTAGGATAAAATTAATATTCTACCCTCACTAATAACTCATAATTAAAATTTAGATCAACTCATAACCTCATTTTAAAGCTTAGGTTATAATCAAGATAATTAAAAGATTTAGCAACCTCTTAGCTAAATGATGTATATTCTAATATCATGCACAACATCTTATTTTATTCTTGAATAGGGAGGATCTCCACTCTTCAACAATGGGGGAATGCTTGACTCGTGAGGGCATCCCTTATAGTGGAGAACACCTCCTCCAACTAATTTAGCCAATAACTATATTTCATCATGCATTTAGACATAATTATCCTAAGCCTTTGTCTAAATGAATGTGCCAAAATGATATAAAAAGTTGTAAAATTTTTCATTAGTCATGTCTTCATGCCAAACATGATCTAGTTTCTTAGGGAGTGAGTTTAGGACTCGGTCTCCTTCCTAATTAAATAATAGCCTAACTATCTTGTACATACATAAGATCAACCTACATGATTTTGAATCGTAGGTGGTATTAGCTAGCGGCCACTCTAGGCAGTTATTATTCCAGAAGAGTCAGGATGGGTTTGTCCTCTCTTGTGGAGGTAAACCATTATATCCCACTTCTGCTTAAACTTAGGTCATGATCTTAGCTTATGCTAAAGCATTCTAGACTTAAGATCAGAGGCCATTTGTTTCCTTCGGGGAATAAGTCCTCACCTCTTAGGCATTTCTATAATCTTGTGTTGATGGGTTATAAGCCCTAACATTCTAATGAAATTTCAACTCACAAAAATAATAAAATTCCTCTTTTAAATACATGAAGCCTCACTATAGGGTAGATTGGAGTACTCACTAGGCTTCTTAATATCACAAGTGCTCCCTACTTATCCTCCTTTGGAATCTAAAAATAAGTCTTTCCAAACTTTCCCACTTGATTTTTGAAAAATACTTAATCTTTTGATAGTCTAACCTTAAAATCTTTGGAGATGTTTATTAACTACTTTAATCGAGAGTATTCTTAGAAAATTTCTATTTCCTAGGATGTAATTAACTATAGAAGCATGCTTCCATAGGAAACTAAAGAAGCCGGCATAAAATAAACCATACTTTATTTTTTTCATGTAAAGTAGGGGAAAGATCTCTGGCATATACGGAGACCCATCTACCTTATGAGTCTTTATTAGGTGGCTAGGTCCATTATAGGGTGATATTTCCATCTTTCAAGATGGTATATCTTACCTTAATGTCATACCCAATCACTATAATAAGTACCTCCTAAGATCTGCATGGTGTCCATAATGACTCCAAATTAAAACACCACACCCATTCATTGGAGACATCATAAATGATTAAATGAAAATTATTGAAGCTTAAATATAGCATAAATCCATCAAATGGAATAAGCAATTCTAAGGGAAGAGGGAAAATGCCTAAAATGGCATAAGGCAAAATGTTTGAACATAAAGATAATATAATCACTTTGAAACACATTAAAACTCACCCTAAGATGTGTTTAAGAGAATGACAACAAAATAAAGCAAAATAAATGAGCTCAAGTTTACCCAAGTAAAGGAATGTTCCATGAAGACAAACTCCTTACCCAATCAAATCCTTCACCTCCACTCTTTCATGTTGTACCTTGGACTACTCCCAATTAATTCACCACCCCTTGGAGCTAGCCTCCAAAGGTGGAAATCTCCTTGGCTGGCTATGATGGGCTGCCCTTTAGCTATATCTCTTGTCCAAGAGTGGAAAATTGAGGGAGAGTGATTATCAAGTGGGTTTGAGTCTTCCATCACATTCCCCAAGTGAAACGAAAGAGAACACAACCTTTCCCCCACATCCCCGCATCGTTGATAAGTCAGAGTTTGACCAAAGCTGCCAAAAAATTGACATAGCTTGGTCGATAAGCCGATCCATGGAGGCATTCCAATTCCTCCTTCCAAGAGCTTCACTAGGTTCCCATAAAGCTTTTCAAATTGCTCCACCACCAGAAATCAGTGCCGACGAGGTATGAAATTCAACTGAACCGTTATTTGATTTTGGTCCTTTCTAAAATGAACTTGATCTCAAGTGTGATCAAACCATATAGATGCACTCCATTTGAGTCCAAGGTGGATTTGCAATTGAAATTGAGTGATTTCATCAACTAGATCATTGAAAATCATCTTGAATCAACAGATGGTCTTCAGCTTTCCCCATCATTAAAAGAGATACAATCTCAACCATCTATTCCTTTCGTTAAGAATAGACGATTTCGATCCAACAACATGAAATGATTTAATCCCTATAGAAAATTACGGAATGATTTATGTCATCTGATTGAACCGTGTACGTTGCCAAAATAATGTGGAATCCACATGGATCCCGTGTGGTCAAATCAAACGCCACCACGTGATGTCGACCATCTAAAATGTGAAATTCTTAATTTTTTTTAGCTTAATTAAATATTTAAAAAATATTAGAAAATTTAAAAATTTATAATAAATAAAATACTCATCCAAAAAATATAAATAAGGTCTATGGATTAATTTCATTGAGATAAATCCATTAAACCCAAAACCCATAATTAATTTTGGATAATTCTTTATTAATTTGGATAATTTTTGATTAATTTAGATATAAAAAAAAGAATCAAACTAAAATTAAACTCAAACCACTCATCCAAT
This sequence comes from Cymbidium sinense, assembly GCA_021442155.1. NCBI lineage: Eukaryota > Viridiplantae > Streptophyta > Magnoliopsida > Asparagales > Orchidaceae > Cymbidium > Cymbidium sinense. Next base: position 26,542,474 of record CM038228.1, on the reverse strand, counting down.
TATTTTAAAACTTTGGAGAAATGAAATTATGGTTAAAAAACATCTTAGGGAAAATTTTCATGATTTATTTTGAAGTAAATCTTAAGGTATGAAATTTCCAAATTTAAACCCTAATTTTGACAAAACAAATTAATATAAAATTACAAATATCATGAAAAATTATCAAAATAATTTAAATCATCATAATAAACCATAATGAACCTAAACACCTCATTAAAACTCTCTAAAAACTAATAAACCATAAAATTTCCTAATTTAATAATTAATTAAATTAATTAATTTGAACTTAAGAAATCATAATAAATCAACCAAAACTCTAAAAAATTTAAATAAATACTCTAGATGCATCTTCCAGAGAGGAATGTAAGGAAAATAAAACCCCCAAACAATTCTTTTTAATTTAGGCTTACTTTAGGTTTTATTCAAATTTTTAAAACCTCAATTAACCCTAAGTCACACATCTGATTAGGATGAAACTTCAAAGAATTTAAATTGGCAAGGAACCCCACTTGTCATAGAAATTTTAAAGCTAATTGACCTTTAGATTTGATGTTATTGATTTTTCAATCCTTAGGCCAGTATAATTGAAATAATAAATTAGAAAATCATGGGAAGTAACAAATTCCTAAATTCAGTTTAGAACATTATTATTAACATCAGGACATTTAAAGAAAATTTTTCCAACCCTCCGAAATTAAATGATTTGATTAATCATAAATTAATGAAATATTTCAAGAATATGAAAATCTAATTAAACCCTAAGTCAATAGTTTATCAAATTTATAATGAACCAATTAATCAATTAGAATGCAAAATTAATTAATCTCTAAATTTCATACCTAAATATGGAATTCATTAAATCCTTTGAATTCATTAAGTTAATAAACAACCTAAATTTCCATGTAAATGAAAATGAAATGACTAATTAAATTAATCTTGTAAATTAAATAATCCTAAACCATAATAAGTTGAAATGACTTAGTTTTAAGCTGAAATACCAAAAATAGTTCATTCCATAGGTTTCTTAGGTTATGATTAGTAAACAAAATTCTATATTAATAAATTAAACCATGTTATGAATCCTTAACACTTAATGTTATATTAAGCATAATATGAATAAGAAATCATAAAGCATAAAATAATGAACTTCTTAATTAATAAAGTCAAGACTTCCCAAAGATTAATAAAAATTAGTTGAATTAACTAATCTAAATTTATAAATTTATCTGAAGAGTAGGAGAGTGGATGTGTTCTCTGAGGTTTTTTCATTACTATTGTTCCATTGCTTTGCTCTTCCATGAATAAACCTTCGTACACCGGTGCTCTCTCTTCCAACAACCCATCCTATGGCCCTTATGATCCCTTCATAAAACTCATTTTTCTATAATCCTATCATGATAAATTTATGGAAGGCAATGACTCTGGTTTCCTTAAAAGAGCTAGTCAAAAAAATGGTAAACCTGCCATTTTCATTACTGAAACTAAAACTGCACAGTTAGCAGAACCTCTCAAATTCACTTTGGTTGGCAAAATTACTTACAAGCATCCTAAGATGGATATAATTTATAAACACTTTGATGAGCTTCGACTCCTTGGAGAATGGAATGTTGGGCTTCTAAATGGTCGACACATAGCCATTAGACTTAGCAAAGAAGAAGACTATGCAAGAATCTTCATAAAGAAACTTTATCACATTGACAATGAACCCATGAAAATCCTCAAATGGACCCTATCATTTGATTACAGCATCAAGCCATCCATTGTCCTCATTTGGATAAAACTATCAAATTTGAAACTTTATTTCTTTAACAAACAGATTTTATTTTCCTTGACAGCTAATTTTGGAAAATCACTCAAACTTGATTTGCCCACCTTCAACCTTACTAGGACCTCAACTACTCGAGTTTTATTGGAAATGGACATAACAATGAACTATGCGAATGAGGTCTAGATTGGAACTCCAACTAACGGCTATTGGAAACAAGTTATAATAGAGAAAAAGCCATAATACTATCCTAAATGTAGAATGTTTGGCCACCTATTTGAAAACTACTTCTTTGTCAATCCTGAATTAAGAACAAGGCACTCCAAGATTTCTAGAAAGGAAATTGAAAATGCTGTTGAGCCACCATCCTCTCAAGGTCCAACAAAATTGGAAATAACATAATAATACCTGAACAAATTATTGATCCAATAGAGCCTAGGTATAGAGATTGGAGAAATTTTAAATCATGTTATTGACTTAATACATAATCCAGAAAACATAGCAATAGAAGCACCTTCCAACCAATTAACCAGACAACCTAGGAAAGAACCTTGTATTCAATCATCTGCTGATCTTGTACTGGCAGAAAGTGCAAATCCTATTATCACAAATGACTTTAGCTTTTAGCTCCAACAAACCAAACTAGATGATGTATTATCACAAACTATTTGACATTATCCCTCCCATTATGATGATCTAGCCCAAATCGTGCAAGAGATTGAAGAGGAATAACCGTTTCAGAAGTCTAATAGAAACAAACACAAAGGATTAAGGAAACCTAGACACATAAATCCAATAGCAACAACAACTATAGAAAGTGTCTCTACAATCGGTATACTTGCCAATTGGGACAATTAGATTACCACTAGAGCCTCTAAAGGCTCTAAGTACTCCAAACATGACTAATTTTATATTTTGTAACATTAGAGGCATTGTTGATCCAAATTCCTCTAATAAACTCAAGAATCTAATTATATCTTACAATGTTTATGCTTTTGCAATATTGAAACCTTTAATATAACCTAGCAACATTGAGAGAGTCAAAAGGAAATTGAATAATTTCATTTTAATCCAAATTTGCAGCAATAAAATCCTATTCCTCTGGAAAATTTCCTTTCAGGTTGATCTTATCATTGATGACCCTCAATTCATCCTCATCCACATTACTGTAGAAAATATAGCTTCCAAGCAACCATTATTTATGCTTCGTGCTCTAGAGAGGAAAAAAAGGACCTATGAATTAAGATATATTCCATCAACCCCAATTGCCAACACACCTGACTGGTGGGGGGAGATTTTAACATGATTACAAATACAAATGAGAAAAAAAGGAGGTAGAAAATCAAATGATCCAATAATGATGGAATTTGCTAATTACGTTGATGATGCACAATTGGTTGACTCTAGTTTCATAGGTTGCCCATACACATAGAATAGAGGTCGAGTCTTTAAAACACTTGACATGATTCTGCTAAATGCCACTTGTTTTAATAGCTTTCATCATACAACAATTAGCCACTTGAACAAAACCTACTCAGATCATGCTCCTCTCCTTATATCAGTGGATTTCATACTAAAGCCAACTAAAAAATATTCAAATTTTGGAACATGTGGACTAAACATGATCTATTCATCAATTACCTTTAGGATGCATGGACTTCCAGTACAATTGAACCTTAGATTAGACTTTGGCATTTGCATAAGAACCTCACTACTTATCTCAGGAAATAAAATTGGGAGGTCTTTGGTGACATTCTCTAATAGGTTGAAGCCAATGAACAAAAAGTTACTTTACTTGAAACTATGTACATCAATTATACATCCTTGGCAGTTGAAACTGGCCTAAAGCTCAGATGGACTTTAACAATCTAATCACTATGGAAGAAGATTTCTTATCATAGAAAACAACTATTACCAATTTAAAAGAAGGAGATAGGAACACAAATATTATCATGCTTGTATAAAGAAGAAAAAGGGAGCATAAAGCCATCATCAAAATCAAAGTTCAATATATATGGTTATATCAAAGAGAAGACATCATTGAGAGTGGAATTAACTATTATAAATTAGTTTTTCAAGAGGGAGAGGTTAATATAAATTTATTTCAAGAGGAACTGCTAAATCCTAGTCAAGTCATTGTAAACCAGCTTGCTCTTGCTTAGATCCCAATGGAAGATGAAATCAAGGAGGATCCAGACACACTTAGTGGTTCCAAAGCTATTGGACTTAATGGTTTCACTGCCCATTTTTTACCAACACACATGGCATTGGATCAAAATTGATGTAACTATAACTATATAGGCTTTCTTCTTAGGCAAGGATATGCATAAATACTTTAGCTCTACCTCCATTACTCTAATACCCAAAACCAATAGCAAATACACTTGGGACTATTTTAGACCCATAACCCTCTATTTTGTCATTAGCAAAATTATTCATAAAATCATCTCCAATCGGCTTTAACCATATCTTTTAAAACTCATCTATAAAAACATAACTATATTTATCAACGGGAGGAACTGTGGTGTTTATTTTTGGATGTTAGGGAGGGGGGAGACACCACACAGATCGTAGAGGGGTATTTATTGATGTAATCTGGTTCAACATTGAGGTTTGATGTACTATCTTGAAAGATGGAGGCATCACCCTTTAATGGACCTATTCACCTAATAAGGACTCCCGTGGCATGATGGGTCTTCGAATATGCTAGTGATTTTTTTCTTGCTTTATTTGGATAAATAAAGTAGAGTTTATATTAATCTAGGTTTTTAAGTTCCTTATAAAGGCAAGCATCCATAGTTAATTACATCTTAAGAAATAAGATTCCCTAAGAATACTCTCAATTAAAGTAGAGAATTATAATCTCCAATGATTTCAATGTTAGACTATCAAAGGATTGGTTATGTTTGGAAAATCAATTGGGAAAGTTCAAGGAGAAGACTTATTTTGAAATCCAAAGGAAGTAAGGAATGCTCATGATACTAGGAAACCTAGTGGGCATTCCAATCTACCCTATGATTGGGCTTTATATATTTGAAAAGTGAAGAGATGTTATTCATTTGAGTTAAAATTTTATTAGATTACTAGGGCTTATAATCCATCAATACAAGATTGTAAAAATACCTAAGAGGTGAGGATTTATGCTTGTAACCTGAAGGAAATAACTACCTAGAATCATAAATCTAGGGAGCTTTAGTAAGAGCTAATGCACGACCTAAATCTAAGTGACAGGTGGACATAAGGGTTTATCTCCACATGAGAGAGTAAACCCATCCAACTTCTAGAATTACAATCACCTGGAGTGATCGTCAGCTAACACCTCCTATGATTTTAAAACCATGTAGTCCAGTCTTATGAATTGCAATATAGCTAGGGTAGTTATTTATTTGAAAGAGACTAAAGTCTTAAACCCACTCCTTAAGATACTAGAGCATGAGTAGTATGAATATATGACTTAATCTATAAATGTAAAATATTTTCAAATTTTATTTCATTTTTGACACATCACTTAGACAAAGGCTTTGGAATTTTTATATGACTAAATGCATGATGAAGTAGATTATTGTCCAAATCAAAAGAGAGAGGGTGAAACTCTATTAGTAGGGGTATCTCTCATGGGTCAAGCGGTCCTTATACATGTAATGATGGAGACCCTCATTTTTGCAAGAGTGACTCAAGAAGATATGCATGTTGTGAGATATACAACCATACAACTAAGGGGTTGCTAAATCTTTTAATTAACTTATTTATGTACCAAGATTTATCATGAGGTTATGAATTATTTAGAATTTAATTATGAGTGATTAGTTGGGCAAAAAAATTATTTTTTATCCTAAGAGCCTACCGCATTGAGGCCACACATTAAAGCATCAATCATAAGAAACTATAAAAATCATGCCATCTTAATGCACAATTTAAACATAACATCAATCAATTTTATAAATTAATTTTAAAAATAAGAGGCCAGTGTGGTTGGGCTCTGCCATACAACCCAAAAAAGAAATTATGGGTAACCAAGCTCTACCCTTATACAACTTAGAATATGAAATAATAATTATAATTTGAATGAATACATGCTATAGGGGTCTTCATTATTTACTCTTTCATCCTCTTCCTTCTTTCTCCCTTCTTTGATTTGGATGTGCTTATTTCAAAGGCATCAAAGTGCACCCTAGGACAAAGCCTTCTGGCCACTGCTCATCCTAATCCCCCATAGCACTGATCCAAATTCCTATTCAAAATTATATTTGTATAGGAAAAATAAATCTAACTCCACCTACAAGATAGAGGTTAGCTAAACACACAAACAATCCTAAGTAGATATATATATGATTTGGACTTAGCCCCCTGCACATGGGGGTAACCAAGCCCACTTGTCCTAACTATGATTATACTTAGGGGTTTAAGTAACCTGGAAAGAGAGCATTTATATTTATTTTAAGCATCCCTTAAGCACAATCGCTTGTAGAAAATATGATTATGTTAAGAATGGCTTAACATCCAATCTATGGCATGCACCCTAACATCTAGTCTAAAATAATACATCATAAAACAAAACATACATCACATCATACATCGTCCTAACATAGAGCTAGAATTGGTGATTTAATTTTAATGTGTATGTTAAGGTCTTGTGTGGTATGTCTTAACTAAGCATTAGAGTTATATTTTTTTAAGTTTGGAAATTATTCAAGTTAACATGATGGTGGGTTTCATTTGAAGTTGTTTAATTGATTTGTGAATTTTAATTTGTATTTTGTTTTGATTTCATGTGATTTACACTTAGCATCTAAGTGTTATAAAGAGAAGGAAGAGAATTACCCTCTTCCATCCCTATCTTAAGCCACTTTATAAAGCATATTAATTTGATTTAGTTCTCTTTAATGAATGACTTATTACATATTTTTATTAATCCTAAGTTTAGGTTAACTTTAAATGATTCTATTCAATATAAAAGGCTTCTTAAGATTAATCCAAGTGAATTACTACCACATGATATATAATAAATCATTCCCTTCCACCACATATGGCATGCTCATGATTAATCCTAAGTGTATCTATACATATAATGTGTTTTAGCACACTTGAATGATGAATGTATGTGTATTTTTGAAGTTTATATTTCATTTGGTTGAATTATTTGATGTATGTAAATTTAAAGCTTTATCCAAATTTTTATACAAAAATACATAAGGATAAAATTAAATAGCTACGTTTAGTTGTTAACTAGGGAAGTGAGGTAATCAAATGACCTCCTTGGGGCTAGTTAAAGCCTCATATTCCCAGGATGTCCAGACTATATACACATTTGGATTCAAACATATGTAAATTTGCATACATGAATATAGGAAAGAAAGCCCCAAACCACATGATTTGATAATTAAAACACTTGAACAATTATGGATGCATGCATTTTAAATAGAAAAGGGGATTTCCATTCTTTAATCACATATAAATACATGTATAAAAACATAAATAAGTATGTGTCATTCTTAACCAAGGAAGTGAGGTAATCAAATGACCTCCTTGGGGTTTGCTAAAGCATCATATTCTCAGGATATCCAGACTACATACCCATTTGTTTAGATACATATGAATGTATGCATAATTAAGAGAATGAAAATCAAGCAAAGATTGTATTTTCTTTAATTGAATTATTTATGTATGTGAATTAAAGCTCTATCCAAATTCTAATATTAAAACACATAAGAACGAAATCAAATGACTACGTGCCTTTGTTAACCAGGGAAGTGAGGTAATCAAATGACTTTCTTGGGGCAAGCTAAAGCCTCGTATACTTGGGATGTCCAGACTATACTTACTATCATGTAAACTTATGTAAATCAACATATGAATGAAAGAAAGAAGACTTCACTTCATATACTTAAGCTATAAGCACATGCACCTCCTATGTATTTATAACTATCATCATAACATATGCTATTATCCATTTATAAACTTTTAGAAAATATATTTAAATTTAATAGTGATAATAGCCACACATATATTAAGTTAATCCAACACATGCAAGCTTTACATCAAGGAATTTCATTTGATTTAATTGCTTCTAAAAGGCATGAATGCATGAAATTAAATGACATACCATATTTAACATGATTGGAAACGAATAATAAAAAATAAACACATGATCCATTCAATCAAATTAATTCCTAGGGATAATCATACTAAATAAGATTATTTAAAGTAAACTGAAGCTTTTTTTGTTATCAATTTAGTTTTGGATTTTTTATTTGATTTAAAGAGGAGGAGTTATCATTTGCTATTGTAATTTCATTCCCATGTTGATAATTTGATTTGGTTTAAGAAAAGGTAATTGTGAATTTTATGAATTAATTAAATTGGATCTTTAATTAAATCTATTGATCATCCTTATGTTTCTTTAATTTGATTTACCACTTAATTATGAGCCACAAATGACATGAACATGTGAGGAAATGAAATTGTAATGCTCCTACAAGGACCTAATGCAAATGGCTCATAATTAAGAATTAATTAAATTAATGAAGTTAATTAAGTACTTTTATAATTTTTTCATACTTATGGGCTAATCATAATTTCCTTAAGGATCTTTATATTATTAAACACATAAAGAGAAACCATTAATTTAATTATTGATTATGTGATGTGATTAGGATTTGAATTTGATTAATTAATCCACTTAATTAGTTAATTAATCCTTAATTAATGTCATTTTAATTAATTTTTCTTTAAAGAGAAATGGACTTAGGAAAAGAGGTTAGGAAGGAGGTCCTAACCCTATTCCGCTTGCCCATTCATTGTTCAACAGTGATTAGTGTACTTAGTTAATTAATTTTACTATTTTAGAGGTTAATTAATTAATTAAACTAATTAAGAGAGTGATTAGGGATTAAATAGTCAATTATCCTAATTAATCAAATAATAAATCCAATGAAAATTATGGGAGGTAGAGGTCATCCCATTAAACTAACACACAAAATTTGGGATTAATTACTCAGGTAATTAAGAGATAATTAAGCTAATTAATTTTTCAATTAAACTCTAATGAAGCTTTAATTAGTGAACAAAATTAATTTTAAATTATTCTCCTCTAAAATACCTTTAAAATAGGTATTTATATGTATTTTTTTGATTTTTCTATAATTTATTATGAATTTTTGAAGTTTTAGCATTAAACATATTAATTAAGCCTAATCCCATCAGCGCCATGCGGACCACTGATGTGGCACCACAGGATTGGCTATTTAAACCCATTCGACTCAATGCCTATGTGGCTGGCGGTGGATGCGCTTTCATCTTCACCATCTAATCTAAGATCGGATGGTGCAGATCAAACCCATGGTTTTTTAAGGAATAAAAATGAATAAATCTAATGGATTAATCATGACTGTCCATTTTGATCATGAAGAATGTACATTGCATGATCCATCATCTCTCGAACGATAAGAGACGGACACCGTCCAACTTTCATTGCTCAATTCGAGCTCACCCGAGCTCAGATTGAGTCAGGATTCAACCCACACCTTTAGGAGGTAGATGTAAAGGGATCTACCAGTTGGATTTGCATGACATAAAAGTTTCTTTCAAAAAGTCACAAAAAAAATTTACAAAATCACGATTTAATTGAATTACTTAATTAGAGCTAGAGACCGATGACTAAATCAATTGAGGTAGCTTCGTCTGGTAGAGATGAAGCCTTGCTGATCAGCATGCATGAAGATTCTTTATCATTCACTCAGAGGGCCATGAACTGATAAATTGCTAGTGAACGTTGATTGAAGTCATACCTTTGGTGGTCGAGGAGCTTGGGAGGAATTCATTCTTGCTGAATAGAGTGTGGGGAAGGTGTGTGTGAAGTTAATTTAAATTTGGTGTAGGTCTAAGGGAGTTGGGTTGGAAATGAGTTTTCCCTACTTTAGTTTGGAGTTTTCTGGTAATGGGGAAGCTTGGGAGGCTTAAAGAATTCTCTGAGGAATTCAAATTCACTCTCTCAAGCTCTTTGAGGGTTCAAATGATCTTTTTGGATCAAAATGATGGGGGTATATCCCCCTCCCTTGGATCAGATGGATGGGATTCATCTCTCAATTTTGGTTGGTCAACCATTGTCCAAGCTTCGGAGTGGTCAGCATCAACTCCACGTGTCTCAGTTTGGTTGGTGGGATGCTTGATTGGTGGCTCAAGGTGGCAGCCCTCTTCTTTGGGTCCAATGCTTTCTAGGTGTGGGGAGTTGAGCTCACCTCCCCTTGGCCCATGGTGACCTAGCCCACTTGGGTTGGGATAGGTGAGTAGGTTAGGTCCCATTCTTGGGTGTTTGATGGCTACCAAGGGGAAAGGAGGAGGGTTGACTTTCCAATTTGGGTATAACCTTAGGTGGGGAGGTTTATTCATTGGATATTCACTTGGATTTGACCCAATTTGGGTTGGGTTGATTTTGGGCTGACCCTAGGTGAGTTTAGGATGGGTTGGATCAGGTCTCATTGGGTATTGGCTTGGTTTAAGTGGGTTTGGATTGGGCTAGGTTTTGTTAGGTAGATCAATTGGTCAAATTGGGTCAAGTTCAAATGATGATTTAAAGTTTTTTGGTTCAATTGGTTTGAGTCAACTTGGCTTAGGTTTGATTTTGGTTCATTTGGATTCATGTAGGTCAAATGGGTCAAGTTGACCAATTTCACCAAATTGGCCAAGCCTAGGTTATGGGTTGATTCATGTTCAATTGGTTAATTGAAGATGATTGTAGGTGTTGGTTTGAATTAATTTGGATTTAGGCCAATTTGACCCTTTAGGTCAATTTTGGGCTAAATGGGTCAATTAGGTTCAATTATGGCTTTGGTCAAGTTCAACAATCAATTTGAAATTAACTTAAGCCATTGTTTGCAATCAATTTGGGTTAGATCATGATTTGACCCAATTTAGTCTTTTAGGTCAAATTGGGTCAAAGGGCCAATTAAGTTGGGTTTGGCTCAATTGATAGCCGAGCCATGTTCAATCATTGATCATAGGTTGATGTGAATCAATGGTTTCAATTAATTTGACTTGGGTTGAGATTTCGCTAGTTTGGTTCATGTAGGTTAAGAGGGTTGACTTGGTAAAATGACCAAATTGACTTGGTTTGACCCAATTTATGACAATTGATCAATCAAGGGTGATTGATGATGATCATAAGGGGTTTTGGTATGCTTGGTTCAATCCAATCTGGGTTGGATTTGAATTTGGCCCAAATAGGTCCTTTAGGTCACTTTGGGTGAAATGGACCAATTGGGTTTAGTCGAGTCAATTTTGGGCTGAATTGAGTTTAGTTGGATTTATATATGGATTTGGAAATGATATATAGCTTTGATTGCAAATGATTTTGGTTCAAATGGGGTTTGGTTCATTTGGATGTTTCAAGTCAAATGGGTTAGCCATGTTTGATTTGATTGAATTGATTTTGGCTCAATGATTGTAGATTTCATTTATATTTGGGATGATGATAGGGGGAAGTAATTGATTCATGAGAAAAACAACTGAGTTTAATTTGGCTTGAAGGAGGTTTTGGCTAAGTCCATGGAAATGAATTATATGGTTTAAAATGGGCTTTACTTGATTTGATTTTGATTTTGATTTAGGACATTTGAATGTAGGTTTCATTTATATTTGGGAAGATGATTGAAGAAATAATTTATTCATGAGAAAATAAATTGAATTTGATTTGAATTAAAGGGGATTTTGGCTAAGTCCATAGGGTCAAATCATATGGCTTAGGATAGGTTTGAATTTAGTTTGGTTTGGTTGATTTGAATTTGGATTTGGTATGTGAATTTGGATAAATTTAATTTAAGGTTTGGTTAAGGCCAAAGAGGTAGGTATGGATTGGGTTTAGGCTATAGGGTAGGTAAATTCCCTAAGTCCTAGGGCAGAGCCTAATCCTATAATTAACCCTTCTAAGTTTCTAGGTTTAGGTTAAGTGTTCATCTAATTGCTAAAAGTGTCATATAATTAAGAAAGTCTTAGTGTCTAGAAGACTCTTAAATCTAAGAAGTTAAGATTGAATCCTCACTCCAAAAGTGTGGTCAATATGAACATAATTAAAAATATATTACTTGCACAGGAACTGATGAAAGGCCTAGATTCGAAATGTAGAGGATGGAATATGATTATCAAACTAGACATAAAGAAGTCCTTTGATACCCTAACTTGGAACTTGATTTTTGCATCCATGAAAGCAAGAGGGTTTCAAGATGATTTCTATGCTTTGACTAAGAGGCTTCTCTCTAACAGCTATTACTCTATTCTCATCAATGCACATCCAGAGGCATATGAAGGCATCAAGCAAGGTGATCCATTTTCCCCTTCCCTGTTTATACTAACCTTTGACTACCTTTCTAGGTTACTTGAATCCAATCATACTTCTAATAGATCTCTTCAATATTAAACTAGAGGAAGGATAAACATATCTCATTTGGCCTTTGTTGATGATGCATTATTGTTTTGCAATGGATCAAAAAAATCTATAAAGAGAATTATGAATTTTCTCAACACATTTGAAATCATTTTGGGCTTGACTTTCAATAAAGCTAAATGCTTGATCATCTTGGGTAAGCATTGCAACACCAATAAAAAATGGATTATTGATTTTACTGGTTTCACTCATTCTCATACTCCACTCAAATATCTTGGAGTTAATTTATGTAAAGGGAAAAAAAATGAGATCACAGTATTTTGAAGATGTCACCAATAACATCCAAAACAAAATCAATTCTTGCGAAAATAATTCCTCTCGACTGGTGAAAAAAGCACTCTTTTAGCATAGCCTATTTGCTCCATTCCTTTTTATTTAATCCAGATAATGCGGATGCCCAAAAAGGTACAAATCCAAATTGAGCGTATTTTTAATAAATTCACTTGGAGTAGGCAAAGTGATTCCCTTCACTTGGTTAGTTGGAATAAAATATGTTAACCAAAATAAGATGGTGGTTTGAGACTCCAAGCTCTTGTTGATTCTATTCAAAGCAACCAAATGAAACTGAGGGTCAAATTTATACAAAATGGTTCACTCTAGGCTCAATTCTTATTTACTAGGTTCTGTCATAAACTCCACCCAAAAAAGTTGCAACCAAAAGCAACTGATTCCTAGTAATGGCAAGAATTATTGCATTGTCAAGAGGTTACTGAAAATTTAATCTTTTAGCACCTAGGATAAGGTAACTTAAGCTTTAATAATGATCACTAGTTTTTTGAAGGTCTAATGATCAGCTACACTATACAACCTATTTCAAACATAGCAATTATTTCTAATTTATGGTATGATGGCTATTGGAAAACCCTTAAGCTCAATCAATATCTTCTTGAAGACAATATGAAAGAGTTTATTAATACTCCTCCATCTATACAGCACAAAGATAAACTAATCTTGAAAACTTCCAACATAACACTTTCATTATCTATGATCATGCTTCAGAACATATCTCTGCCATCTACATGTAATAGCTGGATTCCCTCATTTTGGTGCATCGTAATTAAACCATCTATATCATTTTTTTTCTAGAGACTTTGGCCAACTGATCCTTATATCTTGAAGCTTACAAGATTGAAAATCCTATCCATTTTTCACTTGCGTCATAATAAGGAAGAAAGCCTTAACCATGTGTTTATCCTTTGTCAATGTTTCAGGTTGAAAAGTCATCAAATGAATCCATATGTAGCTACTTCAAAGCCTGACACTCTGCTCTAACTCAAAAAATATACTCTACTCATATTATTCCTTCAATCCTCTTTTGGTTCATTTAGATGGCTAGAAATTTCTCAAAGCATAATGATCTAAAAGGTGAATGTTTAGGATATACTCATCGAGATTAAAAAAACATTTGAACAAACTAAGAGCTACTAATTTATTTCAAGACTTAACAACATCCACTTGTACCAAAAGGTCTAACATATCATTTATTGGATGGATTAAACCAACTGATGATTGCATCAAAATTAACATTGGTGGAAGTTACAAATATGACTCCACCACTATTGGCCTTGGGTGTATTTTTAGGAACAATAATGGCCACTGCATTTCCTTATTTTCTTTCCCATGTTATCCATCAAATGCACTTTAGACTGAAGCAATGGCTTGTCTTATGGGTTTGAGCATGTTCCATATTAATCAAGAATATTTGGATTGAGACTAACTCACTTCCTCTTTGTAACTTAATCACCAATGGAGATAACTGCCCATGGTTCATCACCTACATACTTAAAAGGATTAACTTGCTTCTCCAACAATTTCATAATAAAGTTAGCCACATTTTTAGAGAAGGGAACCAACCAGGTAATTTGTTGGCTAGATTGAGATCTCGATTTGGCAAGCCTTTATTCTCTAACCAGCCATTGTCTATCATCCGTCCAGCTTTAAAGGGGGTTTTACTTGACTTACCTCACATTAGATTAAAGTAATTTTGCTATTCTTAGCTTCATTGTTCTATATTTATTGTCTTTACTTTCTCACTTAGTTTTGCTCACTTGTCATAGATTGTAATTTCCTTTCTTGCTTATATCAATGAAATCATATTACCTTTCCAAAAAAAGAAAAAAAAATATAAATTCATATACAAACATTAATGAATGAAATCATCACTAAAAATTAATTAAGTTAACTTACTCAAATTTACCAACATAACATAATAAAATCAACTTAATTAAAATCAAACCTAAATGATAAATTAAGAATGCATAAGTGAATAAATCATGAAATATAATTTATCATTTAAATAATAAAATCAAAACCAAGTTTTAATTAATATACTAACTTAAATAAATTAGTTCATTCAAGCTAATAAGCATTAATAAATATAAACAAAAACATTGATGAAATAAATAAATATTATTAATCTAAAATTCATATAAACCAAATAATTCAAACACATAAAATCAAATAAAAAATAACAAATCAAAATAAAATAGCTATAATAAAAATGAAGTCTCTAACTTACATGAATTCTAAATCTTAAAACATTAAACGAATCAAAACATTAAAAATGAATTAAAATAAATGAACATTAAAGTTAATCATGATGTATGATTAAACCCTTAATTAAAGATGAAGGGAAAACTTTAAAAAACTTTACCAAAGCTTTTAATCTTAATATCATTAACATAAAATTATAACTAAAAAATTAAAAAAAAAGCATGAAACATAAATCAAATTCAACTTAAAATGAACTACTTAAATGAATTCAAAAGAGGTTAAGAAAGATACTAAAGATCTAAGATCTTAGTTAGACCCTTGTAATGTGTCTTCATCTTAGGATGGAATTCTCATTTTACTAGGACTTAGGATGTTGAATAGAATCGGTTCCACCTAAATTGAAATTTATTTTATTCTTCATTTTTGAAAACTAAAATTCCATTTTAACATAAAAAGAAATTAAAAATTGAAATAAAATCATGAATCAATTAAATTACTTAAATTTAAACCACCCAAGGATAAATTAAGCCAATTTTAAAATAAAAGAAATTAATAGAATGAAGATAAAAATTTTCATTTTTTACAAACATATGGTATATAGTTTGGACACTCCAGGTCATAGGGCAGTCCGAAGGAGGTCATGATATCTATAACCTTTGGTTTAACAATGACACATACATATGAGGCAAAATTAAGAATAGTAAAAATCTCAAAATCAAATTAAACCAAATTTTGGAAACCTAAATTGAAGTTTGTACTTAAAATGCCTAGCAAAGTCTTACTACACAAACTCCTCCTCCACACACTTGGTTATTAGGTCACCGACCTAGAATTAGGTTAAGTTGATGTTCTATGATCCTCTATGATGTGATGTGAAATGATTTTCTTATTTTTGGTTGACTATTTTAGACTAGATAGTTAGGATTGTTTGCTTGCTAGTTTAAATGCTAATAAATTATTTTTAGGCTAACACTATTTTATATAGGGAGCCATGCTAAAAAGGATTGTTTTTATAAAAAATAAATAAATAAATGTCAATTTCATACAGGTATGCTTAATTCCCTAAGCATAGCTTTATAGGATAGATGGGCTGGGCAAGTAACTAATGCTAATCTCGTATGTTTTCAAAAATAACTATTGGTGTGTTGTGTATATTTACTAATATTTATTTTGTAGGCTTTAGAAATTTTATTTTTTTAATTTTAAATGTAATTTGAGTTTAAAATTAGGTTAAGATCTATGGGTCTAGGAATAGCAGGACCTAACCTTACTAGCTAGTGGTTTGCTATAAAGCTCATAGAGGTCCTTGAAGAAGGAGACGATCTTATAGTAAGAACCTAATAGATCTAGACTTTTAGTTATTGGTTGGGTTGTATAAGGGTAGAGCTCGACTACCCAAATTTTTTATCAAGGTACATAGTGATACCTGATCGCATTGGCCTATTTCTTAATTTAAATTGGTGTGATTTATTTTAGGTGCACAATAGAATCAACTTGCTTTTCTAGGTTTCTTTATGTGTTGTGTTTCCGTGATGAATGCCTAACATTAGGCTCATAGGAAAAACTAAATTTTCTACCCAACTTAAATTGAAATAACTTAAAAAAAAATAAAAAAAATTCATAACTTCATACATAAATTAAAGCCTTAGGAACAAGTTAAAAGCAACTAGAAATAAATAGCTTTTGCCAACCATGCTAGCACATTATTCTAACTTCTTGAATTGAGCACGTCACCCATTGCACATAAGGGGCATCTAATTTATTAAGGATGACCACCTTTTTGGGGAAGTGTGCCTTCTTATTTTGATCTTGCTCATGATTGTGTATAACTGCATCTTATTGTAGGCATAAATTGCATACCTAAAAAGCTTTAAAGGAATTGTGGTTAAGACATAAAAAATAAAATATATTGCATTAGTTAGGTGCATATCATACCTGACATGATCTTAGGAATTAGGGAGTTAGATTAAGTTACTACTTTCTTTCCTAAAATGTAACAACCCAAACATTTTGCATAACATAAAAACTGGCATCATAGATTTAAAAATTCTCTTAAATGGTGATAGCTTGCAGCCCATTCAGACCAATTATTAGACCAGAAGAGTCAGGAATAGGTTCCTTTTCTCAGGTAAGAGAAATAGCTAATAATTCTAAAAGTTCAACTAGGTTGAGCCTCTAACTTATGTTAGAAGTAATTATAAACTTAGGTTCTGAAGAATCTTTCTAGGAGTAAGTCTTCAAACCTAGGAATTTCTATAGTCTCTGCTAGAATCTAAGTCCTAGATTTCTAATAAAATATCAATTTAATTCTTAACATATTTTATCTAAAAAATATAAAGCATAATGGTAGGATAGCTGAAATGCCTACTAGTATCTCTGTATCTATAGGAATTTCCTTCTTTATCCCAATTGGGCTCGAAAAGAACTCTCTCTCTCTCACTCTCTCTTTAGAAGTGTTCCCTTTTGAAATTGCAATTTAACCATTCTTTAAAGTCAACTTTGAATTCTATAGAAATAAGAGCCTATTTCTTTAATCAAGAGTATTTGTAAGAAGAGATCCTTATTCTTAAGATGTAATTAACTATAAAGGGTTGCCATTAGAAGGAACTATGATCCCAGTATAAAATAAACCTTGTTCTACTTTTTTATGTAGTTCAAGGGAAGAATATCTGAAATATTAAAAAGATCCATTAGCCTTAGGAGTATTTGTTTGAGTGATTAAATCTATTATTGGAAAATATGCTTATCTTCTAAGATAATATGTTTTTTCCTTAATTATAAATTTTATTACCTAAATAAAAAATTTCTAAAATCTATGTGGTGTCATAAATTTTCCCCACAGGACCGAGCTTTCTTGAAGCTCACTCACCTTACTAAAGCAAAGAGGGAGTTGAAGGAAGAGCTCTCTCACCACATAGAGGAGTCTTAGAAGAAAGAGGCTAAGTTTGCAAGCTTTCTGGAATTTACTGAGCTTAAGTGGTTGTTGGAGCAGAAGTTTAAGATGGGTGCTAACTTCATAGTCACCAAGCTAATGAAGCATGGCTAATTGAACCCTAAGTTCTTAGACTTATCCAACATAGTTTCCTTCTTAAATTCTGATGATGACGAGAATAACATGAGTTGACCCTCTTTTTCCTATTTTTTATTTCTTTTTTTTTGTACATATATTTTTTACTATGAGTTAGGGAGGAGCAGTATTCCATGTAATCCCATACTTGCCCACTTGTAAATATTATTTTAATAATTAAAAAAGTCTTACCATTTTTTTGCTAAGTACTTTTCCTACTTTTTTTTATCTAAATGATTATGTTATTTTGTACTCACTAGTGTTTTGACTATTTCTCTCGTATGTTAGAAAACATATAAGTGTTCACTGTGGGGTGAGTTTGTTACTTTTTGATTGATGATTACAGTGAGTTGTTCTATTGGTTGCTAATTGTGGCAAGTAGGTTCTTTTACTTCACCATCTCAAGGAGTTAGACCTTAGTTAAGTCGCCATTATATTTGTGTTCTATATTGTAGTAATTAGCTTTTCTTTTCCCCTTTTCTTTCTTTTGTAGTCTCCAACTAAGAGAGTTGGTCTTTTATTATTCCTACTGGAAGATTTGGTTTTTTATCCTTCCAACTAAGAGAGTTGGTTTATTAGCCTGCCAACTAAGTGTTGGTCTTTTAGTTTTCCAATTAGAAAATTTAGTCTTTCATTAGGTTGCTAACTTCACATGGAGTTAGTTTTATATCTTAGTCTCTATCCTCATGGGGTGTTGGTCTTACACTATAGTCACAACCTCACAGAGTGTTGATATTACACTTTATTAAGTTACCAATCTTATGGAGTGTCGGTCTTACACTTTAATCACCAACCTCTCTAGGTGTTAGTCTTACATTGTAATTTCCAACCTCATGGGTGTTGGTCAAACACTATAGTCACCGACCTCATGATTGTTGGTCAATTTTATACTTTAGTTTTATAAGATAAATTTAGAGGCGTATTTAATAAAATTAACTCAAGAATTGATTATCTAACTATAGTATGCTTGGGCCAAGAATGGCGGACCTGGTAGTTGGATTTTCTACTCAAGCTTTTATAGCTTATCGAGTGAAACTTTTTCCTTGGGCCAAAAATGACACACCAAGTGTCCTGAGTCATTAGGTAATATTTCTTTACCCGATGTCAGTATTCTCCAACCAATAATGACACACAGGATCTCAGTCTTATATTCCTTATTGAGTGGGGTCTTTTCCTTGAGCAAAGAATGGCACAATGAGTGTTTTGAGTCAATGTGCAACTCTTTGAGTGTTTAGTTTAATACTTGCTAAACATTTTTAACATCAAACTCATAAATTATGCAACTAAGAAATTCTAACCTCATTAGATGAATCTAGAGTGAACATGAAGATATAAGTTACATTGAGTAAGATATTGATCATCTCAGGGGTAAAATTTTTTAAGGTCTTTAACATTCTAAGTATGTGGTAGGTCTTAACCTGTTTGGGTTTGAAGTTGGTAAACTCTAGGTTTGACTTATTCTTAATAATAGAGGGGCCATCTTATGTACTAGTGAGTTTTCCCTATACATTCTATTGAGCTATTATGTTTACCTTCTTTAGAACCAAGCCACCACTTTTAAGTGTTTTTTTAATATGATGATTATAATATCTCACCAATCATCTCTTTATCTCTTCTTGCCTCAGTGAAGCCTTGTTTCTTAATTTCTTAAGCATATTGATTGTGTCTTCGATGGCCTCCAAATTTGCTTTTTCCCACTCACCAATGTTTTCTCCCATTTTTGCAGTCGTCAAGACCCTCCAATTATGGAGTTCATACTAACTCGTGGCATGGATTCTATCCCATGTAAGAATAAGAAGGGTGTACACCTAATAGTAGTAGTGGGAGTTATCTTGAGGTCCCAGAGCATGATAGGTAGTGTGTCGACCATTTAGCTTTCGCACATTTTTCTTTCATCTTTAGTAGATTAAAGATCTTATTATTTGCCACTTCAACCTAGACATTGTTCTATGGGTGTTGTAATGAAGTAAATTTCAATTTTGTTTATTACGACTTATAGAAATCTCTTAGCCCTTGGTCGGTGAATTGTGGCCCATTGTCTATGATGATAGTTTATATAAAGTTTCTTATTACTTGGGAAGTTACTTTTATGAGTAGTTTAACTTCAATCCATTTGCTAAAATAGTCAATCATGACCATATTGAATCTTCTTTATCAGGTGGCTATTGGCAATGGACTAATTGTGTCCATTCCCCAAATGGTGAAGGGCCAAGGACTTGTAATAGGCTGTAAAGGCTATGACACTTATTTTTGAAGAGGGTCAAATTTTTGGCATTGCTTGTATCTTCT
The DNA here is from genome assembly GCA_021442155.1 of Cymbidium sinense. Classification (NCBI taxonomy): domain Eukaryota; kingdom Viridiplantae; phylum Streptophyta; class Magnoliopsida; order Asparagales; family Orchidaceae; genus Cymbidium; species Cymbidium sinense. Next base: position 26,522,422 of record CM038228.1, on the reverse strand, counting down.
CAAAAATATTTTTAAATCTTTCCTCAGTGTGGGCTAAAAATATCCCTGCTTCAAAATTCTATAGGCGAGTGATCTTCCTCGTGAGTGGCCTCCATACTCATCAAAGTGTATTTCTTTCAACATTTTCCTTTTCTATATTCCTTGTACACACCTCATGTTCAGTGAAGTCACTAACCTTTTAAATAAGTTTTCCCCCAAGAAATATGTATTGGGTGGCTTTTATTTTAAATCTCCACACATTTTTTTTTGTTTTCCAACATCTCTTCAGTCTATAGGTATTTTCTAATAGTCCAACTAAGTGAATGTTCTGTATTTATTTGTGTCGATTCTTATTCTTTGGTACTTGGTCAGGTGAGGTGAATAGAGGATTGTCCTTCAATCCCATCCGCTATTGACTGTAGGTCAGTGAGTCGATTCTACTCTCTTATAATTTGCTCAATTTTAATGTACTCTAGTTGCTTGATCTCCATTTTGATTTTGAAAAAATATTTTTTAAGAGTTCATTTCTAACTTTGTAGTCACTATAAGCTTGCCTCATCATCAGTTGGGAGTCTAAATGTGTAATGCCCCTCACCCTCGGGAAAATCAGAGTCTAGTGAGTAAAGCTCTATATTCTAATTGATTATTCGTTGACTTGAAGCTAAACTTGACCAACTGAGTTACATTGATTCTTGATGGTTTTTAAGCACTGCCTTCACCCATGCCATGTTTTCTAGAGGATCCATCCACATATAGTTTCCATAATGGCTTTTGATTGATCAGGAGTTCTTGCGAGCTGTACAAATCATCGAGGAAATTAATAAGTGCATAAGCTTTAATATCTATTGAGGTGAGTAAGATATATTGAATTTGGTCAGTTCCACTGACCATTTTAATAATCTTCTGTAGTGATTAAGCTTGGCAAGTATAATCAGGTGTGCTTGGAAATTTGGTCAAGTCATCTCACCAAAATAATAAGCAAGAGTGCAAGTTTCTCCATTATTGGATAGTTTATCTCAACTCTCCTTAAAGATTTGTTGATGACCTAAGTGAGCAATTATTTTTTGTCCTCCTCTCTAATGAGAATGAAATTGATTGAATCTTCTATGACTCCAAGATGCAATAATAGGGTTTCCCTTGCCTTTGGGCTTTATAATAAAGGTAGTAATGTGGGTAAGTTCTTAAGGTTACAAAAAGCCTTCTCATACTCCGAAGTCTATTTAAACTTTTGGCCCCTCTAAGAACTTTGAAGAATGGGAAAAAATGTTCTCTAGCCTTAAGAATAAATTAATTTATCCCTATGACTCACCCCATTAGTTGATGTACCTTTTTTTACAATTTACTTGACTCAACACTAAAGTACACTTCAAAATATTTAGGCACGTGCATTTTCTTATGGTGGAAAAAATCTCCTTGAGGTTTTAGATATGCTGCATAAGTGACTTACTTTTGATTAGCAAACCATCAATGTAGACTTCAATATTCTTCCCCTTCTACTCTCTAAACACTCAGTACACCATTCTTTGGTAAGTTGCCCTAACTTTTTTGTGCCCGAAATGCATTACTCTATTGTAAAAGAATCATTCTCCTATAATAAAAGAAGTTTTCTCTAGGTCATCTAGATGCATCTTGATTTGGTGATACCTAAAAAATACATCAAGAAAGCTCATCACAGTGTAACCCACTATCAAGTTGAAGAGTGCATCTATTTGTGGAAGGGGATATCCATCTTTTAGGCACATTGAGTTTAGATTGGGGTTTTGCACAGTGACCACATTTGAATCCCATTCGAGTTATTGTACTTTTTTTTATGAAGTTGGCTTCAAACAACTTTGTGACTTATTTTTGAAAGGTCTAACGAGTAACACTATAATATTCTTTATTTCTTATTTGATGGGGTGAGCATCCTTGTGAATGTTAAGTTGATGGAAAGATACATTGATTTCAATGCCTGGCATCTCAATTTTAGTCTAGGAGAATACGTCTATATCTTGTTAGAAGAAATGAATGAGGGCTTCCTTATGCTTGGGGCTGAAAGTCAAACTAATTCTAAAGACTCGCTCATGATTGGAGGAGGTTGACACTTTCTTTATCTCCTTAAGTACTTCAATTCATGTGCAAGCGATGCCTAATTATAGGACTTCTTTTTTCCTTTCCAAACTCACCCACTGCTCTAAGGTAGCAAATTCTAGATTAGTTTAAGTTACCCTTATTAATGATTTATTCTTCACTTGTACAAAAATTGATAGCTAGATGATAAGTGGATACAATGGCTGTCCAAAAATGTTATTGTAAGTCTCTAACACTTCCACTATAAAGAAGACAGTCATTGTAGTGTACTACTTCTCATTCTCTCCCCAGGTCATAGGGAGAGTGATTATTCCTCTTATAAGAGCGAGTTTGGAACTCCCCATCTTCTCAAAAATAGACTTGAAGATGATATTAACCTAGCCCCTTATGTCGATCAATATACTTCCAATTTGGTAGTTGGTGACTAATGCTATGATGACCACCACATCATTGTAAGGGTTGCTTAAGGAGGGTCTATCACTCTTTGAGAGAGTCATAGGCACTATCATGGTTGTGGAGTTGACTTCCCTTGACCATAGTCACTTATGACTCGCTCTTTGTGAAGACTCTCCATCTCTCCTAAAGATGGCAGCCACTTCCACAATATGTATGACACATGTTGGGGTAGATTCATGACCCATCTCAACTACTTTTTTGTCCCTTCTCCTAGTAAGCACTTTAATCTTCCTAGATTTTATCAACTCTTCAAGTAGGTTTTCAAATGAAAGTATCCCTCTTTATCATGCCCATGATCTCCATGCTAGGAGCAATATCTAGTTTCATTTGGAACACCATTGGGCTTTAACGGAGATGGCCTTTTGAGGAAATCCTTATTTTGGATGACCTCCACTAACTAGGCCATCAATGCCCTTAGTGGAGTCATTAGTGGGCTGTAGGTATTTATTATTGTGGTAGCAAGTAGTAGGATTCCTAAAATATTGCTAGGTGCCAGTGTTTCTTGTCACCTTCTCTTGTCTAGTCTCTCTATTTAAATTTTGTTTTTAGGAGACTATCCCAAATGTTATATCTTTCTTGAGTCAATGGTTGACTCAACAAAGAAAATTGAGAGACTCTATTATACTCTTTGACATTCATGTGACTGTTCTCTATCTCAAGCAGTTCGATGAGTTTTTTAGCCTAAATGTATACTTGAATTTTCCTTCTTACAAATCCTAAGCGAGTGCTTCTTGAACCACTACTAGTTTTAGATCCTTAACTTCTAACATCTCACACTAAAAGCCAGTGATAAGTATTTTCAAGGATTCACTAAGCTCTTGCCTCATTTGAAGAAGAGTCTTAAAGCTCTTTAATAGCCTTCATATATTGGAGAATTGTACGGTGACCATTGTTTGAAATTAGAGAAAGTGGAGATGACCCTTAGTAGGAGGCATGAAAACCACCTCAAGTTCAATTTTTTCAAGGTAGTAAAGAAAAGGTGACACTTCATCATGATGTCCAGATCTAATAATAATGTCATCAACTTAAAGTAAGTAATGTGGTCTATTGGATTTGTCTGAACCTTATAGAATTCTAAATGTAAAATTTTAAATTTTTGCTGGGGGTGAGCTTGAGCGATCATCACAGAAAAAGCATTGGTAGGAGTCGCCCACTCTCTAGGTGTTCTTTTTTCTTCCTCAATAGAGTAATAGGACTCGCCATCCACACTAAGAGTCCAAGATAGTTTCCTTCTTGCTTGGCCAGTTCGATGCACTATCGATCTTGATGATACTTCATGCTCTACCATTCTTAGCTTGTGATTAGATCTCTTTAGGGTTGCTTGCACCAGGAAAATGATTATATCTTCTATATCTTTCAAGTCTCTATCGATCTCATTTTTTGAATGAGGTTAACTTCAATTCTAAAACTAGAAATTTAGACACCTAATCTTAGATTAGGAGCCTCTTGATTAAACACTTAGATCACTATGCTTAATGACCTAATGTCTCCTAGGGTTTAACCCAACCTAATGGGATTAGGTGGATCCAAACCTAACCCAAATATAAATAAATAATTAACTTGAACAAACTCCAATTGAAAATTAAATCTAATTGAACTTAGGCTAAGGTAATTGGGATGGCTAACCCAACTACCCTACTTAAGCTCAAAATCACTTGAACCTAAAGAAATTTAAATAAAATCAAAATAAATTCAAATCATGTCAAATCAAAAGCACAAAATTTATTACATGAATATGAATGGAGTCAAATCCAAATGAAAGTCAACCATTAAACATAGGTTTGACTTATGTGGGTCCAGCGAAGTCAATAGTCAACCCACCATAATTTGACCAAACTGAATCATTTCAAAAGCTTAAAATCATTAAATAATGTTTGAACATGAATTAAATGAATCTAAATCTAATAAGGTCTTAAATGGACTAATTAGATAATTTGATCTAAATAAGCCTAAATGGGCCTTATTGGATTCAAACTCAAATTAAATTTGAACTAACTCAAGTTAATTATCCAAAATCATTTGGGAATCATCTTGAAACATAATATGATAACTTATAGGGTTTAATTTAAACAATTTGATAATTTGACCCAATCAACCCATGTTGACCCACTAAATCCAACATGGGACAAAATGAGTTTAAATTCAAAATTTACTTTAAATGAAATGAAATTTATTAATCCAAATAATTTTTAATTATTTGAATAAATATAATTAAATCTCAAATTTAAATCCAATATATCAAATGGAATAAATCAAGTTAAACCCAAGGAGAACAAATGCTTAAGGGAACTAACCAAAGGTATTTGTCCCTAAACCCAATTAAAATGATTTTTTTGAGACATAAACTATCTTAAATATGATTTGAACAATTTAAATCAATGGGCACTAAGCATTGATCACACTCAGCTTAATCTAAATCAAATCAAACCCAAATGGACCTAATGTGGGTATTTGAATTTAAACCCAAACTAATCATATTGAAATGCTTCCAAACTCATCCTAATTTGAGTTTGGAATATATAGCAGCCAAAATTAAGGGAATTAAGAGGGTCCAAATCCATCCAAAATTGGGAATATGCCATGAAAAAAATAGAGAGAAGCATGGAGACAAGCCCATTCCCCAATCCACTTGATCACCACCATTCCTCATCCTAGTTGACTTGGATTGACTCCAATCAAATGACCACCCCTTGGAGATAGCCTCCAAGGGTGGCAATCACCTAAGTTAGCCATGGTTGACTTCCCTCCCATGAAAAGCTCTCGACCATCTATGGTAAAAGGCAAGAGAGTTTATCTCAAGTCATTTGGAGTCTTCCATTACCTTTAACAAGAAAAATGAAGAAGAGCGCTCCCTTCCCCTGATCCCCACGCCCTCGGCTAGCCAGAGTTTTACCAAAGTTGCCAAAAAATGAAGCTTAGCCTATATACCAATCCACGGGGAGCTTTGCCACATCCCCAAAAAGTTTTTTGAATCATCCACACTGCCGGAGATCATCGTCGATGAGGTATGGGTTCAAACTAACCCTTCAAGCATTTGGTTTTGGTCCTTTCAAAATGAACTTGATCTTAAGTGAGATCAAGCCATATAGATGCATTCTAGATGCCGTCTTGATGGATTTGCAAATGAAATCAAGTGATTCTGCTGCCTAGATCATTATAAATTTATTTGAAATTAATGGATGACACTAATTTTTAGTCATCGATAAGAAAGGCATAATCTTCACCATTCATTCTATCTATTAAGAATGGACAGTCGAGATCAAGTTGGACATCCAATTAAATCCTATGTAGGATTTGTGGGTGAGTGAAATCATGACCGTATGATTGTAAATCATTCTGCATGACCGCCACTTTTTGATTGGACCTGCATGGATCTAGTTGGTCTAATGGCACACTATATGGCAAATAGGACCACAATAGTGCCATGTGGCACTGACCATTTAAAAAGGAAATCTAGATTTTCCTAATATAAAAAAGTACAAAATTATGAGGACTTCAAAAAATCAAAGAAAATAAAATACTCAACCAAAAAATACAAATAAGTGCTCTATGGATTTCTCTTAGTGAGGAGAATCCATTAAACCTAAAATCTCCAATTTTTATTGGATACTTTTGGGTTAATTTGAATTTAAATAAAAATAATCCAATTAATTTCAAACATTGGGGAAGTGAAATTATGATTAAACCACACCAAAGATAATTTTTTCATGATTTATTGGCAAGTAAATCTACAAATACAAACTTTTTAAGCTAGTGGCCTTAATTTAATAAAATAAATTAATATTAAATTGGAAAAATTATGAAAATAATTATAAAATTAACATGAATCATCATAGTAAACCTTAGTAAACTTAAATACATCATTAAAACTTACTTAATCCCCATAATTCCCAATGTGACCTAATTTGTTAATAAATTAAATTAGTTAATCCAATTAATGAATCTGAACTTCAAAAAATAATAATAAATCAACTAAATTTTTGAAAAGTCAAAATAAACCTACTATGGATGCATTTTCTAGAGGAGAATTTAAGAAAATTTAAATCCCTTAGTAATTCCTTTCTATTTAGGTTTGATTTAAGTTTTATTAAAATAATTAAAATTGTAATTAGTCCTAATTTACCCATCTAATTAGGATGAAACTTTTTGAAAATTTAAATTTGTAGGGAATCCCACTTGTCATAAAAATTTCAAGGTCAAATGACCTCTGGATTTGAAGTTGTTGAATTTTAAATCTCTAAGTTAATATAACTGAAATAATAAATAAAAAAATTTCAAAATTATAAATATTCATAAAATCAATTTAAACATTATTATTAACATCAAAACACTTAAGAAAATTTTTTCAACCCTCTGAAGTCATAGAATTTGATTAATCATACACTTAGTGTTTAATAAAATAATTAAGAATATAAAAATATAATCAAACCCTAGGTTAATTACTCGTTAAATTCACAATGAATCAATTAAAATATTTAAATGTAAAATTAATTAATCTCTCAATTTCATACCTAAATATGGAATTCATTAAATCCTTTGAATCCATTTTGGTTAATAAGAAATATAATCTTAAAAGTATGTAAAAGTAATTGATCAAATAACTTGAAATTGTTTAGATTTAATTTGGAAGCCCTAAAGTAGTTCATCTCTTAGGCTTCCTAGGCTATGGTTAGTAAAAAAAAATTATATCTAACTAAATTAAACCAAGTAATGAAGCTTTACTGTGTAATGTTACATTACAATTAATTTGAATAAGAAATTAGAATAAATAAGATAATGAATTCTTTAAATGATAAAATTAATACTTCCTAAAGATTGATTGAAACTTAATTAACTTATCTAAATTTAAACGTAAACATAAACATTAATGAAATGAATAAATAAAATTAATTAAAATTAAATAAATTTAATTGATAAATTAAGAATATATAAATGAATAAATCATTAAATTAAAATATAATAGATCATTTAAATGATGAAATTAAAACCAAAATTGAATTAAGATATTAACTTAAATAAGTTAGTTCATTCAAGCTAATAAACAAACATAAACATAAACATAAACATAAACATTAATAAAATAGATAAATAAGATCAATTCAAATCAAATAAATAATTAATTAAAGAAAATAAGATCAAATGAATATTAAATTAAATCAAAATAAACATAAGATCAAATTTGAAGCTAAGTTATAAAAAATAACATAAATTAAATGACATCAAACATAAATGAATCAAATCAAATCAAATTTAAAATGAAAACCAAAATAAAACTAAATCATGGTAATATAGACTTTAAATTAAGATTTAAAGGAGAATTTTTGAATCTTATCTAAAGATCATAAATCAAACCTCATTAACATAAAACACTAACTTAAAAAAAAAGGTAAAACATAAATCAAACTAAACTTAAAATGAATCACTCAAATGAATCCAAAAGAGGTTAATTAAGATACTTAAAATCTTAGTTTGACCCTTAGAATGAATCATCACCTTAGGATAAAAATCTCATTTTACTAAGATTTTGGAAGTTGAATAGAACGGGTTCTACTCAAAGTGAAATTTATTTTATTCTTCATTCTTGAAAACTTAAATTCCACTTCAACATAAAATGGAATTAAAATTAGAAATAAAATAATAAATCAATGAAATCACTTAGATTGAAACCACCCAATGGAGAATTAAACAAATTTTAAGAATAAAAGAAATCTAAATAATGAAAACAAAATTTTTCATAATTTGCAAACATATAGTATATAGTTTGGACACTTAAGGTTGTAAGGCAGTTGGTCGGAAGGAGATCTTGCTACGTTGAACTTCTAGTTTAACAATGACACATACCTATGAGGCAAAATTATGAAAAATAAAAATCTTAAATCAAATTAAACCAAACTTTGAAAAGCTAATCAAACCTTGAACCTAAATGCCTAGTAAAGTCAAACCAAACAAGCCCATTTTACTTCACACACTAGATTATTAGGTCACTGACCCTAAACTTAGGTTTGGTCAATGTTTTGTGATATTATGTGATGTGATGTAAAATATTTTACTTATTTTATGGTGTACTATTTTAGACTACTTGGCTAGGATTATTTTCTTATTAGTCTGGATGGTAGGACATTTCTTTTAGCCTAAAACAAATTTGTATAAGGGGTTATGCTAAAAGGGACTAATGTAATATATATATATATATATATATATATATATATATATATATATATATATATATATATATATATATATCCGTGTGTGTGTGTGTATGTTGTTTGCTTACAGGTATGCATAAATCCATAAGCATTGCCTAATAGACAGGTGGGCTTGGCAAACAATTAATGTTAAGCCCGTATGCTTATAAATATAACTATTGGAGTGTTGTTTATATTTATTGATGTCTACTTTATATGTTTTTTAATTTATTTTAGAATTTTAAATGTAATTTGAGCCTAGAATTAAGTTAGGATCTATGGGCTCTAGGAATAGCAGGAGTTGACCCCCTACCACTGCAAGATCTCAGTGGTCCTAAGTGAAGCCCGCTGAGGACCCTAAAGAAGGTCACGATCCTGAAAAAGACCACCATAAATCAAACTTTTAGGTCTAGGCTAGGTAGTATAAGGGTAGAGCCTGGGGTGTACAATAGTACTCGGCCGCATTGGCCTATTTTAATTAGGTTGGTTTAATTTATTTGGGGCGCATAATAGAAATAACTTGCTTATATATATTTTTTTGTATTATATTTTTGTGATGAAATGCTAGAACATTAGGCTCCTAGAAAAACTAAATTTTTTACTTAATATGAATCTAAACAACTTAAACACAAAATAAATAAACTCAAAACTTCATGTTAATTAAAAGCCCTAGTCATAACTTTAAAATAACTAGAAATAATTAGCTTTTGTGAAACATGATAGCATATTGTTAATCCTCCTTGACTTAGGTGATTCACCCATTACACATAAGGGAGCATATGACTTTTGAGGATGACCATCCTTCTTGGGGAAGTGTGCCTTATCTATCTGATTTGTCCTATGACCACTTCTAACTGCATATCATTATAGGCATAAATTGCATACCAATGGCCTTTAATAAATTGTGAGATAAAACATAAGAAGTTAAATTTGTTGCATTAGTTAAGAGCATATCAAAGCTAACATGATCTTAGGGTTAGGGAGTGAGTTTAGATTCATAGATTCATTGCTAAATACAATAGCCTAACCATCTTACATAACATGAAGACTGAACTCATGGATCTAAAAATCACTTAGGTGGTGTTAGCTGCAGCCCTTCTAGGTGGATGATAAGTCTAGAAGAGTCAGGAATAGGTTTATTTTCTCAAGTGAGAGAAAGAGCTAATAATTTCCAAAAAATTAAATTGAGTCAAACCTCTAACTTATGTTAGAAGCACTTGTAGGCTTTGGTTCTAAAGCATCCTTCTAAGAATAAATCTTCAGCCCTAGGCATTTATATAGTCTTGAGCTATTATAATCTAAGTTCTAGATTTCTAAGAAAATGCAATTGAAACTTTATGAAATTTAATCTCAAAATCATAAAGTCCAATGGTAGATTCGTTAAAATGCCTATCGGGCATCCCAATATCTATATAGAAATTTCCTACTTAACCCCAATTGGTCTCCAAAAGAACTCTTTTCTCTTTGAGAGCATTTCATATTGAATTTCTAAATTATCATCCTTTTACGATATGCTTTGAAATCCATAAAAATAAAAATCTATTTCTTTAATCGAGAGTATTCATAGGAAAAGATCCTTTCCTAAGATTTAATAAATTATAAGGGGCTTGCCCTTATAGGGAACTACAAACACTACAACAAAATAAACCATGTTCTACTTCTCTATATAGTTCTAGGGAAAAATCTCTAGAACATCAAAGACCCATCAACCTTAAGGGTCTTTATTAAGTAATCAAATTGATTATAGGAAAATATATTTATCATTCAAGGTAATATATTTATCCTTTAATAACATATTTGATTTCTTAAATAAGTACCCCCAAGATCTTTCTAGTGTTCCAAAACATAAAAATTCCAACAATCTCATTTGGTGACAAATTGTTGAGTATTTGGCTCTAATTTTGTTAAGTCATCCTAAATCAAATGTCTTACTTCACTTTGTATTTGACTCTTAATTCTTATCCTAATCCATGCTTACCACACCTAAAGGGATGTTGGATCTAAATTTATCCATGACTGAAGCAAAATCTTGGGAGACACCTAGGAAGCAAGGTTAATGAAGAGAGGTGTAATAGAGAGAATGTGGAAAATGATCTAGTTTTATTGCCTTTTAAGTAGTCTTAATACAAGAGGGGAGAATTTCATTATTATAGAGAGAAAGAAAAGTAAAGCTTAGGAGGAGAGAGCTAGGGTCTTTCTTCAACTAAGCTAGCCAAATGAACTAAATCAAACTCTCAAAAAGGGGACCATCCTCTTCTCTTATAGGGGGTTCGGGGCTTCAGTGGAGGGGTAATACAAGAGATGAGTAGAAATAGAGCTGGTCAAGTATATAAGAAGTGACTCGCTTTGATGTAAGGCAAGTATTCATTAGTGAGTGATAATTTTTGCAACAAGTGTGGAATGGCTTAATTTCATGTGAGACCACTCTTCTTACTATAAAAGGGTGTTGGACTTGTGTCACATTAAGCTGACCATTCTTCCGTGAATGCTTGTCTTTTGAAGGTGAGTTTGTGTCAATGTGATTGACGTTCATAATCTTTCTTACTATGCTCACCATACATGCACTTGTACTTGATGAATGTTGACCTCTTATTCTGATAAACTTGTACTTGATTTATATAAATATAGGTTAGTCAATAATGCCTTCTTCTTCTTCTTCTTCTTCTTCTTCTTGAAGTGTTTCTTTTTTCTTATCATTTTTTTCTCTCTGAATTTATCTCATTCTTCTTTGAATTAGTAAGATCTAGACAATCTCCTTTGACATGCCTAAGCTTCTTGTATGGTAGCAAATAATCCCTTCACATGTAGAAAATCTTTAAGTTTGAAATTTATAATTTTTAGATTTTTCATACCTTTGATTCTTTTTCCTTGGCAAGTCCCAAGCCTTTTTGATAGCATGACCACCTCATCACTATCTCCATCAAGGATTGAAGTGCTAAGCTTATCACTATCATAAACTCAAAAGGTAATAACTTTTTCTTACTCCTCCTCCTTTTTTTGCAAAGTTAATCATCTTATCTCTTTGAGCTATAACTTGTTCATATGTTATCAAAGAACCCAAAAGGTAATCATTTGGATAACTAGATAAGTCCTTACCTTCATTAAGTCTATTTATGTGAGTACATCTAACTTCATTAGTCCTTTTATAACTTATAATTAATTTATTTCCTAATTCTTTTGTTATACTTAACATAAAAAATTTTCATGTAATCATCAAATAATAAAGCACAATGTAAAGTATTATAAGCCATAGCATTTAGTAAATCAAGTTCTTTTTAGCTCCAATCCATCTATAAAAAAGTTTCTTTTTTTTACTTCAATGAAATTACTTTTACAATTAGTGTGTGGTACTAGTATGTCAACATGTACAATATACGTGCATCTTATCCTATTAAAAATGCATTAGCTTTGTTATTTGAATAATCAAATGGTACATAATCTAGAAGTGGAGGTCTATGAGTGGATTATCCTTCAAGTAGTAAACCATAAAAAAAAATTGTGCAATAATGACAATGAAATACTCTTGGATGTTAAGCTAATAAAAAACCCTAGTTCTAACACCAATTGTAAGTAACTATAACACTCAAAAAATGAGGTGACTTAGGTGTTTTAAAAATTTTCTAAGTTAAAGCACAATTTAATTTTAGATGAAAGATAATTAATGATTTAAAATAGTGACATCAAAATTCGTAATGCAACAAAAATAAAGTGTTGTTAAATAAATAGAGACAACATACACATGATTTTTTTCCATTTAAATCTAATATGGTCTACATCCACACCTAGTCACCTTGGATATGATTTTGCTAACCAATAAAAATAATTACAAACCAAAATCTTCTATAAAAAGCTAAATACAACACATATAATAATTACATACTCTTCTACAATAAGGCAAGTACAACCCCTACAAAAAATCATTTTTAAAACATAAAGAAAATTACAAAAGAAATAAAATTTGATGCAATATATATCTCAAAATATAGCAATATATCCAAATAAAATGGAGATCTCACAACTTAAAATGGTCAACTTACAACCATTATTAATTTGGAAATAATTTGACAACATTAAAATGGATCACTTAATTTTATTGAGAAATGACAAATTAATTTTCCTTAAAAAATTATTTATCTAAAAGTGAGTAATAGACTATTTTTAATATGATTTTGATGAGAATGCACTAATCTTTATTATGTAATTAAATAAATTTCAGCTAAAAGCGTTGATTTCATGAAAAATTGCAACTAGTATCTATGAGATAATGCACAAATGATTAACTTAATACTAAACATATTTTCCTAAATTATGAAAGAATAAATACATCAATATACTATAAACTTAATTAATATAAAATTATGTTTAAGTAAGATATACTAGTTAGAGTGAAATGAAAAGTGTTAAATATAAAAAATGAACCTTTTTCAATATAGACTTTGACAAAGAGATTTAACTTGTGATAAATCTAGCAAATAAACTTAAATTTTATCAAATAAATATTTTATTTCAATCAAAATTGTGCATTTAATTAATTTTATATATCATAAGATACTTAATTATAACTTTAAGAAAATTAGATATTAAATAAATAAGAAAATTATTCCAGTAAAGAGTAATATATTGAATGATTTAAAACACATTAAAATGGATCTAAAAATAAATAAACTTTCAAGCAACACTAATGTTAAAATATTTCAAGGATCTCAAAAATTTTTGTAAGAAAAATAAAAATTTTAGTAAACAAAAAATAATTCTGACAAACTATCACTAAAAATTTCCTAAAAAATAATTTTATTTAAGTGAAATGATGTAAATAACTATTCAATTAAAATAAGTTCATAAGAAAACAACAAATTTTGTGCATAAAATATTTTATTAATTATGATAGTAATTTTATAAAAACTTTTACACCAAGATGTATAAATATATCTATACAAGTCATATAAATAAAATGATATTACTATAAATGATTTGAGAGAAAACTTGAAGAAGAATAAATTTTTCAATAAACCTAAGATCTCCTGAGATTTTATTTATAATGTAACTACAAAAACATCACCATCATGAAATAAGAAATAATAAATAACAAATTGGAAAAACACTATATATATAGTAGATCTTATTTAAGGGATGATATATTTAATGATGAGAAAATAAACCTTAAGTATAAAGCTTCTCTTGCATACAACACTCTCTCTTTTTTAGAAGGCCTTGAGTCACCAAATGGATCTAGCAACAAACCAACACAACATCTCCAAAATAAAATATAAAAATTTAGCTTATGGAGAGGCTTTTAGTTTTCGAAAAAAGAGGGAGATAGGGCTTCAACCATCACGAGATTTTTGGAGAAAGGTTTGGGATTGAAATAAGTAAGATATTTAAACTCTAAGCCATTATGGTCCATTCCCAAACAACCATGCATGTGGCAGGTCCCAACAAAGAAAAAAAATAAGTGAATATTTGATCCATGTGATCAAATCAAATGGCCATGAATTTTTTGGAAAGGATTATAAATAATTAAAGAGATAATATAACTTAGAATAAGAGTTATGAATTGAATAATTCAATGCAAAAGTCTTCCAAATTAAAATAAGTAAAGATAAATATTATATAAGGAGAAAATGAACTTTATTTATATTTTTATCAAAATAAAATAACTAAATGAAAGTAAATGGCTAAAAAAATATTTTTTAATAGGTTAAAGTAATAAAATTATAAGAAATAATTAACCATAATTTTTAAATAAACTTTATTTTACTTAAATGATATTTTGAAATTTGATTAATTTAATTAAATAAGAAAATTATATATTCTGGAAAATCAAGCCCAAATTAATTTAATAAATCTTTAGAATAATAAAACAAATTTGACATAAAACAAAATATATCAAATTATGATTTAATAATATTAATTTTCCACCAAAAAGTTTTAATGTTTAATTTTTCAATTAAAATAATCATAAACTAATAATGTGAATATGATTTTGTAAAAGTAAAATGGCACATTACTGACTTATAAAAATAAATTTATGGTGAATAAAATAATATAATGATAATTAATATTTTATTTTAATAAGTGAGAATATTTGTCAAATTATTTTGTAAAACGTTTATCACATAACTCTATATCTAACAAACCCTCTAAGAGATATAGCTTGAATTGCCTTAGCTTGTTAATTTTATTGAATTTGATAAATTTCTTAAAAATCTCAAAATGAACCATGAGAAATTCTACACATATATTTGTTATCATTACAATCTAGCTTTGGATTCCATGGGCATATGAATGAAGCTAACACAAATGGGTTTGGGGTGAATTAGAGAGTTATTGGGGACATTCTCCTCTAGCTCCTTGTAAATTTGGTGGGATGATTTGGCCATTTAGTTGGTAAATTTTTATTTGGAAGCGAAGGCATGCTAAATTGGGTTTAAATTAGACACATGGACCTATATAAAATGATCAAATCAACTTGGATTCAACTTGATAATTATTTAGAATAACCTTGACAATAATGGTGTCCAAGGGAATAATTTATTGTGAAGATTATAATGGTTTAATTAAAACCTTAAGTGACATATAGATGTCATAAGTCATTTTCTTGACTTATCAGTGGGTAATTGGACCAATCAAATTATTAAAAATGTATGAGAGATTATGATAAATGGTTAGGCTCAATTTTGGTTAATTAAATTAATATTTAAAGCTATTTAAATCTTAATAGAGTCAATTTAGGTAAAAAAACTAATGGGGAGACTGAACCTACCAATAAACCCATAAAGTGTCCATTTACATATATAACTGAGTTTTCAAATGATTTGATAGAAATATTGAAGTCAACACAAATTAAATTGAAGTTTGACCTATGTTGGATTTATGTTTGGCTTCATAATCTATGGTCAACTTTGGTTTATAATCATCTATTTTAGTTATCCAAGAGAAATGTTTTAGAATTAAAATTAATCAATAAGATTCCTAGGATTAATAGAAGAAGGCACCTACTTATGATTCTGGTTATTGAGTGAGGGTATATGAGTTTTTTTTTTAACTCAAACCATGGTCAAATCTCCCAAAAATATTTTTAAGCTTTCCTACTCAAAATCTCATAATAAATTTCAAAAGCAATTGAATTATTGAGATGGATTGAAATTCTTTGATTTAACACTTATTTTCACCAATGAATGGTTGCAACCAAATAATGATCAAAGTTTTCCATAAAGTTAGCTAAAGTTAAATCTTAGTTGTAGAAAATATTTAGCAAGATCCTAGATTGATTCCTCTTAAGGCTTAGTAGGGTTAACCTAATAAGATGAATAAAATTTTTGTGTTAGTTTCTCAAGAAGAATTTTTAGTTTAGCTTTATTGACATTTTTATGTCAATAAGGAGATCAATGATGGCATCCTTCTTTTAGATGAGAACACATACCATGTAAGAGATTAAATGAGTGTTATGATGTGTATGCAATCTAGAGATGAAGATTGGAAGAGTAGAAACATCTTTTTCATGCTTGTGGTTTGTATAAACAGAGTGTAAATTAGCGATATATAAGGGTACTACTATTGATGTCATTTCTACCCAGACTTTTTTAAGATTAAACCTTATGGTTAAACCACATTATGAGCCACTTCATGTGAATTGGGTGACTCACATCTCTTTTCCTATCACATCTAAGTGTCTTGTGCTTATATATATAGGTAGCTATAAAGGTCATTTTTGGCATGATATTTTATCTATGGACATAGCATATATCTTATTAAGTAGACTATGGTTTTATAATCTAAATATAATTCATTATATATGTGATAACACATATGTATTTAAATATAATAAAATAATCATAAAATTATTTTCTATAACATAAGCCTAATTTTGAGATCCAACCAAAGCCTAGTTATAATAAAAATGTGAAACTCTAGCTTAATGTATTATTATCCTCATATACTACAAAGATTACTTCTAATTTAAACTTAATGAGTCTTACCCCTTTAAATTTATCCATAAATATTAGAGTAGATAAGATAGAATTTACAATTTTTTATAGAGTTCTCTAATCCCACAACATACTAACTACTTCATGTGAGAGAAGTTATTAAAGAGCCACCTAGGTATCACATACTTGATATTGCATCTTCTCTCCTATATGAGTTTAGCGACGTGTACCTGTTGAAATCATTTTTGGATGAGGTTAATATCATTCTGAAATTAGTAATTAGGATATTCTAATCTTAAATAGGAATCTCCTAATTCAATGCTTAGGACACTGTACCTAGTGGCCTAGGGAATCTTCATTGGGTTTGATCTAACCTAATTGGTTGAGGTAGACTTAGCCTAATTTTTAAATTTGATTAAATCAAATTAAATCCAAACAAATTAGATTAAATCAAATTAAAACAAAAGAACAAATCCAAAACAAAACCAAAGTCAAATCTAGTCAACTCACTTAACATAGGTTTTACTTAAGTGGGTCCCACCAAGTCAATGGTCAACGCACCAAGAATTTGACCAAACTAAATTAATCTAAATGTCTCAAATGATCAAATAAACATGTTTGATCAAGAATCTAAAAAAAATTAAATTCATTTAGGCTTTAATTGGGTTCATTAGACCACTTTATCTAAATAACCCTAAATGGGTCCTATTGGGTTCAAACCCAAATCAAATATAAATCAACTCAATTTGATTGCTTAAAATAATTTGGAAATGATAATCAAACACAATTCAACTCATTCAATTTTTGAGATTGAGTTGGGCAGCCACATTTTGGTAAATCCACCCCTTCCATCATGAAAATGATTTTACTTTATCCAAGTAACCACGGACCTTTGACCACTGTCAAGACATGGTTCTAAGAGCTAAAGGCAAAGGGACAAGTCAAAAGAAAAAAAATTGAAACTTGTTTTCTCTTTCTCCAAGAGAGAAGCCAAGGAAGAAGAAAGGTAAAAAAGAAGAGAAGGAGGAAGATGGCTCTACCAAGAAAGGAAAGCAAGCAAAATGCCTTCCTCCCTTCCATATGACCATCCAATCTTTCTCACAAGGCCAAGCGGGATTGAATCCACCCCTTGGTCGGCCTTGTCGCCATCGATGGCTAGATTCTAGCCACCTAAAAACCAAGGAAGATACCTCTCGAGCATTATGGAAGGAGGGGAGGGAAGGTCAATTCCCTCCCTCTTTTGATCTGAATTCATTCACCAAGGAAAGAGATGAAAGAGGGCACCCTTCCCCCGACCTCTTGCCGCTGGCATGCAAGAGAATGGATGAAAACCAAGCCTCTCTAATGGTGAAATCCAAAATAGAGGTTCTTTCATTAAATTGAACATTTCAATACATTCTAGAGGCTGAGATGACCTAAAATGAATTGCTACCTCACCCCCTCACCACTGATAAGCTGAAAAATAATCAACACTATCAAAAAACTAATCCAATATTCATCTAGGGAACAATCCATGAGGAGGCAAGTTATCAAACTTTACCCACACCTTCATTATGTTGAAATGAAGCTTACGGAGTTGATCCCACTGCTGGAGATGACCATAATTGAGGTAAGCTGCACCATCACCTCATTAGGCCATCGAGTTTGGTCCTTTTTGAAAGAAAATTGATCCCCCAAGTGGATCAAACCATATGGATAGGTTGTAAATTGATCACTGATCATTTTGCAATCAAAATCATGTTGGAAGTCACCGGTGATTGCCTAAAATTGGGTGAAAAAGGTAGACAGTGTCTGTCTCTTGCTAGAGAATCATGAAATCTAATCTCCCATTTAATCCTTATATTAGGAATGGACGTCCATGATTTAGTCAAATGATCTGATTTAAATCCCTTAAGGATGCCACGGATCGAAGATCGGATGACTGAGGATCATCCCGCATGGCACCGCTTTTGATGTTGTGGTATTTATTTTTGGATGTAGGGTGGATACCATGTAGATCATAGGCGGTAATTATTGAAGTGATTAGGTGAGACATTGAGGTATAATGCACTATATTAAAAAATAGAAACATCACCCTTCAATGAATCTAATCACATAATAAGGACTCCTAAGGCATGATAATTCTTCAAATATACTAGAGATTTTTCCCTTACTTTACACGGAAAAGTAAAGTAGGGCTTATTTTATGTCAGGTCCTTAAGTTCTCTATGGAGAAAAGCCTCCATAGTTAATTACATCCTAGGAAATGAAATTTTCTAGGAATACTCTCAATTAAAGTAGTCAATTATTATTTCCAAAGATTTCAAGGTTAAGACATCAATAAATTGACTATTTTGAAAAATTAAGTGAGATAGATCAAGTAGAAAGACTTATTTTGGAATCCAAAGAAAATAAGTAAAAAATGCTCATGATTCTAAGAAATCTAGTGACCATTCCAATCTATCTTATGGTGGGGCTTTATACATTTGGAAGTGAATAGATTTATTTATTTGAGTTAAATTTTTATTAGATTGCTAGCACTTATAATCCATCAACACAAGATTGTGAAAATGCCTAAAAGGTGAGGATTTGTTCTTGTAGACCAAAGGAAACTAGCTACCTTAGATCCTAAATCCAGGGAGCTTTAGCACAAGCAAAAACATGACCCAAATCTAAGTGAAAGGGGACATAAGGGTCTATTACACAAGAGAAGATAGACTCATCTGACTCTTCTGGACTTACAAATGCCTGGAGTGGATGCCAGCTAACACCTCCTATGATTCAAAACCATGTGGTCCAATCTTATAAAATTATAAAATGGTTAAGCTTGTTATTTAATTTGAAAGAGACTGAAGTCCTAAACCCACTCCCTAAGAGACTAGAGCATGAGTGGTATGAGCATCTGACTTAACCAAAAAATGCAAAATTTTATAATTTTTATTTCATTTTGACACATTCATTTGGACAAAGGCTCTGGGATTTATATATGCCTAAATGCATGATTAAATGGGGTCATTGGCTAAATCAGTAAGAAGAGAGTGTTCTCCATCACAAGGGATGCCCTCACAGGTCAAGCATTCTCCATCATGCAAGGATGGAGATCCCCCATATTCAAAGAAGAAGGAATATATATATATATATATATATATATATATATATATATATATATATATATATATATATATATATGATGTGAGACACACAACCATACAACTATGGGGTTACTAAATCTTTTAATTATCTTATTTAACATCTAAGCATTATGATGATATTATGAGTTGATTAAAATTTAATTATGAGTGATTACTTGGGGTAAAAAGATTAATTTTATTCTAAGAGCTTACCACATCCAGGCCACACATTCAAACATCAATCATAAAGAAACTATGAAAAGACATAATCCTAATGCGCAAGCTAAACTTAGCATCGAATAATTTTTATAAGCTAACGTAAAAGAACAAAAGGCTAGCACGACCGGGTACTACCATACACCATGAGAAAAAGAAAATTTGGTAGTCGAGCTCTACCCTTATACAACCCCAAATATGAAAGAATGATTACACTTAGAAATGTATATAGGCTATCATTTATTTTTTCTCTTTAGTTTAATTTTCTCCAAGGCATCATAGGGGACCCCAAGACTAAGCGTTCTGGCCACTGGTCATCATAATCCCCCATAACACTAATCATAATTCATATTGGTAAAAATTATATTTATATAAGGAAAGTAATTCTAACTACACCTATAAAATAGAGATTAGCTAAATATACATTCAATCCCAAGCAGTTATATTCATAATTTGGACTTAGCACCCTACACATGGGTAACTAAGCACACCTGTCCTAACTTAGATTATGCTTAGGGGTTTAAGAATCCTGCAAAGAGAACATTTGCATTTGTTTTTAAGTGAACCCTTTAGCATAATCCCCTACAGAAGACATGATTAGGCTAAGAGCGACCTAATATTCAATATATGAAACATACACTCTAACATCTAGTCTAAAATATTACATCATAAAATAAAACATACATCACACATACACCATCCTAACTTAGATTAGAAGTGGTGGCTTAATTCTAATGTGTGTGCTAAGGCTTTGTGTAGTATGTCTTAACTAAGCATTAGAGTTATGATTTTCTAAGTGTGGAAGGATTTAAATTAACATAAAGGTTGGTTTCATTTCAAGTTGTTTAGTTGATTTGTGAATTTGAATTTATGTTTTACTTGATTTCATTTGATTCACACTTAGCATCTAAGTGTTATAAAGAGAGGAAAGAGGATTACCCTCCTTTATTCCTACCTTAAGCCACTTTATAAAGCACATCTTTATGACTTAGTTCTATTTAGTGAATGGCTTATTTAGTATTTTCTTATTAATCCTAAATTTGGGATAACTTTAAATAACCCTTTTCAATATGAGAGGCATCTTAGGATTAATATAATTGAATTACATTCACATTTCCTTTAAAAAGGCCTAGAAAAAAAAAATAGAAAATACTCAATTTGGTAGAAAATATCCTACAAGAGTTTCAGACCGGCGGTGAACCAATTGAGGCAGCTTCGCGTTGAAGTGGCGAAGCCCTATTGAGAAGATTATGCCTTGATTTTTTGTTGGTGGATTTGTGGATCAACCGTCACTGGAATCCTTATCGAAGTTATGCTTGGGAGGGCTTCCAGTGCTCGAAATGCTCATAAGAGAGTTTGTTCTGACTCACCAGAGTTTGGTCAACGTGTGGGAAGAGTTAATTTGAATGGGGTTTAATTTTGGTGGGGTTGGACAGAGATGGAGTATGTCCTATTTTATGTTGGTGTTTTCTAGTAAGGAGGAAGCTCGAAAAGCTCAAGAAGAGGCTCTGGTGGCTCACTTCAAGTTGTCAAGGCTCTGAGGATGCTCTCTATGTCGAATTTAATCAAAATGAGAGGGGGTATACACCCTCCTCCCTTGGATCGGATAGTGTGAATCATTTTGGCCTCTAGCGACCGTCGGGCTACCGCATGTGGTCATGGGTGGCAGGGAGGTTCTGAGTTGGCTTGGTTTATGTGGGTGAGTGAGGGGGAGTGGCTATCAAAAGCTAAGATAGCCTAGTTTGGGTTTCCAAGTGTGCCATTGGGCTTGGAGAGGTTAGCTCACCTCCACTTGGCTTTTGGCTGACCCAATCACCTTTGGGTCAGGTGAGCTAGTGTCCCTGCTTAGGTGGAGGTCTAAGAGGTAGCCATGTGGAGGAGAGTGGGTTTGACCATTCAAATAGGGTATTTGTCCCATTTGACAAGCTTCACCCAT
Source organism: Cymbidium sinense (assembly GCA_021442155.1). Lineage (NCBI taxonomy): Eukaryota > Viridiplantae > Streptophyta > Magnoliopsida > Asparagales > Orchidaceae > Cymbidium > Cymbidium sinense. The sequence continues at coordinate 26,500,542 of CM038228.1, read as the reverse complement.
TGGGTTATGGGTCAATTCAGGTCAAGCATGGGTTGGGTTGGATTTGGACTAACCAAGGTGAGCCAAGGATAGGTCATACCAAGTTTTAATGGGTTTGGGCTTAGTTTGAATAGGTTTGGCTCAATTTGACCCATCTAGGTCAAATTGGGCAAGGTTGGGTCAAGTTGACTAATTGGTCAAATTGGTTAAACCAAGGCTTGGGTCAAGTTCAAATGAGTATTTGGAATGTTTTGAAGTAATTAGTTTGGTTCAATTTGGCTTGAATTTGATTTTGGCTCACTTGAATTCATATGGTTCAAATAGCTCAAGTTGACCAATTTGGCCAAATTGGCCAAATTAGCTTGGGTTAGGCAATAGTTTATGTTTGATTCATAAATTGAATATGATTGTAAGCTTTGGTTTGAATCAGTTTGGATTTAGGAATGATTTAGGCTAAATTGACCCTTTAGGTCAATTTGGGCTAAATGGTTCAACTTAGATTCGATCAAGGATTTGGTCATGTTCAATAGTCAATTTAAAAATGAACTTGAGCCATTGGTTGAAATCAATTTGGGTTATATTTTGATTTAACCTAATTTAGCCTTTTAGGTCAAATTGGGTCAACTTGGGTCGAAGAGCCAATTGGGTTTGGTTTGGCTCAATTGATAGTTAAGTCATGTTAAAGTTGATTATAGGTTAGTTTGAATCATTGGATTCAATTAATTTGGCTTAGGATGAAATTTGGTTCATTCAACTCATGTAGGTTAAATGGATTGATTTGGTCAAATGGCTAGGTTGACTTGATTTAAATGATAATTGATCAATCAAGGATGATCAACAATCATCATAGGAGGCATTGGATGGTTTGATTCAATCCAATTTGGATTGGATTGAAAGTTGGTTCAAATAGGTCCTTTAGGTCACTTTGGGTCAAATGACCCTAAATAGGTTAATTGGCTTGATTAAATTGAATTGATTGTAGTTAGCCATCCAAGATGATCAATAATCATCATGGAGAAGATTTGAAGGGTTGGTCAATCTAATTTAGGTTGGATTGGAGTTTGGTTCAATTTGGTCCTTTAGGTCACTTTAGGTCAAATGAGCTTAATGGGTCAATTGGATTAATTTTGGGTTGCATTGAGTTTAGTTGAGTTTGAATATTAATTTGTAATTGATTTATGGCTTTGGTTGCAATAGTTTGTGATTCAATTGAGTTTTGGCTCATTTAAATATTTACTTTTAAATGGGATATGTTAGGTTTGATTGAATTGAATTTGGATTGGTTGATTTGATTGTAAATTTGATTTGGTTTGGAATGATAAGTAAAGGATTGATTGATTCATAAGAAAATCAATTGAATTGAAGGAAAATTTGGCTTTCCATAAGGTTGAATCATAAGCTTAAGTTTGGGTTATGGATTTAATTTTGGCCTGGAAATTTGGTTTGGAATTGAAATTCAATTGGATTGTATTGTAATTGGTTTGAGGTTGGAATTTCACTTAGGAGATAAGCATAGGTTTGATTAGGCTATAGGTTAGGTAGGTTTCCTTAGGTCCTAAGGCATAGTCTAATCCTATGGCTAATCCTTCTAAGTCTCTGGGCTTAGGTAAAGTGTTCACTTAGCCACCATAAGTGTTTTATGACTAAGGAGATCTTAGTGTCTAGAAGACTCCTAGATCTATAATAGAGGAGTTGAATCCTCACTCCAAAAGAAAGGTAAACAAAAGGACCCCCAATAGGTGTGGTGTAACTGAAGGGCACACCATACTTATTGGCATTGACTTAGATGATCAGCAATGTCTGAAGGATTGCAAGCGCTAGTGGAGATGATCTATACCTAAACCCAAGAGGTAGATAGAATCATGATCTTAGTAATGCAACTCATCTCATGCCAAGGGCATAAGAGAAGATTTGATTTGGAAGAATTTCATGTCAAGGACATGGAGAAGGATTCATTGGGGAATCACATCTGAATTGGATTTGATTTGAAATAGATTTATGCCAAGGGCATAAAAGAAGGGGAAATCCACTAGGGGTAGAGATTTGATTTGATAAATTTGAATTGTTTAGGAGGAATCCACTGGGGATGCCAGTTCAAATTTGATTTTATTTTGTTTGTATTTAATTTAATTTGGGGGATATCCATTGGGGATATGAGCTTGAATCCATCAGGGATCAAGATCGAGTTTGTTTTGATTTGATTTATTATGACTCTACAAGGGAGATTGAATTGATTTGATTTAATTTTATTTGAGGGCATACCCACTGAGGGTATGAGCTTGGTTGAATTTGTTTAATTTAGTTTTGATGATGTTGACCCTATTAGTGTGTGATGGATCCACTAAGAAGGAACCACGTGGGCTTTGGCCAATCTTAAATTTACCAATTCAAAGAGGTAGTCTGCTGTAGGGTAGAACTATCCAACCTAAAGGTTACCTTTCAATGTGCAATAGTTGTGCTAGGAAAAAATCACATGGACCTACATCTTCCAAAATCAAAATAATTGCTGGGGTGACTTGTTGGATGCACAACAAACCAAATTTGGCTTAGGGTGACTACTAAGTGAGTACCGCTAGGGATCTTACCTTGACCTCAAGAGTAGTTAGAATTAATTTCATTTGATTTCATTTAATTTGATGGACCCTATTGAGGTATGATGGACTACACTGAGAAGGGGCTATGTTGACCAGGACTTGTCTCAGATTTATTGATTCAAATGGTAGTCTACCAGCCGAAGGGTGAGACTAATCGACCAAAGGGTTTCCTTTCGATGTGCAACGACTATGCTAGGAAGAAAGTGCAGAGACTTACATCTTCCAAAGAAGAAATAGCCATTAGGGTGACCTATTGGATCCTCAATAAATCAAACCCAACCTAAGGTGACTACTAAGTGAGTGATGCTTGGGATCTTACCTTGACTCAAGAGCAGTCAGGTGATTCCTATAAAGAGTTTTGCTAACACTACCCTAAAGATAAGATGCCTGCTTAGGAAAAGGTACCATTGGGGGTGTTCTCCTAATCCATAAGTGAACATATATATTTTGTTTGTTTATATATTTGTGTGGAATCTGTTGGTGCGTGATGGATAGCACTGAGAAGGGGCTATGTTGGCCTGGACCTGTCTCACATTTACTAATCTAAAGGAAGAGTCCCGGGTAGTGTCTAGATGGGGTCACAAGGACATGATCCAAATAGAGTGCCCACATGGGAGGTGCCATTAGGGGCGTTATCCTGATCTATGAAAAAGAAAGCCTATAGCTGTACGGTGGCCAACTCAAGGAGAAAGTGAAGGGACTTACATCTTCCATGAGTGTTGTCATCCACTAGGTGGGTTGCTGTCAGTATAGTGAACACCAACCAACCTAAGGTGCCCGTCTGTGTGTAACATTCAATCTAGGAAGAAAGCATAGAAGACTTACATCTTCATAGATAAAAATGATCATTAGGATAATCTATCATCGGCTAGAGTGGTACGATCCAACCTAAGGCAACTACTAAGCGGTGAGTCCCGAGGAAGGACTAGACATAAACTTGAAGTAGTCAGAAGGAAAGGATCCATTGGGGGACTTATCCTAATCCTCAAATATACTCAACCTAGTCAATACATAATGGCTAGTTCAAGAAGAAAGCGTAGGATACTTATATCTTCTTAAATAAAGATAACATGACGGTAGCTTTCCTGCCGCATAATAAGGCCACCACACTAGCAATGTGCTCATCGGTGTGCAATGGTTAAGCCAGAAAGAAATCACAGGGACTCACATCCCCCTAAGAAAAAGACCACTAGGGAGACACACTAGCTCTGTAGTGAATCGAGCTTGACCTAGAGCAGTTACTGAGTGAGGCCCCCTAGAGGCATTATCTCAACTCAAAGTAGCCCGAGGAAAAAGATATGTGTTTGTTTAATTTATGTTTGTGTGTAGTTGGTGTTTGTGTTGTGTTGATCAAGGTTAGGATGCCGCCCGAGTTCTCTTACACCTATCCTAAACACATCGTGGCGGATTTATAGATAGAAATGCTTTTAATTTGAAGAGATTAAATTTGAAATGGAATTTTCATTGATGATAATTATTTTCAAACATGATTTTATGGATAATATTTCTTTAGGTAGAGCCTATTGATTGGAAGCATCAGATGCTCTCCTTTATAGTTGATAAGTTGATAAGACCCTCCTTGGTAGGCTTCCTCTATGGCAAAATTACCTTCCCAAGTGGGTTCAAACATGCCTCCCATATTATGATGGGCAATAATTGGCCTCCTTAAAACTAAAACAAGCTCTCCTACTAGAATATCTCTAGGGTAGACCAACTTATTGTGAGCTAGAATTATTTTGGCTTTTATAACTCAAGATTTTGGCATGACCATAGGCATCTCTCCTACAAACCTTCGAGCTCTTCTAATTGCAACATGGCATTCTGCTCCATTATGATCCTGGTACCCACGACTATTCTTAGTGATAATAGTTGGACTTATAATTGTAGAATGGCTCCAAACCCACACACTAAGGAGAAAAGAGTATTGAGTTGGAGTTCTATAGGTCATGTGGTAGGCCCATAAAGCTTCAACTAACTGCTCATGCCACTATCGCTTATTATCGTCAAGTGTCTTTTGAGTATTTGGATGAGAGTTTTGTTAAAGGCTTCTACTAAACCATTCATTCTCAGATAAAAGATGGTAGAGTATCTCCAATTTATGATGTGTCTCCAAGAAAAGTTGTTGATTTTGGTGCTCTTGAATGTAGTACCATTATTGGATATAATCCAATGGAGTACCTTAAATCTATATACGATATGGTTCTTAAAAAATTAGAGCACATGCTGAGCTTTGACCTTTCTGAGTAGAATCACTTCTGCCCATTTGAAAAAGTAGTTGGTAGTAGCTAAGATAAACTATGTACTTGACATTGATGGCATCATCGAGCTACATCCATGCAATCTATGATCATAATCAGCCAATAGTATCCAAGTGTTTTGATTATAGTTTTTATCTTGGGACTGGATTGGTGAACTCTGCATAAGCCTGAGTGCACCTCAATCATGATCTTACAGGCTTCACGCTTATCTAAATAATGTAACCACATATGATCAAAGGACCGTTGGTATAAGACACCATCTACTAGGGCATAGGAATGTGTCCTCTGCTTCATCTGATGTGCTTGGGATTTCTCTTGAAGTTGTTTACCTTTAGTTAGGTAATCCATGAATGGTTGCCTCCAATCCAACTCCTCATCCTTTTTGGCAACGGTAACCTTCCTTTCAAGAGAGTATTTCTTGATGAGTTCAGTATCAATAAGAGGTAGGACTTACCTATTTTGGATCTCTATTGATATGGACTCATCTTCCGGACATGCCAATTCCTTAGCAAGCTTGGCTAAAGCATCCACTATGGCATTTCTCCTCAAGGAATTTTGTAAATGGTCACTTCTAGAATTTGGGTCAACAGCTCCATTGTGTACTTGTGATAGTGATGGAGTCTAGGCTTGAGGACCTTGTAGGACCCAACGATTTGGTTGACTACTAGTTGGGAATCCCCAAAGATGTTGATGTTCTGGATGCCTAACGAGATGGTTAACTCTAGACCATCAATAATAACCTCATATTCAAGTTCATTATTGGTGCAAGGATTGGACAAATGCTTTGAGAATCTCATCATATTATGGTATGAAGTTAGGATAACTATTCCTACCCTTTCATTTTCTGGAAGAATAAATTATGGTTCTTCTCCTATTTGAGAAGAAGCCACACCATCAAAATACATCTCCCAGTGGTGAATGCTAGCATCCCCTAAATTCATGATTTGTTCATCAAGGAGGTCATCACTAAGAGAAGAGTCAACAGGAAGTGGGTGTACTACTAAGAAATTCATGAGTACTTGTCCTTTCACTACACGGTGGGGTTGAATGTGATGTCAAATTATGATAGAATAATGGACTAATGTGTCAATCTTTTGATAGTGTCAGTTGTGTCATGAGATATTGCAGGATTGATTCTAGAAATCAAGTTGACTTTATAAGAAAGCATGTAATGTCATAGCTATTAGGATGCAAAGATTAAAGCTATGCAATACTTCTTAATGAGTGGACAATTCGCTTCAATAGGGATTTGATGATAGTTGATGTAATAGAGTGCATTTTCTGTCCCTTCGTCATTAGCCCGTGCCAACAAAGTGTTGAGGGAGTCATCTAATGCAATAGTGTAGATGATCAAAGGCTTGCCTGGGATAGGGGCGGCTAAGACTAGTGGCATCATCAGGTACTTCTTGATGTCTTTAAAGGAATATTGACACTTGTCATCCCACTTGAACTTGGCATTCTTGACAACTGCTGAAAATGGCTGGCCTCTATCTAATAAGTTGGATATAAAGCATCTTACATACACTAATGACCTTTTGAATGATCTGAGTTGAGTTAGACTTTTAGGGGGTGGCATTTCTAATATTGCTTTGATCTTCAATTTTGATTCTACGGTGTCAGACAATAAACCCAAGAAATTTTCCTGAAGATACTCCGAATGCACACTTGAAGGAATTCCTTTTAAGGTTATATTATCTTAACCACTCGAAAACTACTCTCAAGTAAAAGATATGATCTTCCTTTTCTTTGCTCTTGATCACAAGATCATCGATGTAACATTCAACTTGATGATGAATGAGTTCATCAAAGATTCAAGTCACGGCTCGCTTGTAGGTGGCATTGGCATTTTTAAGGCCGAAAGGCATGACCTTTTAGCAATAGACTTTGATAAGAGATCTAAAAGCAGTATTTTTCTCATCTTCAGGGGCCATCTTTATTTGGTTATATCCAGATGAGCCATCTATGAAAGAGAACATTGCATGAGATGAGGCAATGTCCACCATCAGCTCTAGTATGGGTAGTTAAAATTCATCTTTTAAACATGCCTTATTTGGATCCCTAAAGTCGACGCATATGCAAATTTGGCCATTCTTTTTCTTAACTGGGACAACATAGCCAACTAGGTGGGGTATTTTTCCTCCCGGATGAAACCAACATTGATCAGTTTCTTATCTTCAGAAATGACCTATTGTTCAATGTCTAATCGTATGCTTCTAAGAGCTTGCTTGATAGGGTTAGCATCAAGCTGTATTGATATTTAATGGATTTCTATGTCAAGAGTCACTCTGAGCATTTCTACATCACTCCATGCAAAAGTAGTCCTTAAACTCAATAAGTAGCCTAATGAAGTCATTGGTTTCAGTTTTGTTCAATAAAGAACTGATGTATGTCGGGCATGGGTTATCTTTAGTTGCTAAGTTGATCTCTTTGAGCTCACGATGGTTCACTTGATTTCTTCTTTGAACTTTGGCGGTGCATCTTTGACTTGGAAACCATCCGGATCATCTAAAGTTTCTAAGCACACCTCCTCATATGAGTTAATATGATTTGAAAAGAACCTATCAGATTCCAAAATGATTGGTGATGACTAAGTAATCATCATCGTTAAGGCCTATTGCCAAATCCTAGTCCTGGTCTTGACTGAGAGCTTTTGCATTTATTATTTCATATCCTTTTGAAGTAATCTAACCTATGCTTAGACCATGTATGTGGAATTAATCCTTTCATTGCTAACTTATGAACACATGATGAGTACCAATCAAAAGGTAATTATATTAAATCTTCATATTAATCATCCATAAGTTTTACATCAACTTCTTGACTTGAGGATGATGCTACAAGAAAGAATCTATGAATCTTCATAGCTGTGGATGATTTAGGGGCTCCGTAACTACCAAACTCTCAACTTTTTGCAAGAAAAGTGGGGTTAGAGTTAAGGTTCCCAACTAAAGCCTAATAGTTTCACATAAAGAAGACTTGGATACACTTATGCTTTGCTTAAAAATCCAATCTTCATCACTATCTGCCTCAAGTGCCACCTCCAATAGGATCTACTATCGAGAAGAGCTTGTTAGTGTGCTAACCATATAGGACTCATCCTTTGAAGTAGATTTTAAGTCAATATGGATAGGAGGTGCACTCTTGATAACTGGGATAAATATCCTGGTGGGTGGTCTTCCACCCTTGGGACAGCCTCTGGATTTTCCTTTTCCTCATCCTAGTGAAGGTCGGGTCATCCTCCCCACATGTTTGAATGGAGTAATAAACTGTGGGTGGAATCTAATCCGAGGCTCCACTTCCTCCCTATAGTCTAATTCTCGCTCCCTTTTCTTTTGTATTTTATTTTTTTACTTTCTTTTTCTTTTTCTTATTCTTTTCTTTCTTTTTTTTTTCTCCCACATAGGGATTTTGACTAAGTTTGTGAGAATAGACTTTTTGGTTTTGGGGGAGGTAGTAGACCACATCCTCATATATCCTGACCTCATGAATTGTAAAGGGCTTGAGATCTCTTTTGACATAATATTTGAGTCCACCTCTTAAGAACTTGATGTACTAATGTAAAGAGGATGGGACCATGTAATTCTCATATATCCATGGTCTCCCAAGCAAAGCATTGAAAGATGAATCTGAGTCTATTTTGTGAAACTTGGCTTTAGTCTTCCAAACATCTATCTCTAGTGGAAACACTATGGAGCCTAAGGCCCTCTCACCTTATTCATTGAATCCTTTCAACATCATCCTCTCCTTTTGGAGTTTAAAGATGTCAATCTTTAAGTAAGTAATGGTTCATAGACTCATAATGTTGATTGATGCACCCGGGTCAACCAATACTCTAGATAGCCTGAATCTGCCAACATCCACTGTAATGTAGAGAGGATGGTTGTGCTCGATCATTCCTAGTGGTATATCTTCATCGCTAAATGTAACTCTTAGGATATCTTTTGAATTGCATGCTTCCTCTTCAGTAGCAGTCAGTGAGCTAAACATATCTCTGGATCAAACAAGGCTTTGATTAGAGATTCCCTCATCTCTTTAGATAAGATAAGGGCATCGTATATGCTTAGCTTAGCTGACAACTTTCTAAGGTGAGCGAGGATGTTGTAATCAACTTTGGACTGATCCTCCATAAGTATATCCATAGGTGGAGCATCTCGTGGAGGGGCTATCTGCTCACTAGAACTAATGACTTGTTTACTTTTATCCTGATGTGCTACCCTAGGAGGTAGAACTTTGCCACAATGGAGGTTGACTTTAGTGACTTCTTGAAATGATGAGTTCGTGGAAAGTTCTATCTGCTCATCAAGTATACCTACAACTTCTCGTAAAGGATCCTCAGAGTCAGATGACTCCAAGTCAATCTCAAGAGGTGAACCTGATTGATTTAGAGAAGTAAAATCTGATTCTAAATCAGAGAAGAATGGATTGAAACTATTTGAGTTATTATTATTTTTACTCAGTTAGCTTTCAATAATAATGAAATTAGAAGCATCAAAAGTAGAGACAATGTAAGTGGAATAAGCTATCTTCTTTGATTTCTTTAATTTTGGAGGTGATACATAGGGCTTTGGTGCCCTCATCCACAGATATAATGCTCCTACCGATAGAAGAAGAGCTAGTAGAAATGGTAGTAGATGCAATGATGGAAGGAGTACTGGACTCGGATGGTGGTTTAGCTATAGATCTATCCCGGGCAAGTGAAGGCTATTACTACTTCTAATGGGCTTCCACCCTCCCTGAGTTATCCTTCACAACTAACAAACCTTCATTGGTGTTAGAGGTTTGAGCTACTTCAGGCACCTATAGAGAGAGTTTCTTGATTTTAGATATGATTTGCTTAGAGTTTTGGATTAAGGAAATATTCTAACCTTCTTTTGTCTTAAGAGGATTGAAAGTATCTCCATCGATCACTCTAACAAAACTAAATGGTTATTCTACTAAGTATTCCTTAGGGACGACTATAGCTCCTGACTTGTAGCTATGCTCAAGCTAGTCCTTGAAAGTGATGCAATTCTTTATGACATGGCCTAACATGCGATCATAGGGACAATAGTTAGGATCATCGCTCTTTCCCACTTCCTCTAGCCTCTTAGGCTCGAGTAGCTGGAAATCAAACTTCTTCAAGAGATTCTTGAAGATCTTTCTGACTTCCTCCCTCTTAAATAAGTATGGCTTGCTTAATTTTTCAGCAAGAGTAGGTGGAAAATACCCACCTGGCTATGGATATGGATATCGTTACTGAGTAAGCTATTGTGACAGTGATGGTGGCCGTTATGGCAGTGATGGTGGCCGGTATAGTGGCCGAGATGGTGGTAATGGAAGCTGCTAAAATTTGGGCCTCTCAAACTATGCTCTGGGTGGCTGTTTCCCCTTGTCCATGACACAATTTTCCTAGGCTTCTTCTCAAATATCTTCTGATGCTTGGGCTTAGAAGATTGGTTTGAAAATGGTAACTATTTGGCTTTCTCTTGTAGGTTAGCCATTTTGCTGATTAGCTTCTCAAATATGATGAAGCCCTTAAGCATGAAGGCGAATGGGCCATATATATTCTTAAGTAGAATCTCAATGGCATGCTGCTCAAATAGCTATAGTTTGCATTTCATACTCAGGTTGTACCATATAAAAATGTAATCAATAAGGGACTCATCAGGTTTTTTTCTCTACAATGAGGTCACCTATAATTACCTTTTATTGAGCTCCTACAAATCTCTTGATGAAAAGATTATCTAACTCTGCAAAGGTCTTTATCGAACTATTGGGCAGTTTGACATACCAATCAAAGGTGATAACTACTAAGCTACTAATAAAGAGGTAGAAAAGAAGTGCATCACTATCACCAGCATTGCAACAACTAGCCCTAAAATGTGTAATATGTTACCTCAGGTTCCCACTACCATCAAAAATCTTGAAGGTTGGTGGCAAAAAACCCTTGGTGTATTTAACTACATCAAATTCGTTCAGGTAGGCTCTACCCTTTAGAACAGATGAGCTCCCCCTGGCTTGCACGAATGCTCCCTTCACCCACCATCTGCTTGATATTCTTTTCATGCATGAAGGTGCAATCGGTGGCCTTCCCATGCAAGCTATCATCATCATCATCCATAGGTGTTCAATTATGATGATCTAAAGTACGTACCAACTCTGGCCGATCGACCACCATGGAGGAAGGTTGTGAAATCAAGGCTTGGTTCTACAAAGCTAGAACTACTGCCATCAACTCTTCTACCTTCTTCTCCATTCTATCAATTTAATCATCATTATGTTTGAGTTGATGGAGGAGGTGTTGAGTTGAGTGAGATGTGTCACTTCCTTCTCTTCTATGTTGTTCCTATCTGCAGGATCCTCGTATCAACCATGTGGACTTCTGCTAGGTCATCCAACATGTCATCCTTATCGAGATCAAAATTGACCCTCCCCTCTTCTTGATCAGAATGATCACTCCCAACTATCTATCTAACTGCATCATGGTAGTCTTCTATAATGTCATCTAATGAATGGTCATCTACTCGACCCTGCTCTACTGAAACATAGGTTGGCTGATGGCTAACTCTGGGCCAGTCAGATTCTATCGTTCTCCAGTGGTGGTGTGCACTCACAGCTCAACTATCACGGGGACCATCATGGTATCCCCTCCCCTCTCCTCCTCCAACTGTTGTGATGGTGGAGCAACCACGATGCTCTTAGGTCACCACTCTTTCTTCACCACAGTTGAAGTGGAAGGTTGAGCAGGGGAGCTTAGCCTCACCTCAATGGGTAGAGTAGATGGAGTGGGATCATTGGGCTATAGCCAGATAACCAAAGGATAAGCTCTCTCTCCAGAAAGGGGCTTGTGAAACTTGGTGGGGATTGTAGATGCTGGAACCTGAATTGGTGAAGGTGGACAGTGAGCGGAGCGGTGTAGTGTGGGTGACACTAGTTGCCTCTCCACTGGAGATCTCCTCCCATGACTAATGGTACCAGTAAGGACTATGCAGTCGGAATGATAAGCTCTAACTTCTCACCAATCGGGAAAATCCATCAAAGCGGAGGTAGTCGACTATCTGGAAAACCTCTTCTTATCTCTCTTACCTGCTTGGGCATAACTCTAGCCTCAGAGGCCCTCTCTCTATGTATCTAATCCTTAACACTCCTAGGAATCAGGATCTTCAGATCATGTAATGTACTGGACTCCAAGCGTACGTGGGATCTACCGACTCGATAAAGAATAGATTGTAAACCAGCATAGGGCTTCCTTTTATCCTTAGCTGGTGTCTCATACTCTATAGGTGGTGGGGGTGATGCAGTAATCCTATGGTAGTCCTCCTCTCCCTCTGAAGCTGAGAGGGGGTGGAACCTACTACTACCAAGAATGGAGAGGTTTCATGAGGGGATCCCTCCTTAGTAACATGGGAGGCCTCATCTATCTACCTCACCTCATACTCATATTGTCGCTTAATCTTGTGATTCTTGTTGCAAAGTTGGGTCTTGGTGAGCGGGGCAGAACAGGAACTAGAACCTATCATGAAGATAGGGGAGACTATCATGAAAGCCAAAATGGTCTTTCCCTTCAGAGTAGGGGGAACCAATGAAGAGGTACTAGCCCGTGCTAAAACTATAGTAGAGGCAATAAACTGAACTGACACTGCATTGACATAGGTGTGGGAACCACAATTGCCTTCTTCTTTAGGAAACTCAAAATCAGAGTGAACATCGAACTGAAGAAGTGGCTTCTTCCCTACCACCTCCTCTCGACTGATGGTAATGAGGGATGGTCCCTCACAGGTGACCTTGAATTGCTTGAATCCAAGGCCAAACTTAATGACAGGGGGGCACCAATGAGTATGGCCTGATCCATGTCCAAACCCACACCGGATGCAAGAGAGAAGATCAACTTGCTGGACGATATAGTGGAAGATGACTGAAGGAAGGTAGAAATAATTGGACAGGTATCTCTGCATTGTTGAAAGAGAAACTGAATTAGACCCTTGCCTTGAATTATTGACTTGAATTGTTAATTTTGATTTGACTTTTTGAATTAGAACCCTCATTCAACAAATTTAGGTATGCTAAATGGGGTTCTATTAGAGAGATTTAAAATTTTGGATGAGAGACTTTGCCTCAAGTTGTATGTTTGAATTTGATTTTGATTTTGGAACCTACATTCAATAAATTTGGGTATGTTGAGTGGGATTTGATTATTTTGGAGAGACTTTTGAAAATGTGTTTGTTGTTTTCTCTTATTGGAACATGATTTTGAACCCTCACTTAGTAAATTTAGGTATGTTAAATGGGGTTCAATTGTATGTTTTAAAATTTTGAAAGCTTTTTATTTTGATGGTTTGATTGTTAATTGTTGATGTGTTGATTTGATTTGAAAAGTAGAACTATTATTTAACAAATTTAGGTATGTTAAATGGAGTTCAAATATGTATTTGATATTAGTTGTTGATTTAATTTTTGAGAAGGGAACTCTTATTTAACAAATTTAGGTATGTTAAATAGAGTTCAACTGAATGTTTGATGTTATGATGTAGGAGTTTGATTTTGATTTGAAAATGAGACTCTCATTTAACAATTTTGGGTATGTTAAATGGAGTTCACTTGTATGTTTAGTGTTTTGATTTCAATTTGGTTTTGAAAATGGAACTCTCATTTAACAAATTTGGGTATGTTAAATAGAGTTCAATTATATGTTATTTATTGATGTTTGATCTTATTTTGATTTTGAAAAGGGAAACCCTCAAAAATTTTGGTATGCTAGTCCAATTGCATGTTGGTTGTTGTGTTTTATTTCAATTTTGGAAATGAGACTCTTATTTAACAAATTTAGATATGTTAAATGGAGTTGATTTTGTTTAAAAATATTTTGGGTATGTTTGACTTTGAAAAGGGGACCCTCATTTAAGAAATTTAAGCATGTTAATAGAGTTAGTTAATTTTAATTTTTTTGAAAGAGGGGTTTGTTGTTTGATTCACATTTGATTTTGAAAAGAGGAACCCTCATTTAGCAAATTTAGGTATGCTAAATAAGGTTCAATTAATTTTATTTGAAAAAGGGATTTGAAAGATTTTTTTACATGACTTTGATTTTTAAAACATAACCTTCACTTAACAAATTTTATTATGTTAAGTGAAGTTCACATGATTTTGCTATTAAGAGATTTTTGAAAATTTTTTCCAAAGATTTTACTTATTTTACTTGGATTTTATTGAAGTCTTGTTAAATATGAAATGAACCATGATTCACCAAGCTAGTGGTAAGAGGTTCCAAATTCTATTTTATTTATATTTGATCATCTCATTTCTTTAATTAATTTATTATTACCTATTGAGGGACCCAATAGGAGTTTTAGGACCAACACTGGAGTGAGATCTTAAAACCTAAAGGAGGTTGGCTACCTTTGCTTAAGGATGAAATAAGCAAAGTGCAAATGGAAAGAAAGATAGTTTTGGGCTTATATAAAATATAAGTCTACTAACGATGCTTAGAGATAATAATTATCTATTAGAGATGGAGCGAGGAACCATCCCCAGCGGAGTCACCAGAAAAATCTATGGTGTTTATTTTTGGATGTAGGGTGGACACCACATAGATCATAGGGGGTACTTATTGAAGTGATCGGGTGCGACATTGAGGTATAATGTACTATCTCAAAAAATAGAAACATCACCCTTCAATGGACCTAATCACCTAAAAAGGACTCCTAAGGCATGATCGGTCTTTGAATATACTAGAAATTTTTCCCCTATTTTACATGGAAAAGTAAAGTAGGGCTTATTAAGTTCCCTATGGAAGAAAGCCTCTACAATTAATTATATCCTAGGAAATGAGATTTTTTAAGAATACTCTTGATTAAAGTAATAAATTATTATCTCTAAAGATTTTAAGGTTAGGATTATGAATAAATTGGCTATTTTGGAAAATCAAGTGGGATAGATCAAGTAGAAAGACTTATTTTGGAATCCAAAGGAAATAACTAGGAAATGCTCATGAAATTAAGAAATCTAATGAACATTTCAATCTATCCTATGGTGGGGCTTTATATATTTGTAAGTAAAGATATTTTTTTATTTGAGTTGAATATTATTAGATTGTTAAGGCTTATAATCCATCAACACAATATTATGGAAACACCTAATAGGGAGCTTGTAGGTTGAAGGAAACTACCTACCTTGGATCCTAAATATAGGGAACTTTTGCACAAGCTAAAACATGACCTAAATCTAAGTGAAAGGAGACATAAGAGTTTATTCCACATGAGAAGATATACTCGTCTAACTCTTCTGGACTTACAACCACCTGGATTGGCCGCCAGCTAACACCTCCTATGACTCAAAATCATGTGGTCCAGTCTTATGAATTTGCAAGATGGTTAAGCTTGTTATTTAACTTCAAAGAAACTAAAGTCCTAAACACACTACCTATGAGACTAGAGCATGAGTGGTATGGGCATATGACTTAGTTTAAAAATGCAAAATTTTACAATCTTTATTTTATTTTGACACAATCATTTGGACAAAGGCTTTGTGATTTTTATATGCCTAAATGCTTGATCAAATGGGATCATTGGCTAAATCAGCAAGAAGTGGGTGTTCTCCACCACAAGGGAGGCCCTCACAGATCAAGCATTTCCCTATCATGTAAGGATGGAGATCCCCCATATTCAAGGAAGAAGGAATATGTATGTATGATGTGAGACACACAATTTTACAGCTATAAGGTTACTAAATCTTTTAATTATCTTATTTAACACCTAAGCTTTATGATGAGATTATGAGTTGATTAAAATTTAATTATGAGTGATTAGTTGGGTTTAAAAAATAAATTTTATCCTAAAATCCTACCGCATCTATGCCACACATTCAAACATCAATCATAAAGAAACTATGAAAAAGATGTAATCCTAATGCGCAAGCTCAACATAACATCAAATAATTTTTATAAGCTACCGTAAAAGAATAGGAGTCCGGTACGGCTGGGTACCACTGTACACCATGAAAAAGAGAAAATTAGGTAGCGTAGCTCTACCCTTACACAACCCAAAATATGAAATAATAATTATAATTAGAAATGAATATAGGCTATGGGGGTCATCACTTCTTGATTTCTTCATTTCTTCATTTCTTTTTTCTCTTTCTTTAGTTTAATTTGCTCTAAAGGCATTACAGGGCACCCCAGGACTAAGCCTTATGGCCTTGCCCTCAATAGCATTAATCATAATTTCTATTAGCAAAAATTACATTTATATAGAGAAAGTAAATCTAACTACACTGCAAAATAGAGATTAGCTAAACATACATTCAATCCCAAGAAGTTATACTTATAATTTATACTTAACACTCTGCACATGGGTAACCAAGTCCACCTGTCCTAACTTAGATTATGCTTAGGGGTTTAAGCATCCTACAATGAGAATATTTGTATTTATTTTTAAGTGAACTCTTTAGCATAATCCCTTACAGAAAATATGATTAGGCTAAGAGCTACCTAACATTCAGTCTAAAAATTATACACCCTAAGATCCAGTCTAAAATATTACTTCATGAAAAAAAATATACATTACATATACATCATCCTAACTTATAGAACTGGTGGCTTAATTATAATGTGTGTGCTAAGGCTTTGTATAGAATGTCTTAACTAAGCATTAGAGTTGTGATTTTCTAAGTGTGGAAGGATTTAATTTTACATAAAGGTTAGTTTTAGTTCAAGTTGTTTAGTTGATTTGTGAATTTTAATTTATGTTTTACTTGGTTTCATTTGATTCACATTTAGCATATAAGTATTATAAAGAGAGGAAAGAGGATTACTCTCTTTCATCCCTACCTTATACCACTTTCTAAAACACATTTTTATGACTTAGTTCTTTTAGTGAATGGCTTATTAAGTATTTTCCTATTAATCCTAAATTTAGGATAACTTTAAATAACCTTATTCAATATGAAAGGCATCTTAGGATTAATATAATTGAATTACTATTACATGACATAAACTTAGTCATTCCTTTCCATCACATGTAACATGCACATGGTTTTACACTTAGAATACCTATACACACAACATATTTTGGCACACTTAAATGATAAATGGATGCATACATACATGGTGGAAAAAAAAAGACTTTCATTCATTAAGCAAGTATGCATGCATATGTATAAAAGATATAAACAAGTATTTGTCATTATTAACCAGTGAAGTGAGAAAATCAAATGACCTCATTAGGGATACTTAAAGCCTCATATTCTAGGGATGTCCAAACTGTATACTTGTTATCTCAAATACATATTAATGTATTCATGACTATGAAGATGAAAGTCATGCAGGAGGATACATTATCTTAATTGAATTATCTATATATATGGATTAAAGCTCTATCCAAATTCTAATACAAAATTATATTTGAATGAAATTAAATAAGTGTACCTTTGTTAAGCAAAAAAGTGAGGTAATTAAATGACCTCCTTGGGGCAACTTAAAGCTCATATTCCTGGGATGTCCAGACTATATACTTATTAACATTCAATCGTATGTAGATTCATATACATGAATAAAGGAAAGAAGCTTTACATCTACATACTACATGTTTTAGTGACTTAGGTAATTATGAATGCATGTATTTCTTTTAATAGAAAAGAGAAAGGTTTTCATTCTTTAATCACATACACATACACATGTATAAGAGATGTAAGAAAATATGTGTTGTTGTTAACCAGAGAATTGAGATAATCAAATGACCTCCTTGGAGAAACTTAAAGCCTCGTATTTCCGGTATGTCTAGACTATATACTTGCTATTTCAAATTCATATTGATGTATATATGAATTAGAATAATAAATACCATGCAAAAATTATATTTTCATTGGTTGGATTATTTGTACACATGAATTAAAGCTTTATCCTAATTCTAATACCAAAATACATAAGAGTGAAATCAAATGGGTATGTGCCTTTGTTAATCAGGGAAGTGAGATAATCAAATGACCTCCTTGGGGCTACTTAAAGTCTCATATTCTCGGGATGCCCAGACTATATACCCATTAACATTCAAACCTATGTAAATCTATATATGAATTCAAGAAATAGAGCTTCACATCCATATACCATCAATCCGCATATTATTATTAATTTGTAGATTTGGATTTATTAGTGATAATAGGCACATATCATTAAGTTAAGCCAACACATGCAAGCTTACATAAACAAAAATCTATTTGATTCATTTAGATTTGAAAACTTGAATGCATGGATTCATATGACATACAACATTTAGAACTGATTAGAAAGGAATAACTAAATATAAACACATGGTTCATTCAAATACATTAATTATTAAAGGCAATCACATTAAATAAAAATATTTAAAGAAAAATAGTTCATTATTTATTTGATTTTGGATTTGAGTTTATTTAAAGAGAAGAGAAATTATTTATTATTTCGATCCTATGCCCATGTTGGTAATCTTAATTGGTTTAAGGAAAGATAATTAAATGAATTTTATAAATTAATTAAGTTGAAACATTAATTAAATCACTTAATTACCCTTTTGTATGCTTCTTTAATTTGATTAATCATTTAATCATGAACCACAAATGATATGAACATGTAAGAAAAGTAAAGTTGCAATGCTCTTAAAGGACCTAATGTAATTGGCTCATAATTAAATATTGCTTAAGTTAAAGATTCTAATTAAGTACTCTTATGATTTTCCCACACTTATGGGTTAATCATAATTTTCTTAAAGGGTCTTTATGTTATTAAACACATAAAGAGGAACCCTTAATCTCATTGTTAATTATTTGATGTGATTTACATTTCAATTTGATTTAATTTAGTGATTTAATTAATTAATTATACACTTAATTAATTACCATTTTAATTAATCCTCTTAATAATGAAATGAACTTGGGAAAGAGATTAGGAAGGAGGTCCTAATCATTCTCCCTCATCCATTCAAATGGCGTATTTATCCCATTTGGCAAGCTTTACCCACTGGGTTATGCATCAATTTGGGTCAAGCATGGGTTGGTTTGGATTTGGGCTGACCCAAGGTGAGCCAAGGATGACCCATTCCAAGTTTCAATGGGTTTGGGCTTAGTTTGAATAGGTTTGGCTCAATTTGATCCATGTAGGTCAAATTGGTCTAGGTTTGGTCAAGTTGACAAATTGGTCAAATTATGTCAAACCAAGGCTTGGGTCAAGTTCAAATGAGTATTTGGAATGTTTTGGTGCAATTTGTTTAGTTCAATTTGGCTTGGATTTGATTTTGGCTCATTTGAATTCATATGAGTCAATAAGGTCAAGCTGACCAATTTGGCCAAATTAGCCAAATTAGCTAGGGTTAGGCATTTGTTTATGTTTGATTGATCAATTGAAGATGAATGTAGGCTTTGGTTTGAATCAATTTGGATTTATGAATGATTTTGGCCAAATTGACCATTTTGGTAAATTTGGGCTAAATGGGTGAATTATGTTCAATCAAGGCTTTGGTCATGTTCAATAGTCAATTTGAAATGAACTTAATCTATTGGTTGCAATCAATTTGGTTTTGATTTGACCTAATTTGGCCTTATAGGTTAAATTAGGTCAACTTGGGTCAAAGGGCCAATTGGGTTTGGTTTGGCTCAATTGATAGTCAAATCATGTTCAAACATTGATTATAGGTTAGTATGAATCATTGGTTTTAATTAATTTGGCTTACGATGAAATTTGGTTCATTCGGCTCATGTTGGTTAAATGAATTAATTTGGTCAAATGGCTAGGTTAACTTAGTTTGAATGATAATTGATCAATCAAGGATGATCAACAATCATCATAAGAGGCATTGGATGTTTGATTCAATCCAATTTGGGTTGGATTAAAAGTTGGTTCAAATAAGTCCTTTAGGTCACTTTAGGTCAAGTGAGCCAAAACAAGTCAATTGGTTTAATTAAATTGAATTGATCACAGTTAGGCCATCCAAGATGATCAACAATCATCATGGAGAAGATTTGAAGGGTTGGCTCAATCCAATTGGGTTGGATTGGAGTTTGGTTCAATTTGGTCCTTCATGTCACTTTGGGTCAAGTGAGCCTAATGGGTCAATTGGATCAAGTTTGGGTTGAATTGAGTTTAGTTGAGTTTGGATATTAATTTGGAATTGATTTATGGCTTTGGTTGTAATTGATTTGGATTCAATTAGGTTTTGGCTCATTTAAATATTCAAGTTCAAATGGGATATGTTAGGTTTGATTGATTTGATTTTGGATTGGTTGATTTGATTGTAAATTTGATTTGGTTTGGAATGAAAACTGAAGGATTGATTAATTTATGAGAAAATCAATTGAATTTGATTTGGATTGAAGGGAAATTTTGCTAAGTCCTTACAGTTGAATCGTAGGCTTAGGTTTGGGTTATGGATTTGATTTTGGCTTGGAAATTTGGAAAAGGATTGGATTGATTATTGTAATTTGAATTTGGCTAAGGAGATAAGCATAGGTTTGATTAGGCTATAGGCTAGGTAGGTTTCCCTAGGTCCTAAGGCATAGCCTAATCCTATGGCTAATCCTTTTAAGTCTCTAGGCTTAGGTTAAGTATTCACTTTGCCACTAGAAGTGTCTTATGACTGAGGATCTCTTTGTGTCTAAAAAACTCCTAGATCTATGATGGAGGAGTTGAATCCTCACTCCAAAAGTGAATTCAATAGACGCGGATGCCACGTGGGATCTACGTGGCCAAATCGCACCTCTCCACATGGCGACGGTGCCATGACGGTCCCACAACGATGCCACGTCGGCCAACCTTATGGATAAATTCACTTTAAAATTAATTAAAAATCATAAAAAAATTTAAAAATTCATAGAAAAATAAGTACAAATCTAAAATTGCAAACTTGGGCTCTATGGATTCATCACAATGAGAGGAATCCATTAAAAATAAAATTCCCAATTAATTTTGGGTAATATAACCTTAATTTGGCTTTAAATGAATTTATTTACACATTAATTAATCACAAACCATTAATTAAATTTAAATGAAACTTTGGAGAATTAAAATTGATGTTAAAACACACCCTAGGAAAACTTTTCATGAATTATTGCACTATAATTCATATGATATGAAATTTCAAACCTAAACCTTAATTTGAATCAAATAATTTAATTCATGAAAATGGATTAAATAACCTTAAATCAACTTAATGAATGTTAATGAACATAAAAACACTAATGAAACTCATTAAAACTAAATAAATTACAAATTTACTTAATTAAGTAATTAATTAAATTAAATAATTCAAATAATTAATAAGAACTTAATTAAATCACAATTAATCAACTAAATGTCCACAAATTATGATTGAACCCTCTTTGGAAACATCTTTTATAGAGAAATCCTTGAAAAATGAAATGCCCAAATAATTTTCATCAAATTAGGCTTAAGTTAAGTTTTAATGAAATAATTAAACCTTAATTACACCCTAATTATGAATCTAATCAAGATGGAATTTTGCAAATACGAAATTGGCATGAAACCCCACTTGTCATAAAAAATTCAAATCCAATTGATCTTTGGATTGGGAATTATTGAATTTCCAAATTCTAAGTCAATATGAATCAAATAATGAATCAGAAAATCCATAAATTCATTAAATCATGAAATAACTTGAATTAATCTTTGTCAACATCAGAAATATCTAGGATGGTTCTCCAAACATCTTAGGTCAAAGAACTTAATCATTTTTTATACTTAAGGGTTAAGGAAAGTGATAAAGCATATTAAGGTTTAATTAAATCCTAAGCTAATAAACTCTAAACCAAACAATGCAATCTTAATACACAATTAAACACTAACCTAAGAATGAATTAAACACTAACCTAAGAATGAATTAAACACTAACCTAATAATGAATTAAACATTAACCTAAGCGCCTTAGGATAGTGTAAATCAAATTAAACTAAACCAAATGAAACAAATGAAACAAAATCAAATGAACTAATTCAAATCAAAATAAATGAAATAATTCAAACCAAATTACATTAGAAGACCAAACTAAACCAAGAATGAAAATCAAATTAAACAAGAAGAATAAAATGAAAAATCAAATTCCAAAGTAAATAATTAATCCAAAATCCAAACTGAACTCAAATTCAAACCATCTAAATGAAATCACAATGATTAATTAAGATACTTAAGGATCTTAATTAGACCTTTGGAATGGATATTCATCTTAGGATGAAGGTTTCATTCCATTAGGAGTTAGGATGTTGAATAGAATAGATTCCACTCAAAAGTGGGATTCAAAGGTAAAATTCAAACAAATTCAAACCAAAATTAAAACTTGAACTAAAGTTGCCTAGCAAAGTCTTGCTGCACAAGCCTATTTTCTTCATGCATTAGATCATTAGGTCACAGATCCTAGACTTATGTTGGGCCATTCTATGATTCTTTATGATTCTCTATGATGTGGTGTGATATGATGTGCTTCACATGTCTTGGTAGTGTACTATTTTAGACTGCATGTTTACAATTGCTTTCTCATTAGACTGGATGACAAGATGTTCTTTTTAGATCTAACATTGTCTTATGTAGGGGACTATACTAGAAAGGACTACTATCATAAATGAAATAAAAAAAGCTATTTTCTTTTAGGTACATTTAACTCCTTAAGCATATCCCATAGGACAGGTGGGCTTGGCAAGCAGCTAATGCTAAGCTCGTATGCTTATGAAATATAACTGCTATGTGGTGTTCATATTTTGCTGACATTTGTTTCATAGGGCTTAGAAATCAATTTTAAAATCAAAATGTAAATTTGAGCTTAGAATTAGGTGGGGTCAAAGACCAACCAGAAGATAGGTGTAGTGGTCCCCTATGAAGCCCAATGGATGTCCCTGAAGAAGGATACTATCCTAGAAAGAAGACCCATAGATCTAGACTTGTATTACTAGGCCGGGCTATAAAATGGTAGAGTTTAGTTGCCCATTTTCCTTTTCTTTCGGGGTGTATAGTGGTACCCGACCGCATTGGCCTTTTACTTAAATTAAATTGGCTTCATTTATTTTGGGTGCGCAATAGAATCAACCTACTTTTCTAAGTTTCTTTCTATTTTGTGCTTTCCTATGATTGAATGCCTGTATGATTAGGCTCATAGGGAAAATTAAATTTTATACCCAACTTAAATCTAAACAACTAAAACTAAAATAAAATAAAATTGAAACTTCACATAAACTAAAGACTTAGGCAAAACATAAAATCAATTAGAAACAATCAGGTTTTGATACCATGAAATCATATTATTCTAGATCCTTGAATTGGGCAACTTCTCCAATTGGACATAAGGGACATCTAACTTATGAGGATGACCACCTTCTTGGGGAAGTTAGCCTTCTATTATTGATTTGGCTTATAACCATTTCAAATAGCATGAAATTAGACATAAATGCATATCCAAGACCTTAAATAAACCTTGAGTCAAAATACTTTAAAATTAGAAGATCTACATTAGTTAGATGCATTCATGCCCTACCTGATTCTAGGGAAGAGGGACTGAGTCTAGGTTTATAGATTCTTTTTCTAAAAATACAAAAGCCAAGCCATCTTGCATTCATGAGACATAGCCTCATCAATTTAAAATGTGCTTAGGTGGTGTTAGCTGACAGCCCTCTCCAAGTGGATTGTATGTCCAGAAGAGTTAGAGATATGTTAATTCCTTCAAGTGAGAGGAATGGCTGATAATTCCCAAAATAGAACTAGGTTGAGCATTTGACATGTGTTAGAAGTACTTCTAGACTTAGGTTCTTAAGCATCCTTTTCAGGAATAAGTCTTCAACCCTATGCATTTCTATAGTCATGTGCTACTAGAATCTAAGTTCTAAACTTCTAAGAAAATTTTAACTCAAAATCTAAATTAAATTTCAAAATTTAAAGCCCAGTTATAGAATAGTTAAAATGTTTACTTGGCATCCCAGTATCAATAAGCATTTCTTATTTCATCCTATTTGGCCACCAAAATAACTCTCTTTAGTTTAAACCATTCCCAATTAAAAATTCCAAAAATCAATCCTTTGAAAACCAACTTAGAAATATTTAAGAATAACAACTCATTTCTTTAATCGAGAGTATTCTTAGTTAGAGACCCTTCTTAAGATGTAATTAACTATAGGGTCTTGTCTCTATAAGGAACCATGAACCCAGTTTAAAATAAATCTTGTTCTACATTTCTATGTAGTTCAGGGGAAATATCTTTGGTACATAAAAGACACATTAGCCTTAAAAATATTTTATTAGATGATCAAATCCATTATAAGATAACATATTTATCTTTCGAGATAATATATTTATTTCTTAATGACATATTTGATCTTCAAAATAAAAAAATTTCTAAACTCTATGTGGTGTCACAAATTTTCTCCATAGATATTTTATGGCTTCTCCAGTGGCGAATGGTTTCTCTCTCCATCTTTAGAAATAAGTTGTTCTTTATATATATCGTCAGTGTACTAGTGCCACTCACAAGTCAAGACTGCCTTTATTTTTGTCAAATACCTCTCCATTTTAACTTTGGTTGAGCCTATCCAACATTCTGTACTAAGGCTCTAAAACTTTTTATTTGCCACAGTTAAATGATGGGTCATAGAACCAAATCTTGAAATAAAAAAGGGGAGAGAAATAAATGAAAACCAACTTATTTCTATTAGAGTTAAATCTGGTCAAGATGGATTTGAAACCATTCCAATGTGGAAGAGAAATGTTAAATTCAAAAAGTTTGAAAATTACTTCAAAATTTGAAAAGTAAATCTTAAGAATAAAATCTCAAAGTTAAACTTGTTCTTAATTTTACTTTAGCTTTGTACTAAAGTTAAAGAGAATGAAGATAGGGTCTTAAGTTAATACCATTTTTTCTAAAACAATCAAAGGTAACAAACACCTAAAGATGTATATTGACATGAAGGAGTTCCTTCAAATTTTGAGAAAATCCAAATCAAAGGAAGGAGGCATAGTTGTCTCTATTGCCCCTTACTAATATTATTGAAGCTTAAATTGCATTTAAAGAAAAATTAACTCAAATGAAAATTAAAAAGAAGGATAGATTAAAAAATTATCATCATCCCAAAAAGTGAATGCCTTCTTGACCTTAGGTAGAGGCAATTAAGAAATTAAATGTAAACCTTCTATCCTTATAGAAGAAAATTTATATGAATGCAAATTAGCTTTAATCAAAATCCATCTCCAATATGTCTAGCAGAATTTTGGAAAATTAGTTATTCAAGTTGATTGGCTAATTCTAGAGAGTGACTTAATACACAAACCAATGCAATCTTAATACACAAGTAAACATTAACCTAAGAATGAATTAAATACTAACCTAAGAATAAATTAAACATTAACCTAAGTGCCTTAGGTTAGTATAAATCAAATGAAACTAATCCAAATGAACTAATTCAAATCAAATCAAATGAAATAATTTAAACCAAATTAAATTAAAACAATGAACTAAACCAAGAATGAAAATCAAATTGAACCAAAAGAATGAAATGAAAAATCAAATTCCAAAGAAAAGAATTAATCCAAAATCCAAACTGAACTCAAACCTAACCCATCTAAATAAAATCAAAAGGATTTATTAGGATACTTAAGGAGCTTAGTTAGACCTTTGGGATGGATATTCATCTTAGGATGAAGGTTTCATTCCATTAGGAGTTGGGATGTTGAAAATAATAGATTCCATCCAAAAGTATGATTCATTCTACTTTTCAATCTTTAAAACCTAAACTCTACTTTAACTAAATAAAAGTAGAAATAAAAACAAATCACTAAATCATTTGAACTAAAACTATCCAAAGGTAAAATTCAAACAAATTCAAACCCAAATTAAAACTTGAACCAAAGAGGCCTAGCAAAGTATTCCTACACAAGCCTATTTTCTACTTACATTAAATCATTAAGTTATAAATCCTAAATTTAGGTTAGGCCATTCGATGATTCTTTATTATTTCTTGTGATGTGTTGTGATATCATGTGCCTCACATGTCTTGATGGTGTACTATTTTCGACTGCGTGTCTAGGATTGTTTATTTTTTTAGATATTATTTTGTCTTCTGCTAGGGGCTATTGTAGAAAGGACTGCTATTAAAAATGAAAAAAAAAATGCTACTTTCTTCCAAGTATGCTTAAGTCCTTTTGCATAGCCCATATGATAGGTGGGCTTGGCAAGCAACTAATACTAAGCCTGTATGTTTGTGAAATATAACTGCTACGTGGTGTTTGTATTTTGCTGACATTTCTTTTACAGGGCTTAGGAATTAATTTTGAAATCAAAATATAAATTTGAGCTTGGAATTAGGTTAGGATTTATGGGGTCTAAGATTAGAAGGAGCTGACCCTACCATAAGATAGGTGTAGTGGTCCCTTATGAAGTCCAATGGATGTCCCTGAGGAAGGAGACAATCCTAAAAATAAGACCCATAGATCTAGACTTGTAGTTCTAGGTCGAGCTATATAAGAGAAATGCTCGGCTACCAGTTTGCCTTTTCTTTCCGGGTGTACATCAGTACTTGGCTGCATTGGCCTTTTCTTCTGGGTGTATAATAGTACCTAGCTGTATTGGCCTTTTTTCTGAAATTAAATCGGTTTGATTTTTTTTTTTGGTGTGCGATAGAATCAATCTGCTTTTCTAGGTTTCTTTCAAAGTTGTGCTTTCCTATGATTGAATGTCTGGCGATTAGGCTCATAGAGAAAATTATATTTTATACCCAACTTAAATCTAAACAACTAAAATTATAATAAAATAAATATGAAACTTCCCATAAACTAAAGCCTTAGGATAAACATAAAATCAATTAGAAACAATCAGGTTTTAAAACCACTTAAATTGGGAAACTTCTCATATTTCACATAAGGGCAACTAACATGTGAGGATGACTACCTTCTTGAGGAAGCCTGCCTTCTAAAATTTATTTGATCCATAACCATTTCTAATAGCATGGAATTAGGCATAAATGCATATCCAAGACCTTAAGTAAATCTTGAGTCAAAACACTTTAAAATTTGAAAAATGTGCATTAGTTAGATGCATTTCATACCCTACGTAATTCTAGGGATTATGGAGTGTGTCAAGGTTCATAGATTTCTTTCCTAAAAATACAATATTCCAACCATCTTGCATTCATGAGACTTATCATCATGAATTTAAAAGGCATTTATGTGGTGTTAGCTAGTAGCCCTCTCTAAGCAGATTGTAAGTCTAGAAGAGTCAGAGATAGGTTAATTCCTTCAAGTGAGAGGAATGGCCGATAATTCCCAAAATAGAACTAGGTCGAGCATCTGACATATGTTAGAAGCACCTCTAGACTTTGGCTCTAAAGCATCATTTTCAGAAATATGTCTTCAACACTAGGCATTTATACAGTCTTGTGCTGCAAGGATCAAAGTCCTGCACTTCTAAGAAAATTCCAACTCAAAATCTAAATTAAATTTAAAAATTTAAAGCCTAATTACATAATAGTTGAAATGTATTCTAGGCATCCCAATATCAATAGACATTTCTTATTTCATCTTGTTTGGCCTCCAAAATTACTCGCTCCAATTTGAACTATTCCTAATTGAAAATTCCCAAAATTAATCATTCTAAAACCAACTTAGAAATATTTAGGAATAATAACTCATTTGTCAAATCGATAGTATTCTTAGAAAGAGACCCTTCTTAAGATATAATTAACTATAGGGCCTTTTCTCTATAGGGAACCATGAACCTAGTTTAAAATAAACTTTGTTCTACTTTTTCTATGTAGTTTAGGAGAAAAATCTCTAGTACATTAAAGACCCATTAACCTTAGGAGTCCTTTATTAGATGATTGAATCCATTATATGATAACATAATTATCTTTTGAGATAATATGTTTATTCATTAATGTCATATTTAATCATAAAAATAAGAAATTCCTAAACCCTATGTGGTGTCATAAATTTTCTCCACAGATATTTTTTTGCAACTTCGGTGGGGAATTGTTCCTCTCTCCAACTTTAGAAAGAGTTATTATTTCTATATATTGGTAATGTACTAATGCTACTAATAGGTCAAGACTGGCTTTCTTTCTATTGGATACCTCTCCATTTTATCCTTGGTTGAGCCGATCCAACATCCTAAACTAAGGTTCTAGAACTCATTGTTTGCCAAAGTTAAACGATTAGGTCCTATAACCAAATTATGAAATAAAAAATGGGAAAGAAATAAATGAAAACCAGGTCATTTCTAGTAGACTTAAATCTAGTCAAGAAGGATATGAAACCATTCCAATGTTGAAGAGAAATGTTAAATTCAAAAAGTTTGAAAATCACTTCAAAATTTTAAAAGTAAATCTCAAGAATAAAATCTCAAAGTTAAACTTGTCCTTGATTTTACATTGGCTTTGTACTAAAGTTAAAGGGAATAAAGACATGATCCTAAGTTAATACCCTTTGTTCTAATACATTCAAAGGTAACAAACACCTAAGGATGTACAAATAAAAGGAAGAAGGCATAATTGTCTCTATTTCCCCTTGCCAATATGATTGAAGCTTTAATTGCATTTTAAAGAAAAAGTAACTCTAAAGAAAATTTTAAAAAAGGGATAGATAAAAAAATTATCATTATCCCAAAAAGAGAATGGCTTATTGACCTTAAGCAGAGATCGATTAGGAAATTAAACGTAAACCTTCTACCTTTATAGAAAAAAAAATTATATGAATGCAAATCTATTTTAATCAAAATCCATCTCCAATATGTCCAGTGGAATTTTGGAAAGTCAATTATTCGAGCTGATTGGCCAATTTTAGGTAGTGACTTGTAGCTAACCCTCTTTTAGACCTCTCCAAAACCTTGGATCATTAAGAGTAAAGGAGAGAGTCAAAAGAGGAAGATGATATGAATAAACCCTAAACCCTAAAATAAAAAAATGATAATATTATCACTTTTTCTCCTTATCAATAAAAGAGAAGAGAGGGCAGTGAAAGAGAATTTTGATTCTCCTCATAAGATTAAAATGAATGAAATTTAAACCTAATAAATTTATACCAACTTCTTTAATGGGATTCTTCTCCCATTGAATGATTGATATTTCATAAATGGACTTAATTAATTTTAAGGATAAATTCTTTAAAAAATGAGGATTATAATCCTTCCAAAAGAAATCCTAACCTTAAAATTGGGCCCTAAAGGTGATATTTCTATTTCTCAAAGTGAAATTATGAAATTCCTATCCTTAGTAAGTTGATAGATAAATCACTTAGGACTTTGTCAGTACAAATTAATGAAGAAAGGCTTGGTTTTCTCTATTCAGAAACTAAGGAACAATATGCTTTCAATACAAAGTGAATCTAAGGTGAATCTTTTGTAATGTCTTATGTCCTTCTTGAAATTGTCTATGGTTAAAGATTTCATTACAATTTGAGGTTTCCTGTAATCTTTTTTCTGTTATAAAAAGTGCAAGTCATGCTTGACTTTCTAGTAGCACATCCTTTAACTAAGGGTCCTCTTTTAAATAATAATCCTCCTAATGAATAGATCATAAGGTTTATTGATCCAATGAGAATAGAGTTATACCCACCTTACTTCCAAATCAAAAGGGAAATTCTTGAAATCAAATTCAAAATGGTAGAGTCATACCACCTCAAATGACATTGAAAAGAAATGAAAAATAACTCATCTTTAAAATATGATGTTTTGCCCATCTTAGAGAAGTTTCCTGGAAAATCAAGTATCACAATGCTCTATAAGAAAAGAAAGGAAAATGAAATGAAATAAAAGAAATAAAATGAAAAGAAATAAAACATAAATTAACATTAAGCAAGGCATTACATAATCATGTAATTTGCCTTATTTAATTATAAGAAACTTTCTAATGTGGCATTCCACTATAAAGAAGTTCTAACGTTATCTTCTATGATAAAGATAGACTCCTAAGAACTTATAAACATCTTAGTTGATGCAAAAAAATCAAAAGAAGAAAAATATCCAAAATTCTTCTTGATCAAGGTGCATCGGTCAACATCAAGTATAAACATGAAAGTGAATTTATATAAGCCTAATTCTAATTGAGTTTTGATAAGATGGTGTCGTGACAATTCAATCAAGTAAAGAAATAAATTTTCAATTCAATGAAAATTTAATATTGAAAACTCAACTTAAAAGAAAAACTTAATCTCGATCATAAAGTTTATTGAAGATAAAAATTCAAACATTGTGTTGACCTCACTTTTGGAGTGAGTTCTCAACCTCCTCATCATAGATCTAGAACTATTTTAGGCACTAGGAGCTCTTTAGTCTTAAGATACTTCTAGTGATTAGGTCAACACTTAACCTAAACCTAGAGACTTAGAAGGTTTAGTCATAAGAGTGGGTTATGCCTAGGGACTTAGGGAGACTTGCCTACCCTATAGCCTAAATTCAATCCATGCTTTTCTTCTAAATCAAACCCAAATTAAAATTTCAAATTCAAAATCTGATTTCCAAAATTCATATTCAATCACATGATCAATTCCAAGCTCAAAATCCTTCATAGGCCATACGATTGAACTCCATGTCCTTGACCTTAGTCAAATCCAATTCAATTCAATTCAATTGATATTCTCTAAGATATATTCAATCCTTCAATCATTTATAAAACTCAAGTACAAACTAAATTCCAAATGATTGAAACCTAAAATCAAATCCAACTCCTAAATATTTCTTAAGCCTTATGATCAACTTTTATAAGCTTAGCCAACATGCCCTTTAAACTCAATCAAACTCAATTGATTTCTTTAAAAATCAATTATTCCTTTATTTATATTCACAAATATAAATGAAATCCATGTCAAAATGATCAAAATAAAATAAAACTAAATCAAATCAAACCAAGACCCTTCTTAAGACATATGGACCTACCTCCATGAGCTTAACCAAATCTCAACCCAAAGTCAAGTGGTTTCTGCAAAAATCAATTATTTCATCATTTATATTCATAAATATAAATGAACCCCATGTTTCGATTATCAAAATCAAATCAAATCAAACCAAAGTGAATTCTCCTCTGAGCCCTTTGACCTACATCCATGAGCTTAGTCAAATTGGCCTTCAAATCAGTCCAAACTCAAGCAATTTTCTCATAAGTCATTTATATCTTCATAACAAAGTGTAGTTAAGGCATACCACACACACCTTATCACACACATTAAAACTAAGCCACCACTTCTAGCTTTATGTTAGGGGGGTGCATGGTATATGTATGTTTGGTTTTATGATGTATTATTTTAGACTGGATGTTAGAGTATTACGGAGAAAATTTTCTATAGAGTCACCTTTCAAATCTGTGGTGAGAAAAGAGAGACAAGGCTATAAAAATTCATCTATTTTAGGATGCCATGCAAATCTATAGATGTACTTATTTAGGTGATCGAGTACATCATCAAGGAATAGTGCACTATCTCAAAATATGAAGTCAATACCCTTTAATGGACCCAATCACCTCAATAAGGACTCCTAAGGATGATGAGTTTACATATGTACCAAAGATTCTTCCCCTACTTTACATGAAAAAGTAAAGCAGGGTTTATTTTAAACTAGGTTCGTTAAGTTCCCTACAGGGGCAAGCCCCCATAGTTAATTACATCTTATGGAATGGGGATTCCTTAGGGAAACTCTCGGTTAAGGTAAATGATCGTTGTCTTTAAAGATTTCAATAGGAAAGGACTATCAATTGATTAGTTTATTTTTAGTAAATCAAGTGGGATCAATCAAGAGGAGGGAGTTCTTATCAAAGCTAAATAGAGATGAGTAAGGGATGTTTAGGATACTAAGAAGCCTAATAAACATCCCAAACTATCTTATAGTTGAGCTTTACATTTTTAAAATTGAGGGGAATTACTTATTTAAGTTGAATTTTTATTAGAAGTTTAGGGCTTATAATTCCACAATATAAGGTTATAAAAATGCCTAAGAGGTGAGGATTTATGTTTATGGCCCATAGAAGGGAGAAGCAACCTCAGAACTTAAATCTAGGGAGCTTTGGCGAGGGCCAAAAGCATGACCTAAATCTAAGGCAAAAAATGGGTATTCAGTTTGCCTCCATAAGAGAGGACAAATCACTTCACTGCTTGGACTTACAATTGCCTAGGTGTGGCCGCCAACTAACTCCTCCTACAATTTTAAATACATGTAGGCAAGTCTTATGCTTATGCAAGATAGCTAGCCTATTATTTATTTAGAAAGAGACTAAGTCCTTAAGCTCACTCCTTAGAGAGACTAGATCATGTAAGGGCATGCTTCAAATGACCTAAATCTAATGCAAATCATATTACATATTATTTTTATTTTTGGACAATCATTTGACTGTGCTATAAGATTCTTTATGCCTAATGTATGAGAAATTAGATTATGGGCCAAAATCAGCAATATGGGAGATGTGTTTCCACCATAGCTCTCAAAGGTCAAGTCAAGTTCTCTAGCATGGGTGGAAGCCCTCCAAATCTAGAGTGAAGCAATATGTTATTGTGCACGATGTTGTAAAAGAAATACTCATCCAGCTAAGGGGTTGCTAATTCTTTTATCTTGATTTTTAACTTAGCTTTAAATGAGGTTATGAGTTATTTATTTTTAATTTTGAGTTGATTAATTTGGTAGAAGATTTATTTTTTTCTAAAAGCCTAATCCTCATCCAGGCCATACATCAAAGCAAGGAAGAAACTAGGAAAAGGATGCCATTTCTAAAGCACAAGCTAAACAAAACATCAAACATTTTATAATGCTAACACAAAAGAATAAAAGTCCATGTTTGGTTGGGCAGCACTGTACAAACCCAAAAACTAATTGGGCAGCTGAGTTCTACCCTTATACGACCTGGATTACAAATGAATTAATTATAATTAAGCAAGGAATTCATGTTATGGGGATCTTCAATCTTCATTTCTTCATTCTTCTTTTCTTCTTTCTCCTTCTTTTGGATGATTAGAAGGTGGATGCTCCAAAGGCTTTACAAGGTACATAAGGCATGGCCTTACAACCAATGCTCATCCTACCCCATAACAATCATTCCAAAATCCTAATTACAAATATAGATGAAAAGAAAAAATAAATAAATCTAACTAAAACCTGTGAAATAGAGATTAGCTAAACAAACCACACATTCTCAAGCATGTATGTAAACAAATTGGACTTAGCACCCCACACATGGGTAACCAAGTCCACCTAGCCTATTTTGGATTACGCTTAGGGGTATAAGAATCCTGCACAAAAAAAGAGTTATATTTTTATTATAGCACCCCATATGCACAATCTCCTACATAAGATAATGATTAGACTAAATCATCCTACCATTCATTCTACGCACATACACCCTAACATCCAGACTAAAACATCACATCATAAAATAAAATAAACATCAAACCATGCACTGCCCTAACATAGGACTAGAAGTGGTGACTTAGCCTAATGTGTGTGCCATGTAAGGTTTGTGTGGTATGCTTAGGTAGGCTTCAAGCTTAGGATTTTTTAAGTATGAAAAGGTTCAACTTAAAAGGGTGGTCTCATTTATGTTGTTTAGTTTATATGGGTTGATTTTATTTAATGATTTGATTTAGTTTGAATGAACCTACTTAGTTACTAAGGTTGTAAAGAGAGGAAAGGAGAAGAGAACTTCTCTTTCCTCCCTACCTTAAGCGATTTCTAAGATAAATTTATTAAGGATTTTTGTTTAGTGAATATTTTATTATGTGTTTTAATTAATCCTAAGTTTAGATTTTCTCTAAACAAACTTATTCAAAAAGAAAGGCATTTTAAGATTATGTAAAGTGAATTACTAACAAAACACATAACATTTTAATTCTTTCCCACATGTGTATCATGCACATGAATAAATCCTAAGCATATCTATACATGCGATGCAAGTATTTAGGACACCTTAATGATGAATGCTAAGAGAGGTTGCCTAAGAAAACTTTGAATGTTTCATGTACGCATGATTTTGTTAAGTAGGAGAGAGTGATTCTTATATCCATCTTTCATATGCACATTTATAAGTATAAAAGACATAAGTTAGTACGACGCCATTGTTAACTAGGGGTGTAAGGTACAATACCTACTTATGGCTACTTAAAGCCTCGCAACCCCAGGATTGTCCAGACTAATATACCACTTTTCTTAAATACATGTGCATGTACAAAAAAAAATACTTGGAAAGAGAATGCTAAGTGAGCTACTTAAGAAAATTTGAATGTTTTATGAAGCATGATTTTCATTAAGAAGAAAAGAGAGTTTCTTATCCACTTTTCACATGCACACATATATGTATGAAAGGCATAAGTGAGTACAACGCCATTGTTAGCTAGGGGTGTAAGGTACAGGACCTACTTAGGGCAACTTAAAGCCTCGTAACCTTGAGGTTGTCCAGACTAATATACCACTTTACCTAAATACAAGCATATGTACAAAAGAAATAAATGGAAAAGAAAGATGCAAAAGTTTGTACTTATGTTTGAACTTGGTTATGCAATTTATATGTGTAAGTGTACGGATATTTCTTAAGTCATAATATGGAAGAGGACAAGAATATATTTAAGCAAGTGTTATGTTCTTTTAAAAGAACTATACACTTTGCAAATCTTATTCAAATCCATATTAAGAGGAAAGAAAGGAAGCAAACATAAGACACATTTTTATATTCACATGCAAGCTTATAAATAAAAGTAGCACACTTTCAGTTTTAGGTATTTGATTTATAGATTTTGAAAATATTTTTGAATTTAATAGTAGTAATAGCCACTCATATTTTTATTTTAGCCAAAACATGCAATTTGACATAAAGAAAATATTTCATTTTAAATTTGATTTTACAAAAGCATGAATACATGATTTTCATATGACATACATATTTAGCATGCTAGGAAAGAAATAAAATGATATAATCATGTAATTTCATTAACTTCAATTAATTCTTAAAGACAATCTTATGAAGTAAGATCATTTAAAGAGAATCAAAAGTTGTTTAAAGAGGCTTTCATTTTGTTTTTAGTTTGATTTGAATTAGGAAAGTGTGAGAAGGTTTGCTGATCCTTACCCATTCCCACATGTGTGTAGGTGATTAGATTAATTTTATGCTTTGGTTAGGTTAAGGTGTAGATTAAGTTCACTAATTACCCCTTACCTATACCACTTTAATATATTTAATCCAATAATTATGAGCCAATGTATGACATAAAATCACAAGAATTTAAATCAGCACTGTATCCTAGGAAAGAAAGGTACTTAATGCAATTGGCCCACAATAAATGATTAAATAAGCTAAAGGGTTTAATTTAAGTACTTTCATAACCTTTCCCACACATGTGAGTTAGGTATGATTTCTTTAAGTTGCTTAGGTTATTGAACACCTAAGCATCTACCCAAGAAGTAGTTAAGTTTTGAAAAGTTTTAAAAATTTTATCATGTTAATTAAGTAGGTCATTAGTGGATTAGCCCTTAATTAAGCTTAGATTAAGGAAGGAAGCGGGTTTAGGGAATAACTTAAGAAAAATACCTCAAAATCATTCCATAAACCTCTTAATAACTTAAATAGAGTTAATTAACTTAATCAAGGAGTTAAACTACTGTTCATATGCTTAATTAATCTTAATTATATTAAGAGAGTGATTAGGGGTTCATTAATTAATTTACATGATTTACTCATTAATAAATTCCAAGAAAATTAAGGGAGGTAGAAGTCATCCCACTAAATATTCCTTAAAAGAAGTTTGGAATTAATTAAAAAAATCATTAGGCAGTAATTAGTGTTATTAAGTTTTTAAATAAACTCTAATTAAGGAAAATCTACAGTTCAAATTTCATTAGAAAATACTTTTATTGGATTCTCCTCAGAAATATCTTTAAAATAAATTTGAGTTTGTATTTTTCTAATTTTTCTACAATTATTTATGAAATTAGGAAGTTTTAATTGATTTAAGTGATTTTTAAGAATTTTGATAATTTGTTTTTATTAAAATAAATCATTTGATACTCAAAATTTAATATCTTTTGATCCAAAGATCATTTTGACTTGAAATTTTTATGGTAGGTGTATTTTAACATTAGCTTTATAACTGAAAATTTCAACTTAATCTAGTTGTATTTTTTGATTTAATTAAAGAAATTTGATTTTCACTAAAAATCTAATTAAGCTAAAAATATTTAGTGAAATTTAAGGATTTTAGATGTATTAGATTCCTCTCAAAAATACGAATCTAACGAGCCCTTATTTGTAATTTTTGGTTAAGCATTTTAATTTTTATAAATTTTTAAAGTTTTTGATACTTTTTATTAATTTTTTAAATAGGAAAAATTGTGCGGTGCTGACGTGGCCACACGACACCTCGCGATTGGATGCATTGTGTCGAGTGGCACGGGTACGCCATGTAGTGCCACATGATTCGTGCACCGTGCCATGTCAGCTTTGAGTAGGAAACGATGGCCAACGGGTGAAAAATGACCCATGGGTCGCTCTAGACCGTCCGATCACCGATCGGATGATCTAGATTAGATCACATGATCCAGAGGCCAGGATCATGCGATCGGTGCATGATTTAAGCCGTCTAATCATGCGAACCACACGATCGAATGGTTCATATTGCATCAGGCGATCTAACCCGTCCGATCCCGTAAACCGTGGGATCGAGCAGCGGTTGTATTCTCGCAGTGATGAACAGTAAAAATAGCCTTTTTTAATGAAAAATGGGATTTCTAAGTGAAAACTAGTCTAATGGACTCATTTTCATGCCGATTTGCACCAAAAATAATTCTATTTTCTAATTGGGATCATTTAAAATAAAAAATGTGAGATAATCTAGGGTAGATTACTAAACATTGTGAAAAATCCATCACAAGATGAAAGATCCTAAGGCCGGCTATGGTTTTTAAAGGTTACCTCACCGAGGATGATTTTCGATGGCGGTGGTGAATCGAGCGCACTGTTGAGTGAGGGAAGAAGCCTTAGACTAAGCTTAGATCCTCGCATCGAAATGAACTTTCCTCTAGTGATTGTCATTTCCTCACTGAAATCCCCTTGATTTTGGAGTATTTCTCTCCAAAATGAAGTGGACAATTGCTAATGGCTTTTGGGAGCTCAAGGAGGAGGAGATTAAGAGGATTTAGGGTTTTTCTTCGGCCACTAAAGCCTTAGAATGAAAAGTGAATTGAAATGAGCCTTTTTCACATTTTGTTTGAAACTTTGGCTCCAAACTCATGTCCCTTAGCTTGGGGTGATTGGGAATGGAAGAGAATCCTCCTAGGTGGCTCTCTATGGTTGGCTAAGGCATGGAAAGTGGCTACCATGGATGACAAGTGGGTGTCCTAGCCAAGGGGAGGTGATGTAGAACATCAAGAGGAACCAAAAATTAGAGCCCAAGGTCCATTTACAAGATCTCAAGCTCCCAAGAAAATTTAGCCCAAGGTCCATTTACAAGATCTCAAAGCTAAGAAAATTCAAGAAAGAAGTAGGTTTAGCCCATTAGCCCATTTCATGATTTCATCTTTTTCTTATTTATTTATGTAATTTTAATTTTCTTCTAGAAACTCCATGTTTGAAATTTTGCATTTAAAAATTCAAAGCATGACATGTGAGGTGGTTGAATCCACATAAAAAAATGCATGACATGTGGGTGGTTGGCATAAAATAATGAGGTAATTTAATTCTTCACATTAATGTAGCCACCCACTTTTCCCTCCTATTTTGAATTCTTTTCTTTTGAAATATGCTTGTAATGGCTATAAATAGCCCCTCTTACTTGAATGAAAGGAAAACTTTTGGCAATTGCAAAATTTTGAGTTATTCTTGTGGTTTGAGAGCTTGGTGGCCAAACCTTGGCAATCCTTGGTGGGAGCGCTAGTTATCCAACATATCTTCTTCCTTCCCCACGTTCTCTCAATCTCCTCAAAAGAAAGAAGCCCACCTCCATCAAATTTGGTATGAAGCTGGAAGGAGCAGATTTGGATAAAAGTTAGCTTCAACAAAGGGAGCATCTCAAGTAATAGACTTGTCTTCAAACTTGTGAGTTTTTCTGAACTTGTGAGGTTAATTGATTTTCTTTTATATGATAGTTTAAAATATATTAGTAGCTTGGAAGGATAGATATTGCTTGCAAGTTTATGGTGATAACATAAAATTTCAATTAGTAAGCTCCACTATATATTTTAGCCATTTCTAACTGTGAACTTGTGCGCCTCCTCCCCCTTCCAAAAAAAGAAAAAAAAAAAAGAGAAAAAAAAATTAAGAGAGCACCTTAGTGAGGTAATTCTTCACCAAAATAAAATATAACCTAGCCATTAGTGCAAATCAAAATCTAATTACTTACTTTATTATCTTTGTTATTTAATTTTAGAAGTTTTTTTATTAACTTATGATAACTTGTTTCAAAAAAAAAAAAAAGAGGTTTGATAAATTTGAGCATTTTCATTGCATATATTTTTTTTTTGCATAATAATATAAATGTGTTAAACTTGGTGATTTTGGAAGCTAAATAGAACTTTGTCAAAAGACCTAAACTGTCTAAGGAGAGCTTGGGATTTAAGTGGTCTTGTACCTTCTCACTGGAAGTTCTCTTAGCCTAAAATTTCTCTTTGATTGCACAATTATATTATACTTTTTTTTCATTTTTTCACTAGCCCTTTTCATATATCTTCTTTTTCATTTTAAAAAAAAAAAGAAATCTCATGGCACCAAAATCTATCTCTCAAGATCAAGTTGAAAATTTGACTAGATTAGTTGATGCTTTAGATCTTAGGATCCAAGATAATGAATTAAAAACTCAACAAATATTAGAAGAAAGTAAGAATCAAATGCAAGAACTTAAAGAACAAATGCAAACTCTTATTACATCTACAAAATAATAGAGTACCAACTCCTCCAATACTTGCTCAAAGCCAATAGGAATAGAAGATTCATATCCAAATCAGAGAAAATCAACCACTTAGAAGATAATCAATTGCTAGAAATGGTGGACGGGGAGAAAATTATTTTAAGACTATAGAAGACTCTAATGATCCAAGTCGAAGAGTTAAAGAAGAAGCCCCAACTTACGATGGTGTACATGACCCAAATAAATTTCTTGATTGGTTAGTTCAAATGGATGACTTCTTTGATTGGTATAAAATGGATGATTATCAATGAGTTACTTTTGCTAAAATGAAATTAATAGGACATGCTAAAATTTATTGGACAAATACTTTAGCTAAAGAACAAAGATTAGGAAGGACAAACCTAACTTGGATAGAAATGAAAGAAATGTTAAGAGCAAAGTATTGTCCAGGCATCATGATAAGAAGCTACATAGTCAATTATTAACTTTGAGACAAGGTAATTATCTTGTATCGAATACTTAAATACTTTTGAAGATCTAGTTTCTAGAACAGATTGTAATGATAATGATTGGTAATTAGCCAATAAATTTGTTATTGGACTTAGGTCTGACATTAGAAATGAAGTTGAATTATTTGACCCACAATCTTTAGAGGAAGCATTTCATTATGCATTATTGGTTGAACAACAAAAGAAATGCTTCTCTCTAAAACTAAAAGTCAAGTACCTTCCATTTCTTCTCATAGATCTATTGTTAGACCCGCCCATCCAAATGGCACAACCACTTTGCCTAAAACTACAATTGAAGGGAGCTCTAAGAACACTAGGGAAGTAATATGTTTTAAATGTCATAAAAGGGTCATATGCAAAATCAATGTAAAGCTCAAATCTTATTTTAGAAGAAGTTGAAAATCCAATAGATGAATCTAGAAGAAGTTTATGATGACACCCCATTATCTCGATGAAGAATTAGAATTAAATGATGACACTCATGTTAATGTGATGAGATGTCTTAGTGTAATTAAAATGAGGTAAGATTGGAGGAGAAAGAACATTTTAGCATGTATGTTTTGTGTAATGAAAAGAGATGTAGGTTAGTTATAGATGGAGGGAGTGCTATGAATGTCATTTCAACACACACCTTAACTCAAGCCAACCTAAAATCAACCTCACCTGAGCCATTTCATGTTACTGGGTAAATCATACATCTCTTCCCATCACCAATCGATGTTTAGTTCCTATTAAAATAGGAAGCTATGAGGATCAAATTTGGTGTGATGTTCTCCTATGGACATTGCTCATATTCTCTTAGGACCTTGGCTATATGATATGAATGTTATTCACTATGGTAGGGAAAATACTTATGTTTTAAACATAATAACAAGACTATTAAACTCTTACCAATAAAGAGAAAAAAAAACACCTCCATAACACCACACAAAACAACTTCGACTTGCAACCTAAGCCTCTATTGAAGAAAAATGCCAAACTTCAATTATCATAGAAAATCCTTCTATTATGCCTAATACTATCATTTCGATCCTTACTTTAAAACATCTACTCTTCCTCCTTTGACCCCAAAGATAGAAATAATAGGTTTTGGAGCTTTAGGAAATGAATTTTCGATCCATTTCTTCTTCACATATTAATAAAAGAAGTCATACTAGAATCTAATGAGTCTCACATACCATGTGGTCTCTTCTCTTCTGATTTTAATGATATTGCACCTGATGAGCTTCCTGATGAGCTACCTCCTCTTAGAGACATTCAACATGCTATTGAGTTCTTACTAGGTTCTCAACTTCCTAATCTTCCTCATTATAGGATGAACCCTACTGAGCAAATTGAGATTAAGAGACAAGTTGAGGAATTATTAAGAAAGGGTTTTATTCAAGAGAGTCTTAGCCCTTGTGCGCTCCAAAGATTATTAACTCCAAAAAAGATGGAACATGGCATAATGTGTGTTGACAGTTGAGCAATAAATAAAATTACTATCAAATATAGGTTTCTATTCCCATTAGATGATATGTTAGATTTAATCTCGTGAGCAAATTTTTTTCAAAGATTGATCTAAAAGTGGATATCATCAAATTCGAGATCGAGATGAGTGGAAGAGCTTTTAAGACCCCGATGGACTTTATGAATGGCTTGTCATGCCCTTTGGACTTTCAAATGCTCCTAGCACATTTTATGAATAATGAATGTTCTTAAACCCTATATAGGTAAATTTTTGGTGGTGTATTTTGATGATATTCTGATTTTTAGTCCAAGTGAAAATGAACATCTACAACACCTACAAATAGTATTTGAGCTGCTTAGACAAGAGAAATTATACATTAATTTAAAAAAGTGTTTCTTTTTGCAAACTGAGGTAATCTTTTTAGGCTTTATTATATCCACTACTGGACTTAAACCCCGATCCTTCTAAAGTAAAAGCAATCTTAGATTGGCCATCACCTAAAAAGTTTTACCAAGTTAGAAGTCATGGTTTATTAGCCACTTTTATTGGAGATTTATTAAGAATTTTAGTACCATTGTTGTTTTCGATAACTAATATACTAAAATTAGATAAATTTTGTTGGACTTCTAATGCACAAAAGGCCTTAGAGCAAATTAAAGTTCTTATCACTTAATCCTTAGGCTTCATTTTCTAAAGCCTTTGAAGTTACATGTGATGCTTGAGGAATTGGGAATTTTGAGTCAAGAGAATCATCCTATAGCATTCTTTAGTGAAAAG
This sequence comes from Cymbidium sinense, assembly GCA_021442155.1. Classification (NCBI taxonomy): domain Eukaryota; kingdom Viridiplantae; phylum Streptophyta; class Magnoliopsida; order Asparagales; family Orchidaceae; genus Cymbidium; species Cymbidium sinense. The sequence goes on along the minus strand of CM038228.1, from coordinate 26,459,185 downwards.
TTAAATGAAGCCAAAACAATGATATTCCACTTATGATAGAGTTTTATCTAATTCAATCCTTAAGGCATTGGCGACACTATCTCTTACATAGAGAATTTATACTTAATTCTGATCATCATGCCTTAAAATTCATTAATACTCAACGAAAATTAAGTCATAGGCATGCAAAATGGGTTGAATTTTACAAGACTACTCTTTTGTTCTAAAGAATAAGCCCGAGTTGAGAATAAACCTGATGCTTTATCTAGTAAACCTAATGATTTCCTCTCTAGAATTGAGAATCCCGGTTGATAGAATTAAAGATGATTATATTGTGTGCCCGATTTTCACTTAATTTATCTTGAACATCTAGATAAACCAATAACTTTACAAGGGACATTCTTGATAACAAATGGGTATTTATATAAAGGAAAACAATTATGCATTCCTCAATCTTCTCTTAGAGAATTTCTTATCACTGAGCTACATGTTGGGGGTGTAGCTAGTCATTTTGGAAAGGATAAGACCATATGTTTATTAGAAAATAGATTTTATTGGCCTTCATTAAAATGAGATGTTCAAAAAATTAGTGGCTCAATGTTTAATTTGTACTAAAACTATCAAACAAAGGTCTGGACAATACACTTCCTTACCTATTCCTTATAGGCCTTGGGAAGACCTATCAATGGATTTTATTTTAGGATTACCTAGGACAGCTAGAGGACATGATAGTATTTTTTGTTGTAGTGGATAGATTCTCAAAATGGCTCATTTCTTACCTTATTCAAAACCAATGATGCTTCTTATATAGCTAAATTATTTTTTAAGGAAATAGTACTCCATGGTCTCCCTTTAACCATTGTTTCTGATAGGGATGTTAAGTTTGTCTCATATTTTTGGAAAACATTATGGAAATTATTAGGAACCAAATTAAAATTTTCTTCTGCCTTTCACCCTGGATGGACAAAATAAGAATAGTAACTTAGGAAATTTGCTTAGATGCTTAGTAGGTAAAAGCCTAGAAATTGGGATTTACATTTGCCAACCTCAGAATTTGCCTATAATAGTACTACATCTAGAACTACAAAAAAATCACCATTTGAGATAGTCTATGGTCAAAACCCACGATGACCAATTGATGTTGCAAACCTACCATCTCATGTATTTTCTGATGCGGCATTCTCATTTGTTAAAGATTTTCAAAGCCTCCATGAAGATATAAGAAAGCAAATTACTATAAGTAATGAAAATTATGCTTCTAAGGCAAATCATAATCGTTCAACAAAAGAATATAAAGAAGGTGATTATGTATTGATTAGCATTCGCCATTATCAAACCACTAGATATAAGAAATTACATGCAGAGGCCCATTTAGAATTCTCAAGAAAATTGGAACTAATGCTTATCACCTTGATTTTCGATATGCTCATTCATCCAGGTTATTAATATTGAAGATATTCTATCATCTGAAGGAACTAGCAAACCTCCACTTGTTGAGTCTAACTCTTTAGCAGAGATATAGCACCGTGCTTCTGCCCTCTTTCCTTGAAGTTGACTATATTATCACCGAGGAAGCACCCATTAATCCGACTTGAATATCAATTTCTAGTTCATTGGAAGAATAAGCCACCAGAACACATGGTTGACTATCGATTTGGAGAAGTTAGCCCCACAATTAGTAGATGATTTCTTAAATTTCAACTCTACGAGAGAGTTCAATTGAGCCTGTGGGAGTTGATGTAGAACATCAAGAGGAACCAAAATTAGAGCCCAAGGTCCATTTACAAGATCTCAAGCTAAAGCCCAAGAAAATTCAAGAAAGAAGTAGCCTTAGCCCATTAGCCTGTTAAGGCCCATTTCATGATTTCATCTTTTTCTTATTTATTTATGTAATTTTTAATTTTCTTCTAGAAACTCCATGTTTGAAATTTTGCATTTAAAATTCAAAGCATGACATGTGAGGTGGTTGAATCCACATAAAAAATGCATGACATGTGGGTGGTTGGCATAAAATAATGAGGCAATTTAATGCTTCACATTAATGTGGCCCACTTTTCCCTCCATGTTTTGAATTCTTTTCTTTTGAAATATGCTTGTAATGGCTATAAATAGCCCCTCTTACTTGAATGAAAGGAAAACTTTTGACAATTGCAAAATTTTGAGTTATTCTTGTGGTTTTTGGTGGCCAAACCTTGGCAATCCTTGGTGGGAGCGCTAGTTATCCAACATATCTTCTTCCTTCTCCCCCAATACCCACGTTCTCTCAATCTCCTCAAAAGAAAGAAGCCCACCTCCATCAGGAGGTGATTGTCCTTCATGCCAATTATTCCAATGGGAGAGGTGAGGTAATTTCACCTCCCCTTGAGCCATGGCTTCCCAAACCACTCATTGGGTCAAAATCAGTGTCCTTGGTGCCTATGTGGACTAATGGATGACTGTCAAGTGGCCAAGGAAAAGAAATGACCACTTGGGAAAGTGCCTTTTCTCATGGAATGCTCTTGGCCTAAGGGCAAAGTGGTCATTTGATATTGAATTTGATTTGGATAGATTTGAAATGAGTCAAAAGTAAGTTTTCATGTCATTTGAAGTTCATTTGGTTTAATTTGGGTTAATTTGACCCATTTGGGTCAAAATGGGTCAAAATATGTTAGGTTTACCAATTGGTCAAATTGGGTCAAACTGAGAGTTGGGTTAAGTTAAAATGACTATTTGGAGTATATTGGTTCAATTTCTTTCAATTAATTTGGTTTAATTTGGATTTAATTTGGATTTTGGCCAATTTGATCCTTTATGTCAATTTGGGCTAAGTTGATCGATTTGACCCAATTGACCAAATTGGCTTGAATTGTTGCTTAGTTTGGCTTTGGTTGATCATTTGAAATGGATTGGTATCTTTTTTTCTAATCAATTTGGTTTATGTTGCAATTTGGCTAGTTTGGGTTCATGTGTGTTAAAGGGTTGACTTGGTCAATAAGGTTGACTTGGTTTGACCCAATTCATGATTGATTAACCTATGATAATCAATAAACAAGACATGAAATTTAGATTGGCTTAATTCACTTTTATTAATTGGGTCAAAATAGGTCAAAATGGGTTAGGTTGACCAATTGGTCAAATTAGGTTAAGACGAGAGTTGGGTCAAGTTCAGACTATTTGGAGTATATTGGTTCAGTTGGTTTCAATTACTTTTATTTAATTTGGATTTAATTTGGATTTTGGCTAATTTGATCCTTTAGGTTGATTTGGGCTAAGTTAACTGATTTCAATTGACCAAATTAGATTGAATCATGGCTTAGTTAGGATTTCGTTGATCATTTAAAATGGATTGTGTCTTTGTTTCCAATTAATTTGGTTTAGGTTGTAATTTGGCTACTTTGGGTTCATGTGGGTTAAAGAGTTGACTTGGTCAATAGGCTAGGTTGACTTGGTTTAACCCAATTCATGATAATTGGTTAACCTATGATGATCAACAAACTTGACGTGAAGTTTGGATTGGCTTAAGTCACTTTGATTTGGATTGAATTGAATTTTGATTCATGTAGGTCAAATTGGCCACTTTTGGTCAAGTGTGTCAAATGAGTTTAGTTGGTTTGACCAAGGCTTGATTCAAGTTTGGTTGAACTCACATATGGATTTATGATTGAAATATAAATCCATTTGCAAGAGATTTGGAGTCAAATGGGTTTTGATTCATTTGATGATTTCAAGTCAAAGGGTGAACATGAGTTTGACTTGGGTTTGATTTTTGAATTTAGTTTTGGTTTGATGATTGCAGTTTATGTTTAAATTTAGATTCATGATTGTAGGATTGATTGAATCATGAAGAAAATTCAAGGGTTCAGCTTGATTAGAGTTTGATTTGGCTAAGTTCAAGATTTAATCTTGAAGGCTTAGGTTCAATATTTGATTGAATTTGGATTTGAGTTTTGAATTGATTCTTGGATATTTGAATTTATAATTCATTTATATTTATGAATATAAATGAGAATACAAATGGGTTATGAGAAAATTTCTTGAATTTGAATTGATTTGGATTTGATTTGAGCTAAGTCCATAAGATGGAATCAAAGGGCTTAGGAAATAATTTGAATTTGGAAATTCAATCATGGGGTTTCGATTATTTGGAGTTGATCATGGATTTCAATCATTTGGAATTGATTTGAGTTTAGGAAAAAAAATTAATTAGGCTAGAATTGATTGTTGATTTGATTTGGAGTTTGACTTGAAGGAAGGAAGTAAGGAATGTGGTTCAAGCTATAGGGTGGATGACTTTTCCTAACACCCCTAAGGCATGACCTATTCATATGGCTAACTCTTCTAAGTCTCTAGGGCTAGGTTAAGTGTCCACCTAATCACTAGATGTGTCTTAAGACTAACAAATTCTTAAAGTCTAAAAGAAGTCCTATGTCTAAGATGGAGGGGTTGAGAGCTCATTCCAAAAATGAGGTCAACAAAGGGCGCCCAATAGGTGTGGTGTGGGACAAGGAACACATACGTGTATGTGGCAAATGATCAACAACACCAAGTGATCACAAGCACTAACAGAGACAATCTACTCCTAACCTGAGGTGTAGAAGGCATCTAGAGCTTAGTGCACTGTGGCTCTACTTATGTCGAGGACATAAGAGAGGGAAGGAGGAATCCACTAGGGATAGAGTATGTGAATCTTCCATTAGGGAAGTAGGTTCAAGTCATCCATAAGGCGATGAGTGGTTTAATTTGATTTGAGTATCGCTAGGGAGAGATTTGATTTGATTTGTTAAGTTCCATTGGGGAAGAGGGTTGAGTTTGTTTCAATTTGTTGTTTGTTTAATTATGTTTATTTTGTCTCCACCGGGGATAGACAAGTGAACTCTCCACTAGGGAAAGGTTGTGAAATCCATTGAGGGATTAGAATTCTGGATCTGCTAGGGAACTAGAAAGATTCGCATCTCACTGAGGAGGAGCAAATGGTTTGATTTGGATTGATTGATTTTTTTATAATTTTTAATTTTGGATTTTGAGATGGACCTTATTGGTTTGTGATGGATCGCACTGAGTAGGAGCCATGGAGGCCCAGACCTAGCTCAGATCTACCAATTCAAAGAGGTAGTCTACCAAACTAAAGGGAATGTCTTTCGGTATGTAGCAACTGTACTAGGAAGAAAGCATAGTAGACTTACATCCTCCAAAGTAGGGACCAGTTGCTGGGGTAATCTATTGGCAAGGTAACAGATTGAACCCAACCTAGGGTTGACTATTAAGTGAATGCCTCTAGGAGACTTAAATCATCTCAAAGATAGTCAAAAGTAATTTCATTTTATTAGTTATTTTAATGGGTCTCATCAGTTTGTGATGGACTGCACTAAGCAGGGGCCATGGAGGACTAAACCTAACTCAGACTTACCAATGCAAAGGGAATAGTCTACCAACCATAAGGTAGGACTAACCAACCAGAGGAATGCCTTTCGGTGTGCAATGGTCAAGTTAAGAAGAAAGTACGGGGACCCATATCTTCCAAAACAAGGAACCATTGGGGTGATCGGCTGCATTGTGCAACAAATTGAACCGACCTAGGGCTGATTATTGAGTGAGGAGGACTTAGATCAGCTCAAGGATAGTCAAGATTAATTTCATTTTAAATTTATTTATTTTGATGGATTCCATTAGTTTACGGTGGATTACACTAAGAAAGTGGTTATATCAGACTAGACCTATCTCAAATTTACTGAACCAAAGGGAGTAGCTTCCCATCCGATGAGAGAACTATCCAACCAAAGGAGTGCCTTTCAGTTTGCAATGATCAATTTGAGGGAGGAAATCTTAGGTACTGACATCTTCCACAATAAAAGGCCAATGGGGTGATGGTTGCTTTGGGCAACAAATTAAACCCGACCTAGGGCTCCCCGTTGGTTTGCGACAGTCATGCTAGAAAGAATGCATCATAATCTTATATCTTTCAAAGTGGAATGACTGTTGGGGTAACCTCATTGTGGCAAAATAGATTGAACCTAACCTAAAGATGTCTATGGATTGAATACTAACCTGAGGATTTATCTCAAATTAGGTAGTCAGTCAATTCTTATAGGGAGTTCTACTGACATTGCCTTAGAGATAGGATGCCTACTTAGGAAAAGGAGCCCTTTGGGGGCTTGAATTCCTAATCCATAAGTGAATTAATTTGTTTGTTTTGTTTGCTTATTTATCATGGACCATGTTAGTTTGTGAGGGATCAAATTAAGAAGGATCTTATATCAGCCTAGACGTATCTCAGATTTACTAAACTAAGGGAGAATCTGTGCATCCGCTGAACAAATTCTCCAACCACAGAGGTTGCTACTAGGAAAGGGGGACTTTCCAATCTAAGAGTAACTTGGGTAGTGTCTAAATGGAGTCGCAAAGGACATGATCCAAATAGAGTGCCCGCAAGGGATGGGGCCACTAAAGGCTTAGTCCAAAACCCTGGAGAAGATGATATGGCTGGTCATATATCAAATAGGTATTCGGTGGCCAACTCAAGAAGAAAGCAAAGGAATCACATCTTCCAAGAGTGGTGTATCCACAGAGTGAGTCGTTGTCAGCATAGAGAATATCAACCAACCTAAGGTGCCCATCGGTTTACAATAATTAGCCTAGGAAGAAAGCTCAGAGACTCACATCCTTCTATAGCAGAACTAATTACTGGGATAGTTTATCTTCGACTCGATAGGTGCCATCCGACCTAGGGCGACTACTGAATGAATGTCGTTGGAGGACTTATATTGACTCAAATGTAGTCAAGAGGAAAGGAGCCTCTAGGGGTTTATCCTAAACCTTAAATATACTCAACCTAGTTAGATTATGATGATTAGTTTAAGAGGAAAGCACGGGTACTCACATCTTCTTAAACAAAATCAACACGAGATAGCTTACTGGCTGGGCGGTAAAGACTACCATACTCATAATGCGCTCATTAGTTTGCAATAGTAAAGTTAAGAAGAAAGCTCGGGGACTCATATCCTCCAAGCTAGTGATCACTGGGGTGACACACTAGCAAGGTAGCATGTAGACCTGACCTAGAGTAGCTAATGAGTGAGTGCCACAGGGAGCTTGCTCCCACATCAAAAATAACTCAAGTCAAAAGATATGTGTTTGTTTCTTGTGCTTGTGTTAAAAGGAATAGGACGCCTCTTGGGTTATCTTACACTTACCTTAAACACACTGGAGAATTTGATGAAATGGAGCCATGGATGGCAGTTTGGAATTCCCACTAAGAAAGGATGCCGCTTAGGTTCTCTCACACCTAACTTAGTTATGCTAATCGAAATAGGATGTCTCTCAGGTTCTCTTATACATATTCTAATAGTTTTGGGAGATTGTATTTGTGTTGTGAAAGAGGAATAGGATGCCACTGGGGGACTATTCACCTACCCTAAATACGTCATGGCAGATTTGCAAGATAAGCAAACAACGCTTTGAAAGAGAGAAGATTTTCATGAAATGGAATCAGATTTTTGTTGATTGATAGAATTATTTTCAAACATGATTTTGATGGGTAATATTTCTTCAAATAGAGCCCATTAATTAGAAGCATCTGGTGTTCCCCTTTACAATCAATAAGCTGATGAGATCCTCCTCAGTAGGACTTCTCTATGGCATAAGGGCCTTCCCAAGTGGGTTCAAACTTGCCTCCCATCTTTCAACGAATAATAATTAGTCTTCTTAGGACTAACATAAGTTCTCCTACTCGAAAAGACCTAAGGCGGACCATCTTGTTGTGAGTTGAATCATTTTAGCCTTGTACAACTTGAGATTTTGGCATGCCCATGGTCGACTTTCCTCCAAACCTTCGGGCTCTTCTAACCATAACTTTGCATTCTGCTCTGTAGTGATCTTGCTACCCAATGCTATCCTTAGTGATAGGAGTTGAACTTCTAAAGGTAGAACGTCTTTGGACCCATACACAAAGAAAAAAGGGATAGATTAAGTTGGAGTTCGGTATGCGGTGTGGTAGGCCCATAAGGCTTCAACCAACTGCTCATTCCACTACCGCTTATTATTGTCAAGTGTCTTCTTTAGTATTTGGATGAGAGTTTTATTGAATGATTCTTCTAAACTATTTTCTCTGGGGTAGTAGATGGTGAACTATCTCCAATCTATATTGTGTCTTCTAGCGAAGCTATTAATTTTAGTATTTTTGAATGCAGTACCATTATCAAATATAATTCATCGAGGCACCCTGAACTTATATACGATATGGTTCCTAAAAAACTAAAGTACATGCTGAGCTATGACCTCTTTAAGTGGGATAGCCTCCGCCCACTTGGAAAAGTAGTCGATGGCAGCTAAGATGAACCAATGCCCCTTGAAAGAAGAAGGATCAATGGACCCACAATGTTCGTACCTTAATATTCAAATGGCCATGAGGCCAATGTAGGGTGTAGAATGTTGAGTGGTTTGTGGAGAACCACACCATGTACCAGACACTGATGGCATCTCCTAGCTACATCCATGCAATCTATAATAATCAAAGGTCAGCAGTATCCTAGTCTCTTGATCTTGATCTTCATCTTCAAACTGGATTGGTGCGCTCCACATAGACCTGAATGTACCTCGATTATAATTCTATTAGATTCATATTTATCTAAATAATGTAACCACATTTGGTCAAAGGACCGTCGGTACAGGGTACCATCGACGAGAGCATAGGAGAGAGCTCTCTGTTTCACCTAATGGGCTTGTGACTTTTCTTGAGGTAGTTTGCCGGTGTTCAAATAGTCTATGAACGGTTTCCTCCAATCTAGCTCCTTGTCCATTTTGGCAATGACAACCTCCCCTTCAAAAGAAAGTCTCTCTATGAGTTCAGCATCAATAAGGGATAGGACTTTTCTATTTTGGACCCTTATTGGAATGGACTCATCTTCTGGACATGCCAATTCTTTGGAGTTTTGGCCATCTCGCTACATTCTCTACCGGGGAACCTTGTAGATGGTGACTTCAGAGATTTGGTCCAACAGCTTCATGCTATACACATGGTAATGATGAAGCTTGGGTTTGAGAACCATGTTGGACCCGATAATGTGGTTCATGACCAACTAGAATCCCCAAAGATGTTGATGCTCTTGAGCGATAGTGATGGCTAACAAACTAGCAATCAAAGCCTCATACTGCTTGTTGAGTTGGGGTTGGAAAGATAGTATAAAAATCTCATCATATCATGATCTGGAGTTAGAAAAACTATTCTTACCCCTGCCTTTCCTGAAAGAGTATATTGTGGTGCTTCCCCTTTATTAAAAGAAGCTGCACCATCAAAATACATCTCCTGTCAGTGGTGGTCGACCTCCCTTAAGTTCATGATTTGTTCATCAGGGAGATCTTTACTAAGCAGAGCAGGAAGTGGTGGCTTGCTAAGAAATTGCTAGTGCCTGTCTTTTTACCACGCAGAGGGGTACAAATGTGATATCAAATTGCGAGAGAATCATGGACCAGTGAGCCAAACATCTAGATAGCATTGGTCATGTCATGAGATACTGTAGTGGATTGGTTCTAAAAATAAAGTTCACCTTATGAGAAAGCATATAGTGTCGTAGCTTTTGGGAGGCAAAGATCAAAGTTAGGCAATATTTCTTAATAGGTGGATAGTTTGCTTCAGTAGGAATTAGATGACGGCTGAGGTAGTAGATAGCACTCTCTTTCCCTTCATCATTGGATTGAGCCAACAAAGCACCGAGAGAGTCATCTAATGAATAGTGTAGAGGATGAGTGGCTTGCCCAGGATAAGGGCTATTAGAACTGGCGGCTTCACTAAATACTGCTTGATATCTTCAAAGGCATGCTGACACTTTTCATCTCACTTGAACTTGGTATCCTTTTTGATAAGTGCTGAGAATATCTTGCATCTCCCTGATAAGTTAGAAATAAAGCATCTTAGATATGCCAGCTATCCTTGAAAGCATCTGAGTTGAGTTAAACTCTTAGGATGTGTTCTAAGATAGCTTTAATCTTTTCTTGATCTATTTCTATTTCCCATTATCGGACAATAAACCTAAGGAATTTTCCTGAAGTTACTTCAAATGCACACTTTAGGGGATTCATTTTAAGGTTGTATTATCTTAATGTTCAAAAATTACTCTCAAGTCAAAAAGATGGTCTTCCTTTTCTTTGCTCTTGACTACTAGATCATCAACATAGCACTAAACTTGATGATGGATGAGTTCATTGAAGATCTGAGTCACAGCCCGTTGGTATGTAGCACCAGCATTTTTAAGGTCGAAAGGCATGACCATATAATAATAGATTCTGATCGGGGTTCAAAAAGTAGTGCTTCTTTCATCTTTGGGGGCCATCTTGATTTAGTTTTAGCCAGATTACTCATCTATGAAAGAAAAAATTGCATGAGATGAGGAGATGTCCACCATTAATTCTGGTATAGGAAGAGGAAACTCATCCTTAGGACATGCCTTATTTAAATCCTTGAAATCGATGCATATGCAAATTTGGCCATTCTTCTTCTTAACTGGGATGACATTAGCTAACCAGGTAGGATATTTTTCTTCCCGTAGCATCAATCAGTTTCTTGACTTCATAAATGACATGTTGTTCAATTTTTAATCGCATGCGTCTAGGAGCTTGCTTAATAAGGGTAGCATTAGGATCTATTATTAGCTTGTGGACTGCTACGTCAGGAGATAATCTAAGCATCTCTTCATAACTCCATGCGAAATAGTCTTTAAACTCAGTCAATAACCTAACTAAGTCATTGGTTTCTTCTTCATTCAGCAACAAACTAATATATGTCGGGTGTGGATTTTCTTCTGTCTTGAGGTTGATTTCTTTAAGTTTTTCAATTGTTGAATGGATCTCCTCTTCAAATTTTGATGGTACATCTTTGATTTGGAGATCATATGGATCATCTAATATTTCTAAATACACATTCTCATAAGAGTTGGTGTTGTGTGAAAAGAACCTATCAGACTCCAAATGATTGATAATAACTAAGCAGTAATCATCATCATCGATTGGACCCATTGTACCAAATCCTAGTTCTGCTCTTGATTATGCTTCCCTTTCTGTATTGTTCCATAGCTTTTCAAAGTACTCGAACTATGTCTGGACCATGGTAAGGAACCAAACCTTTTTGTATAAGATTATGAACACAAGGCGAGTAAAAGTCAAATGATAATTCCACTAATTCTTTAAATGTATCCTCCTCAAGTTCTACATCAACTTCAGGACTTGAGGATGATGATCCAAAAAAGAATTCTTTTACTAAACCTTCAACTTTTTGGGGTGAAAGTGAGATTAGAGCTAAAGTTCCCAGCTCTTGCCTAATAGTGTCACAAAAACCTGATTTTAATACTTTACTTTGTTTGGAGGCCCAGTCTTTGTCGCTGTATGGATCGAAAGTCACCTCCAATGAAACCCATTGAGAGGGGTTGGCTGGTATACTAATCACATTAGACTCATCCTCCGAACTGGATTCCATCTCTATGTGAATAGTTAATATAACCCCTGTTGGCTGATGGCCAACCATGGGGTCTTCCACCTCTGGAACTATTTATGTTTCTACCTCTGCCTCTGCCTGGGGGAGGTTGTTCATCCTACCCACATGTCCATATGATGGAATGAGCTGTGGGTGGAATGTGATATGCGGATCTATTTCTTCTTCAATTCCCCTTTCTTGCTAACTTGGATTTTCCTTTTTCTTTTCTTATTCTTTCACCTTTTCTTTTTCTTTTTCTTTTTCTTCATTTTCTTTTGCTTTTGAATTTGAGTTTTATCCAAGTTCACGAGAAAGGGTTTTGAAGATAGGTCACATATCACATCTCCATATATTCATATTTCCACACACTTCATGCAGAGGAGGGAGGAAATTATCTTATTAAATGTATTCAGCAGCTTGATGACTTGGCCTATCTCCCAAGGTAACACTATGGAACTTAAAGCCCTCTCACCTTGTTCATTGAATCCTCTGAACATCATCTGATCTCCTTAGAGTGTAGAGATGTCAATCTTCAAATAGGCATGGATCTTTAGACTCATAATATTCACCATGCACGGATCATGAGAACTCTTAATCTGAATCAATGTCATTTGTAATGAGGGATGGTTATGCTCTAAGTCCCCCAAAAGAAGGTCTTCATATGTGAAGGTGATCCCCTGAGCTTCTCTAGAATAATATGCCTCCTCACCAATAGTGGTTAGCTGAGTTAAGCATAGCTCAAGATCAATGAGAGCCTTGATTAATGATTCCCTCATCTCTTTGGATAAGACAAGGGCATCGTATAAGCTTAGCTTAGATGGCAACTTTCTTAGGTGAGATAGGATATTGTAGTCCACCTTGGGTTGATCCTCCATAAGCATTTCTAAGGGTGGAGCATCCTGTGGAGAGGATTCTCGATCCTCTTAAACCAATGACTTGTTTCCCTCTATCTCTTGTGGCAAGGTAATGGAAGGTTCTACCTGCTCATCAGGCTCATCTACAGCTTCTCCTATGGGACCCTCAGAATTAGATGATTCCAAGCCTCTCTCAAGAGGCGAACCTGAAGTATCTAGAGAAGGAAAATCCAACTCTAAATCAAAAAGAGGGAGATCAGAATTGTTATAGTTCTTGTTTAGACTTGAAGAGTTATCATGAAGAATAGAAATAAACAACCTATCAGAAGTACAGATGTAATTCAAACTATCTTTATTCTTCAATTTTTTGGAATTATTTGGAGGTACAAAGTAGAAATCAAGTAAAGTGAGTGGGGTAAGGGATTTGATGCCCTTATCTGTCGATACAAGAGTTCTACTAGTAGAAGAAGTAGAGATAGCTGAAGTGGAAGAATTCATCGGTGTGGAAGCCGCAGTAGGTTGAGGCTGACTGGGTGGCTTATTAGGCTATCCCAGTGCACATCTTGCTACTCTTGCTAAGCTCCCCTTTCCTTGAGTTGGCACTAAAAACTTGCAAACCTTCCTGTTGGAGGTTTGAGTAGACTCAAGCACTTGCAAAGAAAGTTTTTTGATTTTGGAGATAATTTTCTTAGAGGTTTTGGATAAGGAGATATCCCAACCTTCTTTGGTTTTAGAAGGATCACAGTCATCCCCAAGGATTACTCTAATGGAACTGGATGGTTGTTCCACAAGGTATTCCTTTGGGATGACTATAGCACCGATCTTGAGGCTATGTTCAAGCCAGTCCTTGAATGTAAAGCAATCCTCCAAAACATGACCTAGCATGAGGTGGTAGGGACAAAAGTTAGGATCATTGCTTTTGCCCACTTCCTCCGGTCTCCTAAGTTTGGGTAGCTAAAAGTCAAGTTTCTTTTAGAGATTTTTAAAGATTTTTTTAACTACCTTCATCTTAAATGAGTATGGTTTCTTTAATTTATCCATAAGAGTAGGTGGATATAGCTGGTATGTCATGCTTGCATGTGATATGGTGAGGAGACTATGCCATGGAGGCTGCTATTGAGGTTGGTAGGGCTACCTCGGTGGTGGTAGAGGAGGCGGAAGCGATGGTTATGGAGCACGTGGTCTCTCAAACTACTCTCTGGCCTACTATTTCTCCTTATCTATGGCTATCACTACCCCGGGCTTCTTCTCAAATATCTTCTGTAGCTTTGGCTTTGTTGGTAGATCTAGAGAAGGTAACTATTTGGCCTCTCCTTGTAAGCTAGATGTCTTGTTGATTAATTTCTCAAAAGTTTTGATGGTGAAACCTTTAAGCATGAAGGAAATTAGGTCATGGATATTCTTAAATAAAATCTTGATGGCATGCTATTTAGATAGTTGTGGTTTTTATTTCATACTCAAATTATGTCATCTAAGAATGTAATCAACAAGAGACTCACCATGATTTTGTTGAGCCATAATGAGATCGCCAACAGTGACCCTTCACTGAGCTCCAGCAAATCTCTTGATGAAGAGTTGCTCCAACTTAGCAAAAGTCTTTACTGAACTATTGGGAAGTTACCAAGAAAAGCTATCCCTAAGCTACTATAAAGAGAAAGAGTAAAGCATCACTACCACCATTGCAACAATACAAATGCTATCTCGGGTTTCCACTACCATCAAAACTCTTGAAGAAAGGTATCACGAAAACCTTGGGATATTGGATTGCATTAAATTTTTTCAGGTAGGGTTTACCCTTTAGAACTGATGATCTTCCCCAGGCTTGAGCCAATGCTTCTTTCACCTACTGCTCAACCATGGACTTGATATCCTTTTCCTGTATGGAGGTGATATCCACTATCTTCCTATACATACTGGTGTTACCTTGCTCTATTGGAGGTAAAGTCTTGGCTGGTTCCAAGACATGCACCAACTCTGGCTGACTAGTCTCAGCTGTGGTAGGATGAACTGTTGGGCTTGGTTCTGCAATGCTAAGACAACTACTAATAGATCCTCGAGCCTCTTCTCCATTCTTTCTATCTTTTCATCCTTCTGTTTGATCTATGCTAGGAGGTGTTGGGTCGAGTGGGTTGTCTTCTTGTTTGGGCTCAACACCTTCCATAGTCTGATGCTCTTTGGGGAGGGATCCTCTAGTTTCTACCATATAGACCCCGACTGAGTCTCCCAATAAATCATCTTCGTTGGGATCAAAGCTGGCCTTCTCCTCATCTGATCAATCATATCCTAGTATTGCCTTCTTTTTCGTGAAATAGTGAGCTACTATGTCATCAAGATAATGATATGTTGGAACTGGCATAAGTGCTTTTGGTTGACCGGTGGTGGGATCCATCATCATCTGAGGCAGGACCTCCTCCGCTGAGAATCAATCCTGAGACTCTTTGAAGAATGATACTCTCGATACTAGTTGTAATGGGGTACAATCCTAGGATGATCTCCTCTCATTGAGCTGTCACAATGATAGCTATCCATCTCCATATCAGTGGATGGAGTTGGTAAAGGAATGACCATGATGCTCTGGGGTCGCCACTCCTTCCACACCACCATTGGGGCAGAAGGTCGATCAAGAGAGCTCGGGCCTACCATAATGGGTGGTGTAGGAGGAGTAGGATCCCTTGGCCATAGCCGGATCACCAATGGGGATACATTTTTCCTCGGATGTGGCCTTCATCGCCTTAAATGGAATGGGTAATGGTGAAACCTACACTACTGATGCTAGACTTGGGGTAGAGTGGTGGGGTTGAGACACCACCAACTCTCTATGTACAGAACTACCTCTCCTGGTGGGCGGTTCCAGGAGAATACTATTGTGTCAACACGGGTGGCGTGTCGGTGGAAAATCAACCTTGCGAAGCGTGGGTTGAACCTCCATCTCTCTAGTAATGTGGGTATGGGCCCTCTCCTAATGAATATTCCTCCCTACACTATAGGGGATAACAAATCAAAGATCAAACTAGGTACCAAACTCTGAGCGTCCATATGCCAACCTGGCATAGAAAGCGAGGCGGCATAAAACCTCCTACTCAAAACTACTAGGCTAAGTGCACCACGAGAGGTGAACGGATCCTGTTGGCATCCTCTGTCAGAGAGAGGATGAAACTAGTTTTCTATAACCAATGGTCAAGTGATCATGGGAGACTCATCCATGGCTGATCTAGTTGCTGCCTCTAGCTCTCTAACTATCTGAGTGTGGAACTATTTGACCATATGGTTCTTGTTCTTATGTTGGGTACGAGTAAGATGAGAGGAGTGCAAGCTAGACCCGTACTCAAATGTGGGGGAGGCAAGCCCTGAAACCAGGGGAGCCTTACCCTTAGTGGCTAATGGTGAGAACATGTGCAACTCTAGGATGAACTGCACCGGAATTATAATCAATACTAAAATGCAGTCATCATCGTCATAGCTTTCTTCTTTAGTGAGAGATATTTATCGATGGTAAGTTTGATGACCCTTTGCACCCTTCTTATTGGTGTGGTGGGGGAATGCCCTCACAAGTGATCGCCCCCTCAAATCTCAATGATCAAGTGGGCATGGTCTAGATGAGGGAAGTCAGCCAGATCTAAGGCTAGATCCATACTGTGGGGAATGTAAAGACAAATTTTTGGGAACCTGCCATTTTCATTGACTATAGTAAACTGAAACTAAAACTGTACTTGCACTAACTAAAAAGGATCAACAATGAGAAATGAACTTGTATCAGTTTTCTATCTCCATAGATGATTTTGAATTTTGAAAATTTGAACCAACACTTGGAAGTGTTAAGTGGGGTTCAAATGAATTTGGAAATATTGATTGAAAGAAGAATTTGAATATGAATCCAAACTTCAACAAATTTAGATATGTTGAAATATGGATTCAAAATTTTTGATAGGATGCTTCAAAATTTGGAAATTGTTTTGTTTTGAATTTGAGTTTTTTATGATTTCGAGGACCCTCTCCTTTAACAAATTTAGGTATGTTAAAGTAAGGGTCAAGTTGGTTTTGTTTTGTTTGATTGTTTTAAAATTTTACTTAGCAAATTTAGGTATGCTAAGTGAAGTAAAAGTCATTGTTTCTTTTTTTGAAAATTCTGTTTTGTTTTGATTCTCTGAAAATTTTGGAATTCTTACTTAAAAAATTTAGGTATGCATAGTGAAGAATCCAAGTGTATTTTGTTTAATTTTTGAAAATAGGATTCTTAGCAAATTTAGGTATAAGAAAATCAAAGTGTTTCATTTATTTGAATGTTTTGATTTTTCAAAGTAGGATCCTTTAGCAAATTTGGTATGCTAAGGAGATCCTAAGTGTTTGTTTTGTTTTTGATGATTGAAAGGAGATTCAACTTTAGCAAATTTGGTATACTAAAGAAATCCCACTTAGTTTTTGATATGGAAATTTCACTTGAGTATGCTAAATGAAATTCAAATGGTGTGTTTAAAATTTTTATTTCATTTTTTATTTTGAAAAATGGAAGCTTCTCTTTAGCAAATTTGCTATGCTAAGGGAAGAAGTTCCAAAAGTGTTTGAGAAATTTTTTGTATTTTGGATTTGGAAATGTTTCTTAACAAATTAGGGTATGTTAAATGAAGTTCCAAATATGTTTGAAAATTTTGAATTATTTTGGATTTGTAAACTTTACTTAACAAATTTAGATTTGTTAAATGAAGTTCCAAATATATGTTTTTTTTTTGAATTTTTTTTTGAAATATGATTATTGATTTTGATTTTGGATTTAGAACCTTTACTTAGCAAATTTGATTATGCTAAGTAAGGTTCCAAAATGTGTTTTAAAAATTTTGAATTTAGGGATTTGGAGACTTCACTTAATAAATTTGGGTATGTTAAGTGAAGTTCCAAAATGTGCTTTAATTTTTTTTCAAATATGATGGTTAATTTTCATTTTGGATTTGGAAATTTCACTTAGAAAATTTGATTATGCTAAGTGAAATTCCAAATGATGTTTTTTTTCCTAAAAGATATTTTATTTTTAGTTAGGAATGAATTTTTCATTTAATAAACTTGAGTATATTAAATGAAGATGTTCATGTGTGCTTTTTGAAAATTTTAATTTTGTTTACAAATGAAATTTCTAGTCAATAAGTGTGAGTGTATTGAATAGGAAGATCCATGTGTGCTTTTTGAAAATTTTATGATTGTGATTTTTGGAAAATATGATTGATCATTTTATTTTGAAAATGAAATCATCATCAAAGTGAATTAAAAAAAGATGTTCATTTGTGCTTTTGGAAAATGTTAATAATTTTATTTTTGAAAATCCCTATATGTAACAATTATGGGAATTGTTAAATGAAGGTGACAAAATTTTGTAGAAAATAATTTATTAAGTGCATTTTTGAAAAAGGTGCTTTTGAAAAGAAAAGTTCTTTATGGAAGATTTATTATTTTAAAATGAACCTTTCCTTACCATGAAAATGATGAGGGGGAAGTCTTTAAGATGTTTCTTTTTATTTTAGATCTTTTCATTTTACCCATTGTAGAAACCAATGGGGGTTTTAAGATCAATAAGGAATGCAGTCCTAAAACCTAAAGATGTTGGATACCTCAACTCAAGAATAAATGAGCTAAGTGCCAAGGAAAAGAAGGATAGTCTTGAATTCATACCAAAGTACAAACCCACTATCGATGCTCAAATACAATGATCATTTACCAAAGATGGAGAGAGGAACCATCCCCAATGGAGTCACTAGAAAAATCTATGAAGAAAATTTCTATAGAGTCGCCTTTCAAATCTGTGGTGAAAAAAGAAATACAAGGCAATAAAAATTCATCTTTTTTAGGATGCCACATAGAACTGTAGATGTACTTATTTAGGTGAGCGGTACATCAAGGAATATTACTATCTCAAAGATAAAAGTCACCACCCTTTAATGGACCAATCACCTCAAGGACTCCTAAGGACGTGCATATGTACCAGATTCTTCTCCTACTTTACATGAAAAAGTAAAGTAGGGATTATTTTAAATGGTTCATTAAGTTCCCATAAGCCCCATAGTTAATTACATCATGAGGAATGGAGATTCCTTAGCAAAACTCTCGATTAAGGTAAATAATCATTGTCTTTAAAGATTCCAATAGGAAATGACTATCAGTCGATTAGTTTATTTTTGGCAAATCAAGTGGGATCGATCAAGAGGAGGGAGTTCTTATCGAAGCCAGATAGAGATGAGTAGGGGATGTTTAGGACACTAGGAAGCCTAGTAAACATCATAAACTATCCTATGGTTGGGCTTTACATTTTTGAAATTGAGGGGAATTACTTGTTTAAGTTGAATTTTTATTAGAAGTTTGGGGCTTATCATTCCACAATACAAGGTTATCAAAATGCCTAAGAGATGAGGATTTATGCTTATGGCCCATATAAGGGAGAAGCAACCTTAGAACCTAAATCTAGGGAGCTTTGGTGAGGGCCAAAAGGACGACCTAAATCTAAGAAAAAAATAGGTATTTGATTTGCCTCCATAAGAGAGGACAAACCACCCGACTACTTGGACTTACAACCGCCTGGGGGTGCCCTCCAACTAACTCCTGCTACGATTTTAAATACATGTAGGAAAGTCTTATGCTTATCTAAGATAGCTAGGTTATTATTTATTTATAAAGAGAATAAGTCCTTAAACTCACTCCCTAAAGATACTAGATCATGTAAGGGCATTCTTCAAATGACCTAAATCTAATGCAAATCATATTACATGTTATTTTTATTTTTTGACAATCATTTGACTCAAGCTATAGGATTTTTTATGCCTAATGCATGAAAAATTAGATTATGGGCCAAAATCAGCAAGTTGGGAGGTGTGTTTCCACCATGGCTCTCAAAGGTCAAGCCAAGTTCTCTGGCATGAGTGGAAGCCCTCCAAATCAAGAGTGAAGCAATATGTTATTATGCATGATGTTGTAAAAGATATACTCATCCAGCTAATGGGTTGCTAATTCTTTTATCTTGATTTTTAGCTTAAGCTTTAAATGAGGTTATGAGTTATTTATTTTTAATTTTGAGTTGATTAATTTGGTAGAAGATTTATTTTTCTATAAAAGCCTAATTCTCATCCAGGCCATACATCAAAGCAAGAAATAAACTAGGAAAAGGATGTCATTTCTAAAGCACAAGCTAAACAAAATATCAAACATTTTATAAAGAGAATGCAAAAGAATAAAAAGCCATATTTATGGGCACCACTGCACAAACCCAAAAACAAATTGGGTGGTCAAGTTCTACCCTTATACAACCTGGATTATAAATGTATTAATTACAATCAAGTAAGGAATTCATGTTATGGGGGTCTTCAAGCTTCATTTCTTCATTCTTCATTTCTTCTTTCTCCTTCTTTTGGATGGTTAGAAGGTGGATGCTCCAAAGGATTCACATGGTACATAAGGCATGGCCTTATAACCAATGCTCATCCTAATCCCCATAACAATCATTCCAAAATCCTAATTGTAAAGGTACATGAAAAGGAAAAAATAAATCTAACTCAAACATGTGAAATAGAGATTATCTAAATAAACCACACATTCCCAAGCATGTATTTAAACAAATTAGACTTAGCATACCACAAAAGGGTAACCAAGTCCACTGGACTTATTTTGGATTATGCTTAGGGGTATAAACAGCCTGCATAGCAAAAATAGTTATATTTTTATTACAGCACCCCTTAAGCACAATCCCCTGCATAAGATAATAATTAGACTAAATCATCCTACCATTCATTCTACGCATATACACCCTAACATCCAGACTAAAACATCACATCACAAAATAAATCAAACATCAAACCATGCACCTCCCTAACATAGGACTAGAAGTGGTGACTTAGCCTAATGTGTGTGCCATGTAAGGTTTGTGTGGTATGCTTAGCTAGGCTTCAAGGTTAGGATTTTTTAAGTGTGAAAAGTTTTAACTTAGAAGGGTGGTCTTATTTAAGTTGTTTAGTTAATATGGGTTTATTTTATTTGATGATTTGAGTTAGTTTGAATGAACCTACTTAGTTACTAAAGGTTGTAAAGAGAGAAAAAGAGAAGAGAACTTCTCTTTCCTCCCTACATTAAGCGATTTCTAAGATAGATTCATTAAGGATTTTTGTTTAGTGAATGTTTTATTATGTGTTTTAATTAATCCTAAGTTTATATTTTCTCTAAACAAACCTATTCAAAAAGAAAGACATTTTAAGATTAAGTAAAGTGAATTACTATCACAAAACACACAACATTTTATTTCTTTTCCACATGTGTATCATGCACATGAATGAATCCTAAGCATATCTATACATGTGATGCAAGTATTTAGCACACCTTAATGATGAATGCTAAGAGAGGTTGCTTAAGAAAATTTGGAATGTTTCATGTATGCATGATTTTGTTAAGTAGGAGAGAGTGATTCTTTTATCCATCTTTCATATGCACATTTACAAGTATAAAAGACATAAGTGAGTATGATGCCATTCTTAACCAGGGGTGTAAGGTACAAGACCTACTTAGGCCTACTTAAAGCATCACAACCCCAGGGTTGTCCAAATAAATATACCACTTTTCTTAAATACATGTGCATGTACAAAAATAAATACATGGAAAGAGAATGCTAAGTGAGCTACTTAAGAAAATTTGAATACTTTATGATGCATGATTTTCATTAAGTAGAAAAGAGGTTTTCTTATCCATTTTCATGCACACATATATGTATGAAAAGGCATAAGTGTATTGTCATTGTTAACAGGGGTATAAGGTACAAGACCTACTTAGGGCTACTTAAAGTCTTGCAACCCCAGGGTTGTCCAGACTAATATACCACTTTCCTTAAATACAAGCATATGTACAAAAGAAATGAATGGAAAAGAAAGATGCAAAAGTTTGTACTTATGTTTGAACTTGGTTATGCAATTTATATGTGTAAGTGTAAGGATCTTTCTTAAGTCATAATATGGAAGAGGATAAGAATATATTTAAGCAAGTGTTATGTTCTTTTAAAAGAACTATACACTTTGCAAATCTTATTCAAATCCATATTAAGAGGAAAAAAAGGAAGCAAATATATGACACATTTTTATATTCACATGCAAGCTTATAAATAAATTATAAGTAGCACACTTTCAGTTTTAGGTATTTGATTTATAGATTTTGAAAATAGTTTTGAATTTAATAATGATAATAGCTACTCATATTTTTATTTTAGCCAAAACATGCAATTTTACATAAAGAAAACATTTCATTTTGAATTTGAGTTTAGAAAAGTATGAATGCATGATTTTCATATGACATACACATTTAGCATGCTAGAAAAGAAATAAAATAATATAAGCATGTAATTTTATTCACTTTAATTAATTCTTAAAGACAATCTTATGAAGTAAGATCATTTAAAGAGAATCAAATGTTGTTTAAAGAGACTTTCATTTTGTTTTCAGTTTGATTTGAATTAGGAAAGTGTGAGAAGGTTTGCTGGTCCTTGTCCATTCCCACATGTGTGTATTATTTTATTTTAGTTTTTAGGTGATTAGATTAATTTTATGCTTTGGTTAGGTTAAGGTGTAGATTAAGTTCATTAATTACCCCTTACCTATACCACTTTAACATATTTAATCAAATAATTCTGAGCTAATGTATGACATAAAACCACAAGGAATTTAAATCAATAATGCATCCTAAGAAAAAAAAAGGTACCTAATGCAATTGTCTCACAATTAATGATTAATTAAGCTAAAGGGTTTAATTTAAGTACTTTCATAACCTTTCCCACACATGCGGGTTAGGTATGATTTCCTTAAGTTGCTTAGGTTATTGAACACCTAAGCATCTACCCAAGAAGGATTAGTTAAGTTTAAAAGTTTTAAAATTTTATCAAGTTAATTAAGTAGTCATTAGTTAACTTAATTAGCTTAGATTAAGAAAAGAAGGGGGTTTAGGGAATAGCTTAAGAAAAATATCCCAAAATCATTCCATAAACCTCCTAATCACATAAGCAAAGTTAATTAACTTAATCAATGAGTTAAACCATTGTTCGCATGCTTAATTAACCTTAATTACATTAAGAGAGTGATTAGAGTTCATTAATTAATTTTCTTAATTAACTCATTAATAAATTCCAAGAAAATTAGGGCATGCAGAAGTCATCCCACTAAACATGCCTTAGAAGTTTGGAATTAATTAATTAAATCATTAGGGAGTAATTTGGGTTATTAAGTTTTCAAATAAATCATAATTAAGGAAAATCTACTCTTCAAATTCAATTAGAAATAATTTTATTGGATTTTCCTCTGAAATATCTTTAAAATGAACCTGATTTGTATTTTTCTGATTTTCTTAAAATTAGTTATGAATTTAGGAAGTTTTAATTGATTTAAGTGATTTTTAAGAATTCTGATAATTTATTGTTTTTAACATAATCATTTGATACTCAAAATTTAATATCTTTTAATCTAGAGGTAATTTTGACTTGAAAGTTTTATGGTAGGTGTATTTTAACATTAATTTTAATATCTGAAGATTTCAACTTACTCTGACATGTATTGTTGATTTAAATAAAGAAATTTGATTTTCAATAAAAGTCCAATTAAGCTCAAAATATTCAGTACAATTTACGTATTTTGGGTTTATTGGATTTCTCTCAGAAAGACAAATCCAACAAGTCCTTATTTGTAGTTTTTCTAAAGTATTTTAATTTCTATGAATTTTTGAAGTTCTTGATAATTTTTATTAATTTTTTAAATTGGAAAATGCGGCTCGACGCGCCCGCGCGTCATGCGATTGGATGCGGTGCAGCGTGCACGCTACCGGTCGCATGATTCGCACGCGGTGTCATGTCGCTTTGGCGAAATGATCGGTCAATGGGAAATCTGGACCGTTTGATCACCGATCGGACAATCTAGATCAGATCACATGATCTAGAGGCCAGGATCGTGCGATCTGTACACGATCTGATCCTTCCGATGGTGCGAACCATGCGATCGGACAGTCCAGATCGCATCAGGTGACCCAAATGCCCAGATCATATGATCTGAGCCATCCGATCCCATGAACCATAGGATTGGATGATGGCTGTACTACCGCCGGTGATGAACAGTAAAAATAGCCTTTTTTTAATGAAAAATGAGATTTCTAAGTGCAAACTTGTCCAAATGGAGTCATTTTTATGTTGATTCACACCAAAAAAATTTTATTTTATAATTGGGATGATTTAAAGTAAAAATACGAGATTATCTAGGGTAAATTCCTAGAAATCACAAAAAAATCCATCATAAAATGAAAGATCCTAAGGCCGGCTATGGTTTTTTAAGGTTACCTCATCGGGGATGATTTTGGTGGTAGTTGTGATCAAGAATGCTATTGAGTGAGGGAATATTGCTTGGACTGAGCTTTGATCCTTTCCATCATGTTGAAATGAAGTTTTCTGTGATCATGCTTTTCTCCAAACTCTTAGTTTTGGAGTCTCCAAAATGAAGTGGATGATCAACAATGCTTTGGGAGCCCTAGGAGGAGGGGAATGAGAGGAATGAGGGTTTTTCTTCAGCCACTCCTTGGGTCAAAAAATTAGTGTCCTTGGTGCCTATGTGGACCAATGGATGAGTGCCAAGTGGCTAAGAAAGAGAAATGACCACTTGGAAAAGTACCTTTCTAATGGAATGCTCTTGACCCAAGGGCAAAGTTGTCATTTGATATTAAATTTGATTTGGACAAATTTGAAATGAGTCAAAAGAAAGTTGGACCAAATTTCATGTCATTTGAAGTTCATTTGGTTTAATTTGGGTTAATTTGACCCATTTGGGTCAAAACGGGTCAAAACATGTTAGGTTTACCAATTGGTCAAATTGGGATAAACTAAGAGTTGGGTTAAGTTCAAATGACTATTTGGAGTATATTGGTTCAATTGCTTTCAATTAATTTGGTTTAATTTTGATTTAATTTGGATTTTGGCCAATTTGATCCTTTATGTCAATTTGGGCTAAGTTGATCGATTTGACCCAATTGACCAAATTGGCTTGAATCGTTGCTTAGTTTGGATTTGGTTGATCATTTGAAATGGATTGGTATCTTTTTTTCCAATCAATTTGGTTTAGGTTGCAATTTGGCTAGTTTGGGTTTATGTGTGTTAAAGGGTTGACTTGGTCAACAAGGTTGACTTGGCTTGACCCAATTCATGATAATTGATTGTTACTAATGATAATCAATAAACAAGACATGAAATTTAGATTGTCTTAATTCACTTTTATTTGAATTGAATTGAATTTTGATTCATAGGTCAAATTGGCCACTTTGGGTCAAGTGAGCAAATTGGGTTTAGTTAGTTTGATCAAGGCTTGATTCAAGTTTGGTTGAACTCACATATGGATTTATGATTGAAATATAAATCCATTTGCAAGATATTTGGAGTCAAATGGGTTTTGATTCATTTGATTATTTCAAGTCAAAGGGTGAACATGAGTTTGAATTGGGTTTGATTTTTCAATTTAGTTTTGGTTTGATGATTGAAGTTTATGTTTATATTTGGATTCATGATTGTAGGATTGATTGAATCATAAAGAAAATTTAAGGGTTTGGCTTGATTTGAGTTTGATTTGGCTAAGTTCAAGATTTTGTCTTCAAGGCTTAGGTTGGATTTTTGATTGAATTTAGATTTGATTCTTGGATATTTGAATTTATAATTCATTTATATGTATGAATATAAATGAGAATACAAATGGGTTATGAGAAAATTTCTTGAACTTGAATTGATTTGGATTTGATTTGAGCTAAGTCCATAAGATGGAATCAAAGGGCTTAGGAAAGATTTTGAATTTGGAATTTCAATATGGGTTTCGATTATTTGGAGTTGATCATGGATTTCAATCATTTGGAATTGATTTGAGTTTAAAAAAAATCAATTAGGCTAAAATTGATTATTGATTTTATTTGGAGTTTAACTTGAACGAAGGGAGTGAGGAATATGGTTCAAGGTATAGGGTAGGCGACTTTTCCTAACACCCCTAAGGCATGATCTATTCCTATGGCTAACTCTTCTAAGTCTCTAGGGCTAGGTTAAGTGTCCACCTAATCACTAGATGTGTCTTAAGACTAAAGAATTCTGAAAGTCTAAGAGAAGTCCTATGTCTAAGATGGAGGGATTGAGAGCTCATTCCAAAAATGAGGTCAACAAGTGTATATTTCATAGACTGGATGTTAGGCCGTGATTAGCCTAATCATATTTTCTGTAGGGGATTGTGCTAAAGGTGTGCTTAAAATAAATGTACATGCTCTCTTTTGCAGGTTTGTTAAACCCCTAAGCACAAACCAAACTAAGACATATGAGCTTGGTTACCCATATATAAATATATATATATATATATATATATATATATATATATATATATATATATATATATATATATATATATATATATATATTATGGTGTGCTTAGCTAACACTTGTTTTGTAGGTGTAGTTGGATTTACTTTTCTATTTTTAAAGTAATTTGTATTAGGAATTAGGATTAGTGTTATGGGTGGATAAGGATGAACATTAGCTAGAAGGCTTAGCCTTGGGGTGCCATGTGATGCTTTGAAGCATACCAAATCAAAGGAGAAAAGATGGAAGAAATGAAGGAGGCATGAAGACTTGAAGATTTTAAGACCCCTATAGCATTTATTATTTGTAAATTTGTAATTATTCTTTTATATTCCGTGTTGTATAAAGATAGAGCTCAGCTATCTATTTCTCTTTTTTGGGTTGTATGGTTGTACCCGACTGCACCGGCCTCTTATTCTTTTGTGTTAGATTTATAAAATTGATTGATATTTTGTTTAAGATTGTGCAATAGAAGAAACATATCTTTTCCATAGTTTCTTTATGAATGGTGATTTAATGTGTTGCCTAGATCCGAATAGGCTCTTGGAGAAAAATAAATTTTTACCCAACTATAACTCATAATTAAAGTTTTAAATAACTCATAACCTCATATAAAGCCTAGACATTAAATCAAGATAATTAAAAAATTTTGCAACCCCTTAGCTGAATGTTGTATGTTTCACACCATACATATCATCTTGAATCACTCTTGTAAAATGAGGGCATCTGTCCGTACACATATGGGAACCGCTTGACCTGTGAGAGAAACTCCTACCGATGGAGCTTCACCCTCTTCTCTTTTAATTTAGCCCATAACTCATTTCAACATGCATTTAGGCATACAAAAATCATATGGCTTTTGTCAAAATGAAGTGTTAAAAATTAAATAAAATTTGAAAAGATTTGTATTTGTAAATAAAGTCATTGCTAATACCACTCATGCTTTAGTCCCTTAGGGAGTGGATTTAAGGACTTTAGTCTCTTTCTAAATAATAACAGCCCAACTATCTTGCAAAATCATATGACTTACCTTACATGATTCTAAAGCATAGGAGGAGTTAGCTGCCTGCCACTCTAGGTGGTTATAAGTCCAGCAGTTAGGTGGTTTACTCTCTATTATGGACATAAACCATATACTTATGTTTGCATAGATTTAGGCCATGCTTTGGCTTATGCCAAAGTTCCCTAGATTTAGGATCTGATGTAGTTGTTTCCTTCGGGCTACAAGCATAAATCCTCACCTTTTAGGTATTTCCATAATCTTGTATTATTGGATTATAAGCCCTAGTATTCTAATAAAATTTCAACTCAAATATATAATTCTCTTCAATTTCAAGCATATAAAGCCTAACCATATGTAGATTAGAATTCTCACTAGGTTTCCTAGTATCATGAGCATTCCCTTCTCACCTCCTTTGGCTTCCAAAAATAAGTCTTCTCCTTGATCTTTTCCAATTGATTTTCCAAACATAGCCAATTTATTAATAGTCTAACCCTTGAAATCTTTAGAGATAATAATTACCTACTTTAATCGAGAGTATGCCTAAGGAATTCACCTTTCTAAGGATGTAATTAACTATGGGGGCTTGCCCCCATAAGGAACTTTAGAACCCGATTTAATATAAATCCTGTTTTACTCATCCATGTAAAGCAGGGAAAAAATCTCGGTATTTGAAGACCCATCATGCCTTAGGAGTCCTCATTAGGTGATTTGGTCCATTGAAGGGTGATGTCTCTATCTTTCAAGATAGTACTTCATATTTCAATGTCATATCCAATCACTTCAATGAGTATCCCATCAGATCTATGTGGTGTCCCCCATACATCCGAAAATAAACACCACAGATTTTTAAAACTCCACTAGGGATAGTTCCTCTCTCAATCTCTAGTAGACAATTATTGTCTCCAAGCATCGATAGTGGACTTATATTATATATAAGTCTGAGACTATCTTCCTTTTCATTGGCACTTAGCTTATTTCATCCTTAAGTAAAGTTAGCCAACATCCTTTATGTTTTAGGACCTCACTCCATGTAGGTCTTAAAACCCCTATTGGGTCCCCCGATAGGTAAAAGATAAAATTAACTAATAAAACAAGATGACTAAAAATATAAAACCTCTTTACCACTAGCTTAGTGAGGCAATGTTCATATTATACTTAAGAAAATAAACCCTTTTGCAAAATGGAACTTTTCAAAAGAACTTTTTCAAAATTCACATAATAAAAGATTTGCACAAAATTCATAAGAATTTTTCAAAAAGCCTAAAAATAACCAAACCTCATTTAACAATTCCTATAATTGTTACATGGAGGTTCTTTTCAAAATCAAAATCAATAATTTTAAAATCCCTTTTTCAAAAGCATATTTTTGAAAATAGCTATCTATATTCAACATACCCAAATTTGTTGAATGAATATTCTATTTTTAAATGAAATCATGACAAAAAATTAAAACTCCTTTTAACATATTCCATATGTGCTAGAGTTGGAGTTTCCCCCTTTTCAAAACTAAAAATCACACACAAAATCAAGATATATTTGAACTCGCATTTGACATACCCAAACTTATAAAAAGGGAGCTCCCTTTCTTTTTGGAAAATCAAAACAAATTAAATTCTATTTAACATACCCACATTTGTTAAGTAGAATTCCACTTTTCCAAAGTATTGAAAATCAAAATACATTTGGACTCCATTTGACATACCAAAATTTGTCAAATGAGAGTCCCATTTTAAAAAATCACAAAAATAAATTGAACTCTATTTAACACACTTAAATTTGTTAAATAGATTTTCCTCTTTTAAAATCATAACACATTTGAACTCTATTTAACATAACATATTTGTCAAATATGAGTTCCCCTCTTTTTCAAAAAGAAAAATCAAATCAACAACATATCAAACACACCTAGATCCTACTTAACATACCAAATTGTTTAAGTAAGAGTCTAATAATCAAATCAATTACAAATCAAACACACTTGGCTCCTACTTAACATACCAAATTTGTAAGTAAGAGCCTCATTTTCAAATAAACAACATATCAAACACACTTGGCTCCTATTTAACATACCAAATTTATTAAATAAGAGCCTTAGTTTTATATTAACACATATCAAACACACTTAGCTCCTACTTAACATACCAAATTTCTTAAGTAAGAGCCTCATTTTCAAATCAATACATATCAAACACACTTGGCTCCTACTTAACATACCTAATTTGTTAAGTAAGAGACTCATTTTCAAATCATATCAACACACATCAAAAACACTTGGCTCGTACTTAACATACCAAATGTGTTAAGAAGAGTCTCATTTCTAAATCAATACATATCAAACACACTTGGCTCCTACTTAACATACCAAATTTGTTAAGTAAGAGCCTCATAATCAAATCAACACATATCAAACGCACTTGGCTCCTATTAACATATCAATTTTGTTAAATCAATACATTTCAAACACACTTGGCTCCTACTTAATATACCAAAATTTTCAAGCAAGAGCACCATTTTTATATCAAATCAATAGATATCATACACATAATAAACAATCCTTACAAACAAAGAT
The DNA here is from genome assembly GCA_021442155.1 of Cymbidium sinense. NCBI lineage: Eukaryota > Viridiplantae > Streptophyta > Magnoliopsida > Asparagales > Orchidaceae > Cymbidium > Cymbidium sinense. Next base: position 26,429,971 of record CM038228.1, on the reverse strand, counting down.
GTTTTCACAAAATTTTCAAACATATAATTGAAAGCCTTTTACCATACCTAAATTTTCTAAGTAAAGATTTTCCAAGTCAAATTTTCAAACAAAACATACAACATATATATCTCCAAAGTCTCTCCAAATACTTGAACCTTGCTCAACCCACTCAAATTGGTTGAGTATGGGTTCTAAATCAAAATCTTATGGCAAAGTCTCCTCCGATTATCAAAAATCTCTCCAAAAATTCAATGAACCCCACTTAGCATACTTAAATTTATTAAGTGTGGGTTCAAATTCTAAATCAAATCTAGAAGTCAATGATTGAAGACATATATTAAAGCAAGGGTCTGACTCTGTTATATTTTAATAAATGCAATGATTTCAGCACAGTCTGTCTTTTCAGCCTTCAGTCAGTGCAGTTATTATGGCTTACGACAAGTTTATTTTATCCTTCACTTCTAGTGTGGATTTGTCCTTGGATCAGGCACAACCACCTCCACACATATGATTTACTTTGGCCACAACTTCTAAGGAGTCTGAGTTACTTGTGAAGGGATAACCCTCACAATTATTAGCAGGGAGGAGGTGGCGGGATAGATGCCACTTATTCACTTTGACATTCCATCTGACTCTGAGTTCCTCTCACTGAGGAGGAAGTCTGTCATGGTTCCCACACCCCGATCAGTGCTAGTGTGAGTACTAGATGCTTCAACACAGGCTCAGTCAATTGCCCCTACCATAGCTCTAGTGAGAGCTACTACCTCCTCTTTGGTCACCCCAAAAGGGAAGGCTATCTTGGCTTTCGAGATAGTCTCCTCTACCTTCGAGGTAGATTCTAGCTCTCTCTCTACTCTGCTCACCTGCACCAAGTACCACAATAAAATTAGGAAGGTCTAAAGTGGCACCACGAACGAGCAGCCAGGGAGATTGATGCTGCCTTCCAAGTTGCTGAGGAGGGTTCTCCCCATGAGACCTCTCCACTCTTGAGTGGCAGTAGGTTTCACCCCCTCTCAGCCTCAGATGGAGAGGAGGACTATAGGAGGATTGCTGCATTATCTTCACCACCAGCACACTTTGAGATATTGGTTAGAGAGCATAGGAGTCTCTATGCCAATCTTAGGATTGTTCTTTTCCAGGTGGACAGAGCCTACGGACGCTCAGAGTATGGAGCATTGTTTGAGTTGAGATATGTAATTCCCAGGAGTGTTAGTAACTAGATCAGTAGGGAGAGAGTCACCGAGGCTCAAAAATTAGCCCAAGAAGGTAAGAGAGAGAGATAGAGAGAGAGACACTGTTGACTCCTCTAGACATTAAGAGTTCCTTTAGTCTTAAGGCCTGCGTTAGGTGAACACCCAACCTAACAGAGACATAGAAGAGTCAGCCATAAGAATAGGTTATGCCTTAGGGGTGTTAGGAAAACTTGTCTACCTATAGCATAAACCCAATCCCAACCAACCTCAAATCCAAATCAACTTCAAATTTAAATCAACTTCAAATCCAAATCAACTTCAAACTCAAATCAATTCCAAATCAAATCTTAAATCAAGTCCAACTCAATTGATTTTCTCAAACCATCAAATCAATTCCAAAATTCAAATCATGAATTAATTCCAAATGATTGAAACCCATGATGACTCCAAATCCAAAATCTTTCCTAAGCCCTTTTGATTTCATCTTATGGACTTACCCAAATCCAACTCATTCAAAACTCAAAATATTTTCTCACGACCCATTTATATCTTCATTTATATTTACATATATAAATGAAATATAAATTCAAAAAATCAAACCAAATTCAAAACTCAAGCTCAAATTTAACCTAAATCCAACATATACCCTTTCAAATCAAATTCTTGAACTTAGCCAATCAAACTCAAATCAATCCAAACCTTTGGATTTTCTCTTCAAACAATCAACTCTTCAATCATAAAGCCAAATATAAACACAAACTTCAATCATCAAACCAAAATCAAACTAACACGAATCAAACCCATGTTCATCCTTTGAACTTGAAATTATCAAATAAAATCAAACCCCATTTGACTCCAAATCACTTGCAATTAGATTTATATTTTAATCATAAGTTCATATGTGAGTTCAACCAGCCTTGAATCAAGTCTTGATCAAGCTAATTGACTCACTTAGGCTCACTTGACCCAAAGTGACCTAAAACACAACCCAAATTAGATTGGTTGAACTAAGCCCACCTAAGCCTCACATTTAGCAACAATCCAAGGATGATCAATCACTCAAATTGGGTCAAACCAAATCAAACTTAGCCTTTGACCAAGTCAACACTTAGCCCAAATAAAACCCAAACTAGCTAAAATCCACCATAGGCTAAATTGAATGATACCATTGATCTAAACCAATCCATCATCAATGATTGAACAGGATCAAGTCATCAATTGAGCCAAACTGAAGAAATTGCCCCAAGTTGACCTAAAAGTCAAAATGGTTAATGATGATCTAAGCCAAATTGATTGCAACCAATGGCCAAAGTTTAACTTGTTTAACTTGACCAAAGTTTTAATTGGCAAACTATACCCAACCTAGCCCAATTGACCATAAACAACGACTAAAGGTTAAATCAACTTAAAATCAAATGATCAAACCATGGTAACATGTGAACAGTCAAATGAACCAAAACCTAAACCAATTTAGAATGAATTCAAATGATAGAACATACCTAACTCTTGGTTTGACCCAAATTTTGAAATTGGTCAATTTGGGCTAATCATCAAAATCAGCTAAATTCCTCCAAAATTCCTTAAAATTTGGCCCAACCTATTTTTAAAACATCTCAAATCTATCCAAATCAAAATCAAAGCTAAATAACCATTTTAACCTTATGTCAAAGGTAACCTATGGCCAAATTCACTTGGAATTTGGTCAATTCCTTTTCATGGCCACTTGGCATCCTCCTAATGGACCATATGGACACCAAGGAAGGTGGTGCACATGACCTAATGGATTTGGGTTAGCCATGACCCAACCCAAGGCCAAATTGACCCCTCCAATGGAATTTCTCCACTTAGATCACCTCCTACAATCACCTAGCACATGTGCACCTCCTCCATTCCATTCCTCTACCAAAACTAAAGCACATGGATCTCCTAACAACCTAAACAAACCATTCAACCTCCTCAATTTGATCAAAATGGCAAGGCAAGCCTCGGTTGTCCGATCCAAGGAGGGGGAGATATACTCCCACTCATTCCCACTCAAACCACCTTCCTTGCATTTGATTGAGCTCAGAGGATCAAAGGCAAGCTTTTTGAAGTTTCCCAAGCATTCCTAAGCCCATTCCATTTATTCCTTCTCAATTTTGCTTAAGCTAAAAATAGGGGAGGCCTAAGGGAATTTCACTTCACTCAATTCTCCACAAACCTAAATTGCTCTTGCAAGCACCATGAAGGAACCAAGTTGAGCTCACCTAAGGTGTTTTCCAAGCATCCAAGCCATGTGAAGGGAGACCTAGACCAAAGCCGAAAGCCATTGGAGGGAGCCTTCATCAATTAGGAGATCCACTTCAAATTGAAGCATTCAAACATTCATCTCCACTAGAAGCTACTCCATTGGAAGCATGATGGATAGGTATGACTCAAAATTGACTTAAGTTGAAAAATGTTTGTTCCTTTGTGAAACGAATTGTCATCCCATCAAAATTCAATCGATTGGATGTTCTTCCCTATGGTTCTTGATCGTGTGGGTTGAATCTCAGCCTAATCCAAGCTTAAGTGAGCTCGGATCAAGCCATGGAGGACGAACAATCTTCATCTCCCGTAGCTTAGGCAGGGAAGAATCATGGGCCATCCATCCCACATGTTTCGGATGGATGGCCCTGATTAAAATGTGTAGATCCTCTGATTTTAATCCTTTATAACCACGGGTTTGATTCTGGCCATCCGATCCTTGATCAGACAGCCCAGGGGAAAGTGCGTTGTGCCTCCAGCTGATGCGGCACACAATGCGGTAATCTTAAATAATGTCATCATGTCATGCCACGAGCGCATGCACGTAACCCACATGGCGCCAATGGGATTAGTTAATTAATTAGGTCATTTAATTATCCACTAATCACAAAAACTTCATAAACTCATAACTAAATGTAGAAAAATAAAAAATGCAAACTCAAGTTCATTTTAAAGATAATTCAGAGGGAAATCTAATAAAATTATTTCCAATTGATTTTGAATAGTGGATTTTCCTTAATTAGGGCTTAATTACATATCTAATAACCTTAATTACTCGCTAATGACTTTATTAATTAATTCCAAATTTCTTGAGTATGTTTATTGGGATGACTTCTACCTCCCATAATGTTCTCAAGATTTATTAATGAGTTAATTAGAAAAATTAATTAATGAACCCTTAATCACCCTCTTAATATAATTAAGAGTAATTAAGCATGTGAACATTGATTTAATCCCTTAATTGAGATGATTGAACATTGTTTAAGAGAAGAGGAGGTTTATGGAATGGGTTTGGGATATTTTTCCTAAGTTATTTCCTAACCCCCTTTCTTCCTTAATCCAAACCTAATTAAGGATTAATCCAATAATGATCTACTTAATTAATCTAATCAAATTTTCAAAACTAATATGAACTTAATCATCTTAATCTTGGGTAGATCCTTAGGTGTTCAAAAGCCTAGGTAAGCTTAAGAAAATTATAATCCAACCCACATGTGTGGGAAGGTTATGAAGTACTTAATTAAACCCTTTAGTTTAATTAATCAATAATTGTGAGCCAATTGCATTAGGCTGCTTTCTTTCTTAGGAGCATTGCTGATTTAAATTTCTTGTGGTTGCATAACATATGTTGGCTCATAATTATTTAGTTAATTATGTTAAAGTTGTATAGGTAAGAGGGTAATTAATGGATTTAATTCACACCTTAACTTAAGCAAAATATAAAATTAATCTAATTGATCTAAAATAAAGTAAATTAATTCACACATGTGGGAAATGGGTTAGGACCAGCAAATTCTTTTCATATTTCCTAAGTCAAATTGAATTCAAAACTAAAACAAAAATATCTTTAAGGAATTTTGATTCACTTTGAATAATCTTATCTTATAGGATTGTCCTTAGGAATTAATTAGGGTGAAAGAAGTCATATGTGTACATCACTTTATTTCTTTCTAAACATGTTAAACATTGTATGCCATATGAAATCATGGATTCATGTCTTTTGAAAAATCAATTAAATAAAATGTTTCCTTTATGTCAAATTGCATGTTTTGGCTAAAGTTAAAAATATGAGTGGCTATTATCACTATTAAATCAAAAAATATTTTCAAAACCTATAAATCAAACATTATAAATGAAGTAATGATACTTATAAGTACATATAAGCTTGCATGTGATTATAGCATAAGATGTGGATTTTGTGTGACTTTCTTCTCCTCTCTTAACATTGACTTGTATAGGATTTACAAAGTGTATAGTCCATTTAAAAGGAATATAACACTTGCTTAAATCTATTCTATGCATTTCCATGTTATGACTTAAGATGGATCTTCACATTTACACATACAAGTTGCATAACCAAATCAAACCCAAAAATCTTTTGCATGACTTTTCTTCCATTTGTTTCTTTTTGTACATGCACATGTATTTAAGAAAAGTGGATTATTAGTCTGGATATCCCAGGGTTGTGAGGCTTTAAGTAGTCCCAAGTAGGTCTTATACATTACACCCCTGGTGTAGAAAATAATGGTGTCGTACTCACTTATGTATTTTATACATGTGAATGTGCATATAAGTAATGGATAAAAGAGTCCCACTTTTCTTCTTAAATAAAATCATGCATTCATGAAATATCCAAATTTTCCTAAACAACATCTCTTTGCATTCATCATTGCTAAGCTTTGCATTGCATGTATAGCTATGCTTAGGATCATTCATATGCATGGCATACATGGTGGAAAGAAATAAATGGTTGTGTGCAATGTGATAGTAATTCACTTTACCTAATCCTAAGATGCATTTCTTATTGAATAAGTTAATTTAGAGCAAATATAAACTTAGGAATAATTAAAAAAACATAATAAAATATTCACTAAAAAAAATCATTAATGAATCTACTTTAGAAATTACTTAAGGTATGGATGAAAGAGAAGTTCTCTTCTCTTTTCTTCTCTTTCCAACACTTAGTAACTAAATGTAGGTTCATTCAAACAAAATTAAATCATCAAATAAAATTGGTAAATCAACTAAATCACTTAAAATGAAACCACCCTTCTAAGTTGAACCCTTCACACTTAGAAAATTCCAAACTTAAAGCCTAGCTAAGACATGCCACACAAGCCTTAAATGGCACACACATTAGGCTAAGTCGTCATTTCTAGTTCTATGTTAGGGTGGTGCAATGTTTGATGCCTAATTTTATTTTATGATGTAATATTTTAAACTTGATGTTAAGGTGCATGTGCGTAGACTAGATGTTAGGGTGCATGGGCTTAGACTGGATGGTAGGGTTATCTTAGCCTAATCATGTCTTCTGTAGGGGATTGTGCTTAAGTGGTACTATAATAAAAATATAAAATGCTTTTGTTGAGCATAATCCAAACTAGGATAGGTGGACTTGGTTACCCATGTGTGCGGTGCTAAGTCCAACTTATTCATATACATGCTTTTGTTCTGTGGTGTGTTTAACTAATCTCTATTTTGCAGGTTTAGTTAGATTTACTTTTTCTATTTTCATGTAATTTTGCAATTAAGATTTGGAATGAATGTTGTGGGGGATTAGGATGAACATTGGTCATAAGACCAAGTATATACACCATGTGAAGCCTTGGAGCAAACTACATCCTAACCAACCAAAAGAAGGAAAGAAAGAAGAAAAGAAGAAATGAAGAAAAGAAGAATGAAAACCCCCATAACATAAATTCCTTCTAAATTATAATTATTCATTTATAATCTGGGTTGTATAAGGGTAGAGCTCGGCTACCCACATTTTTTTCAAGTTTGTGCGGTGGAGCTCGACCACATCAACCTTTTATTCTTTTACGCTAGCATTATAAAATTGTTTGATGTTTGTTTAGCTTTTGCATTAAGATGGCATAATTTCCCTAGTTTCTTCATTATTTGATGAATGGCCTGGATGCGATTAGGCTCTTAGAGAAAAAATAAATTTTTTATTTAATTAATTAACTCAAAATTAAAATTAAATAACTCATAACTTCACCTAAAGCCTAGGACATAAATCAAAGATAATAAAAGATTTAGCAACCCCTTAGCTGGATGTTGTATGTCTCACATCATGCATAAAGTTATATTGCTTCACTCTTGCTTATGGAGGGCTTCCACCTTTTCCAGAGAGTATGGCTTGGCATTTGAGAGCCATGGTGAAAACACACCTCTTTCTTGCTGATTTTGGCCCATAACTAATTTCTCATCATTAGGCATATCGAATCTCATAGCTTGTGTCAAATAAATTGTCCAAAAATTAAAAATAAAACTTAATAAAATTTGCATTAGATTAATTCATTACTCATGCCCTACATGATTTAGTCTCTTAGAGAGTGTGTTTAAGGACTTGGTCTCCTTTCTAAATAAATAACAGCTTAGCTATCTTGAAAAGCATAAAGACTTGCCTACTTGAATTTAAGATCGTAGGAGGAGTTAGTTGGAGGCCACCCCCAAGCAGTTGTAAGTCCAACAATTGGGTGGTTTATTCTCTCTTGAAGAGTTAAACCATATACCCATTTTTGCTTTAGATTTAGGTCGTGCTTCGGCCCTCACCAAAGTTCCCTAGATTTAGGATCTGAGGTTGTTGTTTCTCTTGCGGGCTATAAGCATAAATTCTCACATATTAGGCATTTCCATGATCTTGTGTGTTGAAAGCCTCAGTTTATAAAAACTCAAACAAATAATTTCTCTCAACTTCAAAAATGTAATCCCTGCTTGTAAGATAGATGGGTTTGGGATGCTTCTAAACTAGTAGTCCTAAGAATCCCTCTCCTTTTTGGTTTCAATAATAACTTGCTCTCTCTTGATCAATCCCACTTGATTTTCCAAAATTAATCAATTGATTGATAGTTCTATCTTTGAAATCTTTGGAGACAATGATTATTTACCTTAACCGAGAGTATTCTTAAGAATATCTCATTCCTTAGGATGTAATTAACTATGAGGGCTTGCCTCCATAGGAAAAACAATCAGTTTAAAATAAACCACACTTTACTTTTCATGTAAAGTAGGAAAGGTTCTAATTACATTCAAAGGATGGATCCTTATTATGTGATTAGGTCCATTGTGATGGTGACTTCTATCTTCGAGATAGTACACACCATTTCTCAATGTCATGTCTTAATAAGAACAATAAGAACATCTGTCAATAAAACAAAAATGTTTTATTTTTTGATCTCCCTCCCACAAAGGAGGTTTGAAAAATAAAAAAATAATACTCATAATGGCCCAGAGTGGTAGCCTACTAATGGACTTCCACTTTATTTTTGACCTCTTAGAGTGATCATTTTAAACAACATTATTCTCGACATGATAGTCATGTGGAGGAGATCTCCGGTAGAGGAGAATATGTTGCTGTCACTCACTCACCCATCCACCGCTTTCAAACATCTACCCACTTTTAAGCTTTAGCCCATTGAGTAAGGCCATCCCCACTAGTGATATGGCTACATCACAAGAATCCTACTTCAACCATTCCATATGTTGAGGTGAGAACATGTTTCACTACTTGATCCCCTGCCTCAACTATGGTTAGGAAGGAGTGGCGACCAAAGAGTGTTGTTAGGCACCACCTCCATAAATAGAGAGGGAGAGAGGAGGGACGCGAACATGTCCCCATGATAGATTTGATCACTCCAACTAAGGAAATCCCTATCGATGTAGCATTAGGTGCATAGAGTCAAATGAACCACGACCCTAATTGGTAAATCCGAGGTGTTCATTTCATCAACTAGTAAATGACATATTAGATGACAAAGAAATTACTTTTGCCAAAAGGCAAATATAGTATCTGATCGAGTCCACTTTGATAAATGAATGGCATGTTACGTGGATCAGCATGTCAGGGAAGGTATGGTAACGAGGAAGATACACTATCACTCAACTTCGACACTCCTCCACCAACTGAAGAAGGATGATCATATTAATGGGATGGAGAAAGAAAGTGAGGAATAAATAGTAGTGGTAGTTTAACATTGCATACCCACAACTTCCTGTTCTTAGGGCAGGGGTGCACATACCTAGACCATCCTAGGTGCACTCTCCACGAGGATGATCTTTGAGTAGCTTACATAGGAAGGTCCTGAGATGGCACCTCCATGCAGAAAGGGATATCACATGGTAGAAACCCATTTGACCCAGTTGGCCGGTGCAAGCGGGAGCTCATCCATTTTAAAGGTGACCATACCCAAAAAAATGTGGTTTAAGGGTTTCTTTATCTTCCTTGATGCGATGGCGGTGAAACCATCGATGCTGTTACTTGTGTGGCAGCACTCTTGTTCAAACTTTTTATCAACAACCTAGTAGGGGTTGCATTTGATTGGAATGCCAAGCTACCCAATAGTTGGTGAGGACTTTCTGAGACACTTAGACACCACTTCATCAAAGGTTTAGCTAGGAGTTACTATCATTAACCTCATTATAGCGAAGCAAAATCCTAATGAGTCACTTATTTATTATATTCTCAGGTGGTGCAACCTGAGCATGAGATCAGTCATAGTCAGACATTTCTGATATCTCAAGAACATTTATTCATCATGCTTAAGGACTTTACCATTAGGAAATTTGAGACTAATCTAGTCTAGAGAAGAAGCCAAATAGTTTCCCTTTCATAGTGTCATCTTGACTACGAAGGTGTTAGAAGCCAAGGATAATTATATTAAATGGATGGGAGAAGCTGACCCGACCATAGTCAGACACAGAAGCTCAGCGACCTCTTGTTCCACCTCTACCACCACCTTGGCCACATTCTAGTTCCCATTCGACCATCGATCTCGATGGTCTACCAGCATGGTGCCTCATATGGTGTATTTATTACACATACTCTTGTTGATAAATTAAATAGACATATTCATTCAAGGAGGTGATTAGGAAAATCTTTAAGAATTTCTTAAATAAAGCACGACTTTTAGTTACTTAGGGCCAATAGGTGGTGAAGTTGGTAAAAAGTAATGATCTATATTGCCCTTCAGCATGGTGGCCATGTCTTAGGATTCTATCACTTTTAAAGGCGGCAGTGTGCTTCTATAGTTAGGCACTATAGTTTTCCCCAATGAATATTTATTAGGACAACCATCTAGTTCTATTAGGGTAATTCTTGGGAATAATTTTGATCCTCTTCAGATAAAAGAAGGTTGGGATATTTCCTTATGAACCTCCAAAAAAGTTATTTCTAAGATCAAGAAACTCTCCTTATAGGTGCCTGAGGCAACTCAAACCTCCAACATCAAGGGAGGTTTGCAAGTCTCCAAAAAACTTGAAGAAGGTGATAGCCCAACAGCAGCTCACCACACTTTCCCGAGATAGTCCAGTAGCGCAACCACCATCCAAGTCCAGAACTTCATCCATTGTTGCATCTACTTCTTCTTCTACTAGCACCTATTCTGTCGGCAGGAGTATTGTATCAGCGAATAAGGGCATTAAATCTTTTAATCCACTTACCTTACTTGATTTCTATCATGTACCTCCACCCAAAAAATCAATGAAGAAAACAAATTTTACTTACATCTTGTCCTCTTTTGATACTCTTGATTTTATTCCTATTGAAGACTCTCCATGTATAGAAAATAATAATAGCTCTAGTCATTCTGCTCCCCTCTCTTCTAATTAAAAATCAGACTTTCCTTTTTTGAATCAATCAGGTTCACCTCTTTAGAGTCAAGCTGACTCGAGATCCCATGGAGAAACGGTATACGATGAGAAGGTAGAACTTTCTACAAGTTCATCATTCCAAGAAGTCACTAAAGTCAACCTGTATAGCGACAAAGTTCTACCTCCTAGGGTAACACTTAGGATAAGGGTAAACAAGTCATCGGTTCTAGTGAGCAGATAGCCCCTCCACACGATGCTCCATCTATGGATATGCTTGTGGAGGACCAAGTCAAAGTTGATTACAAACGTCTGCATCCTAAATTAAGCAAATATGATGCTCTTGTCTTATCCAAATAGATGGAAATCTCTAATCAAGGCTTGATCGAGGATATATCTTAGCTCAGCTGACCACTACTGAAGAGTAGGTACATCACTCGAAGGACATTCTAGGAGTTACATTCATTGATGAAGTCCTACTTCTAAGGACGATCGAGCACAATTGCCCTTTTTACATTACAGTGGATGTTGACAGATGTATGATATCTAGAGTTCTTATTGACCAAGGTGCATCAGTCAACATTATGAGTCAAAGAACCCTTACCTACTTGAGAATCGACATCTCCAAACTTCAAAAGAGAGGATGATGTTGAGAGAATTCAATGAATAAGGGGAGAGGGCCTTCGGCTCTATGATGTTTCCATTGGAGATAAATGATTGAAAGACTAATTTCATATCATAGACTCAAATACATCTTTCAATGCTTTATTAGGGAGGCCATGGATATATGAAAACAACATATTTTCATCCTCTCTACATCAATGCATGAAGTTCATGAGAGGTGGGATTTAGTATTGCATCAAAGGAGATCTCAAATGATTCATAGTTCATGAGGTTGGGATATATGAAGATGCAGCCTATTTCCTCCCCCAAAATTAGCAAGTCCATTCTCGTGAACTTATTCAAGATCCCCATAAGGGAAAAAAAGTAAGAAAAAAAAGGAAAGGAAATAAAAAAAGCAATAGAAAAAATAGAAAAAGAAAATAAAAGGGAGCAAGAAATGGACTAAGGGGAAGATATAGAGCTGAACATTTGATTCCACTTATAGTTCATTTCTCCATTCGAACACATGGATAGGATGACCCAACCTCTACGAGATAGAGGAAGAGGACAATTTAGAGGCAGCCCCCGAGGTGGAAAGCCTCCTTGTTGGCCACCCAATATGATGTATATCCCAGCCACCAGGAGTACACTTGATATTCACATAGACATATAATCTTATTTAGAGAATGAGTCTTATGTGATTTTCATGCTTAGCTCTTCTCAATAGTAGATCCCTTTCGAGGTGACACTTAAGCATGACAATGTGAATACCGAGCTCCAAGGCAAAGCATAAATGTATCCATGTATACATGTAAAATAGTAAGGCATCAGTTGGAAACCTTAGCTCTAATCCTACTTTCCTCACAAAAAGTTAAGGGTTTGGTAGTTAAGGAAGCCCCTAAGTCATCCAAAGATGTGAAGACCTAGAAATTCTTTTTGGGAGCATCATCCTCAATTTAAGAAGTTGATATAGAACTTGAGGATGATTTATATAAAGATTTAATAGAATTACTTTTTGATTGGTACTCGTCATGTGTTTTAAACTTAGTAAAAAAATGGTTCATCCTATATACTTAGTCAAAGCACAGGTCAATCTATTTTGAAAGAATATGGAAGAATGAATGTCAAAGCACTAAATCAAGGCCAGGACTAGGATTTGGTACAATGGGTCCAGTCAATGATGATAATTATAGCTTAGTCATCACCAGTCATTTGGAATCTGATAGGTTCTTTTCCAATCATGCTAACTCATATGATGAGGTATATTTAGAAACTTCAGATACTCTAGATGATTTTGAAGTCAAAGATGCACTGTTAGAGTTAAAAGAGGAGATCAGATCAACCATCGATGAGCTCAAAGAAATTAACTTAAGGACTTAAGATAATTGACATCCAACATACATCAGTCCTTTATTGAATGATACTGAAACCAATGACTACTTAGTTGACCTATTGACTGAGTTTAAGGACTACTTCACATGGAGTTATGAAGAGAAACCTAGTTTGTCTCCTAACATAATAGTTTACAAGCTAGCAATAAAGCTTAGTGCTAACCCTATCAAGCAAGCTCCTAGACGCATGTGATTAGACATTAAAAATAGATCAATTTTGAAATTAAGAAACTGATCGATGCTGGCTTTATCGGGCAAGAAAAATATCCTACATGGTTAGACAGTGTTGTTCCAATTAAGAAGGAGAATGGACAAATTTGCATATGCATTGCTATAGGGATCTAAATAATGCATGTCCAAAAGATAAATTTTTACTACTAATACCAGGATTGATGGTGGACATTGCCTCATCTTATGTAGTCTTCTCTTTCATGGATGGCTCATCTGGATATAACCAATTAAAGATGGTCCTTATAATGAAAGAAACACTACTTTTTGAACCCCGATCAGAATCTTTTCCTATGGGGTCATGCCTTTCAACCTTAAAAATGTCGCTACCTACCAGCATTCCATGACTCAAATCTTCAACAAACTCATTCATCATTAAGTTGAGTGTTATGTCAATGATCTCATAGTCAAACGTAAAAAAGGAAGACCATCTCTTTGACTTGAGAATAGTTTTTGAATGATTAAGATAATTTAACCTCAAAATGAGCCCCCTAAAGTGTGCATTTGGAGTAGCTTTAAAGAAATTCCTTGGGTTTGTTATCCAAGACTAGGGAATTGAAATCGATCCAGAGAAGATCAAAGTGATATTAGAAATTCCACCCCCTAAAAGTCTAACTCAACTCAGATCATTCCAAGGGCAGTTGGCATATCTAAGATGCTTTATATCCAACCTATCAGGAAGATGCCAGCCATTCTCAGCACTTGTCAAAAAGGATGCAAAGTTTAAGTGGGATGACAAATGCCAACATGCCTTTGAAGACATCAAGCATTACCTGATGACGCTACTAGTTCTAGCAGCCCTTATCCGGTAAGCCTTTGATTCTCTACACTGCTACATTAGACAACTCCCTCGGTGCTTTATTGGCCTAAGCCAATGGCAAAGGGAAAGAGAATGCACTCTACTACCTCAGCCATCATCTAATCCCAACTGAGGCAAATTATTCAACTATTGAGAAGCATTGCCTAGTTTTAATCTTTGCATTCCAAAAGCTACGGCATTACATGCTCTCTTATAAGGTGAACTTAATATCTAGGATCAATCCACTGTAATATCTCATGACACGGCCGACACTATTTAAATGGTTGGCGCGTTGGTCCATAATTTTATCACAATTCAATATTACTTTTGTACCCCTCTGTACAGTGAAAGGACAAGCACTAGCAAATTTTCTAGCGATTTTACACCCACTTCTGATTCCCGGCAACTATGACATCTAGATGAACAAATCATAAACTTAGGGGACACTAGCATTCATCACTAAGAGATGTATTTTTATGGTGCGGTATCCTCTCAAATAGGAGATGAACCATGACCTACTATCCCAAGAAATACAGGGGTAGGAATAGTCCTCCTAACTCTGAACTATGGTGTAATGAGATTCTCATATCATATGTTTAATCTATGTACCAACAACGAAGCCAAATTTGAGGCTTTGATTGCCAATCTAAAGTTCTGTTACTCTAAGCATCCAAAATATCAACATCTTCAGGGATTCTCAGATAGTTATCAACCCGATTGTTGGGTCCTATAAGGTTTTAAACTCTAAGCTCCAACACTACCACAAGTACACTATGGTGCTATTGCCCCAAATCATAGAGGTTACCATTTGCAAAATTTCTTGAGGAAAAAATATCATAGCAGATGCTTTAACCAAACTCACCAAGGAGTTGGCATGTCCAAAAGATGAGTCCATACCAATAAAAGTCCAAAATAGACAAATCTTATCCCTTGTTGATGTTGAACTCATCAAAAGACTCTCTTTTGGAGGGGAGGTTGTCATTGCCAAAAAGGATGATGGGTAAGATTGGAGGCAACCATTCATGGATTATCTAAATATAGGAAAACTACCTCAAGTGAAGTCCTTAGCACATCAGGTGAAGCAGAGAGCACTTTCCTCACTCTTGTGGATGGCACCTTGTACCGACGATCCTTCGATCATATTTAGCTACATTATTTAGAAAAATATGAAGCCTGTAAGATCATGATTGAGGTAAACTTAGGTTTATGTGGAGCGCATTGATCTAATCCAAAGTTGAAAGCCAAGATCAAGAGACTAGGATACTACTGGTCCTCGATGATCACAGAATGCATGGATGTAGCTAGGCGATGCCACCAATGTTAGGTGTATAGTGTCCAACACCAACCACCCTACATTGGCCTCATGGTCATTTGAGTGTTGGAGTACTGACATAGTGGGTCCAATTGATCCTCCTTATTCCAAGGGTCATCGATTCATCCTAGCTACCACTGACTTCTTTTCTAAGTGGGCGAAGACAACCCCACTCATAGAGGTCACAGCTCAGCATATGCTCTAAATTTTTAGAAACCATATCGTATATAGGTTTGAGGTGCATCAATGAATTATATCTGATAATTATACTACATTCAAGGGCACCAAGATCAACAGCTTTGCCCAGATACATAGCATAAATTTTAGATATTTTACCGTCTATTACATAAGGGCAAATGGCTTGGCAGAAGCCTTCAACAAAACTCTCATCCAGATATTAAAGAAGACACTCGACGATGACAAGCGATAGTGGCATGAGTAGTTGGTTGAAGCCTTGTGGGCTTACCTCACAACATATAGAACTCCAACTCAATCTACCCCTTTCTCCATAGTGTATGGGTTCAAAGCTGTTCTACCATTAGAAGTCTAACTCCCATCACTAAAGATAGCTATGGGAAGAAAAATGACAACGGAGTAGAACACCAAGTTGTGGTTAGAAGAGCTCAAAGGTTTGGAGGAGAGACACCTACGGGCATGCCAGAACCTCGAGTTGTAGAAAGCCAAAATGATTCAAGCTCATAACAAGTTGGTCCATCCTAGAGCTTTTCAAGTAGGAGAGCTTGTTTTAGTTCTAAGGAGACTAATTGTTGACCATCATAAGATGGGAGGCAAGTTTGAACCCTCTTGGGAAGGCCCTTTTGCCATAGAGATGGCCTACCAAGGAGGATTTTATCAGCTCATAAATCATAAGAGAGAGCACTCGATGCTTCCAATCAATTGGCTCTACTTAAGAAATATTATCCATAAATCTTGTTTGAAAATAATTACCAATGAAAATTTTCATCTCAAATTCCATCTCTTTCATTTTGAAAACATCTTTGTTTGTGAATCCGCCATGATGTGTTTAGGGTAGCTGTAAGGAACCCAAGCGGTGTCCTATCCTTTATCAATATAACACAAACACAAACTGCACACAACCACATATAAAATAAACACATACCTTTTGTTTGGGCTACTTTGATATGGGACAATTCCCCTTATGGAACTCACTCATTAGGTGCACTAGATCAAGCTCACATGCTACCCTACTAGTGTATCACCCCAGTGGTTTCTTATTTAGGAGGATGTAAGTCGACATGCTTTCTTCCTAACTTAACCATTGTAAACTGACGGGTGCCTTGCTAGTTTGGTAGGCCTTACTGTGTGGCCAGTAAGCTACCTCATGTTGACTTCATTTAAAAAGATGTAAGTATACACACGTTCTTCTTGAACTAGCCATCATGCACTGACTGAGTCGAGTATATTTGAGGCTTAGGATAAGTCCCCCAATGGCTCCTTTCTTCCTGACTACTTCAAGTCTGGGTCTAGTCCTCCCGTTGGACTCCCCGCTTAGTAGTCACCCTAGGTCGGATAGCTTCTATCTAGTCGATGACAGACTATCTCGATGATCATTTTTGTTTGAGAAGATGTAAGTCTACAAGCCTTCTTCTTAGATTGATCATCACACACCAACAGGCACCTTAGGTTGGTTGGCCATCACTATGCTGACAATGACCCACCCAGTGGATACACCACTCATGGTAGATGTAAGTCTACACTCTTTCTCCTTGAGTTGGCCATCGTAACTAACTAACTAATAAATAACTTATAAAAATAATAAATAATAACTAAATAAAACTAATAACTAAACTAATAACTGAAAAAACTAATAACTAATAAACTAAAACTAATAATAATTAAGTAACTAATAATAACTAATAACTAAACTAATAACTAAAATAAAAAATTAACTAAACTAACAAACTAATAAATAATAACTAAACTAATAAAACCTAAAAAACTAATAACTAAAATTAACTAAAACAAAAATAATAACTAAATAAATTAACTAATAATAATAACTAAACTAATAATTAAACTAAACTAATAACTAATAAAAACTAACCTAATAAATAATAATAATAATAATAAATTGATAAAACTAATAACTAAACCAAATAAAATAAAAATAACTAATGAATAATAATAAAACTAAATAACCAAGCTAATAAAATAAAACTAACTAACTAATAATACTATAATAAAACTAATAAAACTAATAACTTAAAGCTAATAAACTAAACAAATAAACTAAACCTCATAACTAAATTAATAAACTAAAATAATAAACTAAATAATAAACATAATAAATATCTAAATTAATAAAAAAAACCCTAAAACTAATAACAAAATAATTAAACTAAAACTAATAATTAATAAAATAACTTAACTAATAATAATAACTAACTAATAATAACTAATAAACTTAAAACTAATAATAACTAATAATAATAAACCAAAAACTAATAAAACTAACTAATAAAAATAATAAACTAATAATTAAACTAAACTAACTAAAACTAATAAAATTGATAAAACTAACTAACTAATATATTAATAGCAACTATAAAACTAACTAACTAATAAACTAATAGTAACTAAAAAAATAACTAATAAAACTAATAAATAATAAACTAATAAAACTAACTAACAACTAACTAATAACTAAATAATAATATTACTAAAACTAAAATTAATAACTAAATAACTAACTAAATTTAACTAAAAACTGACTAATAATAACTAATAAAACTAAATAACTAACTAAAATAACTAAACTAAATAACTAATAATAATAATAAACTAAAAACTAATAATAATAATTAAAAATAATAACTAATACTAAAACTAATTAAATAATAATAAAATAAAACTAACTAAACTAACTAAACCAATAAATAAAACTAATAATATCTAATAACTAATAAAACTAATAACTAACCAATTAAATAAATTAATAAATAAAACCAATAATAATAATAATAAAACTAATAACAAATAACCAATAATAAATAACCAAACTAAACTAAACCAATAACCAAATAACCAACTAAACTAATAACTAATAAACCAATAACTGTAACACAATAAAACTAACCAAAACAAAAAACTAACCAATAAAATAACCCAAATAATAAACTAAAAAACTAACTAATAACCAAAAACTAATACTAAAACTAATAACCAATAACCAACTAAACTAAAAAACTAAATAATAACCAATAACCACAAACTAAAACTAATAATAATAATAGCTAATAACTAAATTAAACCTAATAATTCAACTAAAAAACAAACTAATAATAATTAAACATATTAACTAATAGCTAACTAAACTAACTAATGATAAACTAAACTAATAAACTAATAAACAAACTAACAAAAAAAAAAACTAATAAACTAATAACTAAATAAATCTAATAAAACTAAACTAATAACTAAAACTAATAAAATTAATAAACTAATAAACTAACAAATAACTAAACTAATAACTAATAAACTAACTAATAAAAAACTAACTAACCAATAACTAATAAACTAATAAAAACTAATAAAACCAAACTAAAAGAACCTAAAACTAATAACTATCTAAAACTAATAATAATAATAAATACAAAACTTATAAACCAATAACTAACTAAATAACTAATAATAAAACTAATAAACTAAAAAAAACTAAACCTAAACTAATAAACTAAAACCTAATAACTAAAATAAAACTAATAACTAATAAAACCTAAAAAACTAATAAACTAATAATAATAAACTAATAAAACTAACTAATAAAACTAACTAACTAATAAATAACTAACTAAAACTAATAATAAACTAATAAAACTAACTAACTAATAACCGAAATGAATAACTAAAAATTAACTAACTAATAATAATAAACTAATTAGTAACTAAACTAATAATAACTTACCTAATAATAAATAATAATAACTAAATATCTAACTAAAAACTGAAATAGTAAACTAATAAATTAATAATAAACTAATAAATTAACTAACTAATAAAACAAACTAAACTAATAACTAAACCTAATAACTAATAAACTAAAACAAACTAATAATAAAACTAATAAAAACTAAATAAACTAATAACTATTAACTAAACTAAAAATAAATAATAATAACTAACTAACTAATAACTAATCATAAACTAATAAAATAACTAAACTAATAAATAATAATAATAATAATAACTAATTAATAAAACTAAAAACTAATAACATAATAACTAATATAAAAACTAATAACTAAAAAAATAAAAAACCTAAACTTAAAACTAATAAACTAATAATAATAATAAACTAAACTAAAAACTAAAAACTAATAATAAAATAATTAACTAATAACTAAACTAAATGATAAAAAAAACTAATAATAAACTAATAATAACTAATAAAACTAACTAAAAAACTAATCAAAAATATAAACTAATAATAAAAACTAAGTAATAATAACTACTAATAACTAACTAACAAACTAATAACTAACAATAATAACTAACTAAACTTATAAAACTAATAATAACTAACTAATAAACTAAAGTAATAACTAACTAATAAAACTAATAACTATTAATAACTAATAATAAACTAATAATCTAATAACTAACTAATAATAACTAATAAATAAATAAATAACTAATAACTAATAACTAAACTAATAAATAATAATAATAAACCTAATAAACTAAAAAATAATAAACTAAATAAACTAAACTAAAAACTAATAAATAAAAATAACTAAACTAAATAACTAATAAAACCTAATAACTAAACTAATAAACTAAGAAATAAATAAATAATAATAAAACTAACTAGTAGTTAACTAATAATAAGTAAAACTAATATCTAATAACTAATAATAAAAATAACTAATATACTAATAACTAATAACTAAAATAATAAATAAAACTAATAATAATAAATAAGTAATAACTAATAAAGCTAATAATAATAATGAAATAAAAAACTAAATAACTAACTAAAAACTAATAGAACTAAACTAATAACTAAACTAACTAAACAAATAACTAATAAACCTAAAACTAATAATAAAAAACTAATAACTATAATAACTAACTAATAAACTAAAAAGCTAACTAATAATAAAAACTAATAACAAAAAAAACTAATAACTAATAAACTAATAACTAAACTAATAAACTAAAACTAAACTAATAACTAAACTAATAATAACTAATAACTAAAAAACTAAACTAATAAAACTAATAACTAATAAATAAACTAAAACTATTAAAACTAAAAATAATAAAACTAACAATATTAATTAAAGAAACTAATACAAAAATAATAATAACTAAAAAGTAATTAAACTAAATAACTAAATAAATAAAATAATAAAAAATAATAAACTAACTAATAACTAAACTAATAATAATAACTAAAATAACTAATAATAACTAATAATAACTAATAATTAATAACTCAACTAATTAAACTAATAATTAAATAACTAACTAATAACTAAAACTAATAATAACTAACTAAATAATAAAATAATAACTAAACTAATAACTTAATAAACTATTAAACTAATAAACTAACTAATAATAAACTAAATAAAAAACTAATTACTAAACTAACTAACTAACTAATAATAATAACTAATAACTAATAATAAAGTATATAACTAATAATAACTAAACTAATAATAATAATAAACTAATAAACTATAAAATTAAAATAATTAATAAAACTAAACCTATTAATAATAAAAATACTAATAACTAACTAATAACTAACCTAATAAAAAACTAATAATAATAATAATAATAATAAATAATAATAATAATAATAATAATAATAATATTAATAATAATAACTAAAACTTATAATAATAACAAATAACTAAAAATAACTAATAAAATAAATAATTAACTAAAAATAAACTAAAAATTAATAACTAAAAAACTAAACTATCTAATAACTAACTAATAATAATTAGTAAAAATAAACTAGCAGCTAATAATAACTAATAACTAAAACTAATAATTAATAATAATAACTAAATAAACTAATAACTAATAATAACTAATAAACTAATAATAACTTAAAAAACAAATAACTAATAAAATAGACTAAAAAAAAAAAAGTAAAATACCTAATAATAATATTAAATATATTAACTAACTAATAACTAAATAACTAATAACTAACTAACTAATAATAACTAAAAACTAAAACTAAAACTAATAATAACTAATAAAAACTAATAACTAACTAATAAAATTGATAATAACTAAACCAAACTAATAAATAATAAAATAATAATAACTAATAATAAAACTAACTATAATAAATAAATAACTAATAAAACTAAACTACTAACTAATAATAAACTAATAATCTATCTAATAACCAATAACCAACTAATAACCTAAAAAAAAATAAAAAATAATAATAAAAACTAAACTAATGAAAACTAACTAACTAATAACTAAATAATAAACTAATAACTATACTAACTAATAACTAATAATAAGAATTAAAATAAATAATTATAATAATATAAACTAATAAACTAAATAACTATTAAATAATAACTAAAATAACTAATAAACTAATAACTAATAATAATAACTAAATAAATAACTAAACTAATAGCTAACTAATAATTAAACTAATAAAACTAATAACTAATAATAATAAACTAATAAAAATAAAATAATAAATAAAACTAATAACTAACTAATAACTAAACCTAAACCTAAACCTAATAATAACTAAAACTAATAACTAATAACTAATAAAAGTAAATATAATAATAATAGCTAGTAAAATTAAATTAACTACTAAACTAACTAACTAACAAACTAATGACTAATAAGTAGTAATAACTAACTAAGCCTAATAACTAAATAACCAATAAAACTAAACTAATAATAAATAACAAACTAATAACTAATAATAATAAACTAAATAAACTAGTAACTAACAACTAATAAAATTAATAACTAATAACTAATAAATAACTAAAAAACCTAACTAATAAATTAATAAATAATAGAAAAATAAACTAATTAACTAACTAATAAAAACTAGGAACAAACCTAATAAACTAATAATTAAACTTATAACTAATAAACTAAACTAAACTAATTACTAATAATAATAAACTAATAAACTAATAACTAATAATAATAATTAGATATAATAACTAAACTAATAAAAACTAAATAATAACTAATAATAAACTAATAAAACTAATAACTAAAAATAACCTAAATAAATAAGCTATAAAATATATAAAATAAATAAACTAAAAGTAAATAAAGTAATAACTAAATAATAACTAAACTAAAACTAATAACTAAACTAATAATAATAATAATAATAATAAAATAAAAATAACTAACTAATAAATAACTAATAAATAAATTAATAGTAACTAAACTAATAACTAATAAACTAAACTAACAACCTAAAAACTAATAACTAAACTAACTAATAATAACTAAACTAATAACTAAATAATAACTAATAAGCTAACAACCTAATAATAACTAATAATATAAATTAATAATAAACTTAAAAACTAATAACTAAATAAAAACTAAAAACTAATAAAACTAATTGAACTAATAAACCAATAACTAAAATAACTAATAATAATAATAATAATAATAACTAAACTAATGAATTTTTTAATTATCTTGATTATAGCCTAAGCTTTAAAGTGAGGTTATGAGTTAGTTTGAAATTTAGTTATGAGTTATTAGTGGGGATAAAAAATTTAATTTTACTCTAAAGTCCCTACCGCATCCAGGCCACACATTCGAACATCAAGCTTAAGAAACTTATGAAGAACATGCAATTTCTATTATGCAAGATAAACAAAATAACCAAACATTTACAAATTATCAAGAAAGAATAAAAGGCCGGTGTGGCCGTGTACCACCGTACACCCCAAAAAAGGGAGAAATTTGGTAGTCGAGCTCTACCCTTATACAACTCAGATTACAAAAGAATATTACAATTATAATTTAATTAAATGTTATTGGGGTCCTCATTTTTCATCTTCTTTTTTCCTTTTGATTTTGCTCCATGGTTTCACAAGGCTTCTTAAGACTTTACCATCAAGCCATTGCTCATCTAAACTCCATAGCACTAATCCTAACTCCTATTGCAAAAATGACCTTTTTATATAAAGTGAAATCTAACTACATCTATGAAATAGATGTTAGTTAAACATCTATACATACCCATGCAATTATATTTTATAATTTGGACTTAGCACCCTGCACATGGGTAACCAAACCCACCTAACCTAATGTGAATTATGTAAAGGGGTATAAGCAACCTGCAAGCAAAAATATTTGTTTTTATTTTTATTTTAGCAACCTCTTTAGCATAATCCACTATAAAAAACATCATTATACTAATAACACATCCTAACATACAATCTACGCATAAGTAATCCTAACATCCAATCTAAAATATTACATCACAAAATAAAAACACAACATCACAGCATAGATCATCTTAACTTAGAGGTAGAAGTGGTGACTTAGCATTCTAATATGTGTAGTTAAGCTTAATGTGGTATGTCTTACTAGGCCTTAGGATTATGATCATCTAAGTTTAGAATTGTTTAAGTTAAACATGAGAGGTGGTTTCATTTCAAGTTATTAAAAGGATTAGTGAATTTTAATTTGTATTTTCTTTTATTTCATTCAATACTTAAAACTACGGGAAACTAAAATTAGGGTTAAAATACACATTAGGAAAAATTTTCATGATTTATTACAAAGTAAATCAAAAGATATTAAATTTTCAAACTCAAACTCTAATTTTAATGAAATAAATTAATATTAATAAAAAAAATCATGAAAAATGATAACGTCACCTTAAATCATCATAATAAACATTAAGGAACCTAAAAATACCACTAAACTCATTGAAATTTAATAAATCATAAAATGATCTAATTTGACATTTAATTGAATTAATTAATCCAATTAATCAACCTAAACTTAGGAGAACCCTCTATGGATGCATCTTCTAGAGTGAAATCTAACAAAAATAAAACCCCTAAGTAATTCTTTCAAAATTAAGCTTAATTTAAGTTTTAACAAAATAATTAAGAACCTTAATTAATCCCAAATTACATATTTGATCAGAATGAAATATTAAGCAAATCAAATTGGCAAGGATCACCACTTTCCATAAACATATCAACATTAATTGACTTTTGGATTGGAAGTTATTGAATTTCCAATCTCTAGGTTGATTACTTGAAATAATAAATCAAAAAATTACAAAAAATTATAAAATTTATAAATTAATTTGAAACACTTTCATCAACATGAGAACAACTAAGGACAATTTTCCAACATTTTATGTTAAAGAATTTGAATAATTACAAACTTAGGGTTTGATGGAAATCATTAAAAATACAAAATTTAATTATACTTTAAAGTTAATAAATTATTAAATTCATGATAAATCAATTAATGGAATATTAACACATAATCAATTCAAATTAAGATTTGATTAAAACAATAACCTAAATGTGTTGACTATACACCTTGCGTATCTTACCATTTGATTTCAAGATAACAAAGCTTGTGTAATAAGAACTAATTATCTCTTTGCATGCTAAATTATTCACATTAATCATTATAAATTTCATTCTTATATATATATATATATATATATATATATATTGAAGCTACTAATCAAATTAAATCCAAGTGTGCATGAAAATTCTTTAACTCCATGTTCTTCAATCAATTCAGGATGCTAAAGCTATTGGACATGAATTGGATGGGAATTTTTTTAGGATTAATTATATTATAGTGAATGAAAAGCTCACTAAAATAAAATAAATTATTCATTCATTTCAAAATAATTTATTTGAGAATTATTCATAAATTCTACATTTCATATTTACAATTATTCTTCAAATTATTCATTTTATAATAACTAAATGCATAAACTTTGTTCCATTTATATTTCCATGCAACTAAATTAAGTTATTTCATTAAACTATTCTTATACTTAGACATGTTCATTATCCATGTATTCAATGCATGAATCTAAATTAAACAAAATAATTCAAGGTATTATTTCTCTCTCTCCTATCATATCTCTCATCCTAAACTTTTTGGTCGACTTTTTTTCATCATTATTTGCTAAATAAATTGTGTGAGAGTTATTCAAATTATTTCCATAATTATCTCATTTTTTTCTAAATTAAAAATTTTATTTATTTGAACCTTTAATTTAAATTATTTTTAAATTCAAAATGAATATTCCTTTGATTACATAATAAATTTGAACTCTCCTCTTTTGGAAAGTTCTCCTCATATTTATCTAGTTGATTAATTTGAATTTATTATTCAAATAATTTTATCTTTTCCTTGTATAAATTCTATAAACCTCCTTTGGCCAACCATATCCTTATTCAAATTCAAATTAATCTCCTAATAAAAATTTATTTAAACTCTACATCTGATCCATCATCATTTAAAATTAATACATTAAAAATAAATCTAATTTTAGAAAGTAGCTTGGCCAAATTAATATTTCTTATTTTATTAAATAAAGCTTGTATGTTATCTCTTTCCTTCATTCAATCAACATAATTGATTAGTAATGATAATTAAATACTATAAATAAACTTTCCCATATCATGCTTCATTTAAATTAATCAAATTAATTAATTAATTATCATGACTTGAATAATTAAACTCTCTCTCTCTCTCCTGAACATAAGCATTAACTTAATAAATTAGAATCTCATTGAAATTGATTCATTAAATCTATTTAAATTAATTTCCTCCATATCCCTTTTATAAATTTTCTTATAATTAATTTAAATTATTAAATTGAATCACCTACTAATAAACTCTTCCTTGCCTTAGAAATCCCTCTTATATAATTTGAATCTCAAATTTCTTAAACCAACCTTCCATATTAAAACTATTTCTCTTTTGAACCATTTATTTTATTTTATTGGTTTATGTTTAAATTAATTCTAAATGAGTTTCTCCTATTTTATTCTTGGCTTAACCTAGGATAATTATAAATAATGTTTTTAGACTAGTTTCTCTAAAAATCTCTTTAGAAAACTCTCTGGTCAAATTTTGAATCTTAAATGTTCAACCTTAAAATACTAATAAAAATATTTGAGGATTAATTTCCTAATAAATAAATTCTAAATTTTTACAAAAAATACTTTTCCTTTTTGAGTTAATACTTAATTTGTTTTTTCTTAACTAAATATTCTAATTAAAATGTGTAATTAATTTATTATTAAGTCTTTATCATATTCAAATAATATAAAATCATATTATTCATAAAAAAATAAACAATTAATATTAAATATTATTTATATAATATATATATATATATATATATATATATATATATATATATATATATATATATATATATATATATATATATATATATATATATTTAATATATATATATATTAATATTTCTTATATTAAATAATTAAATATGAATAAAATTTAAAGACTATAATTAAAAAGAGAAAAATTATAAGAGATAGATGCTCTTTCTCCCTTAATTGTTGGTAATACCATTAAAAGAGGTTGCTTAAAAATGTTCTTGGGTTATACTTGTCTATTAAGGAAAGTATGGTATTGAGTTGTACTTGACTTTCAAGGAGAGTATGGAAGATTTGTTATAATCTCAATTTTAATTTAGTGAATTTCTAGCATGGGTGGCTAGGCTTGGACATAGGCTAGTTTTGGGATTTGGCCAAACCACGTAAAAATCTCAGTGTTCACTTTTGTTATTTTTTTGCACTTTACTTTTCTATACTATTGTTGATTATTGTTTTATTTCTCTAAAGATTTTGCATTAAAGATTTAAGTTTTATACGAAAGTTTAAAATTAAGTTTTCTAAAATTATCTTTTAAAAACCCAATTCATTCCCCTCTTGGGTGCCAATGTAGAGGGTGGTGAATTGGGTGTTATTAAAAATTTTAAAGTTAAATCTTAAATTTTAATTTTTAGCAGAAAATTAATTTTTGATTTTATGATGACAAGATACAATTCTCAATGTAGCAAAAAAAATATAGTAAAGTAAAGAGATACAATAGGCACACAATTTAGATGTGGTTTGGCCAAACCCCAAACTCAACCTACGTCCACACCTAGCCACCCCTGGCAAGAAATCCACTAAATGTAAAATATCTTACAACCTGATTCTCTATGTAATACAACCCAAATTGTACTCTTCTACAAAGAACAAAAAAAAATTTTACATAAAAGAAAAATATAAAATAATAAATTTTGATAAAATATATCATTCACAAATATACCAAGCTATCCAATTCAAAGAGTGATCTAACAACTTATAAATGATCACTTTATAACTTACAATTTTGACAAGATAGAATGCTCACTTAATATTGATAATAAATAATAAAATAATATCTTAAAATGATCTTACTAAGATGTTTATATTATTATAATTTGAAGACTAATATAAAAATATTTTCAAAATAAATTTACAAAAGTCTATTGCACAACAAAATAAATTTCAGCAAGGAATCATTTTAAGTTTAAGAGAAAATATAACAAATATTTATATAATAGTGTAAGAATGATTAACTCTCGAATAAAATTCTTTTTTAAATTAATTAACAAAGAAACAACTAGCTTTACTAAATTTCACGAAGATAAAATAATTTAAATAAAGGATATTAGTTGGAATAAAATGATAAGTGTCAAATTAAATAATTTAACTTTTTATAAATTTTATTTTGATAAAGAAACATGATATATAATAGATCTAGCATATGCTATAAAATTCCAGTAATAATTTATTTTATTTTAACCAAAATGATATTTTGAATTTATATAAATAATTACAAAATACTTAAATAAAATTATTATATGATAGATCTAAGTAAACTAGTAAGCTTTTAATTAAAAAGAGAGGTCTAGCAAACATGAAAATATTTTCAACATAACAAATTATTTTAAATGCTTAAAATATACTTCTAAAATAGATCTAAGAATAAATCATATTTTAAATAAGACTAATAAAGAAATATTTCAAGAAACATAAAAAATTCATAGTAAGATAAAAATTTCAGCATGATGAAATAAATCCTACAAACTATCACAAGAGTTTTTCAGAAAACAAAAAAATGATTGAAGAAACTTTGATGTGAAAAGCTTAAACTTTGATATCCAAAGACTAATCCACCAAAAAGTAAAAATTTGAAAGAACAAATAGATGTTGAAAATAGTATGAACAACTAAAAAAGATTAAGATAAAGAAAAATAAACTCAAGTAATTTGAAAAAGCTTATTTAGTTAACGATGTTGAAGCTTCCAAACCAAGGATTTGATCTAGAAATATTTGGAGAACTCTTGGAAGAAAAATCTAAAAGGTTTTTTCTTATATTTACTAGAGAGATTTTGAATTTGAATGAGCAACCCTTTCATGAAAAGAATGAGGGCTATTTATAAGCAAGAAGGTTATTTTGAATTATTTCAAAGAAATATATTATTCTAACATCATTTTATCATAAAATAATATAATATTAAATAAAAATATGATTTATATTAAATAAATATTAAATTCAAATAGCCAAAAATTGCTAGTCACATGGGCAAGTTAAAAAAAATCAAATATGGTTTTTAATATATTTAAAACATGTAACATGCATTCATTATTAAAATCATCTAATGTTTAAAAATCATAATAAATTCAATTTTAATCAAACATCATGCAACCTATCAAATTAAGGGAAAATTTCTAAGGAATCCATAGGAGATGAGATCATATCTAAATTCCTTAATTATAAAATGACCTTAGTTGAAATACTAAATTTCATGTATTTTTGTTAATTTTGGAATATGACATTTAAATTATGATATAATTTATATAATCATACATATGTTAGTTATCATATAACTTTTAAATTAAATTAAAATATTTAATTATATTTAGTAAATAGTTACACTCAATATAATTAATCATCATTTATTATTTTGACAATTTAATGCTATGTATGAAGCATATAATTGAATGTTAATTAGATAAAGATTTATATAAATTAATCTTATTATTATTATTTAAAATAAACAAAAATAATATGTTAAGTTGTGAGCAATTTAATTCATGATAATGAATTCATATGAACCTCTAAGATAGTTCTAAATACATATAACCTAAAATATTGTATCTTAAGCTTCAAGGTATCCATTTTGATCTATCTTTAATTCTTCCATACTCGCAAATGCATCAAACATATTATGAGATGTATTGGATATGTAATTGACAATCAATCTATCTAAAACATGTAAAACATACATTAGAACATCCAAGCATATGTTTGTTATCATCAAAATTAATAGGAATTAACATGAGGCTCAGAAAGCTAAGAATCTCCCTATTTTTGATGATGACAAGCTAATGTTGGGTATTGATTTTGATGAAGGTGCAAATTGATCTTTCATCATAATTTTTTTTCATTTTTTTTATTAAATAAACATTATGCATAAGAGATGAATAATTATGCTCCCCCTAAATATATGCATGAAATAAATTTAATACTAACCAACATTTTATCCTTCTCACCCTTTTGACAACATCAAAAAGAGAGAACAAACTACATACAATTTGAAATATTAGGATTTAACATTCCAAGAATGCATCTTAAAGTACATAAACATTCTTCTGGTAATGGTTTTGTGAAAATATATGTAATTTGTAAATCAGTGCTAATGAAATTAATATTAACATCACTTTTCAAAACATGATCTCTAATAAAATGATTTTTAACTTTTATATGCTTGGTTCATGAGTGCTGGATAGGATTTTTGGTCAAACTAATAGCACTAGTATTATCACACTAAACTAGAATGTGATCTTGCATAACCCAAAATCTTGTAATTATTTTTTTTAACTAAAAGATCTGGGCAACACAACTACTTATGGTTATGAACTTAGCCTCAATAGTAGATAAAGCCACATAATTTTGTTTCCTATAAGACCAAGACATAAGTGAGGATCCTAAAAATTGGCATGTGCCTGATGTGTTTTTTCTATCTACTTTGCATCCAGCAAAATCAGCATTACATTAAGCAACCAAATCATATGAAAAAGAATTTTTATCATACCATAAACCTAATTTAGAAGTTTCTATCAAATAACAAAAGATACGCTTGACTACTATTAAATGAGATTCCTTCAGGTTGGTTTGAAAATGATCACACAAACAAACAACAAACATAATTTTAGGCCTGCTAGCACCAAGGTATAAAAGTGAACCTATCATTCTCCTATAAAGGTTTTTATCAACAAATTTTTCTGATTCAACTAAATCCAATTTTGTAGATGGGCTCATAAGAGTTTTACTAGATTTAAATCTTTCATGTCAGACCTTTCAAGTAACTTAATTATATATTTGTTTTGATAGATGAATGTGCCATTTTCTTGTTGCTTCACTTGAAGGCCCAAAAAAAAATTAAGTTCTCCTATCATACTCATTTCAAACTCTTTAAACATCAAAGATGAGAACTAATGGAAGATTCATTTGTACTTCCAAATAATATATCATCTACATACACTTGTATCATAATCAAATCATCATTTATGCTCTTAAGGAATAAGGTGGTATCTACTCTACCCTTTCAAACAGTTACTTAACCTATCATACCAAGCATGAGGAGCCTATTTTAAACCATATAAAGTTTTCTTTAATTTATACACATGATCTTGACCATCAAGAATCTCAAATCTAGGTGGTTTCTCTACAAAGACATCTTGATAAATAAATTCATTCAAAAATGCACACTTGACATCCATCTAAAAAAGTTTAAAATCCCTAAAACAAGCATAAGCAAGGTGCATTCTAATGGCCTCTAGTCTTGCTACAGGTGCAAAAGATTCTTCAAAACCTATCCCTGCAACTTATGTGTACCCTTGTTCAAGCTTTATTTTTAACAATACAACCTGAGTCATCTATTTTATTCTAAAATACCCATTTTATTCCAATGACATTTTCCTCTTGGGGTCTTGAGACTAATTCCCAAACATCATTTCTTACAAATTGATTCAACTCTTCTTCCATAGAAATAATCCTAAAATTATCTTTTAATGCTTCTTCTAAATCTTTAGGTTCAACCTTAGATAAAAATATTGAATAATCTACAACCTCTTTACTATGTCTTCTAGTTATAACTCCTTTTGAAGGATCTTTTATAATCAGTTCCTTTAGATGATTTTTATTATATTTCCATTCTTTAGGCAATTAATCATCCACATTATCTTCTATAGATATTTTCTTAAAATCATCAATCTCTTCATCAATCACTTCATTTCTAATACGGTCAATTAAATTTTCATCAAAAAATACATGCATTGATTCTTCTACAATCATTTTTTTTCTTATTGAAAACTCTATATGCTCTACTAAAAAGAGAGTATCCTAAGAAAATACAATTATCTGATTTGCAATCAAACTTACATAAGGGCTCTTTTCCATTATTCAAAATAAAGCATTTACATCCAAATACATGAAACTAGTCAATCTTAGGCTTCTTTCTAACAAAATAATTCATAGAGGGTCTTCTTCACAATTGGTCTAAAATAAATCCTATTCATCACATAACATGTAGTATTTATAGCTTCTGCCCAAAAATATTTAATAATTTATACTAATCAAGCTTAGATCTACTAATTAATTAATAATTCTACTTTTTTTTATCTCTCTACTCCATTTATTGGGAGTTCTAGAAAAAAAATTATGTCTAATCCCATGTTCATCACAATAATCCTCAAATAATTTATTTTCAAAGCCACCATGATCGCTTTGAACCCTATTAATCAAAAGGCCTTATTCTCTTTGAATATATTTAAAAAAACTTTCTAAATTCACCAAAAAACATCATCTTTAAGTTACAATAAAACCCAAGTATATTTATAGAAATCATCAACAATCATAAAACTATATTTTTTTATCACCTAAGCTAGTGGCACTAACTGGACCAAATAAACCCATGTGCAACAACTCTAGATGTCTAGAAGTAAAAATAATATTTTTACTTTTAAATGATATTCTAGAATTCTTACCATGAATACATGCATCATAAATTTTGTTTGGATGAAAATTTAATTCAGGCAATCTAACTACTAAATCGAGTTTAGCAATTTTATTAAGTGTATGCATCTTAATATGACATAGTATTCTACGCCATAACCATATATCATCGTGAGTGCTTTAAAACAAAGTAAATTTAAACTCCCATCATGAAATCTATCTAAATCAATGACATAAATTTTTTTTATGTATGTCCTAATAACAAAACATTTTCATTATTTTTGATAATACAATATGATGCATGAAATACTACATTCAAACAATTATCACATAATTGAATAATAGAAATTAAATTATGTTTTAACTAGAAAAACTTTATCTAAAGTGATAGAGTTCTTACAAATAGAACCAATGCCAATAATCTTTCCCTTTGCATTATCTCCATATGTAACATATCCTCCATAACTTGATTCAAAAATTGTGAATTTGTCTTTATCACCTGTCATAAGTCTTGAACATCCATTGTCCAAGTACCACATGCCTTCTTTGATTTTGTTTTGAAGGCATTCCTACAAAAGAAAATCACATGTTAACTTTTGGAACCCAAACATGTTTAAGTCCACATTCTAAATTTGAAGCCTGATCTCTAGCATGTGTGGTTTGTATAGTGCTTGTATTTTTTGGTACTCATACATAAGATGATTGCTTAGTATTTTGTAATTTATGTGCATAACAATCAAATGAAAAATGCCCTTTTTTACTACAATAGTTGCACCAAACATTAGTGTTTCCATATGGCTTAGCATGATAATTATAAGATATATGAGTGGGATGTGTGTGATGCAAATGATTTTTATTAAATCTTTTACTTGATGGAGCATTATAATGAACTTATGATTTCAAACATAATTCTAATCTTACTTTTAATAAGATATTCTCTCTTTCAAATTTACATACAAGTAAGGAACAATCTAATAAAGAATTATTTTAATTTTTCAAATTATCACATTCATTTTTTAAATTCACAAAAATGCATATCTGAATTTTTATATTTTTTTCAAAAAATTTGCATTTTCTTTTAAATTTTTTATATTTTCTTTTTAAATTTTTTATATTTCTTTTTAAATTTTTTATATTCAATAACTAAATCATCAAAAGCATCATCTACTTCATCATAAGATATATCATTGCACACCTCTTAAGAATCTAAGTTAGATTCTCCTTTTGCCATAAGATAAATGTTGACCTCTTCATCGGATGAACATATACTTGATTCATCTGAATTTGGATTGGCCCAAAAAGCCTTCTTCTTCTTCTTACGGTACTTTTTCTCCTTCATATTTTTCCATCTCTCCACATCAATCTCTTTCTTCTTTAAATCATCCCTGAACAATCACCACTTACATGTCCAAGCTTTTTAAAATGGTAGCAAATGATCCCTTCACCGGAAGGAAATTTTTTAGTTTGAAATTTATAGTTATTAGATTTTATACCTTTGATTCTTTTTTCTTAGCAAGTTCGCAAGCCTTTTGATAGCATGACCACCTCATCACTATCACCATACAAGCTTGAGGTGTTATGCTCATCACTATCATCAACTTGTAATGCAATAGATTTTCTTTTTCCTTCTCCCTTTTTGTTGAGTTATCCATCTTATCCCTTTGAGCAATAACCTATTCATGTGCTATCAAAGAAACCAAAAGTTGATCAAATGGATAAATAGATAAATCCTAAGCTTCACTAATAGTTGTTACTTTAGCATCCCATTCTTTTGTAAGACATCTAAGAATCTTATAGACTAAGTCTTGATTCTTATATATTTTACCAAAAGAATGCAATGTGTTAATTATTTTCAAAAATCTAGTATGCATATCAGAAATAAATTTATAAAGAGACATATGAAATAACTCATATTCATGAACAAGTCTATTTATATGAGCATCTATAACATAACTAGTTCCTTCATAAGTTATAATTAATTTATCCCATATTTTTTTATTGTACTTAACATAGAAATTTTCACGTAATCTTTAGGTAATAAAGCATAATATAAAGTAATACAAACCCTATCATTTAGTTCATCAAGTTCTCTTTCAGCTATAGTCCATTCCTCAAAAGGTTTCTCTACTTGAATGTCATTTACTTCTATAATGGGTGTATGATCCTGAAGTGCCAACATATACCATATGCATGCATCTTGTCCTCTTAAAAATGTACTTAATCTATTCTTTTAATAATCAAATGGTACACTATCTAAAAGTGGAGGTCTATGAGTGGATTTTCCCTCTGGTAGTGAACCCTTTGGGAAACTTTATGCCATAGTTAAAAGATCTACTCTTGGATAAAAAAACTTGATATATAATAGATCTGGCATATACTTTAAAACTCCTGCAATAATTTATTTTATTTTAAGCAAAATGATGCCTTTAATTAATGTAAATGATCACAAAATACTTAAATAAAATTAGTATATGATAGATCTACGTAAACTAGTAATCTTTTAATTGAAAAAAAAAGATCTAACAAATATGAAAATATTTTCAGCACAATAAATTTATTTTAAATGTTTAAAATATACTTCTAAAATAGATCTAAGAATAAATGATCTTTCAAATAAGACTAATGAAGAAATATTTCAAGAAATTAAAATAAATTTGTAGGAAGATAAAAATTTCAGTAAGATGAAATAAATCCTACAAACTATCACAAGAGTTTCTCACAAAATAAAAAAAAATGATTGAAGAAACTTTAATGTGAAAAACTTAAACTTCGATGTCCAAAGACTAATCCACCAAAAAGTAAAAATTTGAAAGAACAAATAGATGGTAAAATAGTATGAACGACTAAAAGAGATTAAGATAAAGAAAAATAAACTCAAGTAATTTGAGAAAGCTTACTTAGTTGAAGATGTTGAAGCTTCCAAACTAAGGATTTGGTTTTGCAATATTTGGAGAACTCTTGGAAAAAAATATAAGAAGTTCTCTCTTAGATTTGCTAGAGAGATTTTGAATTTGAATGAACAACCCTTTCATGAAGAGAATGAGGAATATTTATAAGCAAGAAGGTCATTCTAAATTATTTCATAGAAATATATTATTCTAACAACATTTTGTCATATAATAATATAATATTCAATAAAAATATGATTTATATCAAATAAATATTAAATTCAAATAGCCAAAAAATGGCTAGCCACATGTGCAAGTCAAAAATAATTAAATATGGCTCTTAATATATTCAAAACATGTAGTAAAAATTTATTATTAAACTCAGCTAATGTTTGAAAAATCATAATAAATTCAATTTTAATCAAACATGAGTCATGTAACTTACCAAATTAAAGGAAAAAATCCAAGGAATCCAATGGAGATGAAATCATATCTAAATTACTTAATTATAAAATTACTTTGTCTGAAATACTAAATTCCATGTATTTTGTTAATTTTGGAATATAATATTTTAAAATTATAATATAATTTAGATATAATCATACATATGTTAGTTATCATATAACTTTTAAATTAATTTAAAATATTTAATTATATTAAGTATATAAACTAGTTACACTCAATAGTCATAATCAATTATCATTTATTATTCTAACAATTTAAATGCTATGTATGAAGCATATAATTGAATATTAATTAGATAAAGATTATTTATTTATATAAATTAATCTCATTATCATTATGTAAAATAAATAAATAAAATATGTTAAGTTGTGAGCAAATTAATTTATACTAATGAACTCTTATAAACCTCTAAGATAGTTTTAAATGCACATAATCTAAAATATTGTATCTTAAGTTTCAAGGTATCCATTTTGATATATCTTTCATTCTTCCATACTTACAATTGCATCAAACATATTATGAGATATATTGGATATGTAATTAGCAATCAATATATCTAAAACACGTAAAACATACATTACAACATCCAAGCTTATGTTTGTTATCATTAAAATTAATAGGAATTAACATGAGGCTCATAAAGCCGACATTATCACATAATCCCATTTCCTTCAAACATTATATTATTAGGTCACTGACCCTAAACTTAGGTTAGGTCATTCTGTGATATTCTGTGATGTGATATATATATATATATATATATATATATATATATATATATATGTTCTTTTTTGTGGTGTACTATTTTAGACTGGATGTCTAGGATTGTTTACATGTTAGGCTAATGGTAGAATGTTCTTTTAGAACTAATGCTATCTTCTGTAGGGGGTGGTGCTAAAGGGTCTATTGTAATAAATTATAAAATTATCATTTGCATTTTCCTGACATTTATATTGTAGGGCTTAGGATTTATTTTTGAAATTTAAAATATAACCTGAGCTTAAAATTAAGTTAGGATCTAAGAATAGCAGGAGCTTGTTAACCTCATTTTTGGATGAATTTAACATTTCTTCGAAAGGCGTTCATTAGGACTCTTAATCCTAAATTAAATGCCTTCTAACTAAGAACTTAGGTCATCACACTTAGTGATCTAGTACACTTTCCTTGCACTAATCTAACTTAATGGGTTTAATAAGATTCAATCCAAATCTTCAACCTAAACATACACCGCTCTAAATTTAAAATTAATTAATCCTAGATATGGTTTAATTAGAAAACTAAGTTAATTACCTTAATTATGCTTATTACCATATAAACCTTAGGAAATTATAATTAAATCCAAAATAAGCCCAAATCAAATGAAATTAGAAGTATAAAATCATGACATAAAATTAAATGAATCTAAATCCAAACTAAAGGTCAAAGATTGGTCAACCCTTAACATATGTTTGACTTATGTGGGTCCCACCAAGTTAAAGGTCAACCCACCAAAATTTGACCAAATAAAATCATCTCAAATGGTCGGGATGCTGATGTAAACATATGTAAACATAAATTTAAAATAATATAAGTCCAATGTGGCCTTAATTAGGAAAATTAGGTCATTTGACCTAAATTGGCCTAAATGGGTATTATTTGGTTTAAACCAAAATCAAATTCAAATAAATTCAAATCAATTATCTAAAATCATATGATTATGATTATTGAACATAAAATAACTCATCATTGGGTCCACATTGGCGAATTTGGTCATTTGACCCAAGTGAACCCAAACTTAACTCATTAAGCCCACTTTGGGTCAAATGGGTTCAAAATGAATAAAATTGGAATTATTTGATCCAATGCATTCAAATTGCTTGGATTAACCCAATGAAAAATTAAACACATTATAATTGAGCCAAATAACTTATTTGACTTAATTAAAATTAACCCAAATCCAATTACATTAAAAGGATTAAAGTAAACACTCCATAAAACTTAAAATCATTGGAACCTTTTGATTAAAGAGCTCATTAGTGGTTAAAATTTTAAGCATTAATCCAAGACTAATCTATCAAGTGAAGTCATTTAGATCAAATTTATGAAAGAAATTATTAAGTGACTTAATTCAAAAAAATATTTCAATCTAATCTTCAACTAATTCACTTAGGATGTAATTAAAACATTCTTAAACTTAATTAATGTTGCTTCTCAGCTAAGATTAAATTACTTAAGAAACTTCAAATAAATCCAAAGCAAAAAAGATGTCATGGCAAGTCAAAGGCATATGTATCCAAATCCAATTTGCATAACCTCAGCCTTATTCCACCTCTTCACCTTAGATAGGCGTTAGTGGCTAGTAAGCATGGTAACTAACTCCCAAAGGTTGCAATCACCTCAACCAATCAAGAGGAGAAGAAATAAAGCTAAAAGGCTCACTATATCCATGGGATCTTCATATAGATCATTTCCCCAAGTGAAACAGACCTTTCCATCACCTTCCTTACCTCACACAAAGTTGAAACCCATCTTTCCCCACTTCCCTTGTTGCCGAGAGGCCAGTGAACCACCAAAGACACCAGAATCCAAACCAAGGTTGCTCTAGGAGGCAATCCAGAGAGAGGCAACTCAATTACTTTGGCACACAAGCTTCCCACACTATTTCACAGCTATTGGAGTCAACCCCACCACTCGAGATCACCGAGATCGAGATATGCCACTAATGACCTCCCTCAAGTGAGATCAAATCATTTAGATCCCCTTATTTTTATTCAGTGATGGATTTATAATCAAAATTACATGAAATCAATGGTCAAAGCCAAAATCATGCAAAATTGATGGGTGACTCTTGGCCTCTATAGTCGGCATAGGAGATGTAATCTCCACCATTTATTGCTTTTAAAAGGAATGGGTGGTGATTTAGTTGGATCATTGATTAAATTCGATAGGAGAAATTGCAGGTCAATTCACGACCGTCCGATCTTCAATCGAATGGTCCATAATTACCCCATGTGAGCTACTTTTAATACATGGATCCATGTGGATCCCGTATGGCGCAATGACATGGCGCCATGTGGAAAGCAGAGGCACATCAGATCCATGGATCTAATGCATCTAAATGGAAATTTCAAGTTTTTTTGAATTAAAAATTAAGGAAAATTGCATAAAAATTCAAAAAATCATAGAAAATTAAATATAAATCTAGAAAATGTACACTTAGGCTTTATGGATTAATCCAAAACTGATAATCAAATTGAAATGAAACTTTGTAGTATTAAAATTGATGTTATGACACACATTAGGTAAATTTTTTAGAATTTATTGAGTAATAAATCTTGATATTGGAAATTACAAACCCTAAACCCTCATTTTTTATAAAATAAATTAATAATAAATCAAATAAATGATGGAAATTAATCAAATTAATTCAAAACATAATAATATACCCTAATGATTATAAATAAGCTATTAAAACTCATAAGAACATAATAAATCACAAAATGGCTTAATTAAGCCATTAATTGAATTAATTAACTCAATTAATTAGCCTGAAGTTGAATAAATCATGATAAATCAATCAAAATCCTAAAAATTATAAATGAACTCTCTTTGGATGCATAATCCATAGGGGAATAGTGGGAAAATAAAACTCTTAAATACTTTCCACTTAATTAAGCCTAATTTAGGTTTCAATGAAATAATTAAAATTTTAATTACATATTAATTACATATCTAATCAAAGTTAAACTTTAGGGAAATCAAATATGCAAGGCGCCCCACTTGCCATAAAAAATTCAAAATCATTTGGCCTCTCGATTGGGAGTATTTGAATTTTCAAATCTCTACGTCAATTTAAGGAAAATATTAAATCAAAATAATTATAGAAATTATAAATTCCATAATATAAATTTAAAACATTATAATTGATATCAGAACACCTAAATAAAATATATAAACAAACTAAAATCAATAGAACCTAAATAATCATAAGTTAAAGATCAAGATTAAAGGAAAATATGAAGCTTAACTACATTTAATAATGATAATTCTTTAAACCATAATAATTCCATTTTATAAACTGAAATATAAAAATCATTGATCTCTAAAATTCATAAGTTTTTAAAATATAAATACACTAAAACCATTTAGATTAAAGAATGAAATGGTATAAATGCAAACATAAAAGGTTAAGTATAATTAAAACCTTAAAATAACAAAGTAACATAAAGAAAATTTAATAAACAAAGAAATAACTCTTTAAATTCCTTAAGTCATGAAAAAGAAAAATATGTTAGGATAAATGTTCTTGTTAAGAACATAATGATCATTTCTTTCAAATTAACTAAAATAAATTGAACCATTCCATAATGTATAAAATATACAACTTGGAATTAATCATCTAAGTCTAAATTCATTAATAAACCTTAAAAGAACTCCATGAAATGAATAAATTAAAATAAAAAAGAATCATTAATGCAAAAGAATTATAGAATTGAAATATAATGAATTGAATAATCTTAAACATAATAAATTATATATGAATTTACTTAGGTTTATGAACATTTATGAAAATGAGTAAATGAAATTAACTTAAATTTAACAAATAAAATACGTATGCCTAAGTGTAATGAGTATGTTATATGAAATTAAAATAAAATGATATTACACATAAAGTTTTACCCTAAATCAAATATATTAAAGCCAATAAATAGATATATAAATATTAAATCAAAGATGAATTCAAATAACATAAATATTAAAACTTAATCAATGTAAGAATAAATCTAAAATACAAATAAATTTAAGAAACTTAAAAGATATAAGTCATCATAATTAATAAAGTAAATATGAAACAATAACTCAAATTAAAGAAATAAATGTGAAATTTAAATAACACAATATTAATCCAAAGGAATTTAAATGAAATTAAAATTATAATAATTAAAGAATTAAACTTAAAGAGAGAACTAAACTACATCATAAATAAGTCATAATAATAAATGATTTAAACTTCAAGTGAAAAAGAACAAAGAAACTTAGAATAAAATGAAATAAATTAAACTAAATCAAACCCTTGAAATTTAAGTCAATTAAAATACTTATGATTTTAGTTAGATCTTTAGGATGAATCTTTACTTTAGAATAATGATATCATCTTATTAAGACCTAGGATGTTGAATGGAATGTGGTCCACCCAAAATGGAACCTATTATATTCTTCATTTTTAAAAACCTAATCTAACTTTAACATGATAAAATGTATCTAAAATAAAAACAAAATTTTAGTAATTGGATTGAAATCATCTAAAGTTAAATAAAAAAATACTCAAAACAAAAAAACAATAATTGAAACCTTAAGGCCTAGTAATGTCTTGCCACACAAACCCCCTTTCTTCACACACTAGAGTTATAGGTCACAGACCCTAGACATAGCTTAGGCAGTTCTGTGATTTTTTATAATTTTCTATGATGTTGTGATGAAAGGCTAGGATTGATTGTTGTTAGTCTAGATACTATGATGTTATTTCTGGAATTAACATTAACATATACACGGTTAAAGGGACTACCATCATAAATAAAAATTATAAAAATATTGTTTACTTGCAAGTGCTGAATGCTAAGTTTGTATGTTTGTAAAATATAACTGCTGTGTTATTTGTATTTTCTTAACATTTTTTTTACATGGCTCAGGATTTATTTATTTATTTAAAAATGTAAATTTGAGTAGAATTAGGTTAAGATCTATGGGATCTAGGATTAGCAAGAGCTGGCCCTACCAGGAGATGGTATAAAAGTCCCCTATGAAGCCCAATGGAGGTCCCTAAAGAAGGAGACAATCTAGGAAAGAAACCCATAGATCTAGACTTGTAGTTCTAAGCCAAGCTGTATAAGGGCAGAGCTCGGCTACCCATTTTCATTTTTTCCAAGTTGTACAGTGGTACCCGACCGCATTGGCCTATTTTATAAATTTAAATTGGTTTAATTTTTTTGGTACACAATAGAATCAACCTAGTCTTTTAGGTTCCTTCTATGTTGTGCCTTTCAATGATGAATGCTTGGACGTAGACTTACAGGAAAATATAATTTTTCTATCCAATTAAATTTAATCATTTCAAACATAAATAATGTAATTCAAAACCTCATATAAATTTAAAGCCTAAAGGAATAATTTAAAATCAATTAGAAACTAATTATCTCTTAAAAATAATGCAATCATATTACTCTAATCCTTAAATTGGGCAACTTCTCCCATTGCACATAAGGAGCATTTGACTTGTGAGGATGACCACCTTCTTGGGAAAGCCTTCCTTCTGTTATTGGTTTGGCTCATGAATTTCATCTAATTGCATACCATGTAGGCATAAACTGCATACCCATGTCCTTAAATAAATCTTAAGTCAAAATCTATAAAAAAAAAATCTAAAAAATGTGCATTGGTTAGATGCATTTCATACCCTACATGATCTTAGGGATTAGGGAGTGAGTCTAGGTTCATAGATTCCTTTCCTAAAAATATCATAGCTTAGTCATCTTGCATTCATAAGACATAGAATCATGAATTTAAAATGCACTTAGGTGGTGTTAGCAGGCAACCCCTCAATGTGAGTTGTATGTCCAAAAGAGTGAAGGATAGGTTAGTTCCCTCAAGTGAGAAGAATGGCTGATAATTCCCAAAATAAAACTAGGTTGAGCATCAAACATGTGTTAGAAGCAATTGTAGAGTAGGTTATGAAGCATCCTCTTTGGAGTAAGTCTTCAATCCTAGGCATCTCTATAGCCTTGTCCTACTAGAATCTAAGTCCTAAATTTCTAATAAAATATCAACACAAAGTTTAAACTAAATTCCAAAGTTTAATGCCCAATAATAGGATAGTTGAAATGCATACTAGGCATACTAGTATCAACGGGCATATCCTACTTCATCCCAATTGGCATCCAAAAATAACTCTCTCCACTTTGGAACATTCCTAATTGAAAATCCCAAACACCAATCCTTTGAAAGCCAACATAGAAATCTTTAGAAATAATAATTTATTTATTTAATCAAGAATATTCTTAGAAAGAGACCCTTCTTAAAATATAATTAACTATAGGGGCTTACCTCTATAGGAAACCATGAACCCAGTTTAAATTAAACCATGTTCTACTTTCCATGTAGTTTAGGGAGAAAATCTATGGTACATGAAAAACCCATTAGCCTTAGGAGTCTTTTATTAAATGATCAGATCCATTATAGGATAACATGTTTATCTTCCAAGATAATATATTTATTCCTTAATGATGCATTTGACCATACAAATAAGAATCTCTTAAACTCTATGTGGTGTCATAAATTTTATCATCAGAGCTAACCCAACTACATGGTAGTCCCTTCTGAAGCCTGTGGAGGTCCCTGAAGAATGAAATGATCCTAGAGAGAAGATTCCCATAGATCTAGACTTGTAGTTATAGGCCGAGTTGAATAAGGGAAAAGTTGGGCTATCCATTTTTCTCTTTCTTCCAGGGAGTACAGTGGTACCTGGCAATAATGAAATATTCTTTAATTTAAATTGACTTGATTTACTTTAGGCGTGCAATAGAATCAAACTGCTTTTTTAGGCTTTTTTTCTATGTTGTGCTTTCTATGATGGATGTCTTGACATTAGGCTCTTAGGAAAACTAAATTTTTTA
The DNA here is from genome assembly GCA_021442155.1 of Cymbidium sinense. Classification (NCBI taxonomy): domain Eukaryota; kingdom Viridiplantae; phylum Streptophyta; class Magnoliopsida; order Asparagales; family Orchidaceae; genus Cymbidium; species Cymbidium sinense. Next base: position 26,386,800 of record CM038228.1, on the reverse strand, counting down.
CCCAACCTAAATCTAAACAACTTTAAAAAAATTTAAAAAAACTCAAAACTTTACACATAAATTAATGCCCTAGGAATAACTTAAAATCAACTAGAAATAATTATCTTTTGCTAATCTTACAAGCATATTGTTCTAAATTCTTGAATTGGGCACTTCACCCATTGTACATAAGGGGCATCTAACATTTGAGGATGGCCACCTTCCTGAGGAAGTCTGCTTTGACTTCTTGATTTAGCTCATGAACATTTCTAATTGCATGTCATTTCAGCGTAAAATGCATACCCTAAAGCCTTAAATGAATTGTGAGTCAAAAATATTTAAAAGCTAAAATATGTTGCATTAGTTAAGATCATATCATATCTTACATGATCTTAAGGATCAAGGAGTGAGTCTAAGCTCTTAGATTCTTTCCTAAAATGCAACAGCCCAACCAAGTTGCATACATGAGACTTAACATCATGGATTTAAAATTCGCTTAGGTGGTTTAGCTGACAACCCTCCAAGCGGTTATAAGTCCAGAAGAGTCTGGAATAGGTTTTCTTTCTCAAGTAAGAGAAAGAGCCAATAATTCCAAAAAGTTGAACTAGGATGAGCATCTAAGTTGTTTCAGAAGCAATTATAGACTTAGGATTTGAAGCTTCCTATTAGAGTAAGTCTTCAACCCTAAGCATTTCTATAGTCTTCTACTGCTAAAATTTAAGTCCTAGATTTCTAATAAAATGTCAAGTCAAAATTCTATTAAATTCTAAAATTAAAGCCTAATAATAGGATAGTTAAAATTTCTACTAAGTATCCTAGTATCAATAGGTATTTCTTACTTAATTTTGATTGGCTTCCAAAATAACTCTTTCCACTTTGTAGTGCCCCCTTTTAAAATTCCAAATTATTATTTTTCTTTGGAACTAGCTTAGAAATCTATAGAATAGCATGGCTTCCAAAATAACTCTTTCCACTTAATTTTGATTGGCTTCCAAAATAACTCTTTCCACTTCCAAAATAAATTTCTATTTTTTTAATTGAAAGAATTCTTAAGAAGAGATCTTTCATTCCTAAGATGTAATTAACTATAAGGGCTTGCCCTTATAGGGAACCTTGAACCTAGTTTAAAATAAACCCTGCTCTACTTCCTCTTGTAGTTCAGGTGAAAACTCTCTGGTACATTAAAGACCCCTTAACCTTAGGAGCCTTTTATTAAATGATCAAATCCATTATAGAATAGTATGTTTATCTTTTGAGATAATATGTTTACTCCTTAATGATGAATTTTATCATCTAAATAAAAAAATTTTAAAATCTTTGTAGTGTCACAAATTTTTCATACAAAGATATTTTATGGTGACTCTATTGGGGAATGGTTCTTCTCTCCATCTTTAGAAATAGGCTCTTATTTCTATACATTTGTAGTTTACTTATGTCACTCATGGGTCAGAACTATCTTTCTTTCTATTGGATGCCTCTCCATTTCATTCTTGGTAGAGCTTATCCAACATCCTTAACTTAGGTTCTAGATCTTTCCATTTATCACAGTTAAATGACTTGGTCCTAGAACCAACCCCTATGAAACTAAACAAATAAAAATAAAGTCATTTATGTTAGGCCTGATTCTAGTCAAAATGCATTTGATTTCATTCCATTATGGAAAATAAATATTATATTCAAAAATTTTGAAAATTATTTCAATTTTAAAAAATAAATCTCAAAGTCATATTTATCTTTGATTTTACTTTGACTTTGTACTAAAGCTAAAGAGAATCAGGATAGGGTCCTTAATTGATATCCTTTGTTCTAATACATTCAAACATAGAAAATACCTAAGGATGTATATTAAAATGAGGGAGTTATATCAAATTTTAAGAAAATCAAAAAATCAAAGGAAATGGGCATAGTTTTACCTATTGCCCCTTACCATCATGATTGAAGCTTGAAGCACATTTCTAAAAAGAATTAACTCAAAGGAAAATTATAAAAGATGGATAAGTATGAAAAATGATCCCAAAAGAATGCCTTGTTGACCATGGGCAGAGGTCGATTAAGGAATTAAATGTAATCCTTCTACCCTTATAGAAGGTAATTTTCATATATGCAATTCAGATTTAATCCTAATCACTTTGTAATTCATCTCTATACGTTCACCAAAAGTTTACAAATCAGTTATCTGAGCTGATTAGCCAATTCTAGAGAGTGACATAGAGATAACCCTCTTTTAGACCCTCTAGAAATCCTGAATCATTAAAAGTTTAGGATAGAGTCAAAAGAGAAAGATGAACATATATTGTGAACCAAAATGACATGATAAAATCTCACTTTTGCTCCTAATCAGTAAAAGAAAAGAGAGGGCAGCAAAAGAGAATTATGATTCTCCTGATAAAGTTGAAATGAATGAAATTTAAACTTTAAAAATTTAAATCAATTTCTTTAATGGGATTCTTCTTCCATTGAATGATTATTATTTCATAGATGACCTTAATTAATTTTAAGGAAAAATCCTAGAAATAAAAATTAATAAAAATTTTAATTCTTCTAAAATAATTCTAAAAAAATCATGACCTTAAGATTGGGTCTTAATGGTGATATTTCTATCTCTTAAACTTAAAATATGAAAATTCTATCTCAGGTAGATTGATAGATGAATCACTTGGAGATTTATTAGCCCTAATTAATGAAGAAGGCTTTAGTTTTTGTTGTTCAGAAACTAAGGTGATATATGCTTTCACACAAAGTGAATCTGATTTTAGGGGTGAATCCATTATGATAACTTATGACCCATTCAACACTATCTGGATGTTTAACACATTGGTCAATGATTTTATTATAGTTTTGGATCACTTTTATTCATCTTCATGCTATAAAAGGCCAAGTTGTAGCTATCCTTTTTTTAGTGGCACATCCTTTACTCGAGGGTTCTCCTTTAAATGATGATCTTCTAGATGAATAGATCATGACATTAGAAGGTGAACATAATGCCACTTGGGAATTATATTTTTGTGATATAGCATCATCAAGGAAAAATAAATAATTAAATTCTTCTATCCCAGGGAAGGCATGGATTGGATTGAAATTTATGACCCCAAATAAAAGAATATCGTGATATTCTTATCATTTATGTGAGCCTTGCATGAATAATGAATCTAAATATGAGGCTTTTATAACTAGGTTAGAACTAGCAATCCTTATGGATAGTAAAAGTATAAAAAAATCATTGGGGATTCCAAATTAATTATTAATCAAGTGAGCATAATCTATAAGGTTTTTCACCGTAAGCTCTTTAATTATTATCAATATATAATAAACTACTTGAGAAAATTCCATATGTAACTCTATATAGAATGTCTTACTGAGATAATTCTATAACATATGCTTTAGTAAGCCTGCCAAGGAAATTACATGTCAAGAAAGAGAATTTTTATCTATAGAAGTCCATAATCAACAAATTCTATCTTCTATCGATTTAGATTATAAGAATAAAAAATAGAAATGCAAAGGATAGCCACCCTTACTAAGGTCAAGGAGAGTGTGACTGGAGGTAGCCATTCATTGAATACCTTAGTAAGGGGAGGCTTTCTGAAGATGGGTCATTAGCAAATCAAATTAAGAAATGTGCCCTTGTCTTATTCCTTGATTAATAATGTGTTGTACCATAGGTCATTCGATCAAATGTGACTACATTGTTTAGAAAAATAAGTTGCCCATAAGATCATGACTGAAGAACATTCTGGATTGTGTGGTGCTCACCAATCTAAACATAAAATAAAATTTAAAATTAAAAGAGTTGGATATTATTTTCCTTCGATGTTAAATGACTACATGGAAATTGCACGTCAATGTTATCAGTGCCAAATACATGGTGTAGTGTTACATCAACCTCCTAGTGTACTACACCTAACGATTGCCTCTTAACCCTTTGAGAGTTATGGTACTGACATCATAGGATCTATTGACCTATTAAGGATAGAGTTGGACCTACCCTCCCACCCTTCATATTATTGAAAAATTATTGAAGTTAAATTCAAAATGGAATATTCGAACCACCTCAAACAACACTGAAAAGAAAAGGCAAACAACTCATTTTAATTGAGATATTTTTGCCCATCTTAGAGAAGTTTCTTGCAAAATTGAGCATCATAATGTGCTATAAAAAAGAAGGAAAATGAAATGAAATAAATGAAAATGAAAATGATCATTAATCAAGACATTACATAATTCTGTAATTTGCCTTCTTTAATTATAAGTGACTTTCTGATGTGGCATTCCACTAAAGAAGGTTCTAGGATTACCTTCTATAATGAAGATATACTACTAGGAACTCATCAATATCTTAGTTGATGTGGAAATTTCAAAAATAAAATCTCCATAATGTTTTTTGATCCGAGTGCATCAGTCAACATCAATCGTAAACAAACAAGAAAGTGAATATACACAAGCCCAATTCTAATCTAATCTTGATGATATGGTTTCATGTAGATTCAATCAAGAAAAGCAAAGACTCAATGAAAGTTCAACAAAAGTTTAATCTTGGAGATTTACCTTGAAAAACTTAAATCTCAATCACATTATTAATTGAGGGTGATAATTCAAACACAGAAGAAGAATCTTAAGAATTCAGGAACATCTTTAATTCTCTTGAATGGTCCTATCCAGCCCAAATAAAAAAATGAAATAAAATAATAATTATTATTATTATGAAAGGATGTTTATATCCATTTTGTATTGATGAGTGTATAGTCTTTAGGAATGTCATTTTGTCGGTCCTAAATGAGAATTATTAACTCTATAAATTGAGAGACAAAAAAACAAAAGTTTTAAATTTGCTTAGTGCCTTACCAAATATTGTATTCAATCAAAGAATTAGAAAATGTCTTACTAAGTAATGTGATTACTCAAAATAATAAACGAATTGAGTATGTAAAATATTGTGTCAAATGTTGTGTTCAGACAAAGAGTTAAATGCGTCCAATGTCCTAGTAAATATTATATCTAGGAAAATTATTAAATGTAATGTTTTACAAGGAGTTCAAATGTTATTGAAATGTTGTCAAAAGAAAGAAAGAAAATAAAAGGACTAGAAGGACTATATCAAAGAGAAAAAAGAATGAAATATGAAATTATAGAGTATGTGGGTACATTACCTCTAGACTCTTTTATATATTTAAAAAATCAGATGTCTGATACTTTGTCATCACAGCCTTCTCCATGTTGGGTGTGCTCACATGGCAATTCAAAGAGATAATGGATTTTTTTTCCAAGAATCATTATCCTTATCTTCAATTGAGTATAATTTGGTCTCATTGCAAACAGCCTATAGATAAGAGCCATAAGCAAGAAAAGCTATGAAGCATTAAATAAATTGAATCCAAAAGTTGGCTTGAAATTCAGTACTATCGAGCCATTGCAAGATAAGAATTATTTAATAATCAGAATCCTAACTTTATCTTCAAAGGCACTCAAACATATTAAATGAATATTGTTTGGATGTGTCTAGAAACTAAAGAGAAGCTTAAATCTACAATTAACAAGCTAGGAAAAATAAATTTAAAAATAGAAGTTAGTCTACAACTAATATCAATAATCTAACTCTTTGATGAGTCAGATATTGATGACTTATTCAAGCTATTTTTAGAGTTTAAAGACTACTTTATCTAGAAATAAAATATTCTCCAAATATAGTAGTTTATAAGCTCAAGCTTGATGCCATTTCAATAAACTAAGTCCCTCGATGTGTATGACTAATCTTTAAAATAAAAGCAAGATGTTACTAGACTAAAAGTTAGTCAATTATAGTCTTACATAAGAAGAAAACATTCTTTATGGTTGGCAAACAACATCATAGCAAATATAAGAAAGAAGAAGAAAGAGATAGAAAAAGATCAAATTTGCACGTGTCAATTCTTAGGACTAGGACAAATATTTATCTTAAAGATGGGTTCCTATTACCCATACTTCATTTCAAAATCAAAAATTTTTCATGCATAAGATTATCCCCATTAAGGATGACTTATCTGAATATTGTCAAATCAAGATAATTCTAGAAAAGAAAATTGAAAACATACGACATTCAAAATCCTTACAAGAATATTTTGTTACATAATCGTATCATCCAGTCTCAAAATATTGAGAATATTTATCATAGGGTCATGATCAAGGTTTCTCATAACCTCAGTTTTGATTAAGTTAAGTGTTATACTGAAAATCTTACTAAAAAATTTGATAAATGATAGAAAAAAAAACTTTATTATGATTTTAAAGTGACCATACCACTACATGCAGATTCTTAAAATATACCTCTAAGGTAATTTCAAGGAACTTGTAGTAGAATTTAGAAGGATAAAAAATAAATTATTAAGAATTAATTAAAACCATCTATGAAATATCATTCAATAAAACCTTTAAAGAATAATAATTCAACTTAAGAATATTTTTCAAAATTATGTGTAGAATCTTAATTTCTCGAATAATTTAACCCTTTTAATTCCTTTATTGATTAGTGGAAAAAAATTAAAAATATATATATATCTTTAGGAGAATCTAAGACTTTGCTTACCTTGATTATCATTCACTTTTAAAAGCTTTAAAGGAATCTTTGGATATTTATTGAATCTAAAAGAAGGCCTTATAAGCTATAAATTCATGTCAACAGAAAAATGAAATACATATCAATTGTAGCTTGATTGTTTTAAGTCAATAAAGAAAATCAAGAATATGTCATAAAAGCTACATATTCATACCAATAAAAAATTCATTTGAGAAGCATTGTTTGACTTTAGTTTTTACTACCTAAGAACTAGAACGTCCCATGCAAGCTCAAAAGATAAAATTCTCAAGTTAATACCATAAGATGTTTCGCCTAAATTAGATTAGACATATAACATGGAAATATGTAACTTTGAGATTAAAAAAAAAGAAAAGAAAGAAAATTGATGAAATTTTATGCTTATGGCATTGGCATACTAAACATTGGTCTAAAATGTACTCAAATCCTTCTTCAAAAATATACTTCAACTCTTTGAAACCATCCTCACCACACTTCTTCATGTGTAAAAAGAATTAGTGAAACCAAGAAATGGAAGCAAACCTTTCCAACACCTCCCACTAGTTTTAATAATCAAGTTAGGATTAAGTCTAAGTGACTCTTTCTTATTAGTCAAAAGACCTAAGGATTAGAAATTAAGTCACTAAGACCCCTTTTCCTCACTCATATTATCTATAGGTTAGGAGTAAGCCCTTTCTGGCATCTTTCCTATACATATCTGGAGTTGGGAGTAAGCCCTCCATGGCACCTTTCTCGTGTCTTCCCTATGAGTTTGGGGTAAGCCTTTGTGCACCATTTTGATAATCTTAGAGCAAACCTTTTATGGCATAACTCTTTCTTTCTATAAGTTGGGAGTAAGTTCACTTGTGGCACCCTTCTTATAACTTCCTATAGGGTTGGAGCAAGCCTTTCATGGTACCATTTCTATTATTTATGGGATAAGATTAAGTGACACCCCTTTCTTGTCAAATAGACTATCTAGGTTAGGAATAAGTCACCAAGACCCCTTTCTTATTAGTCAAAATTTAAGGTTATGACCAAGTTATCAAAAAACCCCTTCTCTCATCCTTTTAACTATTAAAGTTGGATTAAGCCATTGAAGGCCCCATCTTAATAGTTAATCAAATAGGAGTAAGTTCCTTAGTAGGAATCCTTTTAGATGACATGGATTAGATTAATTCATGAAGACCCCTTTCTTGTCAAGCAGGCTACTTATGATAGGAACAAGCCATGAAGACCCCTTTCATATTAGCCAAACTTTTAAGTATTGAATTAAGTCATGAAGACCCTTTCCTCTTCTTTAGCTATCTAAGTTAGATTAAACAATTGAGGACCCCAACTTAATAGCTAATTATATCTGTGTAAGTCCTAGAGAAGGCATCCTTTTAGATGGTAAGGTTAGGATAAAGTCACCAAAACCTTTTTCCCTATTATATAGGCTATTTAGATTAGGAATAAGTCATGATGACCACTTTCCTATTAGCCAAAATTTGAGGATGGGATTAAGTCACTAAGACTTCTTTCCTTTTATTTAGCTATTTAAGTTGGATTAACCCATTGAAGGCCCATCTTAATAGCTAATCAAATAGAAATAAGTCTCTCAATAGGCATCCTTTCACATGGCAAAATAGGATAAAGTCAACAAGATCCCTTTCTTTTCAAATAGATTACTTATGTTAGGAATATGTCATGAAGACCCCTTTCCTATTATCCAAAATCATTGAGGTTTAGGAACAAGTCATTAAGACCCCTCTTCCTCATTATAGCTACTCAAGAAGGAATTATGCCATTGAAGGCCCCTTCTTAATAGCCAATCATGAAGGATTAAGTCCCTTAGTAGGCATTCTTATAAGGTTAGGATAAATTCACTATGACCCCTTTCCTTTTCAAGCTACCTAGGTTAGAATTAAGCTATTGAAAGCCCCTTCCTTCCTGTTAGCTAAACTTCATTAGAATATGCTTCAAATCCTTGTGACTCCTTTTCTAGTGCAAAATAAAAGAAATTAAAGAGTGGAAATAAGTCATTTAAGGCCCCATTCGTATGGATTATTTAGACCAAGAATTAAGTCAATGTGACCTCAACTAGTAGTCAAAATCTTGAGATTTAGGATTAAGATATTAAAGGCCCTTCTCCCTAGCTTAGCTATTTAGGTTAGAATCAAGTCTTCAAAGACCCCTTCCTAATAGCTAACGAGATAAGAGTAAATCCCTTAGTAGTTTCTTTCCCTAGTTAAAATTTCATGTAGTTTGGATTAGGAGTAAGTGTCCATATTGGCATCCTCTCCAACTACTATTCTTAGAAAAGAGTAAGTCCCTTGAAGGCATCTTCTCTGATTATAATGAATGTGTTAGGATTAGATTCTTTATTGAATCTTTTCTTGGTGATATCCATCTGCTTCTTAGAAATTAGTGAATCTCAATTTCTATTAATGAATCATTCAAAGTTAAAACAAATTTAGGCATAGATTTTCCTATCTTTCATAATTAAAATTGAAACAAAATTTTAAATTAAGACCAAAATTAATTTTAAACTCCAAATTTCAAAACCAAATTCAAACTCTTTCAAGCTTATGCATATAATGTTTACCAGTTTGGTCAACGCCAATATGTGTAGTGTACTATGGCCGCTACACTACACATATTGGGTGTCCATTTGTAGACCTCATTTTTGGATGAGGTTAACATCATTTCTGAAATTAGTAATTAGGACACTTAATCTAAGATTAGAAACCACCTAATTAAGCACTAAGAATAGCACACCTAGTGACCTAATGCATCCTCCTTGGGTTTCATCTAACCTAATGGGTTTAGGTAGACTCAATCCAAATCTTAAAGAAAGAATTAAATCCAAACACATTCTACTTGGAATTTGAATTCATTTGAGTTTAAAGCAACGCAATTAAGGTGATTAACCTAATTACCTTATTTTAACTCAAAATTAATTAAACCCAAAATAAATTCAATTAAAATCAAAATAAATCTAAATAAACCAAAATAAATTCAAATCAAATTAAATAAAAGAATTTTAAATTCAGATCAAGGTCAAAAATGGTCAACCCTTTTGACTTCGATTTGACTTATGTGGGTCCCACCAAGTCAAAGATTGGCTCACCACAATTTGACCAAATAAAATCATTTCAAATGATTTAAATGATAGAATAAATATCCTTAAACATAAATTTCAAAAAAAATTATTTAAGCATTATTTATGCTAATTAGATCATTTGATCTAATGGGCCTAAATGAGCCTTATTGGGTTCAAACCCAAATCAAATTGAAATCAACTCAATTTGACTTTCCAAAATCATTTGAAAATGATTATTAAACATAATCCAATCAATCATTGGGTCTAATTTGACCAATTTAGTCATTTGATTCAAATGAACCCAACTTAACCCATTAAATGCAATTTGGGCCAAATAAAACAAAATTGAAATTGACTTCAAACCAATTGAAGTTAATCATTCTAAATCACTCCATCTATGTAATTAAACATGATTGGAGTCTAAATTAATTTCAATTAAGCCAAATGGATAATTTGAACCCAATTTAAATCAACTTAACCCATTTAAGCCTAAATGGGTTAAATTGAAATGAAATGTAAATTCAACTAAAAACCTAGGGTAAATAATCAAATTAAAATATGATAAAGCATGAATTAAATATAATTGAACCCAAACTTAATCAAAATTAATCAAGGAAATACATTTGAAATAATCCAAACTCGAATGGATGAATGGTGGGGATTTAACCCTAAAGCCTCCACTAATCCTATCATAACTCACTTAAAAACATTGTAAAGTGAGTTTAGGATGAATGATAGCCAAAATCATGAAGTTTATGAAGGTCCAAATGCATTTAAACTAAAAGAATTCTACATGGAGAAATGAGGAGTGATGTGCAAATAAATCTCTCCCCAATCCATGATACCCTCTTTGATTCTTCCTCCCACCTCATCCTCATAACTTTGAACTCTTCTTATTCAATTGACCACCCCTTGGAGCTAGCCTCCAATGGGGGTAATCACACTAGTGAAGGTAACATGGCTTCCTCCATGGATTTCATGAGCTAGCTCATGACCAAAATAAAGAGAGGGAAAGAGAGGCTTCCTCCCCTCAAGAACTTCATCTCAACACACTCACAATGAGAAAGAAAAATCAAACTAACCCTTTGGCTGAGGTTTTCACTTCTACATGCTCATCAATTCAAGAGAAGGAGATTTGAAGCCTTCCCAATCCTTTCACTGGCGATGGGCTAGAATTCTATCATGGCCAATGGCAAGGAGCTTCTCCAAATATGGAAATGGGGAAGGAGTATCCCTCCACCCAAATTGGACTTCCCTACACATTCTAGAGGTGTAGCCAAACTTCAACGAAACTCTTGCCAACCACGTCACTGTCGCTGAGCCAAAACCATTAAGCCCAATGGCAAGGCATAGTGTTTCAGGCTCCATAGTGATCCACGAGGAGGCAAGCAGAGATTTCTTCACCATAGTTTTGACTCATTGAGACAAAGGTACATGAACCGCCCCCTCTACCGAGACCCTACGTCGATGAGGTATGTCTCAAAATTGACCACCTTTGCATTTTAGTTTGGTCCTTTGTGAAGGGAAGTCTATCTCTATTGAGATCAAACTTTAAGAATCACTTGTGAATTGATCCTTGATCAATTTGTAATCAAAAATCACTCTTTTGCCACTCTGATCGCCTACTATTAAGGCCAAAGAGCTAACATCTCTCGATTCTCCGGTGTGAGGATAGGGATAGAATCTCGGCCATCCGTTTCTTTTATTTGGAATGGATGGCTACGATCTAGCTGAATTGTTCAACTTAATCCTTTGAAATGATTAGGATCAAATCTGAGCCACCTGATCCATGATCGGATGACTCCAATCGACCCTGCGTCCCATCGCTTTTTGACGTGGGATCCACGTGGCCCAACCCATGGCCTACACGCAAAAAATGGTGCCCAGTCAGCACTGACTAGGTTTGACAGGAAATTCATAGTTTTTTTAATTAAAAAAATGCTAAAAAATCCACATAATTTCCAAAAATTATATAAAATAAAATATACATCCAAAAAATGCAACCGAGGGCACTATGAATTCATCTTAGTGAGAGGAATCCATTAAACCCAAAATCCTTAATTAATTTTGGAAACTTTTTGGTTAATTTGGGTTTAAAAGAATATACTGAAACTCAAATTAATCATAGGCCATTAATCCAATCAATATAAAACTTTGGAAATTGTAATTAGGGTTAAAATACACCTAAGAAAAAAATTTCATGATTTATTACAGCGTAAATCAAAAGATATTGAATTTTTGATGTCAAATAATAATTTTAATCAAATATATTAATATTAAATAAAAAATTATGACAAATGATAAAGTCACCTTAAATCATCATAATAAACATAAATGAACCTAAAAACACCACTAAAACTCATTGATACATAATAAATCATAAAATGATCAAATTTGGCATTTAATGGAATTAATTAGTCTAATTAATCACATTAAACTTAGAAAAATCATAACAAATCAACCAAAATTTTAAAAATTATAAATGAACCTTATATGGATGCATCATCTAGAGAGGAATCTAAGAAAAATAAAACCCAAAAGTAATTCCTTCTAAATTAAATTTAAGTTTTGATGAAATAATTAATACCTTAATTAATCCAAAATTTTAAATCTAATCTGAATGAATTTTTAAGAAAACTAAATTGGTAAGAAACACCACTTGTCATAAACATTTCAAGATTAATTGACTTCTAAATTGGAAGTTATTGAATTTCTAATCTCTAAATTGATTTACTTGAAATAATAAAGCAAAAAAATTACAATAAATTATAAAAATTCATAAATTAATTTGAAACATTTTCATCAACATCAAAACACGTAAAGACAATTTTCTAACACTCTAAGTCAAAGAATTTGCTTAACTACAAGCTTAGGGTTTAATGGAAACCATTAAAAATGCATAATCCAATTAAACCTTAAAGTTTATAAATTATTAAATTCATGATAAATCAATTAATGGAATCTTAACACATAATCAATTCAAATTAAGATTAGCTTAAAACATTAACCTAAATTTATTAGGTTAACATAATTAAAACTAACTAAACACAGATGACATTATTCATAAAGCGCACGGGAATGGCTCTCCATCCAGATATGTTCCTCTCTTCTTCCCTAGTTACTATTCCATTGGATTCCTAGCATCTTCATCCTTTTCTTCTCATGTTCTACCTTCTCCCCACTATCCATGAAGCCTCCCTTCTATGCCCATGTGGTTGCTCGAAGTTCTTTGGCTAATGGTACCCCAATATCCTCCATTTCCCTCAATCATATCATGAAGGCTCTAGGCTCCTCCATTGTGAAAGGCTTCTAAGAAGTGTGGAAAACCTGTCATACTACTTTCTGAATCTAAATCTTGGAGCTTGCCAAGCCCTTTAAGTTTATCTACAAGCATCCAAAGATAGACACCATATGGAACCATTTAAATGAGTTGAAACTAGTTGGAGAATGGAGGGCTGGCCTTTTGGATGGAAGACATATCATGATAAAACTCTCTAAAGAAGAAGACTATGCTATACTTTTCTCTAAAAAATTTCTACCTGATTAAAAATGTACCTCTCAAATTTTTGAAGTGAACTCTCTCCTTTGATTATAGCATTGAACCTCCTATTGCTCCCATTTGGATCAAATTACTTGGGCTAAAAATACATCTCTTCAACAAACAAATTCTCTACTCAATAGTAACCACTTATGATAGGCCCTTAAAGCTAAGCAAACCTACTTTCAACCTAACTAGGTCATCAGCTAAGCAAATCATTTATTGGGGTTGTAGCCACTTTGTAGAAGAGTACATGTTGTAGGAGTTGTACTCGCCTTGTTATAGGAGAGTACGGTTTGTAAGATATTTTGCATTTAGTGGATTCCTTACCAAGGGTGGCTAGGTGTGAAAGTTGGTTGGTTTTGGGGTTTGGTGAACCACATCTAAATTGTGTGTCTATTGTCTATCTTTACTTTACTATACTTTTTTTGCTACATTGAGAATTGTATCTTGTCATCATAAAATCAAAAATTAATTTTCTACTTAAAACTAAAATTTAAGATTTAACTTTAAAATTTTTAATAATGCCCAATTCACCACCCTCTGCTTTGGCACCCAAGAGGGGGAGTGAATTGGGTTTTTAAAAGATAATTTTATAAAACTTAATTTTAAACTTTTGTAGAAAACTTAAATCTTTAATGATAAAGCTTTACGGAAATAAAACAATAATCAACAATAGTATAGAAAAGTAAAGTACAAAAAAATAACAAAAGTGAACACTAAGACTTTTACGTGGTTCAGCCGAACCCCAAAACTAGCCTACGTCCAAGCCTAGCCACCCAAGCTAGGAATTCACTAAATTAAAATTGAGATTATAACAAATCTCCTCTACTCTCCTTCAAAGGCAAGTACAACTCAATACCATACTTTCCTTAACAGATAAGTATAACCTGAGAACACACTTTCCTTAATGGGCAAGCACACCCCAACAACGTACTTTCCTTAATGGGCAAGTACAGCCTAACAATAAAATAAGAAAAAGGTGAAAGAAGCATCTATCTCTCAATTTTAAAATAATTTTGCTCTACAACCCAACTACAATAATATTAAGGAAAGTGAATTCAAAGGAATGAAAGATAGCTCATTTTAATTGATATTTAAATTTGAATAATAATTAAACTTAATATATATATATATATATATATATATATATATATATATATATATATTGTAAATGAATCTTTAAAATATTTTATGTGAATATGATAACTTGAAATTAAGGTGATTTAATTTATGATTTAAAATATAACACAACAATGATTTGAAACTTGAATCAATCACTTGTTAGAAAGAGACTTAGAGTTTTCCAAAAGATCAAATGAAAAAAAATATTAAATCACATAAACTCAAATGAAATTTCTTTTTAAAAAAATTATTATTTATGTAAAAGATGAGATGATTTAGAAGTAATAGAACTTGTTACTCACATGTATTTTATATGAAATAATCACAAAGACAATAATCTGTCTTTAGAATATGTAGGAATAATGAAGAGAAAACAACTTGCAATGATACACATTAATTCATCAACCATGAAGCTTTCAACCAACTTGAGAAAGTGTACAAATTGATAAGTAAAGCACAAAATAAATTGAGGAAAAATAAGGTCACTTAGCATGTAAAATCTCAAACTAGAATGAAAGCACTTTATAAAGCTTTAAGACACAAGAAAATCCATCAATCCTCCAAGTTCTTTTATGCAATCCTCAAGCCAATCACTTGTAGGTTGGAGGATGGGAAAAGGATGAAGAAATTAGCACTTGATTCACCATGAAAAGATCTCTAAAGGTTTTGTAGAAATTCGGCCAAGAGAGATTTTTTCAAGAGAGTTTAACCTAGTCTAAGGAACATTATTTATAAGAAAAGGCATCATGAGGTTTGTCCAAGAGAAGGAAAAATAGGAGGGAAACTCATTTGGAATTAATTTAAACATAAACCAATCAAAATAAAAATAATTGGCATGAGATAAAAAAAATCGGCCAAAGAGAAATAGGAGGGATTGTAATATGGAAGGTTGGTTTAATTAAAAATCAACTTGAAATTAAAATTATATAAGAGGGATTTTGGTGAAGGCAAGGAAGAGGGAAAGTTTAATTAGTAAGTGATTCAATTGGAATCAATTAAATTAAATTAATTTACCAAGATGAAGAAAATTGACGAAAAAAGGGATATGGACGGAAAATTAATTTGGAAAGAGATTTAAATTGAATCAATTCATCATATGACCTGATTTCTAATTTAATTAAGAATTTAATGCTTATGCGGCTCGACCATGATAGAGAGAGGAGAAGAGTTTGAATTATTACCAAATAAATAATGGCACAATTAATTGTCCAAGTGAAAAATGGAATAATTTAAATTAAGCATAATATATGGTCGGCAAAAAAGGAAGTTTATATGATGGGATTCAATTAGTATTTCATGGAATATTCAATCAATTCATCTTGATTGAATAAAGGAAGGAAAAAGATAACTTGCAAGCTTTATTTCATAAAGTCCAATGAATATTCAAAATTCGGCCAAGATGCTTTCCTAAAATAGATTAATGTAATTAATTCAAATTAAATGATGATGGATCAGATCTTAGGAGAGTTTAAATTAATTTTCATTAAGAGATTAATTTGAATTTTAATGAAAGATATAGTTGGCCAAAGGAGATTTCCAAAAATAGATTTTATATAAAAGGAAAGAAGATAATTCCATGGCTTATTTTGATTGAATTTGAATTAACTCAAATAAATTCAAATTAAATCAACTAGATTAGCATATGATCAGTCACATAACTTTCCATAAAGAGGACAGTTCAAATTTGCATATGTATTCAAATAAATATTCAATTTGAATTCAAAAATAATTCAAATTAAAGATTCAAATAAATGAACTTTTTTAATTTAGAAAAATATAGGATAATTATGGAAATAATTTGAATAACATTCACACAAATTATTTAGAAAATAATCCTAAAAAATTCGGCCAACAAGGTTTAGGATGAGAGATAGGATAGGAGAGAGAAGACTAGGATAATAGGAGAGAGAAAAATAATACCTTGAATATTGTTTGGTTAATTTAGATTCCTGCATTGAATAAATAGATAATGAACATGCCTAAGCATGAGAATAATTTAATGAAATGTCAAAGCATAAATGTAACAAAGTTTATGCATTTAGTTCACATTATCAAAAATGAATAATTTAAAGAATAATTGTAACTATGAATTGTAAAATTTATGAATAATTCTCAAATAAATTATTTTGAAATTAATGAATGATTTATTTTATTTTAGTGAGATTTTCATTTGCCTTAATATAGTTCATCCTAGAAAAATTCTCACCTAGTTCATATCCAATAACTTTAGGATCCTGAATTGACTAAAGAATAACAAGTTAAAGAATTTTCCTACACACTTGGATTTAACTTGATTAGCATCAAAAATATATGTATTAATTATCAATTTAAATCTAAATTAAAAATTACATTCATAATGATTAATGTAAATAATTTATCATGTAAAGAGATAATTAGTTTCTATTACACAAGGTTTGTTATCATCAAATCAAATGGTGCGATACATAAGGTAGTCAACAACTCAGAGATAGTTGAAATTGAGCAAAAGCCTTTATATTTTAGAAAATGCAGGATGTTCAGTCACAACTTGGATAATTGCTTCATTGCACACCTTGAACTAAAACCAAAAGCTGATAGGCTTCGGCAGCTAATGGAGACTCTTCATCAAGACATCTCAACCTCTTTCTAATTTGATACAAGATTAGTCAATATTAGCAACAATAAAACCGCCTTACAACCTGATAATGGAGACCCACAAAATTGCCACTCTGATAATTCTAGAATGCAACACATGGAACCTAAAAATAGAAACTTATGTGATCACCAAAGGGGTAACAACCTCCATATTGAAACACCTCCAATAACTTTAATATCCTCTGGTAAGAAATCCTATCAAGACAAATCAAATGCCATAATTGATCACTCACCTATTATTGAACCTAATATCAGCCATCTGAACAAAGAAAGAGCAGATGCTGAAAATTAGACACTAGTAACTGACCTGATAGCAACTCCTCACTTCTCCTACAAACTCATCCTAAATAGGATAATGAAGGGGATTCTAGAAATTAAACCCAAGCCAACCCATCTGCTGAAGAACACTATGAAGACATCATTAACTCAGTTATGGAGGAATTGCACACCCACACAAACAAAAAATAGTTACAAAATGGAACCAAAGAGCTAAAAAATATTTTAGCAAGTATGTTTCCGAATGTGGAAAATAATCTAAGTGGAGAAGGTACTTCTAGAAGACCCATTAGAAGTAACTCTACTCCCAAATGATAAATTGTGATGTTTATTTTTGAATGTGGGGTGGACACCATGTAGATTGTAGGGGGTACTTATTGAAGTGATCAGGTACGACATTAAGGAATGATGTACTACCTTGAAAGATAGAGGCATCACCCTACAATAGACCTAATTACCTAATAAGGACTCCTAAGGCATGATGGGTCTTCGAATATACCAGAGATCTTTCCCCTACTTTACATGGAAAAGTAAAGCAGGGTTTATTTCAGTCGGGTTCTTTAGTTCCCTATGGAGGCAAGCCTCCGTAGTTAATTACATCTTAGGAAATGAGATTTTCTAAGAATACTCTCAATTAAAGTAGACAATTATTATCTCCAAAGATTTCAAGGCTAGACTATCAAAGGATTGGTTATTTTGGAAAATTAAGTGGGATAGATCAAGTGGAAAGACTTATTTTGGAAGCTAGAAGGAAGATAAGTAGGAAATGCACATGATACTAAGAAACCTAGTGAGCATTTCAATCTATCCTATGGTGAGGCTTTATATATTTGAGAGTGAAGAGATTTTTTATTTATTTTAGTTATAATTTTATTACATACTAGGGTATATAATCCATCAAAATAAGATTGTGGAAATGCCTAAGAGGTGAGGATTTATGCTTGTAGCCTGAAGGAAATAACTACCTCAAATCCTAAATCTAGTGAGCTTTAACACAAGTTAAAGCACGACATAAATCTAAGTGAAAGAGGAACATAAGATTTACCTCCACAAGAGAGAATAAATTTGTCTGACTCTTCTAGACTTACAGCTGCCTAGAGTGGCTGCCAGCTAACACCACCTACGATTCAAATCCATGTGGTTCGATCTTATGAAATTGTAGGATGGTTAGGCTTGTTACTTAATTTGAAAGAGACTAAAGTCCTAAACCTGCTCCCTATGAGACTAGAGCATGAGTGGTATGAGCATATAACTTAATATACAAATATAAAATCTTTTCAAGTTTTGTTCCATCTTTGACATGATATTTTGGACAAAGAATTATGATTTTTATTGCCTAAATGCATGATGAAATAGATTATTGGCTAAATTAGTGAGAAGAGGGTATTCTCCCTCACAAGGGAAGCATTCCCCTTTTGTGCAAGGATGGAGGTCCCCTATATTCAAGGATGGAGGAATATGACATGCACGATGTAAGACATACCACATATAACGAAGGGGTTGCTAAATCTTTCAATTATCTTGATTAGAGCCTAAGCTTTATGGTGAGATTATGAGTTGTTTAAAACTTAATTATAAGTGATTAGTTGGGTAAAAAAGTTAATTTTTATCCTAAGAGCCTATCGTACCCAGGCCACACATTAAAACATCAAACATGAAGAAACTGTGAAAAGGAGGCAATCCTATTATGCAATCTAAACAAATTATCAATCAATTTATAAAGTACCGTAAAAGAATAATAGTCCGAATGCGGTCGAGTACCGTTGTACACCCTGAAAAGAGAAGAGATAGGTAGCCAAGCTCTATCCTCATACAACCCAGAATATAAAAGAATATTTACAATTAGAAATGAATACATGCTATGGGTCTTCATTTCTTCATATCCCTTTATGTCTTCTTCCTTCTTTCTCTTGATTTGATTTGATCCAAGGCATCACAGGGCACCCCAGGACTAAACCTTCTAGCTAATACTCATCCTAATCCTCCGTAGCACTAATCCTAATTTCTATTGCAAAAATTACATTTATATGAAAAAAATAAATCTAATTATGCCTACAAAATAGAGGTTAGTTAAACATACATACAATCCCAAGTAATTATATTTATAATTTGGACTTAGCACCCTACATATGGGTAACCAAGCCCACCTGTCCTAGCTTAGATTATTCTTAGGTGCATAAGCAACCTATAAGCATAACATTTATATTTATTTTACAGTGACCCCTTTAAGCATAATCCCCTGTAGAAAACATAATTAGGCTAGTAGCGCCTAACATCCAGTCTATGAAGCAAACACCCTAACATCCAGGCTAAAACATTACATCACAAAAAAAACACTCATCACACATACACCATCCTAACATAGGACTAGAAGTGGTGACTTAGTTCTATAGTGTGTGCTAAGGCTTGGTGTGGTATGACATAACTAAGTATTTGGGTTATGATTCTCTAACTTTAAAATTGTTTAACTTAACATGAAGGTTGGTTTCATTTGAAGTTGTTTAGTTGATTTGCATATTTTAGTTCATATTTTATTTTATTTTCATTTGATTTACACTTAGTATCTAAGTTTTATAAAGGGAAGAAAGAGGCTTAACCTTTTTCATCCCTACCTTAAGCCACTTTCTAAAGCATATTTTGATTTAGTTCTCTTTTAGTGAATGGCTTATTAAATTTTTTATTAATCCTAAGTTTAAGTTAACTCTAAATAATCTTATCTAATATGAAAGGCATCTTAAGATTAATGTAGTTGGATTACTATCACATGACATATATCAAACCATTCCTTTCCATCACATATAGCATGCATATGACTTAATACTTAGCATATCTATACATACAAGACATTTTAGCACACTTGAATGATGAATTTATACATTTAGAATTTATATTTCATTTGATTGAATTATTTAATACATATAAATTAAGGCTCTATCCAAACTCTTATACAAAAATATATAGGAATGAAATCAAATAAGTGTGTGCCTTTGTTAACCAAGGAAGTGAGGTAATCAAATAACTTCTTTGGGGCTATTTAAAGCCTCGTATTCTCGAGATGTCTAGACTTTATACTTATTAACATTCAAACACATTTAAATTCATATATGAGTCATAAGAAAGAGAGAACTATCTTTAATGTAATAGAGTTTAGTGACTTAGATGATTGGAAGCATGCATTTTTAGTAGAAAGAAAGGATTACCATTCTCTAATCAAATACACATACACATGTATAAAAGATGTAAGAAAGTACATGCCATTATTAAACCAGGGAAATAAGGTAATGAAATGACCTCCTTGGGGCTACTTAAAGCCTCTTGTTCTGGATGTCTAGACTATATACTTATTAACATTCAACACATGTAGATTTGTATATGAATCATAAGAAAGAGACCTTCATTTCACATACTTAAGCTATAAGCACATGAAAATCCCATATGTATTCATAACTATCATCCCCTCATATATTATTATCGGTTTATAAACTTTGAAAATAGATTTGGGTTTAATAGTGATAATAGCCACACATATAATTAAGTTAAGTCAACACATGCAAACTTATATAAATAACTTTCAATTGATTCATTTAAATTTGAAAGAATGAATGCATGAAACCATGTGACATATAATATTTAAAGTGATTTGAAAGGAATAACTAAATATAAACACATTGATCATTCAACTCAATAATTCCTAAGGATAATCATATCAAAAAAAATTTTGTTTAAAGGAAACCAAAGCTTCTTATTAATTTAATTTTTGGATTTAGATTTGATTTAAAGAGGAGTAATATTATTTGCTATCTTTATCCCAATCTCATGCTGGTAGTCTTAATTTCTTTGAATAAAGATAATTAAGTGATTTTTATAATTTAATTAAGTTGAATCATTAAACAATCCATTTAATGAACCTTTCCTATGCTTCTTTGATTTGATTAATCACTTAATCATGAGCCATAAATGATATGAACATGCGAGGAAAGTAAAGTTGTAATACTCCTAAAGGACTCTAATGCAATTGGATCATAATTAAAGATTAATTAGGTTAAAGAATTGTGGAGAAAAATTCCTATAGGAGTCACCTTTCAAATCTGTGGTGAGAAAAGAAAGAGGAGACCTATAAAAATTCATCTTTTTAGGAGGCAACGTAGATCCACAGATGTACTTATTCAGGTGATCGGGTACATCATCAAAGAATAGTGTACTATCTTAAAGATAGAAGTCACTAACCTTTAATGGACCTAATCACCTCAATAAGGACTCCTAAGGATGATGGATCTGCATATGTACTAGAGATTCTTCCCCTACTTTTCATGAAAAAGTAAAGTAGGGTTTATTTTAAAATTAGGCTCATTAATTTCCCTACAAGGGCAAGCCCCATAGTTAATTACATCCTAAAGAATGGGGATTCCTTAGGAAAATTCTCGATTAAGGTAAATGATCATTGTCTTTAAAGATTTCAATAGAAAAAGACTATCAATTGATTAGTTCATTTTTGAAAGATCAAATGGGATTGATCAAAGAGGAGGAGTTATTATTGAAACCAAAATGGAAGATAAGTAAGAGATGCCCATGATACTAGGAAACCTAGCAAGCATCTCAAACTATCCTATGGTTGGGATTTACATTTTTGAAATTGATTTAGTTTATTTGAGTTGCATTTTTTATTAGAAATTTAGGAATTATGATTCCTTAACACAAGATTAAGAAAATGAGAGGTGAGGAATTATGCTTATGGCCCATAAAGGGGAGAAGTAATCTCAAAACCTAAATCTAGGGAGCTTCGATGAGGGCTGGAATCACAACCTAAATCTAAGGCAAAAAATGGGTAATTAGTTTGCCTCCATAATAGAGGACAAACCACCCGACAGCTTGGACTTACAACCTCCTGGGGTTGGCTGCCAACTAACTCCTCCTATGATTTTAAATACATGTAGGCAAGTCATTATGCTTATGCAAAATAGCTAGGCAGTTATTTATTTAGAAAGAGACTAAGTCCTTATGCTCACTCCGTAAAGAGACTAGATTATGTAAAGGGACATGCTTCAAATGACCTAAATCTAATGCAATTTAAATTTTACTTTTATTTTCATTTTGGATAATTATTTTGACTCAAGCTAATAAAATTTATATGACTAATCAATGAGAAGGGAGGAGGTGAGTTTCCATCATAGCTCTCAAAGGTCAAGCCAAGTTTCTCTGGCAAAGGTGGAAGCCCTCCAATCAAGAGTGAAATAAGATGCATTTGTGCATGATATTACTAAAGAAATGCTCATCCAGCTAAGGGGTTGCTAATTATTTTATCTTGATATTAAACCTAAGATTTATGTGAGGTTATGAGTTGTTTAATTTTTTATTTGAGTTGTTAAGTTAGGTAAAAGATTTATTTTTTCCTAAAGAGCCTAATCCACATCCAGGCCATACATAAAGTAAGGAAGAAACTAGGAAAATCATGCCACTTAATGCAAAAGCTTAAACAAATCATCAATCAATTTATAAGGCTAATCACAAAAAGAATAAAAGGCCGTTGTGGTGCACCACCGACAAAAATATATCAAATTGGGTAGCTCTACCCTTATACAACCCAGATTATAAATGAATTAAATTATAATTAAGCAAGGAATTCATTTTTATGGGGGTCTTCAAGCTTCATTTCATCTTTCTTCTTTCTTCTTTGGTTCTTTCTTTTTTTTATGGTTGGAAGGTGGATGATCCAAGCCTCACATAGTACATAAGATAGAATCTTATGACTAATGCTTATCCTAATCTCCATAACAATCATTTCAAAGTTCTAATTGCATAAATTTATATGAAAAGGAAAAGTGGAAATCTAACTAACACTTGCAAAACAAAGGTTGGCTAAGACAAACTACACAAATCTCAAGCATGTATATTGTACTTATCACCCCACACAAGTCCACTATTGGATTATGCTTAGGGTATAAAGCACCTGCAACCAAAAGCATTTATATTTTTATTTATGATAACACCCCTTAAGCACAATCCCCCACAGAAAAGAATAGTTAGACTCAGAGCGTCCTACCATTCATTCTATGAGCATACACCTTAATATCCAGTCTAAAACATATATCATAAAATAAAATAGGACATCAAACCATGCACCTATCCTAAAGCTAGAAATTGTGACTTAGGCTAATCTGTGTGCTTTGAAGGCTTGTGTGATATGCTTAGTTATGGCTTTAGGTTCAAATGTTCTAAGTGTGAAGAACATGTTCAACTTAGAGGAGGGTTTCATTTAAGTTGTTTAATTTTTTTGAGTTAATTTTATTTCATGTTTTGATATGGTTTAAGTGGATCCTCAATTGATTACTAAGTTATGAATATAGGGAAAGAGAAGAGAACTTCTCTTTCCTTCCCTAACCTAAGTAATTTCTAAAGTAGAATCATAGTTTAATTTCATTTAGGTGAATGTTTTGATTACATCTTTTAATTAATTCTAAGTTTAGATAAATTCCAAAAAATATATTCAAAAAGAAAGTCATTTTAAGATTAAATAAAATGAACTAAAATTCACATAACACATATTACTTGATTTCTTTCCCAAGATATATAACATGCATATGGATGGACCCTAGGCATATCTATACATACAAATAAGAGTATTTAACACACTTTATAATGCATGCTAAGTAATCCATTTATAGAAATTTAGAAGTTGAATATGCATGATTTTCTTAAGTAGAAAGGGGTTTCCTTATCCAAGTTTTCACATACACACATGAAAGTAAGAAAGGCATAAGTGAGTACAACACCATTATTAACCAGAGGTATAAGGTACAAGACCTACTTAGGGCTACTTAAAACCTCACATCCTCGGGGTTGTCCAGACTAATATACCACTTTCCTTAAGTACAAACATATGTATAAAAGAAATGAAATGGAAAAGAAGAATGCAAAAGTTGTATTAATGAATTCATTTAGTTTATGCAATTTATATATCCAAGTATATGTAGCCCTTCTTAGGTGATAGCATAGGGATGAATAGGATATGGAATTAGGTAAGTGTTAGGTCCTTTTCAAATGAACCATACACCAAATTCTATTCAAAATATATAACATAAGAAAGAAAGGAAACCTATACTAAGCATACCTTTATAATCTTTCACATGCAAGCTTCTAATTAAAATATAAGTAGCATACTTTCATATTTGATATTTGATTTATATGTTTTGAAAATAATTTTGATTTAATAGTGATAATAGCCACTCATATTTCTACTTTAGCCAACACACGCACTATTTGACATAAAGTAAATAATTTCATTTTTAAACTTGAATTTGAAAAATATGAATGCATAAAACCAGATGACATACAAATTTAACATGTTGGGGAAGATTAAAAGCAATGAAAGCATGTAAACAAGTTCACTTCACTTAAATCCTAAAGACATTCTTATGGAATAAGAAAGTTTAAAATAAATCAAAGTGAATTCAATGTGATTTTGTTTATTTTAGAGTTTGATTTAATTTTGAAATGGTGAGATGAGTTTGTTGTTCCTAACCCATTCCCACATGTGTTTGATATTTTTGTTTAATTTTTAGATAATTAAATCCATTTTTATACATTAATTAGGTTAAGGTATGAATTAAGTAACTTAATTAAACCTTACCTACATTACCTTAGAATAATTAACCAAATAATTATGAGCCAATGAGATGACATAAAAACTCACAAGAAAACCTAATAAGAAATAGACCTAATGCAATTTGGCTCATAATTAAAAGTTAATTAAGCTAAGGGGTTTAGCTTAAGTAATTTCAAAACACCCTTTCCTACATATGAATTGGGTTTTGATTTCCTTAATTGAGCTTAGGCTATTAAACACCTAAGCATCTACCCAAAGTAGATTAATTAAGTCTTGAAACTTTATAGAATTTTTAGAAATTAATTAAGGGAATAATTAATGAATTAACCTTTAATTAAGAGGAGATTAAGGAGAAAAAAGGGGGTTTAGGGAATAGCTTGAGGGAGATGCCCCAAAATTATTCCATAAACCTTCAATCTACTATATCTAACCTTAATCAACCCTAATAATGGATAAAACTACTAATCATACCCTAATTATGCTCAATTATATAAGGAGGGTAATTAAGAAATCCATATGCAAATTATCCTACTTAAGCCTTTAATAAATCCCAAGAAAATTAGGTGAGGTATAAGTCATCCCCAAAAATATACCTAAGAAGATTGGGATTAATCAGAGGCTTAATTAAAAGGTAATTAGCAAAATAAAGTTTCCAAAGAAACCCAAATTTAGAGGAAAATTATAATTCAAAACCCATTGAAGTTCATTTTAAAATATTCTAGGCTAAATTATCTTTCCATAAGATTTTATTTCATATTTTTTTGAATTTTTTAGACTAAGTTATGAATTTTAGAAGATCCCTTGATTAATTAAAATTAATTAAGGCATTTTAACTAACCCTACTACTCACAAGCGTGACCAACCTTTATATGCATGCACCATGATCAAGGGAAGATCCAAGCTCAATTGAGCTTCAGTTCAAACCAAACTCAACATATAAAGGCGACATCCAGTCAAAACTCCATGGAATTAAAATTTCTTTCATAAAGCTCCACATCACATTGAGTTTAATGGTCAAAAAATCCCATTCCTCATTGGAGGTGATCACCGACACTCAATTCCCTTGAGAAGCTTCATCTAGTTGAGACGAAGCCTTGCTGAAGTTTTGAGCACTTGAGGTTGAGTGGATTGGTATATGGACCACCTCCTCCTTATCTAGCTTGCAGCTTTGATTGAGCTAGGTCTCCCCTTGCCTTTGGAACTTTAAAGAAAGCTTGGGTGCACTTGACTTGCCTCTCTGATGGAGTATGCGAAAGCAAATGGGTGGAAATTGATTATGAAGAAAGTTAGCTCTTCAATTTTCCTCCCCTGTTTTAACTGTTCAAAAAATTGAAGATGGGAAAATAGCTATAGCTCAAGGAAGCTAGGGATCACTCTCTGATGGCTCCTTAGTCTCTCTAGTACTCAATCGAATGTTTGGTGATTGAATTCAGATTGAATTAGGGGGAGTATATCTCCCCCTTGAAGGATCAGACAACCGTCCATCCACTTGCCATTTTTTTATCAATGGAGCTTAGGAAGTGGGTTGTTTGTTCTATTATGAGTGTGCACATGGTCAGTTTGAGCCAAGGAGTGGATTTACAACCTCCCATGTGTTTGAATTTGAGTGGGAGAGGGAGTTTGAATTTTGAGTTTTGACCCATGGGGTCGGGTTTGGTCTAGGGGCCAATTGGGCTAACCCAAACCCATTGGGTTGATTGCAACACTCTTCATTAGGTCCCCTTGAGCTTTTAGAAAAGTCTCAAATGGATATGAAGAGGGTATGACCATATTACCCATAGATTAGGTCAAACTTTGTTCTATGGCCTAGGGGTAAGATGGTCATTTTGTTGATTTTTTACTTTGGATGAGTTGGATATGTGGAGAAACTAGGTTTGTCCAAGTTTCATGAGATTTGGAATTCATTTGATAGGGTTTGGCTCATGTTGACCCATTTAGGTCAAAATGGGTCAACTTGGGTCAAGATTGACCAATTGGTCAAATTGGGTCAAACCAAGGTTGGGGTCAAATTCATATGACCATTTCAAATGTTTTGGTGGCTTTGGTTTGATTCAATTTTGTATGTTGACCTATTTGAGCTAGGTCAAAGGTAGGTTTAGGTTTGTTAGTCATATGGAGTGGATTGGTATCTGTTTCAATCAATTTGGGTTAAGTTCAATGTTGGCTCAACATGACCCCTTTAGGTCAACTTGGGTCTAAGGTCAATTGGACTAGGTTGGGTCTAATTAGCCAATTAAGGCTTTGGTCAAGTTCCACATGTGATTTGGAATGAACTTGACCCATTGGTTTGGATCAATTTGGCTTAGATCAAGTTTTGACCCATTATGACCCTTTAGGTCAAAATGGGTCAACAAGTGGACAATAAGCTAGGTTAGGCTCAAATGTTGGCTTGGTCAAGTTCAAACATAGGTCATGAGTGAACTTAGATCAATGGTTTCAATCAATTTGGCCTATGGTGGAATTTGGCTATGTTAGGTTTGGGCTAAGTGTTGAATTGGTCAACCCTTAGGTTTGACTTAGTTTGACCCAATTTGATTGATTGATCATCTCATGATGATTGTTGATCATGATGAGAGGGATAGATGAGTTTGGTTCAATCCAATTTGGTTAGGAATAGAATTTGGCTCATAAGGGTACTTTAGGTCACTTTGGGTCAAGTGAGCCTAAATGGGTCAAATGGCTTGGTCAAAGCTTTATTTGAGCTTGATTGATCTTGTATATGGACTTATGATTGAAATATAAATCCATTCACAAGTAGTTTGAAGTCAAATGGTTTTGATTCATTTGACAATTTCATATTCAAAGGAAGAATATGAAAGAGTTTTGGCTTTGATTTTTAAACTAGTTTTTGATTGTTTGATTGAAGTTTCGATTTATATATGGGCTCATGATTGTAGGGTTGATTGAATTATGAGAGAAAATCAAGAGTTTGGCTTGATTTGAAAATGATTTTGCTAAGTTCAAGATTTTGACTTGAAAGACTTAGATTGAATTTTAAGTGGATTTGGGTTTGATTTTTGGAATTGGTTTTGATTGTTTGAATTTATATTTTATTTATATAAGCCAACTCCTAATTAAACCTTCAATAAATCCCAAGAAAATTAGGGGAGGTATAAGTCATCCCCTAAAATATACCCAAAAAGTTTGGGATTAATTAGCAGCTTAATTAAAATGTAATTAGCAAAATAAAGTTTCTAAAGAAACCCAAATTTAGAGAAAATTATGATACAAAACCAATTGAAGTTAATTTTTAAATATTATAAGCTAAATTATCTTTCCATAGGATTTATTTCATATTTTTTGAATTTTGTAGAGGAAGTTATGAATTTTAGAAGATCCCTAGATTAATTAAAATTAATTAAGGCATTTTAACTAACCTCACGCCACGATGTGCGGTGGCGATCACTTTTATATGTGTCGTTGTGAGGGATTCACTTAAACGTCAAATCCAAAATGGTGGCTGGCAGCGAATGCGTTTGATCTCTATCATCCGATCAAAAATTGGACGGCAAGAGATCTCCCCACGGTTTTAAAATGGATAAGGTATTTCTAAACATGGGGATTATCTCAGTTGTCCATCCAAAATGTACGGATCGATGGCTGAGATCTTCTAAGTTCTTTCCCTTGATCAACAGAGACCGTCCATGATCAAGGGGAAGATCGGAGCTCGATTGAGCTCAGATTCAAATCAAACTCAACCCACACCATCTAAAGCTAAAGAGAGGCACATCCAACGATCAAAACTCTGTGGGATTAAAATTTCCTTCATAAAGCTCCTCACCACATTAAGTTTAATGGTTAGAAAATCCCATACCTCATCGGAGGTGATCACTGGTGCTTGATTCCCATGGAAAAGCTTCGCCTAGTTGAGATGAAGCCTTGCTAAAGATTTGAGCACTTGAGGTTGAGTGGATTGGTATATGGACCACCTCCTCCTTAGCTAGCTTGCATCTTTGATCAAGCTAGGTCTCCCCTTGCCTTTGGAACTTTAAAGAGAGCTTGGGTGCACTCAACTTGGCTCTCTGATGGAGTATGCAAAAGCAATTGGGTGGAAATTGGGTATGGAGAAAGTTAGCTCTTCGATTTATCTCCCCTATTTTCACTATTCAAAAACCTGAAGATAGGAAAATGGCTAGAGCTCAAGGAAGCTAGGGATCACTCTTTGATGGCTCTTTAGACTCTCTAGTACTCAATTGAATGTGCGGTGATTGAATTCAGATTGAATTAGAGGGAGTATATCTCCCCCTTGAAGGATCAGACGGTCATCCATCCACTTATCATTTTTTATCAATGGAGCTTAGGTAGTGGGTTGTTTGAGCTGTCAGGAGTGTGCACATGGTCGGTTTGAGCCAAGGTGTGGATTTCCAACCTCCCATGTGCTTGAATTTGAGTGGGAGAGGGAGTATGAATTTTGAGTTTTGACTCATGGGGTTGGGTTTAGTCTAGGGGCCAATTGGGCTAACCCAAACCAATTGGGTTGGGTGCACCACTCTTCATTAGGTCCCCTTGAGCTTTTAGGAAAGCCTCAAGTGGATATGAAGAGGGTATGACCATATTACCCATAGATTGGGACAAAATTTGTTCTATGGCCTAGGGTTAGGATGCTCATTTTGCTAATTTGTTTACTTTGGATATGTTGGGTATGTGGAGAAACTAGGTTTGGCCAAGTTTCATGAGATTTGGAATTCATTTGATAGGGTTTGGCTCATGTTGACCCATTTAGGTCAAAATGGGTCAGCTTGGGCCAAGTTGACCAATTGGTCAAATTAGGTTAAACCAAGGGTTGGGTCAAGTTCATATGATCATTTGAAAAGTTTTGGTTGCTTTGGTTTGATTCAATTTTGTATAGTTTTGAATTTGGCTCATATGACTTCATTTAGGTCAAATGAGTTAAGTTGACATATTTGGCCCAATTAACCTATTTGAGCTAGGTCAAGGGTAGGATTAGGTTTGGTTAGTCATATGGAGTGGATTGGTATCTTTGTTTCCAATTAATTTGGGTTAAGTTCAATTTTGGCTCAATATGGCCCCTTTAGGTCAAGTTAGTTTAAGGTCAATTGGGCTAGGTTGGGTCTAGTTGGCCAATTGAGGCTTTGGTCAAGTTTCACAAGTGATTTGGAATAAACTTGACCCATTGGTTTGGAACAATTTGGCTTAGATGAAGTTTTGACACATTTTGACTGTTTAGGTCAAAATGGGTCAACTTGGATCAAGTGGCCAATTGGGCTAGGTTAGGCTCAAATGTTGGCTTGGTCAACTTCAAACATAAGTCATGAGTGAACTTAGATCAATGGTTTCCATAAATTTGGCCTATGGTGGAATTTGGCTATGTTAAGTTTCATTTTGGGCTAAGTGTTGACTTCGTCAACCCTTAGGTTTGACTTTGGTTTGACCCAATTTGATTTCTTGAACATCCTATGATGATTGTTGATCATGATGAGAGGGATAGATGAGTTTGGTTCAATCCAATTTGGTTAGGATTAGAATTTGGCTCATAAGGGTACTTTAGGTCACTTTGGGTCAAGTGAGCCTAAGTGGGTCAAATGGCTTGGTCAAAGCTTGATTTGAGCTTGATTGATCTTCTATATGGACTTATGATTGAAATATAAATCCATTTACAAGTGGTTTAAAGTCAAATGGGTTTTGATCCATTTGACAATTTCATATTCAAAGAAATAATATGAAGGGTGATTTTTGAACTAGGTTTTGATTGTTTGATTGAAGTTTGGATTTATATATTGGCTCATGATTGTAGGGTTGATTGAATTATGAGAGAAAATTAAGAGTTTGGCTTGATTTGAAAATGATTTGGCTAAGTTCAAGATTTTGACTTAAAAGACTTAGATTGGATTTTGAGTGGATTTGGGTTTAAATTTTGGAACTGCTTTTGATTTTTTGAATTTATATTTCATTTATATATGTGAATATAAATGAGAATATAAATGGATCATGATAAAATTTTAAGGATTTGAAGTGGTTTAATCATGATTTAGGCTAAGTCCATTAAGAAGGATTTAAAGGACTTAGACAAATTTTGGACTTTTGAGTTTGAATTTTTTTTGAATTTGGTTTGATTGATTTATATTTATATTTCATTTATATATGTGAGTATAAATGAGGATATAAATGAATTAGGAGAAAATCCCATGACTTTGAGATGGTTTGATTAAGATTTAGGCTAAATCCATTAATGGAAAATTAAGGACTTCAAAAAAATTTAAATTGAGAATTTAATTTGATAGTTTGATTTGATTGATTTATATTTATAATTCATTTATATATGTGAATATAAATGAGAATATAAATGAGTTTTGAGAAAATTCAATAAGTTTGAAGCAAGGTTTAGGGTTGATTTTGACTAAGTCCATTAATAGAAAATTAAGGACTTAAGAAAGATTTTAGATTTGGAATTTAATTTAAGGATTTGTTTTGATTGATTTGTATTTATATTTTATTTATATATGTGAATATAAATGAGTTTTGAGAAAATCCCATGAGTTTGAATTGATTTGATGATGATTTAGGCTATGTTCATTAATGGAAAATTAAGGACTTAAGAAAGATTTTAGATTTGAAATTTAATTTGAGGATTTGTTTTGATTGATTTGTATTTATATTTCATTTATATATGTGAATATAAATGAGAATATAAATAATTTTTGATAAAATCCCATGAGTTTGAATTGATTTTATGATAATTTAGGCTAAGTCCATTAATGGAAAATTAAGGACTTAAGAAAGATTCTATGAATTGATTTGGAATTTTGATTTAGTTTGATTGGTTTGAATTTATATTTCATTTATATATGAGAATATAAATGATAATATAAATGAATTATGAGAAATTCTCAAAGATTTGACATGGTTTTGATCATGATTTTTGTTAAGTCTTTAAAGAAAGATTAAGGACTTAGGAATTTTTGATGGATTTTGATCATGGGTTTCAATCATAGATTTTAATCATGGATTTCTATCATATGGAGTTGATTTTAGTTTGGAGAAAATAAATAAGAATTGATTTGGAGTTTGACTATAATGAAGGAAAGTGAGGAATGGTTTAAGCTAAAGGTAGGAAATTTTCCTAACACCCCTAAGGCATGACCTATTCCTATGGCTAACTCTTCTAAGTCTCTAGGACTAGGTTGAGTGTCCACCTAATCACTAGATGTATCTTAAGACTAAGGAACTCTTAAAACATAAGAGAAGTCCTATATCTAAGATGGAGGGGTTGATAACTCATTCTAAAAAAGAGGTCAACAAGAATGTAACTAAGTACTCTTATGATTTTCCTACACTCATGGGTTAATCATAATTTCCTTAAGGGTCTTTATGTTATTAAGCACATAAAGAGGAACACCTAATTTCATTGTTAATTATCTAATCTAACTTGCATTTCAATTTGATTTACTTCAACCACTTGATTAATTGGTTAATCCTTTAATCAATTACCATCTTAATTAATCCCCTTAAAATAAGGTGGACTTGGAAAAAAAGACTAGGAAAGGGGTCCTAATCCCATTCCCTCATCCATTCACTATTAAATAGTATTTAATAAGCTTTAATAAATTAATTCTTACTATTTTGAATGTTAATACCTAATTAATTAAAGAGGGTAATTAAGGTTTGAATCATTAATTTCCCCTCACTACTAGGCAATAAATTCCAATAAAATCATGAGAGATAGAAGTCATACCATAGAATGGACACACAAAGTGTGAAATTATTTTTCTAAATAATTAAGGCTTAATTAAGTCAATTAAGTTTATTTTTAATCATAATTAAGTCTTAATTACTATTCAAAATTAATTATAAATAATTTTAATTAATTCTCCTCTAAATTACCTTTAAAATGAGCATTTATTTGTATTTTTTTATTTTTCTATAATTTATTATGATTTTCCAAAGTTTTAGCCATTAAAATGAATTAATTAAGTCTAACTAAGCCTAATCCCATCGGCATCATGCGGACCATTAATGTGGTGCGCTTTCCATGTGGCACTGTGGGATTGGTTGTTCAAACTCATACGATACGGCACCTACTTGGCGGCGGTAGAAGCGGTTTCATCCGCCTTTTGATCTGAGATCAGATGGTGGAGGTTAAACCCACGATTCCTAAGGGAATAAATCAAATTAAATTAATCATAAGATCGTGGATGTCCATTCCAATTGCACGAATTGAACGATTGATGATCTATCATCTCTCATGCGATGGAAGACAAACACTGTCCGCCTTCTTCTGCCCAATTCAAGCTCGTCAGAGTTTGGAATGGCTCAAGATTGATCCCACACCTTCAGGGGAGTGATCTACAACACATGACATTCACATTTCTTTCAAAAAGTTCTAAAATAAATTGGAAAATCTCTGTTTAATAGAATAGTACCTCGTTGGAGCTCAAAATCAGTAGTGGACTGATCGAGGTAGCTTCGCCTTGACGAGGTAAAGCCATGTTGAGAAGATGGTGCAATGCATCCCTACTGATTTCTCTATGGACAAAATGCCATCACAATACTCACTGGAGTTAGGCTAAGAGGCAGTTCTGCTGATCGGGGAGCTCAAGAAAAGATTCGTTTCACCTCATCAAAGTTTGGTGAATGTGTAAGAGGAGTTAATTTGGGATTAGTTGGGATTTGATGGAGTTGGATGGAGTAGCATTGACTAAAGAGGTTTTATTATAGCCGATGATGGGAAGGCTCTAGGGACTTAAAAATGGCTCTGGAGAGTTATCTCTGGCAACTAGGACTCACTGAGGGTCGAATTATACAGTTTGAATTGAAATGAAGATGGGTATAACCCCTCCTTTATTAGACTGGATGACCTTGATCCATTTGGCTTCTAGTGGCTGTGGGTGGCAGGGAATCATCTGAGGTGGCTCAGTTTGGTTGGCCAAGTGAGGAAGAGTGGTTGTCATGGGAGAAGGTGGATGTCCTTGGGTTTCCAAGTGTTCTAATGAGGGAGGAGAGGTGAAATCACCTCCCCTTGGCTCATGGTAGATCCAACCACCTTTGGGTTAGGTGAGCCAGTGCCCCTTATGCTTATGTGGAGATCTAGGAGGCTGCCAAGTGGATAGGGAGTGGGATTGACCAATCAAATGGGGCATTTGTCCTATGTGGTGACCCAAACCCATTTGATTTTGGTTCAATTCGAGTTGGGTTTGATTGGTCTGACTCAAGGTGAGCCAAGGATGGGTCATGCCAAGTTTTATTGGGTTTGGGCTTGGTTTGAGTGTGTTTGGTTCAATTTGACCCATGTAGGTCAAATTGGGCTAGGTTGGGTCAAGTTGACCAATTGATCAAATTGGGTCAAACCAAGGCTTGTGTCAAGTTCAAATGAGTATTTGGAATGTTTTGGTGCAATTGGTTTGGGTTGGTTTGGCTTAGATTATAATTTGACCCATTTAAGTTCAAATGGGTCAAGTTGACCAAATTGGCTTGAGTTAGGCATTGGTTCATGTTCAATTTGTCAATTGAAGATGATTATAGGATTTGGTTTGAATCAATTTGGATTTGAGAAAGGTTTAGGCCAAATTGACCCTTTAGGTCAATTTGGGCTAAGTAGGCCCATTTAGCTCAATTGGTCAAATTGGGTTCAAGCTTTGATCATGTTCAATAATCAATTTGAAATTAACTTGAGCCATTAGTTGTATTTTGATTTGACCCAATTTGGTCATCTAGGTCACATTGGGTCAACTTGGGTCAATGGGAAATTGGGCAAGGTATGGCTCAATTGATGGTCAAGTCATGTTTAAGGGTTGATCTTAGGTTGATGTAAGTCATTGGTTTCAATTAATTTAGCTTAGGATGAAATTTGGCTAATTTGGCTTATGTAGGCTAAGTGGGTTAACTTGGTCAAATGATCAAATTGACTTGGTTTGACCCAATTAATTACAATTGATCAATCAAGGATGATCAATAATCATTGTGGAGGTTTCGGTTGGTTTGATTCAATCCAATTTGGGTTGGATTGAAAATTGGCTCAAATGGGTCCTTATGGTCACTTTGGGTCAAGTTAGCCTAAATATGTCAATTGGCTTGATTGAGGTTTGGTTTGAGTTTATTTGAGTTTAAGTATTGATTCGGGGTTATTTTATAGCTTTGGTTGCAATTGATTTGAGTTTGAATGTATTTTGCCTCATTTGGATATTTCAAGTCAAATATGTTAGGGTAGAATTGATTGAATTTATTTTGGCTTGATTGGTTTGATTGTAGATTTCGGTATGGCTTGAAGTGATGATTGAAGGAATAAATTGATTTGAGATACAATCTATTAAATTTGATTTGAAGGGATTTGGCTAAGTCCATAGGTTTGAATCATGGGCTTAGGTTTGGTTTAATTGAATTGATTTTGGTTTGGAGATTGGCTTGTCTTGATTGTAGATTTAGACGTGGTTTGAAATAATGATTGAAGGATTTAAATGATTGAAGAGAGAAATCAATTGAGTTTGATTTGAATTGAAAGAAATTTGGCTAAGTCCATAAGTTTGAATCACGAGCTTAGGTTTGGTTTGATTGAATTGATTTTGGTTTGGAGATTGGTTTGTCTTGATTGTAGATTTGGATATGTAAATTTGAGATCGGATTTTGGCTAAGAAAATAGTCATGGATTTGGTTAGGCCATAGGATAGGTAGGCCACCCTAGTCCTCAAGGCATGATCTAATCCTATGGTTAACCCTAGGCTTAGGTTAAGTATTCACTTAGCCACTAGAAGTGTCTTATGACTAAGGAGCTCTTAGTGTCTAGAAGACTCCTAAATCTATGACGAGAAGATTGAATCCTCACTCCAAAAGTGAGGTCAACACAAATATTATGATTTAGAACATTAGGGGCATTGATAAGGCCAATGCCACTGATAGAATTTGAAGCCTTGTGAGATCACAAAATCTTGAACTATTTGCCATTTTAGAACCGTCGTTCATATTCAAAATCTTCTAAAAATCAATAGAAGATTTCCTAACTTCAACATTATTACTAACATCAGCAACAAAATTTAGCTTTTTTTATAATCCTTGACTCCAAATTCAATCCCTTATGTATTCTACTCAATATATACATTTCTATTTGCAAGACTCTAACTTCAGTATCTCTACTACTATCATTTATGCTTCTTGTAATCGACAACAAGATTGGAATTATGGAATGACATGAAGCAAATCTGTTTACATAACCCTAGCCCTTAGTTAGTCGGAGGTGACCTCAACATGATTGCTAGTCCTGCTGAAAAGAACGAAGGTAAAAAACAAAACCTATCCATCATTTTAGAATTTGTTGAATGCATTAAAGAAGCAAACCTATTTGATGTTAGGTTAAAGGCAAGCTATTTACATGGAAGAGAGGGAGAACATGGCAAAGACTGGATAGGATCCGTACCAACTCAGGGTGGCACACTTGTTTCTGCACTTTGGAAGTCCAACACATGGCTAGAATTACTTCAGACCACTCCCCATTGCTGATTAGATTCAATCATATCACTAAACTGAAGTACCAACCATTTAAATTTTTTAACATGTATACATCCCACCTAGATTTCACTAACTGCATATCAAAGCTTTGGTAAAGTGATGAAAAACTCAACCCATGGATACATCTATGGATTCTTCACAAGAGAATTACTCAAGGGCTAAAAAAATGGAATGTGGAGGTTTTTTGGCAACATCCATCACCAAATAAAATCCATTGAAGAAAAGATTGATAAAATAGAGCAAAAAATATCCCAAATGGATGGCAATGCTACTTCCTAACTTGAAACCCTTCTTGAAAGCATTCAGCTGGAGCTTCAAGATTATATAGAGAGGAGTACTTCCTTAGACAAAAAGTAGCTATTCAAATCAACATACATGGAGATAGAAACTCTAAATTGTTTCATGCCTACATCAGGAAGAAGAGGGAAGATAAGTGGGTCAATAAGATTTTAGACCTTAAAGGTAACTAGATTATAAACCAAGATGGCATCATGGAGGATTACATTAACTACTTTACCAACTCTCTAAGATAGTCCTACAACCACAATTCCAACTATCATCAAACTAGTATTTTTTTTTTTTACTTTGACAAGGTTCCTATCAATAATAAAGACCTCACTTCAATTCCTAAGAAGGAGGAAATTTGGATAGCTCTTAATTTAATGGATGGGTATAAGACTGCTAGTTAGATGGCTTTACTGCCTTGTTCTACCAAAAAGCTTATAATTTCATCAAAGTGGAAGTTATCAAAGCCATTCAATCCTTTTTTTTTAGGGACATTAACATTCATAAGTTTATTACCACATCAGCTATTATATTGATCCCAAAAAGAAAAAAAATTGCCACACATGGGACAAGTTTAGACCTATTATCCTAACTCCTATCATTAATAAGATCATTAGCTAAATCATTGCTAATAGGCTCCAAAATCTTCTGTTGGATAAAATTTTATGACACCGCATAGAGTTTAGGAATTTCTTATTTGGATGATCAAATTCATCATTAAGGAATAAACATATTATCTCATATGATAAACATGTTATCCTATAATGGATTTGATCATTTAATAAAAGACTCATAAGGCTAATAGGTCTTTCATGTATGAGAGAATGTTTCCTTGAACTACATGAAAAGATAGAACGGGGTTATTTTAAACTAGGCACATGGTTCCCTATAATGGCAAGCCCCTATAGTTAATTATATCTCAGGAAGGGTCTCTTCCTAAGAGTACTCTCGATTAAAGAAATAAATCATTATTTCTAAGGAATTCTAAGTTGGTTTTCAAATGCATGATTTAGAATTTCAATTGGTGTTGATTCAATATGGAAAGAGTTATTTTAAGAGGCCAAATGAGATAAAGTACGAAATGTCTATTGATACTGAGAAGCCTAGTATGCACTTCAACTATCCTATCATTGGGTTATAAATTTTAGAATTTTATTTAGATTTTGAGTTGACATTTTCTTAAAAATTTAGGGCTTAGATTTTAGCAGCACAATACTACAGATATGCCTGAGGTTGAAGACTTACTCCATAGAGGATGCTTCAAAACCTAAGTCTATAAGTGCTTCTGACACAATTCAAATGCTTGATCTAATTTTATTTTGGGATTTATTGACCATTCCTCTCACTTGAGGGAACTAACCTATCCTTGACTCTTCTCAACTTATAATCTTCCTTGAAAGGGCTGCTAGCTAACACCACCTAAGTGCATTTTTAAATTCATGATGCCAAGTTTTATGAATGTAAGTTAGCTGAGTTGTTGTCATCTTTTAAGAAAGAATCTAAGAATTTTAGACTCACTCCCTAATCTGTAAGATAATGTAGGGTATGAAATGCACTAACTAATGCACATTTTTAGATTTTTATGCATTTTGACTTGATGATCATTTTAGGCCATGGGTATGCAATTTATGCCTATATGGTATGCAATTAGAAGAAAGACATGGATTAAATCAATAATGGAAGGTTGGATTCCCCAAGAAGGCAGTCATCCTCATAGGTCAGATGTCTCTTATGTGCAATTGGAGAAGTTGCCCAATTTAAGGATTAGATCAATATGATTGTATTATTTTCGAGAGCTAATTTATTTCTAATTGATTTTAAGCCATTCCCTATTGCTTTAATTTATATGAGGTTTTAAATTTCATCATTTTTATGTTTGAGTTTATTAGATTTAATTAGGTAGAAAATTTAGTTTTTCCTATGAGCCTACATCCAGGCATTCATCACAGAAAAGCACGACACATAAAAAACCTAGAAAAGCAAGTTGATTCTACTGCTCACCCAAAATAAATCAAGATAATTTAATTAAAAGAAAGGCCAATGCATCCGGGTGCCGCTGTAAATCCTAAAAAAGGAAAATGGGCAATCGAGCTCTACCCTTATACATCCCGGCCTAGAATTACAAGTCTAGTTCTATGGATCTTCTTTCCAGGATCATCTCTTTCTTCAAGGACCTCCATTAGGCTTCATAGGGGACATTTACACCATCTCCTAGTAGTGTCAGTTCCTACTAATCCTATATGCTATAGATCCTAACCTAATTTTAAGCTCAAATTTATATTTTAAATTCAAAAATAAATCTTAAATCTTACAAAACAAATGTTAGAAAAATATAAATAGCATACAACAACTATATTTTACAAACATATGGGCTTAATATTAATTGCTTGCCAAGCCCACCTATTCTATGGGCTATACGTAGGGACTATTCAGCACCTACAAGCAAACAATAATTTTATAATTTATTTATGATGATAGTCTCTTTAACACTGCCCCCTATAGAAGATAATATTAGTTCTATAAATAGCATCCTACCATTCAAGCTAATGGCAATCAATCCTAGTCATCCAGTCTAAAATAGTACACCACAAAATAATAAAAATAATTCTCATTACAACATCACAAAAAATTACAAAAAATCACAGAACAACCTAACCTAAGTCTAACATTTGTGACATTATAATTTTAGTGTGTGAAGAACAATTTGTGTGGTAAGACATTACTAGGCTTTTAGGTTTCAATTTCAATTTTGGTTTTAAGTATTATTTTATTTACCTTTGGATGGTTTCAATTCAAATGATTTATTGATTTATTAATTTTTTTTATTTTAGATGCATTTTATGGTGTTACAGTTAGATTATATTTTCAAGAATGAGGAATACAATAGGTTCCATTTTTGGTAGAACCTATTCCGTTCAACATCTTAAGTCCTAATAGGATGATATATTTATTCTAAGGTAAATATTCATCCTACAGATATAACTAAAATCCTAAATATTTTAATTCACCCCTTCTTTAATTTTAGAACGTTTGGATTAGTTTAATTTATTTCATCATAGTCTTTTTGTGTTTTAATTTCTTTATGGTATGTTTCTTCATCAATAATGTTGTGATCTAGTTTGAATTACTTTTCACTTGAAGTTTAATTTGCTTATTATTATGATTCAATTTGGTTTTCTCTTTAATTTAATTCATTTATTATTATGATTTTAGTTTCATTTAATTCTTTTGGCTTAATATTATGATATTGATATTTTAGATTTTATAATTTATTTTCTTAATTTGATTGATTATTCTTTTACTTTACATGTTTGCTTTATTGATTATAATGATTTACATCTTTTCAAGTCTAAATCATTAGGTTTAGTTTACTTGTATATTGAATTTGTCTTACCTTTGTAATTTAGATTGATTAGGTTTTAATGTTTATGTTGTTTGAATTCATCTTTAATTTAATATTTATTTTATTTATTGGATTTGTTATGTTCTAATTTAGAGTGAAGCTTTCTGTTTAATTTCATTTTATTTAGTGTTTCATTAAGTTATATTTCTTTATGTTTCACATAAAGTATTTTTATTTCATTTGTTTATTTAATTTTTGGAATGCATATAGTTTACTTATTACATTTAAGTGTATGTATTTCATTCAATCAATTCAAGTTACTTTCATTTATTTATTTTCATTATTGTTTATTAACATAAGTAAATTTACATTCAATTTATTGTGTTTAGTATTATTTAATTCATTATACTTCAATTTTATAAGCCCTTTGTATTAATGGAAAATTCTTGTTTTTAATTTATTCATTTCATGAAATTCTCTAAAGTTTATCAATGAATTTAGGCTAAGATAATTAAATCCAAGTTATATATTTTATACATTATGAAATGATTCAATTCATTTTGATTAATTTAAAGGGATTGATGATTATGTCATTTGAAATGTTCTTTTAGCATTTAACATAATATAATTTTCCTTTTTCATGACTTTAGGAGTTTAAAAAAAAGGTTATTCCTTTGTATGTTAAACTTGCCCTATGTTACTTTAAAGTTTTATGTTATGTTAACTTTAATTCGACCTTGCTTAAGTTTAATTACACTTGCCCTTTCATATTTGCATTTGTACCATTTCATTTCTTAATCTAAATGTCTATAATGTATTTTTTTTGTTGATAACTTATAAATTTTAGAGATTGTTGAACTTTATATTTCAATTTATAAATGGATTTATTATGGTTTAATGAATTATTATTGTTGGAATATGATTATATTTCATATCTTCACTTATTCATAACCCTTAAC
Organism: Cymbidium sinense; assembly: GCA_021442155.1. Taxonomy (NCBI): domain Eukaryota; kingdom Viridiplantae; phylum Streptophyta; class Magnoliopsida; order Asparagales; family Orchidaceae; genus Cymbidium; species Cymbidium sinense. The sequence goes on along the minus strand of CM038228.1, from coordinate 26,345,969 downwards.
TTAGGATTAATTAGTTTTTTTTTCTTTCAGTTGACTTGGCTATTTTTAATTTAAGAGTTCTAATGTCAGTTATGATATTTTAAATTTATATTATAGGTTTTGTACTTTCTATGATTTTTATTATTTAATATTTTTTTAAATTGACTTAGAGATTTGGAAATTCAAATACTCCCAATCCAAAAGTCAATTGGATTTGAAATGTTTATAGCAAGTGGGGTTTCTTACCAATTTGATTTTCTTAAGGTTTCACTTTGATCAGATATGTAATTAAGTTGTAATAAAGGTTTTAATTATTTTAGTAAATCCTAACTTAAGCCTAATTTAATAAAGATCTTTTAGAGGTTTGTTTGTTCTTTTTTTATTCCCCTCTAGAATATGCATACAAAGAGGGTTGTTAAAGTTCTAGTTGATTTATTATAATTTATTTAATTTCAGGTTGATTAATTGATTTAATCAATTCAATTAATGGCCTAATTAAGCCATTTTGTGATTTATTAAGTTCCAATAAGTTTCAATGGCTTATTTATGTTCATTAGAATGTATTATGATGTTTTAAGTTGATTTTATTAATATCCATCATTTTTTCATTTATTATTAATTTATTTTATGAAATTGAAGGTTTAGGGTTTGAAATTTCAAAAATTAAAATTATTTCTCAATAAATTATGAAAATTTTACCTAACGTGTATCTTAAACTCAATTTTAATTTCCCAAAGTTTCATTTCAATTTGATTAATGGCTTGGGATTAATTAGGGTTTGAAGTTTTTTCATTCAAATCCAAATTAAGGATAAAATACCCCCATATAATTTTGGGATTTTAATTTTTATCGATTCCCCTCATGAAGGGAATCAATAGAGCCCAATTTGCATATTTCTTCTTTATTTGTAGTTAATTTCCCATGATTTTTTTTTAATTTTTTAAGTATTTCCCTTAATTTTTTAAATTTGGAAAACTTGAATTTCCCATTTAAGCATGTCGAATCCAAGTGGATCCGACATAACGCCACTTACCATGCGGCACTGCGTCATTGCACCACACAGGATCCACATAGATCCTCATTAAAATGATAGTGCATGTGGGTTAATTTTGGGCTATTCGATCAAAGATCGAACGACCATGATTCAACCTGTGGTTCCTCTTATTAGTTTTAATCACAGATCTGGATAGATCTCGACCATCCATTCCTTTTAAAATGAACGGATGGCAAAGATTACATCTCCCACGACAACAATGGAGGCTGAGAGCCCTCCATCATTTTCGACCATCTAACCGTCCAAATCATGTGATTTTGATGCCAAATCATTAGTGGATGAAATCATGGAGATCTAAGCGGTTTGATCTCACTTGATATCAAATTTCCTTTGAAAAGTATCAAAATTGAAAGCATAGGGGAGGCCATTAATGGAATACCTCACTCTCGGTGATCTCTGATGGCATAATTGGCTCCAATAGCTATAGAACAATTTGAGGAGCTCATATGCCAAAGCAATTAAGTTGCCTCTCTATGGATCACCTCCTAGACCAAGATTGACTTGGATTTTGTCAGCCTTGGTCATTCTTCGGCCTTCCGGTGATGAGGGGGTCTGGGGAAGATGGGTTTCAACTTTATGCAAGGTGTGGAAGGTGATGGGATAGTCTGTTTCACTTAGGAATGACTATTGGTGAAGTTATCATTGAAGTCGAGTCTTAAGCTTAGTTTCTTCTCTTCTTAGTCACCTGGGGTGACTGCAATCCTTGGAAACTAGTTACATGACTCACTAGCCATTTAACACCTGCTTAAGCTAAATAGGTGGAATAGGGAATGAGGATATAGGGTTTGATTTGGCTTTATATTCCTTTGACTTTCCATAGCATCTTTTTTGGCTTTGGATTAATTTGGAGTTGATTAAGTGGCATAATGTTGGATGTAAATCACATTAATTCAATTAGGGAAAGATTTGGTTGCATCCCAAGGGGATTAGTTGAAGATTAGGTTTAAAATTCCTTTGAATTATGCCATTTAATGATTTTTTTAATTAGTTTGATCTAAGTTATTTTACATGATGGATTAGCTTTAGATCAATGCTTGGATTTTGTCCATTTAATCATAAATGAACTTGTTAATTAAGGGTATTAAGGATTTTAAAATTCATGAAGTGCTTACTTTGGATTTAATCCATTTAGATTTAATCTACTTTGGGTTGATCTTAATTGAGTAAAATGGTTTATTTGGCTCAGTTATATTGTTTTTTATTTTTAATTATGTTAATCCAAGCAATTTAGGATGCATTGGATCAAACAATTTAAATTTTATTTCATTTTGAACCCATTTAACCTGAGTTGGGCTTAATGGGTTAAGTTTGGGTTCATTTGGGTCAAATGACCAAATTGACCAAATTGAACCCAATGATAGGTTGCTTTATGTTCAATAATCATTTTCAAATGATTTTAGATAATTGATTTGGGTTGATTTGAGTTTGATTTTAGTTTGAACCCAATAAGACTCCTTTAGGCCCATTTAGATCAAATGACCTAATTAGCTTAATTAAGGCCACATTGGATTTATATTCTTTTAAATTCATGTTTACATATGTTTATATCATCATCCCAACCATTTGAAATAATTTTATTTGGCAAAATTTTGGTGGGTTGACCTTTGACTTGGTGGGACCCCACATAAGTCAACCCCATGTAAAAAAAGGTTGACCAATTTTTTACCTTTGATTTGGTTTGAATTTATGTAATTTTATGTCATGATTTTAATTTCATTTGATTAAGGTTTGTTTAGATTTAATTTGAATTTCTTTAGGTTTATATGATTCTTAGCTTAATTAAAGTAATTAGGTTTAGTTCCCTAATTGAACCGTAGCATAAGCTTAATTAATTTCAAATTTAGAGTGGTATATTTATGTTGAAGATTTGGGTTGAATCTAACTAAATCCATTAAGTTAGATCAATCTAAAAAGGATGCACTAGATCACTAAGTGTAATTTCCTAGGTGCTTACTTAGGAGACTTCTAATTTAAGATTAGAGTCATAATGATTGTCTTTGGAAGAAATGTTAACCTCATCCAAAAATGAGATTAGCAACTCTCCTTTCACTTATCTCACCAAATCAAATAGCTTTTTTAAAAGAAAAGAACATAAATGATAATATTTTTCTAGCTCAAGAATTGACTAAGAACATTGACAAAAAAGGGAGAGGACATAATGTAATGATGAAGATTGACATAATGAAACACTATTAGCTAGGAGTTCCTGCTTAACTCCCTTAAAGAGAGAGGATTCTATACAAGATTCTATAAATTAGTGGAGATACTTCTCTCCAATAGCCATTACAAGATTTTACTCAATGGGCAAATGGCTTCTTCACGCGTGTTAAGGTGACCCCTCTCGCTCATCCTCAAATTGACTTTGGATATCATCTCTATAAAGCTGGATAGTGTCACTAATTCAAAGGGTAACGTTAACTTCCACACCATTGGGAGAATTAACATCACATGCTTGGCCTTTACTGATGATCTCCTATTATTCAGTAATGGAAATTAGAAAGCTATCAACACCTATTGGACAATTATCAAGTACTTCATGAATATCTCTGGTATGTATTTAAATATTAACAAATATCTTTTTATTACAGGAAAACAAAAAAACAAAATCAAAATCAAATAAATTATTGAGAAGACTTGATTCACTCATTCTAAATTACCTCTCAATTACTTTGGAATCAAACTCTATAAAGAAAAACTTACATCTTCTCTATTCTTTTGATCTGATTGACAAAATACAATGCAAAATTAGCACCTTGGAAAACTCTTTCCTCTTTTTTGGAGGAGAATCACTTTAGTAAAAAGCATTCTCAACCCAATTTCTCTACATACCACTCAAGTCTAATGCATTCCCAAAACTATTCAACAAAAAATTGAAAGAATGTTTAACCAATACAATCAGAGTGACAAACATAAATCTTCCATTGGGTTAGCTGGAGGGAAATGTGCAAACTGATTCCACCATTACCTCCCTCTAGATGATACCCTCAAGCTTGAGGGATTGAGATTGAGGTGTCCATTATGCAAAGAAGAGGTAGAAGGGATTATACATACCTTTATTCAATGTTATTTTAACAAAAATATATGGAATTCCTTTGCTGATCACATTCATTGAAAAGATAATGGAATGGCCATTCCACACTTTCAACTCTTTGATAACTTCTAACCAGAAGTTTGCAACCTAACTACCAAAGACTTGAACACCCTATTCATCATCTTATGTTTATTTGGACAGCAAGGAATGATCTCAAACACATTGAATCTAGTATTACTCCTAAATCCACTGAACTCAAAATCATAACCCTTTTACTGATAATGGACAAAAGTGAGAGCATAGAGTTAACTGCAACAAGGGGAAAATTGAGAACCACACACCTTCAAATTGGAACCTTGTTTATTGGTAAAAACCTCTCCATGATACCATCAAAAATAACATTGATGGCAGCTATGATTCTAAATCTAATAGGGCTGGTACTAATGGCATCCAAAACTGGTTGGGGAACTAGACTTTCTTTTTTTTTCAATGTCTCTTGGTGCTCATTCAGCAATCCATGCTGAGGTGACTACTTTACATTATGCTCTCCTTTTTGTTGCAAGACATCCACACTTAAACTACTAGATTGAATCTGATTCAATGACTCTTATTTGACTTCTCAAGAAAGAGCTCAACTGCCACCTATTAGATGTTTGTTAAAGAGCCTTAATACATCTTGCACCCACATATTGAGGGAAGGCAACTAACTTACAAATTTTCTAGCCAAACGTGGTTCCCATTTCCAAATTTTTTTTTCTTCTCTAAGTCTCCTAACAAAGAACTAGGCCTACTAGTGCATAGTGAAAAATTAGGACTACCTTACATTGGATCAAATTTTTTGTAATTTTCCTTTTGATCTTTTGGATTATTGTATCTTTAAGTAATCAATAACAACTTCATCTTTATGAAAAAAAACCAACTAAACAAAAATTTAAATGGACATAAACATTAATAAAACAAATAATAAGATTACTTTAAATCAAATAAGTTAAATCAAGTTAAAAATAAATCAAATTCAAAAATATTTAATCAAATCAAATGAAGTGGAAAAGAAGAATAAAATTTTTATTCCAAAAAAATTTAAATATGCATCTAAATTAAACCCAAACCCAAATCATTAAAATTAATTGAAAGAGGTTAATTAAGATACTTAGGATCTCAGTTAGACCTTTAGATTAAATCTTCATCTTAGGGTGAAGTCATTATTCTATTAGGATTTAGAATGTTGAATAGAATGGGTTCCACCCAAAGTGGAATCCATTTTATTCTTCATTCTGAAAAACTTACAATTCATTTTAACATTAAAAATAATTTAAATATAAAAATAAGAATCACAAATCATTAAATCATTTAAATTGAAACCATTCAAAGGTAAATCAAACAAACCTTAAAACTTGAATCTGAAAAGGCCTAGCAATATCTTACCTAATTGCTCCAAAAAACACCTTCAAGAATGCACTCCACCACCTTTATAGGATAGGTATGAGTATATTATTTCATGAGGTAGATCGATATGTATTCAACCAGATTTTACTTAACATTTAGGTTAAGGTTTATTTTGATCTAGTTCTACTTCCTATGGCCGCAAGCCTCCATAGTTAATTACCCCTCTTACAGCAGTAAGAGAGCACTCTCGATTAAGGTTACAAACAAATATATATATCTAATATGCAATTGGTGTCTTAAAGGTTTGTATGGCATAGATAACTATCTTGTGGGAAATAAGAGTGTAATCCCGATCAAGATCCCATGGTTCCGTCATCCTGGGATTACCTTATTCAAGCCTACCAATATCAAAGGGACATAGCCGTAATGTCTAGAGAATTTGATTAATAACCATGGGTTGCCTCATTTCAAGTATCTCGAGTAAACTTAGAATTTTAATTTAAGTGATGTAAGAGTGTTCACATGGTAAACATACTATAAGGTGTTCGCATGATGAATGGCCAGATGTTCACATTGTGAATGAATATAAGGTTGGGCTTGCTTCCCTTTGGAATGCCAAAATTAGGGTTGTCCTACATGGTGGATGGATAAGAATTTATTTGCATGGTGAACAAATTATGGGTTGTTCACATGGAGAATGAATATATGTTCACATGGTGATGAATAAGAGGCTGGGCTTACATTCCTTTAGAATGCCAAAAATCACGGTTGTCCATATAGTGGAAGGATATGAATTTTTTTGCATGATGAATAAATTATGGGGTGTCCGCATGGTGAACAAATAAATGTTCACATGGTCAACAAATAGGAGGTTGGGCTTACATCCCTTTGGAAAGTCAAAATTAAGGTGTTTGCATGGCAAACAGATAGTACAACTGGACTTACATCCTTTTGGATTGCCATATAGATGAGATATCCATAAATTAGGTAGGCATAGTGGGCAAGAAGAAGGCATTCAGTAATACCAACTGCTTCGTTAGCACCGATACTGAGGAGAAGTATCAATACGCTCTCCTTCACAAGCACTTAATTCTAAAAAAAGGGGTTTTAAAATCTCAATGGCAGCATGGATGGCATAATCATGGAGCGAAGGTGGCTTAAGCTAGCCTATGATCATAACTTTTGCATCTCAGTCGTACACAAATTCTTCATGAATGCACGATATGATCAGGAGAATAATGCATGCATCCAGGGAAAGCTAATAAGTTATGACAGTAGTGCTATAAACATATATATGATCTCCCTAATATTGAGTATGATCAATATCTCTTGTATTACAATGATCATCCTAATTTTGATGAGATCACTCTTTTTCTGTGTGGCAAAAATGAAAGCATGCAATGGAAATGATGGGAAGATAGGATTATCAACTTTCCTACTACTGGTATGACAGCTGCTTCTAAGGCTTGGCACTATTCCATTTCTATCAGGCATATGCCCTTTGGTGACATTAGTGAGGTTACTAAGGACAGGGTTATTTTCAATTATTTTCTATTCACAAGGGGTTCTTGATCGATATCAGAAAGGTTATTTTTCATTTTATTTGTAATATGCAAAAGGAGAGCACTATTGTCAGGTACGGTCACCCTTCCCTTATTTATGGTTTGTGTGTAGCATCAGGTGTGGTAAGGGGGCGTGATGAGGAGGTGCTCCTTCAAAAGGCCCATCTAATGAAGATGGTTATTGGGGGGTTCATGAACAGATTTGAAGTGGGAGAGAATTCACATCCTCCCCAATCTAGATCCTTAACTCCCAAATCCTTAGCCGAGCAAGTTCAAGAGATTGCCAACCAGGTCTCGGACTTGCAAAATAGGGTGGATAAAAGTAGTAATAGGCAAGAGATGCTAGAACATAAATTGAATCATCATATGGATCAATAGCAAATGCAATTATCATACAGGCCACTGTTAAACCTTTCCTTGTCAACATCTTCAATGATTATCACCCAGCATATCTAGCCTACTAGCTTTCGCCCCATTTGTATTTTTTCTTCTTTTCTTCTTTTTTTTTTTATTTTTGTAATTGTAATATTCAAATTTAGTAATAAAATTTCCCCTTTATATAATTATGTGTAATGTTTGTGTATATTATTTCTATTAATGCTCCAAGATAGCTAAAATTTTTTTAACACTTACAAAAAAAAAATGTTATATCATGATACAATGCCATGACGCTGTGGGACTTTATTTTCTCCCCAGTAAAAAATTTTCTAATTCCTTTTTCACATACGGCAAGGCGACACAACACTACGATGTTGTCTCTATAGCACCATGGTCTTGTAGAATTTTTTTTTTAATCAAAATATTCTAAGCAATATTCCAAGTGACATGGAGGTATGGAACCATGGTTCTAATGCTATGGTGCTGAGGAGTTATGATGTTATTTTACTTATATTAGGACATGGTGTCATGGCACTAATGCTATAGCACCTTGGCGCTATGAGATTTCACTAAGGCACTATGGCACTAATTCTTGGGCACCGTGATTTTGCTCTCATAATATGAATACCTGAGAGCGTGGCACCACATAGCTGATATCCGTTGCCTCGTCACTATAGGCCAAATTTTGAATTTAAAGTGCGACTCTTTCAAATTGGAAATTTTGGTAGCAATTTGCCTTAGCAGTACTAGATTTTAAAATCGTATAGTGCTGAGCACTCTTCTCCCTTATTCCATATCTAAGATCAATAAAGGAGATGGGGGTTTTCATCGCACACCAGAATAAAATTCATCAGCAGAGGTCTTCAAATCTACAAGTTTTTCACACCATATCAAAGATCAACGGTGAGATTTTTATGTAAACTAGTAAGAAAAAATATAACTTCTTTACTTGAAGTGAGAAAGCTTGGAGTGAAATGTGAGCTCCAATTTAGAGTGGGTGGAGTCAAGTGGAAAAAATGTTTTATAAAGTGAACTACTCATTCCCATTTATAGGGGTGGGCTGATAAATATTCCCTCTCAATAACTAGTGCAGCACCTCAATGTTAAGATTGTAGTGCTGCTACATTGCATCATAATTCGACAGCTGAACCAGGCAGTTAGTATGGTGTTTTAATTTGTAGTAGTATGGACACCACATAGATCTTAGGGGGTACTTATTGAAGTGATTGAGTATGACATTAAGGTATGATGTACCATCCTAGAAGATGAAAATATCACCCTATAATGGACCTAATCACCTAATAAGAACTCCTAAGGCAAATGGGTCTTTGTATATACCAGATATATTTCTCCTATTTTATATGGAGAAGCAAAGCAAAGTTTATTTTATACTGGGTTTTTTAGTTCCCTATAGTAGCAAGCTTCCATAGTTAATTACATCTTAGGAAATGAGCATTTCCCAAGAACACTCGATTAAATTAGTCAATAAGTATCTCTAAAGATTTCAAAGCTGGACTATTAGAGGATTGGGTACTTTAGAAACCAAGTGGGAAAGTTCAAATAGAAGGTCTTATTTATAGATTCCAAAAGAGAATAAGTAGAAAGAACCCATGATACTAAGAAGCCTAGTGAGTGCTTCAATCTACCTTATAGTGAGGTTTTATATTATTTTTTTAAAAAAAAAATTTACTTTTATCTAAGTTGGAAAATTATTAGAATGTTAGGGCTTATAGTCCAACAACACAAGATTGTGGAAATGTCTAAGAGGTGAGGACTTATACTCCTAGTTCAAAGGAAAAAAGTAGCCTCATAACCTAAATCTAAAGTTCTCTAGCACAAGCTAGAAGCACGACCTAAGTCTAATCGAGAAAATGGGACATAATGGTTTACCTCCATAAGAGAGAATAGACTCATCCCGACTCTTTTGGACTTACAACCTTCTAGAGTGGTCGCCAGCTAACACCTCCTATGCTTTAAAATCATGTAGTCCAGTCTTATGTAGATGCAACATAGCTAGGCTATTATTTAATTAGGATAGAGGCTAAGGTCCTAAACTCACTTCGTAAGAGACTAGATAATATTTTGGTATGCAAGCATGACTTAGACTAATGTCAAAAAATTTACAAACTTTGAATTATTTTTACACATTTATTTTGAACTAAGGCTTAGGAAAATTATGCCTATTTGCATGATGAAATTATGTCATGGGCCAAATCAATTAGAGGAGGTGTTCTCCATTACAAAGGATTGCTCTCAAAGGTCAAGCACATCCCCTATCATGCAAGAGTAGATATATTTCCTATTCAAGAGTGACACAATATGATATGCATGGTGTAATAACATATAATATTTATCTAAGGGGTTGTCAAATATTTTATTTATCTTGATTATGAACCTAGGCTTTAAGATGAGGTTGTGAGTTATATTAAAATTTAGTTAAGAGTTATTTAGTGGGGATAGAAAATTTAATTTTATTCTAAAGAGCCTATCGCATCCAGGTCACCCATCAAATCATCATACTTTAAGAAACCTATGAAAAGCATGTCATTTCAATTGCACAAACTAAACATAATAATCAAACATTTAGATTTTCATAAAAGAATAAAAGGTCGATGCGGTCAGGTACCACTGTACACCCCGGAAAGAAAAGAAATTGGGTAGCCGAGCTCTATTCTTATACAACTCGTATTATAAATAATTATTATAATTAAAATAAATTCTATGGGGGTCTTCAATCTTGTGCTCTTCTTTCTTCTCCTTAGATTAGTTTGCTCCAGGCTTCACAGGGCCTCCCAGGTCTTTTCCTTCTTTCCATTATTCATCCTAAACCCCATAGCACTAATCTTAATCTGATTACAAAAATTACAAATTTGTAAAATCTAACTACACTTGCAAAATAAATGTTAGCTAAATAAACATACAAGCCAAGCAATTATACTTTACATATTTGGACTTAGCACCCTACACTTGGGTAGCCAAGCCCACCTATCCTAATTGGATTATGCTTAGGGGCATAAGTAGCCCCTGTAAGCAAGAACATGTATATTTATTTATTATTATAGCAGCCCCTTCAGCATAATCTCCTACATAAAATATCATTAGCCTGCTAACGACCTAACATCCAGTCTACGCACAAACAATCCTAACATCTAGTCTAAAACACATCATCATAACATACACTGACCTAACTTAACACTATAATCAGTGACTTAGAATTCTAATGTGCATGCTAAGGCTTAGTGTGGTGTTTCTTAATTAAGCTTTAAGAATATGATTGTTTAAAGTTCTAGAATTATTTAAATTAACCATTAGGGATGGTTTCACTTCAAATCTTTCAATGAATTGACAAGTTTTAAATTTATACTTTCTTTTTCATTTCATACTTACTTAACATCTAATTATTATAAAGAGAAAAAAGAGGTTTGAACCCTTCATCCCTACTCTAAGTTATCTTTTACAGGTATATTATCATGGCTTTAGTTTATTTGATGAACCACTTATGAACATTTTTTAAGCTAAGTTTAGATTAATTTTAAGGAATCTTATTCAAATATGAAAGGCATCTTAGGATTAATGAAATTGAGTCACCATCACATGCATAACATTCCATTACTTCTTTTCATTATTGCATACACACTTTTCTATTTTCTTTTTCTTTAATTTTCTTCTTTGTTCATAATATTTAATTTACTATACATATTTGTACATGCAATACATATTCATATGTTGCACACTTGATGATCATTAATGCATGAATTTAGTTGAAAAGAAAGATTTTATTTCATAGCTAAGCATATGCAAACATGTATTAGAAATTTAAGCAAGTACGTGTCATTATTAAACTAGGGAAGTGAGATTATTTAAGACCTCCTTGGGGCTACTTAAGCTTCGTATTCTCGAGATGTCCAAACTATATACTTGTCAATTCAAATACATGTAAATATATCCACAAGCATAGAAATAGAAACCATGCAAAGGTTATATAAAAAAAAAAATATTTTGTTCATGTAAGGCTTAGTGACATGAAAAGCAAGGTTTTATCTCAAATTTTAGAATATGCATACACATAAATGAAATTAAGCAAGTATATGCTATTGTTAAACCAGGGAAGTGAGATTATCTAAGACCTCTTTGGGGCTACTTAAAGCCTCATGTTATCGAATGTCTAGACTATATACTATCCAACTCAAATATATGTAAACATGCACATGAAACAAAAAGATAAAATAATCCTTTATTATCTTTAAGTTATGACTAAATGCAAACTTTGTTAAGCATTTATAGCCAACATCAACTTAAACTTCACACATTTTTATTCATTATTAACTTATAATTTCAAAAATAATTTGAGATTTATTAGTAATAATAGCCACACCATATAATAACATTTATCCAACACATACAACCTAAATGCAATCATATTCTTTTTATTCACTTTTTTTAAACATGAACATATGAAACAAATGGCATATACATTTACAATAATAATTGAAACGAGGTAATTAAATGTTGCAACATAACATACTCAATTGCATTAAATCCTAAGGACAATCAACCAAAATAAACATTCCTTAACACTAACCAAAGTTCTTATAAGATTTAGTTTTGATGTTTAAGTTATTACAACCTAAAGAGGAGAAATTATACTTGGGATTTACCCCATCCCATGTTGGTGATTTGATATATTTAAAGAAGGAAATTAAATGGGTTTTTATGAGTTAATTAGGTTCAAACCACTAAGCACATCAACTTAATTACCCTTCCCTAAGCTTCTTTAATTTGATTAACTAATTGATCATGGGCCTTCAATGATATGCTTTCATAAAATAAAATTAGCAATGCACCTAACAGAGTCTAATACATAGGCTCATGCTCAAGTGTTAATTAAATTAAAGAAGAAAATAATCTAAGTTGAATACTCTTATGATTTTCCCACACCAATGGGATAATCATAATTCCTTTAATAACTTTATGCTATTAAACATATAAAGAGATATTAATGTATTATATTTTATTTATCTAAATCAACTTTTTTTAAAAATTTTGTTTATATTTTATCATTGATTTTTCTAATTATTCTCTATTTATTAAATGTATTAATTAATCCTCTTAAGAAAGGATATTTCGAAAAATAATTAGGAAAGGGAGCCCTAATTATTTATTTCATTATTTCCACTATTCACATTGATTAATTAGCATTAATCATTCAATTTTTATTATTCACTAATTTTAATAATCATTTAATTAATTAAATAGGGTAATTAGGATTGAAATTTCAATATATTCAAAATATGTGAAAATAATTCTAAAAAAATTATGGGAGGCAGAGAACATTCCATAAAACAATCCCACCAAATTTGGAATTAATTAGTCATGTAATTAGGCCTTAATTATAGTAATTATTCTGAGCTTTAAATCTTAATTAAGCAATGTTCATTAGGTATTAATTAGGTATTGTATTTTTTATTAAAATCACCTCTATCTAACCTATCCAAAATGGGTTAATTTATATTTTTTTTAAATTTTTCTACAATTAGTTATGATTTTTTAAAATTCTGTGTAATTATAATAATTAATTAATACTTAATTAAACTCTAATTTAATTACTTTTGTAATTCAGTGTTATCCAGAAAGTCTAAAAATTTTTATTGATCTCTGATGGTTATTAATGTGATTTGAATTAATTTGATGACTTTTATAATTTTTATAATTTTTAATTAATTTTTTATTTAAAAATAGCTAATTACCTTCAAAAATAAATAACTCTCAAACTAAAAAGCTAATTAACTTAAAATATTTATGATAGGTAGGAAAGAATATTAAGTATCTTTTTAAAAAAATTTCACATTAATTGGTTTAATATTTTAAGAGTAATTAAAGAAATATAGATTTCACTAAAACTCAAATTACTCCTAAAATATACATCCAAATTTGGGGTTTTTAGGTCCATTGGATTCCTCTTGACAAGATGAATCCATAAAGCCTTTCTTTACATTTTTTTTGGTTTAGTATTTACATTTTTTGGTTTAGTATTTAATTTTTTATGATTATTTTAAAGTTTTGAGTTAGATCTATCAAAGATGAGATCAAATCGTAGCCATCCATTCTATCGAAGTAAGATGGATGGCTTAGAGGTTGTCTCCCTAATGGGAGGTAGACTAATTAGAGTTAGATTGATGGGATCTATCACAAATATCATCAGATTTCATGATCTTCCAATGATCTTAATCGAAAGTCACTTTATTTCATATTAGAGAGTTAAAAAAATAAAAAAGAAAGGGCAATGAGATCTAAAGGAAAATCTTAGATTCATGCATTTTTTTCACCAAACACAAGCACCTATAGTTGATCTAAAGTTTAAAAAAGTTACCTCACTGAAGCACACGTTCAGTGGATGTTAGAAGACCTCGAATTTCCTCTTTTGCCTCCTGGAATACTCTAGTCGTGCATCATCATCGCCCGTTGTTAAAAAAATTGGTGGCTCTTTGACTTAGAGAGCACAAGAGGTGGGGAGTGGATTTTTCTTCTGGTTGGAAGAAGATGTGTGTGTGTTTTCTTTTTAGTATGTTTTGAATAAAAGAAATGAGGTGTGTAGATTATCATTTTTTCCATGCCCTCCATATGAAGAAAGAAATGTATTTTTTTCTCCTCATGCTCACCTCCCTCTTTCTTTATTTTCTTGTGTTTAACATGCTCTTTTCTTTATTAAATCTGAAGTTTTACTTGGTTTGATGGGGAGGTGCCTCCCCCCCCTTGCCATATGAAGAAAGAAATGTATTTTTTTCTCCTCATGCTCACCTCCCTCTTTCTTTATTTTCTTGTGTTTGGCATGCTCTTTTCTTTATTAAATCTGAAGTTTTACTTGGTTTTATGGAGGTGAGTGAACTCATTTTAGGTTAAGATTTGTGTTGACTCATCTTAACCCAAATAGTGTTAGGTTGAATCAAGTGTCTTGTTTTCCCAATTAATTCAAGAATAAATTTAAATTATATTAAACTAATTATTTATAATACCTATGATCAATTAATATAATTTAACTTTAGCCTAACTTAACTTAATTTAACCTAAAAAGTCAAACTGGGCCATTTTGGGTTCACTTGGGTCCATGGGCCAAATTGACCACATTAGATAAATTAGACCCAAATGAGAGTTCAATTAAGTTTAATGAGGTTTTAAAAGTGATTTATAATGATTCATTTGATTTAATTTTAATTTTTTTTAATTTTATTTTAATTTATTTTGATTTTGGCTTAATATGCTCATGTAGGTCGATTTAGGTCAATTCGGGTCAGATTGACCAAGTGCGCAAATTGGCTAAATTGGGTGCCATTGAGAGTTGAGTCATATTCAGTGATAAACTTAAGAATAATTTTAAGTATTGATTTGATTTAATTTTGTGTTGAGTTAAGTATTGATTTAAACCCATTTTTTATCCAAATTAGGCTTAATGGGTCAAATTGGGTTCATGTGGGTTAAATGACCAATATGACCCAAATTAAAGTATGTTCTAGCTTCAATTATATTTTATTGAATATTTAAAATGATTTGGGTAATTAATTTTAATTAATTTAAATTTGATTTTGATTTAGACTTTTTTTGGGCCAATTTAGGCTTAATGGGCTAAATTGAGGTTTAGTTAGGTCAAATGACTAATTTGGTCAAATCAAACACAAAAAGATTCAATTTTGTTCAAATATAATTTTAAAGTAATTTGTAACATTTAATTTAAAATAATTTAATTTTTTTTTGAGTTTAGATTCAATAGGGTCGGTTTAAGTTCATTTAGACTAGGTGACTTAATTAGGCCATTTGAGTCTTCACTAGATTAAGAATTAATTAGTCTAGTGCTCTATTATATTAATTTGATATATGTTAGCATCTAAGATAACTTAAATTGATCAAATTTTGATTAGTCTAATTTTTGGCTTGATGGGGCTCACATGGGTCAACTCTAGGTCAAACGACCTAATTGATCTCTTTGAAACCTATCTTGATTTTTTTTTGGGAGGGGGGGTTCATTTGTACTTGTGTATTGATTCTGTGCCTTTTGTTTGGTTTGATTTGATTTTACAGGATTTCTTTGAATTTAGCTAATTTTGACCCCAAAAGGTTTAATTAAGTTGATTAAACTTAATTACCTTAATCTAGGTTCAATTGAATCCAAACTTTATTTTAATTTTTTACTTTAGTTGAAGTTGTGAACTTAGCCACTAATTACAATATCCTAAGTGCCTAATTAGGAAGCTTCGAATCTAAGGTTGGAGATCCTAATTCATTGAGATTATATTATTGTTAACCTCTCTTGAGGTTAATAGAATCTTAGTGCCTAGATTAAATCCTAGGTCTAAGAGGAGGGTTGTCAACTTCACTAAAAGTGAGGTCAATAGTTAGGCAGTGCCATGGCACTGTGACACAGTACCATAATTTGATAACTAGATCAGGTAATTATTTCTTCTAGAAGACCAGGGTAGCACCTCGGTGCTATGAACATAGCACCTTAGCACTACGATCATAGCATCGCAATGCTATAGCCAAAATAAGAATTTTTATTTTTATTTTATTTCATTTCTTTTGATGTAAAATAAAATTCCTCAATGAATGTATCATGTCATTATGACATGATGCATTCATTTTCTTAATCTTCTATTAGTTGTAGTATACATATATAGAGATAATTAAGCAAAAAAGTTGAAGCCTCCAATAGATCTTTATGTGTTATACGATAACAGAAACAGTTACATGAGGAAATTTCAGCGATAATCGTTGGCCTGGATATCTCTATTACAAACAAAAGCTGTATGAGTTTTGTAGGCCATAGGAGCCTGCCTCTCTCATGCTTCATGGAGATGATGAAGAGCAGCCCCTTGATTACACTCCAATGATGAAAGAGTTTTCTCTAGTTTGGACACCTGAGCATCTACCTATGAACAATCTTCTTCTATTATTGTGATAACTTGTCTGATCATAGCTCTTCTTTCTAACAAATAATATTTCATCTGTTGTAGTTCTCTCAATTCAACAAAGATATCGAGGAGTTCCATCTATGCTCTACAAATCTCACTTTGGAAGAATCTCAAGGCTTTGAGATTATGCTATAGATCTTATCGAATTACAAAGACTTGATACAAAATGGCATTGGCTGATATTTTCATAGTAGTAAGTGTATCTGACAAGAGCTCCTTGTAAGTAGTAGTAAAGAGAATAGTGCAAATTCTACATCTCTATAGAGGGGTTCCCATAATTATAATTCTTCTGCTTCAAGGCCTAGAGTAGCAGAACAATCTAGTAATTAATTTGCTTCTACATAAAAGTTGGATAAATCTAGCAAAAATTCTAAGCCAACACTTAGAAGTAATTAAGGCATGGCCACGATTATATGATATAAGCTTTTTGAAGGAATACCATGCAAGGGAGTTAAAGCTATGGAGTGTATTATAAAAACAAAACATAAAATTTCTTGGTTGGATAATTACCTCTAAACTATAAGTTCTAGACTAGATATATGGTGACTTTCTACACAATAATCCATATCTGAAGACTCATCTTGGGTCACCATCACCCAAGTTGAATTTGATAAAAGTGGTTCAAAATTAGTAGCCATAATACCAGATTTTTCTGTATGTGTATTTTCTCTAGTATATATATGATTTGTACTAGTAGGTTGGGTGTACACTAGAGAAAGTGTAGTAGTATATGTGGATAATACCGATGACATCACTCCGCTCAACTGGTCGAAAGCCTATCAAGTGAATGTGAATAGAGTTGTTCTTATCTACAACTCGTATATTAAAATCAACAAGTGAGGGGCTATGGAGGTCCCTATCATCTTTCTCTCGAGTAGATGAATTTTGATGTCAATATTTCTTACTACCTTTTTGGTTGTCTAATGCTCTTCTAGAAGCATTAGTCATATGTGGTATAGGTTGGACTAGTTTAGTCTTTCATATTTTGCAGTTGTATATGCGAAAGCCTAGCTCCAAGAAGATAGAAAAAGTATGACGGATCTGTATTAACCACAAATGGCTGACCCCTGTATGAGTCTCTTATGAAGCTATATAGAAACTAGAATGAGTCCCCAGGTGAAGTATGAAAGTCCATGTTGTAGAGGCTATCGCTAAACGGAGTGCTAGTGGAACTGCTCCTAAGGAATGAGTATCTATTATATCTGTTATCAATGGTGACCCATATATAGGTGTAGCTTGAGTATATACAAACTACCTAGCCACCCATTGTGGTTATAACCTTCCAAGATTATGGATTCATGGTGGCAATAGCTTAAACAAGTGGGTCTCAGTCCAATGAGATATTCTGTGATGTGTTTGTATCCCAATTTTGATGATAGCAGGGGAGTGACACTATCAGTAAGAGAGTCTATGATTTTCTACCCTATATTTTGAATAGACATACTATAGAAGGATGATCTATGGATAATCTGAAAATGATCTATCATGCACACTAGGGAGAACATGAAGGTCTTTATTTGATTTCTATCGATAGAGACTATAGCTCTATTCAGTTGCATAATCATGAGGAAATTTTGCTCTCTGAAATAGGATGGTGTCTCAAGGTAACTGAAGGCTCTTGAAATATGAGCATGAATCCATCCATACAGATAATGCTAAGGGGCATCCACATCATTGCGTCATGAATTCACCATGACACTTACTCCGCCTACGATATAAGTAGGCTAGTGCTGCAAGAGCCAATGATTGATGACTTCATGAGCCCCACCTCATATGAGATTGATTTTGATGATAACAAATATATATTCAAATGCTACTAATCAAGTTAAATTCAAGTGTACGGGAAAATTCTTCAACTCTAGGTTCTTAAGTTAATTCAGGATGCTAAAGCTATTGGACTTGAACTGGGTGGAAATTTTTCTATGATTAACTATATTAAGGAAAATGAAGAGCTCACTACAATTAAATAAACCATTCATTCATTTCAGAATAATTTATGTTAGAATTATTCATAAATTCACATTTCATATTTATAATTATTCATTTTGGATAATATGAACTAATTTTATAAACTTTGTTCCATTTATCGTGCTTCCATGCAAGTTAGATTAAGTTCACATTTCATTAAATTATTTACATGCTTAATCATGTTAATTATTCATTTATTCAATGCATAAATCTAAATCATCCAAAAAGTATTCAATGTATTATTTTTCTCTCTCCTATTATTTTAGTTTTCTCTATCTCATCCTATCTACCATCCAAAACCTTTTGGCCAAATTTTTTCATGATTATTTGCAAAATAAATTATGTGAGAGGTATTCAAATTACTTCCATAATTTTTCCATCTTTTTCTAAATTAAAAAATTATTTATTTTAATATTTAATTTGAATTATTTTTAATTCAAATTAAATATTTTTTTGCTTGCATGTGCTAATTTGAACTTAGCTCTTTATGGAATATTTGTGGCTGATCATATGCTACTCTAATTGAGCTAATTTGAATTACTTTGAAGGTATTTGAGTT
This sequence comes from Cymbidium sinense, assembly GCA_021442155.1. Lineage (NCBI taxonomy): Eukaryota > Viridiplantae > Streptophyta > Magnoliopsida > Asparagales > Orchidaceae > Cymbidium > Cymbidium sinense. The sequence goes on along the minus strand of CM038228.1, from coordinate 26,327,089 downwards.
AATTCAAATTCAATTAAAATAATCCATGGATTATCCTCTTTCCTTTTATATAAATTTTAATTTTGGAAACTTCCCATGGTCGGCCATACCTTTAACTAAATTCGAATTAATCACATGATGAATATTAATTTGAATTCTCCTAAAATCTAATTAATCATGATTTAATTTTAAGTAAGTACATTAAAATAAATTTAATCTATTTCATAATGTAGCTTGGCCAAATTTTAATAATTCCTTTTGATTTAATTTAAAATGTTCTAGAATAATATCTTCCCCTCTTTCATTCAATCAAGATAAATTGAATGAATATTACATTATAATGCATATAATACTAATTGAATCCCATCATGGAAACTCCCTTGGCCAACCCTATCTATTACTTAATTTAATTAATCAAATTTGAATTAGTGCCCTCTTTACTTAGCTTATTAATGATATTATGCTTTGTTTGCTAATAATTCAAATTCACCCTCTTTTCTTTTTCTCTCTTAGCTGACCCACATGCTAATTGACCTTCAAATTAATTTGGAGATCTTGTCATGAGAGTAATTAATTCAAATTTAATCTTTTTATAAATTTTCCCTCCAAGTTCCCTTGGCCGAATTTCCATCATGCAAAATTTAATTAATTTGATTAATTCAAATTGAACCTCTTACCATTTGTATTTTTCCTCTTCCTTGCCTTGGTTGAACTCCTTATCATGTAAATTGAAATTTAATTTGATTAATTTGAATCAAATCTTCTTACCGAATAGGATTTCCCTCTTATTTTCCTTGGCCGAACCCTTCATCATGCAAATTCATTTTATTTTAATTGGCTTAAATTAAATTAATTCCTAAAGTATTTTTCCTCTTCTTGGCTGACCCCCTTGATTCCTTTTCTTATTTATAATGCTCTGAAGACTAGGTTATTCTCTCTTGGACTTTTCTCTTTGGTTGAATTCTTGCAAAATTTCTTGGAGATCTTTCTAGGTAAATCAAGTGCTAATTCTTCATCATCCTTCCATCTTCCAACCTACAAGTGATTGCCTTGAAGATTGCATAAAAGAAGTTGGAGTATTGGTGGAAATTCAACTTGGCTAAGAGATCTTCAATGTTCATTTAATTTTATTTTATTTTTTGTTACTCTTATGTGAGATCTCGATCTCTTTCTTGGCTTAAGATTCCTTGGTATTTGGCCAATTTGTTTTGTGCTTAACTTATCTATTCATACACTTTTTCAAGTTGGCCAAAAGCTTTGCTTGTGTTTGAAAATTCTTCTCTCTTCTTTATTCTTACATATCCTTAAGTGAGATTAATTTTGTGTTGATTATTTCATATAGAATTCTTATGAGTAGCAAGTTTTATTTTCCTTTAAATTGTCTCATCTTTTGCATATTTGATAGTTCGTTTAAAAGAGACTTCACTTGAGTTTATGTGCTTTAATATTGCATATCCATTTAATCTATTTCAAAACTCAAGTCTCCATATAAAAATTGATTGGTTTTGTTTTCAAATTATTATTGTGCCACACTTTAGATCATTAAATAAATCACTTTGATTTCAAGTTCTTATATTCTCTTCAAGCTTTTTAAAGATTCACTTGCATCATATACATCTTTCACATTTAATCATTGCTTTCAATTTTAAATACAAATTAAAGTGAGCTCTCTTCCTTACTTTTGTTTTCACTAGCCTTAATATTATTGTAGTTGGGTTGTGAGAGCAAAAAATGCTTTTAAATTGAGATTTAGATACTTTCATATTCCTCATTCTTATTTTCTTGTTGGGTTATACTTGGCCATTAAGGAAAGTATGATGTTGGCTTGTAGTTGCCCATGAAGAAGACTACGAGAGATTTGTTGTAATCTCAACTTTGATTTAGTGAATTCCTAACCTAGGTGGCTACGCATTGATGTAGGCAAGTTTTTGGTGTTTGGCCAAACCACATAAAAAATTTGTGTATTTTCTTTCTTAGTTTTTTGTACTTTACTTTTCTACAATTATTGATTGTTGTTTTATTTCTCTAAAGCTTTATCATTAAAGATTTTAAGTTTTCTACAAAAGTTTAAAATTAAGTTTTTTGAAATTATTTTTTAAACACCCACCACCCCCACCCCACAATCCCTAGCCTTCTTGGGTGCTATAACTGAATAACAATCAGTATTAGAGCCTCGACTCAATTTGTGGCTTAATATCCCTAAGTTTTATTATTATGGCACAAGTTTTTTCTAAAGGTGCACTACTTAAAGGATAGTCTACACATAGATCACTTTACTTGATAATGTCTCATTTGATTATTGGAAAAATTGCATCAGTACTTTTATTTATTGATAATATTCTAGAATGTGGAATATGTTGACACATCAATGATGTCGACCCTAATATACTTATCCATTAACAATTACTAATAAAGTACCATAAACTAACTTTGGGTCTGAATCTTTTTCTTCAAGATGTAATATACAGCAACCCAATAGCCTGACTATGCCTGTAAGTGGAGCAATATCTTCTATTGGGTGGAGCACATTCTGATCGCCAAAGTTAAGGTTATCTATGACTTGTTCTAAAGGGACATCATGACTACGTCTCAATTTTAAACTAGTTATCCAGTCATTTGGGTCATAGCCAGCTAGAGACTATGAGTCAAATAGTGGGAGATGTAATGATCGAATAAATAATTCTTTAAAAATATCTCTGCCTCTTAACATATCTTGGTTCAATAATAATCGGTCATGTATCCTGGTTGTACCACGTGGATCACGGGCTTCAATAATAAGCCATATCTACTCTTGAGTAGGCTTAGTGGAAGGCATATTATCTAGTCTTTTCCAAATAAACATTATAATCAACCTATAATATATCTTAAACAGAGAAGCATGTAGGTTTTAGAAGTTTTATAAATTAGCATATTTGAATTCATACATGAGTTATGCTTGTGGGCTTTTTCAATTTAGTCTTTTATGCAAATTTATATTTAAACTCGCTTCTCTTGACTATATGGGAATCTAAATATAGATTTAGATATAGCCCCTTTTTATATGATGGATTTGATCTGGCCCTTCTGGACATGATGGATATTAGTTTGATTTAGATCCGACCACATTGGGCATGGTGGATCTGATCCAGCTCTTTAGGCATGATGGATCTTAGTTTAATTTAGATCTGACCCCTTAGAGTATAATGGAATCTAAATTGTTGCTTTAAATCGCCCCTTTGGGCATGGTGGATGTGATCCACCCCTTTAGGCATGATGGATCTTAGATTAATTTAAATCTCACTCTTTTAAATATAATGGAATCTAAATTAAAATTTAGGTATGATGGATCTTAGTTTAATTTAAATCCAACCCCTTTGGGTATAATGAAATCTAAATTGAGGTTTTAGATCCAACCTCTTTTAACATGATGGATCTAATCCATTCCCTTTGGTCATGATGGATCTTAGTTTAATTTAGATTGGACCCCTTTGGCTATAATGGAATCTAAATTAAGGTTTTGGATCCAACCCATTTAGGCATGATGGATCTTAGTTTTATTTTACTTGATTGGATAGTATTTCCTTTTGATTAAAGATCTTACTTTGCAAGATATATAAAATGTCCCCCTATTAACAAGAGAACTTTTCATTGAAATGAGAATATTTCATTTATAGTTGCACATAATATCTTTTGAGATATTATCCATTTATAAGGGGCATGAGCCAGATGCTTTTTGTATCAATAAGCTGATAAGCTCCACCTTCATATACTTTTTTGATGAAATATGGTCCTTCCCAATTTAGATTGAATTTTCCACCAACTCATTGATGTGGAATGATGGGCCTTCTTCAAACCAATACTAGTTCACTTATTTTGAAGCTTCTTGGGTAAACAATATGATCATGAGCTCGGGTGATTCTTGCTTTATATGTTTCTAGACTTTGTTGGGCTTGTAGTCGTATTTCATCTAAGGCTTCAAGCTCTTCATATCATATTTAAATATTTTCTTTTGTTGAAAGTTTGCTTTGAACAGCTATGAAAAGTGAAGGTAATTCTACTTTAAAGGGAAGTATTTCTACTACTATAAAACTAAAGAGTATGGTGTTGCTTGTGTGGCAGTTTTATAAGTGGTACGATATGCCCATAATGCTTCCATTAATTTATTGTGTCATTCTCTTTTATTCTTAGAAAGAATTTTGTAAGCAACTTCATTAGCATTATGTTGAATGCCTCTATCAAACCATTAGCTCTAGGATTATATATTGAAAAATATCATCAATTTATCTTATATTTTTTAATAAAATGATAGAATTTTGTATTCTTGAAGACAGTACCATTGTCCGATATAATTCATCAAGGTATTCTGAATCTATATATAATATGGTCTTGAAAGAACTTTACTACATCGTCTGCTTTAACTTCTCTTAATGGGATTACTTCTGCCCATTTTCAAAATAATTAGTAGCAACCAGAATGAAGCAATGTCCTCTACTTGATGGAGGATCTATTAGACCTATTATATTAGTTCCCCGTCTTTCAAATGGCCATGATGCTATTATTGGGTATAGGGTATTGGGTGGTCAATGTAGTGTGTTTATATGTATTTGACACTGATGACATCTTTTAACATATTCAATGCAATCTTGAACCATGCTAAGCTTACAATATCCTATTCGTTTAATTTGATTTTTATTTCATGGACAGATAAGTGTGTTTACACAATCGTTCATGAACTTCAATCATTACTATCTTGGCTTCGTCTGGTCTAAGGCATTGCAACCATATTTAATAAAATGTTTACAGATATAATGTCATTTATAAGAGTATATCATAACACTCTTTATGAAATTTAATGACCCTTTGATTTATCTTTCAGTAGTCCACCTATGAGATAGGTGATGAATGGTTCTCTCCAACCGTCTTCTTTTATCATGATCATGACTTCTTGACTTTCTTTAACTTTAAAGGCTTGTAGATGGATTAGTGCTAGTGCTAGCCTATTTTAGACTATGATTATAATTAGATTTTCTTGAGGGTCAGTCATTTCCATAGTTAATTTAGCTAATGCATTGGCCTTGCCATTATCTCGACGCAACTCTCTTATCATGGTTACTTCAGTGATTTATTTTAAAAGCTTGAAGAAATGTTTTAGGAAAAGAACTAATTCTATGTTATTTATCTTAAAAGTCTCAATTATTTGTTGGATTATAAGTTGGGAATCTCCATAAATATGAAGCATCTTAATTTTCATATTAATTGCTAGCTCTAGGCCCGCAATTAATGCTTCGTATTTGGCCTCATTGTTAGTTCGAAGCATAATAAGATTATAATAATATTGTAGTATACCCCCTTACAGTATTATGAATATCAGACTAATTCTAACTTATACTGTAGGTAAGCTAGATGATTTAGCTAATTTTAAAGATGAAGCTGCATCAAAATAAAGCTCCATTCCTGATGGTTGTTGAGCTTTTTCAACTTCAAATATATATTCATCAGGAAACTCATCATTAAGTGGAGAGTCTATTGGTAAGGGTTGAGCGGCTAAGAAATCAACCATGGCTTGCCCTTCTATAGCTATTTGTGAGACATATGTTTATCGAATTATAATAATAGGATAGTCCATTTAGCTAAGTGACGTGTTAAGGTGGGCCTCATCATCAAAAATTTAATTGGGTTGACTTTGGATATTAATGTTATCTTATGGGATAACATATAATGACGTAGTTTTTTAGTAGCAAATATTAATGCTAAACACTGCTTTTCAATAGTAGAATATTTAATTTTGGCTCCTATTAGAAGTCAACTATAATAATATAGAGTGTTTTCATTTCCCTCTTCATTATTTTGTGCTAGCAGAGCTCCTAATGATTCTTCCAGGGCTACCATGAATAATATCAATGGTTTTTTTTTATATTTGGTGCAAAGATGGGGGGATGTAATAAATATTACTTTATATTGTCAAATACTTCTTGACAAGCGTCACCATATATAAATGGTGCATCCTTTTTCATTAATCGAGTAAAAGGTTGGCAACTACCCTAGAGATTAGAAATAAATCTTCTAATGTAAGCCAGTTTATATTGTAGGGAACACAATTGTTTCAAAGTTTTAAGTGGTGGCATTTCCATTATTGCTTTTATTTTAAAAGGATTAATTTCAATTCTATTATGGCTGTTGACCTCATTTTTAGAATGAGCTCTCCACACATCCATCTTAAACAAAAGACTCCTCTTAGACTTTAAGAGTTCTTTAGTCTTAAGACACATCTAGTGATTAGGTGGACACTCTCACCTAGCCGTAGAAGACTTAGAAGAGTTAGCCATAGGAATAGGTCATGCCTTAGAGGTGTTAGGAAAATCTCCTACCCTTAGCCTAAACCTTTCCTCACTTCCCTTCTTTCAAGTCAAACTCCAAATCAATTCTATTTGATTTTCTCAAACTCAAATCAATTCCATGATTCAATTCCATGATTGAGATCCATGATTGAATTCTATGATTGAAACTCATTATCAAAATTCATCAAAAATTCTTAAGACCTTAACCCTTTCTTAAGGACTTAGCCAAAATCATGATTCAAACCCATTCAAATCTTTGAGATTTTCTCATGATCCATTTATATTCTCATTTATATTCACATATATAAATGAAATATAAATTCAAACCCATCAAACCAAATTCAAAATTCCAAATAAATTCATGAAAATTTTCTTAAGTCCCTTTAATTTTCCATTAAAGAACTTGGCCAAAATCAACTCTAAACTTTGACCAAACCTATTCAAACTCATGGGATTTTCTCAAAACTTATTTATATCCTCATTTATATTCTAATATATAAATGAAATATAAATATAAATCAATCAAATCAAACCAAAAAATTAAATTCCAAATTTAAAATGCTTGAAATTTCCTTAAATTCCTTAATTTTTCATTAATGGATTTAACCTAAACTTTGATCAAACACATTCAAATTCATGGGATTTTCTCAAAACCTATTTGTATTCTCATTTATTTTCTTATATATAAATGAAATATAAATATAAATCAATCAAATCCAATTCAAATATTAAATTTCTAATTAAAAATTCTCTTAAATGCTTTAAATTCACTTTAATGGATTTAACTCAAATCATGATTGAACTCTTTCAAATTCTTGAAATTTTCTCATGATCAATTTATATTCTCATTTATATTCACATATATAAATGAAATATAAATTCAAACAATCAAAACCCATTCCAAAAATCAAACTCAAATCAAATCAAAATCAAATCTAGGCCTTTCAAGTCAAAATCTTGAACTTAGCCAAATCACATTCAAATCAAGCCAAAGTTTTGATTTTCTCTCATGGTTCAATCAATCCTACAATCATGAGCTCATATATAAATCCAAACCTAAATCACTCAATCCAAACCTAATTCAAAAATCAAACCCAAAACCCCTTCATATTCTTCCTTTGAATATGAAATTTTCAAATGGATCGAAATCCATTTGACTCCAAACCACATGTAAATGGATTTATATTTCAATCATAAGTCCATATACAAGATCAATCAACTTCAAATCAAGCTTTGACCAAGCCATTTGACCCACTTAGGCTCACTTGACCCAAGTTGACCAAAAGTACCCTTATGAGCCAACTTTTGATCCTAACCAAATTGGATTGAACCAAACTCATATATCCCTCTCATCATGATCAAAAATCACCATGGGATGATCAATCAATCAAATTGAGTCAAACCAAGTCAAACCTAAGGGTTGACCAAGTCAACTCTTAACCCAAAATGAAACCTTACATAGCCAAAATCTACCATAGGCCAAATTGATTGAAACCTTTGATCCAAGTTCACTCATGACCTATGTTTCAACTATACCAAGCCAATATTTGAGCCTAACCTAGCCCAATTGGCCGACTTGACCCAAGTTGACCCATTTTGACCTAAAGGGCCAAAATGTGTTAAAACTTGATCTAAGCCAAATTGATTGAAACTAATGGGTCAAGTCCATCCTAAATCACTTGTGGAATTTGACCAAAGCCTCAATTGGCCAACTAGACCCATCCTAGCCCAATTGACCTTTGACCCAACATGACCTAAAGGGGTCATGTTGAGCCAAAATTGAACCTAACCCAAATTGATTTGAAACAAAGATACCAATCCACTCCATATGACTAACCAAACCTAAACTTACCCTTGACCTACCCTAAATAGATCAAATGGGTCAAATAGGTCATCTTGGCCCATTTGACCTAAATGTGTCATATGAGCCAAAACCAAATCTATACCAAATTAAACCAAACCAAAAGCACCAAAATATTTCAAATGGTCATATGAACTTGACCCAACCCTTGGTTTGACTCAATTTGACCTCTTGGTCAACTTGACCCATTTTGACCTAAATGGGTCAACATGAGCCAAACCCTATCAAATAGATTTCAAATCCAATGAAACTTGGCCAAACCTATTTTCTCAACATACCAAACATACCCAAATTGAAAAAAAATAGCAAAATGAACATTTTACCTCTGCGCCATAGAATAAATTTTGGCTAGCCCATGGGTATTTTGGTCATACACTCATCACAATCACTTGAGGCTTTCTTAAAAGCTCAAGGGGACCTAGTGATTAGTGGTGCACCCAACCCAATGGGTTTGGGTCAACCCATTTGGCCCATGGACCAAACCCGACCACCTATGGAAAAATTCAATTTTCAAACTCCCTCCTAAGCTCAATTGGATGCACATGGGAGTTAGCATTCCACTCCTCTGGCCAAACCGACCATGTGCATTGATCTAACAACCCAAAAAACCCATTCCATAGGGTCAATTGGATCAAAATGGCAAGCTCATTGACGGTTGTCTATTTTCATTGAGAGAGATATACTCCCCCTAATTCACTAAATTTTCATTCACTCTTGATCGATTGGAACTTACGAACTCTTAGCAACCACCTCAGAGCTTTCTTAAGGTCCCTAGAGAGGTTTTGAAACTTGTATTCTTTGATTTTGCATAGTGAAAAATAGGGGAGGTCCATTGATGAGAAAACTTCTTCTACACTTGACCGCATCCAAATTCCTCTTGCACACTTGATCTAAGACCAAGTCGAGCCTGCCCAAGTATCCAATTGAGTTCCCACAGCAAGTAAGACGTCAATTCATTCAAATCCTCAAGGATCTTGAAGAGGCATTGGTCTACCCATTGATCCACTCAACCTCAAGGTCTAGGAACTTCAACAGGGCTTCATTTCCACTAGACGAAGCTACCTCATTGATCTCGAGCACTGGTGATCACCTTCGGTGAGGTTACTAATTTTTTGACCACTTAGATTCATAGGTCTTGGTCCTTTGTGAAAGGAATTTTCATTGCATGTGAAATCCACCATTGGATTGGCCACTCTATTCCTTTATATGGTGTGGGTTGAGTCTTGAATGAATCTATGCTAGATCAGGCTCATCTCTCCTTAGATCATGGGTGGTTCATAGTGATCCTCAGGGAAGAAATTGTCCAATCTCATTTCATCCGCACATTTTAGATGGATGGCTAAGATTATTAGGCACATTTTATAAATCCCTTTTCTATTTTAAGCCTTGAGTTAATCCCCAGCCATATGACCTTTGATCAAGCAAGGATATAAGCATGCCGCCTGTGATTTGATAACTTAAGAAGGGCTGACGCGTGTAAAGCATGTCGCCATGTCATGTATGGAGCCGAGATTAATTAGGGATTAATAAAATGTTTAATTAATTCATAATTTACTTAGAGAACTTTAAAAAATCATAACTCCTTCAAGAAAAATCAAAAAAATATAAGGAAAAATGCCATGGATAGATAATTTTACCTAGAATATTTTAAAAATATTTTCAATGAATTTTAAATTCTCCTTTTCTCTAAATTTAGGTTTCTTTGGGAATATTAATTAGTTAATTATTCACTAATTAAGTCACCAATTAATCTCAAACTTCTAGGGTTCATTTTAGGGATGACCTCTACCTCCTCTAATTTTATTGAGATTTATTGAGGCTTTAATTAGAAAATTGCTATTTCATTCCCTAATTTCCCCCTTCATGTAATTAAGGGTAATTAAGGTGTGATTAGTTGATTTACCCTATGATTGAGTTTGATTAAGATCATATCCAGTGAGTAAGGGTTTTATGGAATAATTTTAGGGCATTTCCCCTAAGCTATTCCCTAAACCCCTTTTTTTCCTTAATCCCCTCTTAATTAAGGGTCAATCCATTAATTATCCCTTTAAACAATTTTTAAAAATTCAAAAAAAATTTAGAACTTAATTAATCTACCTTGGGTAGATGCTTAGGTGTTTAATAGCCTAAGTCTAATTAATAAAATTAAAACCCCTTTCATAAGTGTGAAGGGGTGTTTTAAAAGTACTTAAGCTAAACCCCTTAGCTTAATTAACTTTTAATTATGAACCGAATTGCATTAAGCCTTTTAATTATTAGATGCATTGCAAATTTAAATACCTTGTGAGTTTTATGTCATCTCATTGTCTCATAATTACTTAGTTAATTTTTCTAAGGTGGTGTAGGTAAGGGTTAATTAAGCCATTAATTCATACCTTAACCTAATCAATGCTTAAAATGGATTTAAATATCTTAAAATTAAACAAAAATACAAAACACATATGGGAATGGGTTAGGAGCAACAAACTCATCTCACCCTTTTAAAATTAAATCAAATTTCAAACTAAATAAAAATCATTTTGAAATTCACATTGATTTATTCTAACTTTTCTTATTCTTTAAGAATGTCTTTAGGATTTAAGTAAAGTGAGTTTGTTTACATGCTTTCATTGCTTTAAATCTTTCCCGACATGTTAAGTTGTATGTCATGTGATTCATGCATTCATAATTTCATGTTTCAAAATTTTAAAATGAAATTGTTTACTTTATATCAAATGTGCATGTGTTGGCTAAAGTAAAATATGAGTGGCTATTATCACTACTAAATCCAAAGTATTTTCAAAACTTATAAATGAAACATCAAATCTAAAAGTGTGCTATTCATATCTTAATTATTAGCTTGCATGTGATGAATTATAAAGTCATGTATAGTGTAGCCTTTTCTTCCTTTCTTATGTTAGCATAGTTTTGAATAAGGATTGGTAAGATGTAGGGTTCATTTGAAAAGAACCCAACACTTACTTAATCCTATACCTTATTCATCCCTATGCCATCATCTAAGAAGGATTGCCTGCACTTGCATGAATAAATTGCATAAAGAAAAATGAACTATTAAACAACTTTTGCATATTCTTTTTTCATTTCATTTCTTTTATATGTATGTTAGTACTTAAGGAAAGTGGTATATTAGTCTGGAAAACTCCAAGGTTATGAGGCTGTTAAGTAGCCCTAAGTAGGTCTTGTACCATACACCTCTGGTTAACAATGGCATTGTACTCATCTATGCCTTGCTTACATTCATGAATGTTTGTGAAATTTTGGATAAGGAAAACCTTTTCTACTTAAGAAAAATCATGCATATTCAACATCTAAATTTTCTTAAATGGATTACTTAGCATGCATCATGAAGTGTGTTAACTACTCTTATTTGCATGTATAGATATGCTTAGGGTCCATCCATATGCATGTTATATATGTTGGGAAAGAATTGAAGTAATGTGTGTTATGTGAATTTTGATTCATTTTATTTAATCTTAAAATGAATTTCTTTTTGAGTAGGTTTGTTTAGATTTTTCTAAACTTAGGATTGATTTAAAAAATGTAATCAAAACATTCACCTAAATGAAACTAAAACATGAACCTACCTTAGAAATTATGTAAGGATTAGGGAAGGAAAGAGAAGTTCCCTTCTCTTTCTCTCTCTTTAAAACTTAGTAATTAATTGTAGGTTTCACTTAAACCAAATTAAAACATGAAATAAAAATAACCCAAAATACTTAAGCAACTTAAATGAAACCCTCTTCTAATTTGAACATGTTCTTCACACTTAGAAAACTTGAACCTAAAGTCTTAAGCTAAGCATACCACACAAACCTTCAAAGTACACACATTAGCCTAAGTCACCACTTCTAACTTTAGGTTAGATCGGTGCATGGTTTGATGTTATATTTTATTTTATGATGAATGTTTTAAACTGGATGTTAGGGTGTATGCTTATAGAATGAATGTGCTTAGTCTAACTATTATTTTCTATAGGGGATTGTGCTAAAGGGATGTTATCATAAATAAAAATATAAATACTTTTTGCTTGCAGGTGCTTATACCCCTTAGCATAATCCATAGGCCAGGTGGACTTAGTCACCCATGTGTGGGGTGATAAGTCCAATGTACATGCTTGGGATTTATGTGGTGTGATTTGACTAACCTTTGTTTTGCAGGTGTTGGTTAGATTTCTACTTTTTTTTTCATGTAAAAATTTGTATAAGTAGGATTTTGGAATGATTTGTTATGGGAGGATTAAGATGAGCATTGGTCATAAGATCCTATCTTATGCACCATGTGAAGCCTTTGAACATCTACCATCCAACCATCCAAAGGAAGAACCAAAGAAGAAAAGAAATAAGAAAGAAGAATAAAAGCTTAAAGACCCCATAACACTAAATTCCTTTGCTTAAATTATAATTTAACTCATTTGTAATCCAGATTGTATAAGGGTAGAGCTCAGCTACCCACATTTGATATTTTCAAGTTTGTACGGTGGTGCCTAACCACAAATGGCCATTTATTCTTTTTGTCATTAGCTTTATAAATTATTTGATGATTTATTTAGCTTTTGCAGTAAGTGGAATGATTTTCCTAGTTTCTTCCATGCTTTATGTATGGCCTAGAAGTGTATTAGGCTCTTTAGGAAAAAATAAATCGTTTTCCCAACTTAACAATTCAAATTCAAATTAAATAACTCATAACCTCACCTAAAGCTTAGGATTAAAATCAAGATAAAAAAATTAGAAACCACTTAGCTAGATGAGCATTTTCTTTATAATATCATGCACAAATGCATCTTATTTTACTCTTGATTGGAGGGCTTCCATCTTTGCCGGAGAACCTGGCCTGACCTTTGAGGGCTGTGGTGGAAACTCATCTCCTACCTTCTCACTGATTTTGGCCAACAATCTGATTTCTCATGCATTAATCATAAAAAAAATCCTATTAGCCTGAGTCAAAATGATTGTCCAAAAATAAAATAAAATGAAATTTGAAATGAATTAGATTTAGGTCATTTAAACCATGTCCATTTACAAGATCTAGTCTCTTTAGGGAGTGAGTTTAAGGACTTAGTCTCTTTATAAATAAAAATGACATAGCTATCTTGCATAAGCAAAAGACTTACTTACATGTATTTAAAATCATATTAGGAGTTAGTTGGCAGCCACCCCCAGGAAGTTGTAAGTCCAAGTTGTCAAGTGATTTGTCCTCTCTTATGGAGATAAACTAATTACCCATTTTTGCCTTAGATTTAGGTTGTGCTTCCGGCCCTCGCTGAAGCTCCCTAGATTTAAGTTCAAAGGTTGCTTTTCCCTATTATGGGCCATAAGCATAATTCTTCACTTAATCTTGTGTTAAGGAATCTTAAGTCCTAAAATTCTAATGAAAAATGCAACTCAAATAAATAATTTAATTTCTAAAATGTAAAGTCCAACTATTGGATAGTTTGAGATGCTCGCTAAGTTTCCTAGCATCATGAGTATCTCCTACTTATTCCCATTTTGGCTTCAAAAATAACTCCCACTTTGGATCAATCCCATTTGATCTTCAAATACATAAACTAATCGATTGATAGTCCTTCCTATTAAAATCTTCAAAGATAATGATCATTTACTTAATCGAGAGTTTTCTTAAAGGATCATGTCCTTTAGGATGTAATTAACTATGGGGGCTTGCCCCTATAGGAAACTTAACGAACTTGATTTAAAATAAATCTTGCTTTACTTTTTCATGTAAAGTAGGGGAAGAATCTCTGGTACATATGTAGACTCATCATTCTTAGGAGTCCTTATTGAGTTGATTGGTTCCATTAAAGGGTATTACTTCTATCTTTTGAGATAGTGCACTATACCTTGATGACATATCTGATCACCTGAATAAGTACATCTGTGGATCTACGTAGTTTCTTACCAAGATGAATCTCTATAAGGTCTCTTCTTTCTTTTCTCCACAGATTTGAAAGACTATAAGAAATTTATTAACCAACAATGGCATATGATAAAGCCTAGAAATTTTTTAGAGGTCACACCAAATGCACATTTTAGAGAATTCATTTTTAGATTGAAACTCTGAATCCAATATGATCCTTAGAACTCTTATATGCTTGCTTTGTGTTTTGATTTTAATGACCAATTCATTGACATAACACTCTACATATTTATGTATGAGTTCATAGAAGATGTGATTCATTGCTCTCTGATAAATGGTACATGTAATTGTCAAACAAAATGGCATTACTTTGTAGCAATATATGTCGATTGGCATGTGAAATGATATATGCTTCTCATCCTTTGGAGCCATTTTAATTTGAGGAATTTTTGGAACCACAAATCTCAAAATTTGTAGCAATTTTTTTTTCGGATGTAGATTTGCAGATTTGTAGATTTGTGGTTCCAAATGGAATTACTTTCTTATTGGATATGGCATAGCATGAACTCATTGAGAAATTTAATCAAAGAATATAACATAATCCTTATGTTGTGAATTTTTCATATCCTATGGAACTCTGAACATTATCCCCTTGCTAGAGCCTTTTAAACAATCAAACTTATGCATTCAATTGTGATAGCCAAACATTATTTATGATTAGCATCTTTAGAGCTGATGAAAAGTATTGAGGAATGATGATTGAAATATCTTCTTCCTCAAAATCATCTTCTTCAAACAATTCTTGCATGAAATTTGTGGTTTGCTCTTCAACGTTATAGAAGAAGATTCCATAGTTTTTGTAACCCCTTCTAAATGGAAGATAGAATGTTTTTAATTGTTCTATTTCTTCTCTCTTATAGTTGATAAGGCTTTTATATGTGCTTTTGGCATTAACATTATTTTCATGGCTTTATCAAAGACTTGAGACTCAATCAATCTTATTAAAGATATACATGTTTTTTTAATTATTTTCTCAAGTCGTTAATACTAGCCTCTTCTTTCTTTTGACTAGTTGAGGCCCTCTTAGGTACCAATTCTTCTTCACCCTCTTCGGTATCACTACCAAGGTGGGGAATTACCTTGGGTTGTTTTAATTTATTATTAATTTTACTTTTTGAATCGCCACTCTTTAACATTAGTTAAATAGGTGGAGTTTCTTTCTTTCGGGCATTAACCTCTTCAATCTTCTTAGGGATATAGTACTTGGCATCATCGTAGATCTTGGTTTCATGTATCAAGAATGGTTTGACATGTTCATCAATTTTATGCTCTTCACCATTTTGTATATATTTCATGCATTGATGAAGAGTCGAGGGTATTATACCATACTCATAAATCTATACCTTACCCAGAAGTACCTTATATGCAACATTGACCTTGATTACATGAAATTTAGCTTCTGGATATAATTTCCCAAAGAGTATAGGTAGGATAATGGACCCTTAGGTTTACTATCCTTGTTCATTGAAACCTTGTAAGAATATTATGCTCTTATCAATTTATCAAGCATCCAAAGCTAATTCCCTAAGTGTCTTGGCTGGCAGGAGATTGATTGAAGCATGTGGGTCAATCAACACTCTCTTTACACATATAGAATTAATTTTAGCTGTAGCATTGAGAGGTTGATTGTGTTCAGTCATTCTGAGCAGTAAGTCTTTAATATTAAAAGTGATACTTACTGGATTTTTCAAGATAAGATCTTCTTTCATTCTCTCTTTAGTGAAGAATGCTTCATATTGCTCCAAGATTTGTAAGGCTTTTATTAAGTTCTCTCGTATATCCTGAGATAGCATGAGAGCATTATATATACTTAATAGAGTAAGAAGCTTGCATAAGTGTGCCAAAATGTTATAGCCTACTCTTATTTTGGTAGACTTTTGGGGTTTAGCCGGTGGTGGAGGTAAGGCATCTTCATTATTCTGAATTTCTTTATCTTTTTCACTGGCTTTTGTTGTCGAGATGAAGGAATCTCTCTTCCACTCCTTAATTACATTTGTATTACTTCTTCTACATGGTTTACCTCATCAAAAGAAGTTTCTGATCTCTATAACTCTTTGGGGTTTCCAGAGTTTTTATGACTCTCAAAACTACTATTTGATTCAGATCATAACTTCATAGAGCTTGGCTTGTTTTTCTATTCTATAGGTTTTTCTTTGGGAAAATATAGCTCTTCTTCATAATCAGTTAAAATTATAACCATACTTATCATATGATATGTTTCTCTTACAACATCTTCTTCAAACTCTTTAGTGTCGAGCTATAAATGATGCATATATTCCTCTAACCTAATCGGTCTTTGATGAGGTTGTTCATACTCCTCTAAGGAATCTATCAATTTTTGTGTCTCAAATTTTTATTCCTATGCTTTCTTAATTTTTTTTCTTGCAAAAGGCTCATTATTTTCATCTGCTCTTTCATTTTGTATAAAAATTATCACTTGATTAGGGGAAGTATCATGGGATCAATTTGAAGTTCTAGGGAATTCCTCCATAAATGCCCTATATAGCTAAAATGAATATTGATCATTCTTTTAGTCTTCTTTGAGATAAAAGTTTTACAGCCACCTTCTTCTTCTGTTTGTACTTGTGAGTTTTTTCTTTGTCTTTATTTATCCCCTGAGTCTTGCTCAAATCGGCTTTCTCATTCGTTTGTGCCATAATAACACTTACCTTTTCTTTTTTTTAGGATTGATTAAGATGTTGTCTAATAAGGTAAGTTTCCCATTGCTATAAATTTTCTTAACCCAATCTTTGAAAATAAAATAATCTTCAATCGGGTGACATATAGGCCTATGAAAGGGACAATAATTGGGATCATCAACTTTATCTACTTGATCTGGTCGATGCGGCTCTCGCAGTTGTAACCCCAACTTTAGGCATGTTTGAAAATCTTAGCAGTGCATTCTATCTTAAATGAGTACCAGTTAGCCATCTTCTCTTAAAGGGTTGGTACTCTATTCTTTTCTTATGTTACCTTTATGGATGGTTGCAAAGTTGATGCTCCTTCGTTTCCCTTTTTGTCTACTATAAATGTGAATGTTGTATTTACATCATTCTTTTTGGACTCTTGCAGCTTGGGTTGCTTCCCTCTTCTTGCAGAGTTATTACTATAACTCAAATTAAACCCTTTTTATTTGGGCAACCTTTCAAACTTGGCTACACAATCAAATAATTCTTGAAATGTATTGATTGTAGCCATAGCAAGGTATGGGGCCATATCATCATCAATATTTCCCATAAGGATTTCCACTACATGTTTTCTGTGAGATACTGATTACATATCATGCTTAAAATCCTCCTTATGGTGATATATTTAGTGACACTCTCATCCTTCCTCCTTTTCTCAAAGGCAAGATCTCTGATTGTTACTTTCTTTGTTGCCGCTGTAAATCTCTTGACGAAGAGTGCTTATAGTTCAATGAATATTTTTATTGAGTTATTACATAACTCTGCATACTATTCAAAGGTCATATGAGTAAGACTGTTGATGTATTAGTAATAATGCATCATTTTTGGTAGTATTTTCACATAATGCTTAAACCTAGGCTAAATGTTGTCACAGATTTTCTGTGCCTGGGAAGGTGTTGAACTTCGGCACAACATATCCCTTAAGATAATGTACTTGATAATACTCGGCTAGATATGCTCATCCTTTTCCTACTAATTGATTAGCAGTTTCTAAGGCTATCAGTGCTTTAACATTTTGGCTAATGAGATCTTCTAGTTGGGACTTAGTGATAACATCACCTTCCTGATGAAGGCTTGATATGGCTTCCCATAGAAGTTCTTATCTCTATGCTATAGATGTAGGTAAATTGCCATCATTCTCCACTACTGGATTGTTTATCTATAGTGTATTTCTTGAAGGTATCCATTATGTTTCTATTGTTATAAGGTTAAGCTAACCAAATAAGTCTGTCATCAACCTATTCATTTCATTAAGGCGGTTGTTGAGCTGACTAATTTCTTGGTCTCTCCTTTGGAGTTGGGAACCAATCTGTTGTTGTAGCCTTGCTATAATATCTGTGAGTTCTTCAATCACTTCCACTTCTACTTGAATATCATCTCTAGACTATCAATGACTTGGGTTTTCTCGTTGATCCTCCTCGCTTTATTGTTTAGACACTACACCATTATTTCTTAGGCAAGTATCTACCATGTGATCAGCCTCTTCATTAACTTGAAGATCTAAACTTTGCAATTCTTCATTGGTTGGGAGATCTTCATTTCTAAAAACATTTGATCATCCATGTCATCGTCCATTGGTATTTTTCTTTGACACTTCCGATGATAGTAGAGTCTTCTTCATTATCACGGGGAGTTTATGCTAAGCTCCTTCCTCTTTGACATCTTTTGATTCATTGGCTCTCCATATGAGTTAGGACCTCCCAATGATAGATCTCTAAGAATGAGTCCCAAATATCACACCCTGTTGCTCATCAACTTGGTTAGAAAGGTTTGGATGATGAGGCTTTCTTTGATATTATTATCGAGACCTTCAAACAACTGGCCATCTATTTATTTTTGATTAGATGGATTTTTATCGATTCTTTCTGATCATCCAATTTTTGGTCTTGATTTCTACTCAAGACACGCAAGATGATACTTTTTAATATTTCCACTCCTTTTGAAGTAGGAATATGTTGGTTTGGTGACCTAGCTCACTAATTTCTTGATCATCCTTTGAATACCTCTATTATTGACAGTCTTCAAAGCCTTGTAGATTTAGGAAGAAATAGTTTTTCTTTGCCATGACTGATTCTGAAACAAGGAACTTGTAGATTTATTTTAGAAATAATTCTTTATAACTGCTTTGGGGTTATTTCTTTTGACCCATTTCAATAGGTTGAAGTTATTATCTATAGATATGTTAACCTCTACCTATGGGTTAGATTGTTGCTCAGTATGAATGGGTAGTCTAGTAGCTCTACGAGAGGCGTTGTATTTCCTTCGAGCTCTTCTGGACATTTTAGTGCCTGAAGAAGAAGCCTTGTGATCATTTTTTCTACTCAAAGCTAGAATAGTAGTTTGTGTCAGGCTCTATTCCTCAAACGTGATGCTAAGTGGTTTGATTAGATAGATCTCAATTTGGGCTTGGCAATCATTTTGTTTTTAGCATGCAGGGTTGTCATTGATAACCTATCGAAGATAGATATTCTTATTGTGGTTGTGTCAAGCTTGGGTTTATTCAAGGTTGGCCTGTTTCTTTTGCTATACATCTTGGGTATAAATTCATTCATTGGTCTAGGTAGTAAAATTGGACAACCTTTGAGATTATTTTGAACTGGACAGTGGCTCCAGTGGAATCAAAGTTAATTATATCTTGGGGGAATCTGATAGTGGATCCCTCTCCTAATCAAATAGTCATCTTATTGTTTGAGTTCACCATGGATAATTTCAAACCTGAGGGTAAATTTAAAGTTAGGTTCTACTAGAATAGTTAAGGAATCGAAGGAATACAACCTGAGATATTCCTATGACACCATTTATCTTTCTAATTTTTCAACCAGAGATGACGAGAGAAGTAATCCCTGACAGAGTCACCATAAATCTGATCTCTCTAAAAAAAACACCTTCAAGAATGCGCTCCGATATCTTTATGGAATAGGTAAGAAAATATTTTTCATGAGGAAAATTGATATATATTCAACTAGATTTCCCCTAACATTTAGGTCGGCAATTATTTTGCTCTAGGTTCTATTTCTTATGGATGCAAGCCTCCAAAGTTAATTACCCTTCTTACTACAGTAAGAGAGCACTTTGATTAAGGTTAGAAATAAACATATCTATCTGATATGCAATTAGTATCTTAGATGTGTATGGCATAGATGACTATCTTGCTAGAAATAGGAGTGTAATTCCTAGCAAGATCCCATGGTTTTGTCATCCTAGGATTTCCTTATTCCAGCCTACCAACATCAGAGGAACATAGCCTTAATGTCTAGAGAATCTAATTAGCAGCCATGGGTTACCTCATTTTAGGTATCTCGAGTATACTTAGAATTTTAGTGTAAGTGATGAAAGTGTGTTCACGTGGTGAACTGATTATAAGGTATTTGCATGGAAAATGGGCAGAAGTTTATATTATGAATGAATATAAGGGCTACATCTCTTTGGAATGCCAAAATTAGGGTTGTCCTACATGGTGGACAGATATGAATTTATTTACATGGCAAATGAATTATGGGGTGCTCACATGGTGATCAAATAGATATTCATATGGTGACGAATAGGAGACTAGGCTTACATACCTTTGGAATACCAAAAATCATAATTTTTCACATGGTGGATGGATATGGATTTATTTACATGGTGAATGAATTATGGTATTCACATAGCAAATCAATAGATGTTCTCATGGTGCATGAATATGAATCTAGGCTTACATCCCTTTGAAATGTCAAATTAGGTTGTTTGCATGGTAAACAGATAGTAAAACTGGATTACATCTTTTTGGATTGCCATATATATATGAGTTATCCACATATTAGGTAGCAATAATGGTGTTTGCATAGCAAAAAAATAAAATTTTGAATTATATTAAAAATACCTAAAATTCTCATTTTAGGACCCAGCGCTTCGGCACTAGGAACCAGTGCCATAGTGCTGTGATAGTGGAGCCCATTACATATGTGGCATGACACAATAGCAGATTAGCTGGAGGCTCAGTGCCTTGACACTGCATATATAGCATCATGGTGATAACATATTAGTCATTTAACCATTAGAATACTACTGAGGCACTACCTTATAGCATTACAATGCTAGTCTAGATTCCTAACAGGAATACAATGGGTTTTAAGGGAAAATGACAACCTAATTTTAATGAGAACCACGATGCTGGGTTAGAGCGGTGCAGTGCTGTGTGTTGATAATGATAATTTATTATAATTAATTCTATTTTTTGATAGCATAATAATCGATAAGATGGGTTGACCAGTGCCTTAGCACTACATGTGGGCATCGTAGTGCTGAGGTTGTGTTCTGTAACCCAAGAGGGTAGCACCTTAGCATCAGGTCTAGGCATCATGGCATTGGGTCCTAATTTATAAATAGAGGCCTAGGTTGTTAAGGATTTTAATTGAGCAATCCCTTCTCTTAAGGATTTCCTTTCTCTCTAGCTATTTCTGCTTTCTAGTTTCCACTATTACTCATACCTCTTAGAAGAGTGGTGGACAAGAAGAGGACATCCAGCGATGCCAACCACTTCATCAGTGCCAACACTAAAGAGTGGTATCCATATGCTTTCCTTCATAGGCACTTGATTCCAGAAAGGGGTTTCCTGAATCTCAATAGTAGTATGGAGGGGATAATCATAAAGCGAAGGTGGCTTAAGCTAGCATATGATAATAACTCATGCATTATGGTGCGTGAATGCATAATAGGGTCAAGCAATAAATCATATGATTAGGAAAAGCTAATAAGTTAAGACAATAGTGCTATAAATGCATATTATGATCTCTCTAATATTGAGTATGATCAATATATCTTCTACCACAATAATTATTCTGATTTTAATGAGATGATTCTTTTTATTTGTGGCAAAAATGATACCATGCAATGAAAATAGTGGGAGCAAAGGATTATTAACTTTCATGTTACTGATATGATAGCTGCTTCTAAGTCTTGGCACTATTTCATGTCTATCAAGCTTATGCCCTCTAGTAACATCAACAAGGTTAGCAAGGCTAGAGCAATTTTGAATTTTTTTTTTATTCAAAATGGGTTCTCGATCGATATCAGGAGGTTATTTTTAATTCTATTTATAATATGCTAGAAGGGTGCACTACCATCGAGTATAATCACCCTTCTCTTATTTATAATTTGTGTCTAGAAGCAGGTGTGGTAGAGGGGCTAGAAGAGGACATACTTCTTCAGAAGTCCCCTCTAACAAAAAGCATGATTTGGGGGTTGAGAATAGATTTATAGTGGGAGAGAGTTCATGTTCTCTTTTATCTAGATCCCAAACTATCAAGTCCTTGACCGAGCAAGTTCAAGAGATTCAAGCCATGCCTTGGACTTATGAAAAAGGGTGGACAAGACTAGTCATAGGTAGGAGATGCTATAATGCAAAGTTGATCATCATATGGATCAATAGTAGATGTAATTCTTCTACATGGACCAGTTTAACACTACACTAGTCAACATACTTTAGAATTATAATCTTGTAGATCCTAACTAGGTATCTTTCCTTATGGCACCTCAATATCAGCCCTGTGTGATTACCCCACTGCTATCAGGCGTGGAGGAGGAAGAGGAAGAAAATGGTGGCAACGAGTCTGACTTCTAGCTTACCCCCCCCCCCCATTTGTATTTTCTTCTTCTTTTCTTCTTCTTTTTTCTATTTTGTAATTATAATATTTAAATATAGCAATAAAATTTCTCCTTTTTATAATTATGTGTTGTGTTTGTGCATATTATTTCCATTAATGCTCCAAGATAAATAAAAAAAATTTTAAACACTCAAAAATAAAAAAAGTCATATCAAGGTACAGTGTCGCAGTGTTGATATGCCAACACCTCATCACTAGATATAGAATGAAGATCCTAAGAGGTGGGCACCATAATACTATCCTCCAATGCTGTGACACTATGGGACATTATTTTCTCCCCAGTAGAAAATTTTATATGTTCTTTTTCACATACAGCAAGGCGACGTGGCACTGCAATGCTATCCCTATAGCACCACAG
Source organism: Cymbidium sinense (assembly GCA_021442155.1). NCBI lineage: Eukaryota > Viridiplantae > Streptophyta > Magnoliopsida > Asparagales > Orchidaceae > Cymbidium > Cymbidium sinense. The sequence goes on along the minus strand of CM038228.1, from coordinate 26,304,329 downwards.
TGCTGTGAAGTTTGTTTTTTTTTAATAAAATGTTCTAGGTCATATTCCAAGTGACACATGGGTATGGCATTGCGATGCTGATGCTATTGTGCTGAGGCGTTATGATGTTATTTTACTTATATTAGAACATGGTGCCACAGTGCTAATGTTATGGCACAATGGGATTTTATTAAAGCACTGTGATGATAATTCTTGGGTGATGTGACGTCGCTCTCATAATATGAATACCGAGAGTGTAGTGTCGTGGTGCTAATATTAAGCACCTTGGTGCTATAGGCCAAAAATTTGAATTTAACGTGCGAATCTTTCAAATTTTTTTAGAAATTTTGATAGAATTTTGCCTTAGTAGTGCTAAATTTCAAAATTGTATTGTGCAGAGATTGCTTCTCCCTTATTCTGGATCTAAGATTAATGGAGGGGTACCATAATTTGATAACTAGTTCAGGCAATTAGGCAGTGCCTCAGCTCCAAGATCCAAGCATTGCAGTGTTGTACCTTATTTCAACAGTTAGACCAAGTAGTTGTTTCTTCTTGAAGACCAAGGAAGCACCTCAACGCTATGAACATAGTGTCGAGGTACTATAGCCAAAATAAATAAATAAATCTATTTTTATTTTATTTCATTTCTTTTGATATAAACATTACCACACAAGCTCATTTCATTCACACATTAGATTATTAGGTCACAAACCCTAGGCATAGGTTAGGTCATTCTATGATATTCTGTGATGTGGTATGTTTTTTTATTTTGTGGGGTGCTAGACTGGATGTTTAGGATTATTTGGTCGTTAGACTAGATGGTAGAATGTTCTTTTAGAACTAATGTTGCCTTCTGTAGAGGACTGTGCTAAAGGGTTTACTGTAATAAATTATAAAATTATCATTTGCTTGCAATTGATGAATAAATCTCTATGCATAGCCCAATAAGATAGGTGGGCTTAGCAAGCAATTAATGCTGAGCTCGTATGTTTGCAAATATAATAGCTAGCGTCCTATTTGCATTTTCTTGAAGTTTATTTTGCAGGGCTTAGGATTTATTTTTAAAATTTAAAATGTAACATGAGCTAATAATTAGGTTAAAATCTATGGGGTCTAGGAATAGCAAGAGCTAACACCACTAGATGGTGGTCCCCTATGAAGCCCATGGAGGTCCTTCAAGAAGGAGACTAACCTGGAGGGAAGATTCCCATGGATCTAGACTTCTAGTTCTAGCTAAGTTATATAAGGGCAGAGCTCAATTTCCCATTTTCTCTTTCTTCTAGGGGGTGTATAGCATTTCTCGGTCGTAATGGCATGTTCTTTAATTTAAATTGACTTGATTTATTTTGGGTACGCAATAGAATCAACCTATTTTTATAGGTTTTGTTCTATGATGTGCTTTCTATTATAGATGCCTAGATGTTAGTTCTTAGAAATACTAAATTTTCTACCCAACCTAAATCTAAATAACTTAAACAAAAATATAGAAACTCAAAACTTTACACATAAATTAAAGCCCTAGGAATAACTTAAAATCAACTAGAAATAACTAGCTTTTGTGAATCATGCTAGCATATTATTCTAAATTCTTAAATTGGGTGCTTCACCCATTGCATATAAGGGGCATCTGACCTTTGAGGATGACCACCTTCCTTGCAAAGTCTATCTTCTCTTCTTGATTTGGCCCATGACCACTTCTAATTGCATGTCATTTAGGCATAAAATGCATACCTTAAAGTCTTAAATGAATTGTTAGTCAAAAAATTTTGAAAAAGCTAAAATATGTTGCATTAGTTAGGATCATATCATACCCTACATGATCTAAGGGATTAGAGTGTGAGTGTAGTTTTTAAAATCTTTTCTAAAATATAATAGCCCAACTATCTTGCATACATGAGACTTCACATCATGGATTTAAAATTTGTTTAGGTGGTTGGCAGCCCTTCCAAGCGAGTTATAAGTCCAAAAGAGTTGGGAACATATTTCCTTTCTCAAGTAAGAGAAAGAGCTAATAATTATCGAAAGTTGAACTAGGTCGAGCATCTGACTTGTGCCACAAGAAATTATAGACTTAGGATATGAAGTTTCCTACTAGAGTAAGTCTTCAACCCTAGGTATTTCTACAATCTTGTGCTATTAGAATCTAAGTCCTAAATTTCTATTAAAATGTTAACTCAAAAGTCTATTAAATTCTAACATTTAAAGTACAATAATAGGATAGTTGAAATATCTACTAGAAAACCTAGTATTAATAGACATTTCCTATTTAATCCCTATTAGCTTCCAAAATAACTCTTTTCACTTTGTAGTATTCCTTTTTTAAATTCCAAATTATGATCTTCCTTTGAAACTAGCTTAGAAATCTATAGAAATAAATGCCTATTTCTTCAATTCAGAGTTTTTTTAGGAAGATATTTTTAATTCCTAAGATGTAGTTAACTATAAGGGCTTGCCCTTATAAGGAACCATGAACCCAATTTAAAATAAACCCTACTCTACCTCATCATATAGTTCAATAGAAAACTCTCTTGAACATTAAAGACCCATTAGACTTAGGAGTCTTTTATTAAATGGTCAAATTCATTATATGATAATATGTTTATCTTTTGAGATAATATGTTTACTACTTAATGACTCTTTTGATCATCCAAATAAGAAATTTCTATAATCTATGTGGTGTTACAAACTTTTCATATAATGATATTTTTTAGTGGCTCCATTGGGGAATGGTTCCTCTCTCCATCTTTAGAAATAGGCTCTTATTTCTATACATCGATGGTGTTATGCTACTCACGGGTTAGGACTGCCTTTCTTTCTATTTGATGCCTCTCCATTCCATTCTTCATAGAGCTTATCCAACATTCTTAACTTAGGTTCTTAAATTTTTTTATTTCTCAGAGCTAAAAAACTTAGTTTTAGAACCAACCCCCTATAAAACTAAACAAATGAAAATAAAGTCAATTATGTTAAACCTAATTCTAGTCAAAACGGATTTGATATCATTCCATTAAGGAAAAGAAATATTATATTTAAAAATTTTGAAAATTATTTCAAATTTTAAAAAATAAATCTCAAAGTTATATTTGTCCTTGATTTTACTTTGACTTTGTACTAAAGCTAAAGAGAGTCAATATAGGGTCCTTAAATTGATACCCTTTATTCTAATACATTCAAAGGTAGCAAATACCTAAGGATGTATATTGAAATGAAGGAGTTCTTTTAAATTTTAAGAAAATTCAAGAAATTAAAAGAAATGGGCATAGTCTTACTTATTGCCCCTTACCACCATGATTGAAGCTTGAATTGCATTTCTAAAAAGAATTAACTCAAAAGAAAATTATTAAAGAGGGATAAGTATGAAAAACATTCCCATAAGAATGCCTTGTTGACCATGGGTAGAGGTAGATTAAGAAATTAGATATGATCCTTCTACCCTTATAGAAAGTAATTTTTATAAATTCAATTCATACTTAATCTTAATCATTTTATAATTCATCTTTATACATCCACTAAAATTTTGGAAATCATTTATCTGAGCTGATTAACTATTTCTAGGGAGTGACTTAAAGATAACCCTCTTTTAGACCCTTTAGAAACCCTGAATCATTAAGAGTTTAGTAGAGAGTCAAAAAAGGAAGATAAACATGTATTGTGAACAAAAATGACATGATAAAATTCACTTTTGCTCCTAATCAATAAAAGAAAAGAGAGCACAATGAAAGAGAATTATGATTCTCCTAATAAAGTTAATATGAATGAAATTTAAATCTTATAAATTTAAATCAATTTCTTAATGGGAGTCTTCTCCCATTGAATGATTTTTATTCATAGATGATCTTAATTAATTTTAAGGACAAATCTTATAAATAAAATTTAATGAAAATTTCAATTCTTCTAAAGTATTTCTAAAAAATCATGACTTTAAGATTAGGTCCTAATGGTAATATTTCTATCTCTCATAGTGAAAATATAAAAATTCTATCTCTAGTAGATTGATAGATGAATCACTTAGGGCTTTATTATCCCAACTTAACGAACAACTCTTTAGTTTTTACCACTCTAAAACTAAGGCTCTATATACTTTCACACAAAGTTAATCTGATTTCAGGGGTGAAACCATTGTAATATCTTATAACCTGCCCAACACTGTCTAGATATCTAGTACATTGGTCAATGATTTTATTGTAATTTGAGATCACTTTTATTCATCTTCATGCTATAAAAGGTCAAGTGGTAATTAATTTTTTCTTAGCAGCACATCCTTCACCCAAGGGTTCTCCTTTAAATGATGATCTTCTAGATGAACAGATCATGACATTAGAAAGTGAACCTAATGCCACTTGGGAATTATATTTTGATGATATAGCATCATCAAAGAAAAATAAAGAATTAAAATTTTCAATCCTAGTGCAGGCAAGGATTGGATTGATATTTATAACTCTATATAAAGGAATGATGTGATATTCCCTTCATTTATCTGAGCCTTGCATGAATAATGAAGTTGAATATGAGGCTCTTATAACTGGGTTAGAACTATCAATCCTTATGGATAGTAAAAAAAATTTTAAAAAAATCTTTGGTGATTCCCAATTAATTATCAATAAAATGATTATAATCTATAAGATTTTTCACCCTAAGCTCTTTAATTATTATCAATATATAATAAAACTATTTGAGAAAATTCCATAGGTAACTCCGTATAGGATGTCTCGCTGAGATAATTCTATAGCATATGCTTTTGCTAAGCCTGCCAAAGAAATTACATGTCCAAAAAAAGAATCTTTTTCTATAGAAGTCCAAAATCAACAAATTATATCTCCTATAGAATTAGATTACATGAATAGAAAATTAGAAATACAAAGGATAGCAACCCTTGCCAAAACTGGAGGCAGCCATTCATTGACTACCTGAGTAAGTGGAGGCTTCTTGATAACAATTCATTAGCAAATCAAATTAAGAAATGTGCCCTTATCTTATGCATTGATTAATAATGTATTGTACCATAGGTCATTTGATCAAATGTGGCTACACTGTTTAGAAAAACAAAAAGCCCATAAGATCGTCACTAAAGTACATTCTAGATTTTGTGGTGCTCACCAATCAAAACATAAAATAAAATTGAAAATTAAAAGACTTGGATATTATTGTCCTTAAATATTAAATGACTGCATGGAAGTTGCACGTCATTGTCATCAGTGTCAAATAGATGGTGTAGTATTACATCAACCTCTTAATGTACTACACTCAATGATTGCCTCTTGACCCTTGAGAGTTGGGGTACCAACATCATAGGGCCTATTGACCTATTGAGGACAGAGTTGGACCTACCCTCCCACCTTTCATATTAAAGGGAAATTATTGAAGTCAAATTTAAAATGGTAGAGTCAAACCACCTCCAATAACACTGAAAAGAAAAGGCAAACAACTCATTTTCGTTGAGATGTTTTTTCCCATCTTAGAGAACTTGCTTGTAAAATCAAGCATCATAATGCTCTATAAAAATAGAAGAAAAATAAAATGAAATGAATGAAAAAGAAAATGACCATTAACCAAGGCATTACATAATTTTGTGATTTGCCTTCTTCAATTATAAGCATTTGACCTCACTTTTGGAGTAAGGATTAATCTTTCTCATCTTAGATCTCGAAACCTTCTAGACCCTTGGATTTCCTTAGTGCTATAACACTTATAATGATCAAGAGAACACTAAACTTAGACTTAGAGACTTAGAGGGCATAACCTTAAGCTTAGAATCCACCTTAGGACAAATAGGTTTCACTTATCCTATGGCCTAAACCAAAAAAAAAACCTCATACCTATTAACTCTTCTAAAATTAAGCCCATGTATATTGAGCTAAACCAACTTCAAACCTATTCAATTAATCTTAATTAAATTTGGTTTTCTATTCCAAGCTCCAAGCCAAATTAACTTGAACCTTAACCTGAGTTAACTCCGCCATGATCTTATGACTTAATTCAAACCCATTCAAGCAAACTAAATCTAATTTAATTTTCTTAATCACTTTAATTATTTATTAGATCATTTCAAGCCACTCAAATGCTTACAATCTTGCCAATTGAACCAAAGGAAGGTGACCAACCCAAGCTAACCCATTTTACCTAAAGGGCTCAAATGAGCCAAAACCTAATTAAGGCTAAATCAATTGCAATCAAAGCCACAAATCAACTTCAAATTTATTATTGAACACATCCCAATCATCCATAACCCCAATTGGTACAAGTTGGCTTGACCAAGTCACTTGACCCAAAGTGACCTAAAAGGGGTAATTGAACTAAACTCAAATTAAACTCCCATTCGATCAAACCAAGTCATCCAATCCCTCCATTGATGATTATATATCATTATTGAACACTCCACAACAATCAATTGAACCTAATCAAGCCAATCGGATCCTTTCACCCAAGTTGACCTGATTTGGCATAAATGGTCAAATTGACCTAAATCACATATTAGACTACAATGGTTGAAACCAATGCTTCCAACTAATCACTAATTCAATATTAAACATAATCCAACCTTCAATTGGATCCAATTTGGTCAACCAAACCCAATTAGCCCACTTAGCCCAATTTGTCCTAAAGGATAAAATTGAACTAATTCATTGCATAATCCAAATTAATTTAAATCAACTATTCCAATCAATCACCAATGATCAATTGAACAACCTAACCCATACTCAAGCCAATTTGGACAATTTGATCCAATCAGTCAACATGACCCATTTGACCCAAATTGAATCAAACTAATTACACTCATTCACTCCAAATAACCAATTGAACTCACCCAAGTCATCACTTTAACCCAATTTAGTCAAAATGATCAACTTAGCCCAACTTGACTCATTTGACCCATATGGGTCAAATTGAGCCAAACTCAACCAAACTTCGCATGACTCATCCTTGGGTCACCATAAGCCTACCCAAGTAGGCCCAACCCATGGTGAATCCAGTTTGGGTCAAACCCATTGAACCAAGCCACCTAAATAGGACAAAATCCCCATTTGGATGTGTTCTCCCCTACCTGGCGACCATTGGCTCTTCTTGGATAAGAGGGCCACTAACCCAAAGCTGTTGGGCTCAGCCTTTCACCAAGAGAGGGTGAGTTCACCCATGGCAATCCATTAATCCATCTAAGGGAGTGTGTACACCTCATGCAAACTCACAACACTCCCTCAGCCTCTTACCCTTAGCCACCTCAGTAATCAACTGCCATCTCCGGCCACCTACCCCAGTCGGACGGCTGTCAAAGGCTGAACCAATTTGAACCCTCGGTTTAGTTAGGAGAGTATATTCTTCCCCTGATTCAAACTCGGATAGAATTTCCCTAGAGCATTTTGCAATCTCCTTCCCAGAGCTCCTCATGCACTCTACCGCCGGCGAGACTAGCTCCTAATCAAACCTGAGAGCTCCATCCATCCAAACATAATAAACCACCAAACTCAAATTAACTCTTCTCACACCTTCACCTCACTCTGATGAACTGAAACGAATCATTTTTTGAGCGATTTGACCACCAGAAGATGTCTCAAGACCAACTCGATAAGCTTTGTGATGGTGTTTGGTCCACAGAGTGATCACTAAGGATGTAGCTAGTGATCTTCTCAGTAGAGTTTCATCTCTTCAGAATAAAGCTACCTTTATTGGCAGACCACTGGTCTATAGCTTCAATGAGGTAAAAATCTGGTAACTGTAGCATTAGCCCCTAAGTGTTGGTCTTTTTTGTAGTGAATAATATTTTCATGGGATCTCCACTATAAGGTCACCCTAGATTCATTCCCTGATCATTTTGAAGTTGATTTCACCATTGAATGAGCTCTGGTGAGCTTAGATCGAGCGACCAAAGGTGGACGGTGTCCATATTTTGGCTCTTATGGGATGATGGATCATCGATCATACATTCCATGTGACTAGAGTGGATAATGATGATTAATCACATTAGAAATTTTAATTTAATCTCTTTGAAATCATGAGATTAATCTCAGTTATTTGATTTGAGATCAGATGGTCAAAACAAAATCACGTTTGCCACAGTTGAGTCCGTTGTCACGTTAGACAATTTAAGTAACCAATACCACGGTGTCATATGGAAAGTGCTGCCACATCAGCATCTGCATGGTGCCGACAATTTAAAGGGTTAATTAGGCTTAAAAAATAATTAAATGGCCAGAACTTCAAAAATCCATAAATAATTATAGAAAAAATCTAAAAAATATAAATAAACCTATTTTGGAAAGCTTAGACAGAAGAGAATTTAATAAAAATAAATTCCCTAATTTATGGCCAATGAATAGTGCCTAATTAAAGTTTGAAGCTTAGGTTAATACTTTAATTAAGGTAAAATTACTTAGCTAATTAATTCCAAATTTGGTGGGATGATTCCATGAAATGTCCTCTTCCTCCCATAATTTTCATCAAATTATTTTTCATGTAATTGAAAGAATTTGGAATTTCAATCCTAGTTGCCCTCTTTAATCAATTAAATAAATATGAAAATAGATGAATGGTAAAAATTAAATAATTAATGATAATTAATCATTGTGGATAGTGGGAACAGTAAGGAGAAATAATTAGGCCCATTTCTTAATTATTTTTATAAATGTATTTCTTTAAGAGGGTTAATTAACATATGTAATAATTAGAGAATAATTAGGAGAGTTAATGATTAAATAAAAATTAAACAAAATTAATAGTTGGTTTAGTTAATCCAAACATAATCCATTAATTTCTCTTTATGTTTTTAATAACATAAAGTTATTAAAGAAATTATAATTAACCCATTGGTATGGAAAAATCATAAGAGTATTTAACTTAGATTCTTTCCTTCTTTAAACCAATTAACTCTTAAGAATGAGCCTAATTGCATTAGATTCCTTTAGTTATTTTTATTACAAATTTTACTTTCTTAAAAGCATATCATTGAAGGCTCGTGATCAAGTAGGTAACTAAATTAAAGAAGTTTAGGAAATGGTAATTAAATTAGCATGCTTAATGGCTTGAACCTAATCAACTCATAAAATCCATTTAATTTTTTTCTTTAAATATATCAGATCACCAACAATGGATGGGGTAACTACTAAATATCATCTCTCTTCTTTAGGTTTTAGCAACTCAAATATCAAAATCAAATTGTATAAGAACTTTGGTTAATCTTAAGGAATATTTATTTGGCTTGATTGTCCTTAGGACTTAATGTAATTGGGAATATTATGTGGCAATATCTAATTACTTTATTTTAATCATTATAAATGTACATGTCATTTTTTCACATGTTCATGTTCTCAAAAAGAAAAGAGAACTAAAAGAATATGGTTGCATTTAAGTTGCATGTATTGGATAAATATTATTATATGGTATGGTTATTTTCATTAATAAATCCCAAATTATTTCTAAAACTATAAGTTAATGATGTAGAAGAATGTAAAATTTAAGCTAATGTTAGTTATAAATGTTTAATAAAATTTACAATTAGCTATAATTTAAAGTTGGTAAAGGATTTTTTTGTCTTAATGGTTCATGTGCATGTTTACATATATTTGAGTTGGCAAGTATATAGTCTGGACATCCTGGAAGAACAAGGCTTTAAGTATCCCCAAGGAGGTCTTAGATAATCTCACTTCCCAGGTCTAACAATAGCACATACTTGCTTGATTTCATTCATGTGTATACATGTGCTAGAATTTGGGATAAAACTTTGCTTTACATGAACAAATTTATTTTTACATAACCTTTGTATGATTTTCATTTATATGCTTATGTATATGTTTATATGTATTTAAGTTGACAAGTATATAGTCTGGAAATCCTAGGAATACAAGGCTTTAAGTAGCCCCAAGAAGGTTTTAGATAATCCCACTTCCCTGGTTTAACATTGGCATGTACTTGCTTAAATCTCTAATACATGTCTTCATATGCTTAACTATGAAATGAAATCTTTCTTTTCTACTAAATTCATACATTAATAATTATCAATTGTGCAATATATATATATATATATATATATATATATATATATATATATATATATATATATATATATATATATATATATATATATATATATATATATTATGTGTGTGTGTGTGTGTGTGTGTGTGTGTGTGTGTGTGTGTGTGTGTGTGTGTGTGTTATTGTGTGTATAGCTGTGTGTGTGTGTGTGTGTGTGTGTGTTATTGATGATGGAAAGAAGTAGTGGAATGTTATTCATGTAATAGTGAATCATATTTATTAATTTTAAGATGTCTTTCATGTTTGAATAGAACTCCTTAAGACTAGCCCTCTAACTTAGGTTTAATAAAATGTTTATGAATTGTTCACTAAAGAAACCAAAGTCATAATAATACACCTTTAGAAAATAATTTAGGGTAGGGATAAAGAGGGTCAAACCTCTTTCTTCTCTTCATAATAATTAGATATTAAGTAAGCATCAAGTGAAATAATAAAGTATAAATTAAAATTAATGAATTCATTCAAAGATTTGAAGTGAAACCTCCCCTAATGTTCAACTTAAATAATTTTAAACTTTAGACAATCATACTTTTAAAGCTTAATCAAGACACACCACACTAAACCTTAGCACACATATTAGAATGCTAAGTCACCTATTTTAGTGTTAGGTTAGGTCATTGTATGTTATGCTATTATGTTTTATTTTATGTTATAATGTTTTAAACTAGATGTTAAGATTATTTGTGAGTAGACTAAAAGTTAAGTCGCTAATAGCCTAATGATATTTTCTATAGGAGATTATACTAAAGGGGCCATTGTAATAATAAGTAAATATAAATTTCCTTGCTTACAGGTGCTGCTTATACCCCTAAGCAAAATTCAATTAGGATAGGTGGGTTTTGGCTACCCAAGTGTAGGGTGTTAAGTCCGAATATGTGGAATACAATTGCTTGGCTTGTATGTTCACTTAGCTAATGTTTATTTTGCAAGTGTAGTTAGGTTTCATTTTCCATAAATATGTATTTTTTTATGATAGGATTAGGATTAGTGCTATGGGGTTTAAGATGAGCAATGGCTAGAAGACAATGACCTAAGAGGCCTAATGAAGCCTAAAGCAAAATGAATCCAAAGAAAGGGAAGAAGAATAAGAGATTGAGGACCCCCATAGCACTTATTTTAATTGTAATATTCAATTATAATCTGGGTTGTATAATGGTAGATCTCGGCTACCCAACTTTTCTCTTTTCCAGGGTGTACGGCGATACTTGGCCACATTGGGCTTTTATTCTTTTATGAAATTCATATATTTGATTATTGTGTTTAGTTTGTGCATTAGAAATGACATTCTTTTCATAGGTTTCTTAAAATGTGATGATTTGTGTGGCCTGGATGTAGTAGGCTCTTCAGGATAAAATTAATTTTTCTATCCTCACTAAAAATTCATAACTAAATTTTAATACAACTCATGATCTCATTTTAAAGCTTGAGTTCTTAACTAAGATAATAAAATATTTAGCAACTCCTTACTTTAATGTTGTATATTATCACACCATGCATATCATATTGTGTCACTCTTGAATAGGGAGGGTCTCCATTCTTGCACTATAAGGGATATGCTTGACCTTTGAGGGTGATCCCTTGTAGTGGAAAACACCTCCTCTAATTTATTTAACCCATTACTAAATTTTATCATGCATATAGACATAATTGTCCTAGCCTTGTTCCAAAATAAATGTGTCAAATGAACTTAAGAACTTGTAAAATTTCAACATTAGCTTAAGTCATATTTGCATACCAAACATTATCTAGTCTCTTAGGGAGTGAGTTTAGGATTCTAGCTTCCTTCCTAATTAAATAATGTCCTAACTATCTTTCATCTATATAAGACCAGCCTCCATAGTTTTAATGCATTGGAGGTGTTAGCTGAAAACCACTCTGGGCTATCATAAGTCCAAAAGAGTCAGGATGTGTGTATTCTCTCTTATGGAGGTAAACCATTATGTCCCATTTTTTTGATTAGACATAGGTTGTGCAGTAGGTGCTAATGAATTTTAGGTTTAGGTTCTGAGGCTACTTATTTCCTTCGGGCTACGAGTATAAGTCCTCACCTCTTAGGCATTCCATAATCTTGTGTTGATGGATTATGAGTTAAACCTAAAATAAGTAGCCTCAGAACCTAAACCTAGTATTGAATAATGAATCGAACGAGTCAAGTTTCTTAGTAAATATTGTATCTAGGAAAAATATCAAATGTTATGTTTTACAAGGAGTTGAAATATTTTTGAAATGTTGACAAAAGAAAGAAAATAAAAGGGATGGAAGGATTATATCCAAGTGAAAAATGATGAAGTCTAAAATTTCTGAGTATGTGGGTACTAAATTCTTCTATGTATAAAAAAAATCAGATGTCTGATACTTTATCATCATGGCCTTTTCCATGTTGGGTGCGCTCACATGGCAGGTCAAAGATATAATGGATTTTCTTTTCCAAGAATCCTTATTCTTATCATCAATTGAGTATAATTTGATCCCATTACAAGTGACCTATAGATAAGAGCCATAAGCAAGAAAAGCTATGAAGCATTAAATAAATTGAATACAAAAGTTTGCTTGAAATTCAGTATTGTAGAGCCATTGCAAGATAAGAATTATTTAACAATCAAGGTCCTAACTTTCTCTTCAAAGGCACTCTAACATTTTATATGAATATTGTTTAGATATGTTTGAAGACCTATATAGTCTTCAAGTTCAAGATGACCACTAGAATTTAAAGAGAAGCTTAAATCCACAATTGACAAGCTAAGAGAAGAAAATTTAAAAATAGAAGTTGGTCGACAACTAATATTTAAAATCTATCTCTTTGATGAGTCCAATATTGATGACTTAATCAAGTTATTCTTAGAGTTTAAAGACAACTTTATCTTGAAATAAAATATTCTCCATATATAGTAGTTTATAAGCTCAAGCTTGATGGCATTTCAATAAACTAAGTCCCTCGATGTGTATGACTAAACTCCAAAAGAAAAGCAAGATGTTACTAGACTAAAAGCTAGTCAATGATAACCTTGCATAAGAAAAAAACATTCCTATTGCTTGGCTAACATCATCACAACAAATACAATAAAGAAGAAGAAAAAGATAGAAAAAGATCAAATTTGCATGTGTCAAATCTTGGGACTAGGACAAATCTTTATCTTGAAGATGGGTTCCTATTACCCATACTTTATTTCAAAAATCAAAAAAGTTTTTATACATCAAATTATCCCCATTAAAGATGACTTATCTGAATATTGTCAAATCAAGAAAATTCTAGAAAAGAAAATTGAAAACATACGACATTCGGAATCCTTACAAAATGCCCTGTTGCATAGTCGTATCATTCAGTCTTAATATATTGGGACAATTTATCAAAGGATCATGATCAAGATTTTTGATAACCTCACTTTTGATTACGTGAAGTGTTATATTGAAAACCTTGCTAAAAAATTTGATAAATGATGAAAAAAAGAAACTTTATTATGATTTGAAAGTCACCATATCACTGCATGCAGATTCCTAAAATATACCTCTGAGGTAATTTTAACGACCTTTAGTGGAATTTAGAAGTACCAAAAAAAAAAAAAAATCAGGATTAATTAAAACCATCTATGAAATATCATTCAGTAAACCCTTTAGAAAATAATAATTCAACTTAAGAACATTCTTTTTTAAATTATCAGGAGAATCTTAATTTCTTAAAAAATTTAACCTTCTCAATTCCTTTATTGATTATGGGTAAAAGAGTAAAAAATATATATCTTTAAGAGAATCTAATAGTTTGCTCACCTTGATTCTCATTCACTTTTGAAAGCTTTAAAGGAATCTCTTGATATTTATTGAATCGAAGAGAAGGCCTTAAAAGCTATAGATTCATACCAACAAACAAATTGAAATACATATCAATTGTAGCCTGATTGACTTAAGTCAATAAAAAAATCAATAATGTGTCATAAAAGCTACATATTCATACTAATAAAAAAAATTCATTTGAGAAGGATTGTTTGAGATTTTTAGTGCCTAAGAACTAGGTCACATGCAAGCTCAAAAGGTAAAATTCTCAGGTGAATACCATATGATGTCTCTCCTAAAGTGGATTTGACATATAACATAGCCATATGTAACATTGAGATTAAAAAGAGAAAAGAGAAAAAGAAAGAAAATTGATGAAGTTTTATGCATATGACAAAATGTACCCAAGTCCTTCTTCAAAAATATACTTCAACTCTTTGAAACCTTCCTCACCAAACTTCTTCATGTGTGAAAAGCATTAGTGAAACCAAGAAATAGAAGTAAACATTTCCAACACCTCTCACTAGTTTGACTAGTCAAGTTAGAATTAAGTCTAAGTGACTCTTGCTTATTAGTCAAAAGACTTGAGGATTAGTAATTAAGTCACTAAGACCCATTTTCCTCACTCATATTATCTATATGTTAGGAGTAAGCCCTTCATGGCATCTTTCATATACATATCTTAAGTTGGGAGTAAGCCCTCCATAGCACCTTTCTCATGTCTTCCCAATGAGTTTAGGGTAAGCCTTTGTACACCATTCACATAAGCTTAGAGTAAGCTTTCTATGGTATAACTCTTTCTTTCTATAAGTTGGGAGTAAACCCATTTGTGGCACCCTTCTTATAACTTCCTGTAGGTTTGGAGCAAGCCATTCATGGCTCCATTGCTATTACTCACACAATAGGATTAATTCACTAAGACCCCTTTCCTATCAAATAGACTATCTAGGTTAGGAATAAGTCACAATGACCCCTTTCCTATTATTCAAAATTTGAGGTTAGAATCAAGTTATCAAAAAAAACCCTTTCCATCATCCTTTTAATTATTTAAGTTGGATTAAGCCATTGAAGGCCTCCTTAATAGTTAATCAAATACAGTAAGTCCCTTAGTTGGCATTCTTTCAGATGACATGGATTGGATTAAGTCACTAAGACCCATTTCTTCTTAAATACGCTACTTAGGTCAGAAATGAGTCATGAAGACCCCTTTCCTATTAGCCAAACTTTTGAGGATTGGATTACATCATGAAGACCCATTTTCTCTTCTTTAGCTATATAAGTTGGATAGAGCCATTGAAGGCCCCACTTAATAGCTAATCATATAGGTGTGAATCTCAAAGAAGCCATCCTTCTAGATGGCAAGGTTAGGATAAAGTCACCATGAGCTCTTTCCCTGTCATATAAGCTATTTAGATTAGGAATAAGTCATGAAGACCCCTTTCCTATTAGCCAAAATTTGACAATGGGATTAAGTCGCTAAAATCCATTTCCTTCTCTTTAGCAATATAAGTTGGATTAACCAATTGAAGGCCCCATCTTAATAGATAATCAAATAGGAATAAGCCCCTCAGTAGGCATCCTTTCACATGGCAAGATAGGATAAAGTCATCAAGATCCCTTTCTTTCCAAACATGCTACTTAAGTGTTAGGAATAAGTCATGAAGCCCCCTTTCCTATTAGCCAAAATCATTTATGTTTAGGAACAAGTCATTAAGGCCCCTCTTCCTCATTATAGCTACTCAAAAAGGAAATATGCCATTGAATGGCCCTTCTTAATTGCCAATCATAAATGAGTAAGTCCCTTAGTAGGCATCCTTATAAGGTTAGGATAAAGTCATTATGACCCCTTTCATTTTCAAGCTACCCAGGTTGGAATTAAGCCATTGAAAGCCCCTTCCTGTTAGTTGAATTTCATTAAAATAAGATTCAAGTCCTTGTGACTCCTTTTCTAATGTAAAACAAAAGAAATTGATGCCTGAAAATAAGCCATTGAAAGCCCCACTTTATGGATTATTCAGACTACGGATTAAGTCCATGTGACCACTGCCTAGTAGTCAAAATCTTGAGATTTAAGATTAAGCTATTAAAGTCCCTTTCTCCCCTTCCTAATAGTTAACCAGATAAGAGTAAATCCCCTAGTGGTATCTTTCCCTACTTAAAATTTCATGTAGTTTGGATTAGGAGTAAGTGTCCATATGGGCATTGCTGACCTCACTTTTGGAGTGAGTTCTTAATCTCAGCATCATAGATTTAAGAGATTGCTAGACACTAAAACTTCCTTAGTCATAAGACACTTCTAGCAATTAGGTGAACACTTAACCTAAGCTTAGAAACCTATAAGGGTTAACCATAGGATTAGGTTATGCCTTAGGGATTATGATAATCCACCTACCCTACAACCCAAATCCAATCCATGTTCACCTTCTTAAACCAAACCTCAAGTTGAATTCAAACATCAAACTCAAATCCAAATCCAAACCCAAATTCCAAAACCAAATGATTGAAGCCCATGATCAAATCCAAACCTGAAATCTTTTCTAAGTCCTTTGAATCAATTTCATGAACTTAGCCAAAATCCCATCCAAATAAAGACAAATTCAATTGATTTTCTCATAATCAATTTATATCTTCAATCATCCTCCTAAATATAAATCAAATATACATTCAAATAATCAAAATTAAATCAAACTAAATCAAATTAAATAAAGATCATTTCTAAGCTCTATGAATCAATCTCATGGGCTTAGCCAAATCTTAACCCAAATCAATTCAAACTCAATTGATTTTCTCATAATCAATTCGTATCTTTAATCATCTTCACAAATATAAATGAAATATAGATTTAAATCATCAAAACTAAATTAAACTAAATCAAAATCCAAACCTAAGCCACATGACCCAACTCCATGGACTTAGCCAAATTCCTTCATTCCAAAATCAAAATTCAATTGATTTTCTCATGAATCAATTATTCCTTCAATCATCATCCCAAATATAAATTAAATATACAATCATCAAGCCAAACCAAGATCAACCCAAGTCAAACCCAACTTAACCCATTTAACTTGAAATATCCAAATGAACCAAAACTCATCCAAACTTAAATTAATTGCAATTGAATTTATATATCAATCTTAAATCCATATATAAACTCAACTAAATCAAACTCAACCCAAAATCAAGCCAACTAAACCCAATTGGTCCACTTGACCCAAAGTGGTTAATTTGACCTACTTGAGCTAAGTTCTAATCCTACCCAAATTAGATTGAACCAAGCCCACCTAAACCTCCTATCATGATTGTTGATCACCCTAGATTGATCAGTTATCATAAATTAGGTCAAACCAAGTCAACTAGGTTCTTTGACCAAGTCAACCCTCTTAACCTATATGAACCCAAACTAGCCAAATTGCAATCTAAGTTAAATCCCTTGAAACTAATGATTCATACTAACTCAAAATTAATATTTGAACATGACTTGACCTTCAATTGAGCCAAACCAAACCCAATTGGCCCTCTTGACCCAAGTTAACCCAAATTGATTTAAAAGGACAAAATTGAGTCAAATCAAAATATAAACTAAGTTGATTGCAACCAATGGCTCAAGTTTATTCCAAATTGATTGTTGAACTTGACCAAAGTCATGATTAGACCCAATTGAACCCAATTGACCTACTTAGCCCAAATTGACCTAAAGGGTCAAGTTATGTAAATCAAAACTAAATCCAAATTAATTGAAACCAATGCCTACAATCATTTTCATTTAATTGGTCAACTAAACCCAAACCAACACTTAACCCAAGCTAATTTGGCCAATTTGGTCAAATTGGTCAACTTAACCCATTTGACCCATTTGAACTCAAATGATTTAAAATCAAATCTAAGCCAAATCAAACCAAACCAATGACACCAATACATCCCAAATAATCATATGAACTTGACCCAACCTTTAGTATGACCCAATTTGACCAATTAGTCAACTTGATCTAGCCTAATCCAATTTGACCTATTTGAGCCAAATTAAGCCAAACCTAACCAAATAAACTTCAATTGACTGGAAATTGGCAAACCCACTTTTGCTCATTTAAATCTGCCCAAATCAAATCCAATGCCAAATGACCATTCTACCCATGGGTCAAGGGTGTCACATGAGACAAATCACCCATGTAACTGATCATTTATATTTCTTGGCCACTTGGCACTATTCTAATTATCCACCTAGGTACATAGAACACTACCCAACCTAACCCAAGAGGTGGTTGGGTTGGCCATGATCCATGGGAGGTGAAATCACCTCACCCTCCCCATTGGAGCATTTGAAACTCATTGGACACCCACTAATCTCTCTTGGAAGCCATCTCCCAAGCTTTAGCCAACCAAACTGAGCCACCTCATCCATGCCCTGCCACCCATGACCCTCTGAGGTGGCTAGACGGCCACTAGAATCCAAATCTGATCCCATCATTCGATCAAGGGAAGGAGGGGGTTTACCTCCTCAATTTGTTCCAAACTGAGCACTTGAGCATTCAGAGAACCATAGCACCCCAAAGTGACCTTTCCAGAGCCATTTCCAACTTCCCCAAGCTCCCCATTGCTCGATTCATCCAAGCCAAAATAGGGCATCCCTCCTTCAATCCCAACTTGCTCAAACCTCCATAGAAATCAAATTAACTTTGCACACACCATCCCAAAAGCTTGTCGAGCAAGAACAAATCTTCTCCTGAGCTCCTCGACCACCAGAGATAGGACTTCAATCAACACTGGCCTCCCAAGCTTTGGGTGTTGGCCTTCCAAAAAACTTACACCAAATCTAGGCTCGTGCTGATCAGTAGGGCTTCATCTCCACTAAATGAAGATTCCTCAATCAGATTTGCCATCGGTCTTGAGCTTCGGTGAGGTATGCCATTAAAACTGATCCTTAAGTAAAAATTTATTTGAGCTTTTTGAAGAAAACTGGTACGTCGTGTGATCTTAGCCATGGATTTCTTTGGATCCTTCACACAAAGGTGCGGGATCTTAGAGTCGATCCCAGCTTAGGTGAGCTTGAATCAAGTGAGCAATGGTAGATGGACTCTGTTCTTCCTCGCTCGCATGATGATAGATCATGCACCATCATTGCATGATCATAATGGATGATCATGACTATATCTGATAATTTAATCTAATTTAATCATATTAATCCATGGGATTAATCGTAGCCATCCGATCTTAGATCAAACGATGGATGAGAAAGTGCTTCCATCACTGCCACGTAGGCGTTGAGTCAGATAAGTTTTAAATAGCCAATCTCACAGTGCCATGTGGAAAGTACACCGCATCAGCGTGCCACATGGCGCTGACAGGATCACGCTTTAATTAGGCTTAATTAATCATTTTTAATGGCTAAAATTGCTAAAAATCATAATAAATCATAGAAAAACAAATAAATACAAATAAATACTCATTTTAAAGATATTTTATAGGAGAATTAATAAAAAATAATTTTAATTAATTTTGAATAGTAATTAAGGCATAATTAGATTTTAATTATAAAATTAATTTGCTTAATTACTCCTTAATTACTTAAGAAATTAATCCCAAATTTTGTGGGTTAATTTAATGGGATGACCTATGCATCTCATGATTTTCTTGAGATTTATTGCTCACTTAATTAGGAAAATTGACTAATTAAACCTTAATTACTCTTTTAGGTTAATTAATGATTAGTTAATCCCATGAACAATAATAAATTGGTTAATTAAGTTTATTAATCATTGTTCAACAGTAAATGGACTAATGGAATAGGGTTGAGACCTCTTTTTTAGCCTCTTTCTCTAAGTTTATTCCATCAATTAAAATCAAATCATTTAAGGTTTAATTAATTAATTAAATGGCTTAATTATTTAAATTAAAATCATAATCACATATGACCTTAATTAATTAAATCATGGGGTAGATCCTTAGGTGTTTAATAACCTAAAGGAGTTTAATAAAATTATGGTTAGTCCACATATGTGGGAAAACCATAAGACTAATTAATTTATCCTATAATCTAACTAACTATTAATCATGAGCCAATTACATTAGACCCCTTTTATTTCCTAGAATCATTGCAAGTTTATTTTCTATGCATATCATGCTGGATCATAATTATTTAGTTAATTACTTTAAGGTGACATAAGTAAGGGTGATTAATTGATCTAATTAAGATTTCAACCTAATTAACCCATAAAACCAACTTAATTACATTTCCTTAAACTAAATCAAATCACTAATGTGAGAATAGGTTTAAAATAGCAAGTAATAATTTCTCTTCTCCCCTTTAAATCAAATCAAATCTAAAACTTTATTAATAATGAAGCTTCAGTTTGCTTTAAATAATCTTATTTGATTTTATTGTCCTTAGGAACTAGTTTGGTTGAATGAATCACATGCTTATATTTGATTATTATCTTTCCAATCATGTTAAATTTGGTATGTCATTTGAATTCATGCATCCATCTTTTCAAAATCAAGTAAAGTAAAATGGATTTATTTTATATAAGCTTGCATGTGTTGATTTAATTTAATATATGTGTAGCTATTATCACTATTAAATCCAAATATATTTTTTAAAACCTTATAAATGAATAATAATATGTGTTATGATGCCAATTATAAATACATAAGAAATGCATATGTTTATAACTTAAGTGTGTGAATGTTGAGTTCTCTTTCCTCTATTCATGTGTTAATTTATATAAGATTGAATGGCATTGGGTATATAGTCTGGACATCCCAGGAATATAAGATTTTAGCTAGCCCCAAGGAGATCATTTGATTACCTCACTTCCCTAGTTTAACAATGGCACGTACCCATTTAATTTCATTCTTATGTATTTCAACATTATAATTTAGATAGAGCTTTAATTCATATACATAATAGATTCAATCAAATAAAAATATAATCTTTGCATGGTTTTCTTTCATTCATTTATGTGCACATTCCTGTGTATTTAAGAAAAGCAAGTATATAGCTTGGACATCTTGGGAATACGAGGCTTTAGCAAACACAAAGGAGGTCATATGATTACCTCACTTCCCTAGTTTAACAATGGCACATACTTGCTTATGTCTTTATACATGTGCATGTATATGTGATTAATGAATGAAAATCCCCTTTTATATTAAAATTGCATGCATTCATAATTGACTAAGTGGTTGAATTAATTATCCATATGATTTGGAGTTTACTTCCTATATCCATGTATACGACTTTACATATGCTTGAATGCAAATGGGTTTATAGTCTGGACATCCTGGGAATACGAGGATTTAGCTAACCCAAGGAGGTCATTTGATTATCTCACTTCCCTGGTTTAACAATGGCACGTACTTATTTAATTTCATTTTAATGTATTTTTGTATAAGAATTTGAATAAAGCTTTAAATTAATATGTTTAAATAATTCAAAATAAAATATAAATTCTAAACATACACATACATTCATCATTTAAGTATGTTAAAAAGCTTGCATGTATAGGTATGCTTAGTATTGAATCATATGTTTGTTACATGCGATGGAATGGAATGATTTAGTATATGTCATGTGATAGTAATTCAATTAAATTAATATTAAGAAGCCTTTCATCTTAAATAGGATTATTTAAAGTGAACCTAAACTTAAGATTAATTAAATCATTTAATAAGCCATTTACAAAAGAGAACTAAATCAAATTAATGGGATTTAGAAAGTTGCTTAAAGTAGGGATGAAAGGGAATGATCCCATGTCTTCTCTTTATAATACTTAGTTGCTAAGTGTATATCATATGAAATAAAAAAAACATAAATTAAAATTCTCAAATCAACTAAATAACTTGAAGTGAAACCAACTTTTTATGCTGAATTAAATCCTTCTAAACATAAAAAATACAACTAAAATGCTTATTTAAGACATACCACACAAGACCTTAACACACACATTAGAATTAAGTCACCGCTTCTAGCTCTATGTTAGAGTCGTGCATGATGTGATGAATGTTTTGTTTTGTGATGTTATTTTAGACTGGAAGTTAAGGTGTATATTTCATAGACTGGATGGTAGGCCGATATTAACCTAATCATATTTTCTGCAAGGGATTATGCTTAAGGGGATGCCTAAAAATAAATATAAATGTTCTCTTTGCACGTTGCTTAAACTTATAAGCATAATCCAAGCTATGACAGGTGGGCTTGGTTACCTATGTGCAGGGTGCTAAGTCCAAATCATATATGTAACTGTTTAGGATTATATGTGTGTTTATCTAACCTCTATTTTCCAAGTGTAGTTAGATTTACTTTTTCCTATACAAATATATTTTTTGTAATTATGAATTAGGATTAGTGTTATGGGTGATTAGGATGAGCAGTGGCCAAAAGGCTTTATCCTAGGGTGCCCTATGATGCCTTTGAAGAAAGCACATATAAATCAAAGAAGTGAAGAATGAAAACCTCCATAGCATTTAATAAAATTATAATTATTCTTTCATATACCAGGTTGTATAAGGGTAGAGCTCGGCTACCAATCTTTTCTTTTTGGGTTCTACGGGGGTACCTGACCGCACTGGGCTCTTATTCTTTTACTATAGTTTATAAAATTGATTGATGATTTTCATAAATTGTGCATTAGGGTTGCATCTTCTTTATAGTTTCTTTATGTTTGATGCTTTAATGTGTGGCCTAGATACATTAGGCTCTTAGGGTAAAATAAATTTTCTACCTAACTAACCACTAATAATTAAATTTTAAACAACTCATAACCTCACCATAAGGCTTAGGCTATAATCAAGGTAATTAAAAGATTTAGCAACCCCTTGACTGAATTTTGTATGTCTCACATCATGCATGCATAGTATTTCTCTCTTAAAAATAGGGGATTTCCATCCTTGCATGATAAGGGAATGCTTGACTTGTGAGGGCATCCCTTGTATTAGAAAACACCCATTTCTCAATGATTTAGCAAACAACTTTATTTTACCATGCATGTAGGCATCAAAATCCTAAAGTCTTTATCCAAATGAAGCATTAAAAATCAAATAAAACATGAAAAGATTTTAGCATTAGATTAAGTCATTACTCATACCACTCATGCTATAGTCTCTTAGGGAGTGGGTTTAAGGACTTTAATCTCTTTTCTTACTAAATAACAGCCCAATAATCTTGTAATTTATTTGACTGGACCACATGGATTTGAATCGTAGGAGGAGTTAGCTGGCGGCCACTCCAAGTGATTGTAAGTCCAGCAGTCAGGCAGTTTACCCTCTCTTGTGGAGGTCAACCTTATGCTCATCTTTTCTTAGATTTAGGTCATGCTTTAGTTTATGCTAAAGCTCCCAAGATTTAGGATCTGAGGTTGCTTTTCCCTTTGGGCTATAAGCATAAATCCTCACCTCTTAGGAATTTTCACAACCTTGTGTTGGTAGATTATAAGCCCAAGCAATCTAATAAAAATTCAACTCAAAAAAATAAATCTCTTCACTTTCAAATATATAAAGCCTAATTATAAGATAGATTAGAATGCTCATTAAGCTTCCTAGTATCATGAGAATTCTCTACTTATTATATTAGGATTCTAAAAATAAGTCTTTTCCTTGAACTTTCTTAATTGATTTTCTAAACATAACCAATCCTTTAATAGTCAAATCTTGAAATATTTAGAGATAATAATTGTCTACTTTAATCGAGAGTATTCTCAGAGAATTTTATTCCCTAGGATGTAATTAGCTATGGAGGCTTGCCTCCATAGGGAACTTTAGAACTCGGTTTAATATAAACCATGCTTTATTCATCCATGTAAAGCAGGAAAAAAATCTCTGGTATACTCAAAGACCCATCATGCCTTAGGAGTCCTTATTAGATGATTAGGTCCATTGAAGGGTGATGCCTCTATTTTTTAGATAGTACATCATACCTCAATATCGTACATGATCACTTCAATAAATATACCTTATGATCTGTGTGTTATCAACCCTCCCACCACCCACAACCATATAATCAAAAATAAACACCACAGACATCCTCTCCAACTACTATTCTCAAATAGGAGTAAGTCCCTTGAAGGCATCTTCTTTGACTACAATGACTATGTTAGGACTAGATTCTATTTTTGAATCTTTTCCTAATGGCATCCCCCTACTTCTTAGAAATTAGTGAATCTCAGTTTCTAAGAATGAATCATTCTAAGTTAAAATAAATTTAGGCATACATTTGCCTATCTTTTACAATCAAAATTAAAACAAAAATTTAAGTTAAAACCAAAATTAATTCTAAACTCCAAATTTCAAAGCCAAATTTAAACTCTTTCAAGCTTATGCTTGTAGTATTGACTAGTTCGGTCAACGCTAATATGTGTAGTGTACTATGATTAGTCCACTATACATATTAGGGGTTTATTTGTTGACCTCATTTTTGGATGAGGTTAACATCATTTCTAAAATTAGTAATTTGAACTCCTAATCCTAGATTACAAACATCATAATTAAGCACTAAGAACACTACACCTAATTACCTTGTGCATCCTCCTTGGGTTTGATCTAACCTAATGAGTTTAGGTAGACTCAACCCAAATCTCAAACAAAGAGTTAAAATCAAACACATTCTACTTGGAAGTTAATTCATTTGAGTTTAAAGCAAGTAATTAAGGTGATTAACCTAATTACCTTATTTAAGCTCAAAATTAATTAAATCCAAAAAAATTCAAATAAAATAAAAATAAATCCAAATAAACCAAAATAAATTCAAATTAAATCAAATAAAAAAATTCAAATTCAAATTCAAATCAAAGTCAAAAATTGTCAACAATTTTGACATGGGTTTGACATATGTGAGTCCCACCAAGTCAAAGGTCGACCCACCAAAATTTGATCAAATAAATTCATCCCAAATAAATTAAATGATAGATTAAACATGTTTAAACTTGAATTTAAAGAAATTTAAATTTATTTATGTCTTATTTATGCTAATAAGATCATTTGATCTAAATGGGCCTAAATGACCCTTACTGGGTTCAAACCAAAATCAAATTAAAATCAACTCAATTTAATAACCTAAAATCATTTCAAAATGATTATGAAACATATTCTAATCAATAATTAGGTCTAATTTGACCAATTTGGTCATTTGACCCAAATGAACCCAACTTGACCCATTAAATCCAATTTGGGCCAAATGGGTCAAAATTGAAACTAGCTTCAAACCAATTGAACTCAATCATTCTAAATCACTCCATATATGTAATTAAACATGATCGAGTCTAAATAAAATTCAATTAAGCCAAATGGGTCATTTGAACCATTTAAGCTTAAATTGGTTAAATTGAAATGAAATGCAAATTCAACTCAAAACCTAGGGTAAATAATCAAATTAAAACATAATAAAGCATGAATTAAATATAGTTGAACCCAATCTTAATAAAAATTAATCAAAGAAATACATTTGAATTAATCCAAACCTAAATGGATGAAAGGTGGGAATTTGACCCTAAAGCCTCCACTAATCCTATCCTAACTCACTTTAATACATTTTAAATTGAGTTTAGGATGAATGGTAGCCAAAATCATGAAGTTTATGAAGGTTTAAATGCATCCAATATGAGAGAATTCCACATGGATAAATGAGGAGTGATGTCCAAATAAATCTCTCCCCAATCCATGATACCCTCTTTAATTCTTTCTCCCACCTCATCCTCATAGCTTTGGACTCTTCTCATTCAATTAACCATCCCTTGGAGCAAGCCTCCAAGGGGGGTGATCACCATAGCAAAGGAAACATTGCTTCCTCCATGGATTCCATGAGCTATTCCATAGCCAAAACAAAGAGAGGGAGAGAGAGACCTGCCCTCAAGAACATCATCTCAACACACTCACAAGGGAAAGAGGAACCAAATCAACCCCTTGGCCAAAGTCTTCACTATCGGTGGCCAGATTCTAGCCAACTAAAGGTCCCTACATATGGCTCTCAGCCATATATGGATAGAGAGGAAAGGAGCTTCCCCTTATGAAACTAGTCACTTCTACATGGTCCTCAGGTCAACAGAAGGAGATTCAAAGCCTTCCCCGATCCTTTCACCGATGATAGGCCAAAATTTTACCATGGCTGACAGCAAGAAGCCTCTCCAAATATAGAAATAAAGCAAGAGTAATCCTCCACCTAAATTGGACTTCCCTACCTGTTCTATAGGTGTAAGAAAATTCAAACAAAACTCTCCCTTGGTCTCCATGGTGATCCACGGTGAGGTAAGTAAAGATTTCTTCACTATATCTTTGACTCATCGAGACGAAAGTGTATGAACCGTCCTGGCCACCGACCACCTCAGTATTTTGGTTTGGTCCTTTGCGATCAACATCGCACTCTTTTCCTCTCAGATCATTGATGATCAAGGCCAAAGAGCCAACAGCTCTTAGTTCTCCAATCAGAGGATAGGGATAGAATCCTTGCCATCCATTTCTTTTATTTGGAATGAATGTCTATGATCTAACTGAACTGCTTGATTTAATCCTTAAAGGAAATCAGAATCAAATTTGAGTCATCTAATCCATGATTTGATGGCTCCTATCGACCCCGTGTCTAACTGGTTTTTGACATGGGGTCTGCGTGGATCCCAGGTGGCCCAATCAATGGCCAACATGCAAAAAGTAGTGACAAATCAGTGCTCACTCGGTTAAAATGGAAATTCAGAGTTTTCTGAATTAAAAAATGATAAAAAATCCATAGAACTTCCAAAAATCATATAAAATAAAATACACATCCAAAAAAGCAACTGAGGCTCTATGGATTCATCTTAGTGAGAGGAATACATTAAACTTAAAATCCCCAATTAATTTTGGATTTTTTTTGGGTTAATTTAGGTTTAAATGAAATTTATAAAACTCAAATTAATTACAAACCATCAATCCAATTAATATGAAACTTTGGAGAACTAAAATCAGGGTTAGGATACACCTTAGAAAAACTTTTCATAATTTATTACAAAGTAAATCAAAAGATATTGAATTTCCAATCTCAAACCCTAATTTTAATGAAATAAATCAATATTAAATAAAGAAAATCATGGAAAATGATAAAGTCACCTTAAATCATCATAATAAACTTTAAGAACCACTAAAACTCACTAAAACTTAATAAATCATAACATGATCTAATTTGGCATTTAATTAAATTAATTAATCCATTTAATCAACCTAAACTTAGGAAAATCATAACAAATCAACTAAAAGTCTATATATTCTAAATTAACCCTTTATGGATGCATCTTCTAGAGAGGATTCTAATAAAAATAAAACCTCTAAGTAATTCCTTCTAAATTAAGCCTAATTTAGATTTTAATAAATAATTAAGACCTTAATTAATATCAAATTATACATCTAATTAGAATAAAATTTTAAGAAAATAAATTGACAAAGAACCCACTTGTCATAAAAATTTCAAGATTAATTGAATTTTGGATTAGAAGTTATTGAATTTTCAATTTCTAGGTTGATTTACATAAAATAATAAATCAAAAACTTACAATAAATTTAAAAATTCATAAATTAATTTAAAATATTTTTATCAATGTTAAAACACCTAAGGACAATTTTCTAACACTCTAAGTCAAAGAATTTGATTAATTACAAACTTTGGGTTTAATGGAAACCATTAAAATGCAAAATCTAATTAAACCTTAAAGTTAATAAATTATTAAATTTATGATAAATCAATTAATGAAATCTGAACACATAATAAATTCAAATTAAGATTGGATTAAAACATTAACCTAAATGTATTAGGTTAACATAATTAAAACTAATTAAATGGACATAAATATTAATAAAATAAATAATAAGATCAATTTAAATTAAATTAAAAATAAATTAAACTTAGAAACATCTAATCAAATCAAAAGAAGTGGAAAAGAAGAATAAAATTTTACTACCAAAATTAAAGTATTGATCTAAATTAAACTCAAACCAAAATCATTTAAATGAATCTAAAGAGCTTAATTAAGATACTTTGGATCTTAGTTAAACTTTTAGAATGAATCTTCATCTTAGGGTAAAGGCTTCTTTCTATTAAGATTTAGGATGTTGAATAGAATGGTTCCACCCAAAGTAGAATCTATTTTATTCTTCATTTTTGAAAACTTAGAATTCATTTTAACATAAAAATAAATTTAAAAATGAAAACAAGAATCACAAATCATTAAATCATTTGAATTAAAACCATCCAAAGTTAAATCAAACAAACAATAAAACATGAATCTAAAAAGGCCTAATAAAGTCCTACCAAACAATCCTATTTTCTTCACACATTAGATTATTAAGTCATGGACCATAAACTTAGGTTAGGTAGTTCTATGATATTCTATGATGTGATATATTTTTCTTATTTTGTGGTGTACTATTTTATACTTGATGTCTAAGATTTTTTACCCATTAGACTGGATGGTAGAACATTCTTTTAGAACTAATGATGTCTTCTGCAAGGGGCTATGCTAAAGGGTTTGTTGTGATAAATTATATAATTATCATTTGTATGTAGGTGCTGAATAAATCCCTTAGCATAGCTCAATATGACAACTGGGCTTGGCAAGAAACTAATGTTAAGCCTATATGTTTATAAATATAACTGTTAGTGTATTATTTATATTTTCCTAACATTTATTTTATAGGGTTTAGGATTTATTTTTAGGAATAGCAGGAACCTACCCTACTAGATGGTGGTCCCATGTGAAGCCCATGGAGATCCTTGAAGAAGGAGATGACTCTTCAGAGAAGATCCCTTTAGATTTAGACTTGTAGTTCTAAGCTGGGTTGTATAAGGGAAGAGCTTAGTTGCCTATTTTTCTCTTTCTTTTGTGATGCACAATGGTACTCGACTATAATGGCATGTTCTTTAATTTAAATTAGCTTGATTTTCTTTGGGTGTGTAATAGAATCAATTTAATTTTCTAAGTTTCTTTCTGAGTTATGCTTTCTATGTTAGATGACTGGATGATAGGCTCTTAGAAAAATTAAATTTTTTCCCTAACATAAATCTAAATAACTTAAACAAAAATAAAAAACTCAAAACTTTACACATAAATTAAAGCCCTAGGAATAACTTAAAATCAATTATAAATAATTAGCTTTGTGAATCATGCTATCATATTATTCTAAATTCTAGAATTGAGCGCTTCACCCATTGCACATAAAGGGCATCTGACCTTTAAGGATGATCACCTTCCTGGGGAAGTTTGGCTTCTCTTCTTATTTTGGCCCATGGCCACTGCAAATTGCATATCATTTAGGCATAAAATGCCTACCCTAAAGCCTTAAATAAATAGTGAGTCAAAAATATTTAAAATGTTGAAATATGTTGCGCTAGTTAGGATCATAGCATACCCTATATGATCTTAGGGATTAGGGAGTGAATCTAGGTTCTTAGATTCTTTCCTAAAATATAACAGCCCAACCATCTTGCATACATGAGACTTGACATCATGTATTTAAAATTTTGCTCAACCCTTCTAGGAAGGTTTAAAGTCCAGAAGAGTCAGGGATAGGTTTTTGTTCTCAAGTAAAAGAAAAAGCTAATAATTCTTAAAAGTTAAACTAGGTCGACCATCTGACTTGTGTCAAAAGCAATTATAGACTTAGGATCTGAAGCATCTTATTGGAGTAAGTTTTTAACCCTATGCATTTTTACAGTCATATGCTGCTAGAATCTAAGTCCTAGATTTTTAATAAAATATTAACTCAAAATTCTATTAAATTCTAAAAATTAAAGTCCAATAATAGGATAGTTGAAATGTCTACTAGGAATCCTAGTATCAATAGGCATTCTCTACTTAATCTTGATTTGCTTCCAAAATAACTCATTCCACTTTGCAATGTTCCCTTTTGAAATTCCAAATTATGATTTTTCTTTGGAACTAGCCTAGAAATCTATAAAAGTATATGCCTTTTTATTTAATCGAGAGTATTCTTAAGAAGAGATTTTTTATTCTTTAAGTGTAATTAACTATAAGAGCTTGCCCTTATAGGATACCATGAACCCAGTTTAAAGTAAACTCTGCTCTACCTCCTCATGTAGTTTAAGGGAAAACTCTCTAATACATTAAAAATACATTAGCCTTAGGAGTCTTTTATTAGATCAAATCCATTATAGGATAACATGTTTATCTTTCAAAATAATATTTTTACTCTTTAATGACGCATTTGATCATCCAAATAAGAAATTCATTAAATCTATGTGGTGTCACAAATTTTCATATAGAGGTTATCTTCAATAGGTAAATCAGAGTTGAAAAGCCTCCAATAAAAGAAAGAAATGGTGGGTTTGCAGCTCTTATGACAAATGTGTCTTTCCCAAGGTTTGGGTGTATGGGTTGTTGTAGATTTATATAGCATGTTAGTAAGTGATTTAGATTCATTTAGGGTGATCAATGGCTTGTCCCTTGTAGATGTATTAATAGGAATGTGCACAATTTCAGCTACAATGTCTTTCAGAAGGACTAGTAGCAACTCCTCTTCATTCCATGTGGTGGTGTCATCTAGATTTTTATTGAAGTCTTTAAATAGTTGTTTTGAAGTTTGCTTGAGCTAATGAGTAGATAAGGGTTCCTCCTAAAACAAGACATCCTCCATGGGGGGAGTTGGTTGCCTTCTGCTAAACTTCTATTAGGTGAGCCTTAGTGTAATATTTGGTCATCACAAATTTTTCCCAAAGCATCTTGTTTTGTCTGAGCTTAATCCATATCTTTATAGAGTTGTAATTTATACTATCTTGCATTGATTTGAAGACAAGTCATCCATTATCTTTTTGCTTGCAAGCTTTCCTCTAGCTAGTCCAATTATATCCCTCCCCATTGCCTTTCCAAAGATAAGTATTGAAGAGTGATTTAATTCTTCTTTGGATTCCAATAAGCATGTTTGCAGTTTAAAGAATATGCAAGGGTAAATTACTCAAAAGACTTTGGATTAATGTAAGTCTTCCTGCTTAAGAAAGCAAATGGTTTTCCCATGAGAGGAGGCTTTCTTAAGTTTTAGTGATAATGTAATTGAAGTAGGCCTTTTTAATTCTGCCAGTCATGAGGGTGTTGCCAAGATATTTGATAGAAAATTGAGCTACTTTAAGGCTAGTTTGCTCTTGTATTTGCATTGGTGTTGTAAATTTTATTGTTAAGATAAATATGTGATTTATCCCTATTAAATTTCATACATGTAGCTTCTTCAAAAACTTTTATGGATTGCTAAATTTTCCTAATAAACTCCTTGGCGCCATTGCAAAAGATAAGGATGTCATCTACAAACATTAAATGAGATACAAGGAAACCTCCCATAGTTTGGTATTGTAT
This sequence comes from Cymbidium sinense, assembly GCA_021442155.1. Lineage (NCBI taxonomy): Eukaryota > Viridiplantae > Streptophyta > Magnoliopsida > Asparagales > Orchidaceae > Cymbidium > Cymbidium sinense. The sequence continues at coordinate 26,273,244 of CM038228.1, read as the reverse complement.
GGATGGATTGATATTAATCATGTTATTCAAGGTATCGGAGAAGTAATCTATTGTAATGATGAAGATAGTAGGGGATAGGGGACCCCCTTGCTTAAGCCCCTCAATTGGATTTAAAGTATCCTGCTTTATTCCATTCACCAATATTGAATAGTTATTTCTTGTAATTGTTTTTATTATGAGAGTGATGGAGTCATGTGTGTATCTTTTGGCTTGAAGAACTTGTCTAATGAAGTCCCACTAAATACTGTCAAAAGCCTTTTATATCAGCTTGATATATACGTTGTCACCCCTATATTTGATGTTAAGATCCCTTAATATTTCCTAATAAAGCAAGACATTTTCATTAATGTTCCTCTTTTGATGAATGAACTTTGATTGAGAGAGATGATGTTGGGAAGTAGGTGTTGTAGTCTCAGACAAATGATTTTCCTAATGATCTTGCTCATAGTACAAGTGAGGCTATTGGGTCTAAACATTTCCCACTTGGATGGTGATTTTTTCTTATGAATGGAGATAATAGTAAAGGAATAGAAGTACTTAGGCATAAAATCTCTTATAAAGAATTCTTGAATGGCTTGAATTACTTTAATTATGATGATATTCCAAGAAGCTTGGTAGAATCCTACATTAAAACCATCTGACCTTGGAGTTTTGCTAATTGAGAGAGAAAAAAATAGCTTGTTGTGTCTCTTTTTCATCAAGGATGAAGCTGATGTCAACAAGTCTAGTATTGGAAAAAAAGCTTTGATTGATCAGGCTAAAAGTAGAGCTATCAAGTGATAACATATTTCTATAAAAGCCCACTATAGAAGCTTAGAGACCATTATGTTTTGAAATCCATTTGTTGTCTTTGTCCTTGATCTTGAAAATGGTAATATCCTCCTTTCTTTTCCTTATTAAAGAATGGAAGAATTTAGTATTCTTTTTCCCTTCAAGAAAACATTTTTCAATAGATTTTTTGCTCCATAACATCTCTTCAATATTGGGTTTTTGTTCCAAGCTTTTTTGAAGTAGCCTTAAGTTTTGGTTAGCTTCTTCTGTATACTTAGATGCAACTTGTTCCTCCAAACTTCTAACTTCTTCTTCAATTATGTTCAGCTAGGTTTGTAAGTTTTGAAAGCAATCCTTGTTAATATCAACATCACTTTTTAGAATATTATCTCCAATGAAATGATGCTGGACATCAACATGTTTGGTGCATGATTGTTGAATTGGATTCTTAGTTATGTAGATAATACTAATATTTTCACATATATTTAGAATTGTACATACCTATAGAGCAAGATCAAGAATTTTTTGCTTTAGGTAATATGACTTTGCAACACAAATTTCTACAATAATGTATTCAAATTTAGCAATATATAAAGTAACAGAGTTTTATTTCATACTGCACTTATAATAAAGGAGTGACCTAAAAATTGACATGTGCCTGAAGTACTTTTCTATCAACTTTACACCCTATAAAATCAAAATTAGAATAACCAACATGATCAACATATATGTTCTTGTGAGGGTACCAAATTCTTAAATTAGGTGTGCTAATCAAATATTAAAAAAAAAATTACATCTTTCAAATGTGACTCTTTTGGATCAACTTGAAATTGCATAAAAAAGACACTAAACATAATATCAAGTCTACTAGTTGACAAATAATGTAAAGATTTTATCAACCCATAATATTTCTTCAAGTCAACTAACTTACTTGCAGGATCTTCATCTAACAAAATACTAGGGTTCATGTGGGTTTTAATACTTTTACATCCTTATAGTCCAACTTTTTAATCAACTCTTTGGTGAACTTGGATTGACTCAAGACTGTACATTTTGTTCCTTGCTTAACATTGAATCCCACGGAGTAAGTAAGCTTACACATCATGGTCATCTCAAATTCTATACTTGTTATCTTTGAAAAATATTTACACAAAAATGAATTAGTAGATCCAAACAAAATATTATCCACATAAACATATGCAAGAAGATTATTATTATTATTATTATTATTATTATTATTATTATTGATAAATTATGTAGTATGAATAGATCTCTTAACAAAAGATTTTCTAATAGAAAAGTACTAAACTTGTAAACCATGCATGAGGTGCTTATTTCAAACGATACAAAGCCTTTTCCAGTTTATATACATGATCAAGGTATAATGAGCTTTCAAATCTAGGTGGTTGTTCAGCAAACACATCTTCTTCTATTACACAATTCAGAAAAGGACTCTTAACATCCATCTAAAAAAGTTTAAATTCTTTAAAATAGGCAAAAGCAATAAATAATCATATGGCTTTTAAATGAGCAACAAGTACAAAACCTGTCACGAAATTAATGCCTTCAATTTAATTCAAATCTTTAGCCACAAGCATTGTTTGTTCCTAATAATAACTCTTAAGCTATTTAATTTATATTTGAATTCCCACTTAGTTCCAATCATGCTTTGAGATGAGGGTTTATGCACAAATTCTTAAACATCATTTTTAGCAAATTGATTCAATTCTTCTTACATTGGCTCAATCTAAAATTCATCATATATTGCTTCTTCTACATTAATGGGTTCAATCATAAGGTTGTATGGGTAACTTCTTCTCTAAGGTTATTTCTAGCTTTAACACTTGTAGATGGGTCTCTTATGATAAAATCATAGGAATGACTCAAGGCATATCTTCATTCTCTAAGTAGTCTCTCTCTAACATCCTCAATTTCTTTTAAAACTAAATTCTCAATTTTGGACACTAAATCATTATCATTTATAGGATCTCTATACATATAAGGGACAACATATTCATAAAAAGATAATATGCCCTAACTCTTTCACCAATAAGGTTCTTCTATTAAAGAGTCTATAATCCTTTCTTGCAGAAGAGTACCCTCATCATATTTAGAATCAAACTTCCCTAAATCATTTTTTTTCATTATTCAATACAAAACATTTACACCAAAAATATGCAAATGAGATAAATTTGCAGTCTTGCCTTCAAGAAGCCCATAATAGTTTTAGTAAGCTTAGATCTATTGTTTACTCAATTCAAAACATTACAAGTTGTGTTAACTACCTCAACCTAAAAGTATTTAAGAAGTCTATACTGATTAAATATGGATTTAATGGCTTTTATAAGTGTTCTATTCCTCTATCTACCACTTTGTTCTATTATAGTATTATAGGAGCTGAAAATTATGTTCAATCCCTATTTCATTATAAAAAAGTTTAAATTTATCATTTTTAAATTCTCCACCATGATTACTATGAATAGATGCACTGCTACAACCAATTTTTCTATAAATCTTAATAGGAAAGATTTTAAATTAAAAAAAAAAGATTTATTTTTTTGTATCAGAAACTTCACCCAAGTAAATCTCATCAAATTACCAACAATAACAAATTTATATGACTTTGCTAACATGTCCAAACAAATCTATGTGAATAATTTCTAAAGGAAGTGAAAGTGGTAGTCCCTAAAGTTGATTTAAAAGAAGATTTAATTTGCTTACCATGCTGATATGCTTCACACAAATGGTCATTAGTAAAATCTAGTCTAGGTATACCTCTAATCACCTTAGCTAGTGTATGTACGCTAGCATGACATAGTCTCCTATGATACAGCTAGGACTCATCTAGTGTGTATTTAAAACAAACAACTAAAGAACAACCTAAGTTATTAAGATAAATTATGTAAATATTATTAACCCTAACACCTTCCAAAATAATTTTATCATTTAAATCAAGTAAGCATTTATTATTAGAAAATTTTATATTAAAACCTTTATCGTATATCTAATTAATGCTAAGCAAATTGTATTTTAAATAATCACAAGAAGGACCTTTTTTATGGTTGGAGAATATTTTATACCAATGGTACCATACCCCAAGTATTTTATAAGTTGTCTAATCTCTAATGGTGACTTTTCTCTACTTTTGACTTCAAATGAGATTAATTTTCTTGTCTCCCATAATGTGTCCTAAGTACCTGCTATCTAATCTAAGTACTACATGCCCCCATTAGGCCCTATGTAAAAGCATATCTATAAAATAGATTGAAGTTAGTTTTTTAGGAACCCAAACTTGTTTGAGTCCCATATGTTTTGAAATATGAAGCATATTAAAAAATTTTGGAATCCATGCATATGTTAGGTTTGTATGAGAATGATGTATGCATAAATTAGTAATATGTCTAAACATTCCACATGAAAAGCATCAAACTTTAGGGAAGAAATGCATGAATTTGTTTACTTTAAAAAAATTTCTAACTGATTTTATTCTTTTACTATTTTTTATTATTTTTATAATTTGTATTAGCACATTAAAGAAAGAGAATTTATTTTAGATAAGTCATGATCCTTTTTGGCTTTTTGAATTTTTAACTCCTTTTAATCATTTTTTTAAATTTTTCATGCTCTTGTAGAAATGTGTTATAACTTTTTTTACCAATAAGAGAAATTGTTCTTTAAAGTTAAATGTTATATTTTTAAAGATTTGAATGCAACATGTAATTCCACACAAATATTTAAGGGATTATTGCAACTAAAATTATTTACTTATTCATCATCAAAATCATGGAAATCTCCTTTTTCCATCGAACGATGGTTTGTAGCTTCTTCTATAGCTTGTTCTTCTGAAGAGTCCTTGAATATAAAGAAATCCAAATTGTACATTGAGTCCTTTATTTACCATTCTTTGCATCATCATTTTTTTTTCTTATTTTTTCTTCTAAGTGTTGTTCTTGAGTAAAGGATACTCCCATTTAATACGACTAGGTTTCTTATATTCATAAAAAATATCAATCATATTTTAAGAGTTTTTGGTTTTAACTTTGCCTTCCTTTTGGTCAAATCTCTTTTCTTTTAAGAAGCTTTTAGACTTCTTAGTTATGAGTTGTACATCATCATTATCAATACTATTTTTTCCTCATTGCAATCTAAGGTATTCGCTTTAGAGCAATCGCTTTTTCCTTTTTCATATCACTTGTGTTAATATTTCTTTGTAGAATTTTTTATTAATAAGCGATGAGCAAACCAAGCAAAACTCTCTTCCTAATGCAAGCAATGAAGTGATAACTTTCTAAAATGTGTGTACATGTCAAAATTATATTCATGAGGTAACATACAAAAAAGTTCATAATAATGTAAAAACATAGTGATACAACTTTCTTTAACCTCACTAGTTCCTTCATAAGTAACACATAATTTTTTTTCAAATTTTTTTATCAAATTTGCAAGTGAAAATACAAATATATAATCCTCAGATTTTGAAGCACAAAAAAGGTAATTTAAACATTTTGAATTCAATTGTGCTACTTCCCTATCTTCTATTAATCATAAATTAAAAGAAATTTCAACATGTTTGTCACTAACAACTTCAAGTGAGGGTAAATATCCCACCTCTATCTTATTTTAAATATAAAAATAAATTAATAAAATAAAAATAAAATTTTTCAAAAATTTTAAAAATATCATCACATAGAAGAGGTTGGGTAAGAAAGTATCCTTCCAAGGTGTTTTTTTTCCTTAAATGTGTCATAGTTGGATCTACTTGTGAATGTTAGATTGTAAAATAAGCAACCCACTCTGATACTACCTATAATAATGGCACACTCAAGAGAGGTGTGGATTGGAGAGCTTTAAAAAATTACCAAAAGAATAAAAATCAAATCCAACCTTCAAAGTTTAGTAAGATAGAAATTTTAAAATCAAATCTAATAAAATAGCACAAACTTGTTAAGAGCCTGTGACACTTAAGAGGGGGGTGGTGAATTGGGTATTTTAAAAGATTATCAAATTGAAGCTTAGTTTTAAAATTTTATAGAAAAGTTAGTTACAAAAATTATATAAGGTTGTTTATTATGAAAGAGCAAAGCAACAACCAAACTAAATGTAGAAAAGTAAGGAGATAAGAGGCACAAAGATTTTCATGTGGTTCAACCAAACCCAAAAATTGGACTACATCCACGTCAAGTCACCCTTACTAGGAATTCACTAATCAAATGAGATTACAACCAATCTCTCATACTCTCCTACACCAGGAAAGTAAAACCCCAACAGGTACTTTCCTACGCATGCAAGTACAACCCAACACCGTACTTTCCTACATGGACAAGTATAACCCAACACTATACTTTTCTATGCGGCAAGTATAACCCAACAATGAATAACAACAAAGAAGAGAAGAGATACAAAGACCTAATTCTCAATTTAAATATATTTTACACACACAACCAAACTATACCATCATTAAAAAAATAAAAAAGAGAGCTCAAAGTGAATATATTTCTTATTTAATTAAAATTAAAGTAATAACACGGACTTTATATGAAATAATTGATGTAAACAATTCTTAAGAGAAATTATTTTACTTTAAGATAAATGAAGAGTTGAAATGAAAGAACTTGAAAAGCTATATGAAATCAAATCACATGGATGACCAAGAGAGAAAGAGAGGAATAGAAGATGGTTGAGAGCTTTAGCACTTAGAATCTAAAAGAGTCTCCAAAATCAAATTGCAAAGGGTCATCTTAATGGAAAGAGTTGAGAAAAATTAAGTCATGAGATCATCTCTTTAAATAGAGTTGGATCAAGAGAATTTCGGCCAAGCCAATGGAGAAGATGAGGGAAATAATGAAAGGGAAAATTAATAAGGAAAGTATTTAATTTCAAACAAATGAACACATGTAAAAATAAATTCAAATAAAGATATTTGAATTTTGGCAGAGAGAGAGAGAGAGAGAGAGAGAGAGAGAGATTGGGGAAGAAAATTAATCAATCCAATTAAATAAAATCAAGAGAATAAATCCAAGGATTTTTTACTGAGCATGAATAAAGGAGAGAGAACATTATTTTGGCAAGAAATTTGAACCCAAATAATTAATCACATTATGATAAGTATCAATAGTTGTAATTAACAACTGAGAGGGTGATTAACTTCTGTAATTAGCTTGAGACAGTGAGCTTGAGTGATTAAATGTTTCTGGATTGAGTTACGGCTCATTTCGTTCCAATCAATCACGGTGTGAGTTGAGTCAAATCTGAGTCAAACCCTTCCATTGAGTCAACCCAAAGTAAAGGAAAGAAAAGTTTCGAGCCTTCGATCCGTTGGATCTAGCGCTTTTAATCTCTCGCCGTTGGATGGGCTCACTTGGATTGGTCTTTCAAATCAAGAAAAAATCAAGAAGGATTTTCGGCCACATAGTTTCCAAATATGGATTCAATCTCCATTCAATGCATTTGATCATGAATCAATTATGGGAGATTAATTTAAAAAATATTTGAATTAATTTAAACAAATCAATTCACTCCATATAAAATAAAAAGGGGGTCGGCCATATATTTCCATAAAGGATAAAATTAAAATAGAAAAGTGAATAAATACATGGCTCAGTTGAAATCAATTTTAAATTAACTTAAAATAATTCAATTAAACTCAAATTAGCTGAAATAAATTATGTAAGGTCGACCAAAATCATTCAACATATGGTTAAAATTAATTTTGCATTGAAATGACAATGAATCTTTAAATTAAATTCAAAATAATTTAATTTCAATAATTCAAATGAATGAATTTTTAAAATTTAATTAATGAGGGAAATATTATGAAAATAATTTGAATAATTCTCACATAATTTATTAATAAACAATCAATGGAAAATTCGGCCAAAACACAATTTGATGATAATGATGGTATGAGAGAGAAAATAAAAGAATATGAGAGAGAAAAGAATAATCATATAATTCTAGAATAATTTTATTCTCATGCTAAAAATAAATGAATAAATAATTTAATTAAGTATTAAAATGATTTAATAAAATATGAAATAAATTCATCTTGCTTGAAAGCAAAATAAATAATACTTAAACTCATGCACTTAATTCATGTTATCCAAAATGGATAAATCAAGGAATAATGCAATTTTGATATGTAAATAAAATATGAAGGAATTTAAATAAATTATTTTGAAATGATTAAATCATTAATTTACTTTAATTTTATTTGAGCTCTTATTTTCCTTAGTATTATAAGTCCAAGAAAATTCTCAACCAGTTTAAGTCCAACAGCTTTAGCTTTCAAAATTTGATTGAAGAATATGGGTTTGAAGAATGTTCTGCATCACTTGAATTAAACCAATTAGTATCTTCAAAAATGTATTTATCATCAATATAAATCTAAATTAAGAATAACATTTATAATGATTAATGTATATAGTTCATCCTACAAAGAAATAATTAGTTCTTATTACACAAGGTTTGTTATCATCAAATCAAATGGTAAGATACATAAGATGTATAGCTAACAATCTCCCCCTATTTGATGATAACAAACCAATGTTGGTGTGAAGGGTAATTATAATGATAAAAATATGTTTCTCCCCCTCACTAAATGCTTATGTGAGAAATTAAAAGTCTATCGAACATCACTTGTGATATACAATAACATCAATATTTCTCCCCCATTTGACATCATCAAAAAGTTCATAATAAAATTGAAGTTGGTTATATCAATAAAATTCTCCCTCTTAATTAAGTATAAGAGTAAATATAAGCATGAGAGGATAAAATAATTAAATATTAACATGCTTGATATTCTCTCATTATTTAATGTAAACTTATATATAATAATTTTATATGAAACAAATTTTAAGAAAATATAAATGTAGAAAAATTTTATATGTTATGAAAATACATAATTAAGGATAATATAGATGCAAACATGTCTCTAAAATAAAATTTTAAGCAATTTGATATTCCACATTTTAACCATTTAAAATGAACAATACTTTGAAACAAATGACAACCTAAAATGTCATCCAGTTCAAGTCCAGTAGGTTTAGCTTTCCAAATTTGACTTAAGAATTCGGGTTTGAAGAATTTCCTACATCACTTGAATTAAACCAATTAGTAGCTTCAAAAATATATTTATCATCAATATAAATCTAAATTAAGAATAAAATATATAATGGTTAATGTGGATAGTTTATCCTGTAAAGAAATAATTAGTTCTTGTTACACAATGTTTGTTATCATCTAATCAAATGGTGAGATACATAAAGTGTATAGCCAATAAAACTAAAAGAGCAACTAAAAGACAATAGAAAAAATTAAAGAGGGTAACAACATTTTGTAATGATTTTTCCCAATGAACCTATGTCCACTCTCCAAATGTTCTCTAAAATTTTCATTATTCCTCCTTTGATACAATAAGCCAAGGAGGAGATAGGAGATGCATCACTCCTTAATGTGTAATGAAGAAATCCTACACTACCCCCCTTTTCTTTTATGGCAAGAAGGATGCCACTCCCTCTCTAAGGAATAAAAAAGCTTTTATCAACAAAACAAAAAACTCACACAAGCTATCTATAAGAATAATCTCTCAAGTTAAAGCTCAACTCTCAATAGCAAGGTGGATCAGAAAGAATAATTAAAATAAATTGTCACCTCAACAATGAATGATCTTTTAAGGGAAAAAAGGGGAAAAGATTCTCTCCAATTTTTTCTAAATAACACTCTTCCCTAAGTCTTTTTTAAGCTCCCTCACATTTAAGTTGATAGGTTAAGCTCTTCAAAGAGGGTATTAAAGGAAAGAATCAAAATAAAAAAAATTAAAATTTTATTTTAAATAAAATTAACCCAACCATATTATATGATTCACACTATACTAAATGATCAGTTTAATTTTCTAGAGTTTAGGGGTACTAGATGAGATGATCATCCCATCCACCATTAAGATCATACTACATGACCAAAGGTCATATTATACAAATAGTTCAAACTAAAAAATGGGCTCTTCATTTGTTCAACCTATATGAATTTCTCATATAATATGAACTTAATAAAGTAATTTTCTTTATTGTATCCCCCAAATTCTATATTCAAATTGAGTAATTACTAAATAATTTTTTACTGTATAATATACATCGTATCATATAATCAATCAAATTAGGCAAATTATAGTTAATTGACTTAATCCTCGCAAGTGAAAATAATTAGCATAAGTTAACAATCATATAGTACAATCAAATACTATGCAATATGATTACTTCAATTTAATCAATTTTGAGTTAACTAGCTTAATTATGAGGGTTGAAATTATTTAACAAAAATAAAGACTCATCTAGTATGATCAAAATCATAGAGAATAATTTTTAAAAAAATTTAATTTATAAAAATTATTTTATATTCTCTTAAGTGTGATTGTGCTTGGTTATATTTCTTCATTCACATGACATTTACATGAAGACAAAATAAAATACAAATCTTATAATTATAATTTTGGGCTTGACTTAGATTTGCTGGTGTTGACCATTCTTAGATCTAGTGGCATGAATCATTCCTCATTTGTAATCTTCATGGGCACTTCCTTGATCTAGCTCTAAAAAATGTCCATTGTTCATGTTCTCTAAGTTAATTTTTATTGAGTTGCTTATTTATAGTGCATGCATTAAAAGTTTACCATAGCCTGAAAACACAACTTATTAGTAACAACAACTATTTATGATCATCAAAACATGTAATGGCTCATGACATTAACAAGCCTATCTACTTAGCTTACAACCTTGGTCCTTCCAACAATATAAGCTACAACATGGCTTGACTAGCCATGGAATCAGTTTTAATATCTCTATAAACCTTTCCAGTGAAGGGTTTCACTTGAGAAGGCTTCTAAAAGAAGAAATCTTAAAAAGTTCAGCCCAATAAGAGATAGAAGATGATCCTATAACAATTAGATTCATTTTAAGTATAATCCAATAGCCTAGATCTAGCCATACCATGCATCGATCTAACCTGATATATTTTTGGATATTTTTTATTTTTATTTTGGATAAGATATATAAATATATTTATCTTGAAAATTTTTATCATATATTATATGGAACATGAGAAATTTAGTACAAAAAATATAATTCTAAAAATTTATTTTTTTTCTTTTAATTTACTAAATTAATTTTAAAAATTCTTGTATTTTTTTGGGAGATCTTAGTAACAAGAGTAAACCATAAAAATTTAAGAATCATTTGAATTATTAAATGAAAGTTAGGAATTTTTAAAAGTTGTTATCCACTGTTCAAAAATGATACTAATTAAACCATAATTTTCCTTTTTAAAAAAATTCTAGACAATATTCTTAACATGAATTCCCACTATTATAAAAATTTTCATAATTTTATAAAATATTTTAATCAACCAAATTAGTTTAAAATAGAAAATTGATTTTTTTATTATAAAATTATTGAATATCATTATAATTCATTAAAAAAATTTAGAATGTTTCCAACATAAATGCAACTCTTTGCAAAATTTTGGATACTTTTTCAATGTATTTAGATAACTTAAAATAATTTATGAGTAAAAATCTAGCTAATCTTAAATTTTAAACAATTATTTAAAATATTCAAAATAATTCAAAAAAAATTATATTAAGAATCTTACTAGTCTAATAATCTTTAAAAAATTTGTTCACAATTTTAAGAGCATTAAGACAATTTTTATTAAATTATAATAAAAATCATAATCATAAATTTATATTTTTCCCCTATTATGACGTACCCTTGGAGACATAATTTAAAGATAACAATATGTGTTGGTTCATCATAATCAATTTGAGATTTGTAACCATATATTCAAATGATTCTTATGATTCGTAGAATATATAAATTAAGTAAAAGGAAAAAACTAAAATAATAATTTGACTAAATATTATGTCATAATATACATATAACTTTAAGCTTTAGTCACATCCACTTTTTCCATCATCCATGAAATTCCAACTCTAAATCAATGTGTTAAGGATTGTCTAGAACAACAATAGAACGATATATTTGAACACTCTTTCTTAAATGTATTTATGCGTTAGAATATAATCATGCATCCTATTCACTAGCAATGTAGTTCCAAACTTGATTACATTTAATCTCAAAATTATTCATGTTTATGTAGTTGATTATATCAAGTGATTCAATTTACACTAATATTTGTGCACACAAGTTGACTACCTATACAAGTGGCTAACTTGGTGAGGAAAATGCAATTATGACCACCTCAAATAGCATGACAAGAATTTTATTATCTCTAAAACCATCTTAATAACTCAGATCATTAAACATATGTATATCATCCCTCCTCCTTGAGTCAATTTCATAACCTGATATTACATTCTTATCAAATAGCTAATACTTAGCAAATTATCATTACTAAGTTTCTTCACTTATACTAGACTATTTCTTTTGAACGTTACATTTTTATCCTCTCATACATATAGTGATCTAATATATTAGTAGTATAGTTATACCCATGTGATTGTGTTATGTCTTTTTGAGAACTTGGTCATTTTTTGGCTCAAGTTTAATTTGAGTTTGACCATACCACTTTTAGCTAAACTCTTACCCAACTGAGTCATACTAGTTTGACAAAGTATTTTTTAGTTTAGTCACTTACTGTGAGTGAACACCATTGGGATTCAAGTAGACATATGTACTTTATCTCATTCCTTTCTTTTACGAATATATAGTTGTTCCTCAATAGTACCCTGCACCATAGATATTAGGAATATTTTTCTAATTGTCTAGAACTTATCTATCCTCAAGTACTCATACCTCTCTTGAACACTTGAATCTTGTATCTAACAATTGATGGTTATTAACTATTTTTATCATATTAATGCATTTACAAACACACAAGGTGATGTTAGTACTTTATGTTAAAATACATACATCCTATAAAAATAAGACTAAACTCTAATTATGATGAGCTTTTTATTATTATTATTATTATTATTATTATTATTATTATTATTATTATTATTATTATTATTATTATTATTATTATTATTATATGATGGTTCATCTAATGATAATGATTTCTAATCATAATCAAATCTCATATGATTAGTTAATAAGCATAATTAGCCTAAAGCATATCACTTTGATTTGCTACAAAACTAATAAACCATAAAATAATTAAATGACTTATCTTATTAAATCATGAGATCATATTAGATAACACTAGGATACATCATTGATTTTTACATACACTTAAGTGATGTGATAGTTCATAACAATGTAATCACTTAATATAAAGAGGATATATTTAGTTAGATTCAAGTGTTCATACCTCGCTTGAACACTTGAATATTGTATCTAACAATTAATGGGTATTAATTATTTTTATCATATTAATGCATTTACAAGCACACAATAGTACTTTATGTTAAAATACATACATCCTATAAAAATAAGACTAAACTCTAATTATGATGAGTTTATTACCATTTTATTATTATTATTATTACTATTATTATTATTATTATTAATTATTATTATATGATGGTTCACCTAATGATAATAATTAATCATAATCAAATCTCATATGATTAGTTAATAAGCATAATTAGCCTAAAGCATATCACTCTAATTTTCTACAAAACTAATAAACCATAAAATAATTAAATGACTTATCTTATTAAATCATGAGATCATATGAGATAACCCTAGGATACATCATTAATTTTTTACATACACATAAGTTATGTGATAGTTCATAACAATGTAATCACTTAATATAAGGAGGATATATTTAGGTCACTTTGATGCACAATTGATTACTTGATATGTGATTCCTTAAGTGTAGTTAGATTATGAGATTGATTGTTAGAATTCTTTTGCATTATGTTATGCCACTTTGCTTATATTGGTGCATTAGGATATAAATATTTTCTACAAGTGCTCAATGTATGACCATTAATTTTACTTTTTTTTATGTTTGTAGGGGGTGTATGTCAAAGTATCAATATTACTATTAACCTATGATTTATTTTTTGCTCTATGATGTGATAATTTTTTTTATTTCAATGTGTTGGCTCCATTTGTTTTGGGATATTTACTTTATTGCATTTATTCTTAGAATTTATACATGTAATAATAATGTTTAAGTGGAGTTTCCTAAACTAATACAAGATGATCCAAACTTGATGAATAGGCATACATTTGAACTAGAAAAAAAGATGATATTAGAAGGAAACTAAATTTATACTACCCTTTCTTTTATTTTTATTTTAGGTATGTATAAGTAGATTTATAGTTGCATTGGCCTATTACTTACTCTTTTATGGTCATTATAGTATAATCATTATTTGTGTTTATTTTATTTGCCTATTATTTTTTCTTTCTTATTGTATTATAATTATCTATGTCATAGACAATTTTACACTAAGCTCTCAGGATAAATATTTTCTATCAACTTAAATTAAATGAGTAATAACATTAAAAGTTAATTTAAAATATTTTTTAATAAAAATTAAGGTTATCTCTAGCTAAATATTTTAAATTATTTTTTCTCTCTTATATCTCCTAGAAGAGGTATATGATAAAGCTCATCATTAATCAATACCCTAGAGTGACAATTTCATGGCATGGCTAGGTCAAGCATGCATTAAAAGTTGTCTCTTAAGGATAGATAACTCGTATTACATATCATATCCCTTAGGACAACTTTAAGTATTCATGTTTTAATTAATCCCAAGAGTCTTAGTATGATAAGTTGGGGTAGTTTGACCCAAAAAGAATTGTAAATCTAAAGTTAAGTGGCTCTAGTTGTGCATAATTATGTTTTCTCATTTATATTCTTTCCATGGACTTTTCTCAATCAATGTAGAGATTGCAAGTCCTACATATATTCCAACCTTTTCTCTAGAAACCATTTATTAAGGATGTTCTAAGCTTTTTATTTCTTAGTTTGAGGTCATGAGGACAACTCTGGATGACACAATTCATGGTCACTAATAGAGCATCTCATAGTTTAGTAAGATTGATAATCTTCCCAAACTAAATGACCTTGGACATGATAGCCTGAGATGAGATCCATGATATCCAAAATATGATTATTTCTACCTCTTTCTTATTTTATTTCCTTTACTTATTTACCACTTTAAGCCTGTCATACTCCTTATTAAGTCTTTGGTGGTTTAGTGACTATTGTTAGATTGGCTTTTTATAAATTATGTCATCGTCTCGCTTGATTATGATGATTCACCTTATATTTTGCATAATTATATAGATAGTCCTATTGTGATGATAATTAACTTCCTTTAAAAACCTAGAAAACCAAAAGCAAAATAGATGCATGTTTTCACTTATATAGAGTTTCTCTTGTAGGTACCCTTAAATATAATTAATTAGAGAGTGTCTAGTCCCTTTGGAAAATTGAGTACCACATTCACTTTATTTATTTAACTTGATGAAATATCTATGAATAAATATTTACCATGAGTTTAGATGAAAGATGAAAATTATAGATGGATCGTCTTCACATCTCCTCTATGAAATATTTCATTCAAAAATCATGTCATCCTAGTAATATATTTTTCCACCAAAATAGGGGGTGAACCCTAGGTGGGTGGGTGGGTGGGTGTGTGTGTGTGTGTGCACGCGCACGTGTGTGTGGGTGTGTGCCCCTTCTAGTAGGAGCAAACAAAAAAGGAATATAATTAATAACCAATAAAAGTTTAAAAAAACTCTCTTATCAACCCAAAAATAAAAACATATATTTCATGTTTATTTAAGTGTACCTAATATAACTTGTGTAGGGAGAATGTAAATAAATGATTTCCTTTCGAAGATGGTCAAAGCTTGTTAACACTAAGAGGGTCTAGTAAGAATAAAAAAAATATCAATTGCTAAATTCTTAAAATAAATATTTTTAAAGCTAAATTAATAATTGAAATGCCAAAAAAAATTTTAAAGTAGATACAGTCACCCATTTAATGAGCTGCTAGAAAGCCGCATAAGTATCTAGTCACTAGTAAATAGGCAATAGGACTATGACTTTTTCTCACTAATCAAACATAACTACCCCCACTTCCCCTTATACTCTTTCATCACATTTCATCATAGTCGAAGCTCACTCCCTCCTGATCTCCAATTTTTCTCAACTCTGAAGCTCATTTTCTTGTACAACCTAGAATCGAGCCATCCCCATTCTTCTCCTTCATCATAGGCAACCCTAACCTCTTCCAATTTTCATTATTCTTAACCTCTAATTCTCATCTTTCACACAACTTGCTCCATCTAAGTCATTCGGCAGCTAGAAATGGCAATCGCAAGTGCATGGAAGATATGAACTATAAGTAAGTACACACAAGTGTTAATCTAGTGATGATCAGTGACTATCAATTGTGTTCCTACAAATTCATTAGTTACTTCATATTGTTTATGATAAGGCAGGAATTGGCCTAAAGTTAAGAGAGATTACTGATGATGAAAGCTAAGTTCAATATCAGGATTTCTTATATGAAGGCTTGGAATGCAAGACACCAAACCATCAAAGCAATATATGGCAGTTGAGGGGAATTGTACAGCTTAATCAATCTATTCATGGAAACTATATGCTTTATCATAACAAGTTTTATTTACAAGATCTCTAATAGCACTTTCCATTTTTCAAAACTTTTCTGGGCATTCGAACCTTTAATGTCTAGTTGGGAGTATTACAAGCTAGTGCTGAACTTTAACAGCACCTTCTTGCTCAATAAGTATAGAGGAACTTTGCTCACTATTGTAGGGATTGATGCCAACAATGGCTTGTTCCCTGTTGCATTGGCTATTGTTAAGTCAGAATCATGGCTTTGATTTCTAATTTATCTTCATGACTTGATTCCAATAATTCATTTTAGAAGTGCTTTATGTATAATTTCATATAAGAATTTAGGCTTGCTACATGATTGTAGAGATACATTCTCATGGGATATTTATTCATCGTCACAACATAAGTCACCTATGAAAAATTTTCAAAATGGCTATTCAAAAAATGGGAATAGTATATATTGAATTCATATGTCAAAAAATGAATAACATGGGCAATATTGATGATAAACATATACATAAACATCACATGACTGACATAATGAATGTAAAAGTTGAGGTATACTAGTGATTCATTGGCATTACAAAGTGGACCTTAGTACATGATGATAGAATGAGATATGGGAGCATTTGAGAATTTTAACAAGGTCTTAAAATGTGCTCAATTATATGTATTTACTATAAACATTGTGGTGCTTTTATTTAAGAGGCTTAATTAAGTGACCTATCATCAAGAAGCAAATGAGTCCTTATTTGCACAACAAACTCAAAGGTTGTTGTGTATATATAAGCTAGAGGCTAGATGCTATCCAAAGCCTGCTCAAATAATTGCTTGAGATGTACAAGTATTTGACATGGCATGTAGGTCATTCAAGGTGAATCTCACTAACAAAGGGGTGTGCAAATGCAGTTGTAATTGACCATAATAATATCATATGTCTTGCCCACATGCAATTGTAGCATTGGGATAGAGATGGTTAAAATATTTAGCATATGTCTCAAAATATTACACATTGCAGTTCTATAGAATGACATATGTTGTTGAGTTTCATGCCATCCCAAATCTCACTAAATGACTACATTATGATGAGCAATGTGGAATTGTTGAGTTATTACCACCAAACTATAGAAGACAATCTAGAAGAGCACATATAAGTAGATACAAAAATACTATCAATGAAAATATAACTTGTAGCAATATTTATGTGGCCTGCGCAAAATAAGGGATCATAATCGATCATCTTGCCCATATAATCCTAATAGTAGAAGGCATGTTGACTACACACATGCATCATTGCACTTTTAATGTTAAATTAATTATAACCACGTTTAACATATGATGGTGAATTTCATTATTCTTTTAATATTAAAGAAAGAAATCATTTATTTATGCTCATTTGCAAATAAATTTAATTACTTTTAAATAATTTTTTTGTATATATGATCGCAGGTATGATGGTCAAGGAAGCTTCCAAGTCAGTTAGACACCAGCATAAGAGGCATGCTAGGGAGGATGACATCGCTTATAGTTATGTACCACCAAAGCTCCACCTCAACGCCTCACTACATAGTAGACATAAAGCCCAGATCAAGACTCAATATGTTCTCTTCCATATTTCTTTCACTACTTGATACTTAACATGATAATAGTAATATTATTTGTTCATGACATTTTTGTTTGTAAAGGACTATTGTTGAGGTCGCATCTCTCCTACTTAAAGAGTGGCCTTTTAATTTTCCTCAGTTCACAGTTGGCTTATGTGCAATTGGACTAGATTGTGTAAGCCAACTATAATATATATGCTTAAATCACCATATGCTCGCTACATTGGTGGAAATGTGGCATCTATAGACTGACTTACTTCATCTATCTAGCAATCAGATGATAGTCACATTATAGGATGTAGCAATGATTCTATGTGTTAGTGCGAATAGCCTCCTTTAGTAGGCCATGTTAAGTCAAGGTAAGGAAACAATCGTAGACTTGGCCCGATTATTACAATGAGCTATTGGGTCTACACCTAGAGGCTGATGTACTATATTAGGATCCAAGCCACCCCAACATCACATCTACTTTCAAAATGGAACAAGCTCATGTGCAAACTCTTATGCCATTAAGGTGGCTCAAGTGGATGTTTCTGAAAGATACTTATATTGACCTGAGTGATATTAAGTTTAGTAGCCATATGTGGGCATACATCTTGTTTATGATTTGCTCCTTCTTTCTTCTAGATACATTAGTGCCAAGGGTTCATTTGCAATAATTATCATTGTTAGAGGATTTGGATCTATTCAATGTCCTTTCATTGGGAGGGGTAGTGTTAGCTCACTTATACAAAGAGGTTTTTGAGTCGACAAGCCAAAATGAGCTAACATGGCACTTACTTCAAATATGGTCTTGGGACCATATCCATGTTGGAAGCCCACACTATATGTACCATATCCACACGACCTTAATGGATTAAGTGTTGGCTTCAAGTAAGCATCAATAATACTTTAGAAACTAAATGAATGTTTGAATCAATATTTTATGGTCCTCAATTTACTTATAATTGTATTAACTAAGTGAAATGAAGTATGCATATAAGAAATACTAGTGGAGAATGTTAGTCACTTTAGAAATGAGCTTGATGGTCTTCTGAGAAGCCAAGTGTATATTTAAGTTTTAAATCTTCTTGCTACTTTCCTTTGTAAATTGAATTGACCTCTTACTTGTCAATTACATAGGTTGTTAGGGAGCCCAATGTATGTGTGGTAGATGTTTGTCTGGTAAGTGAGGACATTTGGCTAGCATGTGGTCCCCTTAACAACTAAAAGAGGATTGAGTGGCACCTAACCAATAGCGTTCTATGAAAGTTTGGGCAATTACCATGTACAAATGTTGCACCTATATATCTTGGATTTAAGAGGGTCGATAGGCAAGGAAAGGTTATTGTTGATTTGGTAGCCTACCATCAAGTGCACATTATTTTGTGAGACAACAAGAGAGATTTGATTGTCGATGTTGATGGTGGTGAGGAGAATAGAGAGGTTAACATAAATTGCTACTTGTGTTGGTACAATTATGGGCATTACTTCACTTGTTGAAGGTCCCAACTAACCCTCTAGACACATATTATTCAAGAACACCAAAGGAGTAAGGATTTGTGAGTCCTTGTCATAATTATTTAAATTCTGTCTTAGAATGTGAATACTTATACCATTTTATTTAATTCATGTAGACTAAGTATTTCTTAGCAAAAAAAGAGATCTTCCATTCTAATTTTGGACAACCTAGTTACTCTAAACTACATGTAGTTGTGCATAAATTTAAGTTCAGACTACACATGCACATTAACAATACCAGCTATTAACCCATGTCAATCAAAGGTATGTCTCATTAGTTAGCTTCAACCTCAACTATGTAGATAACAAATATAGGTGAAGAGTCATCTACATATACTAATCCATAACCATCTACCTACTAAGATAACTCTCTATCATAGCCATGATCTACATTTGAGGTTACTTACCACCTACAATCCTATGCGCCAATCACCCTTCCCCATATGTCATCTCTCAACCATTTGTGAACGTCATTAAGAGAATCACTAACTATTATAGTTAGTAGTAAGGAATGATGCCATCTGTATAATAACTTACACCATATCAACTACATCCACAACCAGGACACAAAAAGCAAACTTAATTAGTAGTTAGTATGAAAGGCAGACATTGTCTACATAATCTCCCACTACGTGCACCAGATCACTACATTCCTAAGAGAAACACTATTCCACATAGGCATCATTATCAATAGTAGTTTAAGGTTATTGTGTTGTAGCATTTTCATGTTTTGCACAACCTTCTTTTTCATTTGTAGTTTTTATTAATGCATTGTAACCTTATACTAAAATAGTTGATGTGTCTAATTAGTTGTTTAATGTAAATTACAACTTCAACTGTAGCTAGCTAATAAATTGCATCCACATTGTGTTTTTTCTTTTATGCATGATAACATAATGTAGGGTACATTCTTCATACTTTATGCTGAGAATGTGCTATGTCTTCAAAAATTGCAATTTATACAGCCAAAATGAATGGAAGTTATCAACATAAAAGTTGTCAAAATTTTGTAAGCTTTCTAATGACACCAAAATCATTCAATTCTAATAAAAAAAATGAATGAGTTATGACTAATATAATTGTAATGTTTGTTCTTTATACTTTGCATGGAGAATGTGATATATTTTAAAAACTATGACTTACATGATCCAAATACTAAAAGTTGTCAATATAAAACTTGTAAAAATTTTTGTAAGCTTTTCAACAATTCTAAAATCATTTAATTTTATAAAAAACATGAATTAATCCTTTTAATAACCTAAAATGAAACCACCCATCATAGTTAAATTGAACAATTCCAAACTTTAGAAAATTATAATTCAAGAAGCCTAGTTAAGACACACCCTAACAAGCCTAAGCACACACATTAGAATGCTTAGTCACCACTTCTACCTCTAAGTTAGGACAGTGTGTGAGGCGATATTGTATTTTATTTTATGATGTAATGTTTTAGACTGAATGCTAGGATTGTGGTATGTAACTGGATGCCAGGCCATTCTTTAGTCTAATATTATTTTCTGTAGGGGATTGTGCTAAAGGTGTTACTTTAATAATAAATATAAATGCTTCTACTTGCATGTTGCTTATGCCCCTTTGCATAATCCATATTAAGACAGCTGGACTTGCTTACTCATGTGGAGGGTGCTAAGTCCAAATTATGAAATATAACTACTTGAGTATGTATGTATGTTTAGCTAACATCTATTTTGCAGGTGTAGTTAGATTTTACTTTTCTATAAACATGTAATTTTGTAATAGGAATTAAGACTAGTGCTATGGGGTTTAGGATGAGCAGTGGCTAGAAGACATAGTCTTGGGAGGCCTTATGAAGCATTGGAACATAATCAAATTAAAAGGAAGAAGAAGATGATCAAGAATGAAGACTCCCATAGCATTTATTCAATTGTAACTATAAAATTTTATTTATAATCCGGGCTGTATAAGGGTAGAGCTCGACTACCCAATTTTTCTCTTTTTTAGGGTGTATGGTGGTACCCAATCACACCAACCTCTTATTCTCTCATGATGATCTATAAATTTTTGATTGTTATGATTAAATCATGCAATAGAAATTGCATCTTTTCATAGGTTTCTTAAAATTTGATGTTTGAATGTGTGGCCCGGATGCAATAGACTCTTTGGACAAAATTAATTTTTTTACCCCCACTAATAACTCATAATTAAATTTTAAAATGACTCACAACCTCATTTTAAAGCCTAGGTCATAATCAAGATAATTAAAAGATTTAGCAATCCCTTAGCTGAATGTTGAATGATCTAACATCATGCATAGCATATTTCTTCACTCTTGAATAAGGAGGGTCTCCACTCTTGCATGATAGGGGAATGCTTGACCTATAAGAGCATCCCTTGTAGTGGAGAACACATCTTCTGCTGATTTAGCCAATAATCCAATTTCATCATGCATATAAGCATAATTATTCTAATCCTTGGTCAAAATCAATGTGTTAAAATGTTATAAAAAATTATAAATTTTGCATTTAGTTTAAGTCATATGTTCATGTCAATCATGATCTAGTCTCTTAAGGAATGAGTTTAGGACTCTAGTCTCCTTCCTAATTAAATAATATCTCAGCCATCTTGCACTAACATGAGACTGGCCTACATAGTTTTAAAGCATATGAGGTATTAGCTAGTGGCTACTCTAGGTGGTTTTAAGTCCAGAAGAGTCAAGATAGGTTTTCTCTCTCTTGTGGAGGTAAACCATTATATCCCATTTTTTTGCTTAGACTTAAATCAAGCTTTTGTCTTGTGCTAAAGCATCCTAGATTTAGGATCTGAGGTTGCTATCTTCATGTCTTAGGCATTTTCATAATCTTGTGTTGATGGATTGTAAGCCCTATCATTCTAATAAAAATTCAACTCAAACAAAATAAACTCTCTCTTTCAAACATATAAAGCCTCACCATAGGATAGATTGGAATGCTCGCTAGGCCTCTTAGTATCATGAGTGCTCCCTACCTAGTCATCTTTCCTTGGAGTCTAAAATAAGGCTTTCCAAATTGAACATTCCCACTTGATTTTCCAGAATACATAATTCTTTGATAGTCTAACCTTGAAATCTTTGGAGATAATTGATTGACTACTTTAATCAAGAGTATTCTTAGAAAAATCTCATTTTTTATGATGTAATTAATTATAAAAGCTTGCTTGCATAGGCAACTAAAGAACCTAACATAAAATAAACCCTACTTTACTTTTCCATGTAAAGTATAGGAAAGATCTCTGGTATATATGAAAACTCATTTGCCTTAGGAGTCCTTATTAGGTGAATAGGTCCATTGTAGAGTGATGTTTGTATCTTTTGAGATGGTGCATCATACCTCAATGTCATACTCGATCACTTCAATAAGTACCCCCTAAGATCTATGTGATATCCTCAATGACTTTAAATTAAAACACCATAGTAGTCTGTTGGGTTTGTTTGATATTTATATGATTCAAGATGGGAGATTTTGAACTTATCCAGGGGACATGCTTCAACAATCTTTGCAGAGAAAGCATTTGTCAGTTTGGATAGCTTCTTCTGCACATCTTCTTCTTCAATTATATGGTAAGACTTATTGTTCAAGTGTGAGTCTCAAACAATTCTCTTCTATTTTGATGATCCTAGTGAGTCAATGACACCACAGATCCTTCATTCTCTTTGGCCCTCGATTCTTCATGGAATGCTTTCTCCATTTCCCATGAGGTGAGTGATCTGATCTTCCATATCCTTCAAGTCTTATTGAGTGCCAAATTTTTGGACATTTTGCTTCATGCCCACCAAGTGATCTCGTGTTGAGGGGGTCTTGCTTTACTTTGTATTTGACTTATAATTTTTAGCCTCACTCATACTCACCACACCTAAAATGATACTACAACCAAATCTATCTATGGGTTGAGAAAGAACCTCTTGATATATTTGAAAATTGATTTAAGCAAAATAATATAAATAAGAATAAAGATAAATACAATTTATTTTTCTTTGAATCAAAGTACAACGAGGGTCTAGTGAAAAGATCTAAAATTCCCCCTAGTGGAGGAGTACCCATCATTTATACTTTCAAAGGGGGGATATAACATATGGTAAGTATAGATAAGGTAGATCAAGTATAAGTCAGAGCTCGCCCTACCTTGAGGCAAGTATTATTAAGCAAGTGTCTATCATAAGGGCCGGTCACAGGTGACTTGTCATCCATGTTGATCCGTGAGTTGAGGTTGGGTCACCAATCAATGACTATCCACACTTTTCTTAGTCACTTGCCAGCGATGGCCGAGTATGTTCATCACATGATTCTATGTTGTGTGTTATAAGTCCTTAACTCGCCATGCTTAGGGAAAATGAACAATTATTCTCTTACAGACTCGGGTTTATTCTATCATTACCTTGCCATGTGGTCTAGCATTATTCGTTTTGATCCTTTAGGTATACAAATACCATAGAGATTATTTATGGTTTTTTCCAATCAATCCTATTGGTGAGGGTAGTGAAGCATTTATGTTAGAAGAATCTAGTATTCAAGAAATTAAAATGCTTAACTATGTAGTCAATAAACCTAATAACTCCCTCTCAAACACTTATAACCTAGGTTTTAAGAATCACCTTAATTTCTAATGAAATAATAATTAAAATCTAAAATAAAATGGAAATATGGGAAATTAGAATAATAAAAGTTTTATTAATCAAAATTATAGACCTAGATCTCCACTGGAGTATACTCCTCAAAAGTAGCCTAAGGATAAGAAACCATCACTTATAGATTTAGTGTTGCAAATGGGGACTAAATTACAAAGTCAAACTGTCTCTATTAAAAATTAAAATTTTAATTTAGTTAATTGACTAATAATTGAATTAGTAGATCACATGGTAGTTTTTCTAGTGACACTAAAGTGAATCATAAGAAAAAAAAAGGTAAAGTGTAATGCAAAGTAATAAAATTGGGAATTAAAAAAAAGCTAGGAGATGTAAGATTATATAAGGAAAAAACTTGAAGATATATTTAATGAGTTAGAGGATATAGTAATGTGGCACCACATAAAGATCCTTTAACTGGAGCGAAGGTAAGGGAGTTGAAGACTAGACATGGAGCTCTATCATAAGGAGAAAGAGCGCTTTGAAAGGACTTGAAGTTTGATACATAAAGGCCACTTAGAAGACTTTTATATGTGTTCTTTGTGTGATATAAATTTCCATATGCAAAGTGAATTGTCATGTTTAAATGTAATGCAATGTGATTGTACTTATGTAACTTTCATGTATTATTATTTATAAGTATTTTTTAGCACCTAGGCACTACAACTATAGTGCCACAACCCTAATTTATGAAGATTTAAGCTTAAGGATAGAAAGGACAATGCTACGGTGTTTCCTTTCTAAGCACTGCAACATAACAATCTAGTAGATTCAAAAGCAAGTAGTTTTTTGGCCGATTAAGGTAGTTTTTTTTAAGGGATGCTCCAATTGAAGTTTGTAGTGAAGTGTGAGTTATTTATAAAAAGTAAGTGTTAATGGATGATTTTTATCAATTCGATTGAAAGTTGAGTGAAGATTTCACTTGTAGTTGAAGCTCGATGGCCGACCAAGGAAGGTAGAGTTTGGTGATCTCATTTCCAATAATATTTTGGTGAGTAGTGTATTATCATATAATTACTTTTAATTTCTTGAAATTCACTATGGTGTTATATTCTTGTTATTTTTTCTACTTATCAAAATTATAAACCCAAGAATGTTTTGTCAAATTTTTTTTATAATCCACTTCTAAGAGTTAGCCAGATTCTAGGTTTTTTGGAACTGTGTATATATTTTTCTTGCATTAAATTGATAAAACCTATACTAAAATTCACTAAATATTTTAGTTCATTAGCATACTTAATTCGATAAAAATTTATGTGTTGATTTGATTAAGTTCTTTAAAGTTTTCTAGTGTTTAATCTACTTAATCTAGGCTAGCATGCTGCTACAATCTATTTTTTGAGTGTTCAATTTGGAGAAATTTATGAAAAAATTATTAAAACTTCTTTAAAATTTACGAAACTTTTTAAGCCACATCTATATTTTTTACTCTATAACTTTTTTAGCGAGGGAGTTATGATTAAATGATGTTGGAATTTTAAATCTGTGACTATTTGTTGTCAAGTTCATCACTAACCATTTTCTTCAGAAACCTTATTACACTTGAAATTAAACTCTGCTTAATATAGTCTTACTTTCTTAAGCATCTTAGCAGTACCCCTAATACAATAATTTAATTACTTTAGTGATCTAACCCTACCATACAAATCATTAGTGTTAGAGATAGGTTTGTTGGTGGATATAATTGGAGGTGACATCGAGGGAGTGGGAAGCTTAGAGAGGCTTTTGTAAGGTGTAAAGTTGACTTCCCAAAAGTGGTAATCTCTATACTTTGGAATTAGTTACTACCTTTTAATGATATTTCTTATTACAAAAATCTTGTGGTAGATTAAATGTTTGATATAAATATATTGATTATTGCAAGACTGCTAATTAGTTTCCTCCACAAATGTAAACCTAACCTTTATCCTTGAACTATCCTTTCTAAATTAACTTGAGAGCAACTTAAACTATGAGAGAGTGATTCCACAAAATTAACTAAAATCATTAATTGATTCAAACTAATATACAAAAACTTTCTTTGAACAATTTCATGTTTGATCATAAAACTAATTTAGTTATTTGTACTAGTTTGCTTCTAATCATTATTTATTTTTGTAAGAAATTTAGTTGTTGATTTGTATGTCATTGCATATACGTTTTTTTTAGATTATCCAACATCATTGCATCTTTAAGAAAATTAAGTCTCAAATTGTATCTTTAGCTATTCTATCATACTTATAAAATTTGATAGTTAATATTAAATGAATAATTTGACTAGGAGAGCAAAATAACTATCCTACAAACTAAAGAAAAGCTCAATAGGCTTCAAAACATAGTGATTAACCAAAAAATTGAAGAAAATTTTTGCAGGATTCAAGGCTTAATGATGAACCTAGTTTAAAACATAAATGTTTGTGCATAAGCAACACTGTGGTTTAGAACTCTATGGAAGTTGATCCATTTGGTGAAAAAATATATAAAACCATATGGAGTATATTCTTCCTATAAGACAATCTATTAGAAACCTACATTGGGTTGATCATCTTATAAATCATGATGTTATCACTGAACCAATAAAAAAGTTAAAGTAGATGACCCTGCATTTGTTAAAGTCCTTATTCTTAATACGTACCTAGATTGACTAACTAAATTGATGAGTTTTTTTTAAAATTTCTATCAAATGGATGATTATCAAAGAACCACTTTTACCAAAATCAAACACATAGGACATACACAAATCTATTGGACTAATTTTTAAATAAAAGAAATAGAAAGGAATTTAACTTAACTGGCTAGAAATGAAAGAAATGCTTAGAGCTAAGTATTATCTTAAGAACAATGCTAAGAAATTACATGAACAGTTAATGACCCTAAGTTGATGGAGTATGCATGTGGTAGAATATATAAAATGGTTTGCAAATTTAGCAGCAATAATCAACTGTATAAATTACGAATGACAACTAACTATAGTCTTTGAAGTGAGATTAGATATCAACTTGAGTAGTAAGATTTTTAGACCATTGAAGATGCTTTTAATCATGCTTTAATCTTAGAAAAGCATAAGAAATTAGCTTCTTCATCTAAAGAAAAATTTCAAATCAAACTTTTTGATCATCATTATATTCTACTCAAAAGCTTATTGCCAAGTTTAACCACCATCTTCTAATACCAAGCAAAATAAGGCCTCCTTAGAGTCATCTACCAAAACTAGGTGTATTATTTAATTGGCACATGTAACATCAATGTAAAGTAAAAAATAATATTTTAAATGAGATTAAAGGAGATGTATGAGAAGAAGGGGTTGAGGATGAAATTCATGATAACACAACTTTATCTGATGATAAATTAGATCTTATTGGAGATCCTTTAAGTGTCATAGGATGCGTGACTGCATCTAGAGAAAAAGAAGATCGAAGTGGAAATATTTTCAACATATATGTTTTATGCAAGGATAAGAGGTGTAAATTAGTGATCAGTGGAGGTGGTGCAATGAATGTTATTTCCAACCATACCATTATTAGAGTGAACCAAAGACTAAACCTCATGAATCTTTCCATGTAAGTTGGGTGAACCATACATCTTTGCTTATTATGTCTTGATGTATTGTCCCTATCAAGTTAGGATGTTATGTTGAACATATTTGGTGTGATGTCATCCCCATGTAAATCAAGCATATCTTATTAGAAAGGTCATAGCTTTATGACCTAAACGCTATTCAATATAGTTTGAAAATTAATTATGTATTTAAATATAATGACAAGACCATAAAATTATTCCTTATGAAATTGATTGAAAAGAGGCCTTATACCCCTCTACCTTGGAATTTCTCTGCATCACCTCATAAGCCTAGTTTTGATTGACCACCAAAGTTTAGTCAGGGAAAAAAATGTCAAACTTCAGGATAGTATTTTCATTCCTTATTACTAGAAATATTACTTCTAACATAGACATATGGAGTCTTACACCTTCACCCTTATCGATGGAATTAGAGCAGAGAAGGTTAGATTTAATGCCCTATTTTGAGAGTTTTCTAGCACCACTTCATTTTATAATAACACTACTTTCAAAAAGAAATAAAATACAACATTTTATACAATAGTCTACTAGTTTAACTCAAAGTAAACCATTGAGCTTGTTAGCATTTCTGCATATGAATCTTTAAATTCTAAGTTTATTATTGCATATGATTTTCAGAGCCTTTATGAAGATGCAACGAAATAATTTTAAGTCACCTATGTAAAATATGCTAAAGCTAGAAATAAATATAAAACTTTTAAAGAGTTCAATGTAGGGCATCACGTGTTAATAAAAATTTGTCCTTAGTGATATCCACATCATTTACAAAATTACAAACTAGGGCATGTGGGCCATTTAAGATCATTAGAAAAATTAGCACTAGTGCATATGTTAGTAAATTGCTTAAAGACATGTTCATTAGTCCAATTTTTAATGTATAAGATTTTATATTCAGAGTTAGTCAACCTCCAAATACACACAATAATTCTTTTATATGAATAAAAAAAATCACTCTTTATAGGGGACAAACTAACACTCATTCTTCAAAGTAGGAAAATTCAACAAAAATGAGTAAAACCCTATCAAAGATCATAGATTTCATATTTGATGAACAGACAAACCACCCACATAAGATACTTGGTTTATTAGAGTGGGTTTATAGAAGCTACAACTAGAGCTTATGGCTGATTACTTGGACTTTACTTTTTAGAAAAGAGGTTTTTAGGGTTTAGGAGAAATGATGTGGTACCACATCAAGGTCCCTTAAATAGAGCAAAAGCAAGGGAGATGAAGACCACACATGGAGGCCCTATCATAAGATGCAAAAGTTCTTTAGGAGGAATTGATGTTTGACACATGAAGATTGCTTGAAAGGATTTTATATGTGTGCTTCCTATTATGTAAATTGTCATATTTAAGATCTATTATCATGTTTAAATGTAATGTAGGCATTATAGTTGTAATTATGTAACTTTCATGTAGTATTATTTATAAGTGTTTGCCTAACATCTAGACACTACAACTGTAGTGCTACAACAGTGGTTTCTAAAGATTTAGAATTAAAGACAGAGTAAGTAGTGCCATGTGCTACCTTTCACATGTCACAATCTTTTAATTACTTTTAACTTCTCAATAATTATTCCTGGCATTGTGTTTTAATTGTTGTTTTATACCTATAAAAATGATATATCATAAATTTTTCCTTCAAAGTCTTTTCCATATTCCACTTGCAACTGTTGACTAGATTCTAGGTTTTTTTTAAACATTATCTCTGTTCGTCTTGCATTAGACTGATCAAACCTTCACCACATTTTACCAAATTCTCTAGATCAATATCCCACTTAATTTATTACAACATCTATGTGTTGATTTATTCAAGTTCTTCAAAATTTTGTAGATTTTAAGCCATCCAAAGTCCAAATTAGCCTACAACTAGAATTTGTTTTCTAGGTGACCTGTTAGGAGAAAAAAATCCAAACAATTTATCAAATCTCCTTTAAAAATTCTAAAACCTTTTAGATTATATCTATAGTTTTTTCCCTACAAATTCATTTTTATTGTACGTGCTTTTGTTTTATAGAGAGGGAGTTCTAATTGATGGAAGGTGGAGTTCTAAATCTAGGACTGTTTGTTATCAAGTGATTGTCCGACCAATTTGTATTCAGAAATCCTAATTCCACTTAGTATTTAACTCCACTTATATAACCTTACTCTCTTAAGTATCTTTGGAGAACACATAATTCACCAATTTAATCACTTAAGTCCAAGCCCTCCATCCACATCACGTAGTTTAGTAAATGAAAGAAGAGAGTTGAAATTAGCGAGATGGAGAAGTTGTGAGAGAAGCCTTTAAAAATTAAGGGAGAGACCACGCCTATTATTTTCTCAAAGGATCAAAAAGCAAAATCTTGATAAGTAATTTTAAAATTTTTTTGGATTTTTAAAGAACTTATCAATAAATTTTCTATTTGCTGAATCCCTAACTTACACATTATAATTTCTATAAATTTAAAAATTTTGAATGAGAATCATGAGAATAAGTTGTATGGCATGCATAAAGAACATAAGATGGCATTTGGTTGGTCTATTGTTAATATTATAAGGATTATCTGATCTATTTATATGCTTGGAATTTTGATGGAAGAGAATTGTAAGCCATTTATTTATAATCATAGGAGATTAAACCCATTCATAAAAAGAAGTACTAAATGAAAATAGATTGAAATGTTAGATATAGATATCATATATTCTATTTCTAAAATTTCATGGGTTAGTTA
Organism: Cymbidium sinense; assembly: GCA_021442155.1. Classification (NCBI taxonomy): domain Eukaryota; kingdom Viridiplantae; phylum Streptophyta; class Magnoliopsida; order Asparagales; family Orchidaceae; genus Cymbidium; species Cymbidium sinense. The sequence continues at coordinate 26,242,888 of CM038228.1, read as the reverse complement.
TGTTCATTGTATTCCTAAAAAGAATGGTATGACTATTATAACAAATCAAAATAATGAACTTATACCTAGAAGGACTATGATAGATTGTAAAAACTTTCTTAATTATTGAAAATTGAATAAGGCCATGAGAAGAATTAGTTTTCTTTTTCTTTTATTGATTAGATGTAGGATAAGTTAGCATGACATCAATTTTATTGTTTCAAAGATGGGTATTCAAGGTACATTTAGATAACTATAGTAGCTAAGAATCAAGAGAAAACTACTTTCACTTTCCCTTATGATACTTTTTCATTTAAGAGAATGCCTTTTGGATTGTATAATTGTCTTGCTACATTTTAGTGTTGTAAGATGTCTTTCTTTTAGATTTGATTGAAAATTGCGTTGAAATTTTTATGGATGATTTTTTTATACAGTTTCATTTGAAAATTGTTTAAAAAAATCCTAAGTTAGTCTTAATATGTTCTGAGGAGAAAATTTAACATTAAAGTGGAAAAAATATCATTTCATGGTTAAAGAGGGAATTGTTCTTAGTCATTGAATGTTTGAGTTAAATATTGAAGTTGATAAGGCTGAGATTCAAATCATTAAAAAAATGCCACCCCCAGTTAATGTTAATAGAATTTGAATTTTTCTTGGACAAGCAGGTATCTATACAACAACAACAACAACAACAACAAGCCTTAATCCCACTAGGTGGGGTCGGCTACATGAATCCTTCGTCTCCATTGTGTCCTATTATGTGTCAAATTCTCATTTAATTCAAGTATACTAAGATCATTTTTTATACATCTTAACCAAGTCTTTTTAGGTCTACCTCTACCTTTCTTAACATAAGGCAAATCTAATGCATCTACTCTCCTAATCGGGTCATCGGACGACGCTTTATGTGGCCAAACCATCTAAGGCGACTCTCCCTAAATCTTATCTACCACCAGCTACTCAAACTTTTTCCTGAACATACTCATTTTGCATTCTATCTCTAAGAGTAAAGCCACTCATCCACCTGAGCATCCTCATCTCTGTAACACTTAACTTAGTCTTATGCTTCTCTTTTATTGGCCAACATTCAGCACCATAAGTCATTGCAGGTCTTACCACCATCTTATAAAATTTCCCTTAAGTTTAAAAGCTAGAATATACAAAGAAAAAAAATAAAAGATGGTGTGATAAGAATCTTCTTAAGAAGTGATTGAAGCTTGAACAACAAGTGTTAGTTGCAAGAATAGCACTCTGAAATGGGGGATGAATTAGTGTGTTTTAAAAAGTTTTTAATAGAAAAAAAATCAAACTAAACCTTTAAAGTTCAACAAGAGAGAAAACGTAAATATCAATTCCAACAAAATAATTTAAAAGAAAAGAGTAGCAGAAATAAAATATAAAGAAAAGAAAGAGGTGCAAAAGATTATAATGGTTTAGCCCAAGAGACCTATGCCCACTCTCCAAACCTCCTCCAAAAGTTCCACTATCATTCCTTTAGCACAAGAAGCCAAGGTCGAGATGCCTCTTTCTTTAATAGGTAATGTAGAAATCTTACACCATTATTTTTCTCTTTCAAGGCAAGAAGGATGCCACTCCCGCTCCAAGATACTAAGAAACTTCTTTCAACAAAATAAAATCTCACATAAGTTCTTTACAAAAATAATCTATCAAGTTAAAGCTTAACTCTTAATGGCAAGGTAATGAAAAGAAAAATAAAAACAAAATGCAACCTCACCAAGTAAAGTTCTCTTAACGAAAAAGAGAAAGAGAGAGTTATCCTCACTTTTCTCTAAGTGATCATTGTTCCCTTAAACTTTTTAAGCTCTCTCACATTCAAATCCATATCGATTTATGATCAACTAACATTTATGTATAACTAATTACATGGATTGACTCCTCCCTTTAAATAATATGATTGGTTCAACATTTATGTTCACTAATTTTTGGAGAGCCTAACTTGTCGATTTGAATGTGAGGGAGCTTAAAAAAGTTTATGATTGGTTCATGTATTTGACACATTTATTTATAGGGAGGAGTCAAAATAAAAAAAAATTCTTAATAAAATTGACCCAATCATATTATACGATCAACTAACATACTGTACGATCAGTTCAATTTTTATGATTTAGGAATACTATATGATATGATCATTCCAATAGTCATCATGATCCTACTATATGAGTCGCATAATACAAATACTTTTTTTTTGTCTTGTAAGATCACATTGTATAATATGAGCTCAATAAGAAAAAATCTTCTCTTAAATCTCATAAATTATAAATTCAATTTTGATAATTATCAAATAAATTTGTACTATATGATATATATTATAGCATACAATCAAATAAATGTGGCAAAATTGTAATTAACTAACTTAATCCTAATGACTAAAATTAATTAATAAAAATGAACAATAGAACAACATGATTAGAGACTGTATAGTACAAATAGTTTAATTTATGCAATTTTAAATTAAATTATTTAATTATAATGGTTGAAATTATATAACAAAAATGAATAATCATTCAGTATGATAGGAATCATATGATACAATTTTTTTTAAAAATTTTTTTTAAAGATTATTTTAATTTTTTAAATCTTTGAGATGTGTGTGAGCTTGGTTATTTTTTAATAATCACATGCCAATTATATAAAGACACAATAAAATGCTTATACCAGAGCAATGATACAACTTTAGGCTTGACTTTGGTCTTCTGACATCAACCATTCCTTATTTCTAGTCTTAATAAGCTTTTCCTTGATCGAGCTCTTTAAAAGTAACTATTGTTCATGCTCTCAGATAATTATCATTTGAGTACTTATTTGTTGTACTTGTATTAAAAATTTATCATAGCTTGTGCACACAACTAATTAGTATAATAAATGTTGAACCATAAATATTTATGATCATCAAAAATTTAAAATCCATGTGAAGTCTCATGGGATTAATAATCTCCCCCTTTTTGATAAACCCAAAAAATTTTAGTTTAGTTTGAGAGTTTAATAGATATAATCAAAATAATATAACTCCCCCTTATTTTATACAAAAACAACAACAACAAGTCTTTATCCCACTATGTGGGGTCGACTACATGAATCCTTCTTCTCCATTGTCCTATTATGTGTCAAATTATCATTTAATTCTAATAAACTAATGTCATTTTTAATACATATTAACCTAGTCTTTTTAGGTCTACCTTGACATTTCATAGCATAAGGAAAATCTAGTACATCTACTCTTCTAACCGAGTCATCGGATGGCCGATGCTTTATGTGGCCAAACCATCTAAGGAGACTTTCCCTAATCTTATATGGCACCGAGCTACTCCAACCTTTTCCCGAACACACTCATTTTGCATTTTATCTATAAGAGTAAAGCTTCTCATCCTCCTAAGCATCCTAATCTCTACAACACTAAACTTAGTCTTATGCTACTCTTTCGCTAGCAACATTTTTCACCATAAATCATTACAGGTCTTACCACCATCTTATACAATTTTTCCTTAAGTCTAAGTAGTACTTCTCTATCATACAACTAGCCATATGCATTCCTCCACTTCAACCTTCCAATATGAAGTCTATTAATAACATCTCTATCTATTTGCACCATCAATTTGAACAATAGAGCCTAAATATCTGAAATGCTTACTCTTTTTAATGACTTGATCACCTAATGTCACAACACCACCACTAAAACTTCTACAACTTAAATGATGCTTTATATATTTAATTTTGGATCTACTCAAACAAAAACCTTTAGACTCTAATGTCTACCTCCATAATTTAAGTTTCTCTTAGACTCCCTCTCTAGTCTTATCAACAAGAAGAATATCAGCAGCAAAAAGCATTCACCAAGGTACATCCTCCTATAAGTGCCTAGTAAGAGCATCCATAACTAAAGCAAAAACATAAGAGCTTAAAGCCAATCCTTGATGTAGTCCAACTAAAATAGAAAACTATTTTGTCAATCCTCCTTGTGTTTGGACACAATTAATAGCTCAAACATACATATCCTTAATGACTTAAATATAACCAATATTAACTCCTTTCTTTTCTAGAACTCTCGAAAGGACATCTCTTGAAACTTTATCATAAGCTTTCTCTAAATCAACAAATATCATATGTAGATCCTCCTTACTTTATCTTGTCCATCAAATCTCTCAACAAATGTATAACATCCATAGTAGATCTACCTAACATAAAACCAAACTGATTTTGAGAAACTTTTATATCACATTATAAACTATGCTCAATTACTCTCTCCCATAATTTAAATGTATGAGACATTAACTTAATTCCTCTATAATTTGGACACTCTTGTGTTTCACCTTTATTTTTAAATATAGGAACCAACAAATGCTTCATTACCAATATAAACAATATCAATCAATTTATTGAATTTTCTAAACAAGTTTATAATAAAATTTCTTAAATTTTATTTGAGGGCTATTCAATGAGATATTTGAGAGGGAAAATTATATAAATTTAGAATGAGATCACTTTTATTCTCACTAAGTGATAAGGCTAAGAGTTGGCTAAATTCATTGTGTGACAAATCCATCATTAATTGAGATGACTTTTCACAAACATTCATATCCAAGTATTTTCCACTTACCAAAATTACTAGAATGAAATTTGAGATCTCTAACTTTGTGTAGATATTAACTGAAACACTATATGACACATGGGAAAGGTTTAAGGATCTTTTGAGGATATGCCCACATCATGGCCTACATAACTGGATGTAAGTTCAAACTTTCTACAGAGGGAAAGCTAGGCTAATATGGGCATTGCTTAATAACACATTTAGCAGCACTTTTATGAGCAAGACATAAGATGCAACACATGATGTAATAGAGGATATGAGCATGAATAACAATCAATGTCTAATCGAATGCCTCATTTTGAAAAAGTCTGTGGCTACATAATAGAAGATAGATGTTATAGTTGTTACACAGTATAGATTACTTCATAAACAAAGGAACTTAGTTCTCTTATAGCACCAACAATACCATCTTGTCTTTTGTTGTGATCATTAAGAAGGGGGCAAACAATAATGATTATTGGGTAGATTTGGTAAATTTTGTTAAGAACCAACAAGCCAATAATCTATATTACAATACATACCAAATAAATGGAGGAGTAACTCTAAATGGTTACTGTTAAGAAGCTATGGCACCTAAGAAAGGTGGGGAGTGGAATGAATTGGGTATTTTAAAATTTTTAAGTTAAAACTTAGTTTTAATTTTAATAAAAGAGTTAAAGAAAATAAAATAAAATAAATAATTGATTATATCACAACAACAAAGAGAGTGCATTAAAAATACCAACAAAAAGAGACAAGAGACAAAAAATTTTGCAAGTTCGGCCAAACCTAAAGATTGACTTATATCCACACCTAGCAACTCATGCTAGAAATTTACTAAATCAAGTAAGATTACAAAGAATCCCTAGTACTCTCCTACACCGAGCAAAGTACAACCCTAACAACGTACATTCTTACATCAAGAAAATACAACCCAATAATGTACTTTCCTGCACTCGACAAGTGCAACCCCAAATTAAGAATGTACTCTCCCGCATCGGCAAATACATCCTCGGCTCACAAATTTTAAAATAATTTTATTCATAAGCCCAACTAAGCAATAATAAGACAAATGAAAAAGAGCTCATAATTTATTTTTATTTGTTATTCTTAAATATGTAATGACATAATTTTAGATAAACTAGATGAAAAGCACTTGAAATAAACCAACCTTTTAAAAGTTGCACAAAGTGCAATGCAAATGGCTTGAAAATGACAACTTTGAAAAGCAAAAAATGTGAAATCCTTAATAATGTGAACTCACAAATTAATAATAAATTCAATAATAATATAAAATATTTAGATCACTTGAAATATGAATGAAAAGGATCTTCAAAGAAAACTATAACAATGCTAACAAAAATTCTTTTCAATCAACATAAATAATCAAAAATAAGAAGCAAAATTAATTGAAATAAATTTAAACAATCTTACTCAAGTCACATGTATGAATAAAAAAGTAAATAAAATGCTTGAATAAGTTTTCTCTAATGTTTGAAGTTTGCTTCAAAAAGAAGAAAAAGTCTCCCTTTGAGTATGGTTGAAGATGAGAGAAAATAAGGAGAATGCTTGATCACTTGAATTCAAATGAGTACACTAAAATTTATTTTGCAAAGGGTAGGTCAAGGACTAAAGTTTCCAATAGCATTCAAGTCACAAAAGCCATACATTAAATAGAGTTTAATCCATTAATTATTTGACAAAATTAAGAGAAAGATAGAGGGAAAAAAATCAAAGGAAAAAATAATTAAGGAAAAAAGTTTCATTTTAAAATCCAAAGTAAATAAAATTGAATTTGAATAAAATAAAATTCAAACATTAAGGGGCCAACAAAATATCATGGAGGGAAGTGGATTTAAGCCCTTAACATAATTAAACATTACTAATTAATGAAGGGAATAATTAAGGAATGAGTTTGAATAAATTGAAATGAAATTAATCAAAAAATTTTGTTAAGCATGGGACGACCAATACTTACCAAATGGGAGTAAAGTAAGGTTACATTCAAGCTAATTAAGTGTTTTAATTAATTAATTAATCAATAAATAATAAAGGAAAGTATTTGAAATTAGGTTAGATAAAATAAATTAAATAAATTATAAAGCCTGAGATGATCAACCCTTTATAAATAGGATTTAATCTATAAATTAATGAGAATAAATTAATTAGAAATCAAAGGAGATTAATTAAGAAGGAATTTGAGTTTTAACATAATTTAAATAAAAATAATATAAATAAAGCGGGTTGGCCAAACAATTACAACAAAAATGCAATAAATCTAAACCCATTTGAATTTAGATTTAAATTAATTCAAATTAGATCAAATATAATTAATTATAATAAATTTTGGAGCCAACATAAATAAGCCAAATTTAAATAAAGCTTTTTTTGAAAATAATTCGAGGTAATATTCAAATTAAAAATTCAAATCAACTTGAATTTTAAAAATCAATAAATAAAAAAATAGTATAACATTAAATTAATTAAATCATAGAAAATTTCTCGTGCTAAAATCATGAAAAATTCTTCATGCATGAAAGATTATAAAAATCAAATGAAATTATTGATTTGAGATAAAATAGAATAAGAGAAGAGAGAAAAAAATGATAATTTGGATTATTGAATAAATAAACTATGTGACATGCTAAAATAAATAGATAAAAATTAGTTCAAGCAAGTAATTTAACTAGTGGCGTGATAAAGAAACTAAAGTTAATTTTAGATGTAATTAATAAGGCTTAAATCAGTGCATATGATAAAACTATCCAAAAAAGGCAATTTAATAAAAATTGAAAAATAATGCAAAATAGATATTTTAAAAGTTAAAATAAATGAGATGAAAATATTTTAGCAATTATTTTCCATTTTGAGAGCTTTTATTTATTTTATTATTTAATTCTTATAAAAAGTTTCAAATTATGGCACTTTAAGTTGATTTGACTTTCTTTATTTGATTGATTAGGCTCAGTATAGTAAATATCCTATAACATTTGAAATAAACAATTACTATCATCTAATCATATATTTGTTATCATCAAAATCAAATAATTATATCTCGGGGCTCATGGCGTCAACACAATCTCCCTTTTTGATGACAAGCTTATGTTGGTAATGCATAGAATGAAGGTGCAAAGTGACCTTGCATCAATCTTTTATCCTAAAATTTGCATATAATCAAGTAAGTCAAATAATAAAGTGAACTAATGTAGATAAGTAAAATATGTAGCAAAGTAAAACATGCAACAAAGTACATCATGTTGCAAAATAAAAAATAAAAATAAATCAAGTAGCTTCCTTTCAATATATGCATATGTAAAACAAGTTTGGAAATAAACAAACATATAGCGAAGTAAAGCATATAACAAAGTACCTCATTTAGAAATAAATAAATAAATAATCAAGTAGTTCTCCCTGAATGTATGCATATTTAAAACAAATTTGAAAATTAACATACTTACTTCTCACCCTTTTGATAATATCAAAAAGACTTGAATATGATAACATAAAAAATGAAAATGCATGAAATTAAATAAATGGATCTAACATGCCAAACATACAACTCAAACTACAAAAATATTTTTTAGGTAAAGTTTTTTAAAAAATTTCAACAATTTACAAATTAATACTAACAAAGTCAATTTTAACTTTACCATCATGTATAATCTCAATATGTTTAATTTATGAGTGTTGAATAGGGTTCTTAGTTTAACCAAACACATTATTGTTGTCAAAGGTAACATGAATGTGCTATAACATAATGCCAAAGTTTTTTAATTGTTGCTTTAACCAAAGAATCTAAGCAACACAACTTCCCATAGCTATGTACTCAACTTCAATAGTAGAAAGAGCAATAAAATTATATTTCTTAGAGGATCAAGACATAAGTGATGATTATAAAAACTGGAATATATCTAATTTTTAATTTTTTTTTTATCTATTTTACAACTTGCGAAGTTAGCATCAAAATAAGTAGCCAAATCATAAGATAGAATTTTTAGATTACCATGAACTTAACCTAGAAGTTCATATCAAGTAATAAAATATACGCTTGACTGTGGTTAAATGAAATTCTTTAGGATTGGCCCGAAAGTGAGCGAATGAATAAAAAATAAACATAGTATCAGGCCTATTAGTTGTAAGATATAGAAGTGAACCTATCATACTCCTATAAAGTTTCTGGTCAACAAGTTTGTCATTTTTATCTAAATCTAATTTAGTTGAGATGCTCATGAGAGTTTTACTAGATTTGAATCTTTTTATGTGAAACCTTTTAATTATTTTTTAGTGTACTTAGTTTGATAGATAAACATGCCATTTTTTTCATTGTCTCACTCAAATACTAGATAAAAAGTTAAGTTCTCACATCATTCTTGTTTTAGAATTTTTAAACATCAAAGATGAGAACTCATGACACAAATATTCATTTATACTTTTAAATAAATTATCATCCAAATAAAGTTGTAGAATGATTAAGTCATCACCTATGTTTTTTAAGAATAAGGTGGTATGTACTCCATCCTTCACAAACCCATGATCAATAAGAAAATTACCAACATATCATACCAAGCATGAGGAGCCGATTTCAAAATATATAAAGCTTTCTTCAATTTAAATACATGATAAAAAAAAGTTTAGGCACTCAAAATTAGGGGGTTTCTCTACAAAAATATCTTGATAAATCCATTCAAAATTGCACTTTTCATATCCATTTGAGAGAGTTTAAATTCATTAAAATAAGCATAAGCAAGGAACAACCTAATTGCCTTTAGTGTTATTACCGCTATAAAGTATTTATGAAAATATATCCCCTTAATTTGTGTGTTTTACAGTGTAACTGATCTAGCTTTATTTTTAATAAAACAACTTGAGTAATCTAACTTCTTTCTAAAGACTCGCTTAGTTACAGTAACATTATAATATTGGATACTAGGGAAAAATTCTTGAACATCATTTCTTATATATTGATTTAACTCATTTTCCATGATAACGCTCCAATAGTAATCCTTTAAGGCTTCATCAACATTTTTAGGCTCAATCTCAGATAGAAAAATAGAATGATTAATCAAATCCTTAAAATGCCTTCTAGTAACAATATCATGGGGTGAATATCCAATAATCAAGACTTAGGATGATTCTTATTAAATTTTTACTTTTAGGCAAAGAATCATCAACTTTAACTTCGAAATTTATTTTATTAAAATCATCTATTTTATCATCAATGACATCATCTTTAACAAAATTAATTGAATTTTCATCAAAAATGACATGCATTAATTCTTGTATAATTAGTTCTCTTTAATTGAAAACTATAAATGCTCTTCCATACATAAAATATCCTAAAAAGATTATATCATCCAATTCACTATCAAAAATATCCTAAGATTCTATCATCCAATTCACTATCAAATTTACCAAAATAATCTTCTCTATTATTTAAAATAAAATACTTACATCTAAAAATTATATGAAAATGACTAATCTTAGGTTTCTTTCTAAAAAAATAACTCATAGGGGTTCTTATTCAAAAAGGGTCTCAAATAAATCCTATTTATAACGTAACAAGTAGTATTCACTACTTCATCTAAAAAATATTTTAGTAAATTATAGTCATCCAACATAGCTATGTTGAATTCAATCAAAATCATATTGTTCTTTTTAACAACACCATTCTACTGGAGAGTTATAGGGGTAGAAAATTATGTTTAATTATTAATTAATCATAAAATCCTCAAAAATTTTATTTTCAAATTCACTTTAATAATCAATTTAAACTCTCTTAATTAAATAACATTGATCTCTTTGAATATATTTTGCACATTTTTTTAAATATCAAATGCATCATTTATATTTCCTAATAGTTTAACATAAGTAAATCTAAAAAAAAGTCATCAAAAGTTATTAAACCATAAGACTTACTGGCTAAACTAAGAGTTCTAATAGGACTAACTAAGTCTATATGCAAGTGTTCTAATGGTTTAGAAGTAGAAATAATAATTTTATTTTTGAAAGAAAATTTTAAATGCTTATCATTTATGCATGCATCACAAACTTAATCAAAAATGAAATTTAATTTTAGGCAAGCCATTAACTAAATAAAGTTTTATAGTTTTATAAAGTAAATAAATGTTAATATGACATAATCACCTATGCCAAAACCGAACATTATAAGAAGTACTTTTAAGACAGTAAATTTAAATTTAGACCATGTGAATTTTCTAAATCAGTTAAGTGAATATTTTTATCTTTATGCTCAATTATGCAAGATATTTTGCTTATCTTTAATAATGCATAAAGATGTATGAAATTCAACATTTAAATTTTCAACACAAAGTTGGCTAATTAAAATAAAGTTATGCTTTAAACTATCAACAAGAAAAACTTTATGTAGAGTAATTAATTTTTTTCTAATGGAGACAATAAAAATAATTTTACCTTCATCATTATCTCCATAAACCACAAATCCTTCTTCACTAGGCTCTAAATGTGTAAATCTTTTTTTATTACTTGTCTTATTTTCTGAGCATCCTCTATCTAGGTATCACATGCCTTCTTTGATTTTGGTTTTAATACATTCCTGAAAAAAACAAAAAACAAAAAAAAAGATAAAATGTTAACTTTTAGAACTCAAACATTGGGTCTACATTTTATAGAAAATTTATGCAATGAATGTTGTGTATTGTCCGTTTCATTTCTAGTCTTAAGCAACCAAATGAAGTTAGATTTTGGAAATGCTTGTGATTTACATGTATGACAATCAAATAATATAAGACCTTCTTTATTGCAAAAAGTATACCAAACATTATTGTTTGCATAACATATATATCCAGTTGATTTAAATGCATTAAATGATTTATCTCTACTTGATGAAGCATAGGAATGTGAGCTAAAGCATAAATTCAATCTTACTTTTAACACTATATTTTCTCTTGTTTAATTTTTAGTCTGCAAAGATGGATCTTCTAAGGTTATATTTTTTATCTTTAACTCAGTGCATCCATCTTTTAGATAAGATAAATGAAATTTCAAAATTTTCTTTTCTTTTTCTAATGTATTATATTTTCTTAGCTTTTTTATTCATCAACCAATTCTTTAAAAGCATCTTCTAATTCTTCATAGGAAATGTCATCACATACCTCTTTTGAAGTGTCTTACTTTACCATAAGGAATATGCTAGCTTCTTCATTGGTAGTAGTGTCACTTGATCCCCTCTGAGTTTGAATTTTTCTAAAAGGCTTTTTTTTTTCTTTTCTTATGTTGTCTTTTATTTTTTTAGCTTTACTTCTTTTCCAACTCCTTTTCTTTCTTTCATCTTTCATTAGCAATTTTTGGATAGTTTCCTTTTACATGTCCAGGCTTATTGCATTTGTAGCATATAATACCTTCTCCTACTTTAATTTTTTAGTATATAGTTTATGAACTTAAAATTTTTCATACCTTTATTTTTTTCTTTCTGAGTGTATTTCCCAATTTTATGGAAAGCATTGTAATTCATCATTATTCACCTTGGAGCTTGAATTTTTGTTATCGTTATCACTTTCATTTACAAAGAAATAATTTTTTCTTTCTCCTCCTTTAGGATGCATCATGTAGTTCTCTCTAAACCAAAACCTATTCATATGTTATAAGAGAACTACAAAGTTGATCAAGTGGATATGAATTTAAATCTTTAGCTTTACTTATGGTTGTTGCCTTAACATTCCAAGGCATCACAAAATTATGTAAAGTAAATCTTATTTTTTATATTTTCTTCCAAGATAATGCAACGTATTTATGATTTTCATAAAGTGAGTGTACATATAAAAAATAGTTTCATCAGGCAATATGCAAAATAATTCATATTCATGCACTAATCAATTTATGTGAGCATCTTTAACTTTATTAGTACCTTCATAAGTAACACAAATTTCATTAGTAATAGTAAATATGAAAATTCTCATGTAATCATCAGGAAGTAAAGCATAATATAAAGAATTACTAACTTTTGCATTCAATTTGTCCAGTTCTTTCTGTAAGAAGGCCATTCATCAAAAAGCTTTTTTAACTTTCATGCCATTAATTTTTATGGTGGATGTGGAGTAATGATATTTTAACATATGCCACATACAAGTATCTTGACCAGAAAGAAAATATGGCTTATGTGTAGATTATTATTCAGGTAGTGCACCCTTAGGAAATCCTTGTGCTATAGTGATCAACTTAAGAATGTTAAGCCACTAATTGAACTGAGGCTTTGATACCAATTGTTAAGAGGCTATGACAACTAAGGAAAGGGGGATTGAATTTAGTATTTTAAAAAAAAAAGTAAACTAAAATTTAAATTTAAACTTTAATAAAGGGTTATGAAAATGAAACTTAACCATTTATTATATTATAACAACAAACATAGTGTAAAACAATGTAGAAAAATGAAGAGATCAGAAATGTAGAGATTTATTACATGGTTTGATAAAACCCAAAATTAGCCTACATCTAAGCTTAGAAACCTATAAAATGAAACAAGATTACAAAGAATCTCTGATGTCCTACTCTGAGCATGAACAACCCCAATAATATACTTTTCTACACTAGGCAAGTACAACCCAATAATATACTTTCCTATACAGGGAAAGTATAACCCCAAACAAAGAATGTATTCTCATACATGGAAAGTACAATCCCAACTAACAAAGAATATGAAAAAGAAAAATGCAAGAATGAAAATTTATCTCTTAAATTATAAAATAGTTTTGCTCACAAGCTTAACTAAGCAACAATAAGATAAATAAAAGAGAGCTCATAATAGATTTTTATTCATTTTTAATTTAAATTTTGTAATGATATGATTTTAGAAAAAGTTGATGCAAAGCATTTGAAAGAAATCAATCTTTAAATTTTTTTGCATGGAGTGAAATGCAAAGGGCTTGAAGATGATAGCTTTGAAAAGCAACAAATATGAAAGTCTTAATAATGTGATCTCACAAATCAAAATAAAAATCAATGATAATGTGAAATATTCAAATCCCTTGATATATGAATGAAAAGGGTCTTTAAAAAAACTTTAACAATGTTAACAAAAATTCTTTTCAATCAACATAAACCATCAAAAAAAAGAAGAAAATTAATTGAAACAAATTAAAACAATCTTACTCAAGTTAATTGTATGAATGAAAGAAGCAAAATACTTGATTAAGTGTTCTCCAAAGTTTGAAGTTTACTTGAAAAGAAGAAGAAGTCTTCCCTTGAGTATGGTTGAAGCTGAGAGCAAAAGAGGAGCTGCTTAATCACTTGAATGCAAATGAGCACACTAAAATTTATTTTGTAAAAGGTCAGGCAAGGACTAAAGTTTGCAAGAGGATTTCAGGTCACAAAAGCCACACATTAAATAGAGTTAAATCCATGAATGGTTTCGCCAAAGAAGGAGAAACAGAGAAGGAGAAAATTGGAGGAAAACTAATCATGGTAAGTATTATATTTAAAAATTCAAAATACATAAAATTGAATTCAAACATAAAAGGGCTGACCAAAAAACATGGAGGGAAAAAGATTCAAGCTCTTCACATAATTAAACAATTTCTAATTAGAGGGATTAATTATGGAATGAGTTTAAATAAATTGAGCTAAAATAAATAAAAAAAATTACTTAAGCATGGGATGACCAAATCATACCAAATGGGAGTCAATCAAGATTAAATGTAAGCTAATCAAGTGCTTTAATTAATTAATCAATCAAGAAACATTAAAAGCATTTGAAATTAAATTAAATACAATAAATTAAATAACATATAAGGTGGGACGACCAACCCTTTCTAAATAGGATTTAATATTCAACTAATGTGAATCAATTAATTAGCAACCAGGAAAATTAATAAAGAAGGTATTTGAGTTTTAATATAACATAAATATAAATAAAAATCAATAAATGGGGCCAACAAAAAAATTACTAAAAATTAAATAAAAAATAAAGTGCATTAAATATAAATCCATTTGAATTTGAATTTGAACTAATGCAAATTATTTTAAATTAGATTAAATCTAATCAATTAAACAATTTTGGAGCTAGCCTAATCATGCAAAATTAAATAAAACAATTTTGGAAATAATGCAATGTAATATTCAGATTTGAAATTCAAATCAATTTGAATTTAAAAAGAATAATCAATTAGGAAAAATTATATCAATAAGTTATGTAAATCAAATAAATATCACATGCCAAAATTATCAAAAATTTAGCCAAGCTTAAAGCAATATAAAAATCAAATGAAATTATTAATATGAGAGAGAAATAGAGTAAGAGGTGAGAGAAAAAAGAAAATTTGTATAATTGAATAAATAAATAATATCACACGCTAAAATAAATAGATAAAATTATTTCAAGCATGAAAATTAATTATTAAAGTGATAAATAAAGTAAACTCAATTTTAGAAGCAATGTATAAGGTTTAAACAAAGCATGTGATCAAATTATCTAAAAAGGATAATTTCATGAAATTTTTTAAAAAATGCAAACTAAACTTGGGAAAAAATATTTCAAAACTCAAAATGAATGTGATTAAATTATTTTTCATTTTATGAGTTTATATTTATTGTATTATGCAATTCCTATAAAAATTATCAAACTACCCAAGTCCAAGCTAATTTTACTTTCCCTATTTGACTTATTAAACTAAGTGAGTTAAATTTATTGAAACACTTGAATTAAGAAATTAATATCATCTAATCATATATCTGTTATATAATCAAAATTAAATAATTATATAATGAGGCTCATGGAGTCAATAGTTACTAGAAACCACTTAGATTCCATCATTAAAGAAGCTAGTAACCACCAACCTTTACCTTATAGTTAGGGCTATAATAGCTAAAATTAGAAGAACCATCATTAATGGAGGCCTAAGCCCATCTAATTGCTAATATCACTTAGATTATTGCTACTACAGTTGCTATACTTTAGAGGCATGATATCTTACTTTCAAGACATATGATGACCATAAAATAACCACTACATTTTTGATTGGCCAGATATCTCAATGGTTGTCAAGCTATTAGTTTGAAGTTCTCTAAGGAAACACTGAAGAGCATATTAAGGTAGTCATATTGAGGAGCGGGAGACAACTGAAGGACTCCATGAGATAAGAAGGGCCTAACCCAAGAAAGATAGATGCAAAAGAAACTATGGGTCAAAAGAGGACTACTAACGAGGTAGATAAGGATTGAAAAAAGGAAAAGTGAGGTAGAAGAAAGGCAACTCAGAATAATGTTATTTCCACATAACCAATAACTATATGTACCACCACTTTCTTACCTCTAATAATTTTAGTAGAAGTTAGTCAAAAAAATTTTAAAATTTCTAAAGGTATTAAAAATTTTCACATTAATATTTTCTTTGTCGATGCTTTGGAGTAGATGACTAGCTATGCCAAATTCATGAAGGAAATGTTATTATTTAAAAAGAAGTTGTCAAAATATGAAATAGTAGCACTTATAGAATAGTGTAGTGCCAACTCCATAGAAAGCTTTTAACAACACTAACTTATCTAAGGAGCTTCACAATTCCATGCATAATTAAAAGTATTGACTTTCAAAAGGCCTTATGTGATTTGCGAGCATCATTAAATATAATGACTTTCTACATCTATAAAGGGTTCAACATTATTGAGATCAAGATAATAGTAATAATTCACATTGGATTTATAGAAGATGTAATGGTAAAGGTGGATAAGTTCATATTTCTTGCTAATTTCTTTGTGTTGGATATGGAAGATTAGGAACATGAGATTTAAATTATTTTAAGACATTCATTCCTAGCCATAAGAGGAACATTAATCGATGTGTAAAAAGGGACCTCATTCTCATATTCTAAGGAGAAGAAGTCACTTTTAACATGTTCAAGGTAATGAAGCGCCTAGTGGAGGGTCCATATAGCTGCTTAAAGATAGATAATGCGAATTTTTATGTTCAAGAAGTAGTTGATCTATACAAATCTAAAGATGCCTTATTCGCTTTCTATGGTGTTTAAAAATTATGATGAGGGACACCACATAAATTTTAGAGGGGGTACTTATCGAAATAATTGAGTACAATATCAAGGAATGATGTACCACCTCAAAAGGTAGGAGCATCACTCTACAATGGACTCAATCATTTAATAAGAACTCCTATAACTGATGAGTCTACGTGTACTAGAGATTTTTCTTCTACTTTATATAAATGAAGTAAGGTAGGGTTTATTTTAAGTCGGGTTCTTAAGTTCTCTATAGGAGCAACCCCTAATAGTTAAATACATCTTAGGAAATAAGATTTCTTAAGAAAAATTCTTGATTAAAGTGATTATGTAACATCTTTATTGATTTTAAAGTTTGATATCAATGGATTGGTGATCGTTAAAAATTAAATGAGAGAGCTCAAATAAGAAGAGTTCTTAACAAAATACAAGGGAAGATAAGTAGGAAGTGCTCATGATACTAGGAAGCCTAATGATCACTTCAATCTATCATATGATGAGATTTTATATTTTTAAAGTAGAGAATTAAGATTATTTAATTTAATATTTTATTATAAAGCAAGAACTTAGATACAAATAATACAAGATTGTTGAAATGCCTAAGAGGTGAGAATTTATACTCGTAGCAGAGGAGAAATGAGCTACATCTGAACTTATGTTTATAGTACTCTAGCACAAGATAAGAGCTTGACCTATTTTAATGAGAGGGAAATGAGATATGTGGATTCATTTTCACTAGAGAGAGCAAACCAATCCTGACACTTTTGGACTTACAATGGCTTGGATGGGCAGTCAACTAACATCTCCTAATAATTTTAAAACCATGAGTCTAATCTTATGAATGCAGGATAGTTCGATTGTTATATTAGGAACAAGTGTAAGATTTTAAACTCACTCTCTAACACTAAAGATCATGATTGACATGTTATGTTTCTAGCTAATGTAGTAATTTTTAGTTTTTTTTATACATTTTGACTTATAATTTTATTTAAATATTTATTAGGTATATAAATCATACCTAAAATGAGATGCAGTTAGAAATGAATCATAGGCCAAATCAAATGAGACGAAAAATTTCTCCCAAAAGAGTGGTTATCCTCACATGTCAGATACCCCCTTATATGCAATGGGAGAAGGGCCTAATTCAAGAATTTCAAGGAAATATGCAAGCGTGGTTCACAATTCTAAGAGTTTCTAATTTCTTTTAATGTTTATTTATAAGGTTTTAATTGATGAGGTTATGATTTGTTTATTTTTTTTATTTTAGTTACTTTATTTAATGAGGTAGAAAAATTAAATTTTTTAAGAGCCAAACACATCTAGGCTTTCATCATATAAACACAACAATCATTGAAATAAACTATAAGAAACATGTAGTTTTATTACACTCCTCAAAATAAATCACATTAAAATTAATTAAATAAATAGGTTGATGTATCCAAGTACTAATGTACACACCAAAAAAAGAGAAAAAAATAGGCAGTCAAGCTCAGCCCTTGTACAACCAAACATAGAACTACAAGTTTGACCTATGGGGTCTTCAGTAATCTTTAAGATCATCGCTTTCTTTAAGGACCTTCTAAGACTCCATAAGGGACTACCAAATGGATTCAATCAGCTCTTGCTAACCTTAAACTCGATAGATCTTAACATAATTCTAAGATCAAATTACATTTTAAATTCCAAAAAAAAAAAAATTTCTAAGCCCTGCAAAATAGATGTTAAGAAAAAGAAAATGGTGCACCAATAGTTTATATTGCAAACACGAGCTCACTTATCCAATTGGGTATGCTTAGGGACTTAAGTAAATCACCTGTAAGTAAATAACATTTATATTTTATTTATTACACCAGTTTCTTTTAGCACAGCCCCGTGCAAAAAAATGTGTTTGTCTAAAATGATGTCCTAACATATAAAATTAACAAACAATTTTAGCCATCTAGACTAAAAATAGTATACCATAAAATAATAAAAATCATCACATAACAAAGAATACATTAGCCTAACCTAATTTTAGGGTCAACGACTTAGTATTCTAGCATGTAAAAAGAGGGATACTGTAGCAAGTCTGTACTAGACTTCTTTAAGTTTAAATTTTGATTTGAATTCAAGGTTTGTTTAATATACCATTGGGTGGTTTCACTTTAAGTGATTTAGGTAATTTAAAGATGTATTTTATGTCTTAATTTACTTATGTTTGAAGTTGATTTTAAAATTTTAAAGTGTGAAGAAGAAAAATGTGTCTTGCTTAACATAAATCCAATTCTAATTAACACCCTAACCCTAGCAAAAAAAGTTTTTCATTATAGAAAAAAAAATTATCCTAAAAGCTAAGTTTTCTAAATCTAATGAATTTTGATTCACCTAATGAATTTTGAGTAATTTTAATTTACGTTTAATTTTATTTAATTTATTTAATTTACTTTTCATAATTTTTCTTCCACATGTATATGCCATTAATAAACTAGTGGTTCAAGGTATCGAGATCTCATTCAGATTAATTGTCATACGATCTTGAGTGTTCAAACTATATACCTTGTGATTACTTATCATGAACAGTTTTGGCTTAGTTCTATTTTTTCCAATTAAGATTAACTTTTAAGTTGGTAAAATTTAATTTAAAATTTTTTAGATTTAATTACATTCATTTTGATTTGTTGATAATTTCACTTAAGCTTGTTATACCTTGATTGAAATTTGTTTTTAATATCTAATTTCATATTCATTAAATTGGTTCCATTTCTAATCTGAATTTAATAATCTTTGTGTATTAATAAAATTGATTATTAATATTTTAATTTAATTTTGTCCATTAGTTTCTGTGATTTAATTAATTTTGTTTCAATTTAAATTCCAATTAATATTTAATCTATTTACTTAGGTTTTATTTAAATTTTATCAAATTCTTTTTGTTTTATTGATTCATGTTTATTGATTTTCTTTATTTTATTGTTGTTTAGATTTCATGATTTTTTATTTTGGTTAAGTTCAGTTTATTTAATTCTTTACTTAAAGATATTTTTATAATTTTAAAATCCATTATTTGATTAAAGTTTAACTTAAATTTTTTATAATTTTTATTTCTTTTTTTTTTGTCAAATTTTATTGTTGAAGTTAGTTAAGTTGTTATTCTTTAATTTTAGTTTGATTGTTAGATTTTAATTTTGAATGAAATCAATTTTTTTAATTAAAGTTCAATTACTATTTTCTCATATTTTATTATTTAAATTTAACTGTATTAAATTCATTAATTTTCATTACTTTAAATCATTAGTATTTATCAATTTAGCTTGATATTTATTTAAATTTTATGAATTTAAATTTTAATCAGGGTCAACTAATTCCAATTTACATGTTGAAATTAATTAAAGGGTTTTCTTGAATTTGTTATCTTTTTAAGTTTCTTATGAATAAAGTCTATGTATTATTATTTAGTGGTCAATATGCAAAATCCTATGGAAATGAGTCACTAAGGTATCAAACCTCAAGTTCATCATTATATCTTTAAGGGTATTCTAAGAGTAATCATTTAAATATTAATGCTTTTATTAATTATTATATTTAACTTTTATTATTTTCATTTCCTTTTAATGTTTGATTGATTAATTCTATCAGGTTTCATTAACTTATGTAATTTTTGCTAGTTATTTTGGTTCTATTGTTATTTAAATTTAGAGGTTTTATGTTTGAATTATTTTTAAAGTAATTAAAGGCATTTTAGTAATTTTGGGACTGTTCAAGTAATTAAATCTTCTTATGATACTTGAGATTTATTTAGTTTGGGTTTATACCTAATTTTTTTTATTAATATACTGAAAGTTTATTTAATTTATTAAATGGCTTGATTAAAATAAATAAATATTTAAGTATTTTAGCTTGACTTAAGATTATACAAACTTCACAAGATTAATTCAATTGGATGATTAACTTAATTAAATGTTTAATTGAATGGTTGATTTGATTAAGAGTTTGATTAAAGATTATCTTTAGTCTATCATTTTAATTGAATAATTAATTGATTTATTTTAAACTTAATTAAAGGTTTAAACATTTAATGTTTAATTAGATAATTTTGGTTAAATTAATCTAAGTGAATATTAGGTTTAACTGATTAGTTCAATTTACTTAAAGTTTAATTGAATGTGTTAATTAAATGTTGCTTGTTGATCAATCAAATTAGTTGTCTAAAGTTAAGTTATGTATCATTTAAATCAAAAGATAAAGTTAATTAAAGCTTGATTGATAAATTAACTATAGGTTTTTGTTTAGTTTAATTAAAATATTAATATAGCTTAGTATTTTCCTTTATTGATTCGATTAGAGTTTGATCATGATTATTTAAGTTTATCATGCTTAACCTAATTAAACCATGATGAATGAGTAATTCAATATTCATTAATTTGAATGGTTGAAATTTAACTAATGATTAATATTAATTTATCTTATCTCAATTAATATATTTAAGTTTAATAAATTTGATTTAATTAAAGATAATTTGGTCTTAACCTAGTTAACTTTATTAAATGATTGGCTTGATTAAATATTTAATTAATTACAAGCTAATGATTTAGTTAATCATGATTGACTTGATTTAATGAGTATTTATGATGAACTTTCTTAAGTGTATAATTTATGTTTAGTGATAAATTAAACCTTAACTTTATTAAATGATTTATTTGATTAACAGAATAATGGATTATGTTTAATTTGTTTGAATAATTAATTCAATTAGCATTGGATTAATGATTAATCAAACTTAACTTTATTAAATGCTTTATTAGATTAAGAGCTTAATTAAGAATTTGATTTATTTAATGATCAATCAAATCAACCTTAATTAAGTGATTATTTAGTTTATTTATCATTAACTTAATCTGGTTATTTTCCAAATTAAATGTTAATATATTATTAATTGAAATTATTTGGTTAAATAGTTTATTTGATTAGGATCAAATTAATAGTTAATTGAGCTTTAAATTTATTGAATAATTAACTAGTCAATTGACTAAAATTTGATTTGATAATTAGCTAAATTCACTTTAACTAAAGGTAAGCTAAGTGAATCATTTGATCAAAACATAATTATTGATTGATTAGATCAAACATAATTGATTATGCATTTTTTGTGATTGATCCTTATTAGGCTAATTAGGCTTTATTTAGTTATTTAAGTTAATTATATATTTTTTGTTAAAATTTAATTTAACTTGATTTGATGTGATTAGTTCAATTAATGTTCTAATTAATGATTGATCAATTAAAGTGGTTTTTTATGTTTCACTTAACTCATACTTAATTAGGTCCCATATCATTAACTTAATTAAGTTCCAATTTATGATTAATTAGGTTAAAGTTTAGTTTGGTTTAAATTGAAGAATAAGTTGTATTTGTTCAAGTCAATTCAAGTTTCGTTGGTGAGGGTTTGTGTTTAAATTTGTTTACAATTTTTGTTTAATTTTAATTTATCATAATTTTTTATAATTCAACCCTAATAAATTCAATTAATTTTTATTTTTAATGACATATTAAACCTTAATTAAATAATTTCAAATTTTACTCAATTTTAGAGGATCTAATATTTTTCTAGGGTTCATTGGTGTCAATTATGATAGTTTATTTTATCCACATAATTTTCTTCAATTTTTTAGTTTAATATTACTTAATTTTATTAAATTAGGTGTTTGAAATTCAAAATTATGTAACTTATAATCCACTTTGAATCAATCTTTGATTTTTTTTTTTATTAGATGTATCCTAACATCAATTCCAATCTCTAAAAATTTCAAATTAATTAGACTATTAATTTAGGTGTAATTAAGGTTTGATTATTTTCATTAAAGCCTGAATTACTCTAAAATTACCTAATGAAGATTGGGGCTTCTTTTTTGTTGGATTCTTTTCTAAAATATGAATCTAGATGGGTCATTTGTATTGTTTGGCTTAAAGGTTGATTTATTATGATTTTTTGAAGTTTGGTGTGATTGAGTTAATTAATTAAGAATAATTAAGCTCTAAATAGATGATTTTATGATTTAATGAGATTTAGAGGGTTTGAATATTTTTCTTAAGTGCTCTATGCTAATCAAATTAGTTTGTGTTGTTTTAGTTTTTTTTTTTTTTGAAATTTTCTTGTATTTTAAATCAATTATTTTCTAAAATTAAGCATTTGAACTTTAAAATTCAATAACTTTTAATCCATTCATCATTTGGACTTGAAAATTTTATGGTAAGTAAGTTTTAGCATCAACTTCAATCCTAAAAGATTTTAAATCAATTTGATTAATATTTTAAAATTAATTATAATTTTTATTTTTTTAAACCCAAGTTAATCTAAGAATATTTAATAAAATTGGAGATTTTGGGTTCATTAGATTCCATTTGAAAAGATGAATCCAAAAATCCCATATTTCTAATTTTTTAATTTTTTATTTTTAAAATTAATTTTTTTTTCGATTTAGCCTAGTCATTGGTGACTGGACTGAGCTTTCCTCATTTTGTAGCCCGATTAGGCCATGCGAAGCCAAGTGGATGCCATAGAGAAGGCGATAAGAGAATCCAGGATGCACTTGAGCTATCCGATCATGGATCAGATGGTCCAGTTTCAATTTGTTGTTCTATTTGAGGGATCCAATCAATAATATGACTTCATTTGGACTATCCATTTTAATTAAAAAAAGGATGGTTTATGTGTCATCTCTCCCATTACTGGCGAGAGATGGAACTTGGCTCCATTTTGAGTCAAAATTCTAGTGGGAATCATAAAAAATTTAGCCTCTTTCGAATGAGAATTCTTTGAAATGAAAATTATAAGTTCCTATATAGGTTTTTCCTAAAATCACATGATTTTGTTTTATAGAACACCAACACCTTGAGGCTATCTATAGGTTGAATACATTACTCATTGGAGTCAATGTTTGTGAGTCCAATCATCTTAAAAATGATCTTAGTCATGAGAACAATCTCTTGGGTGAATATCCCCCTTTGCCTCCGCACCAATCAATGTGGACGTAGACCTCAGTCGCTGTTCACTGGAGCTCGATGTATTTTTATGGCTTTGGGGTCAAGAAAGTTTGGGGATGGCCTGATTTATCTCTTTTGATGATGGTGAGAGTGTTAGAAGTCTTAAAAGTGGGAGAAGAAATCTCATCTTCCCTTTTAAGGTTGGTCAACCCCTCTCTCATTAGTGGAGGTGGGTGGTGGCCAACCATTAGGAATTGGGGCTTGCTACTTATTGTGGGAGGTGGTTACTTTATTGAGGAGTGTGCTTAAGTTAATCAATTAAGAGAGTGTAGGGAGATATGAGGGGCTTGAAATTTTTGGTATTTTTATATATATATTTTTTTTTTTTTGCATTTAATCTCTTCTCCTTTGACTCTCCTGCAGCCTTTGAAGCCTACAAATCTTTTTTGCACATAAGAGAATAAGTGGGCTTTAGCTCACTAAGGTCTAATTTGATTTTCATTAAATGATTTTAAATTTTGGGTTTAGCTCAAGTTAACCCAAATGATTTGATTGGGCTTAGAAACCATGTAGGTTTATTAGCTTCACAAGTGAACTCTAATCATGCTAAATTATTCATTTGTAGCTTTTGAGTTCAATCAGTTATATTTAATTTGGATTTAAACTTAATTTGACCAACTTTGATCAACTTTCACCAAAGAGAGTTAAATTCACTTATATGATTCAATTTATTATTTAGGGTTTAGATTAAGTTTCAATTATGTTTGATGGATTATTTGAAATTATTTGGGTTAATTAGTATCATTTAATTTAGATCAATATTAGATTTGACTAAATTTAGTCCAAATGTGTTAAGTTGGATTCAATTGAGTCAAATGACCAATTGGCCTCAATCAAGGTGTGTTTAGGCTTCAATCATGTTTAATTAAGTGTTTAAGATAATTTAAAGTAATTGATTTCAACTAATTCGAAGTTAATTTTTATCTTGACCTACTTTGCCCTAAATTGGGTTTAATGGGCCAAGATGGGTCCACTTAGGTCAAATGATCAATTTATCAAATTATATCAAAGAGAAGATTGGATTATTTTTAAATATTAATTTAAAATATTTTGGAATTTTTTAATTTATTTTAATTTCAACGTAATTTGAATTTTGCTCAATTGGGTCCATTTGGGCCTACTTAGGCTAGGTGGCTCAATTAGCCAATTTGAGCCGCACTTGAATTTAGTTTTAAATTTGAATAAATTCATCTGATAATTTTGAGCCCTTGGAGTGACTCAATTTGATAGGTTAACTTTTGGCTCTTTGTGGGGCCAAAGGACCTAATTGGCTACTTGGAAAAGTAGATTTAATTTTATATTTAATTGAGTTTGAGTAATAGTTTCTGGCCTTTGGATGGCCTCAATTTAATTTAATTTTAAATTGATTTTATTTGATTTTATTTTGAGTTAGATTGGGCTTAAATGGGTTAAATAAGTAACCAACACAATTAACTTATTTAATGGTCAATTGAATTTAGATTATAGTTCAAATGTGTTTTATTTAGTGTTGAGTTTAGTTTGTTCAAATTTAGAAGTGATCGAACTTAGTTAACATAATTGAGCTGGGTTCGGTCTAAGTGGGGTTGACCTAGGTCTCATCTTATGGCATTTACTTTTGACTTAGTTTTGATTTTGGTTTTATGGCTTATGTTTAATTTGGTCTTTGTTGTTTGATTTTAAATTTAGGTTTTTACTACACACCTTGCCATCATGTGTAATTTCCTAAGTTCCTAATTCATATGATCTTAGTTTAGGATTAAAAATCTGAACTACTAAGATTATGAAGAGTGTTAACCCCATAAAAAATGAGGTCAACACCTACATTATGGGGATAACACAACATGATTATGTTGAGGTAGCTAAGAATAATAAAATTTTAGAGCATGCAACACCAATGTTTATCAAAAAAAAAAAAATCTTTTGAAGACTTATGACAACGAGGAACCAAACCAACCCCACCAATAGAGAAGCCACTAGCGCTAGAGCTAATACAACTAATAATCTGATTGAAGTATACATTTTTGGATAAAGATTCCACATTATCAATGATCATCTCCACCAAGCTGAATAATGAGCAAGAGTAGAAGTTGATTATAGTCTTGAAGGAGCATAAGATTGGTCTTGGATACTCAATTCCAACATTAAAGGAATCACTACATCCATCTATATGTATAATATTTTCATGGGAAAAAACTTTAATCCATTTATAGAACATTAGAGGTGCCTTAAACCAATATGAAGGAGGTAGTAAGAGCAGATGTTTAAAAGCTACTTGATGTTAATATTATATAATCTATTTCAAACATGGGTGAGTCTAGTATAAGAGGTTCCACAGAAATATGGGATTATGGTGACACCTAATAAAAATAATAAGTAGATTTCCACACACAATCACAAGATAAAGAACTTGCATGGATTATAACAAGCTAAAAAAACACACAAGAAAATACCACTTCCCCATTTTATTAAATATATGTAATTAGCTTGCCACTAATACTAATGCTTCCTAGATGGATGCTTAGAATATAATTAGATATCCATTGCTCTTGAGGACTATGAGAAGTCCACATTCACTTGCTCTTATGATAAATTCACTTTTAGGAGGATGCCATTTGGATATGCAATGCACTTGCCACTTTTCAACACTATATCATGGCCATGTTCTCTAACATGTTGAAAACTTCATGGAGATATTTATGGATGATTTTTTTAGTATTTGCATCTAAACTGGGAGTGTGCTTAAAGCATCTTGAAGAAGTACTAAATTTTTCTAAAAAAGATTTATCTGATGCTAAATTGGAACAACATCATTTTATGGTGAATGAAGGCATAGTAATAGGCATAAAGTGTCTGCAACTAGCATTAAAGTAGACAAGATAAAAGTTGAATTGATAGAAAAGCTCCAACTTCCAACATCAGTTATAGGCATCCATATTTTTTTGGGACACATTGGATTTTATAAGTGATTCATAAAAGACAAAAATTACCATAAATCCATTTAGATACATGACAAGATAATCCATTTAGATTTGATTGATGATGCTTTGACCTGAATGAGTGCTAGAGGATATTCAATCTCATTATCACATTATGATATCAACTATAATATATCAACTATGCAATGTCTTTTGTTTACTTTTGATAAATTCAAGTGTTAATTGATCAAAGCAAAAGTGATTTTCTACACAAATCATGCAGCCATCAAGTACCTTATTGGAAAGAAGGATGCAAAACCTAAGCTAGTCAAATGGATACTCTTGATATAAGAGTTTGACTTAGAGGTTAGAGATAAAAAAGGGCATTGAGAATATGGTTGCAACCCTTCTTTCAAGATTGGAACTAATAGAGGAAGACAACCAAAAGCTAGAACCAATATGGGAGTCCTTTTTAGATGGGCAACTATTTGCCATCATCCTAGCCCCTGCTCATTAGTTTGCTTATTACATCAAATACTTAGCTTGTAGGGTCATGCACCTTGATTTGTCACAAAAAGAACATGTTTCTTTTAGAAGTGAAGCACTATCTTTGTATGACTCATTAATTTATAAATTTTGTGTAGATCAAATCATTAGAAGGTGCATACCAAAAAAATAAAAGTGGAGTGTACAACATAGCTAGCATGCTTCGGAATATGTTGGGCATTTTAAATCAGATCATGCAACATCAACAATATTTCAATTTGGATTTTATTGGGCCACGTTGTTCAAGGATGCTTATGAGTTTGCAACCAAATGTTATTAATGTCAAAGAATAAGTAATATCATTAGAAAGAATAAGATGTCACTTAATAACATTATGGTGATGGTGTTATTTGATGTATGATGAATTGATTTCATAGGGCCCTTCCCAAAATCTCTCAACAATCTTTACATTTTAGTTGTTTTAGACTATGTGTATAAGTGGGTGGAAGCCATTGCCTTACCCACAAATGATGCTAGAGCTGTAATCAAGTTTTTGAAACTTAATGTATTCACAAGGTTTGACACACCCAAAGTGATAATTAGTGATAAAGGGAAATGCTTGCAATAAATAGTTAAATCCACTACTAAATAAATATGGGGAAAGGCATAAAATGCCACAGGTTATCATCCCCAAACAAGTTTGTTCATGGGCATTTCTAATTGGGAGCTGAAGTGGATACTTAAGAAAAATAATGTGCAATAATAGAAAAAAATATGTCATTGAAGTTGGATGAGGCATTGTAGTATTATAAGATAGCATACAAACTCTTATTAGCACGTCACCTAATCAAATGGTGTTTGGAAAAGCTTATCACCGACAAGTTAAACTCAAACACAAAGAATCTTAGGTGATTAAGAAGATGAATTTTGATTTAAAGGTAGTAGAATAAAGAGGCTTTTGCAACTAAATGAGATGGATGAATTCAAGGAAGTAGCATATGAAAATGTCAGAGTATATGAAGAAAGAACCAACACATTGTGATAAAAGAGTTCACACCTGGATAAAAAGTGCTACTCTAAAACTAAAGACAAAAGCTCTTTCAAGAAAATTGAGATGAAGATAGTTTTGGCTATTCATAGTGAAAATGATATACCCTTATGGATCTATGGACATTTGGCAAAGGGTAGAAATAAGATTTTAAGGTCAATGGTAAAAGGTTGAAGCCATACTTGAAAAGGATAGTTAGAAACTAATTTTGGTCATCTTCTTAAAAGATTTGGAATAGAATTGAAAGGTGTTTAGTTGAGAATAATAAACCAAGCAATTATTATGAGGCAACCCAATATTTTTATTTTTGTCATTACTTTAAGTATTTTAGTTGTTAGCCTAACTATCCTAATATTTCTATTTTTATCATTACTTTAATTATTTTAGTTCTTAGTCTAATTATGATTTATTTTTGTTAGATAAGATAACAAAATTGAAGGCAAGAGCCATATAAAAAAGAAGAAGATGAAGAGTACAACAATGATGAGCAAGTCCCTCTTGTTGGCAGGTTTTTGTCCCGTATTCTTATTTTACATTTACTCGTTATTTTTGGTTGCTTTGATGCATTAAGGGCAATGCATAGTGCAAATGTTAGGGATCGCTTAGATGCTTTTGTACTCCTTGATAGCTTCTATCTCAGTTTGCGATATTTAGTGGTTGTGTTTGTTATCCATTATACTCATTTCATTTATTTTAAAATAGTTCAGTTCATGTTTAGTTTTTATTATTTAAATTATTTTATTTTTCTTAGTTTGCATTTATAGTTAGTGTCTACTATTTTGTTATTTCATGTTTTAGTTCTCAATTTTTAGTTTTATTAATTTAATTAGGGAGGAAGAGGGTAATAGACTATTATTTCATTGTTTAGTGTGAAATCTTGTTGTATGGCAATTGTGTTAAGAAAACTATATTGATTTATTTATGAGTAATTGTGAAATCATGAAATTAAGATTGTCTTTATAATGGTAATTAGGTTAATTATTTGTGAAAAATATTATGCTTGAACTATATGTAGCCTAATTCACCATACTAATCATAGGATTAGTGGTGTTATTTGTGTAACTTTTTACATTGAATATAAAACAAGTCAAGCTAAGTAAGACCTTAGTTGTGTTAGGTGTAACCATGTTGCATTTATGTTTTGGCTTTTATTAAAGATAAATTTTTGTTTCTTTTATTTGTTATGCATTTTGTTGTATTATTTATCAACTATTGAATCAATTGGCCAATATTTTTAATAAATTAAGAGGTCTATTTGGAAAAAAGAGGTGAAAAATAGGCCCATCATGTGAAGTTGCATAGTCACTTTGAATCACAAGTGGTTTGACAGATTCTTCATGCATTGAATTTACCTTTAAGATGCAGATAAATTGTGTGAGAGAAAAAAGAACCTTAGGCTTTTTAGAGAATGGTAGTGACCATATTGATTGGACTTCTAAAAATTGAGTCTTATTTTATTATAATTTAAACTTCAAAAATCAACATTGGAGAACTCCAATCCCTAGGTTTACTCATATTGAGATTACCCATATGAATTGTCACTTTTATTATTTTTCTAGTGTTTTTAGTATATCTAAGGGTAGTATGTGAATTTTACTTTGGCTCCCTAATTCTATCATCTAAATATTAAAAAAAACTAGCCTAATTTTTGTACTTAGTGTTTAATCATAAAAAATTGATACTTTATTTCCACTTTATTACTTGACACGACTGTGCACTCCTGCACTTATGGTTCACCCCGCACCAAATCAATTATTTTAATTGAATTATTTTATTGTAACTTGATATAATATATGTTCCTCAGAAATTTGTGAAGGGGCAACAATGATTAATTTTCTAATGGCTCATTCTATTTTGACATATTTTCCTTTAAATAATGAGCTACATGATGAGTAAATCTTGTTAATAAAAAGAAAATCAAGAATGGAAACTTCATTTTGATGGAGTTTCATCTATTAAGATGAATGCCTTTGATAAGATTTCTCATGTAAAGTCAAGAATTAGGTTGCTCTTTATATCTCTTTGAAGAGAAATTTTTAGATATATAATTGTTGTAATCAATCCTTTTACAAACAATGAAGCAGAATATGAGCCTTTTATTACAAACTTTAAGTTGGTCATTTAAATGTGCATCAAAAGAGTCGAAATTTATATGTTGCATAAATAAAGGTTTTAAACATGATCTATTATAATCAAAAAGTAATGTCTTTACTAAATAATCTTTTAAAAGTTACTCTAATTATTACATCATGATGTTAAATAGTAAAGTGGATGTGTATAGTCAAATAACCTCAAGGTCAAGTTCAACAAAGCACAAATAAGCAAGTACTTCTAAATGCCTAGTTCAAAGTTGACACATCAAGCTTTTTATGAGGATAATTTGAGTAATTCAATTCAACATATTTGCTAGATAAAGGTGTCAAGTTTGCCATAAGTATAACATGTATTCAGTAGTTCAACATGATGAATATATGTTCGATATGATAAATAAAAGTCTCTTATTTTAACTTGAGATTATTTTATTTTATTATTTTTGTAAGTAAAAAATATGTAAGTAATAGAAAATATTATATTGATCCAACCTTTATATAGGGATCAAAGGATAGAAAATGGGTTACATAGTTTTATATCAAACCATCATATTGAGTTAGTTTCATATTATTAAAATTTCAAAGCTTCTCTTTGATGTGAGCTGTGGAGGGTTCACTTGGTGTGACCCAATTGGTGGATGGGGGACCTCCAAAAATGTCTAGGAGAGTAGAGAAGCCTTTGATATGGTTTGATTTGGAGTGGTAATGAATATTTACAAGTAATTATGGGTCACCCAACACACACAAAAAACATACTCAATTCTAAAACTCCAACTTCCAACATTTAGAACTTTTTGTCTATAAGCATATATATATATATATATATATATATATATATATATATATATATATATATATATGTTTTCATGAGGTCTAAGTATTTTTGTTTTCTTTTTTGATTTTCTCGTAAGACTCATCATTGAAAAAATAGCCTCACTAACTCTCTAATTGTATACTTATGGTGGCTTAAACTTTGGGAAACACTAGAATTAAACCAAAAACAATACCAAGAAAAATAAGATAAGTGTGTTTTAACCAAATATGAATATTTTTATATAATTTCATTGAGTTTAAGTACACCAAACTATTGCCACAATAAACTAGGTTAGTTTAGTACTAAGCTTGGCCAACCACTTCTAACATCTAGAAAATGGCTATTTATGAAAACAAATTGGGGAAAATAATTTTCTAACATATATGAAAACCTAAAAAATGATATAAAATAAAAATTTGATAAAGAACACAAAGGAATAAAATTAGGAATTCACTTTTCTTTAAGTTGGCTGTCACAAAACCCCAACACCTAGAGAAATATCTTCCAATTTTGGGTCAAAATATCATTAATACTTTCATTATAGAAACAAATGGTCTTTAAATTGCATTTACACTAAGTGGAAGGAAAGATTGGTAGCAAAAGAAAAATAGAGGGAATAGTTGGTTGTAGTGGGGCCACTCTAGTAACTACCAAACTTCTCCCTTTATTGTTATCCCTCCTATCTCAAATTATAAAGGAATGCTAAACAAATTTTTAGATTCATCTACAAGGTAAAGAATACTAATAACTATGTTGTACTACCATTAAGCCCACTTGATGATGAAACTTAGTATCCAAGTAAGGAAGAATAGTTTTTCTTATTAGGAAAATAAAGGAAATGCTAAGAGAAGATTGCAATTAAGGAATGCTTTCTCTAGGAAAGTCACAGAGGCAAAGCCTTTAGTGAAGTTAAAGATTCCTAGTCTTGACTCATGTAAGAAGAAGATAGGTCTTACTAATCATGCCACATACTTTGAATAAGTGGTCTTCTTATTAAACATAAATGATACTTTAAAGTATAGATTATTTTTTATGACTTTCAAGGAGTTGGCACTCAAGAGGATCATTTCTTGCCATTGGAAAATATTACAATGTTTATTGAATTAAATAAATGTTTCTAATATAATTCATTATTGTCTAGAAGATGATGAAGATTTTATAGGTTCAATTAAAAAATGAGGTAAGAACTAAGGGAGTGTTGAGAAGTTTGATTACTCAGTTTCCAAATGAAATGTTAGAAGTAAAATTCCTATAGGAAATTGCTACCTAGGCATCACTCATTTGTGATTTCAAGGAAGAATAATTTCAATATGTACTTGGTTTAAAATAGCTAAAAACTATTGCCCATGTATTGGAGCTCTTAAATAGCCATGATAATGCTAAAGAGTATAATTGTGAGACCAATACTAATTTCCTTGGAAATTTCAAAGAGAAACTAAACAAGGGAGGTATTAAGAAAAAAGTCTATTGAAAGAGAAACTAATTTCCTTGGAAATTTGAATTCCCAAACAAGGTGGTTGGCTGAGGAAGAGTCCAAATATGGATTTAATTTGATTTTAATGCATTATACAAAGAATATGTGATTAATTAATTAGAGCAAGATTAAATTGGAAACAACATGAAATTACTCAATTAAAATAAATACAAAAATCCAACAAGCTTTTCGGCCAACAAGGATTTCCAAAATTAAGATGATCTTAAATCAATGAAATCAATTAATTTAATTAAGATGCTTTTTAAGTAACAAACATTATTTAAAATAATTCAAATAAAATAAATATGGCCAGCCAAGACAATTTCCTAAAGTGGATTTAATTAAAAAGGAAAGGTTATTAAATCAAGGTTCATTTGAATTCAAATTTAAAATAACTTAAATTAATTCAATTAAACTCACATTTTCTGAATTAAACCATCACAGGGTCAGTCAAATCATACTATAAATGGCTAAATCGAATTTTGTATTGATATGACAATGAATATTCAATTTAAATTAAAAATAATTTAAATTCAAAAATTCAAATGAATGAGTTTTTAAAATTTGAATAATGAGGGAATTATTTTAAAAACAATTTGAATAAATCTCTCATGATTTATTAATCAAAAACCTATAAACAATTCGGCCAAAATACTATTTCAATGATAATGGTGATATAAAGAGGAAATAAAAGGAATAGGAGAAAGAAAAGGATAATTTGGATAATACTAGCGTAATTTTATTCTCATCTAAGAAATAAATAATTAATTAATGTAATTAAGTATGGATATGATTTAATAAAGTAGAAATCAATTTATCTTGCTTGAAAGTACACTAAATGATACTTAAACTCATGCACTTAGTTTATGTTATCCAAAATGGATAATTCAAAGAATAATTAAAGATTACTGAAATTTTAATATGTAAAAAATTTGGATAAATTTAAATAAATTATTTTGAAATAAAATGCCATTAGTTTTATTTTATTGAGCTCTTTATTTACTTTAGTATTATAATTCATAGAAAAATTCTCAACCAGTTCAAGTCCAACATCTTTAGCTTTCCAAATTGACTGAAGAATTTAGATTTGAAGAATTTTCTAGTATCACTTGAATTAAAATAAATTAGAAGCATTTGAATATATGTTTGTTCTCATCAAAATCAATCCCAAATGAGATGGGGCACATAAAGTCAACACTCTTCTCCTTACAAAGAATATACATCGAGAAAATATTCCTCTTTCTCCAATCTTTTTCTTCCTTTGAAGAAATCATACCCCTTATAACTAACATTGTATTATCTATATTTGGATCTACTTCTTCATCAGAAAGGGGTGGGTGTATTATCATGCATCTCTTCAATTTCTTCTTCTTCTCCTAAATCATCTAACTCATTTAAGAATATGATTTTTTTCCCTACATTGATTTTGCATATGACCCTTCTTATGACATTTAAGGCAAACTCTCCATTTCCCATTTTTTAGTTTCATTGGGGTTCATTTTAGAAGTATTGTTTGATGTAAAGGATTAGATGTAACATAGACTTTTAAGATTGAGATGTAGGCGGATATTTAGAAGTTACTTGAGCTTTCATCTTGGATATGGATGTAGCTTTCTTATGCATTTTAGGAGTAAAACATAATGAAAGACATCCTCTAAGATTTGGGGATCATGAAGCTCTACCTCATTCCTAATATCTCTTATTAAACTAATGAAAAATTTATTAACTATTTTTCACTCTTGATCAATGCATTGAGTTCAAGCTAATAAGTTGTTAAATGTGTTCACATATTTCACTACGAGCATAGTCTCTTACTTAAGAGTAGTTAATTGTTCATAGAGCCTTTTATCATGATTTAAAGGATAGTGCTTCACCATTAAGATTTCTTTCATTTCTACTCATGTCATGAGGCTTCTACCGTATCTCTTTTCTCTAGCTAAAATTTTATTCCAATAAATTTTTGCATGACCTACTAGTTTCATTTTAGCAATTGTTGTTCATTAATAATCATCCATATGATACAAATCAAAGAAATTATCCATTTGGGTTAACCAATCTAAAAATTTATTAGGTTCATGAACACCATCATATATTAGGGCTTCTATTTTTACTTATTTTGTATGTTCTTATGATGTTTCTTGGATCCTAAGATGTTCTTCTATAAGGGTATTCCTTAGGTTTGGCCTTCTCATAAGATACTCATCTCTAGAAAGTTTAATAATTTTACCTCCTATGGGTTTTAAGTTATCTGAACGTGGTATAGTTGGTTTAAAGCCTAGTACTTAAGGTTTAAATTTGTGCAATCAAGTTCATGAGGAGGTCTTCTACCTGAGTGAATTTCTCTTCACTTCTCATAAAGATTTTATCTACTCTCCTAGTTAAGTCCTCTAGTTGTTCCAAACTAACAGATTTGGGTGGCATGATGTAAACATAAGGATGAAATTATAACACTCCAAATGAAAATTTAAAATATGCGATGAGTGAACTAAAATAAGCACTAATGGGATGCACAAATGTTTTGGGAAATGACTAGCTTTCAATAAGCACAAAATAACTTATGAATATTATAAAAATTAAGCAAACTTAACAAAAAAAATAAACATAAGATTGTTAATGATATGATTTAAAAAAAATTTATGTATGTTTAGGTTTGGCTATTTTGTAAACTCTCCCTTACTCAAGCATGATGGCTTGGAAAGGCTATGCTTTATAAATAGAGACAACTAGTTGATTGTAACACAAATATTTATAAAATTGTCTACATGTATTTAGCATGTGTTTCCAAGTGACATCACTAATTCTATAAACAAAATTACATAAAATCCAAAACACAGAACTAAACTTACATGGATTTGATATGGATTATCTACAAGTACTTTTCCATGCCTCCAAACATTAGGCTCTGATACCAAAATTTGATGAACTAATCACAGAGAGAAGGGCGTCGAAGCATATGGTGGAGAAGTAATGCTTCAGTTATCTTCCACTCACCAATGTGAAGAAAATACTCCAAAGATCTTTCACTCATTGAAGTTGAAGAGAGATAAAGAAGTTCTATTCAACAATGTAGAACAATAGCGAGAGATCACTAAATCTCCCAGACGACTGTCCACCAAGCTCTAACCAAAGATTTTTCACTCCATATTTTACACAAAGACCAAAAAATTCCTTTCTTAGGAAAAGAGTTTGTTTAAATAGTACAATTCTCCAAGGTATGTATCCGTTGGAGAGAAAACTACTAAAATTTAAAAAAAATTCAAAACTTTTGTTTTGCAATGTTGTAGTGTCATGAAGTAGTGCCACAGCACAACAGTCTAATGCTGAGGTGCTAGCTTCTCAGTCCCCAAATACTAAAACCTATAAATGTAGCGCCAAGGCATCAGAAAGGCAGTGTTTAGGCACCATGATGGCACCTATGTAAATTAACACATAAACTCACATGTTTTTAATTACAACACCTATACAATACATAAACATGATCAAATACAATCATGAGTACATAATATAATAGTTGCAACATAAATACACAACATATAAAGTCTAGTAAAAGTCTTCCTAAGTTGAAAATTTGGTTTGGAGCCGTGTGATAGGTCCTTTCATCCTTTGCTGTGTTACCTTAATGTATACCCAAGAAGTGTGAGCACATTCAATGAGTACTTATAGATGGCAAGAATTTGACACAATGATATTCAACAATATGAGATTGAATCTGTACAAGTGAATTACTCACTTATGAAGATTCACCTTAAGTGGGATGAATATAATAAAGGGTCATTCATTAGATAGTCAAAGTCCAGCGACTCAGATCACATGGGAGGATTTGTCCCTAGTCAGGTGAATGAGAGAAAATAATGATCTATCTAGTCGATCAACATCTAGTAATTTATCTCTCATATGAAGACTCACCTACATAAGGCAAATCACTATCAAATACACATCAAATAACATGATTAGTGATTATACTCAGAGGATTCGTCACTCTACACATTGTACTCATCTGTCATGTGCAAGTCTCTTTCCCTCATGTACTCAACTTAGCTAATGTGTACATTTTTTATGTAACTCCCCCTCATCCTTATAGAAAGAGGGAAAATTCTTGGAGGTAGGCTCATTCTACCTTTCTTAGATTTCCAAGACTTGTACTTTCTTTGAGAGGGAGATGGATAGATCTTTGTAATTTAAGGTTCTAACATAGAAGATTTTCTTATACTTGCGTCCTCCTTCCTTCACTTATATTATATTGTTGTACTTGACTTGTCCCCTTCTCTTAGGTGCCTAAGCAATTTTTCTTTACTCTATAGATAAATTCATATTCAACACACTTCATTTCTTTTACACTCAATAAAGAAACATGAGCACCTCTTAATAATATTATGGTTATTGAGGGCGGCTGGAGTCTTGAACACATCACCATGGCCTTCATATATGTTTGTATTTTCACATCTCTCTAAAATCCTTTTCTTTAAATTAAACATAATAAAGTATGTGGTGCCAAAAAAATTTTCTTTTCCAATGGCAAGACTTCATAAGAACCTAGTGAAAAGTTATTGGGCTCTAGCACATTTTCACTTTTCTTCACATTATGGTCTTTAATGTGACCAAATACATACAGTTCTCTACCACAATCTTTAAAACTAGTTGATTTTTCCTTCTCCAAAGGAGTCTGCTTATTCTTTAGCAAAGAGGTAATTTAGCTAATTAACCAACTTAGCCCAAATAGACCCAAATTAGTCATACCATGGCAAATTGCAACCTAATCAAATTGAATCAAACCGATAACTTAAACATATTTCAAATCATCATTATAACATGACACAATAGTCTCTTAGGCCTAATTTGCTCAATTGATTAACTTAATCTAATTTAACTCAAGTTAATTTTCATAAGCTAAATTGAGACAATCCCAACCAAACATAATATGACTCATCCTTAGACCCTCCACACTTTATCAAGTGGACCCAATAGAAGGTGAACCTAGTTCAGTGCAAACTAAAGGAACCAAGCCTCTTACATAAAATAAAATCCCAAAATAGAATGGTTCAAACCCTCCCTTTGGCCAAGACAATACCTTTAACATGCCTTGAGGTCACCCCAGCTAAACTAGCATAACCTAAGGTGGGTTAGCTCAACCATTGACCAAGGTGAAGTCCCCTTCAATTTGGATAAACCTTAGTTCACCAACCTGTGTCAATTCTTCCTAGCCACTTAAGGAGGCCCAGTCCATTAGTCCTAACCTAAAGTGAGGTCCTCCCACTGCCTGGCTAGCTGCCCATGTTTGAACCCACCAAAAATGGTGGTTCATATGCGGATGGATATAATGATCAATTCAAACCAACAAAATAAACATAGACCTTCACAATACTCCAAAAGCTAGTCCATTAAAATATTAGAGCTATCCCTACACCCCATCTTTAGAGAGACCAAGCTTCCCCTCAGCTCAAATGCATAGTAGGGCTTCATTTCTTCAAGATGAGGCTATCTATGTCAATATAACCACAAAGTCATTGGCTCCAATGCATTATCTTTCTTAAATCGTGGATAGCCATAAGATTGTTGGCCTTGTGTGATTGTGCATTTTATTTCGATCAAGCTATAAGAATCCAAATAATTTTTCTCCATATCATTTTGCATTTCTTTCCTACTAAAATTCAAGCCTAATTGGATAGGATTGAATGATGAAAGGTGGACAATCTTTACTTCTCATTGGAGAAAGAAGATGAATCATAAATGATCCATTCTACGTGATTAGATTAGATGGTCATAATTAATCATGATATATTTTTCAAATTTAAAATTGTATAACTATAGAATTAATCAGAGACGTTCAATGAAGATCCTTGATAAAATGGCTTTGGATGAAACCATATCCATCGCCATCCAATTAGCTGCCATGTTTGGTGGTTTAAGTGACCAATCCTATGACAGCTCACATAAAATGCAGCTATGTCTGCCATTGATTATGTATTTTGTGTAAAATGGGTTTTCAATATATTTAAATAGAAAAAAATTAACAAAAAGTATAACTAATTATAAAAAAATTAATCTATATATAAATAAATATTCTTTGGAATTAGTTAATACAAGAGAATTTAATAAAAATAAAGCCCTAATTATTTTTCATTTGACATAGAGCATTTAGGGGTGTATTTTTGTAATCAATCCTAACATACTTGCCCAAATAAGTTAAATTTTTAAGGAAAATTCCTAGTGATGTTCTCTGTGTGCAATAATTGCCTTATGTCATTTAGATTGGTGGTTGTAATATTTGATTTTTGAATGCTTAATGACTAATTATTTCAATTATTAAATATGAAAAATTATGAAAAATTATGAAAAATATCAACATAGTGGTTTGAGTGTTCTCGCACTCATTCTTAACATCACAACACCTTGAAAAAATGGTTGAGGCCTCTGGTCTTAGACAAATCCCAAAATCTAGACTAATTAGGTTAATTACCCACTACTTACCCATTAAGGGGCCTAAGACATAAAAATTTCATAACTAATTATGTAAGTCTCCAAAAATTTTAATCAACTCCTCAGGTTTTCGATGAAATTAAAAGCCTCAATTAGTTTAAGGTATTTTGAGTGTAATTGATGATTTACAAATTTTCTCATTTATTTAATTAGTCATAAATTATAAGCCCAAATACATTCTAATTGTTGGCATATGTTTTACTTATGTTTATGCATTTTTGTAATTTTTTTTTATAATTTTTGGGCATATATTTCATGTCTAATTAAATTGTTGAGTCTCTTTGGGCTTAATTATATTAAATAATTATTAAATTTAATTAAATAATAAAAATCATTTGTAAAACTTTTAAACCACTTAATGAATAAAGAGGAGTTGTGGGTTGACTTTAGAGTGTCTAATCTTTTCAAATAAGTTGAATTCACTTTAATTAAAATGTCTTAAGTAAAAAAGCTTAATTGGGTTAAAGTGATGTTAAGATTATGTGATTGTCCTTGGAATTAATGGTTTAAGTAGATAGCTTATGACACTTAATCATTTCTTTTATTAGTTTATATATGTTTGCTTGATTAACATTTATTTGTATTCATGTTTAAAATTTAAATTATTAAGCTAATGTCAAGTTGACTTTATTAATGTTATTATCACTATTAAATCTCAAAAATTATTTTATTTATACATGAATTATATACATACATTTAAATTAATTAATAAAGACAATCAAAATATAATAACCATGTGAATAATTAATGCATCTCTAAATTATATAGTCTGGACATCTGAGATCGCAGGGCTACTAGCCCGAAGGAGGTTTTAATCTCATATTTTTTTATTTAATAATGACAGGTATTTATGAGAACATAAATAGAAATACATATATAAATTAAATTATTTTTTTAAAACTTATAGCCATTAAAATCCATAAATTAACAAATTCATTTGCATACATATGTATACATATACATAAATAGCTAGCAAGTATATAGACTGGACACTAGAGATCATAGGGTAACTAGTTTGAAAGAGATTTTGACCTTACATTTTTATTTTAACAATGGCATGAGCTTGCAAATGATAAAGTGTATATGTATGTATGTATATATGTGTAAATGATCAATTTTATTTGATACAAAAATAAATGCATTTTTATAGATACATATTATTTAAATTCTTAATTAATATAAAGATAAAATATGTACATACATACATGCATGCATTAATTAAACATTTTTAAATGATATCTAAATAAAATAGAGTATATTCTTATGATATAAAATGAAAATGATATTTGAAAAGGAAAATATTAAAGTGATGAAGAAAATTGGATAAGTGTCATTGAGAATCATAGCTTATGCCTTTTAATCCTAAGATGTCTTTCACACAATTATAATACTATTTAGACCTGATTCAAACATAAGATCTAAGTAAAACATAATGCTTCATTAAGATTATTAAAAACATTAAAATTTAATTTTTATACTTGATTAGGAGTAAGATATTGAAAAGGAATGGGTTCCACCTCAAGTGGAATCTATAACTTTTCATACTCTTTAAAACATTAAGCCTAACTTAAACCAAAAAATTAAACCCATAATCTAAAAATTGATATATAAATAATTAATTATTTGAATTAAAATAATTTCTTATTAATGAATTAAACCCTTCACTTAAGTTATGACTTAAATATTTAAAATCTAGATTTGTCACACTAAACTAACTTTTGCACATCATTGATATTAAAATTAAGTTATAATGATGTTTCATAGTGGATTGACTTTCTATTTCATGCAGGAATATTTTAAATTGGATGTCAGGATTGTATGTTTGTAGACTAGATGCTACAGTGATATTAGATTGATGATATTTTCTATAGGTGGTTGTACTTAAGAAAAAGGGTGTCATAATAAATCTAAAGCTAACAAAGTTTGCTTGCATGTGTTATTTCCTCGACTATAGCCTAATGGGACAAGTAGACTTGGACACCCTTTAGTGCCAAGTCTTACTAAATGAATCATATATATATTTGGGTGTATGTGTGTTTTAGCTAACCTTTATTTTATAGGAGTAGTTAAAATTTGATTTTATTTTAGAATTTTTAAATGTAATTGTACTAGACCTAGGTTATAAACATGGAGTTTAGGATGAGTAGTGGCTAAAAGGCAAAGACTTGGGAGGCCCTGTGAAGCTTGGAGTGTCCACACTTTGAAGGAGAAGATAAAAAACCCCATTGGCTTTCTTTTCATGTCTTAGTTCTAGGCAAAGCTATATTAGGGCAGAGCTTGACTACCTATTTTTATTATTTTTTCAGAGTGTATAGTGAAGCCCGACCACACTAATCTTCTTATTATAATATTTTGACTTGTTTAGTGTGTTTACATTAATTTTGTAATAAAAATAACATGCTTTTTCTAGGGTTTTTTAAATGTAGCATGGGTTTCAATAGGCTCTTAAGAATTAAATTTCTTGCCCAACTTAATTAATCAACTCTAACTAAACAAGTATAATTCATAACCTCATTCAATTAATGTATTAGGTATTTGTGGTGAAAAATTCTTATAAGGGAGCCACCTTTTAAATTTGTGGGGAGAAAAGAAAGAGGAAGCCCTTTCAAAAATTCATCTTGGTAAGATGCCACCCAGATCTACAGATGTACTTATTCAGGTGATCGGATACGTCATCAAGGACTCCTAAGGATGATGGGTCTGCATATGTACCAAATATTCTTCCCCTACTTTAAATCTAAGTTTGTTAAGTTCCATATAGGGCCAAGCCCTCATAGTTAATTACATCCTAAAGGGCAGGATCCCTTAGGAAAACTATTGATTAAGGTAAATAATCATTGTCTCTAAAGATTTCAATAGGAAGGACTATTAATTGATTAGTTTGTATTTGGACAATCATCTTGACTCAGGCTAATAAGATTTTTATAACTAATGCATGAGAAATCAGATTATTGGCCAAAATCAGCGAGAAGGTAGGAGGTGAGTTTCCACCACGACCCTCAAACATTATGTAGGGTTCTCTAGCAAAAGTGGAAGCCCTCCAATCAAGAGTGAAATAAGTTATATTTGTGCATGATATTATAAAGAAATGTTCATCCTGCTAAGGGGTTGCTAATTCTTTTATCTTGATTTTAATCTTAAGCTTTAGGTGAGGTTAAGCCTAATCCACATCCAGGCCATACATAAAGCAAGGAAGAAACTAGGAAAAGCATGCCACTTAATACAAAAGCTAAACAAATCATCAAATAATTTATAAAGCTAACGCAAAAAGAATAAATGACTATTTATAGTCGGGCACCACCGTACACACCCAAAAATATCAAATGTGGTAAAGTTTCTACCCTTATACAACCCAATTACAAATGAATATTACATTTAAGCAAAGGAATTCAATATTATGGGGGGTCTTCAAGCTTTATTCTTCTTTCTTCTTTCTTTTTTCTTCTTTTCTTTTCTTTCTTCTTCTTCTTTTGGTTCCTCCTTTGAAAGGTTGGATGGTAGATGCTCCAAGGCTTCACATGGTGTGTAAGATAGGATCATATGACCAATGTTCATCTTAATCCCCATAACAAATCATTCCAAATTCTAAATATATAAATTTTTATATGAAAATGAAAAGGGAAATCTAACTAACACCTGCAAAATAAAGTTTAGTTAATTCACACCACACAAATCTCAAGCATGTATATTAGACTTATCACCCCACATATGGGTGACTAAGTCCACCTGGCCTATGGATTATATATATAAGCTCCTCCAAGCAAGAAGCATTTATATTTTATTTATGATAGTAATCCAAAAAAAAGAATAGACTAAGCACATCCTACCATTCATTCTACGAGCATACACCTTAACATATAGTCTAAAACATTCATCACAAAACAAAACATAACATTAAACCATGCACCGACCTAACTTAAAGCTAGAAGTGGTGACTTAGGCTAATGTGTGTGCTTTGAAGGTTTGTGTTGTATGCTTAGCTTAGGAATTCAAGTTCAAGTTTTCTAAGTGTGAAAGACATGTTCAACATAGAGGAGGGTTTTAATTAAGTTGTTTAAGGGTTTTGGGTTATATTAAATTCATGTTTTAATTTGATTTGAGTGAAACCTATAATTAATTACTAAGTTATGAAGAGTGGGAAAGAGAAGAAAATTCTCTTTCCTTCCCTAATCCTTAAGTAATTTCTAAGGTAAGTTCACATTTTAATTTTATTTAGGTGAATGTTTTGATTACATCTTTTAATAAATCCTAAGTTTAGATAAACCCTAAACAAACCTATTCAAAAAGAAAGTCATTTTAAGATTAAATAAAATGAATCAAAATTCACATAACACACATTACTTCATTTCTTTCTCAACATAAAGTAAACAATTTCATTTTAAAATTTGAAACATGAACTTATGAATGCATGAATCACATGAGATACAACTTAACATGTTGGGAAAGATCTAAAGCAATGCAACCATGTTAACAAACTCACTTTACTTAAATCTTAAAGACATTCTTAAGGAATAAGAAAATTTAGAATAAATCAAAGTGAATTACAAAATGATTTTTGTTTAGTTTAAAGTTTCATTTAATTTTTAAAAGGTAAGATGAGTTTGTTGTTCCTAACCCATTCCAACATGTGTTTTGTATTTTGTTTAATTTTCAAATAATTAAATCCATTTTTAAGTATTGATTAGGTTAAGGTATAAATTAAGTGGCTTAATTAACCCTTACCTACACCACCTTAGAAAAATTAACTAAGTAATTATGAGCCAATGAGATGACGTAAAACCCACAGGGTATTTAAATTTGCAATGCACCTAATAATAAAAAAACCTAATGCAATTTGACTCACAATTAAAAGTTAATTAAGCTAAAGGGTTTAGCTTAAGTACTTTTAAAACACCCTTTCATACTTATGAAAGGGGTTTTAATTTCCTTAAGTAAACTTAAGCTATTAAACACCTAAGCATCTACCCAAGGTAGATTAATTAAGTTATGAAAATTTTTAGAATTTTTGAAAATTGTTCAAATGGATAATTAATGAGTTAACCCTTAATTAAGAGGGGATTAAGGAAAGAAAAGGAGGTTTAGAGAATAGCTTAGGGAAATGCCCCAAAATTATTCCATAAAATCCCTACTCACTAGATCTGACCTTAATCAAACTTCATCAAAGGGTGAATCCACTAATCATATCTTAATTACCCTTAATTACATAAAGGGGGTAATTAGGGAATGAAATAGAAATTTCCCCAATTGAGCCCTCAATAAATCTCAAGAAAATTAGATGAGGCATAGGTCATCCCCTAAAATGAACCTTAGAAGTTTGAGATTAATTGATGAAC
The DNA here is from genome assembly GCA_021442155.1 of Cymbidium sinense. Lineage (NCBI taxonomy): Eukaryota > Viridiplantae > Streptophyta > Magnoliopsida > Asparagales > Orchidaceae > Cymbidium > Cymbidium sinense. The sequence goes on along the minus strand of CM038228.1, from coordinate 26,198,705 downwards.
TAATTAGAGGATAATTACCAAATTAAGATTCCCAAAAAAACCCAAATTCAAAGAAAAGGATAATTCAAAATACATTGAAATCATTTTTAAAATATTCTAGATGAAATTATCTTTCCATCATAATTTTCCTTATATTTTTCTGAATTTTATTGAAGCAGTTATAAATTTTTGAAGTTCTCTAACTAAATTAGGAATTAATTAAGCATTTTATTAATCCCTAACTAATCCCTGGCTCATGGCACAAAGCATGGCGGTGGCAGTCAGCACACTTTAGATGTGTCGTGTTGTGAGCCCTTTACTTAAGTTGACATGTCATAGGGGCGACTGGCGGTGCAGGCGCTTATATTCTCAACGTTTTGATCAAAGATTAGATGGCTGAGAATACCCCTGCAGTTTATAAAATGGATAACATATATATAAACATGGGGATAATCTCAGTCATCCATCCAAACAGCGTGGATGGACGGCCAGAGATTCATCCCTACCAAAGCTCAAGAGACATGAGATTTATCCACCTTTCAGGCTTTGATCCAAGCTCGATTGAGCTCGGATTAAGCTAGAATTTAGCCCAGACCTTCATCATGCAATTATCAATACCTCAAATGGCTAAGATCTATGAAATTAAAGTTAACTTTACAAATGACCAACACCTATGTAAATTAAGCTCAAAAAATCACTAACCTTATCAGAGGTGATCATGGACACTCAATTCCCTTGGAGGAGCTTCGTCTGGTTGAGACAAACCCTTGCTGAATTTTTGAGCACTTGAAGTTGAGTGTAGAGCTCTATGGACCAACTCCTCCTAAATCCCTTTGTAGTTTTGATCAAGCTATGTCTCTCCTTACCTTTAGAACTATAGAGAAAGCTTAGACAAACTCGACTTGACCCTCTAATGGAATGTGCAAAGAGCAATTGGATTAATTTGTGAGGAAGAAATTGGCTCTTCAATGGACCTCCCCTATTTTCAAGTGGAGAAAATTGAGAAGATGGAAATTGAATTCCCCTCTAGGAAGCTTAGGATCATTTGCAAATGGCTCCTCTAACTCCCTCCCACTCAATCGACCTTGAATGAATGAAAATAGAAGTGAATTAGGGGGACTACAACTTCCTGTTGAAGGATCGGATGGTCGGCAATGTCCATGTTATTTTGATCCAATTATCAGTGAGCACATTGGTGCATGGAATGGTGCTGAGGAGTGGAATGCTTCCCATGGCACCCAAATCCATTTAAAACACTCATCGTGTCCCTAGAGGGAAAGCCTCAAGTGATTGTGAAGAGGTGACCAAAATACCCATACAAAGCCAAAATTTATGGCATAATGGAATGGTCATTTTCTAAAATTTTCACTTTGGGTAGTTTGGTTGAGAGTTTGCCAAGTTTCATGATTTGGAATCCATTTGATGGATTTGGCTCATGTTGACCCATTTAGGTTAAAATGGGTCAAGTTGACCAATTGGTCAAATTAGTCAAACCAAGGGTTGGATCAAGTTCAAATGACCATTTGAAATGTTTTGATGCCTTTGGTTTGGTTCAATTTTGGTCATATATTTAGAAAAATGGGTCAAGTTGACCCATCATCGATTTGACCATTTTAAAGTAGGTCAATGGATTAGGTTAGGTTATGTCATGGAGTGGATTGGTATCTTTGTTTCCAATCGTTTAGTTCAATTTTGGCTCAACATGACCCCTTTAGGTCATGTTGTGGTCAATTGGGCTAGATTGGGTCTAGTTGGCTAATTGAGGCTTTGTCAAGTTCCGCAAGTGATTTGGAATGGACTTGAGCCATTGGTTTCAATCAATTTGGCTTAGATCAAGTTTTGATACATTTTTGCCCTTTAGGTCAAAATGGGTCAACTTACAATCAATTGAAGTTAGCTCAAATGTTGGCTTGAAGTTCACATAGGTGAACTTAGATCAATGGTTTCAATGAATTTGGCCTATGATGGATTTTGGCTATGTAAGGTTTCATTTTAGGTTAAGTGTTGAGTTGGTCAACCCTTAGGTTTGATTTAGTTTGACCCAATTTGATTGATTGATCATCCCATGATGATTTTTGATAATGATGAGAGGGGTATATGAGTTTGGTTCAATTCAATTTGGTTAGGATCAAAAGTTGGCTCATAAAAGTACTTTAGGCCACTTTGGGTTAAGTGAGCCTAAGTGGGTCAAATGGCTTGGTCAAAGCTTGATTTGAAGTTGATTGATCTTGTATATAAACTTATGATTGAAATATAAATCCATTTACAAGTGGTTTGAAGTCAAATAGATTTTGATCCATTTGAAAATTTCAAATTCAAAGGAAGAATATGAAGGGGTCTTGGGTTTGATTTTTGATTTGGGTTTTGATTGAATGATCATGGTTTGGATTTATATATAAGCTCATGATTGTAGTATTGACTGAACCATGAGAGAAAATCAAGAGTTTGGTTTGATTTGAAAGTGATTTGGCTAAGTTCAAGATTTTGGCTTGAAAGGCTTAGATTTGATTTTGAGTGGATTTGAGTTTGATTTTGGTTGTTGATTTTTATATATATATTTATATTTTATATATATATATATATATATATATATATATATATATGAATATAAATGAGAATATAAATTGATCATGATAAAATTTCAAGGATTTGAAAGAGTTTAATCATGATTTTGGGTAAAATCTATTAAAGGGAATTTAAAGGATTTAAGGAAATTTTTAATTTGGAATTTAATTTTTGAATTGAATTTGGTTGATTTATATTTATATTTCATTTATATATGAGCACATTGATGAGAATCAAATAAGTTTTGAGAAAATCCCTTGAATTTGAATAGGTTTGATCAAAGTTTAGGTTAAATCCATTAATGAAAAATTAAGGGATTTAAGAGGATTTCAAGCATTTTAAATTTGGAATTTAATTTTTGCCTTTGATTTGATTGATTTATATTTATATTTCATTTATATATGTGAATATAAATGAGAATACAAATAAGTTTTGAGAAAATCTCAAGGATTTGAAAAGGTTTGATCAAAGTTTAGGTTAAATCCATTAATGGGAAATTAAGGGATTTAAGGGAATTTCAAGGATTTTAAATTTGGAATTTAATTTGAAGGTTTTATTTGATTGAGTTATATTTATATTTCATTTATATATGGGAATATAAATTAGAATATAAATAATTTTTGAGAAAATCCCATGAGTTTGAAGTGATTTGATCAAGTTTTAGGATTGATTTTGGCTAAGTCCTTTAATGGAAAATTAAAAGGACTTAAGAAAATTTCATGAATTGATTTGGAGTTTTGAATTTGATTTGATGGATTTGAATTTATATTTCATTTATAAATGGGAAAATAAATGAGAATATAAATGGATCACAAGAAAATCTCAAAGCTTTGAATAGGTTTGAATCATGATTTTGGCTAAGTCCTTAAGAAAGGGTTAAGGACTTAAATTTGAACTTAAAAATTTTTAGTGGATTTTGATCATGGGTTTCAATCATAGATTTCAATCATGGATTTCAATCATAGAATTGATTTGAGTTTGATAAAATCTAATAAAATTGATTTGACGTTTGACTTGAAGGAGGGATAGTGAGGAATGGTTTAAGCTAAGGGTAGGAAATTTTCCTAACACCCTAAAGGCATCACCTATTCCTTTAGTTAACTCTTCTAAATCTTCTAGGGCTATGTAAGAGTCCACCTAATCACTAGATGTGTCTTAAGACTAAGGAACTCTTGAAGTCTAAGAGAAGTCCTATGTCTAAGATGGAGGTGTTGAGAGCTCATTCTAAAAATGAGATCAACGAAGGGCGCCCAATAGGTGTGGTGTGACTGACCAGGAACACCGCATGTATTGGTGTTGACCAAAATGATCAACAAAACTAAGAGATCACAAGTTCTAATAGAAATAATCTATCCTTAACTCCAAAAGAAAGAATCTAGAGCTTAGTGCAATGTGGCTCTACTTATGTCCAAGACATAAGAGAGGGAAGAAGGGGGATAGTGTGAACCTTCCACTAGGGAAGCGGGTTCAAGTCATCTACAAGGAGATGAAAGGTTTGATTTGAATTTAATCTCACTAGGGAGAGATCTCCACTGGGGGAGAGGGTTGGATTGGTTTCAAATTTTTGTTAGGTTTGACTTATTAAGATGAACCCTATTGGTGTGCAATGGGTTGTACTAAATAGGAGTCATGGAGGCTAAGACCTAACTCAAATTTACCAATCCAAAGGTGTAGTCTACTAAACACATAGTAGAACTAACCAACCAAAGGGATGCCTTTCGGTATGCAGCAGTTGTACTAGGAAGAAAGCGTAGTAGACTTACATCCTCCAAGGACCGATGTCGGGTAATCTATTGGGGCAAGATTGAACCCAACCTAGGGCTGACTATTGAGTAAATACCAGGAGACTTAGATCAACTCAAAGATAGTCAAAGATTGATTTCATTTTTCAATTTTGTTTATTTTGATTATGATGGATCCCATAGGTTTGTGATGAATTACACTAAGTAGGGGTCATGGAAGCCTAGGTCTAACTCAGATTTTACCAATTCAAAGGGAGTAATCTACCCACCATTAGGTAGGACTATCCAACCAAGGAGAAATATCTTTTGGTACACAATGATCAAGTCTTAAGAAGAAAGCATGGGGACTCATATCTTCTAGAGACAAGAAACCATTAGGGTGATCAATTGCTTTGGGCAACAAATCACACCTGACCTTGGGCTGACTATTGAGTGAATGCCACTGGGGACTTAAATCAACTTAAAGATAGTCAAAGATTAATTCCATTTTTAGTTTTATTTATTTTGATGGATTCCATCAGTTTGCGATGGATCATACTGAGAAAGGAGCTTATAGAAGCTTAGATCTATCTCAGATTTACTGAAATAAAAGGAGTAGCTTCCCCATCCGACCAAAGGAGTGTCTTTTAATTTGCAATGATCAATTGAAGGGAAGAAAGATCAGGGACTAACATCTTCCATTAGAAAAGACCATTGGGGTGATCGGTTGCTTTGGACAACGAATTAAACCCCGACCTAGGCACCAATCGATAATCAATCATGCTAGAAAGAATCACGCCTTATATCTTTCAGTAAAAATGACCGGGTAACCTATTTGTGGAAAAATAGATTGAACCTGACCTAAGGGAGACCACAGAGTGAGTACCAACCCAGAGATTTATCTCAACTCAAGTAGTCAGACAATTCCTATAGGGAGTTCACGACACTTAAAGATAGGATGCCTGCTTGGGAGAAGGGGCCCTTTGGGGGCTTGAATCCTAATACACAAACAAATTAATTTTTCTTTATTTTAGTTATTTTATCATGGACCCTGTTAGTTTGCGAGGGATCAAACTGAGAAAGAGCTTATATCTGCCTAGACCTATCTCAGACTTACTGAACCAAGAGAGAATTTGCGCATCCGCTGAACAAATTTTCCAACCAGGGTAGCTACTGGGAAAGGGGAACTGTCCAATCCAAAAGTAACCTAGGTAGTGTCTAAATGGAGTCACAAAGGACTTGATCCAAATAGAGTGCCCAGTGGATGGGGCTGGGCTTTAATCCAACACCAAAGAAAATGACATGGCTCATAAATTCAATATGTATGTCCAACTCAAGAAGAAATGACTCATATTCCAAGAGTGGTAGTACCCGTGAGTCACCGATAGTGAATCAACCAACTTAAGGTGCTTGTTAGTTTGTAATAATCATCCTAGGAAGAAAGCTCGGGGACTCACATCCTCTTATAGAATACTGATTGCTGGGATAGTCTATCTTCAACTCGACAGGTGTTATCCGACCTAGAGTGACTACTGAATGAATGCCACTAGGGGACTTAGATCAACTTAAAAGTAGTCAAGAGGAAAGGACCCTCTGGGGGACTTATCCTAAACTTCAAATATACTCAACCTAGTTAGAATGTGATGGCTTGTTCAAGAAGAAAGCATGGGCACTCACATCTTCTTAAATAAAGTCAACATGAGGAAGCTTACTGGTTATGCAGTGAGGACTACCATACTAATAAGGTGCTCTTTGCTTTGCAATAATCAAGTTAGGAAGAAAGTGCGGGGACTCACATCTTCCAACAAATGACCACTAGGTGACATACTAGCGAGGTAGCAAGTAGACCTGACCTAGAGCAGCTAATGAGTGAGTGCCATAGGGGGCTTGCTCCCACATCAAATAACTTGAGATAAAATATTTGTGTTTGTTGTTGTGCATGTGTTAAAAGGAATAGGATGCCTCTGGGGGACTCTTACACCTATCTTAAAACACACCAGGGAATTATAAAATGATGCCATGGATGACAACAAGAATTCTCACTAAGAAAGGATGCTGCTTGGGTTCTCTCACACCTAACTTAGTTATGATAATTGAAATAGGATGCCTCTTAGGTTCTCTTACACCAATCTTAATAGCATCGGGAGATTGTGTTTGTGTTGTGAAAGAGGGATAGGATGCCACTGGGGACTCTTACACCTACCCTAAACATGTCACGGTGGATTCGCAAGATAAACAAACAACACTTCGAAAGAAGAGAAGATTTGATGAATGGAATTAGATTTTGTTTTTTTATTAATGAATTATTTTCAAACAAGTTTTGTTTAATGGGTAATATTTCTTTAGATAGAGCCCATTAATTGGAAGCATCGGGTGTTTTCTTTTACAATCAATAAGCTGATAAGATCCTCCTTGGTAGGCCTTCTCTATGATATAGGGGCCTTCCCAAGTGGGTTCAAACTTACCTCCCATCTTTCAACAGGCAATAATTAGTCTCCTTAAGACTAACACAAGTTCTCCTACTCAAAAAGACCTAGGGTGGACCAGCTTGTTGTGAACTTGAATCATTTTGGCCTTGTACAACTTGAGGTTTGCGACTTTCCTCCAAACCTTCGAGCTATTCTAACCTTAACTTTGCATTCTAGTCTATATTGATCTTGTTATCTAATGATATCCTTAGTGATGGGAGTTGAACTTCTAAAGGAAGCATGGCTTCACCCATACTAAGGGGGGGTAAGAGTTGGAGTTTGGTATGTGGGTAGGCTACAAGGCTTCAACCAACCGCTGCTCATCGTATGTATCAACAAGAGTCTTCTTCAGTGTCTAGATGAGAGTTTTGCTGAATGCTTCTGCTAAACCTTTAGCTCTAGGGTAGTAGATGGTGGAGTATCTCTAATATATATCGTGTTTTCTGGCGAAGCTGTTGATCTTCGTGCTTTTGAATGCAGCACCATTATCAGATATAATTCATCGAGGCATCTCAAACCTATATACGATATGGTTCTTGAAAAATTGAAGCACATGGTGAGTTGTGACCTCTCTAAGTGGGATGTCTTTCGCCCACTTGCAAAAGTAGTCGATAGCAGCTAAGATGAATCAGTGCCCCTTGGAAGAAAGAGGATCGATCGGACCTACAATGTCAGTACCCCAACACTCAAATGGCCATGAAGCTAATGTAGGGTGTAGAATGTTGGGTGGTTGGTGGAGGACCACACCGTGCACCTGACACTGATAGCATCTCCTAGCTGTACCCATACAATCTGTGATCATAGAAGTTCAGTAGTATCCAAGTCTTTTAATCTTTGACTTCATCTTCATACCAGACTAATGTGCTCCAGATAGACATAAATGTACCTCGATTATAATGCCACATTCTTTGTGTTTGTCTAAACAATATAACCACATTTGGTCAAAGGATAGACGATACAAGGTGCCATCAACAAGAGCATATAAGAGAGCTCTCTATTTCACCTGATGGGCTTGAGATTTCTCTTGAGGTAGTTTGTCGGTGTTCAAGTAATCTATGAATGGTTGCCTCCAATCTAGCTCCTTGTCCATTTTGGCAACGACAACTTCCCCTTCAAGAGAAAGTCTCTCAATGAGTTCAAAATCAATAAGGGATAAGACTTGTCTATTTTGGACCCCTACTGAAATGGACTCATTTTCTGGCCAACTCTTTGGCAAGTTTGTCCAAGGCATCTGCTCTGCTTCTCTACTGGGAAACCTTGTAGATGGTGACTTGAATCCAATCCTTCATGGTATACTCGTAGTAATGATGAAGCTTGGATTTGAGGACTTGGTACAACCCAAAAATCTGGTTGATGACCAACTAAGAATCCCTAAAGATGTTGATGCTCTTGACATTGATAGTGATGGCTAACTCCAAACCAGAAATCAAAGCCTCAGACTTAGCTTCGTTGTTAGTGCTGGGGTTGGAAAGATAGTATGAGAGTCTCATCACATCACAGTTTGGAGTTAGAAGAACTATTCCTACCCCTATCTTTCCTGGGAGAATAGATCATGGTGCTTCACCTTTAAGAAAAGATGCATCACCATCGAAATACATCTCCATATGTTATGCCTCCCTAAGTTCATGATTTATTCATCGGGAGATCATCGCTAAGGGAAAAAAAGAAGTGTGTGTCGCTAAGAAATCCATAGTGCCCTTTTACCATGGTGTACAATATGATATCAAACTGTAAGAGTATCATGGACCAATGAGCCAAACATCTGGAAAGCGTTGGTCGTGTCATAAGGTACTATAGTGGATTAGTTTGGGAGATTAAGTTCACTTTATGAGAAAGCATATAGTGTCATAGCTTTTGAGCTGCAAAGATCAAAGCTAAGCATTGTTTCTTAATAAGTGGATAATTTGCTTCAATAGGGATCAGACGATGACTGAGGTAGTAGAGAGCACTTTCCTTCCCTCATTATTTTGGTCCAACAAAGCATCGAGAGAGTCGTCTAATGCACCAGTGTAAAGGATCAATGGCCTGCCCGGGATAGGGGCTGCAAGAACTGGTGGCTTCACCAAGTATTCTTTGATGTCTTTGAATGCGTGCTGGTACTTATCATTCCACTTGAACTTGGCATCCTTTTTGACAAGTGCTGAGAATGGCTTGCATCTCCCTGATAAGTTTGAGATAAAGCATCTTAGATATGCCGTCCTTAAAAGGATCTGAGTTGAGTTAAACTCTTAGAAAGTTGCATTTTTAAGATAGCTTTGATCTTTTTAGGATCTATTTCTATTCCCCAGTGTCGAACAATAAACCCAATGAATTTTCTTGAAGCTACTTTGAATGCACACTTCAGGGGATTCATCTTGAGGTTATATTGTCTCAACCATTTGAAAACTACTCTCAAGTTAAAGAGATGATCTTCCTTTTATAAGCTTTTGACTATTAGATCATCAACGTAGCACTCAACCTGATGATGAATGAGTTCATTGAAGATCTGAGTCATGGCCCATTGGTATGTAGCACTAACATTTTAAGGCTGAAAGGCATGACCCTATAACAGAAGATTTTGACGGTTTAAAGTGTTTCTTTCATCTTCAAGACATCTTGATTTGTGTGATGACCCATCCATGAAAGAGAAGACTGCATGAGATGAGGCAATGTCCACCATTAATTCTGGTATAGAAAGAGGAAACTCATCCTTAGGACATGCCTTGTTTAATCCCCAAAATTGACGTAAATTAGAATTTGGTCATTCTTCTTCTTAACTGGGATGACACTAGCTAACCAGGTAGGATATTTTTTTCCCTGATAAACTAGCATCGATCAGGTTCTTGACTTTAGAAATGACCTGTTGTTCAATTTCTAATTGTATGCGTCTAGGAGCTTGCTTAATAAGGGGTAACATTATGATTTATTGCTAGCTTGTGGACTGCAATGTCAGAAGATAATCCGAGCATTTCTTCATAACTCCATACCAAGCAGTCTTTAAACTCAGTCAATAGCCTAACTAAGTCATTGGTTTCTTTTTCATTCAACAATAAACTGATATATGTTGGGCGGGATTTTCTTCTATCCCGAGGTTGATTTCTTTTAGCTTGTCAATTATTGAATGAATCTCCTCTTCAAACTCTGGTAGTGCCACTTTGACTTGGAGATCATCTGGATCATCTGAAGTTTTTAAACACACATTCTCATGAGAGTTGGGGATGTGTGAGAAGAACCTATCAGATTCCAAATGGTTGGAAACAACTAGGCAATAATCTTCATCATTGACTGGACCCACTGTGCCAAATCCTAGTCTTGCTCTTGATTGTGCTTCCCTGCCTGTATAATTTCATAGCTTTTTGAAATATTCTAACCTATGCTTAGACCAAGTGTGAGGAACTAAACCTTTATGTATAATATTTTGAACACAAGATGAGTAAAAGGTAATTCCATTAATTCTTTAAAAGTATCTTCCTCAAGTCCTACATCGAGCTCTGGACTTTGAGGATGATAAACCTAAAAAGAACCTCTTCTTCTTTGTCACTGGAAGACTAAGAGACTTCCTTAACTACTATACCTTCAACTTTCTGAGGTGTAAGTGAGGTAAGAGCTAAGGTTCCCAACTATTGTCAAATAGTTTCACATAAACCAGATTCAAATACTTTGCTTGGCTTGGAGGCCTAGTCTTCGTCTCTAGCTGGATCAAAAGTCACCTCCAATAGAACCCGATGAGAGGGGTTGGTTGGTATACTAATCACATTGGACTCATCCTCCGAGGATTCCATGAATAGGGTACTCCTATGAACTGAACACCACCTCTATTGGCTGAAGGCCAACTAGGGGTCTCCCACCTGAACGCCTCTATTCCGCCTCTACCGGTGGAGGTTGAGCCATTCTACCCACATGTCCATATGATGGAATGAACGGGTGGAATGTGATATGGATCCACTTCTTCTTCAATTCCCCTTTCTTGCTCACTTGGACATTTCTTTTTCTTTTCATTTTCTTTTATCTTTTCTTTTGCTTCATTTTCTTTTATTTTTGCATTTTCATTTGAAGTTTGCTCAAGTTCATGAGAAAGGGTGTTCTGAGGAAGATAGTAGGTTGTATCCTCATATATCTCAACCTCTCTAACTGAAAATGGCTTTTCGTCTCGTTGACACAGTACTCAATTCCATCTTTTCTGAACTTGATGCACTGATGAATGGAGAATGGAATGATCTTATTTTAATGTAAGCCTATCAAGCAAAGCAATGAATGAAGTATTTGAATCAATGATGTAGAACTTGGATTCAGTCTTCCAGTCATCGATCTCCAACAGTAACACTATGAAACCTAAAGCCCGCTTGCCTTGATCATTAAATCCTCTTAACATCATCTCTTATCCTCGGAGAGTAGAGATGCCAATCTTTTAAGTAGGCAAGGGTCTTTAGACTCATAATGTTTACTGATGCACCTAATCCACGAGAACCCTGGTGAGTCTAAACCTATCCATGTAATGTATGGGATTGTTCCAAGTCCCCCAGAAGAAGGTCTTCATCTGTGAAGGTGATCCCTTGGGCTTCTTTTGTATAGTGTGCTTCCTCACCTATAGTGGTCATCTGAGCTAAGCATATTTCAGGATCAAGGAGAGCCTTAATTAGTGACTCCCCATCTCTTTGGATAAGATAAGGGCATCATATATGCTTAGCTTAGATGGCAACTTTCGTAGATGAGAAAGGATGTTGTAGTCCACCTTCGGCTGGTCTTCCACAAGCATATCCAAGGGTGGAGCATCCTGTGGAAGAGCTTCAATCTTCACCAATGACTTATTTCCCTTTCTAGGTCGCCTGGAGGTAGAACATTACCACTATGGAGGTTGACTTTGGTAATCTCTGGAGGTAAGGTGGTGGCAAGTTATACCTGCACTTCAGGCTCACCTACAGCTTCTCCTATGGGACTCTCAGAATCGGATGATTCCAAGCCTATCTCAAAAGGTGAACCCATAGTATTCAGAGTTGGAAAGTCCAACTCTAAATAAAAAAAGGAAGATCAGAATTGTTATAGTTAATTAGACTTGAAGAGTTATTGTTAGGAATAGAAGAAGATAACTCATCAGAAGAGACATAGATGTAATTCAAATCAGCTTTATTCTTCAATTTCTTGTATTTGGGGTACAAAGTCAAGTAGAGTGAGAGTAAGGGATTTGATGCCCTTATCCACTAATACAAGAGTTCTACTAGTAGAAGAACAAAAGAAGAGCTACAAAATGGAAGTCACGTGTGAAGCGAATCAATTGAGTCCGACATGATCGATGGTGGGCTATCAAGCTACATGCTTGTCACTGAGCTCCCACTTTCTTAGAGTTGGCCGCAACTTGCAAACCTTCCTTGGTGTTGAGGTTTGACTGCACACCTATAAGGAAAGCTTCTTGATCTTTTGAATTATTTTCTTAGAGATTTTGGACAAAGAAATGTCTCAACCTTCTTTGGTTTCGGTAGGATCACTTGTATCCCTAAGGATTACACTAATGGAACTGGAAGGTTGTTCCACAAGGTATTACTATGGGATAATGATAGCATCGATCATGAAATTGTATTCAAGCCAGTCCTTGAATGTGAAGCAATCCTCCAAAATGTGACCTAGCATACAGTGGTAAGGGCAAAACTTTGGATCATGACTTTTGCCTACTTCCTCCGGTCTCTTAGGCTCGGGTAGCTAAAAATCTAGTTTCTTTAAGAGATTCTTAAAGATCTTCCTGATTACCTCTCTCTTAAAAGAATAAGGTTTGTTTAACTTATCTAAAAGAGTAGGTGGACCATAGCTACCTAGTGGCAGATATGCATGTTGTTATTGTTGGTGGTATGGCGCTATGCGGGCGGAGGTCAGGTGGAGGCTATGGTACCTCTGGTGGCAAAAGGAGGTGGAGGTCGAGGTCATGGTCTGACTGATCTCTAGGGTTGCATCCCTCTTGTCAATCACCGCATCGCCAAGTTTTTTCATAAACCTTTTGGGATTTCTACTTTGGCAACCGATCTGAAAAGGCAACCGTTTGGCCTCTCCAGACTAGCCTTGTTATTGATTAGCTTCAAATGTCTTTATGGTGAAGCCCTTAAGCATGAAGGCGACCGCCATGGATATTCTTCAAGAGAATCTCAATGATGTTGTTCAGATAATTCACACTTCATACTCGTTATGCCATCAAAGAATATAATCACAAGTGACTCACCGAGTTGGCTACAACGATCACCTACAAGAACCCTTTTGAGCTCCAAAGAAATCTTTTGATGAAGAGTTGCTCTAACTCAAAGAAATGTCTTAAGCGAACCATTGGGCCTCAAGATACCAATCAAAAGTATACCCTAGAGGAGTCTAAAAGAGTAAAGCATCGCTGCCATCTATGTTACAAAAATTGGCCCTGAAGTGAGCTATATGCTACCTTGGATTCTCATTGCCATCGAAACTTTTGAAGGAAGGAGGCACAAAACCCTTGGGATACTGGATAACATCGAATTCCTCTGGGTAGGGTATACCCTTTGGAACTGATGATCCTCCCCGAACTTAAGCCAAACCTTCCATCACCTATTGCTCAACCATGGATTTCAGATCTTTTTCATATATGGAGGTACTTTCCACTACCTTCTTATACAGGCTAGTGCTACCTTGCTCAATAGGAGGTAAAGTCTTAACTAGGTCTAAGACATGCACTAGCTCAGGCTGACTGACATCGAATGTACTAGGATGAACTGGAGGGGCTTGCTTCCGAAGCACTGACACTACTGCTAACAAGTCCTACAACTACTGTGCCATCCTATCAATCTGTTCTTCCTTCTGCCTTAACTAAAGTTGGAGGTGATGGGTTGATTCTGTAGTGTCTCCTTGGTCAACCTCATCACCTTCCATGGCCTGTTGTTCCCTAAGAAGAGAATCTCATCAACCATGCATATGCGCCTAAATCCCCATCAAGTCATCTTCATTGGGATCAAGTACTCTTTCTTCATCACTCATACCCTAAGATCATTTTTTTTCTCCATAAAATAGTGCGCAACTATCTCATCTAAGGATCGATCTAACTCAGCAGATATAAACAACTTGGGCTGACCGGTGTGATCACTATCATGCACTGAGAGGCACCAGACCTCACTTGTAGCTGGGGAGTCAATCCTGTGTGGATTGTACTCACTAGAAGAATGATACTGACCTATACTGCTATAATGGGTAACAATCCGGAATGATCCTCTACCACTCCTGCCATTGAACTATCATCTAGAATATCTGTGATAACCATCACCATCTCCGCATCTGGCTATATGGGTGGAGTTGGTAAAGGAACGACCATGATGCTCCGTGGTTGCCACTCCCTCCGCACCACCACTAGGGGCGTAAGGTGGGAGAGCTCCTACCACAATGGGTAGAGAAGTAGGATCCCTCATAGCGGATCACCAACGGGGTATCTTTTCCTGAGCACGGCCTTCATGGCCTGATGAATAAATGTTAACACATGAAGATGGGGTAGAGTGGAGACACCACCGACTCTCTGTGTACATGCTACCCTCTTGTGGTGGCTGGTCCCCGTGAGGAGGATATTATATGGTTTCAACACGGTAGCGAAATGGAAAGTCAACCAAAGTAGGGCAACATGGTGAACCTCCCACTTGCTAGTAATGTGATGTATGGGCCTCACAGCTCCCTCGATATGCCTCACTGGGGGATAACATATCAATATCAATATCATACATTGTCCATATGCTCTACCTAGCTTAGAATAGAAGGCCGCATGACACCTCCTACTAGAAACCACTGTAATGCACCACTGAGGAGGACAACGAATCCTCTAGCATCCTCTCTCGATCTTTAGAGGATGAAATAGGTTTTTCATAACCAGTGGTGAAGTGATCATGGGAGACTCATCCATGGCTGATCTGCCTCAAGCTCTCTTGCAATCCGAGTATGGAACCATTTGACCACATGGTTCTTGTTCCCGCTTGGGAGAGGAGTGTGAGTTGACCCATACTCAAATGTGGGGAGGCCCCCAAACCAGGGGAGCCTTACCCTTGAGGTACATGGTAGTGCAAGACGCACCGGGCAACATGTGCAACTCTAGGATGAACCGCATCAAAACCACCAAGTCTACTGCATATAACTTTCCTCTTCGATGAGAGATATCTCAATCGAGAGTAAGTCTACCCCGATCACCAACCGCCACCTTCTTCTTCCCGATGACTGTGAGGGAATGCCCTCACAAGTTCCTGGCCCCCTCAAATCCATGACCAAAATGGATCAAATGGGTGTGGTACAAATGAGGGAAGTTAGCTTGATCTAAGGCTAGATCCATGCCGTGAGGGAACGTAAAGACAAATTTTGGGAACCCCATTACATCAAGTAAACCCAAACTAAATTGTACTTTCAAAAAAAGAATCTAGCAATGACAAATGCACTTGCATCAGTTTTCTATCTCCATAGATATTTTGAATTTTGAATTTTGAAAATTTGAACCCACATCTAGCAACTTAGAAGTGTTAAGTGGGATTCAAATATATTTGGAAAGATTGATTGAAAGAGGAATTTGGATATGAATCCAAACTTCAACAAATTTGAGTATGTTGAAATAAGGATTCAAAACTTTGATAGAATGCTTCCATAGGCTCATTATTTTTTTTTTGAATTTGAGTTTGTGATTTTGGAGGACACTTTCCTTTAGAAAATTTGGGTATGTTAAAGTAAGGGTCAAATGATTTTGTTTTCTTTGATTGTTTTGTAATTCTTACTTAACAAATTTAGGTATGCTAAGTGAAGTAAAAGTGATTGTTTCTTTTTGTGGATTTTATTTTGTTTTCATTTTGGAGTTCTTACTTAGCAAATTTAGGTATGCTAAGTAAAGAATCAAAGTGTATTTTGTTTGTTTTTGAAAATAGGATTATTACAAATTTAAGTATGCTAAGAAAATCCTAAGTATTTCATTTTTTTTTTTGAAAAATTTTGATTTTTGAAAAGGGTAAGATCCTTTAGCAAAATTGGTATGCTAAGGTAATCCTAAATGCATTATTTTGTTTTTGAAATGATTGAAAGTGGAGATTCAACTTTAGCAAATTTGGTATGCTAAAGATGAATTCCCACTTAGTTTTATGAAATGGAAATTTCACTTAGCAAATTTGAGTATGCTAATATGAAATTCCAAATGGTGTGTTTGAAATTTTGATTTCATTTGATTTTTTTGAAAAAAGGAACCTTCTGCTTAGCAAATTTGGTATGCTAAGGGAAGAAGTTCCAAAGGTGTGTGAGAAATTTTTGTTTTGAGTTTGGAAACTTTACTTAGCAAATTTGAATATGCTAGGTGAAGTTCCAAAACATATTTTGAAAAGTTTTCAATTTTTGATTTGGAAACTTTACTTAAATAATTTAGGTATGTTAAATGAAGTTCCAAATATTGTTTGAAAATTTTAAAATTTTTGGATTGGGAGAGTTCACTTAACAAATTTGGGTATGTTAAGTAAGGTCCCTAAATGTATTTAGAAAATTTTGAAATGTGATCGTTGATTTTGAATTTTTGAATTTGGAAACTTCACTTAGCAAATTTGATTATGCTAAAGGAAATTCCAAATGTGTTTTGGAAATTTTTTGAAATGTGATTGTTGATTTTGATTTTGGATTTGGAAACTTTACTTAACAAATTTGATTATGCTAAATGAAATTCCAAATGTATATTTAAAGAATTGTTGATTTTAAATTTGGAGACTTCACTTAACAAATTTAGGTATGTTGAATGAGGTTCCAAATGTGTTTTGAAAAGTTTTTCAAATATGATTATTGATTTTGATTTTGGATTTGGAAACTTTACTTAACAAATTTGATTATGCTAAATGAAATTCCAAATGTATGTTTGAAATTTTGTTGGATTTTAAATTTGGAGACTTCACTTAATAAATTTGGATATGTTAAATGAGGTTTCCAACTGTGTTTTGAAAAGTTTTTGAAATATGATTATTGATTTTGATGTTTTGAGAAGAGGACCTCCATTCAACAAATTTAAGTATGTAGAATGGAGATCCATTTTATTTTTGAAATATGATATTTTTATTTTGTGTGTGATTGTTGCTTTTTTGAAAGAGGGGAATTCCAACTTAAAAATATATGTGGGATATATTTAAGTGGGATTTCCTAAATGATATTTTATTTTTTAGTTGAGAATGAAATCTTCATTTAATAAATTTAAGTGTATTAAATGAAGATATTCATATGTGCTCTTTGAAAATTTTAATTTTGTTTACAAATAAACTTTCCATTCAATAAGTGTGAGTATATTAAATAGAAGAATTCATATGTGCTTTTTTTTTATATGATTGTGATTTTTGAAAAAGATATTTGTTTATTTTATTTTGAAAATGAAATCTTCATCAAAGTGAATTGAAAGAAGACATTCATTTATGCTATTTGGAAAATGTTATTAGTTTACTTTTGAAAATCCCTACATGTAACAATTATATGAATTGTTAAAGGAGGGTGAAGAAATTTTGTGGAGAATATTTTATTAAATGCATTTTTGAAAAAGGTGCTTTTGAAAAGCAAAGTTCTTTATGGATGACTTATTATTTTTTGGATGAACCTTTCCTTATCATGAAAGTGATAAGGAGGAAGTCTTTAAGAGATGTTTCTTTTTATTTTAGATCTTTTTATTTTACCCATTGGAGAACCCAAAGGGGGTTTTAAGACCAACAAGGAATGCGGTCCTAAAACCTAAAGATATTGACTAACTCAACTCAAGAATGAAATGAGCTAAGTATGAAAGAAGGATAGATTCATACCAAAGTACAAATCCACTATCAATACTCAAAGACAACGATCCTTTACCAAAGATGGAGAGAGGAATCATCCCCAGCAGAGTCGCTAGAAAAATCTGTAGTGAATAAATTCTTATCACGGAGTCACCTTTCAAATCTGTGGAGAAAAGAAAGAAGAGACCTTATAGAAATTCATCTTAGTAAGATACCATGTAGATCCACAGATGTACTTATTCAAGTAATCAGATACATCACCAAGGTATAGTGTACTATCTCAAGAGATAGGAATCACTACCCTTTGATGGAACCAATCACCTCAATAAGGACTCCTAAGGAAGTTGGGTATGCATATGTACCAGAGATTCTTCCCCTACTTTATATGGAAAAGTAAAGCAGAGTTTATTTTAAATTGGGTTCATTAAGTTCCCTATAGGGGCAAGCCCCCATAGTTAATTACATCCTAAGGGATGGGATCCCAGGAAAACTCTTGATAAATGGTATCTCTAAAGATTTCAATAGGAGGACTATCAATCGATTGGTTTGTATTTGAAGATCAAATGGGATTGATCAAAAGAGGTAGTTATTATCAATCCAAAATGGGAAATAAGTAGGAGATGCTCGTGATGCTAGGAAAACTAGCGAGCATCTCAAACTATCTTATAGTTGGGATTTATATTTTAGAAATTGATTTAGTTTATTTAAGTTGAATTTTTCATTAGAATTTTAGAACTTAAGATTCCTTAACACAAGATTAAGGAAATGCCTAAGAGGTGAGGAATTATATTTATGGCTGCAAAAGAGAAAAGCAACCTCAAAACCTAAATCTATAGCTTCATGAGGCGGGAAGCCTGTCTAAGGCAAAAAGGTAATTGGTTTGCCTCCAGAGGACAAACCAACGACTTACAACCACGGGGTGGCCAACTAACTCCTCCTACAATTTTAAATACATGTAGTCTATGCTTATGCAAGATAGCTAGGTTTATTATTTAGAAAGAGACTAAGTCCTTAAACTCACTCTCTAAAGAGACTAGATCATGTAAAGGGACATGATTCAAATGACCTAAATCTAATGCATTTCAAATTTCATTTTATTTTTTATTTTGGACAATCATTTTAACTTAGGCTAATAGGATTTTTATGACTAATGCATGAAATCAGATTATTGCCAAAATCAGTGAAAGAGGAGGTGAGTTTCCACCCACCTCGGTCAAGCCAGTTCTCATGTGGAAGCCCTCCAATCAAGAGTGAAATAAGATGCATTTGTGCATGATATTATAAAGAAATGCTCATCTAAGGGTTGCTAATTCTTTTATCTTGATTTTAAACTAGCTTTAGGTGAGGTTATGAGTTATTAATTTTAATTTGAATTGTTAAGTTGGGTAAAATTTATTTTTTTCCTAAAGAGCCTAATCCACATCGGCCATACATAAAGCAAGGAAGAAAAAAAAGGAAAAGCATGCCACTTAATGCAAAAGCTAAACAAATCATCAATCAATTTATAAAGTGTAAAAGAATAAATGGCTTGTTATGGTGGGACACCACCGAAATATCAAATGTGGGTAGTGAGCTCTACCTTATACAACCATTATAAATGAATTAAATTACAATTTAAGCAAAGGAATTCATTGTTATGGGGGTCTTCAAGCTTTATTCTTCTTTCTTCTTTCTTCTTTCTTCTTTCTTCTTTTCTTTTCTTTCTTCTTCTTCTTTTGGTTCCTCCTTTGGATGGTTGGATGGTAGATGCTCCAAGGCTTCACATGGTGCATAAGATAGGATCTTATGACCAATGTTCATCCTAATCCCCATAATAAATTGTTCTAAAATCCTAAATATACAAATTTTTACATGAAAAGGAAAAGTAAAATCTAACTAACACGAAATAAAGGTTAGTTAAATCACACCACAAATCCCAAGTATATTGGACTTATCACCCCACATGGGTGACTAAGTCCACTATGGATTATGCTTAGGGGTATAAGCACACAAGTAAGCATTTATATTTTTATTTATGATAAGCACCCCTAGAAAAGAATAGTTAGACTAAGCACGTCCCCATTCATTCATTACGCATACACCCACAACATCCAGTCTAAAATATTCATCACAAACAAAACATAACATCAAACCATATGCAACCTAAAGCTAGAAGTGGTGACTTAGGCTAATGTGTGCTTTGAAGGTTTGTATTGTATGCTTAACTTAGGACTTTAGGTTCAAATTTTCTAAGTGTGAAAGACATGTTCAACTTAGAATAGAGGGTTTCATTTAAGTTGTTTAAGTGTTTTGGGTTATTTTATTTCATGTTTTAATTTGGTTTAAGTGAAACCTACAATTAATTACTAAGTTATGAAGAGAGGGAAAGAGAAGAGAACTTCTCTTTCCTTCCCTAATCTTAAGTAATTTCTAAGGTAAGTTCATATTTTAATTTCATTTAGGTGAATGTTTTGATTACATCTTTTAATTAATCCTAAGTTTAGATAAACCCTAAATAAACCTATTCAAAAAGAAAGGCATTTTAAGATTAAATAAAATGAATCAAAATTCACATAACACACATTACTTCATTTCTTTCCCAACATATATAACATGCATATGGATGGATCCTAAGCATATCTATACATGCAAATGAGAATAGTTAAAACACTTTATGATGCAT
Organism: Cymbidium sinense; assembly: GCA_021442155.1. Classification (NCBI taxonomy): domain Eukaryota; kingdom Viridiplantae; phylum Streptophyta; class Magnoliopsida; order Asparagales; family Orchidaceae; genus Cymbidium; species Cymbidium sinense. The sequence goes on along the minus strand of CM038228.1, from coordinate 26,178,583 downwards.
GTTAAGTAATCCATTTAAGAAAATTTAGAAGTTGAATATGCATGATTTTTCTTAAGTAGAAAAGATTTTCCTTATCCAAAATTTCACATACATACATGAAAGTAAGAAAGGCATAAGTGAGTAAGTGCCATTGTTAAGAGGTGTAAGGTACAAGACTACTTAGGGCTACTTAAAACCTCATAACCTGGGTTGTCAGGACTAATATACCACTTTTCTTAAATACAAACATGCATATAAAAGAAATGAAGTGGAAAAGGAATATGCAAAAGTTGCTTAATAGATTTGTTTTTGTTTATGCAATTTATGCATGTAGGTATAAGCAAACTTTCTTAAGTGATGGCATAGGGATGAATAGGTATGAATTAAGTAAGTGTTGGGTTTTTTCAAATGAACCTACATCTTACTAACTCTATTCAAAATTATGCTAACATAGGAGAAGAGGAAACTATCTAAACATGCTTTATAATCCATCACATGCAAGCTTATAATTAAGATATAATAGCACACTTTCAGATTTGATATTTCATTTATAAGTTTTGAAAATATTTGGATTTAGTAGTGATAATAGCCACTCATATTTTACTTTAGCCAACACATGCACATTTGACATAAAGTAAACAATTTCATTTTAAAATTTGAAACATGAAATTATGAATGCATGAATCACACATACAACTTAACATGTTGGGAAAGATCTAAAGCAATGAAATCATGTAAACAAACTCACTTTACTTAAATCTAAAGACATTCTTAAGAATAAGAAAATTTAGAATAAATCAAAGTGAATTTCAAAATGATTTTGTTTAGTTTGAAGTTTGATTTAATTTTTAAAAGGTGAGATGAGTTTTGATTCCTAACCCATTCCCACATGTGTTTTGTATTTTTTTTAATTTTAGATAATTAAATCCATTTTAAGCATTGATTAGGTTAAGGTATGAATTAAGTGGCTTAATTAACCCTTACACACCACCTTAGAAAAATTAACTAAAATTATGAGCAATGAGATGATATAAAACCCACAAGGTATTTAAATTTATAATGCACCTAATAATAAAAAGGCCTAATGTAATTAAGCTAAGGGGTTTAGCTTAAGTACTTTTAAAATACCCTTTCATACTTATGAAAGGGGTTTTAATTTCTTTAACTAAACTTAGGCTATTAAACACTTAAGCATCTACCCAAGGTAGATTAATTAAGTTCTGGAAATTTTTAGAATTTTTGAAAAATTTTTAAAGGGATAATTAATGAGGTAACCCTTAATTAAGATGAGATTAAGGAAATAAAAGGGGGTTTAGAGAATAACTTAGGGGAAATGCCCCAAAATTATTCCATAAACCCTACTCATTAGATCGACCTTAATCAAACTTAATCAAAAGGGAATCCACTAATCATCTTAATTACCCTTAATTACATGAAGGGGTAATTAGGAATGAAATAGCTTAAGCCTCAATAAATCTCAAGAAAATTAGGGAGGTGAGGTCATCCCCTAAAATGAATTTGAGATTTGGGATTGATGAACTAATTAGAGGATAATAATTAAGATTCCCAAAGAAACCCAATTTTAGAGAAAAGTGTAAAATCAAAATTATTGAAAATCATTTTTAAATATTCTAGATGAAATTATCTTTTTTATTTTCTTATATTTTTTGAATTTTTTTTGAAGAGTTATGAATTTTGAAGTTCTCAGTAATTAGGATTAATTAAGCATTTTATTAACTAACTAATCCCAGCTCACGCGATGTGCGTGGCGGTCGGTGCACTTTACGTGTCGCGTGGTGAGCACTTAAGTTGTCATCACGGAGGATGCGTTTATATTATCGTCATCAATCAAAGATCGGGGCGAGAATTCCCCCATGGTTTATAAAATGGATAAAGATATAACTATAATCTTAACCATCCATCCAAAAACGCATGGATGGGCGGCGAGAGATTCATCCTTCATGAGGAGAATCCATCCACCAGGAGATCCAAGCTTGAGCTTGGATTAAACAAAAATTTACCCACATCATCTAGAAATTAATACATCCCTAAGATCACATGGTAAATTCACTTCACAAAGACCACCTGAGAATTAAGTTGAAAATCTACACCTGGAGGTGATCACCGCACTGATTATGGTAGCTCGGTTGAGATGAAGCCTGAAGTTTTGAGGAGGTTGAGTGTAGAGCTCTATGGACCAACTCCTTGATCACTTTGACTTTGATCCTCCTTGCCTTTATAACTTTAGAAGCATGCAAACTTGACTTGACCCTCGATGGAATGTGCAAGAGGAATTGGATTAATGTGAGAAGAATTGGCTTTAATGGACCTCCCTTGTGTAAGAAAATGAGAAGAAATTGAATTCTAAGCTTGGGATCACTTAAATGGCTCTTTTGACTTTTCAATCAGTGAATGAATGAAAAATAGTGAATTGGGAGCTCCAGAAGGATCACCTATGTGTTATTTTGGAATTGATTGAAATCAGAATGGATTGATCTGATTTGAAATGTTCTTCAACCCAGATTCAGCGATTGACCATGGGATTTGGGTCAATTTAATATTTTGGTTGATTTAATTAAGGGTGACATTTTGAGTGGGTCAAAATGTTAATTTGGGTTGATGAATAAAAAATTTCATTTGACCCAGGTTTTGGTCCCAAACCATTTTGGGTTCATGCATTATGGTGTGCAACTGTCATAGAGCCATCATTGATCATTGTATGAAGGATGGTTATGATGTGCACATGGTTTGGCCAAATTTGATTTATGCTTGAGTAGAGAGAATTTGAAATTTCAATTTTTTCACATGTGGTGGGTTTGGATGGTTCAAATGTTGACCCAACCATTGGTTGGTGCAATCAATCATTTGAGCTTTGGTCAGTTTTTGAAGAGGGTATTTGTCAAAATGGGGCCAAAATTTGTTTATGGCTGGGTTAAGTTCATTTGCTATTGGTATGTTTGGTCAAGTTTGCCAAGTTCATATTTGGAATCCATTTGATATTTGGCTCATGTTTTAGGTCAAAATGGTCAACTTTGGGTCAAGTTGACCAATTTCAAATTGCAAACCAATTTAGTTCATATGACCATTTGAAATGTTTTTTTTGACTGGTTTTGTTCAAATTTATTATTTAGTTTTGGCTCATATTTTCATTTAGGTCAAATGGTGTTTGACCCATTCTATTTGGTCAGGAGGTTTAGGTTGGTGTAGTCATATGGTGGATTGGTATCTTTGTTTCCAATCAATTTTGTTAGTTCAATTTTGGCTCAACATGACCCCAGGTCATGTTGGGTCTTGGTCAATTGGGCTAGGTTGGGTCTAGTTGTCCAATTGAGGCTTTGGTCAAGTTCCACAAGTGATTTGGAATGGACTTGACCCATTGGTTTCAATCAATTTGGCTTAGATCAAGTTTTGACACATTTTGACCCTTTAGGTCAAAATGGGTCAACTTGGGTCAACTGGGTCAATTGGGCTAGGTTAGGCTCAAATGTTGGCTTGGTCAGTTCAAACATAGGTCTTGAGTGAAGTTGGATCAAGGGCTTTAATCAATTTGTCCTATGGTGGATTTTTTGGTATGTAAGGTTTTCATTTTAGGTTAAGTGTTGACTTGGTCAACCCTTAGTTTGACTTGGTTTGACCCAATTTGATTGATTGATCATCCCATGATGATTGTTGATCATGATGAGAGGGATATATGAGTTTGGTTCAATCCAATTTGGTTAGGATCAAAGTTGGCTCATAAGGGTACTTTAGGTCACTTTGGTCAAGTGAGCCTAAGTGGGTCAAATGGCTTGGTCAAAGCTTGATTTGAAGTTGATTGATCTTGGGTATGATTGAAATATAAATCTATTTATAAGTGGTTTGAAGTCAAATGGATTTTGATCCATTTGAAAATTTCATATTCGAAGGAAGAATATGAAGGGGTCTTGGGTTTGATATTTGATTTGGATTTGATTGAATGATTGGGGTTTGGATTCATATATGAGCTCATGATTGTAGGATTGATTGAACCATGAGAGAAAATAAAGAGTTTGACTTGATTTGAAAGTGATTTGGCTAAGTTCAAGATTTTGGGTTGAAAGGCATAGATTTAATTTTGAGTGGATTTAAGTTTGATTTTTGGAATTTGTTTTGATTGTTTGAATTTATATTTCAATTATATATATGAATATAAACGAGAATATAAATTGATTAGGAGAAAATTTCAAGGATTTGAAAGAATTTAATCATGATTTGGGTTAAATACATTAAAGGAAATTTAAAGGATTTAAGAAAAATTTTAATTTGAAATTTAATTTTTGAATTGGATTTGATTGATTTATATTTACATTTCATTTATATATGAGCACATAAATGAGAATATAAATAATTTTTGAGAAAATTTCATGAATTTGAATAGGTTTGATCGAAGTTTAGGTTAAATCCATTAATGAAAAATTAAGGGATTTAAGGGAATTTCAAGCATTTTAAATTTTAGAATTTAATTTTTGCCTTTGATTTGATTGATTTATATATATATTTCATTTATATATGTGAATATAAATGAGAATACAAATAAGTTTTAAGAAAATCTCAAGGATTTGAAAAGGTTTGATCAAAGTTTAGGTTAAATCCATTAATGGGAAATTAAGCGATTTAAGGGAATTTCAAGGGTTTTAAATTTGGAATTTAATTTGAAGGTTTTATTTGATTGAGTTATATTTACATTTCATTTATATATGAGAATATAAATGAGAATATAAATAAGTTTTGAGAAAATTCCATGATTTTGAAGTGATTTGATCAAGTTTTAGGATTGATTTTGGCTAAGTCCTTTCATGGAAAATTAAAGGGACTTAAGAAAATTTTCATGAATTGATTTGGAGTTTTGAATTTGATTTGATGGGTTTGAATTTATATTTTATTTATAAATGGAAATATAAATGAGAATATAAATGGATCTTGAGAAAATCTCAAAGCTTTGAATAGGTTTGAATCATGATTTTGGCTAAGTCCTTAAGAAATGGTTAAGGACTTAGGAATTTTGAACTTAAGAATTTTTGATGGATTTTGATCATGGGTTTCAATCATAGATTTCAATCATGGATTTCAATCATGGAATTGATTTGAGTTTGAGAAAATTAAATAGAATTGATTTTGAGTTTGACTTGAAGGAGGAAAAGTGAGGAATGGTTTAAGCTAAGGGTAGGAAATTTTCCTAACACCCCTAAGGCATGACCTATTCCTATGGCTAACACTTCTAAGTCTTCTAGGGCTAGGTGAGAGTCCACCTAATCACTAGATGTGTCTTAAGACTAAGGAACTCTTAAAGTCTAAGAGAAGTCCTATGTTTAAGATGGAGGTGTTGAGAGCTCATTCTAAAAATGAGGTCAACATTACTAATATTAAAATCAATAAAAACTCTTAATATTTGTGAGTTGTATTTGCTTATATTTTTATCTCTCTTGAATTTGGACCTTCTCCCATTACTCGAAAGGGGCAGAGTCTGACCATTATAGACAGTCACCATCTGAGGAAGTCTTCATTCTCTTTTAATTTAGCTTAGAACCTCTTTCTAATTGCATCTCATTATAGACATAATTGCATATGTCAGATTTTAAATAACTTCTATGTCAAAAGTACTTAAGAGCTAAAACCTTATTGCATTAATTAAATATAGTTTAATACTATTCATGATCATGGAGTCTAGGAAGTGAGTTTAAGCTCTTAAACTTATTTCTTATTAATAATAACCTAATTACTTACATTTCTTAAGACTGTCCACATGAATTTAAAACATGAATTTAAAGCATAGGTGGAGTTAGCTAGTTGCTACTTCAGGTGGTTGTAAGTCTAAAAGAGTTAGGATAGGTACATATTATTGGCTGAGAATGTACTAATATATATCACCTTCCTCGATTAGAATAGGTCAAGTTTTTTGCATATGATAAAGTTGTATGTTTAAATATACGAGCAAGCTAGAATAAGATTCACAACAAATCATTATCAGGACAAGGCCAAATCTACAAAAGTGAGCAATTTGATAAAAAAAAGACTCACAATGCATAGGGCAAGTCAAAAAAGAAAGCTTAAGGAACAAAGTATAGAAACTAGCCATATAAATAGACTCACTCGGGCTGGAGAGCAACCAAGAAAGACCAGACAACAAACGACCAAAGTTTGATGACCCAATCATGACATACCAATTCACCACATCAAAAAAAGTAGTTGGTCATTAGTGCCAACGAGATTTTAGAGCATATTATTGTCATGACGAGTCTCCACTTGCACTCGACTTACCTTACATGTACTTATCAAATATAATTGTCTACCCTTGCTATTATAAAGAGGGTCATTTCAAAAGGGGGATCTTTTTTTCCTTCTCTTTTCTTCTCTAAGGGGTGTTAGAATTTTCTCTACTAGTGCTAGATTTTGCAAAATAATAAAATTAGAGCCATTTTTGCACTTCTTTTTATTTTTTGCTACTCTATCTTTCTTAACCCTATTTCTCAAGTATCTTAGAGGGTGTTCTACCTCACTTTATGGACAAATTTAGATTCAACATCTTTTTAGGTGAAGTGAGCATGGATGATGCTAAGACAAGGAGCTAGTATACAAAGCAAAATGAGACACTCAACATGGAATCATTTAATGGGCATGGAGTAGAGTAATTAATAATTTACCATACAATAGGACTTGAGAGACATAGAAGATAAAATCACTCATCTATGCAAATGACTATAGAGAAAACCAACCATAAAAAACCAAAAGCCAAAGAGAATGAGGAATCTTCAGGGTTGGTAACTCATCGGGCAAGCTAAATAAGAAGAAAGCTATCTAAAACCTCTAGCCTAGATGATGAGTTATATTATACTAATGAAGAAGAAGTCATATAGAAGAAGCATGTGAATCCGACCAATACCTTCTCCATAAAGATCATTGGGGCTCTCCCCCCACATAGGTTCAAAATCTTGCATTTAGAACCATATAAAGGCTGAACATACCCGATTGATCATATAGCATACCTTGAATGGACAATGCTGCTATTAGATCTAGATAATATAATGAAGTTCCACATTTTCTTTACCACCTTCAAAGATTCAACCCTTAGTTGGTTCTTGTGTCTTTCAGTAGGGGTTTATCCTCATTCATTAATTTTAAAAGAATGTTGGTCACACAATACGTCAGGCTCAAAAGCCTCTAAAAAGCTCCCATGCTCTTCTACAAAAGAGACAAGAAAATGAAGAATCCTCAAGGAGTTCATCACTCACTTTCAATAAAAAAAATGTTGGAGGTTAAAGACTTGAAATCTATGCTAGCCTAAGCTGCACTTGCTCAAGGCTTAAGAGAAGTACCCTTCAAATATGCTCTTGGACTTCAATAACCTAAAACACTTGCTAGACTACTTGAGTTGGTGTAGAATCATGTGAACATCGAGGACTATAATGAGGTCATCTGGCCAATGCCATTGACTCGAACAAAGAATTCAATGAAGAAGTAATCTTCAGAGCAATCATTTGGAGATATCTGTTTCAAGTGCGAAGACTAGATAAGAGAAGATGCCCCGAAGTGCTTATAGTTGGGCAAGATTTTAAAAATCCTACCATAAAGTACCGAGTACTCACAATCGCTTTAACAGCTCCTTTAAGGGTGTCGATGCCCAAGTTTGTAAACATCATATAGAATAAAGACTACTTTAAGTGGCATTCGCTTGTGAAGGCTAATGGGGTCCACAATCACTCCAAATACTATGCGTATCACTACAATCATGGGCATGACACTGAGGAATGCTATCACTTGAGGAGCTTAGTTTATGAGTTAATAAAATCTAAGAAACTTAAAGAATTTACTAGAAGAAAAGATAGCGAAGTCATTAAAATGATCAATGAACTCACCCTAGCACATGTGATCCGTACCACAAGAGTCATGGAGGAGAATCCTTGAGGAGAGAAACTATAAAATGACTGTGATTTGGGAATCTTAACTTGGTGGCCATGGTGGTTTCCCTGTATACTTTCATAGTTCCTATAAGTATTTCTGATCAAGGCAAACCCACCATTGGTAGTCCTTATAATGATCCAATCATCATCATGGTGCTAATAATTAATTATTGAATCAAGAGTATGTTAATTAACATGGGGAGCTAAATTAATATTATTTTTAATTACATATTTGATAAAATAGGGTAATGAGATCTAAACTCACCCTTGTTGGATAATCACTATACAACTTCCCAAAGGAAAGGACAGAGATAGAAGGGTCAATTACTCTCCTTGTAATATGGGAGAAAGATAAGAAGCAATTCATAACAATGGCCAACTTCATTATAATGGAGGCCCCCACCATCAATAATGCCATCTTGGTCGATCATTTCTCAACAAGTTCAAGGTAGTGGTCTTGAGATATCATATAATTATTGAATTCACTGCAAGAGGTAAGGAAATCACTATTAAAGAAAATTTGAATCAATCTATAGCTTGCTACTTGAGAGTTGTAGGCAGGTTGAGTAAAGAAGATGAAGTTTTACAATTAGATGTTGGATGCACTAGAGTTGAAATTCTTGAAGAAATAGAAGAGATTTCTACTGTACAAAATCTTAGAGGAGTCCTTAGGGGTAGCTCGACTTTCTATCCTAAGCATAAAGAAGCACTTATCCAAACTCTCTTAGATGACTTAGATGTATTCACTTGGACTATAACAGAAATGCTGAGTATTGATATCAATGTCACTTGTCATCGCCTCAATGTCGACATAGGTGCCCAACCAATAGAATAGTCAAGCCCATTAAATAAAAGTTGCCAAGCTACTCGATACCAACTTCATTAGAGAAGTCCAGTATCTAGAATGGATGTCCAATGTGGTTATGGTGCAGAAGTCTAGTGCAAAGTGAAGAATGTAAGTCAACTTTACCAATTTAAACTTTACATTTCTAAAGGATGGGTACCCTCTACCCCAAATAGAAGCCCATATTGACTTGACAGCTGGTTATTCAATAATGAGCTTCCTGGATCCATTTTTAGGGTACCATCAAATACAGATGCATCTAATTGACTTAGAAAAGACATATTTTATTATCGATAAAGGACTCTATTATTACAAAGTCATTCCTTTTTGACTTAAGAATGTAGGGGCGACTTATCAGATATTAGTAGATTAAGTGTCCAAGGACCAAAAGAGAAAAACATGGACGTTTATGTTGACAACTTGCTGATTAAAAGTAAAACACCCATACAACACATTCAAGAACTAAAGAAAATATTCACCACTTTGAAGAAGTACAACATATGCCTTAACCCTTTGAAGTGCACTTTTAATGTCAAGTCAAGAAAATTCTTGACATTTTTAATCATCCCCTAAGTCATAAAGATGAATCCAGATAAAATAAAGGCAATAATTGAGATGTCTTCACAAAAAATAAAGAAATAGGTTCAATGGCATCTCTAAGGATGGAGAATGTTGCTCACCATTCTTCTAAGTTCTCAGTGGAGCTAAGAGATTTGACTAGACTCTAGAATATGAAAAAGATTTTTGTGAACTAAAAAATTTACTTGCATCACCGTCTCTACTACAAAGCCCAAAAAAGATGAAACTCTATTGTTATACTTATGGGTTAGAGAAAACTCAAACAATTATGTTCTTATTATGAATAAAAATGGAAAGCAGTGATCTACCTATTATGTCAACAAATCTCTATGAGGTGTCAAACTAAATTACCCATCATGGAAAACTTTGCACTCACACTCATTGTCTTTGCCCGACAACTCCAACCATACTTCCAAGCAGATTGAATACAAGTCATCACAGATAATATGCTCAAATTTATACTCACCAAACTGGATCATTTTAGAATGTTGTTGAAATTGTATATCAAATTGAGCGAGTTTGATATCTCTTACTTACCTTAGATGGTGATTAAGGCCCAAACACTAGTTCATTTCCTTATTGATTTCTATCAGCCTCATGATATCCTAATTAACCTAGAACCTTTATGTCAATTATACTTAGATGGAACATTGGAAAAACAAGGCATGGGTGTAGGTATAGTGTTAAAAAGTTCTGGCAGTGATCATCTTAATGCAATTACTTAAGTTCAATTTCAAATCAACAAATAGCCAATTTAAATTTGAAGCCCTATTTACCAGACAGAGATTTGCTCTAGGACTCGAAGCATCACATATTGTTGCATGCTCGGACACAGGACTAGTGGTGAGACAAGTTAACAAGAACTACGAGGCTAGAGATGGGGATGAGTCATTATAAAGGTACCAACTCAAGGCGAAAACAAAAATTTGGCAGTTAGAATACTTCAAAACTGAGTAGATACCTACAGAATAAAACCAACTCACCAATCTTCTCTCTAGGGCAAGCAAACTTAGGGAACACTTCATAAGCCAACTTGTACAACCAAGCATAAAAGAAGAGGAGTTGATGCAAGAAGAATATTAATACTTGTCAAGTTGGGTTGATCTAATTAAAACATATTTTCAAACTAGGAAGGTTAAAGAAGCTACTAAAGACTCCAGAAGGTTAAGGATAAGAGTTGCTAGTACTTATTGTTTAAGAGTGAGTTATTTCAAAGATCAGTAACCTTACTTAACCTTAGATGTATACGTGAAGCCAAACAAAAAAGGGTCCTTGAGGAAGTACACTCGAACAAATGTGATAGTCATTCAAGAGGAAGAGCACTCACTTATAGAATTTTAAAGTTGGGATATTTTTGCCTACGCTTAGGAAGGACATAGAGGAATTCACCAAAAGGTGTGTGCAGTGCCAACAATTTGCCCCACTTCAATAATAGAAGCCACAACCCTTACAGCTTATTTCATGTCCATGGCCCTTAGCTATTTAGGGAATGGACATGATGGACCCCTTACCGGTATCTAACAGCTAGAGGAAGTTCATTATCGTCATCATTGACTACTTCAATAAGTGGATCATGATAAAGCTACTTGCCAAGATAACTATCTAGGTAGTTCAAAATTTTAATTGGATTGATATTATTTGTAGGTACGAGCTGCCCATGCCAATTATCATAGATAATGGGCCATAGTTTGCCAACAGGTGGCTAAGAGACTTTTGTGAATCTCAAAGGGTATAATAAAGTTCACTTCAGCTCATCACCCACTTGTAGAACCAGCTAACAAGAAGATCCTCAACTTAGTGAAGTAGAAGGAAGATGGAGCCAAAATAAAATGGGTTGACACATTACTTGTCATGCTTTGAGTTGTAAGGAGCCCTCCTACAAATGCGATTGGGCTCTCACCATTTGTATTGCAACATGAAGCAAAAATTTATTTTATTGTTCGAGTATGAGCTCCATAGCCAAAGTGTATTAGCAACGAAAGGACTAGCATAACACTATCGAATGGGAGAAGGCGAATTCCAAAGCAATAGAGAATACATTTTCTTGAAGAATTTAGACTCAACATATCACTGAGATAAGAGAAATTAAGTGGAAAATGAGAAGGTACTATGATTTCCATGTGATAGAGAAGCATTTCACAGGTGGCAACTTGGTGTTGAAGAAAGTTGATGCAGTAGCTCAGCATAACGCTTTAAGTAAACTCACCCATCGTGGGATGGCCCTTATGTTATCAAAAAGTAGGTTAGATCTAGGGCATACAAATGATAATATATGAAGGATAAGATGTACCCCATAATTGAAATGTTAAAAATCTTAAGATATTTAATCCCGAAAGAGAGTAGTATCTTTGTATTTTGCATTTTTTTCATCATTATTATTGATATGAAGTTATGTTATACAAACTTTTTACACCTCCTCTCTTAGATTACTGCCCAATTGAATGTTGAGAAAAGAGCTGAAATAATACTCAAGAAGATGTGTGATGACTCAGGGTACTTGACGTGCCATTTTTTTCCCAAAAGGTTCCACCCACCATACTACATTGGTCGCAGGTGAGAAACCTAGTAACTTAGTAATCCATTCTTTGGCCCGAGGATATCATAGTATAGTACGTGAATCATGAGTTGAAATTATTAACACTCATTAAAATTCTAAAATTAAAATAAAATATAAAGACTGACACCCCAATAGGTCAACAACTATTAACTAAAAGACCAACTTTCATAGTTGGTAATCAAAAAGACCAACTTCCCATAGTTGGTAATCAAAAGACCAACACTCATTGTGGTTGGCCAATCAAGTTAAAGACCAACACCCCTAGAGATTGGTGACTATTAATTAAAAAAAAAACTCCCAATAATTGATGATAAAAAAGACCAACAGTTTATGTGGTTGGTGACTCAAACGTAAGATCGACACCCCAAGAGGTCGGCAACTATAAATTAAAATACCGACTCCCCATAGTTGATAATCAAAAAGCCCAACCCTCTATGTAGTTGATGACTCAAGTGTAAGATTGATGCCTTGAGAATTCAATAACATTAACTAAACTTAACTCAAAATAAGAATCAACCATTAGACTTAATGATAAGAAATTATCAAACTCGCCGAGATGGATGACTACAAAAGGTGGACTTCCTAGAATCAACAATCAAGTACAGCCTAAAGTCAACATACATAATCTTCTTAAGTATCAGACAGAGTATTCAGACATTGATGAGTACAATATAAGTAACACAAATAAATTTTTACCATTAAAATCCAACGAGTCTCCATAAAGACCAACTACCACATTCATTCAAGTGAAATTATTTACAATTTCAAAAGCTATGAAATATGTACCATGTAAGATATTGGAGACTCGACCAAAATTGAAATAGTAATGGATATTCAAAGTTTTATCCATCACTTTCTCTAACACCGCCTTCATTTTGTTGTCCAACTTGGGAGCTATCTCCTTACTTTCTGAAAGTATAGCAGGGATGGTCAACACTAGCCATGGAAACAAGCACTTAAAAATAAGATCTTTGAGTGTCATTTTCTCGCCAATATCACCAGGCCATGAATTTTCATCAAGATGGCCAAAAATTGGATAGTCCTAGCTTGGTGGCCCTTCATCAAGTGCAAAATAGGTTTAATCTCCATGGCAGTTCATACTCCCATAGATATAGAATGAAAGTTGTGATGCTCACCACTAAATTTGGCAGAACTTGGTCGGGATGACTCCATAAAATTTAAAATATGCACAAACTCACAGGGAAGGAGGAGTTGAAGGTCACATTTAAAATGATTAAGGGGATGCATAGCTCATTTGACCGAGTAGGGTTAAGTCGCTCACTATTGTTGGCCACTCACACCGTGAAGTCAAAATGACTTTGGTAGTAACCAAAGAAGATGTGAGTCATGGTCGAAGAATAAAAGTCAGGTAGTTCTTTTGCCTTTGTATTTTTGAATGAATCTGTTGCTTTCATTAGAGCCACCACCCGACTTTATCAAAGTTAAGTCCCTCTAAGAACTGAAAGGAATGTGATATACTCACTAAGACAAGATGTCTACTCACTTGAAATCAAAGGGTATTAAAGATTCAACCACCCATGATAAGACTAAATTTATAGACATGGAAGGTAAGGCTCGATAACATGGACATCATAGCAAGAATTAAATAAAGAAATTGTTACTGAATATTGTAGATATCTCAAATAATCCAAGTCACAACAAAAATAATTAAGATCTTATACTCGCATCCTACCTATAAAATATATTAGATACGAGAAGTTATGGGTAAAAATAATCATATCTTTTTTATTTAAAGTATAAGGGATAGTTGTAATGCACTCGCTATGTCCCATATTCATCATTTTTGAGTTTCTTAATATGACAGTTCATGTGCCCACAACTTGATAGAGCATTAGAGCAAAGTCAACTTAGCCCTCGTGGTCACAAAATTCCTCTAAGACTCTATCCCCATAGCCTGCCTCCACTCCGACTCCATCTCTAGTAGTGATCGAAGATTTCTTAACTCCTTTGACGAGTGTAAGTCTTCCTCCAGAAGAGCTATAATCTTTTGTAAAGCTATGAGCGCCTGTTGTTCTCTCTCAGTGTCTACCCTCTCTATGTGAGAAGTCTCATTTTATGCAAACTTATCACTATCTCAATGAACATAGAGAAGCTCGCTAGCATTTCCTAGATGTTTGTTGAAGTGAAGATGGTCGCCCAAAATAAGAAAGGGTTAGCGCCTTGGTAATCACCCCGGGTAGGTACGCTCTCTCTCCCAATGCCAAAATCAATGTCTCCAAGTTAGTCCTTGGTGAACCTAAAGTCGCCCCTAAATGATGAGAAATGAATTTATTTAAAATAAATAATGAGATTTTAATAAGGTGAATGACTAAGGGTCATATCCTAGAGAAAGGAAGCCATTGCTCAAGAGAATGGACTTTCTAAACACTCAGACATTGACCTAGCTGCTAGCCTGTAGTAAGGTGAACCATTTTCTTAAGAATACCTAAGTGTCAAGAGAGATAACTTAGAGGGCAAGCGAATGTCCATTATCTCCCTCTACCGATGCCTACACATTCATCACGGTCAATTGTAATAATAGAAAGCATTTAGAATGCTTAACAAAAATAACTCAAGAAATAAAATAAGAATGAGTTCTACTTTGACAAGATACTCCTCCACTAATATTTTTATGAAGGTGGTTCATTCCAACCTGCTTACCATAACTTTTCAATGTCGAATCAGGGGAACATCCTCTTCCACCTCTTGAGCACTCGTGACTTAGAAGGAAAGCAATTCCATCACAATGATCATACTCTCTACTTATACATGAGAGTGCTCTATCCCGCCCATGAATCCTCGACGTTACCCTTAGCTGGAGCAACAATAGTCTCATGGATAGGGACAATTAAGGTACTCACTTTGACAATAGGGGTGACTACGGACTTCACTAGCTTCTTAGTTTTCTTAATCTTCTTTTGAAGGCCTGCTTAGAGTTCAAAAGAATTGATATCATTATGAGATCTTTTAGCATCCATGGAGAATAAGTGAATGTATCTTAAGAATAATGACTTAGCAATAAGGAGAAATTCCCAACATAGTAGGGGGCATAATACAAGGAAAGGTTTCTTAAAGAGAGTGAGCAAAGTATCCTTTTAAAGCTAGAGAAGCTTGGGTACTCGAAAAGGTGATGTGATTATTCATAACTTTGTTATACTCTTTTTTTAGAATTTATTAAATACTCAAAGCTAATTATCTTTTTCATTCTTCTATCCATTTTATGAGTCACCTCTATAAGGACATAAGAATTAGGGAGGTAAATGTATGTCCAAATATATGATCAAGCTAGAATAGCCTTTACAACAAGTTGTCAGCAAGACAAGATCGAATTTATTAAAGTGAGCTATTCACTAAAAAGGACTCGTCATGCATAGAGCGAGTCAAAGAAGAAAGCTCAAGGAATAAAGTATGGAAACTGGCCATATAAGCAAACTCACTTGGGCTCGCAAGTGACCAAGGAAAATTGGACAACACAAATAGCTAAAGTTCAATTACCACTTCATGACATACCAATTCGCCACATCAAAAAAAGTAGCAAGTCATCCACACAAACAAGATTTAAAGCTTATCATCATCGAAGAATAGTCACCTCGTGTTATGATAAGTTTTCACTTATTCTCGACTTACCTTATATGCACTTACCAAATGTAAATATCTTTCCCTACTATTATAAAAATTGTCCTTTTAAAGGTGGTATCTTTTTTCCTTCTCTCTTCCTCTTTGAGAGGTGTCTAAATTTTCTCTACTTTTACTAAATCTGGTTGAATAATAAAATTGGAGACATTTTTTTGACTTCTTTTTCTTCCACTCTATCTTTATTAACTCTATTTTTCAAGTATCTCAAAGGGTTATGCCTCACTCCAATGGACAAATTTGGATTAAACAAAGGCATTTTTAGTTATAAGATTTGAGGTCACTTATTTCTCATTTGCTATGAGTATAAGTACTCACCTCTTAGGTGTTCCCACAACATTCTAATAATTTGTTAAACATACATAAATCTCACATGGATGAATGGCACGCGCGATGCATGTAAAGTGGCGCCACATGGCATCGACATGGTTAAAGAGGAAAATTGGCATTTCTAATTTTAAAAATTGCAAAAAAATGATAATAACTTCAAAAATGTATAACAAATTACATATTAAACTAAAAAAATCCAAATAAAAGCTCTATGGATTCATCTCAGTGAGAGGAATCCTTTAAATTTAAGATCCTCAATTAATTTTGTGTAATTTTGAATTAATTTGAATTTAAATGAAAAATGTTAAACCTAAATTAATCTTGATCCATTAACCCTAATGATTTGAAATTTTGGGGAGCTAAAATTGATGTTAAATATAACTCAGAGAAATTTTTTATTATTTATTACAAAATAAATCAATAGATAATGAATTTTTAATCCTGAGACCTAATTTTAATAAAATAAATAAATATTAATTTAAAATTTTATGGAAAATCATAAAAATAACTTAAATTACCATAGCATGCCCCAATAATATTAAATACATCGTTGAAACTCTCTAAAACTTAATAAAATACAAAATCACAAAATTTCATGATTAATTGAATTAATTGCTTTAAATAATCCATCTGAACTTAGAAAATCATAGTAAATCAAGTAAAATTTCAAAAAGTATGAATAAACCCTATATGGGAACATCTTCTAGAGTGGACTCTAGAAAAAAAACCATTAAGTGATTTTTTTCTAAATTAAGCTTAATTTTAGTTTTTATGAAAAATAATTAAAGCCATAATTTAACTTAAAATATACATCTGATCAATTTGAAATTTTAGGGAAATCAAATTGGTAAGAAACCCCACTTGCCATAAAAATTTCATACCCAATTGACTTTTGGATTGTGAATGATTGAATTTCCTAGTCTCTAGGTCAATATAAGTGAAATGATAAAGAAGAAAATTATAAAATTTTATAAAATTTATAAAATAAGTTTAAAACAATATAAAATATATTAGAAGATTTGAAGAAAACTTCTAAATAATCTGAAAGCTAAGAGGCTTAATTAAACATTAACTTTGAGTTTAATATTAAAGATAATTAAAATAAAAAATTGAAATTCAATTTAAACTTCAAAATTTTAATAAGTGATCATAAACTCACTAATAACTTGAATTGTAAAATTTATTAATCTCTAAACTTATGAATCTATTAAGGTCATTTAAATCATAAAAATAAAGTGAAAATAAATATAAATAAACTTAATAAGGGTGAATTGATTAAACCTAAATTACATAAGCATTGAAATAAATTAGGATATGTTAATATACAAGAACATATCTTCTTAGACTTCTTAGATCAATTAATCATACTAAATCAAATGATAAGAAGAACCTTTCTAAAATAATGAAGATATTATTTCCTTAAAAGATAATTGGAGATAATTGAATCTATTCATTTAAACCCATAATACATATAATGTTAATATAATCATAACTTGAAATGAACCATTTAAACTCATTAAAAAAATATAAAAATATTAATGAAATAAATAAATCAAAATAAAAGAAATCAATATAAAACTTAACCAAACTAATTGAAAATAAAATAAATAAATTATAATATTAAAATATAATAAAATGTTGACATCAAAATTAAGATTGAATATTAAGTTTATTTAAGTTAATGAACATTAATGAACATAAACATAAACTTAAAAGAAACATTAATAAACAAAATCAAGTTAATCTAAAACTAAAATTAAATGTATAAGAAAATAAAAATGAAAGCAAAATGAATGAAAATTACAATAAGTTCCATTAAATAACATAAACATTAATATAATAAATAAACTTAATTAAGTTAAATGAATAATACAAATCAAATAAATAAGATGAATCTAATCAAATGAATTAATAAAATCAAATTATAAAACTCAATTCTATAACAACAAATGAATTAAATTTAAAGTGGATTGCAATTCAAATCACATTAAATTATGATAAAGGAATCCTAATTAAACTTAACTGAAGAAACATACTTTAAAGAAACAAAATCAAATTAAGATGTGATTAATCAAACAAGAAAGAACAAATGAATGAAGAGAAGAACTCAAAATGACAATTAAGGCATTCATTAAATTAAACTTAAATTAAATCAAATCGTCTAAATAAATAAAAAGTAAATTAATTAAGATATTTAGGATCTTAGTTAGACCTTAAGAATGAATCTTCACTTTAAGGTGAAGATTTCATTCTATTAGGACTTAGAATGTTGAATATAATGGGTTCCACCCAAAATGCAATATATTGTGTTCTTCATTTTTGAAATTTTAATTTCATCTTAATCTAAAAATCCATCTGAAATAAAAATAAATTTGTAAATCATTAAATCACTTAAACTGAAATCACCCATGGTAAATTAAACCAATTTGAAAGTAAAAGAAGTTAAAAGAATAAAAAAAATCATAATTAGGAACATATGGTATATAGTCTAGGCACTCGAGGTCATAGGGCTACTAGTCCAAAAAAGGTCTTGATACCTCAAATCTTTGGTATAACAATGATACATACCTATGAAGTGAAGTTATGAAAATTAAAAAGTCTAAAAATCAAATTAAATTATAAATTGGAAACCTAAATTGAAATTTGAATCTAAAAAGGTCTAGTAAAGTCTTGCAACACAAACCCAATTTCTTAACACATTAGATTATTAGGTCATGAATCCCAGATTCAGGTTAGATCGATTTGTAATATTATGTGATATTTTGTGATGTGATGTGATATATTTTTCTTTTTTTGTGGTGTAATATTTTAGAATAGATGTCTAGGATTATTTACCTATTATACTGGATGGTATGACATTCCTTTTGAGATTAATGTTATTATCAACAGAGGGTTGTGCTAAAAGGGACTGCCATCATAAATTATACATATATGCTACTTTTTGCAGGTATGCTTAAGTCTCTAAGCATAGCCCAATATGATAGGTGGGCTTGGCAAGCAACTAATGCTAAACATGTATGTTTACAAGTATAACTGCTAGTGTGCTATTTGCATTTTTCTGATATTTATTTTGCATAATTTATGATTTATTTTGAATTTTAAAAATGTAATTTGAGCTTAAAATTAAGTTATGATCTATGGGGTCTAGGAATAGCAGGAGCTGATCCTACAAGCAGATAGTGCAAAGGTCCCCTATAAACCCAATGAAGGTCCCTGAAGAAGAAGATGATCTTGGAATGAAGATCCCAATAGATCTAAACTTGTAGTTCTAGGCTGGGTTGTATATGGGCAAAGTTCAATTGCCCATTTTCTCTTTCTTTCGAAATATACTATAGTACCCAGCCATATTATCCTGTTCTTTAATTTAAACTGGCTTGATTTACTTTGGGTGTGCAATAAAATTAACCTACTTTTCTAGGTTTCTTTTTGTGCTATGCTTTTTATGATGAATCCTTAGATGGTAGGCTCGTAAAAAAATAAAAAATTTTACCCAACTTAAAAAAAAATAAAGAAACTCAAAAATTTACATTAACGAAAGCTCTAGGAATAACTTAAAATCAACTAGAAACAACTACCTTTTGCGAACCATATTAACATATTATTCTAACTCTGTGAATTGGGCACTTCACCCATTGCACATAAGGGGCATCTGACCTTTGATAATGACCACCTTCTTGGGGAAGTCTGCCTTCTCTTCTTGATTTGGCCCATGACAACTTCTAATTGCATGTCATTTATGAATTTTAAAGACTAATGATAGGATAGTTGAAATGTCCACTGGATATCCTAGTATCAACATACATTTCCTACTTAATCATAATTAGCTTCCAAAAATAAGTCTTTCTACTTTGCAACATTTTCAATTGAAATTCTAAATTATCATTTCCTTTGAAAAACAAACTTAGAAATCCATAGAAATAATAGTTATTTTTTAATCAAGAGTATTCTTAAGAAGAGATCATTTGTTCTTAAGATGTAATTAACTATAAGGGCTTGTCTTTATAGGGAAGCATGAACCTAGTTTAAAATAAACCCTGATCTACTTCCCATGTAGTTCAGGGGAAAACTCTCTATTACATAAAGACTCATTAGCCTTAGTAGCCTATTATTAGATGATTGAATCTATTATAGGATAACATATTTATCTTTCGAGATAATATGTTTACTCCTTAATGACACATTTGATTATCCAAATAAAAAATTTCTAAATTTTATGTAGTGTCAGAAATTTTTTCCCACATAAATAAATGAGATTTCTCATCTTATAGATTGAAATACAGACTATTTGAGTTCATTTGGGCGAAGAAATTATTCACATCATTGTTTAATGATGGATTGCTTACAAAACAGAATGAACTAATAATGACAAAATCTTCTTTCTAAAACAAGCTCTTGCAATGTATATGGATGATCCCAAGCCTGATAGTGAAGCTATAGTTAATATTAATATATTTGATGCCACTACTAGACAAGGCATAGCTTTGGTTGGTTTTGCATTTAATTAAGTATTATATTTATTATACGATTGTTTTATTTATTTATTAAAGCCATCACATGGTTTTTTCATTTCATCCTTTATGGATGTTCTTTATTTTAATTATGAGTGTTTTCTTAAAATTTTTATTACACTGTTGGAACTTAGAATGTTTACAGAGATACAAAAAAGGAAATCCCAAATATCTTGTGAAAATGAGCAATTTGATTATGATGGCGAAGTCATATCTTATATCACTACTGTTTATTTGCTAAATGGTTAGTCTTATAAATGATTTGTTCATGTAGAATTGAAGAGAGATCTAATATCAACAATTAATGCTTTGGCAAATGGATAACTTTAGCAATATTTTACTTCATGGTACCATAATGCCAACATTCAACTTGATCATATGTGGTTTCTATGTTTGTCGTATACTACGCTTGCTCGATTGTGCATATTGTATGCTATGAGCTTATATAATTCTTCAATTTAGTTGCAACTATTTCACCTATGTTGTATGCAGTCATATGCTGAAGCAATATAGTTATATATGAGTGCATATTTTACATCAAACAACATTACACCAAAGTAAACATAATTTATTTTTTTCTTAGTTACAAATATTTTACTATTGGTTAGATGTTATACAATTTCAATATAACTTTAACTCAATATTTTATAATTTCAACATCCTAGTTAAAACAACCACAAATGTACATATGCTTTGTCTTCACTATCTTAGGTATAACTTCCTTATAATTCATGTTTTAATGAACTTTAAAATACATGAAATCAAAACAATTGCCTATTTTGTATAATCATAAGTGTCATAATATACAAACTTACAATATATGATCTCAAAATGCAAACATTTTTTTAAGACGAGATATAGAACAATCACATACTATAAAAAAAAAAAAAACAACAGGTGTTACATATTAAATTTATTTAAGGAGTGCATAATCACACACTTAGTGAGCGTTAAAATTATAACATTTCCTTTTCTTTTAGTTGTGTTTATGTAAGCAAAAAAAATTATATTTTCATTTTCCTTGATGTGGAGATTTAGGAATTCCTTAAATAATTAAATTATCATGCTTTCTAATCTTAAATATGCTTGCTATAATTCAATGTAAGGTTCTTCAACATACGATAACTTGAAAGAACAGAACATTAAAAGTCAGACTTGCTTTAATATGATGGGTTGAGACTAATAATAAGACATGAAAGCTTGTTTCTTTAAATGCCGAGAATGTCCATGAAATACTGATGATTTGCTAAGAAATGAGAGTGTAGGAATTGCAAAAGACAACAAATTATAGTATAACCTCAAATCTAATTTGAAGAGGTTACCAAGTTCATGAGGAATGCAACTAGCTTACTTGTGAGCTCATTGGTATGGGGTTTTGTCGACCTATTTCATTGGAATTAGCCCCTCTTTATATTTTGCACAAAACAATCTAAAAAAAAAGCCTCTTTACATCTCCTAAAAGTCTGCAGTTTGGCAACCCAACAAAGAGTAGTTTGATGAACAAAAGTGGGGAGTTTAGTGACCTTCTAAAGTTAGAGAAGTAGATGGTCAAGCATTAGTGCAATGGGCACAACATATATATATACGCAATTGAAACTAATGACGATTTACAAAGAATAAAATATAGAGGCAAGTCAAAGTGATGGAGAAAAGCAATTCCCACATGATTTTTAGGTGGAGATGCAAATGGAAGTAATAGAGTACCTATGAGAGATAAAGTAATGTTCACTTGCTTAATATAATAGTTAGGACAAGAAGGGCTTCGACGCATTGAAGATTAGAGTAGATGAAGATGATATTATACGTTGGAGAATACAACCTATTGCGTGTCAAATTAACAAAGAGGCAAATGGTTGTAATGGATGTCTATTTTTTGAGGCATTTATAAAGTTTAAGGAGTGATATAGTATAGATTAAGTTTGTGTTGCTAGCTATGTAAATAAATAAGTTTTAGATGTTATGTAAGTATTTCCCCAAAAAGGGGTTTACATACATGACACCTTTAAGCAAAAAATTTACCAACCAATGAGTATCATATATAACAACCAATTTTTTGATTTCTTCACAAAAAATAATATATAATAGTCATATATTGGTATGCCAAATGTGTTATATCTAAGAACCAATAAGAGGAGTTAGATCTAACTAGTGCCTCCTTAAAGGAATATGAGGGTTTATCACTGTTAGTAGTTATAGGAGCAAAAGAGCTATTTATGGTCTAAGTCATAGATTTAAGGTTAGAGAGAGTCGATTTGACAATATAAGATAATAATGCTATTGTTTGAACACACCTAAATGTTGCCTTAGGCAATCGTAGTCAAGGGCTAAGCAAAAAAATAAAAATAAAATAATAATAATAATAATAATAAATAATAAAAATCATAGATGAGATGTTGCAAAAAAAAACCCCTAAATATGTGATGACTCATTAGGTAACAATGTTTAATATAATTCAAGTTAGATTTAAATATTAATAAAATAATATTGTGTTATGGTTCAATATGGCTTATACATGAACTAAAACTTTACTTCTATATGGTTTAAATTTTATTCGAAGATTTTATAAAATATTATTGATCATGGTAGATTCTAAACAAGTACTCTACCATTTTAGAATAGGAGTATCTTTTCTTGAAATAAAATTTTTAGATATATTTCCTTAATAAAATAAATAATTGATTTATTTTATTAAGTTCTACTATTATAAAAAATCAAAATAAAAATTTCAATGTTAATCTTAATTTTTATGGTATTTAAAATATACTTTTAAATTAATATGCTAAAATTATTAATAATTTATTTTAAGTTATATTTTTCACAAGCAAAAAAATTTCCTGACCCCAAATTTAGTCAACATGAAAACTATTAAATTTTTTAAAGAACGAAGTAATATAAATTTTTAATGATTATTTATCAATTGCATTCTTTAAATATAATTAAAGAATTATAAGATTTATTCTGATTAAAAAACATTAAAAATGAATGTTGGTTTAACAAGGCCTGTTAAGTCTTAGGGTGAGTTTGACCTGATGGCGTGGTGCTGCACAACACGACGATTTTGTTTGGGGTGCTGCATTTTATTTGTATTTTGAAAAATTTATGATGAGAAAGTTGTGTTGTCCAACCTCATCCTGGCTGATTTACCGAGTTTTAGATTAATTTTTTGAAAATAAAAAAAATTTGTAGGCCCTATTACAGCTTTCTAAATAGCATTGCAACACCTTCACCATTGCTATTCAAATAGCTACAATTATCCCAAATATACACTTAATTTATAACTTAATGTTCAGAATTTCAACTCCTCTCCTTAACCATGTTTCTACCATCTTAGCATCGGCCTGCAATGAGGCAATTTTTTATTTTCTTCTACCACTCTTCACTTATCTTCATGAATTGTTCAAAAAACTCTTACGTTAGGGATCATTGAAACTGTTTAAGGCTTGTTTGACTATAAGTATGATTTATTAAATCTTGAGATAATTAAATCATTAAAATTGTTTGGCAAGAGAAATGTTAAATCTAGTTAAATCATGTAGAACTATTTGACAATATATTTCATGATTTAAGTATCTAAGTCCAAAAAAAAAAATTATATTACATATTAATGACATAATTATTAAAATTAATAAAATATAATTTTCTTATTTTTAATTACATTAATAATTAATTATTTATTTACTAAATTAAGTTATCATTAATAATTTTTAAATTTAATTAATTACCAATTAGTGGTTTAATATTAGTTTATTAATTATTAATTAATTATTTATTAAAATAATTAATCATCATTTATTTTTTTACTAAATAAATTAAATATTAATCATTATTTTAATTTTCATTGATTTATTATTAATTAGTTAACTATCAAACTTATAATAATGAATATTTTATTTTTTAAATTATAGTTAACTTATAATAACAAATTAGTTAATTAATCAATTAAACTACTTAAAAATAAATTAAATTAAAATAAATTTAATTTAATAATAACATTATGTGATATCATATAAAATTAATTAAAATTAAGAATTTTCTGTTAAATAAACTGAACTAGAAATAATAGTAATCAAGTATAAGTATTTTATTTAATCATTAATTAAAAATCAATAAAATATAATAATTTATTAATTATTGATTATAAATTATAAATCTAATTAAATATAAAATTATTATATAATTAAATTAAATTATAGATAATATTAACCCTGTTAATTTAAAATTTTTCATTAATACACTGGTTGCCCTCTTCTCCTCCCTTCCACCTTCCATCCGAAAACCTCCGGAAATAAAGCGTACAGGATTTCAGCAGTCGAAACATTCGTCTTTCACCCCCTTTCGCTCCGTTCATATTTGAGGCGACTGCGCTCTCATCCGTCTCACCCGAAGTGAGAAGTCGCGAAGGTAACCCTCACCTTTCCTCTCATCCCCTTTCGCGTTCTTCAGTTGCAAATCCCGTAAATCCACCTTCCAACTGGATTTACTAATTCTTTGATTTAAGGCAAAACGGATGAAAAACGGGATTTAAAATCCTGTAAAATTAAAAGTTGCTATTTTTTCTGTTGGGCAGGATTCAGGTTAAATCCTGCTTCTAAACAGTCCCATAAAGAGATCGGAGGTAGAAGGCGAAGATGGGAGAACGGAAGGTTCTTAATAAGTACTATCCTCCGGATTTTGATCCGGCGAAGATTCCCAGGAGGAGGCAGCTCAAGAACCAGCAGATGAAAGTCCGCATGATGCTTCCTATGAGCATCCGTTGCGCCACTTGTGGCACCTACATCTACAAGGGGACCAAGTTCAATTCTCGAAAGGAAGATGTTTTTGGAGAGGTACCCTGTTCGATTCTGTGCATTATATAAATTTCTTGAGTCTTCTAATTGCCTTCTGATTCAATTCTATGATGATTGCTACTTTGTTTGCTGCAAGATGTTAAATGCTCTATTAGATGTTTCTTTTATGGGCTGTTTGGTTGAAGATTTCAGGATTTAAGCTGGGTTAAACCGCTCACCCCCAAAATTTTTATGAGTGGTTTCTAATTATTACTGAAAGTAAATCCTGTATTTAGCAATATGTGCAAGTTTTAGCTCAAATTTAGGATATATCAAGTCCTAGAAAAACTGTAACTTAAGAAATTTATTTTATCAGTATTTATTAAATATTTTTAAATCCCCAATGGGCATTCAAATAGCTCTACTATTACCATTTATTGAATCCTTTTAAAATCTAACTTGAGCATGATTTTGCAAAGCCAATTTTACTGAAATCCTACCTTTAACCAATAGAATATGTAATTTAGTGTGGTATGTATGAAGCATAATATTATACTCAAAGAATTTCAAGATTAAATGATACCACATCGACTGATTGTATTGAAGCTTATGCAGTCAAATTCAAATTTAGTATCTTTTATACATTATATTTATGTTCTTTATGAAATATTACATATGGTTTAAAGATCTTATATTATGTCCAGGTTAAAATGCTTTATATTTAAGTTAAGATCATATACACATCCTTATTCTAATGAAATCTAATATCCAGGTCAAAACTCTTATCGGATAGATATTTATATCTAGATTAAAGTCCTTATATGTGAGTAAAACACCATTTGATTGAATAGTATACCATATATTTGATAAAAAACATATGTTTGAGTTATAATTTTTTATTATATCTTTCATTTTAAGTGAACGCCTATTTGGATGGTATAGCATTATGCATGGAGTTATGTTTTCAAAATTTTGTTTTATCTTCTATTTGAGAGAAGGTAAACATTGTAGGGTTTTTGGAATGGAGCTCACATATGTTGTAATTTACATATAATAAACCCAATAGCTTTATGCTATTTTTTTTTTCAATAGAAGTTAGCTTTATTATATGACATTGGAGTGAGAACTCTTTTTATTTTTTATTTTTTTATTATTTTATTATTTTGCTCTATATGCATGAAGTGGTTTTGTTTTTGAGAGTCGTACTGGCTGGTGCTGTTGAAAATTTTTGGCCCATATTCTTGAGACTTATATTCTTACTACAATTTGTAAGGCTTTGACAATTGTCTTTGATTTATGGTGCATTTGAGATAGCAATTAATGCACTTTTCTTTCTCTTCTCTCCACTTGCAGACATACTTGGGAATTCAAATATTCCGCTTCTATTTTAAATGCACAAAATGTTCAGCCGAGCTCACTATGAAGACAGATCCTCAAAATTCAGATTATGTTGTTGAGTCTGGAGCTTCCCGGAATTTTGAACCTTGGCGTGGGGAGGAGGAGGTGAGAATTGTTGCATTTTTATAACATCTTTGCTGCCTTTTTTTGTTTCTAATTTGTACCACACTTGCTAATTTTTGCATCATTTTTTTTTTCTGGTTTAGGCTATGGAAAGCGAGAAAAAGAGAAGAGAGACAGAAGAGTTAGGGGATGCCATGAAGTCTTTGGAGAATAGAGCATTAGATTCAAAGAAAGACATGGACATTCTTTCTGCACTAGAAGAAATGAGATCAATGAAGGTGAATACATTTTTAATTATCAACAAGTTGCTTAGAATGCAGCTTTTTTTTAATGATTTTTCTACTATTTGTAGAGGGCATTTGGCTGAAGTCATTTCTATCACCATTTTATTTAAACAACCTAGAAATAATATGAGAAAGACAGTTGTTTTTATTCCCGTTCTTATTCATATGGTAACATAAACTATTTCTTTTCAGTCAAGGCATGCCACAGTGAGCTATGATGTGATGCTAGAGACCTTGAAGCGATCAGCATATGAGAAGGTATTTTTTAAAAAATGATATTTTTTTTGTTATTTGTTTCTTTCATACCCATTTAGCATTTGGTTTTAGCTCTAAAAATGTAAGTTCTCACTGTGCATGTGACATGTAAATTATAAATTAGTAATAATTTTGTGTTTCATTTGATCTATGTTTTATGGAAGTTACATAGAAATAGCATCTTGCTTATACCTTTTTGTATTCTATTAAGAACACGTACTTGGTGTGCACGTTGCTAAGATTAATTGGGAAAAGAAGTGAATTTATTATGAATTCATATCTATTAAAGAGTTTTTTGGTGTGTATGTAAGGCAAAGTTATATTAAGCAAACTGGAATTCAATTGGAAGATGGTACAAAATCACTTCAAAAATTTTTAATGCTTTTAGAAGTGGCTTTTTTTATTGTTAGATAGATTAAGGTTCAACAATTTCTTTAAATAATTATGTTAATTTTTTAGAATTAACAAATTTTCTTGGGCAAGATTTGAAACTCTGGTCTCTTGATATTGAGTGTAAAATCCACTCAACTGAAGTGCTATAGTGGTAAGAATTAACTCTATTAGATTATCTCTTTGATCTTGCAACAATCATTGGCTCACTTTACGATAAGAACTTTGTTGAATTAAGGATGAAGCTCCCTTAGAACTTTTGCTTAATAACTTCAGCTGCTTAGTTTAATATTTCTAAATGCTTTTAAAATTTATGTGATTTTCAATTTCGAAGAAATTAAAGGTGGGCACCTTTGATCTTTTGGTCCTTGGGATGTATGAGTTGAGATGAGAAATGAGGTCTTGATGCTTCAACCTTTTGCTAGCTTATTAATCTCCTTAACTTTGTTTCATATTTATGTGAGTATATTAACTTTGTACATACTTTTTTTGGGAAATTGCTGGTGTCAAGCACGAAAACTAAATATACTTGTTATTTATTCACTAGTAGCACATAAACATGTATCGCACGTTAGGTAGAACAATGACAATTTTTTTGAAAATTGGAACTCATGGCTTTGCTCCTTATTTGCATTTTGGTTATAAATTACTTTAAAGATAGGAATAAAACTTTAATTCCTTTCACTAGTAATACGAAACAGATTCAAAATTAAGAGATTTTCAGCGCAATAGAAGCATATGGAAGCTAAAGTTGAAATGCATCTTTGATTTTGATAATAAAAGTGACTTACTAAAATAATCTTGAAATGCTATATTAAGCTCTAACTAATGAATTTTAAAACCGTAATGCCTTGCAACTTTGTCTAATCAAAAGTTTTGTGAGAGTCCAAGGTCTAAGCAAAATAATTGATAGAACATGATGAATGAATGTTTCTTCATCAAATCAAAAAAATATCTTATTGATCATTTATAGAAATATCTTATTGATCATTTAAAAGAGTGAACGTTTTAGATATCTTGTGTCTATTGTTCAAAGAGATGGTAAAATAGATGGGGATGTTATTAGTATAATTCAAGTCGGATGGTTGAAGTGGATTAATGTATCGGGGTTGTTGTATGATAGAAAAGTACCATTAAGACTCGAGGGATAATTTTTTAAGATGGTGGCGAGATATACAATGATATATGATGCATAATATTGTCCATTAAAAGAGAAGCATAAAATTAGGTTAAGTGTTGTAGAGATGAGGATGCTCAGGTTCATGAGTGACTTTACACTTAACGACAAATGCGAAATGAATATATACATGAAATGATTGGAGTAGCTCCAATGACAAATAAGATTAGAGAAAGTTGACTTAGATAAATTGGTCACATACAAATGTTAACCGTTCGATGACCCGGTTAGGAAAATAGATTTATTAAATTTGGCCTATGTTAAGAAAGGTAGAGGTAGATCTAAAAAAGTTTGTTAGCAATAATAAAAAATGACATTATTCTATTAGAATTAAATGAGAATATGACATTTAATAGGACACAATGGAGAAAAAGGATTCATATAATCGACTTCACATAGTGGGATAAAAGGCTTATGGCTGTTGTTGTTGTTGATCATTGATATAAATTCATTTCATTGAATATATAATAATGCCAAATATGTTCAAAAAAATAAAAAAAATGTTGAGATTATACCTCTTGAATGCCCATAGGGGCATCACCACATATAAGTGTTGCATTGAGTCATATTCAAGTGAGTGACTTCATTCTTAATCAAATGGCTATTCGAGTTGAGTTAGCAAGACTTGAAATGAGTCTATTTTGAGTCAACTAAAAATCATTTTGGGTAAACTAGTTGTATACCTAGAGTCCACGTGGGCACTTGCTAGCTTGGAAGAAGCTAGCAAGAAGGATTTGTTAGCAGCAAGTCATAGAGCTCACACAAATGATCAAGGCTTATTTATTGCTATCTATCTAGACCACTTGAGCCACATTAGAGAAGCATTGGCTACCTTTAAAAAGAGGACTCTATACTCTCAATGTTACAATATCTCTTACTTTACACAGGTGACTACTTCCGAAGAGCTTGCTCGACATCACATACTCGCCCAACCTCTAGAGACAGGATGAGTACAGTATCCATCACATACTTGCCAAGAAATATTTGGATATAGTCTATACATTTATCTTATTTATTCTAACATATATTTGTATCCAATTTATAATTTATGTACTTGTAACCCCAAGCCTTATAAAAAGGGGAACCTTTTTTTGAAGGGATTGGATCTTGAGGGATATTTTTTGAGCTTTATGGGTATTACTCTTTGTACGAGCATCCTTAGTAAAGATATTTTTTCTTGTTATTCTTATTTCACACTTGCTATACTACTTACCCTGTTTTGCTTGGCCTTACTTTCAACGAGTCTCTTGTAAGGTTTAGTATCATATATGTAGATAGATTTTGATTCAATATCTTTTTAGATATGGTGAGTGTGGTCCGATGCCGAGCACTCAATGAAGTAGCATAGCCCACAAGGGATAACTTGGTCACCATGGAGCTAAGTGTGCAATAGTTTGTTACATAGTAGGATTTGAAGGATATGGAGGATAACATCACTTGCATAATCTAGGAGGCTATGAAAAAGATGTAATGCGAGATGCCGATGGTGAGGGGGATTGAAGGATCCTCAAGTTTAGCTGCACGTCACACATGTCATCACAAGAGAGCATTATTCTCGACCCCCGGCATTGACGATGAGTCTTATCACCTAAGTGACGAGGAAGTTACTGAAGGGTGAGTGGCGAATGCTTCCCTCACTAATGCATTCTCCAAAGAGATCGTTGAAGCTTGTCCCCCACCGAAGTTCAAAGTGCCATACTTGGATTTCTACAAGAGTGAAGCTAATCCTACTGACTATGTAGCATTGTTTGAGTCTATCACATCATTATTGGACTTAAATACTACTTTAAAATGTTAAATCTTTTTTACTACTTTCAAATAATAGGCC
This sequence comes from Cymbidium sinense, assembly GCA_021442155.1. Lineage (NCBI taxonomy): Eukaryota > Viridiplantae > Streptophyta > Magnoliopsida > Asparagales > Orchidaceae > Cymbidium > Cymbidium sinense. The sequence continues at coordinate 26,148,076 of CM038228.1, read as the reverse complement.
TTAAGGTGGTTCTCATGTCTTTTTGTGGGAGTCATCACATCCTTTGCCAAATTCAAGAGGATGTTTACCACTCAATTTGCTAGTGCTCATAAGCTATTGAAGAGTTTACAAGCTTTATTATAGATGAGACAAAAGCCAGGAGTATCCCATAGAAAGTTCAACACTCACTTTTAGAGGGAGATGCTGGAGATTAAAGACTCGGAGTCAATAGTAGCACATGCTACACTCCCCAGGGCGGTAATGAAGGTCTATTTAGATTTGTCCTTGGTCTTCAATAGCTAAGGATATTAGCGAAGTTATTGAAACTCACCAATAGTCATGTAAATGTTGAGGAGTATACAAAGTTACCCAATACTCTTAAGACTAATTATAAGGGTAACTTGACCAAGATGTCATTGCTTGTGCGTAAGTTCAGGGAGAGGCTCTTGATTCAAAGACTGGAGAGAAAAGAGAGAATGTTGTGACTTCTGCTCCAAAGAGCACCAATGCATAGACACGAGTATAGGCAAATGCCTCACACACTGCACCTCACAACATAGTCACCTTTATCAGGCCGAGTACTCGCTTGTAGTTACACTATTAAGTGTGTCAATGATAGAGTTAGTTGAGGCCATCTAAAATAAAGAATACTTTAGGCGGCCAGCTCCAATGAGGATTGATGGGCCACTTTGAGATTCATCAAGGTATTATGCTTATCATTGAGACCACGACAAAGACATTAAGAAGTGTTAACATTTGAAGAGCTTGGTCAAGGAGCTTATCAAAGTAGAAAAGTAAAGAAGTTTATGAAGAGACCTGAGAAAGTAGTAGAACACAATAATGAACCTATACTAGCTCACACAATTAATATCGTTGGAGTGGCACCTGGCATCTTTAGTGGAGATTAGGAGTCGTCGTGGTGAACAAGTTTGAAGTGATTTAGAACAAGATAGGTAAACTTAATAACTATGGTCTAATACCGAGCACAGAGATTGTCCTTGTTAGCTTTGTAGAGAAAGACTAACCTGGAGTCGACAATCTTTATAATGCTGCAATAGTCGTTACAACATTGATTGCCAACTACTAAATTGGTAGCGTATTGATTAACACGGGTAGTTCAGTCAAATACTATTTTAAGTCTGTATTTCACAAGATAAATTTGACGAGTTGAAACTCGCACTTACAATAGGTCCCCTCTATTGATTCTCTATGGAGAGGAGGGAGACAAAAGAAATCACTAATATTTTTATTACTTGGGGAGGACAGAAGAAGTTTACGATTATGATTAACTTTGTTATTGTGGATGCGACAGCCGCTTACAACATAATCTTCAACTGACTACTGTTGAACATTTTTAGGGTAGTGGCATTCACATGAAATTCCTAGCAAGAGCAAAAAAAATCATTGTGTGGGGCCACCTAAACTATTCTAGGATTTGCTATTTGCGAGTAGTCAATAGGTCACACAAGGCTAAAGAAGCATTGCAATTAGAAGTCACTCGTATTGGACTAGAAACTACATAGGAAATTGAGGAAATACATGCAGTCAAAGATTCTGAATGAGTACTGAGACTTAGCTCGTCTTATAGCATTGAGCATAAAGAAGCATTAGTGCAAACTTTAAGGAAAGACAGAGATGTGTTCGCTTGGACTATTCTAGAGATACTAGGTATTAATATTAATATCACTTTCCATTGAATTAATGTTAGGAAGCACGCTTGACCAATTAAGCATCTTATAGCTTACTCGGATTCTTAGCTTATGGTGGACTAAAGAAATGTTGACTATGAAGCTAGAGATAAATCTTGTGGAAGTACTTGTATAAAGTAAAGGCAGAGATAGGAAGTTCAAGTACTTCAAAACTGAGCAAGTGTCAAGGGAAGAAAACTAACTCACCAACTTGCTATCAAGGATTGGATAGCTAGGAGACCAACCTGCCCTTGAACTAGCTTTGTCGAGTATAGAAGAAACTTAGTAATTGCAAATAACAAACAATGACTCACAAAGTTATATTGATCCAATTAATAAGTTTTTGAAGGCTGGAGAGCTGGAGGAGAAATCAAAGATCCTAGGAGATTCAAGATTAAATTCACTCAGTACATCCTAATTAATAGAGAATTGATTCAAAGGTTAATCAACTCTTTAAATTTGAGGTTTGCTGGAGAAAGTGAGTAGAAGAAGGTGCTTGGTGAGGTACATTCAAGAGAATTTGTGAGTCACACAAGTAAGAGAATACTTGCTCACTGTGTTTTCTATCAAGAATACTTCTAGTCAACTTTAATATAAAGATGCAAAATATTTTGCTAGGAGATGAGAATGGTGTCAAAAGCTTACTCTTTTTTGTAGTTGCAGTTACTACAACCTTTCCAACCAATCACCAGTCCCTAGCCCCTTGTTATGTGGGGATGGATTTAATAGATTCTCTGCTAGTTGCTAGTGGTTGATGGAAGTTCATACTTGTTATGATTGACTATTTTAACAAGTGGATTGAAGTCAAGTCACTCACCAAGATCACTGCACAAGTAGTTCAAAATTTTATATAGATTGACATCATTTATGGTTATGTACTACTGATGTTGTTCATTGCCGACAATGACCTCCAGTTTGCTAATAAGAAACTAAAAGAATTCTGCGAGTTTTAAGGGATTCGCCTCAAATTTACTTATGTGCTTCACCCACAGACTAATGGATAAGTTGCATCAGCTAATAAGAAGATCCTCAATCTCCTAAAAAAAGATTTAAGGTGCTAAGAATTAATAGGTTGAGGTTTTACCTGATGTATTTTAGGCTCTTAGAATAACACCATCCTTGGTGATTGGACATACACCATTCTCCCTATCATGGAATAGAAGCCATATTACCCATCGAGTATGAGCTGCATGGTCGAAGAATCATGATGACTATTGATTGTAGTCAAGAAACTGGCGAGTGGGTGAAGTCATATACAAAAGTCATGAAAACTACACTCGACTTGCTTGAGAAGAACTGCGCATAGAAGCATCTTTGAGGTAGGAGAGAATTAAGAGAAGAATAGAAAAATATTATAATAACCACATCAAGGAGAAACAGTTCAGACTCGATGACTTAATATTGAAGAAGATAGATGCTGTAGCTCATTAGAATACACTCGACAAGCTCACATCTATTTGGAATGACCACTACATCATCAAAAAGCAACTTAGATTAGGCGCCTATCAGCTATAGACTTATTAGGGAAAATATATACTTAGAACTTAGAGCAATGGACTTGAAGAGGTTCCATTCCTAAAGGAAGTCTTGTTCTGTACTTGTTCTCACTTCATGTAATAAACTGTTATTTTACTCATACATGTGAAATCCTTTGTTGTAAAAAAGTTTTATTTACTCGCCAATTTTTTTCATAGTGCTTGTCGTAGAAATTTATGAGAAATTTGGTCACTTGCTATAAACTAACATACTCGGGTATCATCTAATAAAGTCAAATATATGACTTAGGTGATTATAGCGATTGTCATTGAAATGGTGGTGATTACATTTTAAGTGAAAAGTCATTAACTTGGAGAGTTAACTGAGTTTGGCTTGATTATCAAATTGAAGAGATTACTCATTGTAGGAGAGCTAATACCCTTAGGAGAAAGGAAGTTCTCACCAACTATAATCGCTTAAATTAGCTAGCCTTAATTAACTAAGAAATTCTTTAATCACCAAGTAAGCCACCACCTTCCATGCACTTAAGTGTGTGTGAGGCAAGTATGAGCAACGCCTTTTATGCACCCAAGTGTGCATGAGTGGATGGGTGAAGCACCTCAATGCCCTAAGTGCACTTAAGGCAACTATAGATTAGCGTTCAATGCGCCTAATTGTGTGTTAGGCAATTTCAAATTAAAATTTCAATACACTCAAATGTGTGTTAGGAGACTACAAATAAAGTCTTCAATATACCTAAGTGAGTGTTAGACGACTATAAATTAAGCTTTCAATTTCCCAAGTGCGTGTTAGGCGACTACAAATTAAACTCTTTAAAGCAACTTAGATTAGGCGCCTATCAGCTATAGACTTATTAGAAGACACTCTTTAATGCATCTAAAATTCATAACTCTCTCTACAAAATTCAGAAAAATATGAAATAAAATCTTATGGAAAGATAATTCAACCTAGAATATTTTAAAATTAATTTCAATGGGTTTTTATTATAATTTTCTTTGATTTTAGGTTTTATTAGAAACTTTATTTTGCTAATTACTTTTTAATTAAACCTCTGATTAATCCCAAACTTCCAGAGTATATTTTAGGGGATGACTTCTTTCTCCCCTAATTTCCTTGAGATTTATTGAAGTTTTCAATAAGAGAATTGCATATGGATTTCTTAATTATCCTCCTTATGTAATTATAGATAATTAGGGTATGATTAGTGATTTTAATCCATGATTAGGGTTGATTAAGGTCAGATCCAGTAGATAGGAGGTTTAGGAAATAATTTTGGGGTATTTCCCTTAAGCTATGCCCTAAACCCTCCTTTTTCCTCTGAAGCGCTCTCCTACAAGCTAACATAGCTGACCACTAAGTTAAACAAGTGCGATATAATAACTTTTTTTATCAATGAGTGTGCCCCATTCTAGAATAAGATGAGTGCATATGATAACAAAACTAAATTGCAGAGAGACACAAGGGAATTAGAATTCATTTGAAAAATAATTGTATGGTAGAAAATGTGAGAAAATGTACAATTGATCTGAGCTCACTTGTAGGAGCAAAATAAACATTTTTACTAGAAAAAAAATAAAAAGAGAAAAAAACTAGTTGGAGTCTTCCTCGCCATTATCTTATACTCGGACAAATTGAGATGTTGTCAAAATCAATGAAATTTTGACCAACTTATTAATAAAAAAATTGATGTAGATTAAAAACTTTGACTTTATCATCTCTTTGTATTTTATGGATCAAAATAACTTGCCCACGCCACCTCCTTTTCCTCCCACCCAACCCCTTTTCGTTGAAATTCTTTAGTTTGATGAGTGAGTTCAGTGGATAACTCTTTATTCTTCTCTGCCAGGTGAGTGAGCTCTGTCACTGCTTGCTTCTCCTTGTTTTGGTGATGAACCTTTGCTGCCAACTCTGACACCCTCATGTTAACATCTTATTGACCCTTCTCAATTGACACACGATGGTCTTCATACTTACTATGGAATGCCTTGCGTGTCTTGTCGCCCACCTCCTCAGCATGGCTAATCAGCATAGTTTTGTACTCTCGACTTAATTTTCAGGACAACGGGTACCATTGCTTACACCGTCATACTCACATGATGGAGTCGCTTCTTAAGAACTAATTTAAGAGATGAGTTCAACTCATTAAAGAAGAGATGCAGGCCATGTTTGAATGCTTCATTACTTGGCTTCTCAAGATTTGGAGTGTAATTATCCTCAATCTAGATAGTACTCGACTTTCCTACCTTCTCTTTGCCACTGTAATATCCAATTAGCTTACTTCCTAATTAATTTTGTTTTAGCTAATTAATTAATCATTCTTGTATGATAGACAAGCGCAGTGGATTAAGGCATTCGACGCGCGTAGGGCTGGGATCTATCGAAAGGTAATACCCATTTCTTTTTATTTCATTTCCTCCTAGCCGCGGCCTCAGTTCCTTCGCACAGATCGAGTTCGTCTCCTCCTTTCCCTGCCTTCGGCGTCGGCATCGACATTCCGCCTCAGGTGGCGCTGAGCCTTCGAACTATGGAATCCGTATCGTCTTCGCGACCGCTCTCGCCTTCGTCACAGGCAAACGCGCAGTAAGCCTTGCCGGGTTGGGAAATCCGTGAACCGTCGGTTGTGATTTCTGCTCGGCCGATTGGGGAAACCTAGAGAATTTTGTGAGTTGCTAAATTTCTTTACCTATTCCTTTTTCTTTCAACCGGCAGCCTTCCTTAGTGTTGAAATGCGTGATTATGGAGTTACTGTTTTGGTACATTGAGTTCAATTATTGTGTATTAAAATGGGGGTTTAAGATTGACATTTTTGTTAATTTTAGTTTGTTAATTTAATCAGGTAATTAATATTGGCGTTAGTAGATTACTTTGGAGTCGTGTTCCAGTATTTCGAAAGATTATATGAGGAGATATCAATTTTAGGTAAGATTACAGTTTAAGCTGGTGATACTAATTATGAGTTTCATTTATGAGTTTCATGTATTAGTAGTATTTAGAAGAGTTATTTCATTATAAGTTGTGTTATGCAGAAGAATCGGCCATCCAAAGTATATGTATGAGGACATAGCTTCTTAATTTAGATTCGGTTTATAGTCTATGAATGCCATTGTTTACCTATTTTTTATAAATTGTATGAATGACATACATATAGATATTCTCGTATTGTATCGCCATTCTATTTCTGATTATAAAGGTTAGTTCATTTTCTTTATTAGCATATGATTTCGTTGGACATATAGAAATATTTTAAAACATGTTAAATGCAGTAATGTGATAACGAAATGTCGGAAAATTGATAGGAAGACATGGTATAAATCTGCAGATAGAAAAGTTCGATGAGATGAGCTGGCGGGGGATCTATTCCAGGCTCGACGTGAGGTTGGGCGTTAGAAGTCAACCGTGTAAGGTTAGGTAAGTAATATGGTTCCTACCGCTACTTGCCTTTTAGATGGTAGGGTGACAACCCTTTTGTTATGAAGTCAAACTATCGAATTATAAATATTTCTAAAAAATGATTTGATATAGAATCAAATGATTTTCATTAAATAAACTACATGGCATTGATCTGATCTGAATCTACAACATATTGTTGATTCGTTATCGTTCTGCGATTATTTACCGCCTTACTCTTTCCCAAATTTAAATATACATGCGATTGTTCTATGCTTGTTACACTTTTCTTGTCTCATGAAAACTTTTAAACATGATCTTATCGTTAATAATTTGGAAAAAATGAGGTGTGGTAAGCTATCCGTTTGTTGATTGTACATTTTTGGGGTGTATAGTTTTGGGAAGATTAAAGCTTTTGAAACGTCAATTTTTTATCGATGTCTTTTGGTTCTTTCAGATTTATTTACAAATTTAAAGATTTCTTAAATTTTTGTGATATGAATTAATTAGTATATGAATTGAATATTTAGTGATGATTTGATTAGATACAAATTTTACTTCGTTCATGATGCGAGTTGGAGCGTGTTGGTGGAATCACAATTAGTCATCCATTCTATTACACTGATTGGCCAAAATAAGGGTAGGGGTGCAGGATGTGATAGAAAGTGGTATCGACGATAAGGTTGAAACGAGCAAGATTGATGAACAATAATGAAGAGCATGATTTGGATTTATGGATAAGTGTTGAATTGATCATACTGGTATAGGTATTAATTTTGGGTTAGGAATCCATATGTTCTTAATTTAATGTATGATATTTAATAAATATGTATCAAATAAATAATTCTTATAATTACACATTAATTTCGCAAATGCCGAGAAAGGTTAGATGGTGATCACCGACATCTGACCCCGAACGCGAGATAATTCTAACAGGTGAAATACAACCTAAGCAGTGGTGAAGGTAGATCGATGAATTCGAGGGTAGTTGGTTGATTTCCGGTTGTTGATAGTAGCATCATGAAAAAAATGAGGGCCTGGTCGAGTTTAGTTCAAAGTGGATCAACATTTGAGGATATTTCAAACGCGTTGGCATTGAGGGAGGTGATCCTATAGTGGCGGAAGATTGGTTGTTTAAAATTGAAAAAATTTTGGATGGAATGATTTGCCCTGAAAACAGAAGAGTAGTACTGACTACTTTTGTATTAGAATGGGAGGCAGAAATGTGGTGGCAGGCTCAACACAGGGAAAGATTTGAAATACCTATTAGTTAGATCAAATGGGATAAGTTTGTCAAAGTATTCAAAGATTGGTTTATTCCTCCATCGACTTGCTTTCTGAAGACAAATTTTTCAACTCAGGATCTATAATGCTATATGAAGGCGAGTTCACTTCTTTTTTAGATATACTCCACATTATATCAGAGGAAGAGAAATGTCATAGATTTTTTGCGGCGCCGAGATCATTATTGGCACCATTTGATATCGATGAGTTCTGATGTTAGTTAAAAGGTAGGATTGAAAATGAGTTGAATTTTTTCAAGTGGGATTCTGACAGCAAAAGCTTTGAAAGAAGGCGATTTTTTAAGAAATTTAAGTTTGATGACGACATAAACAAATTCATTGGAGAAATATTTGTGATAAGTGTGGAAAGCGACATTTTGGTCAATGTTGGATCGTGAAATTTCTGATATGGTCGGTTGGACATCGTCAATGCCGATCGGAAGAAGGATATAAAATCATACAATTATCAGGGACAGGGTCAACAAAGAAAGTTTTTGGGGTAGGGGGTCATCTGGGATGTGACAGCCACTATCTTGCTTCTTCTCGAGTGAGGCTTACCTGAATAGTCACAGCACTTTCCGACCTATTCTTCAGTAACATGGCCTTATGGGAAGTCATTAGGGTATCAGTGCAACAAAGTTATATTTGGACTAGTGGCACTTGGTACATTCACAGGCCTCTTAGAGGTAGGTTCCACTACAAGTGGTTGCTCTTCCGACTTGCCAAGGAAGGTTGTGGGCTCTGAAAATTTATCACCGACCTCTCAATTAAGAGAGTATGATTTATATCGGTCAAATTTTCAGAAGACAGATGGAATAGATAAGACCTTCTGGAGATTTCCTCGTTTTGTGACTTTAGATATGGTTCCAAGTTTTATACAGCACCATAGTTAATACCTCTCAATGTTGAGAGAACTTTCGATTCAATGTTAGATCGCTAATTGCGTAGCTTATAATACCAGCATGTGGAGTTTTGAAATTTAAAATTTATGAAATTCATCATTCTTTAACTTGAAGCGGATGGTTGGGGGAACGATGACGTGCCCGATATACATCCCATGATTCTATCATCTTGGGTTGTTGCGGTCCCTAGTCTACTTAGTCAAATGAGGTAGTCAACCCAACCTAACAGAAGGATCCTTGTCAGCAGTCATGGGTTGCATTGTCCAAGAAATCATTATAGACATGAGGTGATATTTGTTTAAGGAGACAGACTTAAGTCTACTTTAGCTAACAAAAAGCTTTTTTTCCTATCAAATATACCCTATGGTTCATTTCAAAGACAAAGTTTGGGGAGCATCTGAGCTACGGTCGTGATCATTGATATAATGATGTGTTATTGACGATACCGTCGAGAGGAATCTATAATATGTGCTGTACTATCCAAATCACGTATGTCGGAGGACAGCGCGTCGCTTCGGTATGAGATTGATTGAGAGTGAATATAGAAATACATTTAATTTGACTTTGGCTCCTTTGTAAATTAGAGTTTTCTTAATTTATCGCCTTCAGCAAATAATTGTGGAAGGTGGATTGAGTTTTAGCTTTAAGTTCTTTAAAGATTGAATTTCATTCAAGCATTTAACACTTAATAATATGTTAGATTCTGCATTTAGATTAATATTTAATTTGAGTTAATTTGATATGAAATTATAATCACATTTTGATGAAAGTATCATCTCCGGTTCAAATCTATTCAAACGGTATCGTATAGTTTATTATTTTGTTGTTTGATCTTATTATTTTATTAATTTAATAATGTATCGATCTTGTCATAATGAAATTAACTTAGATGTCTTATTGAGTTGAGATTTTTATAATATTATTATTAGATTTTTAAGTTTGTTAACTCGGACTTGGTCCGCAGATCCAACCGTGAAGCAACTCGCGTAGCATCCTCATACATTAAGTTTAAGCATTAAGCATAGTATCAGGGCCCATGCAGGTTATTTAATTTAAAATTGATTTAACTTCAGAGATTTGAATAATATTGCTTATTTTGATTGAGTTTCATTGCAAGTTTATAATTTTTTATAAAATTTTGACATTCGGCATCTCCGTCGTCACATAAGAGGCAGCGCACCATGTCAAAAAAGGTATGTATGGGTGGTGTAAACGTGATCGTCCAAATGTCAAGAAAGACATATGCGAGTCTCTGAATGCACTGCGTGTATCTGATTTTCGTCGTGAAAGCGTGTATATGCTTATCATGTCAAGTTAAAATACTAATTTTAGCTTTGTAGTTGAATTTTTATTAAGCTGTTTATGTTTCCTGTAAGTGTAGAAGTTTTGGCAACATTTTGGCATCATGTCGTCCGTCTGAGGGTTATTTCGGATGATAAACTGCCCACACGAGAAAGACGTGTATGAGTAGTATAAACCGAATCCCATCCATTCAAGAAATGCATGTATGGAACTTTTAGGTACCTGTTGAAACAGATTTTCCCACCACGCCAAGAAAGGCCTGTACGTGTACTTATACACTTGCAATGTTAGTTTAAACAATAATTTTTTATTATGACATGATTTTATGTCAAGGCGTGTGTGACCTCCTCTGTTGATGTAGAAGTTTGGCGGACATCCCGTACATCCAGTGTGAAATTCGATATCTTTGCTTGCACCACATGAAAAGTATGGGTGGTATAAACCATTCTGAATCGTATCGTTAAGAAAGGCATATATGAGGCTTTAAGATACTTACATGGATTTTCGCAATGCGAAAGGCGTGACGGTATTTATGCACCCACAAAACAAATTTATACGCCAGAAAGGTGTGTACGGATACTTATATTCAACACAGGCTTCGGGTAAGCATGGGCGTCCGGTGAGGCCTTCGCGTGATGTGGATGTTACGCGATCGGGAAGTCGCGATCACGATAACGACGTATTGCATCGTGAAACGATCGGGGCGGAGGGCTTCACTGCGGGGCGATACTGGATGTCGTTACGCGCTTCAAGTGAGGGAGCGGGGAAGCTTCGATTGGCTGCGGAGAACGCTAGACGGGATGAGGGGAAATTTTAGGGCCAACTGAGTGGATTGTTTGGGAGAACAGTCTTAGGGTTAGGGTTATAAGGGGGGTATTTATAGGATTTATTTTTTATTTTAGGCATAATTTGGGTTTTTGCACTGACATTATCATATAGGTAATATATATGTCAATTCCTAAGTTATTCTGATGTTCTGGATGTAATGGTGCAGTCCGTTTCACGATCTTAGGCCGTTTCGTTCAAGTCGGCGTCAAATTGGGTCAATTTTAGCTCCGATTTACACGCTGTCGCTTCTGACAACTTGACATTCACGCAAACTCGTCCGAATTGAGCGCAGATAGTCTCATTTGATAGATTTCGACGTTTTGACGTTAACGACGTGATCAATTTCATGAACGGAGGCCGTTTGGGCATCGTCGCGGCTTCCTGACCTCGCTATACATGTAGGCGCTTTGACGACCCTCCTTGATTAGTCGACCATCGAATTGTGCAATATGTATATTTTGATCAATTTTGGCGTTCTGAACGCGATGACGAAGTCCATGCGTCGATCGGAGATCGTTTCGACTGATTTTTGTCGCCATCGAGTGTATTTTAAGCTTCAATTTGCGTGTTGTTGTATCTGATTGCTCGATATTCCTGCATACTTGTCCGAATTGAGCGTGAATAGTCTCATTTGATAGATTTTGATGTTTCGACGCTAACAACATGATCAATTTTGTGAATGGAGGTCGTTTGGGTGTCGCGGCTTTTCGACTTCGATATGCATGTTAGCGCATCGACAACCTCATTTTTGATTGGTCGACCGTCGAATTGCGCAAGATGCATATTTTGATCAATTTCGACGTTCTGAACACGATGGGGAAGTCCGTTGGTCGATTGGAGATCGTTTCGACTGATTTTCGATGTTGTTGAGTGTATTTCAGCTCCGATTTACGCGCTGAAGCTCGTCGAATTCACTTTATAAGCTTGACTTGACTTATGACGCATGTCTAGAGGTCACAAATGCCTCTCAACAAATATGATTCGCGCATAAAGTGAGTCATGTTTGTTGAAAACTGGTTGACCCTTTGGGTTGGCCATGGGTCTTGGATCACTTCAGCTTTCAATTTCCATGGGTTCGCTGAATGTTTCTTTTTTTTATGCCATTGTAGATCTGTGTTTTCTCCGGCCCTAGCTTCGTGCTTGATCAGGTTTGATGGAGGAATTAATTTACTTATTTTGAGATTGGAAATTCCTTATGTTCTAGCTTTACGCTTGACGGACTTGATGAAGGATTGATCTGATTTATTCATATTGACTTGTTAGGATGTGTATGTATGCCCTAAGTCTTGTGCTTGCTGTTTTGACGGACTCATTACAGGATACATACAGATGACCCAACTTTCTGGCTTATATTAGGTCTATAATGTTGAGTTATCAGTCTAGCGATGTGTGCTTTAACAGACTGAATAATCACAAAATTTCTTTAGTTTGGCTATTGCCTTTGTGTGAACTATGGAATCGTTTCCTCGATCTTGTGCTTTTTGCTTTGGCGGACTTGATGAGGGAATTGGCTTTGATCTGTGCTTTGTATTTGATCATATCATTTGAATAGGGATTGAAATATCACATTGCAGACAATATATAGATTGATTTGAGGCAACTCTGAATTGAGAGTTTCCTCATATTGTCTTGGTCCATCGATCGAGTGGAAAGATCTTTTGGACTCTTGTTGCTTGTAGTCATTAAGCTGGATCTGGTTTGAGATTGAACAACTATCATCATTGGATTGACAAGCAGGGGCTCTTTCATTGTGGCATTTTCTTGCGGCTTGTTGAGTGAGGAGAGCGTCATCAATTCAGCGATTTGTGGGCTTGTTGAGTCCGACTTTTAGAACCTACTCGAGTCTTTGACTTAAGTTGTGATGGCTTGGTGGTCTTGTCATTAGACTGACAAATGGGGGCTCTTTCGCTGCGGCTTTTTCTTGCGGCTTGTTGAGTGAGGAGGCGTCGAACTTGCCACTTGTGTGAGAGTTGAGTTCATTTTGACTTCATTCGTGTCCTAGACTTGAAGATATAGAGGTTGATGTTTTTCCAACTTAGTTGATTGAAGCTTCCGAAATTAAGAGTTCTTCTGACCTGATCTTTCACATTTGATGAATTTTAGAGGTAAACTTTTGACATTTAGGATTATTTTTTCGTGCATTGAAGTAGATTCTTTTTGTTCTTGTAAGACCTGCAACTTTAACAATAATAGTTGTAGATATATTTAGAGATCTCGACATAAAGTTCGATGTCAACCTAAATGCATATACAAGAAGATCTCCTGTTTCACATGAAAGGATTGAACAACTTTGATTATAGAAATTAAAATGCCTCATGAATTTCGGACATAACTTTGTTGGCTTCATCCGTCCCTAAGCATCGTAGCCACATTTGTTCAAAGGTTCTACGGTACAATGTGTTATTAACATAGGCATATCGTAGGATTCTTTTTGTAATTTGTGTGGCTAATGATTTATTGCTCGGCAATTTGCTTTCTTTAAAATAATTGATGAAGGGTTGTCTTCAATCATTAGGCTCTTCCACTATGAAAGCTTCACATGATTTTTTTGTAGCACTTTTGAGTTTTTCTCTCTTGTACTTGCCATTCTTTGGGAGAGCGAGGAGCAATATGAATTGCTTTCTGCTGGCTTGAGTTTTATGTCCCCTCTACTTGCGGGGAGTATGAAATTACAGGGTTGCAGAACTCGATGAGTGCACATTTCAATCAACACATCGTCGTCGTCCGTGTTTGCCATTTCTTTTGCTAGTTTGGCCAAACAATCTGCTTTACTATTCTTCGATCGAGAAACTCGAGCTAGTTTAATGTTTGAAATTTGCTTCATGAGCTCAAGCACTCGTCTATGATAGTACGCTAATTCAAGCTTATTAATCTTATAGAGACCCAACACTTGGTTGATAACCAATTTAGAGTCTCCAAAGATTCTTAAATTTTAGATGCCGATAATAACAGCTTCTTCGAGACCTGCCACCAATGCCTCTTATTTAGCTTCATTATTAATTTTTGGCTCAGTCAGCATGTATGAACGCCTCATTATGCTACCTTCCGGTGTTATGAAGACGAGACTAATGCTAGCTCTTTCTTTTGGTAGATTTGGGGGTTGAGCAGACAATAGATGATGCACCGTTGAAATATATTTTCCAGATCTGCAGCTTTTCTCTTTCGTGAATAAGCAGAATCTGTTCATCAGATAAATCATCATTGACTGCTAAATCTGCTGGGATAGAATGCGTAGCGAGAAAATCTACTAATATTTGCCCTTTCACAGCTTTCTGAGATACATATGCAATATTGAACTATACGAGAACGCCACGCGACGCTTGTCAATCTTTGGTCTTGTTATCAAGAACTTCAGCGGATCGTTCTTTGAGATGAGTGTTATCTTATGTTATAACATATAAAATCGAAGCTTATGGGCAGCAAAGATCAGTGCAAGACAGTGCTTCTCGATCAGAGAGTACTTTGCCTCTGCTCCTATCAATCTCCGATTGATATAGTACATCGCATTTTCTTTATCTTTTTTATTGTGCTGTGCAAGCAATGCTCCGAGGGATTCTTCTTATGCAACTGTATACAAAATGAGAGACTTTCCCGGGATTGGCGTTGCCAGAATTGGTGGATTTAATAGGTATCTCTTGGTGCTATCGAATGCTTGACATTCATCATCCCACTTAAATGACGCATTTTTCTTCATCAATTTAGCAAATGGTCAACACATGCCCGAAATTTTAAAAGGAAGCGTAAGATGAATGCCAAATGTCCCTGCACGGAACGAAGTTGACGAAGATTCTTTGGTGGTGGCATATCCACTATCGCTTCGATTTTATTAGGGTTGATCTCAATTCCTCTATGACGCACCACGTAGGCAAGGAACTTTCCAGGAGAAACTCCAAAATATGTACATTTGAGAGGATTCATCTTGAGATCGAACTAATTCTTTCGAAGACCATCCTTATGTCATCAAAATAATCTTCTCGATCTATGCTCTTAACGACGAGGTCATCCACATAGCATTCTACTTTCGGATGAATCAACTCGTTGAAGATCCATGTCATGGCCCTTTGATATGTAGCTTCAGCATTTTTCAATCTGAAGGACATGACTGTGTAGTAGTATATACCAATTGACGTCTTAAATGATGTGTGCTTCTCATCTTAAGGAGCCATTTTGATTTGATTGTATCCCGATGATCTATCAATGAATGAACATGTCGTAGTTGGAAGTATTGTCCACTAGTAGACTGATATTGGAAGCGGAAAGTCATCTTTTGGGCACGCCTTATTTAGGTCTCGGAAGTCAATGCAGACACGGATTTGACCATTCTTCTTCCTAACTGGGACAATGTTGGTTGTCCAATCTGCATACTTCTCCTCCCGGATAAAGCCTGCTTCGATCAACTTCTTAGTTTCTGCAATTACCTGTAATTCAATCTCCAATCTCATTCGCCTAGGAGCTTTCTTAATAGGCGCTGCATCTGGTTTAATGACAAGTTTATGAACTGCCACCTTAAGGGATAAGCCTGACATTTCAGAGTATGTCCAAGCAAAACAGTCCCTGAATTCACATAGCAGAGCTTTCATTTCTTCAACCTTTTCATCAGGCAGAAGGGCACTGACAAAAGTTGGGTGAGGATTATCCTCTGTTTCCAAGTTTATTTTCTTCAACTCATCCATGGTAGTTGTTTGTCCACCCCCTTCAAGCTCTTCAGGCGCTGGTTTGGCTTCTACTTCTTTATCATTTAATAGGTTGACATTTTGACATCATAAGGATCATCTTCATGTTTGGTCTCAGTGTCAATCTCTTCTTCTGTTACCGCATAACAGGTTTTTCTTCAACGGTGTTTACGTTGGATGTATCCAAGACTTTTAGATGTATGATTATCACACTTTTGCGAGATTTGTGGATTTTTTAGACCCAGAGGGTATCAAAGAAGTGGGCTCGCCATTTGTCTGTTCCAATATCGACTCCCAATTTGTGCATCATCTTGAGAATCCTTGGAGGATAATATTTTGGCATTCTTGTGAGAACCATATCATCAGATTCATCAAATTGCATCAGCCGATCAGAATGCTGGTGATAACACTCCTCAGACTTGTAAAATGAAATTTCACATTCATCACTTTCAGGCAAAGGAGACACATAGAAAGTCTTTAACTCTTCAACAATGTCGATTTTACATAGAGTAACTTCCTTAAAGTGTTGAAAAGTAACTGACATGACCGCTAATGAATCTTCGGATATCAATAGGTCTGCCGTCTTTCTTGAAAAGATACACTGAACTTCACTTTTGTAAGTAGGTTCGAAATCATAATCGGGGTTTGAGTACTCTAAATTTTTCTTTCCTTTCACCAGAGACTTGTTTATTCCCTTGGGTCCGATAGAAGGATCTTCTTCTTCTTCTTCTTCTGTGTCATTGCCCAGATGAGGGACTAGCCTTTTCAACTTAGGTGATGCACTAGCTTCTTTAGGAAGAGTCGGCATCGCCTTTTTTTTTTCTTTCTTCACTTCTTTGGATTGTTTTGCAACCTTTTAAGTAGAAGCCTTGGATTGCTGAGGCTTGGGCTCCTTCAACAAATAGTATTTCACATCTTCATAGATTTTAGCTTCATGGACTGCAAATGCTGAAGATTGCCAGGAATTCTGTGTTTTTTCTCGTTTCTTATGTATTTCATGCATTGGTGGGGGACTATTCTCATGTAGCGATCTATCCAACAAGGTGTCAACATCAATGATGTGGAATTTGCTAAGTTCTCAATCTCAATAGTAAACAGATCAGAGTCTTTTGCCATTTTTCATTGAAGCCGGATCATTAATTTGTCTCTTCCTAGATGTTGAATGTCAGACAACAATCCTTTCAATGTCTAGACTTAAGATGAAAATGAATCATAGGATTCAATTGATTGACATCATTTCTCCAGACATATAGCGACGTTGTGTTTTGATGTTCCGAGCATAAGATCTTCCTCAGAGAAGGTGATTGTCGGAAGGTCTTGAGATTGTAATACTTTAGTCATACACCACTTGACGAATACACTTCATATTTCTTTGGATTCTTAAAAGCCTGAATTAAAGTTTCACGGAGATCCTACGAGGGCCTCATACACACTCATTTGCACATGGATCTTCCTCAAGTACGACAAGATGTTGTAATCAACTCCTTTATTCACGTTATACTTCTTCTTTGGATCTTTATGAATGATATTTTCATCAACTTTTATATTCTTGTTATTGCCTTTATTTGACGTTCCTTTCTTCTGTGATGACGGCAACACCTTGCCACTTCTTAGCTATATTGGGGCTGCTCTATCTGGCTCAGATTCTTCTGAGGAAGCCTCCCCTTCAGAATCACTGTTTATGCTAGAGGATTGGATGGAGATTTCAGAATCACTTCCCAATTTTATGTCTTTCATCAATGGTGATATTGAAGACTCTGACTCATTTCCTCCGAAAAGCACAAGTCTTCTTCCGAGCTATCATATGTTTGCTTCACCATTAGGCAAGGCTTGAATGCCATCATTGGTGGTTCTTCTTGTTGGATTATCTTGAAGAAATGAATTCCATCGGGGAGTATCCAAGGACACTGAGATAACCCGATAGACTTCTCCAGAAAGAGATTCTTCGTCATCATCTTCTTCATCATTTGTTTCAATGATTTGGAGTCCTGACATGAAATCAACAAGCTTAATTGGTAGTCTTGTGGGTTGTTGATATTCTTCAAGATTATTAATAATCTTTTGGGTAGTAGATTTCTTCTTCATCTTCTTCTGTTTGGCTGGCTCTTTGGGTGTTTTTGGCGAACTCCTAATGGGTTGTTTCTCAGGTTCGGGAACACCAACCACCTTGGATTGCTTCTGAAGAGCATGATCTTTTGATGTGGACCGTACATTTAGTTCTAGTACCGGTTTAAATGGTGATTTTCACTTGATACCAGGAAAGCCTTCTAACTGCTTCAGCATCTTCACAGTTTTTTTTGAGATCACAGTCTCTCATTTATCATCCTCAACTGCTTTTTCTTTTGCTTTATTTTTCTGCGGGGGCACGGAAGAGGACGTAACCACCCTTGCATATTCTTTCTTTGGGTGAATAAGAACACTATTGGATAGCGTGAATTCACCTCTCTTCTACTTTCTTTTCAGTCAGTCTTTGAATAAATAACAATTTTCTATAGGGTGGCTTACTATCTGATGATACAGACATTAATTTGGGTTGCCAATTCGTCTTAACTCTTCAGGTCTTTTACATTCTGGCAACTCCAACCCTGTCTTGAGTGCTTGTCGAAATAGTTTAGCTACAGTTGCTCTTTTGAAAGAGTATTCTTTATTCATTTTCTCTTTAAGAGATTGATGCATTCGATCATCATCTCCTAATGATTGTCTTGGATGCTCACCATTATCCGGGAAAGTTTTGGGTTTGTCATTGCGTCTAAGAATTAACTTTGGTTGAGAATTGAAGAGCTGTTTGACTTTTTTTTTTTATAAATAAATGGGTTGTTTCCCCTTATCTGCATTATAGGTTGCTCGCTTTCCTCTATTTGTATCGTATGAAGCAGTGTGAGATTCACTTTTCCTTAATTCAGAGAACTTCCCTTTCTTTGTTCTGTCTAGATGACCTTCAAATTTGGAAAGATTCAGCTTTTCAAATTTCGCCACCCGATCAAGTAATTCTTGGAAGGTGGTGATGGAAGCCATGCATAAATAGGGCACCATTTTATTATCAATGTTGCCCATTAGCAGTTGAATTACATGTTCCTCTTCCAGCTGTTGCCCGCACTTCATGCTCATGTTGCACCAGTGAGTTATGTACTTTGTAACTGATTGATCCTTCTTCTTTTTCTCCAATGCGAGGTCAGCTATAGTAGTCTTTCTGACTGCACTGAGAAATCTTTTGATGAACATTGCCTCCAATTCGGCGAATGTCTTAACTGAGTCGTTCGACAACTCTGTATACCATTCGAAAGCGATTGAAGTTAAGCTGTTAATGAACTGGCGAAACAACAGTGCGTTATTGCCCCTAGTGTTATTACAAGTTGCTTTAAATTGTGCTAGGTGCTGCCTGAGGTTACCATTGCCATCAAATGAGTGAAATTTTGGCACTAAGTAACCTTCAGGATATGACATATGGTCATATTCTGCAGGATATGGGTGACCTATGTTCACCAATTTCTCCACCTGTTCTGCAGCTATGACAATTTTGATTTTTTTACTTATGATGGTTTCGAGCTGTATGGTTGTCACCGGCTCAAATGTGCTCAATATATGTTGAGGAGTATGTTGAGCAGTCAATTGATTGACTGCATTTCTATCATAACTAGCACTTTGTGCTCCAGAGGTCTGCAACACTTGCTCAATTGGTGGATTGATGGGCGCAGTGTTGGTTGTTTGATGATTGGTTAGAGGAGGCGTGTCGGTGGCGCGTTCCTCACATTATCATGAGATTCATCTCGTCATCATCGATTCATCTTCAATTCGCTTGAGAGATCTCTTTATCTTTAGCCTTCATCTGCCGCTGCATTTGCCTTTGCACCTAAGCAAGTGTAGCAGTGTCAGCGAATAACGTGTTATCTTCCTCTTCTCGTTCCTTTTCTTGCTCATCACTTGAGGAGGAACTAAAAGGTTCCGCTTCTGTTTGACCTGGTGCTGGTTCTTCGATTGGATATGAGGTGCGACACTATGATACCTGGATCAGTATTGTCGTATACCAGATGGTTCTTCGATGTGTTGTATCATATACACCACATCTACCCTCATGATATCTTCTTTGTCTTCCTCTTCTTCTTGCAGCCTTATCTCTGATCGACGTCTCCATCTGATTTCAGGCTCAGAGTGTGGGACAAACATCTTCTCGATCGGAGGGCTACGATTAAAATTAAGGGAATATCGTTTAGGTCGGGATTCCCTGGAGGATTCTCCAGGGTGTCGAGCACCACGAGGCTCATTAATTATAACATTCTTTTTAGGAATCTATTCTTGTTGGGCCTTGTCATCAACGAACTCCGAATATGCAAACTGGATGTCACGCTTTTTTGCCTTGCTGTGGCAGTTTTTTCTCGAGGCTTCGGCCTCCATGCTTATTTTCCCTTATGCCAGGACCTTTCGGTAGCGGATTCCCGAACGCGTGTTTCAGGTGTCACTTCTCGATGTTCATCGTGTAGGGCTTGTTTGTAACGCTCCTGAATTCTTACTATCACTGATAGTAGCTTCTGCAGTGGAGCATTATTGGCTTCTCTAATAATTGGCCTTTGATATCTCTTCTTCATAAGGCCTTGTTCTTTTGTAACTTTTAGCACCTTGTGCACTCTAGAGGATAGAGTCTCAGGATGCCTCCTTTGTGGGGTTGGAACTTGGTACCGTTGCTCCCAGAATATTTGCTTAATATCACCAGTAGAGCTATTCCTTTTCGTCCACTTGAGATTTTCAAACTTGTTGTGAGTGAGAACACTCGCTTTTGGTTATATGGTTGGTTGTGTAACAGAGGGGCCAGGTGAGAGCTGATGGGCTCGCAGCTTAGCATTCCTTCTTCTCCTCTGTCTTCTAGTCAGCTTTCCTCTAGATGAGGAAGCTTCAGCATCATGTTGGCCTTGCGCAAAGGGCAAGGTCGGCAGAGAAGTAGCATTCATCAGATGCACCACTGAAATTGTCTGCCTAGTTATAATTCTCTTCATGGCTCTCTTTCGAGGAATCTCGACAGCAGTAGCAACAGGAGCTTTGGTAGACTTGGCCTGCTGTATGGGTTGTCTTCCCTCTTAATTTCTTCAAGCCTCCTCCTCTGGAGTCACCTTTGGGACAACAACTTTGTCCATAGTAAAAGTTATAGGTATGATAGGCATTGACCAATCTATTGTGCAGTTAATGAAACAAAGCTTGGAATGCCAGTTCATTGCTTTGTTTTCCAAACCAGATATGCACAACAAATCTGCCGAGAATTTCACAATGTTGTTCTTGTGGCCCTTCATAGAGAAGACGTGGTGAAATAAGTTAAGGCTTCATGACAACTTCACCTTACTACAAGTCATAACACTCTCCATTGAATTTGGAAGCATTTGGTTGAGTATAACTTCGTAGAAGTTCAAGATCTCAATTAACTTGACCAATAGAGGAAATTTGAGACCACAATTAAAGTGAACAAAGGGCATGCAAAGTTTCGCATCAGTTATTATATTCCTTGTTTAAAATTGGGTAATAAAAACCCTTCTCAAATTCCATCTTAGTGCTTTTTTGAAAAAATTGCAATGAGCTTACACCTCATTGGTGTTATTATGTGAGGCTTACAACTCACATGATGTGAGACTCACCATAAGGCCTACCTTGCCCTAGTTTTTACGAGGTGGGCACTTTAAGATCTAAGTTAAAAAAAAAGCAAAGATAAGTTTTAGTTATTCAAATAACACCCACTCTAACACATGCAATGGTCTTGGGATAAACATTACCCAAGCTTCTCTCTCGTGCTTTCTTTGCTCCTCATGCAGAGCACTAGCCATCACCTCCTCCATCGTTATTTGTCATGTTCTTACTTTGTTATTGGATAATTAGTGGGAGAGAAAATATTATATTAAAATTATCTTAATTTGTTATGTCATTAGTTTTTATTTTGATATTTGTATAATATTTCATGATTAATATGTTATTTGATATTTTGTATATTTTATTACTTTTTATTATATTTGGATGTTAATGTGTTATATTTTAACATCTAACTTAGGGTATTAGTAAATTACTTCTTGGTTTGTATTTTAATGTGTACAATTTTTTTCTTTGCACAATTTGTTGATTTTGAGGCTTAGGCTTTAAAATGCCTTGAGGTTTATGCCTCACCTCACAGATGAAAAAAAGTCTTAATACCTAATTGCACCATTTAAAACTCTGATTGTATTCACTTGCTTGTCTTCATGAGCTACTTGTGCTGAGCAATTTATGTTGCCATATCAATAGGCGAGGAATATCGTGCCCCCATCTTTGAAGCAAGAATATAATATTCTGCTATGTCGGTGTTGAAGAACTTGACAATATTTTTCTTTAGAACCACAATCATCATACTTGTCAAAGAAAGAAAAGTAACTCACAAAGAAAGAAATAACTTGCAATGAGAAAAAAGCCCAAATTAGAAAATGACTATAGCAAATGCATAATTAACCCACAAAATGGATATTTATAGACGAAATAACTCACGATTGCCATGAACACAATATGCCAACCATTAAATGCGAGATCCCACCAAATCTAGGTGCCTCACATCGCAATAAGATATCACAAAACGTACTTGCCACAAAGATAAAATTAATGCACTCGCTGCAAAAACAAAACTATAAAACTTGTTATTGAAATAATATTATCCAACTCGGCGAAAAGGTAATATTATTTAAACTTAAACCAAAATGTACGATATTGAGAAAACAAAAGAAGAGACTGACTAGTATAATAAATAAACTTTTATTTAGTTTCATAATATTTACAAAAACCTTGTTATTACAATACAATAAAACCTCATAAACTTATACTTACTCATTATAAATAAATCTTATTTTCTAAATTTTATGTACAGGACCTTGGAGTCACTCGATAGAAAGTGCCTTTTTGTTCACCTTGTAATCCAAGGAAAATTATTGCCTATGAGAAATGAAGAAGACCTAGTTAACTCATCACAGTGGCGGAAGACGACCATCTTGGCTTGCAGTCCTCGCTTCCCTTTGCAACAAAGGGAACTTGGAGACCAATATAGCCTCTGAACTTGCATTCGAAGAGAGTTACTCTTCTCATCAAGGAGGTGAGCTCGATAGAGAAACTAGCCGGTAGGGCCTTCTTCAAGATGTGATTTTCATCTTCCCCTGAAGGCAAGGACTTGCCCTTACACGTCAGGTTTGAGAAGGGAGATCAGACGGTAGCTTTTCCAATTTCATTCAAGACGGAGAGTTTGACACCTCTATAGGAGAAGGAGCACGTACTGTTGAGTCTTTAATCACCAGAGAAGGCTCTACACTCAAAGGAGAGCTAGGAGTGACTTCGCCCCAAGTTACATCACGATGATCAACTTGAAAATCTATCGCGAGAGTAGTCGCCTCTTGCGAAGTTGGCTCTGCATCATGAAAAATCAAGTTAATTGCTACAGTTAAGAGAACTTTAATAAGGTGATTAGTCATAGAGGTTATCCTCGGATAGGGAAATCACAGTGAGATCAAATGCATTTTTTCACTTAAAAATCTGTCTTAAATAATGAGAAGGTTGAGTCCACGAAATAAAATGGCCAAAATATCACTAAGAAAGGCTTCAAATAACTTCACGAGTCAGTGTGTGTTTGCTACACATCTCGGAAGACTTCGAACACTTGTCAAACTGATCTATAAGAATAAAAGACTCATAATTTTATTTCTATACAATTAACATAGTCATAAAGTAGCAAAAAAGACCAAGTACCTTGACAAAACATTCTTCCTTTATCTTATGCCAAGAAGGAGACTGCTATATTCTAGTCACTATCACTTTTTGCTAGTGCTGAGTAAGGGGAGGCATCTCCTTTTCCGCTATCTCGACCTCATGAGGAAGAAAACTCGATTCTATTGTTACAATAGGAAAGATAGGTGCAGCAGAAGAGAAGCAGGAAGTTTTACTCGTGGCATCACCTATATAGTAGCTATTATAGCAATAAAAGTAGCACTTGTCTTAATGACTAACATAGTGCCACATTCTTTCTCAAGCATCATCTTCTTCTTTTTCTTATTTTGGTGAAGGTCCAACTAGAGCTCATCAACGTCAATATCACCCCAAAACCTATGAGGATAATCTAATAAGCATATAGAAGGCACTTGGCTGGAGAACAAATGGCACTCGACAAGAGTGTTGAAAGCTAACAAATGATGGTTTCACTATCTCTCAATCCCTTTTATTTGGCCCTAGATTGTGAATGGCTTAAAAAAAAGGTCCAAATTAAAGGTGATATAACTTGTTTTCCCAAAAATTTTAGTCAAAAGTGATCAAAATTTATAATAATGGTGATATACTATATTTGATTTGACAATAATTTTATTTTCAGGTTAGGTATGTGACTATGTGACTATGCTTAGGTCAACTAAAGAGGACAATAGATTTAGAAAAGTACTAGTCTTTGAGTACACATGATTTGATGACCTATTTATTTTCAAGTTAGGTATGTGACTATGAGCTTTACTTTTTTTTTTATGCTTTATCAAGTTTTACAATATGTCAATATATTTATGGTTTTATACAAATAATGAGTGCTTTAGTAATTAAGACATCGCTTCACATTACACTTTGCTCTTTGAAGCAAAATTAGATCCCTGTGCGTTGCATTGCTCATTGTACTTTGAAATTATTGTTTTATAATAATGTTTTATTGAGAACTATTAGAAGTAAAATATTTGGAGCCAGGAGTGGCCCTAGCTTGACTCATGCTTTAGGACTAAGGCCTTTTGTTAGTTGAAGGCACACCATAAAAAGGGGAGTGAATTGGGTATAAGTCATATGTCACTAATTTCTTTTAAAAATCTTTCCAATTTAAAATACTTTCAATTAATATGGAATATTGAAATTGAATACTCTATAACTAGAGTATCAAATAAGCCAATGGTATTAATTATCCAATGCATTTATTTGGATAAGCAATTATGTTTATATAAGTGTAACATATAGATAATGCAAGATGTGTTATATTAAATGTGTGAGCTATTTAATTTATTGATAATATCTTTAGTATATTGTTCAACGATAATTGTACAATTTGTATTTAATTGATAAGTTGCTCTTGCATTCTTTAGCTTGAAGGACATTACTCTGTAATAACATTACCCTTCCCCAATAATGGAAATCATTTTCTCTGAGTAGACAGGATACATTTGAATTTAATGATATCATGAGAAAACATTTAGAAAACTTATCACTAGATAATCTGCTGTCGAGTCGATGAGCGCATTTATTCTGGGAAGTAGTTACTCGTCCTTAGGACATGCCGAGTTTAGACTAGTGAAATCCAGGTATGTTCTCCACTTTCTATTGGATTTCTGTATCATGACCATATTAGATATTCATTCAGGATACTAAACTTTTTTGATGAAGTCCGCTTCAAGCAACTTGTCAACTTCTTAATTGGCTTGGTAAGCAATGCCGTTTTTTTTCTCATCTTCTATTTAATTAATTGAGCATCCTTTCTGATATTGAACTTATGTGAAGCAATGTTGATGTCAATACCTGGCATCTTGGTTGCAGCTTAGGCGAATACATAAATGTCTTTTTGAGGGTTTGAATAAGGGTTTCTTTGTACTTGCCGTGAAAGCTTGAGAGAATTTTGAACATTTGCTCTGGATCTTAAGTGGTAGACTCGTCTTTCACTTTTTTCAATGATTTTTTTTGCTGTGTGTGTGACCTTTAATTATAGCACCTTTTCTATTTCATGCGAATCACCAATTGTGTGTAGATAGTAGGCTCTAGATTGATTCGAGTTTTCTCTTAGCTGTGACTTCTTTTCTTTCTATTGGGAACTTGACTCCCACATGGTAAGTCGACACCACTGCTCTAAATTTGTTGAGCAGTGGTTGACCAAAAATAGTGTTATACGTGGCGGGTGCTTCCACGATAACGAAGTCAACCATAGCTATAAATTGCTTTTCTCCTTCTCTCTAAGTCACTGGGAGTGATAGTTTTTTTCCATCTCTCTCCATTCTCTAGAAAAACCATAGAGGGGTCCTTTTTTGGGGGCAAGTTTTGAACTCGCCAAGTTCATTTTGTCAAACACGGACTTGAAGATGACATTCATCGAGTTCTCCGTATCATTCAAACTACTCTCTATCTTATAATTTGTGACTAACATTGTGACGACTTATATATTAATATAGGGGTTGTTGACTGCTGATCGGTCTTTCTTTGAGAAACTAATCGGCACAATTGTTGTACGCAACGTTGGTGCCATGGCCGCCGAGTTAACTTCACCTGATTGTTTGAGACTCGCTCACTTGGACAACTCTTCTTCACCAAAAATGGCAAGTACAACTCTTATAATGTGGATTAAATGAGCCGAAGTGGGTTCATTACTCAGCTTGGCATCTTCCTTTTTCGGTTTTTTCATGATCCTTTAGCTTCATAGCATTTATGAGTTCCTTCACTAAGGTCTTCAGGTGTCGACATTCTTCAGTATCAAGTCTGCTAGATCGATGGCGGATTTTATTAGCCTTTGAAGATGATGGTAGCTTGAAATATTCTTTATTTTGAATGACTTTCACTGCTCGACCATTGATACTCTCAAAGGTGTAACTATAATCGGTTGTAAATACTCACTGCGCCCGTAGTGAGTTGGATGATTTTTAAAATTATGACTATGCATCAACATTTCTTCTCGTCGAGTAGGCTTTCTTCTCTCTTTCCTGTTTGCGGACTCAAAACTTATCCTTTGAGGATCATTTTAGGGACAAACTCTTTATTGAATATCTTCCATGAGTTGTTACTGTTGATTTGGCAACCTTATTGTATTTTTTTTGCATCCACACGATTGTTGGATAACTTCATCAGCTCCATGAGTATTATCTAAATGACCCTTCTTTGAAGCCCTGGGCGAGTGCGGCTTGTGCGACTCCAAATCTTTCACTTATAATATTTCTCTTTGGAAGCGAGTAATAAATTTCTTAAGGGACTCAGTTTGTCTCCTATCTCATCTGTAGAGAGCTTGTGAACTCTTTGAGAGCTTTTAGGAAATGACGAATTATGTTAGGAGCATTTTTTTTAAACTTCACAAAAGAAGTAATAACTCCCACTGGTAAGCGAGAGAACCATCTAAGAGTCGACTATTTGAAAGTGGTGAAAAATAGTTGGCATTTCATTGTGTCATCCAGGTCTAGTAGCGACATAATTGACTCAAAATATGCAACGTGATCGGCAACTACCTTTGTAAGACTTCAAGTGTGGATCTTGAACTTCAATTTGGGTTGGGGTGGGAGCTTCCATGATCTTCCTAGAGAAGGCATTGGTGGCATCAGTATCCACCTATCCTTTGGTGACTTCTTCCTTACTCGCTTGGTAGGACTCGTCATTAATGATAGGCATCATGAATAGTTTTCTTTTGCATAGAGTTCGGTAAGTTGTCGTACAGGAGGACCATTCATTCTTCATGGTCTTCGAATTTTCATTCTTTATTCTCTCCACAGCCGCTTGGACTATGTGAGTGATTCTGCTTTTTATATATCTTTTAGATCTTATTGTGTGATGAATTGTTGCGTGTTTGCCCTAAAGTTTTCCGAGTTATTGCATGCTGATAGGCC
Source organism: Cymbidium sinense (assembly GCA_021442155.1). NCBI lineage: Eukaryota > Viridiplantae > Streptophyta > Magnoliopsida > Asparagales > Orchidaceae > Cymbidium > Cymbidium sinense. Next base: position 26,120,955 of record CM038228.1, on the reverse strand, counting down.
TACTTCGTTAAGTGCCTGACTTCTAGTCTTCATCATCTTTCACACTTACTATATCTAAAAGGATGTTGAATCCAAATTTTGTCCGTGAAAGATGAAGGACCTCTCTTAGGCACACAGAAAGTAGGTCTAGTTCAAGCGGGATAAAAAAAAAACATAAAACATAATAGAAAGTGCAAGAAAATATGAAAAATTTCACAACCTTTGAGTATAAATACAAGTAGGGGTTAGAGTACAAGAGTCTTTCTCTGGAATAGTAAAATGGCTGAGAAAAGAAGGCCCAAAAGTCCCCCCTAAAGAATTTTCTTTTTTATAAGATTGAGAGGCGAACACATAAGAAAAAATACACATCAACTACGTTGGTTACATATATGACTCACTCATGATCTAGAGAGCAGGCTAGTGATATTTGTTGAGTGATAAGTTCTCGAGCATGGTTGCCTATGTCGGCGAGGAGAGGTCTGATGTGAGTGGTTGGCTATATAGTTACCCGTGTGTAGGTGAATCTTCGCATGCAAGGTAAGTTGTTTGATGTTGGTCGCCTGATAGGGATAATCTTTTCCTCATGCTTGCTTGCTCAAAGCAAGTCTTTTTGGGTGAGTGAATTACTTGTCTGAATTCCACTCTTCACTGCCAAATGTTCCCGTGTCAATTTTTTATCATTTATGAATAGTCATTGGGTTCATGTGCACTCCATGTTATATAGGTATGTTGCTACATCTTAGGCATAACTAATAAGATAATGAAGTACAAAAAGTTTTAGAGCCATATTCATTAGAGAAGTTTAATATTTTGAATAGTTTCAAATGTAGTTATGTTCAAAAATCCCTTGGTAGATGGAGAATATGTGCTGATTTTTTACATATCTAAAATTTGGCTGCTTAAAAAGCTATTTTTCCCTTCATGAATTAGACACATTGATTGTGTTGTCAGTTTTGCTGTTATGAGCTTTCATCAAATAAGAATGTTCCTAATTGATTGGTAGAAGGCAATTTTCACCATGGGAGATGAGTTGTATCATTACAGTGCTAAGTTGTTCGGCTTGGAGACTACAGGCACAACCAACCTATGAACGAATGATCGATCATATTTGCAAGTAATACGGGGAGAAATATTGAAGTTTATTTTGATTACTTATTGTTTAAAAGTAAAGCTCTAGAACACATTCTAGATTTGAATGAGGCTTTATGATGCCAAAAAAAAAAAATAATAAATAAATAATCTGCATCTCAATCTAGTCAAATGTGCTTTTGGAATTGCATCAGAAAAACTCTTGAATTTTTGCTTAGATGGAAAGAACAATGATAATTTTGGCAAGATCAAAACCATTTTGTAAGTACCTTCTCTAGAAACTATAAAATTGCTTTAATGATTATAGGGAAGATGATGGACGTAAGCCATCTTATCTCAAAATTTGAAAACAAATGTTCACTTTTTTTTTTCAAAAATTTGAGGGACAAAGCATTTTACATGGAACGAAGATTGCAAAAAGATATTCAATCAGTTGAATATACTTCTTCACCCTCACTGCGTCAATGCTCTAAACTATTAATAAGAGATAACATTAAAAATAATGGCCAATTTATTATAGAAATTCTAGAAAAGAAAAGAGTTAATATTGGCTATATTCATGTTATTAAGGATATGTATACTAGAGCTGTTACTTGTGTCTAAGCACAAGGAGGATTGACAAAATATTTTCCTATTTCAGTTAGATTACATCAAGGATCAACTTTAAGCCCTTATCTTTTTTGCTTTAGTTATGGATGTTCTTACTAGGCATTTACAGGAAGATGTACCTTAGTGTATGCTTTTTGCTGATGACATTCTTCTTGTTGATAAGACTAGAGAGGGAGTCCAAGAGAAACTTGAATTATGGAGGTCAACCCTAGAGTCTAAAGGTTTTCGTTTAAGTAGATCTAAAACTGAATATATGGAGTGTAATTTTAGTTGTAGAAGTTATAGTAGTAGCGTTGTGACATTAGGTGAACAAGTCATTAAAACGAGTGAGCGATTCAGATATTTAGGCTCTATTGTTCAAAATGATGGTAAAATAGATGGAGATGTTATTAGTAGAATTCAAGTTGAATGGTTGAAGTGGAGGAATGCATCTGGCCTATGGAGGTCAACCCTAGAGTCTAAAGGTTTTCGTTTAAGTAGATCTAAAATTGAATATCTGGAGTGTAATTTTAGTTGTAGAAGTTATAGTGGTAGTGTTGTGACGTTAGGTGAACAAGTCATTAAAACGAGTGAGCGATTCAGATAATTAGGCTCAATTGTTCAAAAATGATGGTAAAATAGATTGAGATGTTATTAGTAGAATTCAAGTTGGATGGTTGAAGTGGAGGAATGCATCTAGCCTATTGTGTGATAGAAAAGTACTGCTTAAATTTAAGGGAAAATTTTATAAGATGGTGGTAAAACCTGCAATGATTTAAGGTGCAGAATGTTGGCCAATAAAAGAGAAGCATGAGACTAAGTTAAGTGTTGCAGAGATGAGGATGCTCAGGTGGATGAGCGGCTTTAGTCTTAGAGATAAAATGCGAAATGAATATGTTCGGGAAAAAGTTGGAGTAGCTCCAATGGCAGATAAGATTAGAGAGAGTCGCCTTAGCTGGTTTGACCACATAAAGCAGCAGTCGTCCAATGACCCGGTTAGGAGAATATATGCATTAGATTTGCCTTATGTTAAGAAAGGTAGAGGTAGACCTAAAAAGACATGGTTAAGATGTATAAAAAATGACCTTAGTATACTTGAATTAAATGAGAATTTGACACATAATAGGTTACAATGGAGACAAAGGATTCATGTAGCTGACCCCACTTAGTGGGATAAAGGCATGTTGTTTCTTCATTATTATGAAAATGGATTTGATTGGTCTTTTCCTTTGACAAGTTGTTAGAGAAAATTTACATAGATAATGATTGACTATCTCATAAAATGGATTGAAGCCAAAATTATAGCAAAATTTATTGTTGAAGTTGTTTTCAACTTTATTTGGATCAATATAATTTGTTGATATGGACTTTGAGTGACAAAAAGTACTTTTAATCAGTTACAATTCTAGGACAAAAATTAATGATTTCTATCAAAGTCACAATATTTGAGTAGATTTGACTTTGGTTCTCAATTATTGACTTAGACAACTCTAACAACTTGTGGGTGGATATTGATTTAGTCCTTAATTCTTGAACTTTCTAATGGAGAGTATCGGGGCTTTCATTAGATGGTGAAACAGAAGACTCTCAATGGAAATAAATTTTTCTCCCAATAAAGTAAATTTTTTCTTCTCACCTGAACTGAAGATTTCGTTAGGGCTAGTTGTTCTTCAAACACAGCCTTATCTGAGTCAACATAATTTTGAATAGAAAGTAGACAGGATTTCAAAGTAAATACTTCAACCATTAAATTTTTGACCTACATTATAAAAAAGAAATCTCATTGGAATATCTTGCCATAGCAAGGTTAGAATTATGAGCCTTATTACTATGTTTGAGAAGAATGGATGTTTGATCTCTCTCTTCTCTTCTTGTTATGAGCAATCGCTCTTGTGGTTAAATCATTTTTCTTAATAGTTTCTGGAACATTGTTATTGACATTAACATAAGTAGAAATATCATAAATTTTCTCTCTAGATGTTTTTATAAATCTCTCTGGGATCTTATTGAAGTAGCATCAAAGTAGAAATTTATTTATTTATTTAGCAACAATGATGTTGGGAAGCGGTAGTTCCTTTTGGATGAAGCTATGAGAGTCATCTACAAGGTCCTGTAAAGCATTCATTGAAAAAGAATTTAGACAAAACGTTACTCATGATACCCAGTGGATTAGTACCTATTTCAGAATCACCTTTATTTAGATCATGACCTTAAAGTTCAGTCATAATAAAATTAAGGCAGATTTACATACGTACACATAATTTCAATGTATTTATATATCTTTCATTTAAATTTTAAAATTTATATTTTTAACACTTTACCTAATATTTATTTTTAAAAAGGTAATAATAGTTGTATTTTTGACATATTAAAGATTTGAGCGTTATGTATATAAATATTTAAATTTAGATATTTGATATGTAAATATATAATTTTACGTGGTTGGTATGTAAATGCCTTCTAAAATTAATTGTAACATTGAAATAAAAAAAAGGTAAAGAAATATTCCCAGCTCTACTTTTTTTTGTTAAGATTGGTTGATCCTTTTTGGATTTTGTAATAGTCTTTTGAATGGCTTACTACAAAGGAAGTTAGCAGAAGTCGCTAGTCCTTTTTTTGAAGTCAATGCTAGAATTAGTTGCTCGCTAACTACTTTAAGCTGGTAAAATATGGATTTGTTACTTAACTGAATCTGTGAAATCGCTAGCTCTAAGGAATTACAGACTCATTTGTTGGAGCTTTTGCAGAGACGTCTTGAAGAGTCACTTGATTAGTCTGAATGCCAGGATGATCTACCATCTACATCTAGTGCTAGTTAATAACTCAAACTAGTTGTACAAGGCTAGGCGACTATCTTGCGCTTGGATATTTGTTTCTTTGTTACTGGTTTGTTATGCAGTTAGTCATGTACGATCTCAAAGATATTTGAATTGGCCAACATGCTGATTTATGTGGAAATTTACTCAATATAGGTACCCTTTTCGGTGTTAGCAATGCTTGTCCATGGATGCTTAAGTCAAAATTCAAACTTATCTTTTCAAAATTACAATTTGACTGTATTCAAACTTAGGATCCTATCTTTCATTTGTATGCAGTGTGCTTATTATTTCCTTATTTGTGCATGCATGTGGCTGCAAACAAGCTTATCTTGCATGCAGACATGCATGAATTCAGCTGTTTTGTTATATGTTTTTAAAGTACATGTAATTTAGAAAGGTATAGTAATTGAAATGCATGTAATTTAGAAATGCATTAGTTGGTTGGATATAAATTAAATCTATTAAAATATTTTTTGGTTTCTTATGTTACATTTTAAATGCATTGAAACAGAACGAAGGAGGGTCTATATTAACAACCATGAGTGATAGCACGTAGTAGAGGATTCTTGAGGCACTAGTTGGGATTGTGTGCAATGCAGTATTTTAAAAACTCTTGAGTAGGACATTTTTAAAGTATAGGGAAAGCATAGGTTTTGGGTGTTACAAATCAATCAAAATTTTACTTGAATATTTTTATTTTTCCTTTATGCAAAGCACTAAAAAAAAAAAAAATGCAGTGAATTGGAATTCAATACTTTACTAACATTGTATTGATCGATTAATTTTATGCCTTTAAATATGAAATCCACCTGGCTGGTCTTGTCAATCTTACTAATTCATTTGCTCTATTTATGTTACATATAAAACCATATTCGGGGTGTAATATTTTAGTTGGTGGTTGAATTGTGTTCTTCAATTAGTGATTAAGTATGTGAAGAATTTGCGATGATACCTTCTACAGTTTGAATAGTTTTTTTGAATTCTGGGTTGCCAATATATTTAGTTTTTGCTCAAGATTTTAACAGATGCTTTATTATGTCAGGAGAAAAAGATTATGGAAGAACTGGATGCAGCAGATGAAGAAATTATTAAATCAATAGCTTTTCATGTAATGATTTTTCTGTCTTTAAACTTTTTGGTGTTTACATTTTTCATGGTCAATCGCTAGCTGTGCATTCCAGTTTGGTTCTAGATGCTCATTGGAAAGTCCCGTCCTGCAGGGTTCAAAAGATTTTGTTAGGCGGATAAGTGATGAAGAGGATGAAGATCTAGATGATGATTTACCTACGTTGCCTTCCAATGGAGTATCAGATGTCAACTTGAAGGTAGTGAATACCTTTAAAGTCTTGATTGCTCTGTTTGTACTTTTTTATGGCTCACCTTTCAAGTTTACGTTAGTTCAAGACTATTTTTATGACCTGGTATGGCATGGGTATTCTGCTTAGACTGATTGATTTGGTTTGTTCATATGTTGTCCTTAATCTTTTTATGTTTGCATATTTTGGTTTGTTGCCTTGCTCAAGTTTCAAGCTTACCTATGACTGGCTTCGTGAAACCTAGCAAGGTCAGGGGAAAGGAAAGTGATCTTTTATAGCAAAGTCTGGCTTTGCAGACTTTGGTATAAAAAGACTGCTTTATGGTCGTTGACCCAGCTAATCAAGGTGTTCCAAACTGAGGCTAACGTGATAATCATGACTACTGCCCATCAAAAACTTTATTTCCAACGCCCTCGACTCCTTTGCAAGTGGAATAAGAAGGTTCTATGCCCAGATATTTGTTACTTTTTTCATACCTAGAGACCTCATCATCAATTTGTCTCCCTAATGCACAGTTTTAGCCTCTCATTGTAGGTTTTTTTTTCAAGAAATAAAATAACAATGTTATTTCAAAGATGTTCCCTATGCGTATATTAGAAATTCTTAATAATTATATGCTTGACTTGAATTATTTTCTTAATTTTTCTAGGAATAAATTTACTAATGGAATGTTTGCTGCATGGTCTTAAAAACTCGATAGGGCCAGTTGGTTCATTTATTTAACCAGTTTGGTCTAGTCCCAAAACTGTTTTCGCACATTACCTGTTAGAATTGATCGGGATCAATGGTTGAATTGATGAACTGATGAATTAATCAGGTTCTTGATGGACCACCTAATTCTAATATTACTTAATTTATGGTCTTTTGCTTTTGGTATGGTTGCCAGAAATAATTCATTTAGGTTAAAAAAAAAATTTATATTCCCAAATTTTTAAACTGCCAAACTTTTTGAAGTTAAATATCTTAAAAATAAAAGAAGAGCATTTGGTGAAATTTTTTCTAATTTTAATTATACGGCGTGCTTTAGATATTTTGTCAGCATTTGTATAAATGTATACCTATACATAAAGCATAATGAAAATCATCAAATATTGTCTCAAAATTTTGATTAAAATCAGATTCAAAATATTAAATTGTTAAATGTGTTAATTTAGAATATTATACATTGAATTTGTGAAAAATCATAATGGCTGCATTATGTCATTTAATCATATTAAAATAATTATAATATTTTTACATCATTTGATTAAATTTCTAGTTCAGTTTCTTTTGATTTTTTGAATCATGAATCCGTCCTTTTAGAATGTACAGTTTGATTTTTAGAACTTTGATTCTTTATACTTTTCTCATATTATTGCTACCACAAGAATTTGCTATTACTATTTTTCATTGTAATCTTTTTTGTGCTTGAAGTTAAGAGATACATTATTTTGAATGCTAAGCTAATATTGCAATCAATGTTGAAGCTCGTTACTGTGTCCTTGTTCTACAGAGAAAAGGCTTTGTAGAAGTATCTGATAATCCTACTGATGTTTTGACTAAAGCTAGCATTCCCAACGATTCAAAAGGTACAGTTCTGATAAACACATGTTAAGAGGCCATTTTGGATTGTTTTTATTTTTATTTTTTGTTAATATTTTTAATTTTATTTTAGTTATATTTTAATGAATTAAAATTATATTTAATATTATAAATAAGTTTTAATTTTGTTTTATTGAATATGACATAAGTTAGTGATGGAGGCCAACGACAGCGATGACCGGTGGCCAAGGTCATTTTTATTTTAAAAAATTAAAGTACTTAAAAATACTTAAAAATTTATTTTAAGTATTTTTTAAAAGTAGCTTGATTTATATTAAAACTAAAAATAGCTTAAAACATAATCTAAATTTATTTTTTAAAACTAGAAATAAAAATAAAAATGATTTCAAATAGCCTAAATATTTTAATAAATAAAAGGTAGTATCTTGTTGCATGCTAGAAAATTTATGTTGGTAAAGTAAAAGAGTTTTTATGTCCTAGCTTTGTACAAATATCCAACATGGAAATGAGTAAAAAGAGATCACAGTTTTTATATGAAAAACCCAAAAAGAGAAAAATCATAGGGCTTAGCTTAACGGCAATGTTTTTATTAGAAGAGTGTTTTTTACAATTATTATCTTATGTTTAAAATCATGTGTCGATCGAGCGGTGGACTTATGTTGGTATCTAGGAGGTGATCAGGCTTCATTTTGGAGACAATTGTCTGATTAGTGGTAGTCCATTGCCTAATTGTTGTCGCCTGGCTACCATACATCATACTACTCTTGATCATTGTCATCGGACCATTGCCATACCAACAGACAACCATTTCATCGCCTGATTGTGTCGTTGGATTGCCACCTGATTGTCGTTGCAAATCGCCGTCCAGCTGTAGTTGCCGGACTGCCTCCTGACCATCGTTGTCGTTCCGCTGCTCGACTGTCATTGTCGGATTGCCATCACTAGATTGTCATTTGACCGTAATCACTAGATCACCACTCGATTGCCATTGTCTAATCATTGTCATACCTCCATTGCCATTGTGTTTTGCTCGTTTGTATTGACTCGTGTTCAAAATAGGCTATGAAAATGTTTGTTTATTTTCGGCTCGATATTGACTGTTTTGTTCAAATTTGCTTGTGTTCAGCTCGATTTGTCGAGTGAAATCAATTCAACGAGCCTTAAAGCACATTCAAGGCCCTCCTAGGATTTGAACCTACATCGACCCAAAAATTTCTAGCCTCTAGGACCACTGCGAAGTTTGCTACGCTGAATAAACTTCATACACACACACACACACACACACATATATATATATATACACACACACACACACACACACACACACACACACATACACACACACACACACACATGTGTGTGTGTCCGTATAATTTTCTTATTTGAGCTAAAATGAACTAAACATGATCGAACGAAAAGTTATTCATATTGTCTCATTTATTTAACGAATGACTTGTATATGAGCTGTTTAATAAGCCAAACATGAGTTGTTCGCGAACAATGAGTTTTTTTGACAACCGTAGTTGTCCGATCGCAGTTAGGCCGTCGTCATTGATTCATTTCTTTACTGCCTTCGTCGGTCCATCGTCTGACTGCCTTTGCTGGTCGTTAGCCTGGCCGCTGTTGCCAGTCCAACACATGGTCATCGTTGCCGGACCACTGCCTGGTTGCCGTCCCTGCTTGGCCGACTACTATCGTTGGAGTAACACTTATCAACCGCCGTTTCTAAATTGCTACTCGACCACTTCGTTGGTCGACTGCCACCTTGAATTGAGTATTACTGACTTTGATATTTTTCACCTGATACTCACTCTTATAATAATCTCAACTTTTTATATTTTTGAGATGAGGGAATATTTGTAGAAGATAGTGATTCAGTTGAAACATTTTAGTTTGGCTAAGTCTTGTGATTTTTCACTTAATTTAAATTTTTATGTAAAAATTCTAGAATTCATTTTCACTCATTTCTATGTGTTGGATCTTCATATGTAGTTGGGATGTAAAAACTCCTTTACTAACGGGAATTTTCTAGCACAACTTAAATGTGGGATGCAAGTATATTTGATGTCTACTTTGACAACGCATTCTCTATTTTACGAAATTTTATCAGTCACCTAAAGTTAACAACATTCTTGTTGTTTTTCTATCGCGATCAATTGCTTTGTTTTACCTTCTCTTATCATACTGGTTTATTGTTCTTGATCGCTAACATTTTACGTGCAAAATTTAGGTAGCTCATCAGTTGTCAGGCCTAAATTTATGTTGAAGCCGCGCTTTTCAATAATGGGTCAAACCAAGAAACAATGTACTGAGGCTAAAGGGACCGCCCTATGGAATGATCAGCTACAAAATAGTATGAGTGAAATTGAGAACAAGCAAACACAAGATGGAAGGGTATATGAGAACAAGCAGACTGGAGTCGTTGATGCAACCAATGGGCTTCAATCACTTTGCCAAAACTACGAGAGTGATGAGAGTGTATGATTCCATGTTCCGGTCCGCATCGTTAGGCATAAGTTCATTTATAAGAGCTCGTGCTAGAGTTGAGCAAAAGTGTTCCAGTTAAAGATAAGAGCTCGGTGCTTTTTTTCTATATATGGTTGGGTTCGGATTGTTCAACTATTGAGTTGAGGTGTGCAGGATGGACAACTCATGCTAGTTTGTGTAAACATTTCAATGTAATTTGTTTTATGTATATGGTCAGCAAAGTGCAACACTTGGATATAAGCCAAAAAAAAAAAAAAAAAAAAAAAATCAGCACTTACTAATATGCGTAAAATGGATTAAATGTTGAATTTTTTGCGAGTGCTCCTCGTCAGAGATCAAATTATTTGTAGTTCAAAAAAAAAAAAGTGGTTATACTATCCTGCTATAATTTATGGCTTAAAAAAAAATTAGAGAACACTTGTGATGGAATGGATGAGCACCACTACGTTAAGCTGTACCAAAGCCTTGTTATTATTTCAAAAGGATCTCATTAAAAGGTATTCCAGGTATAGATGTAAATCAACAACGAAAACAAAACATATTACGGTGGATAAAGGCAAAATTCAGGCAAGTAATTTAACTGAAAATGATGCTAGTTATTGTAAACATTGAGATGACCACCAGTGTGTGAAAATTTAATGACTATTTCTTGTTTAGTTAATACTTATATTGTTATAATTCAGAAGGTACCAAATTTTATAAAACGAAGTAATTAAAAAAGTCATGAACTTGCCTTGCCTCCGAATAGCTCCTACCCAAATGCCAAAACCCTTCACCACCACGAAGTGAGGAAGTAGTTACTGAAGCTAGCTGGAGTAGGCATTACAGAAACTGTGGCTTGCGAAGGAGATGAAAACTTATGAAGAAGAAGCAATGAAGGTAACCCTTGTCTTATCCCTCCGCCGCCTTTGTGCGCTTTAATTTATCTAAATCTTATATAAACTGTTAAAATCTGGAACTTATTAAATTCAAGACTTATGACAAAAATGGAGGAGAAACGAGATTTAAGATTATGTTGGATATAAGGATGTCATTTTTACTGTTTGGTAGGATTTAAGTTAAATTTTACTCAAATCCTACATGCAAGTAGCTCTTAGTATATGTTAGTCATTATAAATTTTGGGTTATGCCTTCGGTGTGATTAATACATCGATATTAATCATGGATCTAAAGAACCGAGCATTAAAGTCAAACTTATTTTACTTGATTGTATTTGATCAATTTGTTGATGAGAATTAGTTCACATAAAGATCTAATATTACATTTTTGGTCACATTATATTGTTCATAGGATTGTTTCAAGTAAATTTACTAAATCCAGCTTTTATGGTAAAATGGAGGAGAAACATGATTTATGATTATGTTGGATATAAATTTTTTTTTAGCCAATCCAAGTCCGCAAAGTAGAGCTTTATTATGGCGTAAGTGAAATTTAATTTCAAGACTTTGGTTATAACTTTCGAGGCCTTTACCAACCGGACTAATGAACACCCGCATGATAGATATAAAATTGTCATTTTTACTATTTGGTAGGATTTTGGTTAAAATTTTACTAAAATCTTCTTACCAAGCAACATCATGAAGACCTATAAAGCCTCCCATGAGTTGACATCATTGCATTTCTTACTTTCCCACCTCATCCTTGAGAGCTCTTATGCTTCTCTCTATTTAATTATCTCTCTGTGATTATTATGAGATCATGCTTATAAATCATTCTACATTTTTCTAATATTTTTACACCCCTTTTATGAAAAAAAAAAGGTTGGTTAATCAATTCTAGAGGAATAAAAAGGTCATTCATGATATGATACTCAAGTGTTACCATTGAAAAGAAAACACAAACTGGAGACTTCTAATATTTTGACCCACTCTTTTGAAGACTTCTACCATATGACTATAACATTTTTCATGAAATTTTGTATTGAATTCACTCAATCATGCCCTTGCTTGAAGGAAAATAAAGGATTTAAGTTTTGTTTGAAATGTATTTTTTTTCTAGTGATAGAAATATTTACCAAAAAATGGATTTTTTTGATTAAAAAAATAATATAGCATTTCTCTTTTTTATTCAACATTTTAAAAAAAGATTTAATTACCAAATGTTCAAATCTATAACTAGCATCAAATATAATTATGGTTTCAATTGATATGTTTCAAAAAGTTTTTTTTTTCTCTTAGTAACCATAAGCCTTAGTACGACACTTTTGATAAAATTTTTATCCACATTTGAATGAGGATACTTTCTAAGCAAGAGCGGTTGAAGTTTAAGATAATCTTGACTTGTGTCTTAGGGTCTCTTGGCATTAATTCAGGCATTTTTTAGGATCTATTTAGAATCAATTTTTAATTTATATTATTTATTTTTTATATTATTTTTAAAAATATTTTAGTATTTTTTGAATATTTTAAATTTTCAAAAAATAATAGCACTATGAAATATTTTTTTTAGAATTAAAATATAAATAAAATAAAAAAATAAAAATAATGTCAAATAATTCTTTAGTATTTGTTTAGCCCTTATGAATTAAAATATGTATAGTATATTACAAAATTAACTCATAGAAGATCAAAAAATAATTTAATTATAGATATAGTCGCTCATTTAACAGTCAACTAGCTGTATAGGGCGATTAATGACTAATTTTATTTTTTTTAAATTTTAACAAATCTATCTCAATCCTATAATAGTAAATTGATACAATATCTCAATTTTTTGTGTGGAATTGAACAATTTCAGTATCAATGTAAAGCTTACAAAATTTGCTATAACTTTTATGTTGACAACTTTAGTGATTTTGAATGTATAATTTATAGTTTTTTAAAATATATTGTATTCTTTGTACAAGTCTGAAATTATCCAACTCTACAACATTGTATTGGCTATAAATCACTTATTTTTTGTCGAATTAAACAATTTTGGTATCATTGTAAAGCATAGAAAGTTTTCTATATTTTTTATTGTGACAACTTTCAATGATTTTTGATGTGTAGGTTACAGTTTTTGAAAACATATTGCATTCTTAGCATAAGTGTGAAGAATGGACGCCTATATCGGGGAGTTACTCACTTATTTTTTTATTAGAATTGAATAATTTTGGTATCATTGTAAGGCTTACAAAAATTTTTACAACTTTTATGCTAACAACTTTAAGTGATTTTGGTTGTGCAAGTTGCAATTTTTGAGAACATATCGCATTCTTGGTGCAAAGTATGAAGAATGAATGCTATATTGGACATAACTCACTCATTTTTTGTTAGAATTAAATAACTTTAGTATTGTTTGAAAGCTTACAAAATTTTTACAACATTTATGTTGACAACTTTTAGTGATTTGAGTTGTAAAGGTTATAATTTTTGAAACATATCACATTCTTGATGCAAACTATAAAGAATGGATCCTACAATGCTATATCATGCATAACTCATTCATTTTTTTTGTTGGAATTGAATGTTTTTTTATATTTTTTGGAAAGCTTAAATAAATTTATGCAACTTTTATGTTGATAACTTTCAGTGATTTTGAGTGTGTAAGTTACAGTTCTTGAAAACATATCGCATTCTTTACGCAAAGTATGAAGAACAGACTCTACATCGCTGTATCAAATACTCATTCAATATTTGTCAGAATTGAATGATTTTGGTATCGTTGAAAAACTTCCAAAAATTTATACAACTTTTAGTGAATTTGACTATGTATGTTGCAATTTTTGAAAACATATCATATTTTCAGCACAAAGTGGGCATAACTCACTTATACTTTATTGGAATTGAATAATTTTTGGTATTGCTGGAAAGCTTACAAAATTTTTTTACAAATTTTATACAAACAACTTTCAATGATTTTGGCTATGCAATTTATAGTTTTTGAAAACATATCACATTCTTGGCATAAAGTATGAAGAACCGATCCTAAAACACTATATCGGGCATTACTTACTCATTTTTTGTTAAATTAAATAATTTTGGTATCATCGGAAAGCATGCAAAAATTTCTATGATTTTCATGTTGAAAACTTTCATTGATTTTGGTTATGCAGATAATTGTTTTTTGAAAACATATTGCATTCTCCATGCAAACTATGAAGAACAAACCCTACTGCACTATATTGGGCATAACTCACTCATTTTTTTTATTAGAATTGAATGATATTATGGTGTTGAAAAGCATAAAATTTTTTATGAAATTTTATATTGATAACTTTTAGTAATTTCAAAAACATATTGTGTTCTCAGAGCAGAGTATGAAGAATGGACCCTAGAATGCTATATCGGACATAAATTATATACTTTCTTTTACAGGGTCCAAGATAATGCCCCTAGCGGCAACTCCCCTGTGGGCAATCTATTTGGATCACATCCTTAGCGACCTCATTTAGACACTACCAGGATTACTCTTGGATTAGACAGTCCCCTTTTCCTAGTAGTCACCCCTGTGGTTGGAGAATTCGTCTTGTTGATATGTAGATTTTCCCTTAGTCTAGTAAGTCTAAGATAGGACAAGGCCAATATAGCTCCTTCACAGCGTGGTCCCTCACACACTAATAGGTTCCACGCAAATATATAAATAAAATATATATTCATTTATGGATTATGAGGACACCACCTGTGGTACCTTTTTTCAAGTAGGCATCCTATCTTTAGGGCAGTGTCAGAAAACTCCCTATAAGAATCGCCTGATGACTCTTGAGTTGATATAAGTCCTAAGCGACATTCACTCAATAGTCACCATAAGTTGGGTTTGATTTGTTGTGCTACCAACCGATCACCCCAGTAGTTGCTCCCCTCTTTAGAAGATGTAAGTCTGTTATTCTTTCTTCCTAACTCAATCATTGCACAACAAAAGATAGCCCTTAGGTTGGTTAGCTCTACCCCATGGCAGGTAGACTATCCCGTTGGATTTGTAAATTTGAGATAGGATGAGGTTGATATAGCCCCTTCACAGTGGATTCATCACACACCAACACGGCCCATCAAATTAAAATAAGTTTAATCCTAACTATTTATGTGTTGATATAAATCCCCCCAACAACATCCACTCAATAATCACCCTAGGTCGGGTTTAAATTGTTGTGATACCAAGAGATCAGCCCAGAGGTTGCTCCCCGCTTTGAAAAATATAAGTCTGCTATGCTTTATTCCTAGCTCAATCATTGCATATCGAAAGGAAACATTTAGGTTGGATAGCTCTACCCTGCAGCTGGTAGACTATCCATTTAGATTTGTAAATCTGAGATAGGCCAAGGCTGACTAAGTGGATCCATCGAACACCGGCAAGGTCCATGATTTAAATCTCATCAAAGTTGGCTAAGTTCACATCCCCACTAGATATGTCCTCAATTTAAAATCAAACACAAACCAATTCAAGTAAATCAAACCAAATTAAAATGATATTAATTTTGACTATTTTTAAGTTGATATGAGTCCACAGCGGCATTCACTCAGTAGTCGCCCTAGGTTGGGTTTAATTTGTTGTGTTACCAACAGATCACCCAAGCAGTTACTCCTTACTTTGGAAGATGTAAGTTTCCTATGCTTTCTTCCTAGGTCAACCATTGCACACCAAAATAAAACCTTTTAGGTTGGATAGTTCTACCCTGTCGCTGGTAGACTGTCCTTTTGGATTAGTAAATCTAAGATGGGCCGAGGCTGTTATAGCCCCTTCTTAGTGGATCCATCGCACATCAATAGGGTCCATGAATTAAATCCACCCATATCCCTAGCAGATCAAAGCTCATATCTCCAGTAGATATGACCTTAAACAAAATCATATCCTATCCCTAGTGGATACATCCATGAAATCAAACCCATGCACTCTTATCCCTAGTGGATAGCCCGAACCTGCTTCCCTGGTAGAAGGTTCACATTTCTTATCCCCAATGGATATGCTCTTAATTAAAAACCATCCTCCCTAGTGGAGCCCCAAATCATAAAAATCATATAACCAAATCAAACTCTTATCCCCAGCAAATACATCCCCAAAAAAATTTAACCAAACTCCTATCCCCTAGGGATACCTTCGTGAAATCAAACCCTCATAAAATGAACCTACTTCCCTAGTGGAAGGTTCATACATCCATCCTCAATGGATTATATATTCTAATCCCTAGTGAATCTTCTTTCCAAAAATCATATGATCAAACTCAAACCCTTATCCCCTGTGGATAACTCGAACCTGCTTCCCTATAAGAAGGTTCACATACTCAATCCCTTAGCGGATTCCTTCTTCCCCTATTGTACCTTGGGCACAAGTTGAGTTGTAATGTATAAAGATCATGATTCTGTCTACATCTCAGGTTTATGTATACATCATTATCATTAGTGCTTGTAATCCTTTGGATGTTGTTGATCGTCTCGGTCAACACCAATACGTGCAGTGTGCCTTATTAGTTACACCACACCTATTAGGGGTCCTTTTGTTGACATCACTTTTGGAGTGAGTTCTCAACCTCTTCATCAAAGATCTAAGACTCTTATCGACACTAAAAGCTCTTTAGTCTTAAGACACTTCTAGTAATTAGGTGAACACTTAACCTAAACTGAGAGACTTAGAAGGTTTAGTCATACGAGTGGGTTATACCTTAGGGGCTTAGGGAGACTTGTCTGCCCTATAGCCTAAACTCAATCCATGCTTTCCTTCTCAAATTAAACCCTAAATTCAAATTCCAAATTGAAAATCAAATTTCCAAAATTCACAATCAATCCCATAATCAAATCCAAGCTCAAAATCCTTCCTAAGCCCTATGATTGAACTCCATGGCCTTAACCTTAACAAAATCAAATTCAATTCAATTCAATTGATATTCTCCAAGATCAATTTAATCCTTAAATCATTTATAAAACTCAAGTCTATATTCAATTCCAAATGATTGAAATCCAACTCCCAAATCCTTCTTAAGCCTTATGATCCACTTTCATAAGCTTAGCCAAAATCCCCTTTAATCCCAATCAAACTCAATTGATTTCATTATAAATCAATTATTTCTTCATTTATAATTACAAATATAAATTAAATACTTGTATAAATGATTAAAACTAAATCAAACTAAATCAAATCAAACCAAGACCCTTCTTAACCCATATGGACCTACCTCCATGAGCTTAACCAAATCTTAACTCAAAATAAAGTGATTTCTTCATAAATCAATTATTCTATCATTTATGTTTACAAATATAAATGAAACCCACTGTGGTCAAAAAATTTTATAGGGAGTCGCCTTCAAATCTGTGGGGAGAAATGAAGAGGCAAGCATATAGAAATCTATCTCTTTAGGATGCTACATAGATCCACAGATGTACTTATTCAGGTGATCGAGTATGACATCAAGGAAATAGTGTACTATCTCGAGATACAGAAGTCACTACCCTTTAATGAACTTAATCATCTCAATAAGGACTCCTAAGTACGATGGGTCTGCATATGTACCAAAGATTCTTCCCCTACTTTACATGAAAATATAAAATTGGGTTTATTTTAAATCAGCTTCGTTAAGTTTCCTATAGGGGCAAGCCCCCATAGTTAATTACATCCTAAAGAATGTGGATTTCTTAGAAAAACTCTCGATTAAGGTAAATGATCATTGTCATCAAAGATTTCAATAGGAAAGGGCTATCAATCGATTAATTCATTTTTGAAGATCAAATGGGATTGATCAAAGAGGGGGAGTTATTATCGAAGCCAAAATGGAAGATAAGTAGGAGATGCCCATGATGCTACGAAACATGGCGAGCATCTCAAACTATCCTATGGTTGGGCTTTAGATTTTTGAAATTAATTTAGTTTGTTTGAGTTGCATTTTTTATTAGAAATTTAGAACTTATGATTCCTTAACACAAGATTAATGAAATGCCTAAGATATGAGAATTTATTCTTATGGCCCACAGAGGGGAGAAGCAACCTCAAAATCTAAATCTAGGAAACTTTGGTGATCACAACCTAAATCTACGGCAAAAATGGGTATTTGATTTGCCTCCAAAAGAAAGGACAAACCACTCGACAGCTTGGACTTACAATCGCCTGCGGGTGGCCGCCAACTAACTCTTCCTACGATTTTAAATACATTGAGGCAAGTCTTTATGCTTATGCAAGATAGCTAGGCTATTATTTATTTAGAAAGAGACTAAGTCCTTAAATTCACTCCCTAAAGAATCTAGATCATGTAAAGGGACATTCTTCAAATGACCTAAATCTAATGCAATTCAAATTTCATTTTTTTTTTCATTTTTGGTCAATCATTTTGGTTAATCATTTTGACTCAAGCTAATAGGATTCATATGCCTAATGCATGAGAAATAAAGTTACTGGATAAAATAAGGGAGAAGGGGGGAGGTGTGTTTCCACTATGGGTTTCAAAGGTCAAGCCAAGTTTCTCTAGCAAAGGGGAAAGACCTCCAATCAAGAGTGAAATAAGATGCATTTGTGCATGATATTACAAAATAATTACTCATCCAGCTAAGGGGTTGCTAATTCTTTTATCTTAATTTTAAACCTAAGCTTTTGGTGAGGTTATGAGTTCTTTATTTTTAATTTGAGTTGTTAAGTTTGGTAAAAGATTTCCTTTTCCCTAAAGGGCCTAATTCACATCCATGCCATACATAAAGCAAGGAAGAAACTAGGAAAAGATGCCACTTAATGCAAAAGCTAAATAAATCATCAATCAATTTATAAAACTAATCGCAAAAAGAAAAAAGATCGTTGTGGTCGAGCACCACCGCACAAACTTGAAAATAGCAAATTGGGTAGTCGAGCTCTACCCTTATACAACCCAAATTACAAATAAATTAAATTATAACTCATTCTTCATTTCTTATTTCTTCTTTGGTTGGTTCTTTTAGATGGTTGGAAGGTAGATTCTACAAGGCTTCACATGGTGCATAAGATAGGATCTTATGACCAATGCTCATCCTAATTCCCATAACAATCATTCCAAAATCCTAATTGCACAATTTTACATAAAAAAAGAATGGAAATCTAACTAACACCTACAAAATATAGATTAGCTAAAACAAACCATCCAAATCCCAAGCATGTATATTGGACTTATCACCCCACACATGGGTGACTAAGTCCACTTGGCCAATTGGATAATTCTTAGGGGAATAAAGCACCTGCAAGTAAAAGCATTTATACTTTTTTTAATTATGATAGTGCCCCTTTAAACACAATCCCCTATAGAAAATAATGATTAGACTAAGAGCATTCTACCATTCATTCTACGAGCGTATACCTTATCATTCAGTCTAAAATATATATCACAAAATAAAATAAGCATCAAATCATGCACCGCCCTAACCTAAAGCTAGAAGTGGTGAATTAGTCTAATGGGTGTGCTTTGAAGGTTTGTGTGGTATGCTTAGCTATGGCTTTAGGTTCAAATTTTCTAAGTGTGAAAAAATGTTCAACTTAAAGGGGTTTCATTTAAGTTGTTTAATTATTTTGGGTCGATTTTATTTCACATTTTGATTTGGTTCAAATGAATCCTACAATTAATTACTAAGTTATAAAGAGAGGGAAAGAGAAGAGAACTTCTCTTTCCTTCCCTAACCTAAGTAATTTCTAAAGTAGATTCCCATTTTAGTTTGGTTTAGTGAATGTTTTGATTAAATCTTTTAATTAATCCTAAGTTTATATGAACTCTAAACAAACCTATTCAAAAAGAAAGGCATTTTAAGATTAAATAAAATGAACCAAATTTACAAAACACACATTACTTCACTTCTTTCTAATGTGTATAACATGCATATGAATGAATCCTAAGCATATCTATACATACAAATGAAAATATTTAACAAACTTTATGATGCGTGCTACGTAATTCATTTAAGGAAATTTAGAAGTTGAATATGCATGGTTTTTCTTTAAGTAGAAAAGGGTTTCTTTATCCAATTTTGTCACGTGCATATGTGAGAGTAAGAAAGGCATAAGTAAGTACAATGTCATTGTTAACCAAAGGTGTAAGGTACTTAGGGCTACTTAAATACAAACATGTGTGCAAGTATATGTAACCATACTTAGGGCTACTTAAAGCCTCGCAACCTTGGGATTGTCCTGACTAATATATCACTTTTCTTAAATACAAACATGTGTACAAAAGAAATGAAATGGAAAAGAAGAATGCAAAAGTTGTATTGATTGATTCATTTTGTTTATGCAATTTATGTGTGCAAGTATATATAACCCTTCTTAAATGATAGCATAAAAATGAATAGGATATGGAATTAGGTAAGTGTTAGGTTCTTTTCAAATGAACCATACATCTTACCAACTCCTATTCAAAATTAGTATAAGAGAGAAAGGAAATCTATGCTAAGCACATCCATATATTCGTCACATGCAAACTTATAATTAAAATATAAGTAGCACACTTTCAGATTTGATAATTGATTTATATGTTTTGAAAATAATTTGAATTTAGTAGAGATAATAGCCACTCATATTTCTACTTAAGACAACACATGCAAATTTATCATAAAGTAAACAATTTCATTTTTAAATTTAAATTTGAAAAATATGGATGCATGAAACCACATGACATACAAATTTAACATGTTGGGGGAAAGAATCAAAGAAATGAAATCATGTAAACACATTCACTTTAATTACATCCTAAATACATTCTTATGGAATAAGAAAGTTTAAAATAAATCAAAGTGTATTCAATGTGATTTTTGTTTAGTTTTAAGTTTGATTTAATTTTGTTGAAACCCCCATTCTCACATGTGTTTCATATTTTTGTTTAATTTTTAGATGAATTTATTTTTTATATATGAATTAAGTTAAGATATGAATTAAGCAATTAATTAGTTAATTTTAGTTTTACACCATTAGCATAGTTTAATTATACAATGAGATGACATAAAAACCTAATGCAATGAAATTTAATTTTAAATTAACTAAGGGGTTTAACTTAAGCAATTTCCACACACATATGAATTGGGTTTTGATTTTCTTAAACACCTAAGCATCTACTCAAGGTAGATTAATTAAGTTTTGGAAGATTTAATACATTTTAGAAATTAATTAAGGGGATAATTAATGAATTAATCCTTAATTAGGAGAAGATTGAGAAAAGAGAAAGGGGGTTTAGGGAATAACTTAGGGGAAATGCCCCAAAATTATTTCCTAAACCTTTTATCTACTGGATCTATAATTCTCCTAATTAAACCTTCAATAAATCCTAAGAAAATTAGGGGAGGCAAAGGCCATTTCCTAAAACATACCCAAGAAGTTCGGAATTAATCAGACATTTAATTAAGAGGTAATTAGCAAAATATGATTTCCAATAAAACCAAAATTCATAGAAAAGGATAATTCAATATCCATTTAAATTATTTTTAAAATATTCTAAGTTGAATTATCTTTCCATAGAAGTTACCTCATATTTTTTTGAATTTTATTGAGAGAGATATGAATTTTAGAAGATCAAGAGATTAATTAATATTAATTAAATACTAATCCCTCAGCTCACAGCACGACACATGGCGGTGGCGGTCAGCACACTTTACACACGTTGCGCGGTGAGCCCATTACTTAAGTGTAATGTCAGGGTGGCAGTGCGGTGGTGGGATGCGCTTTGATCCTTGCAGTTCGATCAAAGATCGGACGGCTAAGGATCAAATCACGATTTATCAAAGGATAAATGATTTTCTAAATGTGGGAATAATCTCAATCCTCCATCAAAAATGTGTGGATGAATGACCAAGATCTCCTCAGTTCTTCCCCTAAGCTCAATAGAGACCATCCAAGATCTAAGGGAAGATCTGAGCTCCATTGAGCTCATATTGGAACAAGACTTTACCCACACCATCTAAAGCCAATAAGGAGTATATCCAACAGTGGATTTTGCATGACTTGAAAATTCCTTTCACAAAAGACCAACACCTCCTATGCTAGGTGGTCAAAAAATTTCATACCTCGCCGGAAGTGATCACCAGTGCTCAATCTCGATGATGTTGCTTCATCTAGTGGAGATGAAGCCCTGTTGAAATTTTCAGGCCTTGGGGTTGAGTTGATCTTTCTATCGAGTAACACCACTTGATCTTTCTTGCAGCTTTGATTCAATTGAGGCTCTCCTTACTGTGGGAACTCAAATGGATGCTTGAGTGCACTCAGATTGATCCCCTGAAGGAGTGTGCAAGAGGAATTGAAGTAGTTTTGAGTGTGGAGAAAGTTAAAGATTCAAAGGAGCTCCCCTATTTTTTAATGGAGAAAATTGAGAAGAAGCACTTTCAAATCCTCTTTAAAATGCATAGGAAGGCTCTCTGATCTTTCTTAACACTCTCTATGCTTCAATCGAATGAGGGAATGATAATTTTGAATTGAATTAGGGGGAGTATATCTCCCCCTAAGGAAATCAGATGACCAACACTTCCTTTGCTATTTTGATCCAATTGATCACATTGGAGAGGTTGTTTGATCTATTAGCTCTTTGCACATGGTCAGTTTGAGGCCTTGAGTGGATTTCCAACCTCTCATGTGCATCAAATTGGGTGGAGGAGGGATTTGGAATGAGCTAATTTGACCCATGGGGTCGAGTTTGGCCTTGGGGCCAATTGGGCTGACCCAAACCCATTGGGTTGGGTGTACCACTCTTCATTAGGTCCACTTGAGCTATTAGGAAGGCGTCAAGTTGATATGAAGAGGGTATGATCAAATTACCCATGGATTAAGCCAAATTTTTCTATGGCCTAGGGGTAGGATAGTCATTTTGCTAATTTTTTAATTTGGATATATTAGGTATGTGGAGAAACTAGGTTTGGCCAAGTTTCATGAGATTTGGGATTCATTTGATAAGGTTTGGCACATGTTGACCCATTTAGGACAAAATGGGTCAACTTGGGTCAAGTTTACCAATTGGTCAAATTGGGTCAAACCAAGGGTTGGGTCAAGTTCATATGACCATTTGAAATATTTTTGTGGCTTTTGTTTGGTATAATTTGGATTAGTTTTGAATTTGGCTCATATGACTTCACTTAGATCAAATGGGTCAAGTTGACCTATTTCATCCATTTGACCAATTTGAGCAAGGTCAAGGGTAGGTTTAGGTTTGGTTAGTCATATGGAGTGGATTGGTACCTTTATTTCCAATCAAATTTGGTTAAGTTCAAATTTGGCTCAACATGACCCCTTTAAGTCATGTTGGGTCTAAGGTCAATTGGGCTAGGTTGGGTCTAGTTGACTAATTCAGTCTTTGATCAAGTTCCACAAGTGATTTGGAATGAACTTGACCCATTGGTTTCAATCAATTTGGCTTAGATCAAGTTTTGACACATTTTGACTTTTTTAAGTCAAGTTGGGTCAACTTGGATCAAGTGGCCAATTGGGCTAGGTTATGCTCAAATGTTGGCTTGGTCAAGTTCAAACATAGGTCATGAATGAACTTAGATCATTGGTTTCAATCAATTTGGCCTATGGTAGAATTTGGCTATGTTAGGTTTCATTTTTGGGCTGAGTGTTGACTTGGTCAACCCTTAGGTTTGACTTAATTTGACCCAATTTCATTGGTTAATCATCCCATGATGATTATTGATCATAATGAGAGGCATAGGTGATTTTGGTTCAATCCAATTTGGTTAGGATTAGAATTTGGCTCATAATGGTACTTTAGGTCACTTTGGGTCAAGTGAGCCTAAGTGGATCAAATGGCTTGGTCAAAGCTTAATTTGAGTTTGATTGAACTTGTATATGGACTTATGATTGAAATATAAATCCATTTGCAAGTGGTTTAAAGTCAAGTGGGTTTTGATCCATTTGACAATTTCATATTCAAAGGAAGGATATGAAAGGATTTGGGTTTGATTTTTGAATTGATTTTGATTTAGTGATTGGAGTTTGTATTTATATATGAGTTCATGATTATAGGGTTGATTGAATCATGAAGGAAAATCAAGAGTTTGGCTTGATTTGAAGTTGATTTGGCTAAGTTCAAGATTTTGACTTGAAAAGCTTAGGTTAGATTTTAAATGGATATGAGTTTTATTTTTGGAATAGGTTTAGATTGTTTGAATTTATATTTCATTTATATATGTGAATATAAATGAGAATATAAATTGATCATGAGAAAACTTCAAGGATTGGAAGTGATTTGGTCATGATTTAGGCTAAGTCCATTAAAAGGGATTTCAAAGGACTTAGGAAATTTTTATGTTTGGAGTTTGAATTTTTGAATTTGGTTTGATTGATTTATATTTAAATTTCATTTATATATGTGACTATAAATGAGAATATAAATGAACTATGAGAAAATCCCATAAATTTAAATTTATTTGATCATGATTTTGGATAAGTCCTTTAAAAAAAGGAAAATTTTGAATTTGGAATTTATTTTTTGAGATTTGATTTGATTGATTTATATTCATATTTTATTTATATATGTGAATATAAATGAGAATATAAATGAGTTTTTGAGAAAATCCCATGAGTTTGAATTAATTTGATCAAAGTTTTGGCTAAGTCTATTAAAGGGAATTTTATAGGGACTTAGGAAAATTTCATAAATTGATTTGGAATTTGGAGTTTAGTATGATTGGTTTGAATTTATATTTCATTCATATATGTGAATAAAAATGAGAATATAAATGAATTATGAGAAAATTTCAGATATTTGAATTAGTTTAGACCATGATTTTCGCTAAGTCCTTTAGAGAAGATTAAGGACTTGAGCATGATTTGGACTTAAGAATTTCATTCATGGGTTTCAATCATAGATTTCAATCATGGATTTCAAACATATGGAGTTGATTTGAGTTTGGAGAAAATCAATTAAGATTGATTTGGAGTTTGTCTTGAAGGAAGGAAAGTGAGGAATGCTTTAAGTTAAAAAATTTCCTAGCACCCCTAAGGCATGATCTATTCCTATGGATAATGCTTCTAAGTCTTTAGGGCTAAGTTGGGTGTCCACCTAATCACTAGATGTATCTTAAGACTAAGGATAGTCCTATGTCAAAGATGGAGGGGTTGAGAGCTCATTCTAAAAATGAGGTCAACAAAGGGCGCCCAATAGGTGTGATGTGACTAATAAGGAATACCGCACGTATTGGTGTTGACCGAAATGATCAACAACACTGAAAGATGAAAAGCACTAATAGAAACAATCTATCCCTAACCCAAGGTGTAGAAAGAATCCATAGCTTAGTGCAATGTGGCTCTACTTATGTCTAAGACATATGAGAGAGAAGAGTCCACTAAGGGATAGAGTGTAAACCTTCCACTAGGGAAATAGGTTCAAGTCATCCACAAGGGGATGAGAAATTTGATTTTATTTGAATCTCACTGAGGAGAGATCTCCACTGATGGAGAGGGTTGACTTTATTTTAGTTTTGTTAGGTTTGAATTTTTAAGATGAACCATGTTGGTTTGTGAGGGATCGCACTGAGTAAGAGCCATGGGGGACAAGACCTAACTCAGATTTACCAATCCAAAGAGATAGTCTACTAAACACATAGTAGGACTAGCCAACCAAAGCGATGCCTTTTGGTATGCAGCAACTGTACTAGGAAGAAAATATAGTAGACTTACATCCTCTAAAGTAGAGACCAGTTGCTAGGGTAATCTATTGGAAAGACAACAGATTGAACCCAACCTAAGGCTAACTAATGAGTGAATGCCGCTAGGGGAGTTAGATCAACTCAAAGATAGTCAAGATTAATTTCATTTTTAGATTTGTTTATTTTGATGGATTCCATTAATTTGTGATAGATCACACTGAGAAGGAGGTCATATTAGCCTAGACATATCTCAAATTTACTGAACCAAAGGGAGTAGCTTCCCGGCCGATGGGAGAGCTATCCGACCAAAAGAGTGCCTTTTGGTTTGCAATGATCAATTTAAGGGAAGAAAGCTTGAGGACTCACATCTTCCACTAGAAAAGACCACTGGGGTGATTGGTTGCTTTGAACAATAAATTGAACCTGACCTAAGGCTGTCCGTTGGTTTACGATAATCATGCTTGAAAGAATGTGTCATAATCTTACATCTTCCAAAGCAAAATGACTGTCGGGGTAATCTGCTTATGGAAAAATAGATTGAAACCTGACCTAAGGGTGATTACGGAGTGAATGTTGACCCGAGGACTTATCTCAACTCAAGTAGTCAAGCAATTTCTAAAGGGAGTTCTATTGACCTTGCCCTAAAAATAGGATGCCTGCTTGGAAAAAGGGGCCCTTTGGGGGGACTCACATCTTCCAAATATGAGCATGATGGATAGTTTAAGAAGAAAGCACGGGAACTCACATCTTCTTAAACAAAGTCAACAGAGGTAGTTTACTGGCTGGGCAGTGAAGACTACCATACTAATAAGGTGCTCTTTGGTTTTCAATGGCCAAGTTAGGAAGAAAGCGTGGAGACTCACATCTTCCAAACTAATGACCACTAGGGTGACATACTAGCGATGTAGCATGTAAACCCGACCTAGAGCAACTAATGAGTGAGTGCCACAGGGGGCGTGCTCCCAACAAAATATTTGTGTTTGCTATTGTGCATGTGCTAAAAGGAATAGGACACCTTTGGGGGACTTTTACACCTACCTTAAACACACTAAGGGTTTGATCAAATGATGCCACGGATGGCAAATAGGATTTCCACTAAGAAAGAATGTCGCTTGGGTTCTCTCACACCTAACTTAGTTAATCAAAATAGGATGCCTCTCAGGTTCTCTTAAACCTATTCTAATAGCATAAGGAGATTGTGTTTGTGTTGTGAAAGAGGGATAGGATGCCAATGGGGGACTCTTACACCTACACTAGGCACATCATGGAGGATTTGTAAGATAAGCAAATAACGCTTCAATATAAGAGAATATTTGATGAATGGAATCAAATTTTTGTTCTTTTTATTAATGACTGTTTTCAAACATGACTTGTTTCATGGGTAATATTTCTTTAGATAGAACCCATTAACTGGAAGCATCATGTGCTCCCCTTTACAATCAATAAGCTGATAAGATTATCCTTAGTAGGCCTTCTCTATGGCATACGGGCCTTCCCAAGTGGGTTCAAACTTGCCTCCCATCTTTTAACAGGCAATAATTGGTCCCCTTAAGACTAACACAAGTTCTCCTACTTGGAAAGTCCTAGGGTAAACTAGCTTGTTGTGAGCTTGAATCATTTTGGCTTTAAATAACTCAAGGTTTTGGCATGCCCGTAGTAGACTCTTCTCTAAATCTTTGAGCTCTTCTAACTGCAACTTTGCATTCTACTCTGTAGTGATCTTGTTACCCAATGTTATCCTTAGTGACAGGAGTTGAATTTCTAAAAGAAGAACGGCTTCAAACCCATACACTAAGGAAAATGGGGTAGACTGAGTTGGAGTTTGGCATGTGGTGTAGTAGGCCCACAAAGCTTCAACCAACTATTCATTTCACTATCATTGGTTATCATCAAGAGTCTTCTTCAGTATCTAGATGCGAGTTTTGTTGAATGCTTCTGCTAAGCCATTTGCTCTATGGTAGTAGATGGTGGAGTATCCCCAATCTATACCGTGTCTTCTGATGAAGCTATTGATCTTCATATTTTTGAATGTAATACCATTATCAGATATAATTCATCGAGGCACCCTGAACCTATATACGATATGATTTCTGAAAAACTAAAGCACATGTTGAGCTGTGACCTCTCTGAGTGAGATGGCTTCCTCCCACTTAGAAAAGTAGTCGGTGACAGCTAAGATGAACCGATGCCCCTTGGAAGAAGGAGGATCGATTAGACCTACAATATCGATACCCCAACACTCAAATGTCCATGAGGCCAGAGTAAGGTATAGAATGTTTGGTGGTTGGTGGAGGACCACACCGTGTACCTGACACTGATGGCATCTCCTAGCTACATCCATGCAGTCTGTAATCATCGAAGGCCAATAGTATCCAACTCGCTTGATCTTCATCTTCATCTTCAGACTAGATTGATGTGCTTCGCATAGACATGAATGTACCTCAGTTATAATTCCATGGGCTTCGTGTTTGTCTAAACAACATAATCACATTTGGTCAAAGGATCGATGGTACAGGGTGCCATCAATAAGAGCATAGGAAAGAGCTCTTTGTTTCACCTGATGGGCTTGTGACTTTTCTTGAGGTAGTTTATCAGTGTTCAAGTAATCTATGAACAGTTACCTCCAATCTAGCTCCTTGTTCATTTTGGCAATGGCAACCTCCCCTTCAAGAGAAAGTCTCTCGATGAGTTCAACATCAATAAGGGATAGGACTCGCCTATTTTGGACCCTTATTAAAATGGACTCATCTTCCGGACCTGTCAACCCTTTGGCAAGTTTGTCCAAGGCATCTGCTATTGCATTCTCTGTTTGGGGAACCATGTAGATGGTAACTTGAATTTGGGCCAACAGCTTTATGGTATACTCATAATAATGATGAAGCTTGGGTTTGAGAACTTGGTAGGACCCGATAATCTAGTTGATGAACAACTAAGAATCCCCAAAGATGTTGATGCTCTTAACATTGATAGTGATGGTTAACTCTAGACCGATAATCAAAGCCTCATACTAGGCTTCATTATTGGTGCATGGGTTGGAAAGATAGTATGAGAATCTCATCACATCGCAGTTTGGAGTTTGAAGAACTATTCCTACCCCTCCATTTCCTAGGAGAATAGATTGTGGTGTTTCACTTTTAGGAAAAGGAGCAGCACCAACAAAATAAATCTCCCATCGGTAGTTGCTAGCCTCCCCTAAGTTCATGATTTATTCATCAGGGAGATCATCACTAAGCGGAGAATCAGCAGGAAGTGGGTGTGCTACTAAGAACTCTGCTTGTGCCAGTGCTTTTACTACAAGGAGGGGTGTGAATATGATATCAAATTGTAAGAGAATCATGGACCAACATGCCAAACATTTAGATAGTGTTGGCCATGCCATGAGGTACTACAGTGGATTGGTTATGGAGATCAAGTTCACCTTATGAGAAAGCATATAGTGTCGTAGCTTTTAAGAAGCAAAGATCAAAGCTAGGCAATGTTTCTCAATAGGTGGGTAGTTTGCTTCAACAGGAATCAGACGAAGGCTAAGGTAGTAGAGAGCATTCTCCTTCCCTTCATCATTGGCTTGGGTTAACAGAGCGCCGAGAGAGTCATCCAATGCAGCAGTGTAGAGGATAAGTGGTCTGCCTAGGATAAGGGCTTCTAAAACTGGTGACTTCACCAAGAACTCTTTGATGTCTTTGAAGGCATGCTGGAACTTGTCATCCCACTTGAACTTGGAATCCTATTTGAGAAGCACTGAAAATGGCTTGCATCTCCCTGATAGGTTAGAGATAAAGCATCTTAGATACATCAGTCATCCTTGAAAGGATTTGAGTTGAGTTAAATTCTTAAGAGGTGGCATTTCTAAGATAGCTTTGATCTTTTCAGAATCTATTTCTATTCCCCAATGTCAAACAACAAACCCAAGGAATTTCGTTGAAGCTACTCCGAATGCACACATCAGGGGATTCATTTTGAGGTTATATTATCTTAATCATTTGTGAACTACTCTAAAGTAAAAGAGATGGTCTTCCTTTTCTAAGCCTTTGACTACTAGATCATCAACATAACACTTAACCTGATGATGGATGAGTTCGTTGAAAATTTAAGTCATGGCCCTTTGGTATGTAGCACCAGAATTTTTAAGGCCAAAAGGCATGACCCTATAACTAAAGTTCTGATCGAGGTTCGAAAAGCAGTGTTTCTTTCATCTTCAGGAGACATCTTTATTTGGTTATAACTAGATGACCCATCCATGAAAGAGAAAACTGCATGATATGAGGAGATATCCACCATTAATTATAGTATAGGAAGAGGAAACTCATCCATAGGACATGCCTTGTTTAATTCCCTGAAATCGACGCATATGCGAATTTGGTCATTCTTCTTCTTAATTGGGACGACACTGGCTAACCAGGTAGGATATTTTTCTTCTCTGATGAAACTAGCATTAATCAATTTCTTGACTTCAGAAATGACCTGTTGTTAAATTTCTAATCATGCGTCTAGGAGATTGTTTAATAGGGGTATCTTTAGGATCTATTGCTAGCTTGTGGACAACTACGTCAAAAAATAATCCGGGCATTTCTTAATAACTCCATGTGAAGTAGTCTTTAAACTCAGTCAGTAGTCTAACTAAGTCATTAATTTCTTCTTCAATCAGCAACGAACTGATGTATATCGGGAGTGGATTTTCTTCGATCCCAAGGTTGATTTCTTTAAGCTTGTCGATTGTTGAATGAATTTCTTCTTCAAATTCTAGTGGTGCCTCTTTGACTTGGAGATCATATGGATCATCTGAGATTTCTAAACACACATTCTCATAAGAGTTGGGGATGTGTGAGAAGAACTACCAAACTCCAAATGATTGGTAACAACTAGGCACTAATATTTGTCATCCACCGGATCCACTGTACCAAATTCTAGTCTTGCTCTTGATTGTGCCTCCCTGTCTGTATTGTTCCATAGCTTCTCGAAGTATTCTGACCTGTGCTTGTACCATATGTGAGGAACTAAACCTTTCTGTATAAGATTTTGAACACAAGGCGAGTAAAATTCAAATGATAATTCCATTAATTCTTTAAAAGTATCCTCCTCAAGTTCTACATCAACTTAAGGACTTGTGGATGATGATCCCAAAAAGAACTTATTCTGCTTCATGTCACTGAAAAACTTAGGGACTTCCTTAACTACTAAACCTTCAAACTTCTGAGATGTAAGTGAGGTAAGAGCTAAGGTTCCCAACTGCTGCCTAATAGTTTCACATAAATCAGATTCGAATACTTTGCTTTGCTTGGAGGCCTGGTCTTCATCTTTGTCTGGATCGAAAGTCACCTCCAATGGAACCCGCTAAGAGGAGTTGGCTGGTATACTACTTACATTAGAATCATCCTTTGAGATGGATTCTAAGTCTATGTGAATCGAGGGTACTCCTATAAACTGGTACATGACCTCTGTTAGCTGATGACCGACTAGGGGGTCTCCCACCTCTGCAACTGCCACTATTTCTACCTCTGCCTCTGCCTGGTGGAGGTTGAGCCATCCTACCTACATGTCCATATGATGGAATGAACTGTGGGTGGAATGTGATATGCAGATCTATTTCTTCCTCAATTCCCCTTTCTTTTTCACTTGAACTTTTATTTTTTTTATTTTCTTTTACCTTTTCTTTTTTGTCATTTTCTTTTTCTTTTGTATTTGCATTTGAATTTTATCCAAGTTCATGACAAAGGGTGTTTTCAGGAGGATAGTAGGTCGCATCTTCATAAATCTCAACCTCTCTAACTGAAAATGGCTTTTCATCTCCATTCACATGGTATTCAATCCCATCTTTTCTGAACTTGATGCATTATTGAAGGGAGGATGGAATGATCTTGTTCTGATGTATCCAAGGCCTACCAAGTAAAGCAGTGAATGAAATATTCGAATCAATGATGTAGAACTTGGCTTCAGTCTTCCAATCACCTATCTCCAAAGGTAACACTATAAAACCTAAAGCCAGCTCACCTTGGTCATTGGATCCTCTCAACATCATCCGATCTCCTCGGAGTGTAGAGATGTCGATCCTCAAATAGGCAAGATACTTTAGACTCATAATATTCACCGATGCACCATGATTCATGAGAACCCTGGCAAGTCTGAACCTATCCATGTCAACTGTGATGTAGAAGGTCTTCATCTATGAAGGTGATCCATTGGGATTCTTTAGCATAATGTGCTTCCTTACCTACAGCGGTCAGCTGAGCTAAACATATTTCAAAATCAAGGAGAGCCTTGACTAGTGATTCCCTCATTTCTTTGGATAAGACAAGGGCATTGTATATGCTTAGCTTAGATGACAACTTTCTTAGATTAGAAATGATGTTGTAGTCCACCTTGAGTTATTCTTCCACAAGCATATCCAATGGTGGAGCATCTTGTGGAAGGGCTACTCAATCTTTAGTGTCAATGACTTATTTCCCTCTATCTTGAGGTATTGCCCTAGGAGGTAGAAGATCCACTATAGAGGTTGACTTCGGTGATCTCTTGTGGTAGGGTAATGGAAGGTTCTACCTGCATATCAGGCTCACCTATAGCTTCTCATATGGGACTCTCGGAATCGAATGATTCCAAGTCTATCTCAAGAGCTGAACCTGTAGTATTCATAGTTGGAAAGTCCAACTCTAAATCAAAAAGAGGAAGATCAAAATTGTTATAGTTATTTTGACTTGAAGAGTTATCATTAAGAATAGAAGAAGACAACCCATCAAAAGTGACACAGATGTAATTCAAACTAGCTTTATTCTTCAATTTCTTGGAATTATTTGGAGGTACAAAGTAGAAATCAAGTAAAGTGAGTGGGGTAACAAATTTGATGGCCTTATCTGCTGATACAAGAGTTCTACTAGTAGAAGAAATAGAAGAGCTAGCTGAAATGGAAGAAGTCAATGGTGTGGAAGCTACAACTATAGGTTGGTGGTTGGACACGATCGATGGCTGTGCTAAATGGCTATCTCGGGCCGACACATACTGCTACTTCTACTGTTGTTGAGCTCTCCTTTTCCTAGAGTTGGCACTGGCAACTTGCAAACCTTCCTAAGTGTTGGAGGTTTGCGCTAACTCAAGCACCTACAAGGAAAGCTTTTTGATCTTCTGGATGATCTTCTTAGAGGTTTTAGATAGAGACATATCCCAACCTACTTTGGTTTTGGTAGGATCACATGTATCCCCAAGGATTACCCTGATGGAACTAGAAGATTATTCCATAAGGTATTCCTTTAGGATAACTACAACACCAGTCTTGAAGGTGTGTTCAAGCCAGTCCTTGAATGTGAAGCAATCCTCTTGGTGGTAAGGGCAAAAGTTTGGATCATGACTTTTGCCTACTTCCTCCGACCTCCTAGGCTTGGGTAGCTGAAAATCAGGTTTCTTTAAGAGATTCTTAAAGGTTTTTTTGATTACCTCCCTCTTAAAAGAATAATGTTTGTTTAACTTATCTAAAAGAGTAGGTGCACCATAGCTACCTGGTGATGGGAATGAGTTTCACTGTTCCTGGTGGTATGGCTGAGGCAATGGTTGTACTGGCCGTGGAGGCTACAGTCGAGGCCGGTAGGGCTACCTCGGTGCATAAGAGGTGGAGGTTGCTGAGTTCGTGGTCTCTCGGACCAATCTCTAGCTAGATGCTTCCTCTTATCAACTGATGTGACTGGTCCTAGCTTCTTCTCATAGACCTTTTGTGGCTTTTGCTTAGACAACTGATCTTGAAAAGGCAGCTATTTGGCCTCTCCTTGTAGACTAGCCACCTTGTTAATTAGCTTCTTAAATGTCTTAATACTGAAGCCCTTAAGCATGAAGACGATCAGGCCATGGATATTCTTCAAGAGAATCTCAATGGCATGTTATTCAAACAACTATGGTTCACACTTCATACTCAAGTTACGCCATCAGAGACGATAATCAATAAGGGACTCACCAAGGTGCTATTGTGCTACAACGAGATCACCTACGGTAACCCTTTATTGAGCTCCAGCAAACCTCTTGATGAAGAGTTACCCTAACTCAAAGAAATATCTTTACCGAACATTGGTAGTACAAAGATACCAATCAAAGAAATACCCTCTAGGCTACTAATGAAAAGCAAAGCCGCCACATCCACCGCATTGCAACAACCGCCCTAAAATAGTTATGTGCCGCTTCCACCACCATCAAAGCTTTTAAAGGAAGGAGGCACGAAACCCTTGGGATATTGGATAGCATCGAATTTTTCTGAGTAGGGTCTACCCTTTGGAACCGATGATCCTCCTCAGGATTGAGCCAAAGCTTCCTTCACTTACTGCTCAGCCATGAATTTTATGTCTTTTTCTTGTATGGAGGTACTTTCCACTACCTTTCCATACTGGCTAGTGCTACCTTGCTCAATGGAAGGTAGAGTCTTGACAGGGTCCAAGACATGCACTAACTCAGGCTGACTGATGTCGACTATAGTAGGATGAACTAAAGGGCCTTATTTCTGAAGCACTAAAACTAATGCTAACAAGTCCTCTAACTATCATGCCATCCTATCAATCTACTCATCTTTCTACCTCAACTAATGTCGGAGGTGTTGGGCTGATGCTAAGGTGTCTTCCTAATCAACCTCTTCACCTTCCATGGCTTATTGTTCCCTAAGAAAAGATCCTCTAGTGTCAACCATGCAAACTCCAGTTGAGTCTCACAATAAGTCATCTTTATTGAGATTGAAGCTAACTTTCTCTTCATCTGACCAGTCGTACCCCAAGATCTCCTTCTCCTCCATGAAATAATGTGCCACTATCTCATCTAAAGAATGATCCATCTGAGCAGGTATGAATAATCTTGGCTGACTAGTGTGATCATTATCGTGCACTAAGAGGCACCGGACCTCGCCTGTCACTAGAGAGTCAATCCTATGTGGACTGTACTCACTAGATGAATGACACTCCTGACTGCTACTGGCTATGAGAGGGGTAATAATCCTAGGATGTTCCACTATCACTGGTGCAGCTGGACTATCATCTGCAATATCTGAAATGACTATCACCATCTCCACATCATGTTGTACTAGCGGAGTTGGTGAAGGGACGACCATGATGCTCCGGGGTCACCACTCCTTCCACACCACCACTGGGGCAGAAGGTCGAGCAGGAGAGCTTGGTCCTACTACAATAGGCGACGTAGAAGGGGTAGGATCCCTTAGTAGTAGCCGGATCACCAACGGGGTGCGCTTCTCCTCGGATATACCCTTCATAGCCTTAGATGGAACTGGAGATGCCTTGACCTGAATTGGTGATGGCGGACGAGGGGTAGAGCAGTGCGGTGGAGAAACCACCGACTCTCTATGCATTAGAACTGCCCTTCTATGGTGACTAGTCCAAAGAAGGACACACGCGATGGTTGGCGTAGTGCCGCTAGAAAATTAATAAAAGTCATCGACAACTAAACCTCCCCTCCGGTAATATGTGTTTTATGGGCCTCTCGGGCCCTCTCCTAGTAGATATGCTTCTCCACGCTATGGGGGATGATAGATCAGAGATCAAACTGAGTTCTAGAATTTGAGCATCCATAAGCTCCACTAAAGGAGGTGAGGAGCAGATCCTCCTAACATCCTCTCTATCTGACCCAAAGAGAGGATGGAATTGGTTTTCTATAACCAGTGGTGAAGTAATAACGAGAAACTCATCCACAGCTGAACAGGTTGTTGCCTCTATCTCCCTAGCGATCCTGGTACGGTACCGCTTGATCACGTGATTCTTATTCCTATGCTATTTTCAAGCAAGATGGGAGGAGTGTGAGTTAGACCCATACTCAAATGAAGGAGAGGAAAGCCCTGAGACTAGGAGAGCCTTACCCTTAGAGGGTATAGATGAGATGGAGCTAGCCCTCACTAGGGAAGCAAGAGCAACTCTGGGGCGTACTAGAATCGGAGCTAACACTTCTGGCACTATTGGTATTGTTATGACTGAATCCTGTGGGACTACCACCACTTTCCTCTTCAGTGAAGAGACATCAGAGTCGGAGGGTAAATCAATCCAGATGACTGGCTTCTACCTAGTCACCATGGTCCTGCTGACTGTAGTGAGGGGAGTGCCCTCACAAGTAATCCTAGCACCCTCGAATACCCTACCAATGTGAATCAGATGTGTATGGTCCAATCGAGGGAAACTGGCTTGATTCAAACCCAGATCCATACCATGGGGGAAGGTAAAAACAAAATTCTATGAACTGACTATCTCAGAATAATTATAAAAGATTGAAAACTGAACTGCCACTGTACTGATTGTAAGAATTTGCAATGAGAAATGAGTTTATATCAGATTTTTGTCATTATAGACTTTTTAATTTTCAATTTGAAAATTTGAATCCACATCCAACAACTTGGAAGTGTTAAGTGGGGTTCAAATAGATTTGAGAAGATTTGATTGAAAGAGGAATTTTGAATATGAATCCAATTTCAAAAAAATTAGTTATGTTCAAATATGGATTCAGAATTTTTAAGAAGGATGCTTCCATAGGTTCAAGTTTGTTTGAATTTGAATTCTTGATCTGAGGGCCCTTTCCTTTAACAAATTTGGGTATGTTAAAGTAACGGTCAATTGATTTTGTTTTTGTTTGATTGATTTTGGAATTTCACTTAACAAATTTAGGTATGCTAAGTGAAGTATTTTTTTTAAATGATTGTTTCTTTTTGTTAGTTTTTGTTTTTGATTTTGGAAATTTTGGAATTCCCACTTAGCAAATTTAGGTATGCTAAGTGAAGAATCCAACTGTATTTTGTTTGATTTTTGAAAATAGGATTCTTAGCAAATTTAAGTATGTTAAGAAAATCCTAAGTGTTTCATTTTTTATTTTGATGTTTTGATTTTTGAAAAGGTAGGATCTTTACCAAATTTGGTATGCTAAGGAAATCATATTATGTTTCATTTTGTTTTGATTTGATTGAAAGTGGAGACTTTACTTTAGCAAATTTGGTATGTTAAAGATGAAGTCCCACTTAGGTTTGTCAAATGGAAATTTCACTTAGTAAATTTGGTTATGCTAAATGAAATTCTAAAAGATGTGTTCAAAATTTTTTGACTTGTTTAAGTTTTGAAAATGGAAACTTCTCCTTAGAAAATTTGGTATGCTAAGGAAGGGAGTTCCAAAAGGTGCTTAAAGATTTTTGGTTTTGATTTTGGATACTTTACTTAACAAATTTGGTATGCTAAGGATGAAGTTCCAAATTATGTTTAGAAATTTTGAAGTTTTGGATTTGGAGACATCACTTAGCAAATTTGAATATACTAAAATGAAGTTCCAAAGTTGATTGAAAATTTTTGGATTTTTGTTTTGGAAACTTTACTTAGTAAATTTGAGTATGCTAAGTGAAATTCCAAAAATGTGTTTTAAAATTTGTATGTGTTTTGATTTTTTTTTTTTTTTTTTTTGAAAATGGAAACTTTTCCTTAGAAAATTTGGTATGCTAAGGAAAGAAGTTCCAAACGTGTTTGAGAATTTTGGTTTTGACTTTGGAGGCTTCAGTTAGCAAATCTGGTATGCTAAGGATGAATTTCCAAATATGTTTGAAAATTTTTGATTTTGGGTTTGGAAACTTCACTTAGCAAATTTGGGTATGCCAAATGGAGTTCCAAATTTGTTTTAAAATTTTTGAATTTTGAATTTGGAGACTTCACTTAACAAATTTGGGTATGTTAAATGAAGTTCCAAATGTGTTTAGAAAATTTTGATTTTGGAATTTGGAAACTTCACTTAACAAATTTGAGTATGCTAAATGAAGTTGCAAAATTTGTTTTAAAAATTTTGAATTTTGAATTTGGAGACTTCACTTAACAAATTTGGGTATGCTAAATGAAGTCCCAAATGTGTTTAGAAAATTTTGATTTTGGAATTTGGAAACTTCACTTAGCAAATTTGAGTATGCTAACTAAAGTTCCAAAGTGTGTTTTGAAAATTTTTGGATTTGGAGAGTTCATTTAGCAAATTTGAGTATTCTAAATGAAGTTCCATCTATGTTTGAAAATGTTGAAAATATGATTGTTATGTTTTGGATTTTTTGAAAAGAGGACTCCATTAAACAAATTTGGGTATGTAGGAATGGGAATTAATCTTATTTTTGCAATTGTGAAGTTTTTATTTTGTGTGTAATTATTGCTTTTTGAAAGAGGGGAATTCTAACTTAATCATATGTGAGATATGTTTAAGTGGGGTTTATAAATGATGTTATTTTTAGTTGGAAATGAAATTTTTATTTAATAAATTTGAGTATATTAAATTAAGATGTTCATATGTGCTTTTCAAAAATTTAATTTTTATTTGAAGATGAAACTTCCATTCAATATGTATGAGTGCATTGAGAGGAAAGGTTCATTTGTACTTCTTGAAAACTTTATGATTATGATTTTGATTTTTGGAAAGATGATTTTTCATTTTATTTTGAAAATGAAATCTTCATCAAAGTGAATTGAAGGAAGATGTTCATTTGTGCTTTTGGAAAATTTTATTAGTTTTATTTTTGAAAATTCCTCCATGTAACAATTATGGGAAATGTTAATTGAGGGTGATAAAATTTTTGTCGAAAATGTTTTATTAAGTACAGTTTTAAAAGAGTGCTTTTTGAAAATCAAAGTTCTTATGGAAAATTTACTTTGTCTTTATTATTTTAGAATGAACCTTTCCTTATCATAAAAATGATAAGGGGGAAGTCTTTAAATATTTTATTTTTATTTTTACCTGTTGGGGAACCCAACGGTGGTTTTAAGACTAACAAGGAATGCGGTCCTAAATCCTAAATATGTTGGCTAACTCAACTTAAGAATGAAATAAGCTAAGTGCTAGTGGAAAGAAAGATAGTCTCGGATTCATACCAAAGTACAAACCCACTATCGATACTCAAAGACAACGATCATTTACCAAAGATGGAAAGAGGAACCATCCCCAGCAGAGTCGCCAGAAAAACATGTGGTGAAAATTTTCTATAGGGAGTCACCTTCAAATATGTGGGGAGAAAAGAAGAGGCAAGCATATAAAAATTCATCTTTTTAGGATGCCACACAGATCCGAAGATGTACTTATTCAGGTGATCGAGTATGTCATCAAGGAAATAGTGTACTGTCTCGAGAGACAGAAGTCACTACCCTTTAATGGACCTAATCATCTCAATAAGGACTCCTAAGGATGATGGGTCTACATATGTACTAGAGATTCTTCCCCTACTTTCAATGGAAAAGTAAAGTGGGGTTTATTTTAAATCAGGGTCATTAAGTTCCCTATAGGGGCAAACCCACATAGTTAATTACATCCTAAGGAATGGGGATTCCTTAGGAAAACTCTTGATTAAGGTGAATGATCATTGTCTTCAAAGATTTCAATAGGAAAGGACTATCAATTGATTAGCTCATTTTTGAAGATCAAATGGGATTGATCAAAGAGGGGGGAGTTATTATCAAAGCCAAACTGGAAGATAAGTAGTATATGTCCACGATGCTAGGAAACTTAGTGAGCATCTCAAACTATCCTACGATTGGGCTTTACATTTTTGAAATTTATTTAGTTTATTTGAGTTGTATTTTTCATTAGAAATTTAGGACTTATGATTTCTTAACACAGGATTAAGGAAATGCCTAAGAGATGAGGATTTATGCTTATGGCCCATTAAGGGGAGAAGCAACCTCAGAACCTAAATCAAGAGAAGTTTGGTGATAGCCGAAAGCATAACCTAAATCTAAGGAAAAAATGAGTATTTGGTTTTCCTCCGCAAGAGAGGACAAACCACCGGATAGCTTGGACTTACAACAGCCTGAGGGTGGCTGCCAACTAACTCCTCCTATAATTTTAAATACATGTAGGCAAGTCTTTATGCTTATGAAAGATAGTTAGGCTATTATTTATTTAGAAAGAGATTAAGTCCTTAAACTCACTCCCTAAATAGACTAGATCATGTAAAGAAACACGCTTTAAATGACCTAAATCTAATGCAATTCAAATTTCATTTTTTTCATTTTTGGATAATTATTTTGACTCAGGCTAAAAGGATTCATATGCCTAATGCATGAGAAATAAAGTTATCAGCCAAAATCAATGAGAAGGGGAGAGGTGTGTTTCCACCATGGCTCTCAAAGGTTAAGCCAAGTTTCTCTGGAAAAGGTGGAAGCCCTCCAATCAAGAGTGAAATAAGATGCAAAATAAATACTCATCTAGCTAAGGGATTGCTAATTCTTTTATCTTGATTTTAAACATAAGCTTTAGGTGAGGTTATGAGTTCTTTATTTTTAATTTGAGTTGTTAAGTTTGGTAAAAGATTTATTTTTTTTAAAGAACCTAATCCACATTCAGGCCATACATAAAGCAAGGAAGAAACTAAGAAAAGGTGCCACTTAATGCAAAAACTAAACAAATTATCAATCAATTTATAAAGCTAATCGCAAAAAGAATAAAATGTCATTGTGGTCAGGCATCATCGCACAAACCCGAAAATAGCAAATTAAGTAACCGAGCTCTACCCTTATACAACTTGGATTATAAATGAATTAAATTATACTTAAGCAAGGAATTCATTGTTATGGGGGTCTTCAAGCTTCATTTCTTCAATCTTCTTTTCTTCTTTTTTCTTTGGTTGGTTCTTTTAGATGGTTGGAAGGTAGATGCTTCAAGGCTTCACATGGTGCATAAGATAGGATCTTATGACCAATGCTCATCTTAATCCCCCTAACAATCATTCCAAAATCCTAATTGCACAAATATACATGAAAAGAAAAAGAATGGAAATCTAACTAACACCTGTAAAATAGAGATTAGTTAAAACATACCACACAAATACCAAGCATTTATATTAGACTTATCACCCCACACATGGGTGACTAAGTCCACCTGGCTTATTGGATTATGCTTAGGGGTATAAAGTACCTGCAAGCAAAAGCATTTATATATTTTTATTTATGATAGCACCCCTTTAAGCACAATCCCCTACAGAAAATAATGATTAGACTAAGAGCATCCTACCATTCATTCTACAAGCATACCCTAACATCCAGTCTAAAATATGTATCATAAAATAAAATAAACATCAAATCATGCACCACCCTAACCTAAAGCTAGAAGTGGTGACTTAGCCTAATGTGTGTGCTTTGAAGGTTTGTGTGGTATCCTTAGCTATGGCTTTAGGTTCAAATTTTCTAAGTGTGAAAAATTGTTCAACCTACAGGAGGGTTTCATTTAAGTTGTTTAATTATTTTGGGTTGATTTTATTTCATATTTTGATTTGGTTCAAATGAATCCTATAATTAATTACTAAGTTATAAAGAG
Organism: Cymbidium sinense; assembly: GCA_021442155.1. Taxonomy (NCBI): domain Eukaryota; kingdom Viridiplantae; phylum Streptophyta; class Magnoliopsida; order Asparagales; family Orchidaceae; genus Cymbidium; species Cymbidium sinense. Next base: position 26,080,377 of record CM038228.1, on the reverse strand, counting down.
AGGGAAAGAGAAGAGAACTTCTCTTTCCTTCTCTAACCTAAGTGATTTCTAAAGTAAATTCACATTTTAGTTTAGTTTAATGAATGTTTTGATTAAATCTTTCAATTAATCCTAAGTTTAGATGAACTCTAAACAAACCTAGTCAAACAGAAAGGCATTTTAAGACTAAATAAAATGAACCAAATTCACAAAACACACATTACTTCACTTCTTTCCAACATGTATAACATGCGTATGAATGAATCCTATGCATATCTATACATACAAATGAGAATATTTAGCACACTTTATGATGCATGCTAAGTAATTCATTTAAGGAAATTTAGAAGTTGAATATGCATGATTTTTCTTTAAGTAGAAAACGGTTTCTTTATCCAATTTTTCACATGCACATATGAGAGTAAGAAAGGCATAAGTGAGTACAGCGCCATTGTTAACCAGATGTGTAAGGTACAAGACCTACTTAGGGATACTTAAAGCCTCGTAACCTCAAAGTTGTCAAGACTAATATACCACTTTCCTTAAATACAAGCATGTGTACAAAAGAAATGAAATAGAAAAGATGAAAGCAAAAGTTGTATTAATTGATTCATTTTATTTATGCAATTTATGTGTGCAAGTATAGTAAGCCATCTTAAGTGATAGCATAGGAATGAATAGAATATGGAATTAGGTAAGTGTTAGGATCTTTTCAAATGAATCATACATCTGACCAAATTACTATTCAAAACTATAGTAACATAAGAGAGAAAGGAAACCTATGATAAGCACATCCATATATTCTTCACAAGCAAGCTTATAATTAAAATATAAGTAGCACACTTTTATATTTGATAATTGATTTATATGTTTTGAAAATAATTTGGATTTAGTAGTGATAATAGCCACTCATATTTCTACTTTAGCCAAGACATGCAAATTTGACACAAAGTAAACAATTTCATTTTTAAATTTGAATTTAAAAAATATGGATGCATGAAACCACATGACATACAAATTTAACATGTTGGGGAAAGAATCAAAGAAATGAAAGCATGTAAACACATTCACCTTAATTAAATCCTAAAGACATTCTTATGGAATAAGAAAGTTTAAAATAAATCAAAGTGTATTCAATGTGATTTTTGTTTAGTTTTAAGTTTGATTTAATTTTGAAAATGTGAGTTGAGTTTGTTGTTCCTACCCCATTCCCATATGTGTTTGATATTTTTGTTTAATTTTTAGATGATTAGAGTCATTTTTATATATGAATTAGTTTAAGGTATGAATTAAGCAAGTTAATTAACCCTTACCTACACCACCTTAGCATAGTTAACCAAATAATTATGAGCCAATGAGATGACATAAAAACTCACAAGTAATTTAAACTTGTAATGCACCTAGGAAGAAAAGGGTTTAATGCAATTTGGCTAATGATTAATAGTTAATTATGCTAAGGGGTTTAGCTTAAGTAATTTCAAAACACCTTTTCACACATATGAATTGGGTTTTTATTTCCTTAATTGAACTTAGGCTCTTAAACACCTAAGCATCTACCCATGGTAGATTAATTAAGTTCTGGAAGATTTTATAATTTTTAGAAATTAATTAGGGGGATAATTAATGAATTAACCCTTAATTAAGAGAAGATTAAGGAAAGAGAAAGGGTTAGGGAATAGCTTAGGAGAAATGCCCCAAAATTATTCCCTAAACCTCCTATCTAGTGGATCTCACCTTAATCAACTCTAATAATGGCTTAAAAGACTAATCCAAACCATAATTTCTTTAATTACATAAAAATGGTAATTAAGAAACATATTAGCAATTCCCCCAATTAAAACTTCAATAATTCCCAAGAAACTTAGGGGATGCAGAGATCATCCCCTAAAACATACCCCAGAAGTTTGGGATTAATCAAAGTTTAATTAAGAGTTAATTAGCAAAATATGATTTCCATTAAAACCCAAAATCAGAGAAAACTATAATTAAAAATCCATAGAAATTATTTTTAAAATATTTTAGGTTGAATTATCTTTCCATAGAATTTTACCTCATATTTTTTTAAATTTTATTGAGAGAGATATGAATTTTAAAAGATCAGAAGATTAATTAATATTAATAAAATTCCCTAACTAATCCCTCAACTCACATTGCGACACACGACGGCGGCGGTCAGCACACTTTACACGCATCATGCGGTGAGCCCATTACTTAAGTGTCATGTCAGGGTGGCGGCGCGGCTACGGGATGCACTTTGATCCCTACCGTTCAATCAAAGATCGGATGCCCAGGGATCAACTTGCAGTTTATAAATGGAGAAATGATTTTCTAAATGTGAGAATAATCTTGGTCGTTCATCCAAAATGCATAGATGGATGGCCAAGATCTCCCCAGTTCTTCGCCTAGGTTCAACAGAGACCGTCCTTGATCTAGGGAAAGATCTGAGCTTGATTGAGCTCAGATTAGAACAAGACTTTACCCACACCATCTAAAGCCAATAAGGAGCATATCCAATGGTGGATTTTTCATGACTTGAAAATTTCTTTTACAAAAGACTAACACCTCCTATGATAGGTGGTCAAAAAATTCCATACCTCGCCAGAGGTGATCACCGACGCTCAAGCTCGATGAGGTAACTTTGACTAGTAGAGATGAAGCCCTGTTAAAATTTTTTGGACTTGGGGTTGAGTGGAGCTTTATATGGACCAACACCACTTGATCTACCTTGGGAATTATATTCAATTGAGGCTCTCCTTCCTATGGGAACTCAAATGGAGGCTTCAATGCACTCAAATTGATCCCCTGAGAGAGTGTGCAAGAGGAATTGAAGTAGTTTTGAGTGTGGAGAAAGTTCAAGATTCAAAGGACCTCCCTATTTTCAATGGAGAAAATCGAGAAGAAGCAATTTCAAATCCTCTCTAGAATGCTTAGGAAGGCTCTCTATGCTTCAATCGAATGAGGGAATGATAATTTTGAATTGAATTAGGGAGAGTATATCTCCCCCTATGGTAATCAGACGGTTAACACCTCCTTTGCCATTTTGATCCAATTGATCACATTGGAGAGGTTGTTTGATCTATTAGCTCTTTGCACATGGTCAGTTTGAGGCCTTGAGTGGATTGCCAACCTCCCATGTGCATCAAATTGGGTGGAGGGATTTGGAATGAGCCAATTTGACCCATGGGGTTGGGTTTTTCCTTGGGGCTAATTGGGCTAACCCAAACACATTGGGTTGGGTGAACCACTCTTCATTAGGTCCACTTAAGCTATTAGGAAGGCATCAAGTTTATATGAAGAGGGTATGACCAAATTACCCATGGATTAAGCCAAAATTTAGTTTATGGCCTAGGAGTAGGATGGTCATTTTGCTGATTTTTTTAATTTGGATATATTGGGTATGTGGAGAAACTAGGTTTGACCAAGTTTCATGAGATTTAGAAATCATTTGATAAGGTTTGGCTCATATTGGCCCATTTAGGATAAAATGGGTCAACTTGGGTCAAGTTGACCAATTGGTCAAATTGGGTCAAACCAAGGGTTGGGTCAAGTTCATATGACCATTTGAAATGTTTTGGTGGCTTTGGTTTGGTTCAATTTGGATTAGTTTTGAATTAGGCTCATATGACATGACTTAGGTCAAATGAGTCAAGTTGACCTATTTGACCCATTTGACCTATTTGAGCTAGGTCAAGGGTAGGTTTAGGTTTGGTTAGTCATATGGAGTGGATTGGTATCTTTGTTTCCAATCAATTTTGGTTAAGTTCAAATTTGGCTCAACATGACCCCTTTAGGTCAAGTTAGGTTTAAGGTCAATTGGGCTAAGTTGGGTCTAGTTGGCCAATTGAGGCTTTGCTCAAGTTCCACAAGTGATTTGGAATGGACTTGACCCAATGGTTTCAATTAATTTAGTTTAGATTAAGTTTTAACACATTTTGACTTTTTAGGTCAAGTGGGTCAACTTAGATCAAGTGAAATATTGGGCTAGGTTAGGCTCAAATGTTGGCTTGGTTAAGTTCAAACATAGGTCATAAATGAACTTAGATCATTGGTTTCAATCAATTTGTCCTATGGTGGAATTTGGCTATGTTAGGTTTCATTTTTGGCTAAGTGTTGACTTGGTCAACCATTAGGTTTGACTTGGTTTGACCCAATTTGATTGGTTGATCATCCCATGATGTTTGTTGATCATGATGAGAGGCATAGGTGAGTTTTTTTCAATCCAATTTGGTTAGGATTAGAATTTGGCTCATAAGAGTACTTTAGGTCACTTTAGGTCAAGTAAGCCTACGTGGGTCAAATGGCTTGGTCAATGCTTGATTTGAGTTTGATTGAACTTGTACATGGAATTATGATTGAAATATAAATCCATTTTCAAGTGGTTTGAAGTCAAATGGGTTTTTATCCATTTGACAATTTCATATTCAAAGGAAGGATATGAAAGGATTTGGGGTTTGATTTTTGAATTGATTTTGATTTAGTAATTGGAGTTTGTATTTATATGTGAGTCCATGATTGTAGGGTTGATTGAATCATAAAGAAAAATCAAGAGTTTGGCTTGATTTGAAGTTGATTTGGCTAAGTTCAAGATTTTGACTTGAAAGGCTTATTAACGATTTGAATGGATTTGAGTTCAATTTTTGGAATAGATTTGATTATTTGAATTTATATTTCATTTATATATGTGAATATAAATGAGAATATAAACTGATAATGAGAAAATTTCAAGGATTTGAAGTGATTTGGTCATGATTTAAGCTAAGTCCATTAAAAGGAATTTCAAAGGACTTGGGAAATTTTGGAGTTTGAAGTTTGAATTTTTAAATTTGGGTTAACTGATTTATATTTATATTTCATTTATATATGTGACTATAAATGAGAATATAAATGAACTATGAGAAAATCTCAATTAATTTGAATTGATTTGAACATGATTTTGGATAAGTCCTTTAAGGAAAATTTAAAGGACTTAGGAAAATTTTAAATTTGGAATTTAATTTTTTTGGATTTGATTTGATTGATTTATATTTAAATTTCATTTATATTTGTGAATATAAATGAGAATATAAATGAGTTTTGAGAAAATCCCATGAGTTTGAATTTATTTGATCATGATTTAGGCTAAGTCCATTAAAGGGAATTTTAAAGGGACTTAGGAAAATTTCATGAATTGATTTGGAATTTTGTGTTTAGTTTGATTGGTTTGAATTTATATTTCATTCATATATGTGAATATAAATGAGAATATAAATGAATTATGAGAAAATCTCAAAGATTTTAATTGGTTTAGATCATGATTTTGGCTATGTTCTTAAGAGAAGATTAAGAACTTAAGCATGATTTGGACTTAGGAATTTCATTCATGGGTTTCAATCATAGATTTCAATCATGGATTTCAATCATATGGAGTTGATTTAATTTTGGAGAAAATTAATTAAGATTGATTTGGAGTTTGACTTGAAGGAAGGAAAGTGAGGAATGCTTTAAGCTAAGGGTGGGAAATTTTCCTAACACCCCTAAAGCATGACCTATTCATATGGCTAACTCTTCTAAGTCTCTAAGGCTTGGTTGAGTGTCCACCTAATCACTAAATATGTCTTAAGACTAAGGAACTCTTAAAGTCTAAGAGGATTCCTATGTTAAGATGGAGGGGTTGAGAGCTCATTCTAAAAAAGAGGTCAACACCCACATTCCAATAATCAAAATCAAATCAAACCAAAGTGAATTCCCCTCTAAGCCCTTTGACCTACCTCCATGAGCTTAGTAAAATTAGCCTTCAAATCACTCCAAACTCAAACAATTTTCTCATAAGTCATTTATATCTTCATTTATATTCACAAATATAAATAAAATATAAATTAAAATAGCCAAAACCAAATCCAAAATCAAATCAAACCCCAATTTAAACCCTTTAAGCCAATCCCTTGAACTTGGCCAAAACCCATCTAAATCAAGCCAAAATCAACAGATTTTTTCTTGAATCAATCATCTCTTCAATCATCTATCCAAATATGAATGAAACCTACAATCATCTAGCCAAATTAAAATCAACCCAAGTCATGCCCCACTTAACCCTTTTGACTTGAAAATTCTAAATGAACTAAACCTATCATAGCCCAAATTGATTGCAGTTGGATTTATATTTCAATCCTAAACTCATATATAAATCCAACTAAACCTTAATCAAACCAAAACCAAGCCAATTGACCCATTTAGGTCCACTTGACCCAAAGTGTCCTAAAGAACCCATATGAACCAAGTTCTAATCCAACCTAAATTAGATTGAACCAAGACTATCCAAACCTCATACCATGATCATCAATTACCCTCAGATGATCAATTGCCTTGAATCAGGTCAAATCAGGTCAAACCAAGTTAACTATTAGCCCATATGAGACCCAAATTAGCCAAAATTCACCATTCACCAAATTGATTGAAACCATTGATTAACACCAACTCATAATCAATTATTGAACATGACTTGACCATCACTTGAGCCAAACCAAACCTAATTGGCTATTTGACCCAAGTTGACCCAAATTGGCCTAAAAGGCCAAAATGGGTCAAATCATGATCCAACCCAGATTGGTTGTAACCAAGGGCTCAAGTTCATTGCAAATTGATTATTGACCTTGACCAAAGCCATAATTAAGCCCAATTTGACCAATTGGACAACCTAACCCAACTTAGGCCAAATTGACCTAAAGGATTAAATTAGCCAAAATCCAAATTAAATCCATATTGATTCAAACCAAAGCCTACAATCATTTTCAATTAACCAATTGAACTTGAACCAACACCCAACCCAAGCCAATTTGGCCAATTTGGTCAAATTGGTCAACTTGATCAATTTGACCTATATGAATCCAAATGAGCCAAAATCAAACCTAGGTCAAATTAACTAAAATTGCTTGAACCAAAACTCTTCAAATCATCATTTGAATCTAACCCAAGCCTTAAGTGTAATGTTAGGACTGTGCATGGTATGATGTATATTTCATTTTGTGATGTATTATTTTAGATGATGTGATATATTTCAGATGCAGAGTCGATTTAATCATATTTTTTGTAGGGGGTTGTATTGAAGGGGTGCTTAAAATAAATATACATGCTCTCTTTTACAGGTTGTTTAAACCCCTAAGCACAATCCAAACTAAGACAAGTGAGCTTGATTACCCATGTGTAAGGTGCTAAGTCCAAATTATATATATATAACTGCTTAGGTTGTATGGTGTGCTTAGCTAACACTTATTTGTCAGGTGTAGTTGGATTTACTTTTCCTATTTTAATGTAATTTTTCATTAGGAATTAGGATTAGTGTTATGGAGGGATATGGATGAACTTTGGCCAGAAGGCTTAGCCTTGGGCTGCCATGTGATGCCTTGAAGCCTACCAAATCAAAGGAGAAATGATGGAAGAAATGAAGGAGACATGAAGACTTGAAGATTTGAAGACAAATAGCATTTATCATTTGTAAATTTGTAATTATTCTTTTATATTTTGATTATATAAGGATGAGCTATCCATTTCTCTTTTTGATGCATCTGCATGACCACACTGATCTCTTATTCTTTTATGTTAAATTTATAAAATTGAGTAATGTTTTATTTAAGATTACACAATAGAAATGGCATGCCTTTTTCATAGTTTCTTTATGAATGGTCATTTAATGTGTGGCTTGGATCCGATTAGGCTCTTAGGGAAAAATAATTTTTTTACCCAACTATAACTCATAATTAAAGTTTTAAATAACTCATATCCTCATATAAAGCTTAGGCATTAAATCAAGATAATTAAAAGATTTAGCAACCCCATAGCTGAATGTTGTATGTTTCATAATGCACATATCATCTTGAATCACTCTTGCAAAATGAGGGCATCCGTACTTACATATATGGGAACCGCTTGACCTATGAGAGCAACTCCTACCGACGGAGCTTCACCCTCTTCTCTTTTGATTTAGCACATAACTCATTTTGATATGCATTTAGGCATACAAAAATCTTGTGACCTTTATCAAAATGAAGTGTCAAAAATAAAATAAAATTTGAAAATATTTGCATTTATAGATTAAGTCATTGCTCATACCACATATGCTCTAGTCTCTTAAGGAGTGGGTTTAAGGACATTAGTCTCTTTCTAAATAATAACAACCCAACTATCTTACAAAATCATATGACTTGCATACATGGTTTTAAAGCGTAAGAGGTGTTAGCTGGCAGCCACTCTATGGGGTTATAAGTCTAGCAGTTGGGTGGTTTACTCATGGAGGTAAACTATATACCTATTTTTGCTTAGATTTAGGTCATGCTTTGGCTTATGTCAAAGCTCCCTAGATTTAGGATCCAAGATAGTTATTTCCTTCAGGCTATAAGAATAAATCCTCACCTCTTAGGCATTTTCATAATTTTGTATTGTTGGATTATAAGCCCTAGTAATCTAATAAAATTTCAACTCAAACATATAATTCTCTTCAATTTTAAACATATAAATCACACCATAGGATAAATTGGAATGTTCACTAAGTTTCCTAGTATCTTGAGCAATCCCTGCTCACCTCCTTTGCTTCCAAAAATAAGTCTTCTCCTTGATCTATCCTAATTTTTGGAGACAATAATTATGTACTTTAATCGAGAGTATTCCTAAAAAATTCACCTTCCTTAGGATGTAATTAACTATGGGGACTTGCCCCCATAAGAAAGTTTAGAATATGGTTTAATATAAACCCTAATTCATTCATCCATGTAAAGCAAGGGAAAAATCTCTAGTACATTCGAAGACCCATCATGCCTTAAGAGTCCTCATTAGGTGATTAAGTCCTTTGAAGGGTGATGTATCTATCTTTCGAGAGTACTTCATACCTCAATGTCATACCCGATCACTTCAATTATACCCCCTCAAATCTGCGTGGTGTCCCCCATACATCCAAAAATAAATACCAAACATTGAAAAAAGAAACTTTGGAATTCAGGAACATCTTTAATGCTCTTGGATGGTCCTATCCAGTCCCATATAAAGAAATAAATGAAATTAAATTAAAGAAAAAGAAGAAAAATAATAATTGAGAAAGGATGTTTGTATCCAGTCTATCTTCATAAGTGCATAGTCTTCAAGAAAAATAACCTCACTAAATCTTTTGTTCAATCAAAGAATTAAAAAGGATCATGTCTAGTAATATGAACAATCAATCAAAATGACATATCAAATGTTGTATTTGGACAAAAATTTGAATACATACAATCTCCTAGTAAATTCTATAACTAGGTAAAATGTCAAATGTAACATTTCATAAAGAATTTAAATGTTATTAAAATGTCAACAAAAAGAAAGAATGAAAGGAAGAACAAAAGAAAGAAAGAATAAAAGAACTAAAGATAGAAAGAAAATTAAAGGGATGGAAGGACTATATCTAAGAGAAAAAGGATGAAGTCTAAAATTTCTAAGCATGTGGACATTTTTAACTTTAAACTCCTCCACATCAAAATAAAGTGATAGGGTTATAAGTCAAGAATTGTCCCTAACTAAGCAAAAATAATCAAATATCTCTTATTTTGTCATCATGGCCTTTGCCATGTTGGGTGAGCTCATATGATAAGTTAAAGAGATAACGAATCTTCTCTTTCAAGAATCTTTATCCATTGTACTTCAAAGATTCAATCGAGTATACTCTAATTCCATTTGCAAGTGGCCTATAACCATAAACAAGAAAAGTTATGGAACCATAGTTCCATTGCAAGTTGAAAATTGTAAAGTAGTTAGGGTCCTGACTTTCTCTTCAAAGGCACTCTATCATATTGAATGAATGTTCTTTATATGTGTCTGGGGATCTATATAATCTTCAAATTTAGGATAGACCCCTATAAATCCATAATTGCTAAATAAAAAGAAATAAGCCTACAAATAGAAGTTAATTTACAACTGATCTCAATAATCTAACTCTTTGATCAGTCGGATATTGATGACTTGATCGAGCTATTAATTGAACATAAAGACTACTTTATCTGAACATTAAATGAAATGATCTCCATATGTAGTGGTTCATAAACTCGGGCTTGATGCCATTTCAAATGAACTAAGTTCCTTGATGAATGCGGACAAAATTTCAAAAGAAAAGGAAAATATTATTAGAATAAATATTAATTAATGATGCCATTACATAAGAAGAAAACATTCTTCTTAGTTAGATAACATCATTAAAACAAAAAAGAAAATGAATTATAAAAAGAAAAAAAAGATTAAATCTACATGTAGCACATCTTGGGACTAGAATAAAATCTTTACCTTGAAGATGAGTTAATATTAGCCATAGTTCATTTCAAAATCAAAGGCTTTTAAGTATAAGATTATCCTTATTAAGGATAACCTATATGAAAATAGTCAAATCAAGATAATTTTGGAACTAAATTGAAAGCATATTATATGATATTCAAAATCCTTATAAGATTGTTCTATCATGGAATCATATCATTCAATCCCATAAACATTGAGATAATTCACCAAAGGATCATGGTCAGAATTTCTTATGACCTCACTTTTAATTAAGTGGAGAGTTATATTGAAAATCATGCTAAAAAATGAATAAATGAAAAGAAGAAAAGAAAAGGAAAGAAACTTCAATGTGATTTGAAAAACAATCATATCACAACATATAGACTCTTGAAATATACCTTTGAAGTAATTTCGAGGACCTTGTAGTAAAATTTAGAAGGATTAAAAAAAACACAAACAAGAAATTAAACAAATCCATTTATGAAATAGCATTTCATAAAACCTTTAAAAGAATAATAAATCAACTTATGAAATTTAATTTCAAACTTATCAAGAGAATCTTAATATCTCTAATAAGTTAATCATTTCAATTATAGACAAAAGAATAAAGAGTTTGTTTATCTTGATTCTCATTCACTTTAGAAAGATTTAAAGGAATCTCTTGATCTTTATTAAATATAAGAGAAGGCCTTATTAAGCTGTTGATTCAACAAAACAAAAATTAAATACATGTCCAAACAAAAAGAAAAATAAATTTCATTTAAAAAGTATTGGTTGACTTTATGTTTTGCTGCCTGAGGAACTACACAGTCACATGCAAGCTCTAAAAGGTAAAAATTCTCTGGTCAATAACCTATGATGTCTTGCCTAAAGTGAATTAGACATTTAGCATGGTTATATGTAACTTTGAGATAATAAAAAAAAGAGAGAAAAGAGAAGAAATAAAAATGATAAACTTCTATGCTTATGGCATAGTAAAGCACTAGGTCCAAAATATACCCAAATCTTCCTTTAAAAATATGCATCAAATCTTTAAACCTTCTTCACTAAGCATCTTCATGTATAAGAAGTGTTAGTGCAATCAAAAAAATGAAAATGAACCTTCCATTTCCTTTCATTAAGATAGAATAATAAAGTAAAGATCAAGTCCATTCGGCTTTTGCTTATTAGTCAAAAGATTTGAGGATTAGAAATTAAGTGACTTTGATCCCTTTTCCTCACCCATATCATCTATAGGTTAGGAGCAAGCCCTTTGTGGCACCTTTTCTATACATACCTTGAGTTGGGAACAAGCCTTATATGGCACCTTTCTCATGTTTTTCCCTATGAGTTTGGAATAAGCCTTTGTGCACCATCCTCATAAACCTAAAGTAAGCCTTTTATGGCATAACTCTTTCTTTCCATAGGTCAAGTGTAAGCCCATTTGTGTCACCTTTTCTATACATACATTTAGTTTATATTAAGCCTTTTATGGCACCTTTCTCATATTTTTTCCTATGAGTTTGGAGTAATCTTTTCTGCACCATTCTCATAAACTTAGAGTAAATCTTTTATGGCATAAATCTTTCTTTCCATCGATTAGGAGTAAGCCCATTTGTGGCACCTTTCCTATACATACCTTGAGTTGGGAGTAAGCCTTTTATGGCACCTTTCTCATATTTTTCCATATAAACTTGGAGTAAGCCTTTGTGCATCATTCTCATAAACTTTGAGTATGCCTTTTATGAAATAACTCTTTCTTTCCATAAGTTAGGAGTAAGCCCATTTGTGGCACCTTTCTTATACATAACTTAAGTTGGGAGCAAGCCATTTGTCGCACCTTTCTCATGTTTCCCTTATGAGTTTGGCATAAGCTTTTGTTCACTATTCTCATAAATTTAGAGTGAGCCTTTTATGGCATAACTATTTCTTTCCATAGGTTAAGAGTAATCCCATTTTTGACACCTTTCCTATACATATCCTGAGTTGGGAACAAGCCCTTTGTGGCACCTTTCTCATGTTTTCTCTATGAGTTTAGAGTAAGCTTTTGTGCAGCATTCTCATAACCTTAGAGTAAGCCTTTTATGGCATAACTCATTTTTCCTTGAGTTGGGAGTAAGCCCATTTGTGGCACCCTACCTATAACTTCACATAGGTATGGAGCAATCCTTTCTTGACACTATTCCTATTATTCACATGATAGGATTAAGTCATTAAGACCCCTTTTATGTCACATAGGCTAATTAGGATAGGAACAAGTCATGAAGACCCCTTTCCTATTAGCCAAACTTTTGAGGATTGGATGAAGTCATTAAAACCCCCAAAGTTAGATTAAGTCATTGAAGGCCCCATCTTAATAGCTAATCACATAGAAGTAAGTCCCATAGTAAGCATCCTTTTAAAATGACTAAGGCTAGGATTAACTCATTAATACTCATATCCTTAAGTCAAAATAAAGATGTGAGGTTTAGGATCAAGTCATTAAAGACCCCTTTCCTCCACCCAAGCTATTTAGGTTGGATTAAGCCATTAAAGGCCCCTTCCTAATAGCTAGCTAGAAAGAAATAAGTCCTCAATAGGCATTCTTTCTAAAAGACAAGAATAGGAATAAGTCATGAAGACCCCTTTCTTATCACATAGGCTACCTAGGTTAGGAATAAGTCATAAATACCCCTTTCATATTAGCCAAAATCTGAGGTCTAGGAACAAGTCATTAAGACCCCTCTTCCTCATTATGGTTATTCAAGTTGGATGAAGTCATGAAAACCCCTTCTTATTAACCAATCATAAAGGAGTAAGTCCCTTAGTAGGCATCCTTATAAGGATAGGATAAAGTCAATATGACTCCTCTCCTTTACAAGTTATCAAAGTTGGAATTAACCCATTGGAAGCCCCTTCCTGTTAGCTGAATTCCATTAGAATAGGATTCAAGTCCTGTGACTCCTTTTCTGATTAAAATAAAAGAAACTAAGGAATGAAAATAATCCATTGAAGGCCCCATTCTTATAGACTACACAAATCAAAAATTAAGTCCATGTGAACCCTACTTAATAGTTAAAATATTGAGGTTTAGGATTAAGCTACTTAAGCCCCTTCTCCCCAGGTTAGATATTTAGGTTGAAATCAAGTCTCTAAAGACCCCTTCCTAATAGCTAACCAGAAAAGAGTAAATCCCCTAGTGGTATTTTTTCCTGGTTAATAGATTATGTAGTTTGGATCAATAGTAAGTGTCCATATTAGCATCCTTCCAACTACTATTTTTAGGCCTTCTTTCAGCATAGTTATTGTATTAGGACTAGATCATTCTTTGGGTCCACTCCTAATGACATCCCTATTAATCTTAAAGCTCAGTGAATCTAAGTTTCTAAGAGTGAATCAAATTGAAACAAGTATAGGTATACATATTCCTATCTTTCACAATCAAATCCAATCAAAATAAAAAAAAAAAAATTTGAACCCCAACCTTATGCTTATAATGTTTATCAATTCGGTCAACGTCAATATGTGCAGTGTACTCTAGCCAATCCACTACACATATTGGGGGTCAATTTGTTGACCTCATTTTTATATGAGGTTAATATCATTCTAAAATTAGTAATTAGAATGTTTTAATCTCAAATAGGAATCTCCAAATTCAATGCTTAGAAAAATATACTTAGTGACCTAGGGAATCTTTCTTAGTTTGATCTAACCTAATTGGCTTAGATAGACTCAACCTAATTTTCAAATTTGGATTAAAAAAATTCAAATCCAAATAAATCAAAATGAAATCAAATTAAAATAATGAAACAAATCCAAAACCTAAACCAAAGTCAAATATAATCAACTCACTTAACATAAATTTGACTTAGGTGGGTCCCACCAAATCAAAAGTCACCACCAAGAATTTGACCAAACTAAATTATTCCAAATGTCTCAAATGATCAAATAAACATGTTTGATCATGAATGTAAAGAAATTAAAATTTATTTAGGCCTTAATTTGGCTCATTAGACCAATTAGTCTAAATAACCCTAAATAGGTCCTATTTGGTTTAAACCAAAATCAAATGGAAATCAACTCAATTTGATTGCTCAAAATAATTTGAAAATGATAATCAAATGCAATTCAACCCATCATTGGGTCTAATTTGATCAAATTGGTCATTTGACCCGAATGAAACCCAAGCTTAACACATTAAACCCACTTTGAGTCAAATGTGTTCATATTAAAATTTAATTGAAATTAAATGAAATCAATCATCCAAATCATCTCACACATGTGATCAAGAATGATTAGAGTCCAAACATAATCCAATTATGTCAAATTGGTCATTTGAACCCAATTGGAATCAAACTTAACCCATTTAGGTTTAAATGGGTTAAAATGAAATGAAATTTACAATTAATTCAAAATTAAATGAATTAATCAATTCAAAATTCAATCAATCATCAATTTGATTGAATTTAAAATCACATAAATTAAATTAAAACCAAACACTTTGAATCAAAATATTTGGTTTGGATTCAATTTTCCAATCCAAGTCAAATGGGTTAATGCTTGACCTCAAATTCATTTGAGATTGAGTTGGACATCCACATACTAGTCCAAAGACTTTGATAGTGATGCCTAAAGCCTAAAGCTGATGGGAATAAATGGAAACTATTGACCAAATGAAAACATTTTGGTAAATTCCTCCCTTTTCCATCATGAAAATGATTTGGCTTTATCCAAGTAACCTTGGACCTTTGAAAACCTCTTAAGATCATGGTTCCAAGGGCTGAAGGCAAGGGGATAAGTCAAAAGAAAAATTTTGAAATTGGTTTTCTCCTTCTCCAAGAGTGAAGCCAAGGAAGAAGAAATAAAAAAAATGAGAAGGAGAAAGGTGGCTCAACCAAGCAAGGAAAGCAAGAAAAATGCCTCCCTCCTTTCCATATGACCATCTAATATTACTAACAAGGCCAATGGGGATTGAACTCTCTCCTTAGCCAGCCTTGTCGCCGCTGGTGGTCAGATTCTGGCCACCTTGAAACCAAGGAAGTTACTCTTGGACAACTATGGAAGGAGGGGAGGGAAGGCCAATTCCCTCCCTCTTTTCATCTCAATTCATTCACCAAGGAAAGAGATAAAGGAGGGGACCCTACCCCCAACCTCTCACCACTAATACGTTTGAGAATGGATTGAAACCTAGCCTCCCTAATGATGACATCCAAGGGAGAGGTTCTTACATTAAATTGAACATTCCAATACATTTTAGAGGTTGAGGAAACCTCAAATGAATTGCTACCTCACCCCCTTCACCTTTGGCGAGACAAAAAATGATCAACACTGCCAAAAAATTGATCTAATATTGGTCTAAGGAGCAATCCACAGGGGGCAAGTTATCAAACTTTACACACACCTTTATGATGTCGAAATGAAGCTAATGGAGTCGATCCCATCATCAGTGATAACCAGAATTGAGGTATGCTCCACCACCACCTCTTTATGTCATCAGGCTTGGTCCTTTTCAAAAGGAAATTGATCCTCAAGTGGGTCAAACTGTATGGATGGGTTGTAGATTGATCACTGATCATTTTACAATCAAAATCACGTTGAAAATAGCCAGCAATAGCCAAAAATTGGGCAAAAATAGTAGACGATTTTTGTCTCTCACTAAAGAATCCCAGGATCTAATCTTTGCCATGTGATCCTTCTATTAGGAATAGACGGCGTGATTTAGTCAGACAATCTAATTTAAATTATTTAAGGATGTCACGGATCGATTGGTACCGCCCGATCTTCGATCAGATGATCGAGGATTGTCCCGCATGGCACCACTTTTGACAAATCACATGGCCAAATCACACCTCGCCATGTGGCGCCAGCGCCACGATGATGCCACATCAGCTCGCCATTAGAAAATGTCTAAATTCCCTTAAAAATTAATTAAAAATTATAAAAAAATCAAAATTTTATAGAAAAATAAATATAAATCCCAAAAATGCAAACTTAGGCTCTATGGATTCATCCTAATGAGAGGAATCCATTAAAAATAAAATCCCTAATTAATTTTGGGTAATATAATCTTAGTTTGGGTTTAAATGAAATCAATTAAACCTTAATTAATCACAAGCCTTTAATTAAATTTAATTGAAACTTTTGGGGAATTAAAATTGATGTTAAAACACACCCTAGGAAAAGTTTCATCAATTATTGCAATGTAATTCATGAGATCTGAAATTTTAAATCTTAAACCTTAATTTCAATCAAATAAATTAATTCATGAAAATGGATTAAGTAACTTTAAATCAACTTAATAAACTATAATGAACATCAAAACACTAATGAAACTCATTGGAACTAAATAAATTACAAAATTACTTAATTAAGTAATTAATTAAATTAAATAATTCAAATAATTAACCAAAACTTAATGAAATCACAATAAAGCAACCAAATATCCAAAAACAAATATGAATGAACCCTCATTGGAAATATCTTTTAGAGAGGAATTCATGAAAAATAAAATCCCCAAGTAATTTTTATCAAATTAGGCTTAATTTAAGATTTAATGAAATAATTAAAACTCTTATTACACCCTAATAATGAATCTAATCAAGATAAATTTTGGAAACATGAAATTGGCATGGAACTCCACATATCATAAAAATTTCAAATCCAATTGATCTTTCAATTGGGAATTGTTGAATTTCCAAATTCTTAAATGAATAAGAAAATCCATAAATTCATTAAATCATGAAATAACTTAAATTAATCTTCATTGTGCAAGGCATCTTAGCCTAGTGGTTGAAAGCTTTGGCTTTCAACCAAGAGGTCTTGGGTTCAAGTCCTTGCACATGCGTTGTGTGTGTGAGTTTGTGATTAAATTCACTCAAATATCCCAAAATAAAAACTTAAATTAATATTCATCAACATGAGAAATACTTAGGATAGTTCTCCAAACAGCTTAAGTCAAAGAACTTAATCATTTTCGATACTTAAGGGTTAAGGAAAGTGATCAAGCATATTAAGGTTTAATTAAATCCTAAGCTAAAGAACTCTTAATCAAACCTATGAAATCTTAATACACAATTAAACACTAACCTAAGAATGAATTAAACATTAATAAGTGCCTTAGGTTAGTATAAATCAAATGAAACTAAACCAAATAAAATAAATGAAACAAAATCAAATGAACCAATTCAAATCAAATCAAATAAAATAATTCAAGCCAAATTAAATTAAAATAATGAACTAAACCAAGAATGAAATTAAAATGAACCAAAAGAATGAAAAAAAAATCAAATTCCAAAGAAAAGAATTAATCCAAAATCCAAACTGAACTTAACCCCAAACCATCTAAATGAAATCAAAAGGATTAATTAGGATACTTAAGGATATTAGTTAGGCCTTTGGGATGGATATTCATCTTAGTATGAAGGTTTCATTCCATTATGAGTTAAGATGTTGAATAGAATAGATTCCACCCAAAAGTGAGATTCATCCTATTTTTCATTCTTGAAAACCTAAACTTTACTTTAACCAAATAAAAGTGAAAATAAAAATAAAAATAAAAATAAAAATAAATCACTAAATCATTTGAATTGAAACCATGCAAAAGTGAAATTCAAACCCAATTTAAAACTTGAACTAAAGAGGCCTAGCAAAATCTTGCTACATAAGCCTATTTTCTTCATACATTAGATCATTAAGTTACGAATCCTATACTTAGGTTTGGTTGTTCTGTGATTCTTTATTATTCCCTGTGATGTGATATGATGTGCTTCACATGTTTTGGAGGTGTACTATTTTAGACTACGTGTATAGGATTGTTTGCCCGTTAGACTGGATGATAGAACATTCTTTTCAGATCTGACATTATCTTCTGTATGTGGCTATGCTAGAAAGGCCTGGTATCATAAATGAAATAAAAAATACTATTTTTTGTAGATATGCTTACTTCCTTAAGCATAGCTCATAAGACAAGTAGACTTGGCAAGCAGCTAATGCTATGCTAATATGTTTGTGAAATATAACTACTATGTGCTATTTGTATTTTGCTGACATTTATTTTGCAGGGCTTAGGAATTAATTTTAAAATCAAAATATAAATTTGGGCTTAGAATTAGGTTAGGATCTATGGGGTCTAAAATTAGCAGGAGTTTATTATACCAAAAGATAGGTGTAGTAGTCCCCTATAAACCCCAATGGATGTCCCTGAAGAAGGAGACTATCTTAGAAAGAACACCTATAGATCTAGACTTGTAGTTCTAGGCTGAGCTATATAAAGGAAAAGCTTCTTTTCTTTTGTTTGTGCGTACGGTCACATTGGCCTTTTTCTTAAATTAAATTGGCTTCATTTATTTTGGGTGCGCAATAGAAGATTTGATATTAATTAAAGGAGTTAGCCAACCACCAAATGCATAAGATAATTTTCTTGTAGAAAAATAAAATCACTGTTTGTAGGTGTTAACCCACATTTATTCTTTGAGGTTCATTGTGAGATGGAAAAGGTAAGCCACCAATAGCAGATATCTAGTCAACTAGAGATGATTTAAAGAAGCTAGCACTTAATCTTACAACAAATTACTTAAGATTCAACTTCATAGAAGAATTCTTCATGCCTAAGAGAAATGATGCAGCATAAGCAGCACAAGGAGGTCCAATCACAAAGAGTAAGAAAGCCATTAAAAGAAATTAAATCTTAAGAAAATGAAGACATTGAAGGCTTAGTAGTGTTTTTATTCTATGTTATGTATATTTTGTATTTAGTGCGAATTAGAGTGAATTTGATGTTATGTAAGGAGATTAATATGTTTAATTGAAATTATAATTAATTAATTAACTCATAAAATAAATGTAATTTTGTTAAATAAATATAAGGGAGTCGCTTGGCATGCATGGTGGGAATAGTTATTCCCTTAACTAGCCAACCCCTCCACTCTCCCCTTCCCTCCATTTGTGAAGTTAGTTAAAACCTTTATTATAGCTATAATGAAGAGATAGTGAAGCTTGGAAATAAAATTTGAAGTTAATTTCCAAGATGTTGGGGTTTGGTGGTTGACTAATGTAGAAAGGTTTGGTGATCCTTGTTATAATGATTACTTTGGTGAGTGGTATTAATTTATGTGGTGATTTTTATATGGATTTTCATTTATATTATGTTGCTTGTAAATTCTAGTATATAGGAAAATTATTTCCCAAAATTCCCCCACTAAAAATGTTTGAATTTGGTTTGTGATGGTTTGCCTGAATAAAGGTAGAATTGACCTAATTTTGATATTTGGTGTGCTTAAACCCCATAAGATTTTGTAATATGTTTTTATATATGTAGTTAAAAAAACTATTACCTTTGTTAATTTGAGTTCATCTCCACTTTTTCCTTAAGTTTTATCAACCTTAGTACCATTTCAAACAATCAACTAAAAGGATTTTTAAGTGACCAATCCAATGATAAATTTTATAAAATGTAAACATTTTGAATGTCAATAAAACTTTCTAGATCATAATAAACATCATCATCAAAATTTTATTTTTGATTTCATGTGATTTGAATTTTGTAGAGGGAGTTCTAATTATTTGAAGCTTGTTATCTATAATTGGGATTATTCTCTATTTAGGCTTGGCCAACTTTAATTTCTTG
Source organism: Cymbidium sinense (assembly GCA_021442155.1). NCBI lineage: Eukaryota > Viridiplantae > Streptophyta > Magnoliopsida > Asparagales > Orchidaceae > Cymbidium > Cymbidium sinense. Next base: position 26,060,549 of record CM038228.1, on the reverse strand, counting down.
CATAACTCAAAGTTTACTCCAAAATAAATCTTACTAAAGCCTTTCTTACTCACCTAAACATCTTACAGAAGCCCTCATCCACTAAATTTGTCACCCTAATTGACCCGTCCATAGATCACATCACCCATAAGAGAAAGAAAAAAAAAGGGAAATTCCATGAATGAAGGACTTTGGTTTATATTTATATGTACTCAAGATGCTAAAATATATGGAGATGTAAATCAATTGAAATCAATCTTATATGAAGTTATCACTGACTCCAATGACTTTTTAGATTCTATTAATGTTTGAAAATATTTTTAAAAAATTTTAAAATATAATAAAATAACCAAATGTACACTCATAACCGCTTTGATCGAATGTAAGTTAACTCAATTAATCAAAAGAAGTCAATTTGGTTGGTCAATAAGACTAAACTAGCTACTATGTCTCATCAAACTCAAGATTAACTAGATGAAATTGCCTTTATGAAGAAATATTTAAAAGTGACTGGTAATTGATCCAAGAATGATAGCTTGAAGCACTCAAAGTAATTCACCAACCTACTTGGTCCTACAAGTTGACTAGGCACACTCATCCAAAGTCACCTAGAGGACACTACTTGACATATTTTGACAAATTCATGTAAAGTTGGCCAACTATTTAAAATGATCCAACCTCCTTTTTTAAAAATATTAATGCATATCTTATGTATTACAAGAATATAATAAAAAGAAATTCTCTATTTTATTGAAAATATTTATCAAATTTTTATCACGTGATTTGTACAAATTTCTTTAATGTTCTTATTTAGCCATACCTCAACCCTTATAAATGGTTGGTTAAAAGGAAAGCTAGAGGATACATAGCTTATCATCTGTGTACCGCCAAAATATATACAAAGGGATCTAATGGATGGACCTTTGTGGCGAGGATTAGAGTCTAAGCAAACGTTTACTCGTTAGCCACCCCAAAGAACTCACCTAGTATAAGAAATCAGCATAGTCACTAGCACCAAGGAGAACTCGTCTTCACTAAGGTGAATATCTGAAACATCTCAACGTACAATTAGCATTGGGCTTTCATACTTGCACAAACGATCACACTGTGAGACTAGTCACTCGACGTATGATATTTGTCTAACTCTTAAAAGTACGATTGAGTCTCTTCATATTAACTAACATATAGCTTCTAGAAATTGACATTTAGAATTTTTTTTATAACCACCCTTACATCCTATAAAAAATGGGAATTTAGAGAGATGAGGGATTTTCTTTTAGCTTTTTTCTTAAGAGGAAAGAGTCAATTCTTGTATTTTGTCCCCATGTACTCATCCTCCAAGATAGTGAAAATACTCAAAAATTTACTTCTTATGTGTTAAGACATTACACCATAGACAAATTTTGATTCAACAACTCTCAATATATCTACTTTTTTCACAATAAGAAATCACATAGCTCTCCTTTTTTGCTCTCTTTTTAATAACTAATTTTGAAAGTAAGATTTATGAGTCACTCATAAATAAAATTGGATCCAATAGTGAGAGGTCTATATCATTTATGCGGGATTGAAAGAAAAAGAAGGAAAATTCTTCATTTCCATAATATTCTTAATATTCAAACATAATTACAATTATCATATTAGTTTAACGTAACACTTTATTTTATGATAATATAATAATTAGCAAAATAGTATTTCTAATAATTAATTAAATCAAACTAAATAACCGATTATAATTCATTTCATTATAATTAATAAATATAATTAGTTTTATAATTATGTTAAATTTTTTAGTAAATCTTAATAAAATTAATTAATTCTTAATTATACTTTGATTATCTAAGTTAATATTAATATCTTCTAAATTAAATACCAATTAATTTTTATGAATCAAATAAGATCCTTGTTGTGTGCAGGAAGATTTGGGTTGGTTAGAGAAAAAATTCGTGCCTTTATTGCATAAAAAAGTTCCACACAGAAAAAAGAGTTTGAGATCTCAAGATTTTACGTAAAAACCCAAAAGGGAAAAAAAACAATGGGGCCTTAGAAAATAATTTTACTTACTATTCTAATTACAATTATTATCCCTTTATCTAAGTTGGAGAATGATAAACTACAAATAATAAGTTTAAAACTTATTTGGATTATGATAAAGCACTTAGTGGCGGTCGATGATCCGATGAATCTTATCGAAAGATGGTGGATGGCGGTGTAATGGTTAGCAATGGTGAAACGGCGCGGTCGGCGGTAATCCGGATCGAGCGGTGCGTGCGGTGGACCGGTGGAAACGCAGTGGTGACAACAACAATGGTGGCGCATGGCGGTGGCCGGCGTTAACCGCGATCCATCTGGCAGCGATAACCCGGCGGATGGCGACAACAGCGGCAGCGATGGTGGTCGGCGGTGCAGCGGCGATGACCAGCGGTAGTGGTCGGAGACGATAGCCAGCAACTACGGTGGCCGGCAGAGTGGTCGGCAGATAATATGCAGTAAATCCGGCGTGGTGGCGGTAGCAAACGACAGTGATAATAACGTGGTGGCCCGATAATGGTCAGCGGTGATGATGATAATACCGATGGCGCGGACTTATGGCGGTGGTGGCAATGATAATCTGTGGCCAGCAGTTGTCGAAACAATCGAACCCAGTTAAGCGATAACCGAGTAGTGGCAACATCGAGGGAGTGGTCGAGATGATCCGGCAGCCTTCAGGCGACAATGACTAGCGGTGGTAGACCGCAGGCGGTAGCAGTGGTCGGCGATGATCTTCGCGGTGATGGCGGTGGTGGTACGGCCGCCGATGTGATGATCCGACGGTGGTGCGATTATGCTTTGAGATTCTTCGAGTCTCAGAGCTCTCTCCTCTCTTTAGTTTTGGGTCCTCCTCATGTGAAGAATGAGGGGCTATTTATAGATTAGGGGAGTGGCAATTTTGTAAATGTAGGAAAAATTCAAACCACTCCATCGGATGTCTCAAAATAATTCATTTGATCATTTAATGTATTTTAAGTATTTGAATGCTCAAATGAAGTCGAAATTAAGAGATCTTAGGCTTGTTAGATTCGGCTCGTCAAGATGCTCGATTTGACTATAAATACTGCATATTTAGAAGTTATTTAGGGATCTGACTTATATCCCAAAGTTTTTCAATTATATTTTAAGTGTTTGATCTGGGCTAGTCTTGACTCAGAATCAGATTACTTTTGATATCAAGATTCATGCTTCAACTAGTACACTTTTTAGCTACATATCAGTTTCTCCCTTATTTTTGGATGATATTATCTCTATCATCCAAAAATACATAGCAAATAATTAAAAATAACTTCTTCAATGTTAATGAAATTTGGGAGTTCATTAACCTTTGTGTCAGATATAGTTTGAGAGATTACATCTTCATGGGTGCACAAGACTATGATAACAGAAGCAGGTACAAGAGACCAGTCACACAAGTGCATGAGGCCAAGAATGCGTGGGCAAGCAGAGTGGCGACGCGAGGTCGTGCTCAACTTAGTGCATGCGTGCACATACAAACGTCAGGGGCGTTGGCGTGTCATGAGCACACATTGTAGCCACACCGTCGCGAAGCCGGATGTGCGAGGCCCCCGGGATGCGGCGCGAGGGCCCGAAATCTGAGACCGCGGGCCGACGTGGGGCCCGCGACTCTCCTCATTGAACTAACCGAGTTTGGAGGTGATCAAGGCCTGTAAATCATACAATGAGGCTCCGATTTTCCCTCGGAAGAGCCGTCAACTGTCCTCGTCAGACTGACTAGGTTTGAAGACGATCAAGGCCCATAGTTCATACAATGAGGCTTTGGTTTTTTTCTCAAAAGAGGCATCAACTGTCTTCATCAGATCGACTAAGTTTGGAGGCGATCAAGACTCGTAGTTCATACGATGAGGCTCTGATTTTTCACTGATAATTTTAACCCATCTAAGGTTATTTTTTGTGATATTTACTCGATATGAATCATGCTAAAAAAAGTTCATCTTGAATTTTTTATTTATCCAAGGTTATTTGTCATGATGAAAAAAATTTATCTTGAATTTTTGACTTATCCGATGTTATTTATTATGATGTTACTTGATGACGTTAACCTGTATGGAACATGTCGAAAGAAATCCGCCAAGGAATTGTGACCCATCTGAGGTTGTTTGTCAAAGTATTACTTGATGACATTAACCTGTATGGAAGGGGTCGAATTGAATCTGTCAAAAATTTTTGACTCATTCGAAGTTGTTTGTCAAAGTATTACTTAATGACATTAACTTGTATGGAAGTGGTTGAATCGAATCCACCAAGGATTTTTAACCCATCTGAGGTTATTTGTCAAAGTGTTACTTGATGACATTAACCTGTATGGAAGGGGTTGAATTGAATCCGCAAAGGATTTTTGACCCATCCGAGGTTATTTTTCAAAGTGTCATTTGCTGACATTAACCTATATGGAAGGGGTTAAATTGAATCTGTGAAATATTTTTAACCCATCCGAAGTTATTTGCCAAAGTATTATTTGATGACATCAACCTGTATGCAAGGTATCGAATCTAATCCGCTAAAAATTTTTGACCAATCTGAGGTTATTTGTCATGTTATTACTTGATGGTGTTAACATGTATAGAATAGGTCGAAAGAAATCCACCAAGAATTTTTGACCCATTAAAAAAAATTGTTTGTCAAGGCGTTACGTGATGACATTAACCTATATGGAAGGGGTTGAATCGAACCTCCCTAAGATTGATTATACTATGATTGGAATGAGGTGATTGCCACATGTATCTGAATCAAAGATGAAAATTTCATTTGTATTTAGACCGTTACTACACTTTCAGGATAAGAATTATAGTCTAGCTTAATGAGTAGAAGTCTAGTTGAAGATTGTATGAAGAATTTTAATCTTGCCCAATAGTTTCTTATGACTTCTTATATATTTGTTGAAATCCTTTTCATATTATCTTACTCATCATAAATCTAATATATAAAATTAGATGATAGAAGAAACGAGCTTTATAATCATAATTATGCCAAAATATCATCATTTGAATGTTGCAACGAAATTGCTTCCTAATCTTGACTTATTTATCTTAAGACTCATAATCAAATTGGGTAGCCCCAATCCATGATTATACTCATATATTGCTCAAACTACTTTTGATGTGCATTGATAACCTTGTTAGCAAAAATTTGTGCTTCCACACGATGAACTAAGTCGGCATATGAGCGATCTGTATTACGTATTAGTGATGAGTAGAAAGCAGACCCAAGATGAAGTCCTCTAAGAAAAACTCCTCTTAGTAATTCATGGTCCACCCCTAGTATTTGGCGAGCTTCTAGGGAGAATCTCCGGAAGTACTCCTTAATTGATTCATCTTCATTTTGACAAATTCCTGAGAGATGAAAGGAATCTTTAATGATCCTTCGGTTCGTAATGAACTGTTCTACAAAAATCTTAGCATGTTCATCAAAAGTATAGATAGATCCCATTGGAAGAGAGTAGAACTAAGTGCGAGCCTGACCCTTAAGGGTGATTGGAAAGACCTGATAAAGCAATGTGTCAAGAGCTCGTTGGATGTGCATGATGGTTCTATAATGGTCGATCTGTTTATATGGGTCGGTTACCCTATCATAGGAGTCGATGCTTGGAAGCTTGAAACTCACGAGAATAGGATGTTGAAGAATTGCTTCAGCTAAAGGTGAAGACTCCTGATAGCCACATTGAGAGGGAAGATGATTTATATATTTAAGGTGAAATTCTTCTCGCATTAAAAGTTGTAATTCCACACGTATAATATAACGGGTGAAATCAGCGGGGAAAGAATGTGCCAAGTCATCCCCAATTATTGGTGGGTTAGAGGTCGGTTGAGCTGTAAGTGATGGATGGGTAGAACTAACGGTGTTAAGGAGGTCAGCATTATGGTGTGGCAGCGAAGGAACTTCAGCCTAATGGCGAGAAGGCCCTGTGCAAGCATTTCGGCCTCCCTTGGTTAATGATTGATCTTGGAGGAGATGCGTTTGTTGCAGTAGATACTGTCGTGTTTCTTATAAAAGTTGAATTATCTCATTTTGAGACTCTTCCATCGGCGAACACGATCTTCTAGAGAGGTTCATATTGCACCTTCGTCGATAGAATAATGCCTATTAAGGGGAAGGAAGGCAGAAGCTTAACGTCCTTGGTTTAAGGATTAGTTTCGTGAGTGATGTGCGTTGGAGCAGGAGGCTCTGTTATTGCGAGTATTGCGCATGTTGGTCATAATGTAGGTGTTCACAGAGATTGCGATTGTGAGATTCTTTTCTCACAAACAACATCAAACTGTTGCGTATAGAAACATTCGGGTCGGTAGAGTAGGATAATTCGATGTTTTAACATTACACAAATGTTTCGCACACATAGCAAAAGAGTTTGAGAGACCTCATGAATTTTACGTGGAAAATCCAAAAAGGAAAAAATCACGGGGCCTAGCCACTTAGAAATAGTTTCACCATATCAACTTATGTTACACTTATTATCCTTTCTCTAAAGTTGGAGGAGGATAGCTTACAAGAATAAGTTTTGTGACAAGCTTCGCTGGATTAGCGACGAAAGCCTGGCTTGAGGTGGTTATCTGATAATCCGACGAAAATTATTAAAAGATGGTCGGGTGGCGGTGGGTAACAGCTGGCAATGGTGAACGGCAGCGGTCGGCGGTGATCCAACGACTGTCGGACAGTGGCAGCTTGCAGTGATGCCCGGTGGCGGTGACCGGTGGTGACCAACATGGTGGCAAATGGCCAGTCAAGTTAGCCGACGATGATCTGGTGGCTGTCTGGCAGCGATGACCGGCAGTGGTGGCCGTGAAATGCGATGGTGGTTCGACACCCAGCCGAGTGGTGGTCAGTGGCGAGGCCGGCAGTGGTCGGCAGTGGTTAGTGCGATAATCAGCAGCGATAGTCGAAAATATGGTAGCGCGCGATAATAAAGTGGTATGGAGAGGACCATAGCGATGATAATATGCGGTCAGCGGCTTGCGGTCAGCTGATGGTCGGTGCGATGATGGTCGGCGGCGATGTGATGGATGGTCGATAACAATGATCGGCGCAATGATCAGCGATGGCGGTCAGCGATGCGACCGTGGTAGTGGTCAGCAGCAATGTCGAGGTATGATAATCCGCAACGATTGCCTGGCCGATTAACTGAGATTCTTGATGCGGGAATCTCTCTCTCTTTAGCATCATGTCCTCTTCATGTGAAGAATAATGGGCTATTTCTAGATTAAGGGAGTGATCTTTCAGAAATCAAATCCAAATCACACCATTTGGATGACTCAAAATAATTCAATCGATATATTTTAGTATTTGAATGCTCAAATGAAGTCAGAATTAAGAAATCTTGGACTTGTTAGATCCGGATCGTCAAGACGCTCGATTTAACTATAAACACTCCATATTTATGAGTTATTTAGGGATCAGACTGATATCCCAAAATTTTTTAATTATATTTTAAGTGCTTGATGTGAGCTAGTTTTGACTCAAAAAACATATTACTTTTCATATCAATATTCGTGCTTCAACTAATAGAATTTTCAGTGGCATATCAATCTTAAATCTAATTTAAATATCTTAAACTAATTAATCTTCTTGTTTATTTATCCACATATATTTTAAATATTTGTTTTCAAGTTAAACTTAACTCATAGCTACTGTTAAATCTTAAAATTTAAAAATAATAATAATATATCTTCTAAAAATTCAGCTGTACCAAATACATTTCGTTCACTAAATCTTTCCTACTTGTGCCCAAATAATCCTTGGTTGTCTGTGTTGCGATGGCCCGTCGTGTCGGTCTCGACTGGGACGACACTGAGTGGGAAGTCTGCGAGGACAGCGGCTTCGTCTACAAGCGACGGCGCCGCCATTTCGCTTCGCCGGCGGGACATGCTCTTGCCGACTCTGAGGCAGAGCTCCGGCGAAAGCAACGCGCTCGCAAGAAGCGGTGCCTTCTGAGCATTCGCGACAAGTATCAGAGAGAAGTTGATGAGTGGAAAAACCTTTCAGCCTCCCTCATTCGCCTGTCTTCTCCTCCTTCTAAAGACACGTCCGAAGCTGGCACATCATCCGTCACTTTCCCTTGCCCCTCCCATCAGTCTCCACCGACGGTCGACGACGTTATCCTCGAGGTAAACCTCGTTAGGGCTAGGGTTTATGTTTGCTGTGGTTTTAATGGTAAACTGTTTTTTTTTTTTTTGGCGTATCTGAGTATTCAATTACTAAAATTATAGTAAAATCTGGCACAAGCGGATTTATTTAGGAGAATAAAAGGTGATATACACTCGTAAATTGAAGTCCTCCTCGTGCTATAACTCATAGGCTCACCGGCAACATAAGCAATTGTAATTAAATCTCTTTATCTATTGATATTTATATATCCATGTATGATATAGTAAAAAAAAAAGATGCAAATTTTCTCTCGTAAAAAAGCGTTAATGATGGCTCCCTTTAAGTACCTCCTAAAACATTAAGAAATGTTATTTCAAAATTATTATTATTTAACTGGGAGTTGAATGAATCATGGAAAAGATAAAACTAAAGCGAGTGACTCCTACAGTTCTTACCACTATTTCCTCTGAAGTCAAATTACTTATCAAAGGACTTTATTTTCAGAGAATAATTTCTACCCTCACCTCTTTCTTTCACAACCATATTATCAATTCAGCTATATATTTATATATTATATAGTAACTCACAAAGATAGAGAATAACTCATCAGATACTTTTTACAATATAGAGAGCTACATTCTATGATGGACATCTCTCCTAATTTTGATTTTTTTTTAATGTAAACATATAAATAGAGCAATTAAAGACATGGCATCAATTGTTTCGATTTTAAGGTAAGGCATTATAACATCTTAAATCTAAAGGAAGTTGATATTTGCTAGAACAAAGAAAGGCATAGAAAATCTAGAACCTTTTAGACATCATCGATGCATTTATATCTACCTATATAATCTATGACAAATAAGATTAGAGAGTAGTCTTAGATGCTTTGGTCGCATAAAATGTTGGCTGCCAGTGACCTAGTTAGGAAGGTAGATATATTAGACTCGGTCCATGTTAAGAAAGGTAGATGTAGACTTAGAAAGACTTAATTAGGAAGTATAAAAAATGATCTTATTTTATTTGAATTAATTAAGAATTTGACAACTAGGATGACACAATGGAGAAAAAAGATTCATGTAGTTGACCGCATGCAATAGGATAAAAGGTTGTTGTTGTTTTTCTACTTAATCTATAGTTTTATATTTATCCATTTATCTATATCTACTAGACATGATAATGGGTGGATGGGTCGTAGGTGAGCAAAGCAACCTATATTATATTTGAAGATTCTTGGACAAAAATTAAATAACATTGTTAGTAGAGTTTTGGCTTGAAAGCCCAAGTCTGAGGTAGAATCATGACAAGGATAGTCACAAGATTTTAGACAAGCCATGCCTCCCGTGTCCTTGATTGAAAATTTTGATGTTAAATCTCAAGCCTTCTTCTTATGTGTTGTTGCTTGAAAGTGCTTTATGATACTTGAATTTTTAACCAACATCATTTATCTTAATATTTGATTGTTTTAATGCAATTAATGCTTTTACCTTTTCAACTTTTAAGGTATAGAATACATTAGTATCATTTAATTCAATGCTTATTGTTTGAAATTCTAAAATACTTTTATATTTTTTAATTTTAGGATTGTATTCACAGAACTAGTTTCTAGAAGAATTTCTTCTATGCACTTTTAGCTTGTTATTCAGCTCCATGATCAACCCTAGCACTATTCAAGCTTGTGACAAGTGAACTTATGCCCATTAAAGCTTGATTTGTACTAGACCCAACTTGTCTAATGATTAGGTCCAATATTTGTGTGGTATTATATTATGTGATAAAAAATAGAAAACCTTCCATTCGAAACTTTTCAAATTTAAAAGAAAAAATAGCTCCACTGTGAAATAAAATAAAGATATTTTTATATTATAGCTGTCAAATATCATTCGATCAAAATTTTAGAAAAATAATGTTATGTTTGTTGAGTATTTATCAAATTTATGTATTCTTAAATAAATTTTGTTTGCACTATTTTGTTTTATATTTTCACTTTGTCCAGATGCATCAAGACATTACTACTTGTTTATGTGAAAAGACATCAATGGATTCTAGAATGGATTAAAGTTCTTACTCGAAACATAGAGATAACAAATGCGATGCGATTGAAATTACTTTAGCTAGGAATTTATCCCACTTACTATTTCTTCAATTTTTTTTTTCTTTATGAGAAGAAAAGAGAACTAATAGTTAACGGGGAGACCTGTCTATTTCTTAATATTGTAAAATGAAAATATTTTCCATCAAAAAAATTAACAATTTCTAAGAATCCACACCAAACAGGCAACAATCTATTGTTGTTTAGGCCACCTTCATTTGTCCATTTTTTGTCCAACATAAAATATTGTTAATTAATTTGAAAAATTTTCAACATTTTTTTTCCTTTTTCTTATATTCTCGTGGATTACCTTGGATGTGCAGTTGGAGGCTCAGGATGCAGTTTTTAGAAAGTTATCAGACTTATGCGACTGCGTGGATTTATTTTGTGAGGCCTGGGAGGATGAATTGACACAGTCGTTGCTTGATTTGCCTATTTGGGGGAGCCCTAGGGATCTCATGAGATCTTTGTGCGATTGACATCAGAGAAGCTAAAGAAATGGCAATTGCACTCATCAGTATGTATGCTTTTTGTTTTTCATCTTGGAGAAAAAAAATATCAATATAAAATGTGATATTTATAGTTTTTAGCAATGTTGTGTGAGTTCTGTGAGTGCTTTGTTTTGTGTTCTTAAAAGATGCTTTTGCTGTTGAGCATTTTCAACCTTTAAGGTGTATAGTACTATAGTATTTAGATATCTTAGAGTTTTGATAGACAAGCGCATGTACAACTGTAATGCAACTTTTGGAATTTAATTGGTGGATGAATGCATTTTGGATCTTGCGAAGCTTTAATTCTTAGGAGTGTTTTGTATCAGCAATTATCTACTGCTTGCCATCTATTATATTAGCATAGTTGTATTTTTGTGCCATCTAATAGAAACTCTTTTAGCAGATACGAGAGGTAAATATTTATTGAAATCTCTTGGTTGGTTAGCTTATTAAGATTTATCCTATAAAAAATTGTTACTTAATGCACAAAATGAGATATAAAGTGTGCAATTTCTTCAAAATGAATGTGCTTCGAAATGTTACATTATGTAAGAGTTGATCTCCCTGTAGTTTCTATCTTCAAATTTATATTACTCTTTCTCTTTTAAATAGAAATTATTATTAAAGAGGCTTTTTGGATCATGTCATTGTATTGTATTGATGGAAATGCATAACCTCTAGTCATTTTGGACTGCTTGGTACAAAGTAGTATTCTTTAGGTTGTATATTGAACTTTATCAACATGCAAGTTTTACATATCACCAAATTTGAAAGCTTGTTGAGGAGGCCAAGTTTTATTTCAATCTATTATTCGATAACACTCCAATTCTATTCTCAACTTTTATGTAGTGTAGTTCATGATAGTTAATCATTTAGTCAAATTACCTCATAAAGTTCTGGTTCTCATTGGCAAATCATAAGGAATAAAATTTGCCTATAATCTAGTAACTGACAAAATATTTGAAAACCACAATAACTACCATACCAACTTGAGACTTGAGACTATTTGATTTTGATTTCTACTTTATATTACAACTTGTCAAACATAAATGCTGTTTGTACAAAAAAAAAAAAAAAAAAGCTTAACCTTCAGAAATTATAAATTGCACATTCTCCGGTTGTTGTGGAAACCCCACTCTGCACATTAATCTCTCGTCGCCATGCAACCTTCCCCACCCACAAAACTACGTTTTTCTTCTTACTCACCTATACATGTGAACCTTCTCTCCCTTAATTTAACTCATTTGTGTCCCCATTGCTATTCTCATTGACTTGTAAGGCAACCTGAACTTGACGTCCTTTTCCTCTGTTTAATGTTTTTCTCATTATGCACGAAGCTTTGAAGTGAAGAACACATTTGAAAAAAAAAATGATGTGGAAAAGAGGTATAATTTCTATAATTGCAATATTTTGTCTAATTTTTGTTTTAGACATGCTCATATTGAGCACTCTTCAATGGAGAATGCTGAAGGGCCTAAGATTTTTAATGCTTTTAGGATTATAAAATGAGTGTACAACTAACAAAAGAAATTGAAATTTGTAGATCAAAGATGATTAATTACACAAAAAAAATTTCTTACTTTTGATATAAACTTGAAAATATGAAAAATCATAGTCAAATAATAAATGCAACAATCAATTAATTCAAAAAATTTAATGTGAAATTCTACTCACAAAAATTTTTGAACACTTCAATTTTTTACACCACAATTAAAATCGTAATGTAATAAATTTGAGCAAAATTAGAACTCTTTAACATTAATCACGAAATATTTTAGAAGAAAAATAGGTAAAGAATGGGGATCACTATTGTGAATAAACTATGATCCCCATGTCAGTACGAAGTAATCACATATTAAAGCAGACTCTATTCAAATGCAATTCATTAAGGCCGACTTCATCAAGGTCGACTACAATCAAAAAGCCGACTTCAACCAAAAGCTCAATTCAACTGAAGGTCGACTTTACATGAAATTAAAATGCAATGACAAAAGTGAAATACTTCAAAAAAAAAAAAAAAAGAATGAAAGGATGGCTAGAAGTAGCAATGTCCACTTGCATCTTTTCCAGGCACATCCTAATTGAGAAGAAGCAAAAAAGTTGGATCAAATGTGATTTCTCAAGGAATGGACCCACAATTAAATGATGAAAAATAAATTTACTTCCAACAAGTAATTCAACATATCTCAATGACTCTATAAGCTTGCGACTAGAGATACCTTCATTCACAAAACCTTGAATTTTCTATGCAAGTCATTAGCTACTTCATCTGATATTATAGAGGGATGATTATGGAAGGCTTCAAGTTTATCTTACTTCTCTTACCATCAAAAAAAAAGGGAAATTTATATACATGGCACACAATTCTTATGCATTTACATATCTAATACATAAAGTTTGATATTTATAAAAAGCACTTTCCATTTCACTTTAAAAATTAATAATGGTGTTATTTATATAAATATTGAAGTTTAGGTGTTACATATATAGAAATATATAATAATTATGTGTTATATATATAAATGTCTCAAAAAATCCTAAATATTACAAGTTGTTCAAAGTGCTTTTTTATATACATACATATATTCTTATATCTAACATAAACTTATATCCAACACTTTTCTATGCTTAAAGGTGCATTTCACTTTTAAAAAAGTGAATAAAGTGATATTGATGTGATATTGAAGATTAAGTGTTATATATATAAAAATTGAAGTTTAGGTGTTAGATATGTAAAATAATTGTATTAATAAATCCCCTTTTTTTTATATATGTGTTTGCACAAACTTAATTGGTATTAATAGAATACTTCAAAGAATGAACCTTAATAATTAGATGTTCAACTTTTCTAGCTAAGAGAATAATCTAAAATTGTGCTGGAAGCATTTCAAGTTAAAATCAGATTCTAGGATGAGTCAAACATAATTCAATATAGTTTGATAAGATAGATATGCTATAAGGACATAACTATGAGAGAGGGTCTATCTATGAGATATCAATACATGCACATTATAAAATTTGTTGTGTGGTCTTCAATCCTTGTCTCTGCATGCCCTAATGCCATGTATTTCTTTCACAAGCCTCACAATGTAGCTCTCCTTCCCCTCGATGGGCATTAGATGAAGCATCCTTTCTTTTTCTTTATTCCTAATAACACTCCTTCGATGAAGGATTTTTAGCACCTTCAATGAAGCTTGTGCAATCATCAACCCACCTTGCTCTTCGATTATCTCCCCCATGTCTTCCCTTTCATAGACTTTGTGAAGCTTCTTTGGTGATTCACCATTTTCTCTTTATTGTGCTACATACCTATATGCCATTTGTGGACGATAAGCTTCAAAACCTGAGATTTTAAGATATTTGTATTGATTATTATATATTAGTTATGATTGCTCTGTTAAGCTTCAAATTCATGAATTTAGATGAATTTTATTTGATTGTTTTATGTAAGACCTTGGGTTCTAATTTAATTACTAGACATTTAGCTATCATATTCTTTGAATCTCAAACACACGCACAATGATATGATCATGACTCGACATGAACACAATATGATACAACTTTAAAAGTAGGACATAACACATATTGATACAATGCTATATTTTATAAATTGTTAATATATAATATAGAAATTTTATTATTTTCAACTAAAGACTTTTCCTAGCATAGTATAATATAATAATATCATGTACATATACTTTATAAAAAAAACTTAATAATCGTGAAGGAAAAATAATTCTATTAATAAGAAAATAAGATTTTTATCACATAATATTTGTCATTTATTAATAATAATCCAATGGTAGCATTCATTAATCTTTTTTTGTTATCGTAGATTTTGTCAATTTCAAAATTGCTTACAAAATATTAAAAATATAAAAAAAATTAAATACCAATGACCTCTTCAAAATAATCAAATTGAATATGACTATATATGAGCATGTTGATAATGCATAACTAATAGTCAACACAATTAAATGCTATGGTTATCATTAGCACTAGAATCCACACCTTTTGCAATATTACCTTAATATTCATTTGGGAAAATCATAGTTTTTAAAGATGGCTCATTAGGAGACGGATAAAAAACTTCAAGTATTTCAATGTCATTTGTTGTAGATAATCTATCCCCATAAATGTCTCATAATTTAATATCTACTTGAACATATCATAGTCATCCCATAGATAAAACATGAAAAAGATTAATATATACAAAGATTAAATTTACATCTTGTTGAGTGATCTTGTTCCTCTTAAGTGAATTATTTAAAGAGTTATGAGAAGATTGAACTAATAATTTACAAGTTAAAACTTTGTAGTAATGAGGAACTACCATAATAAGTCATCCAACAAGTTTGTTCATCCGCAGTGCTTGTAGAATTTATATAATTATGATGAACAAAGCATCAATTTATCTAAATAAATTGTAAAGCCCAAATTAACTATTGATCTATCTTTAATATTTAGTAAATCCTTTTCAAATATATCTTCCTCTCATTTATTATCTTTTATATTTTTATGATGTCCAACATGATTTAGAGCTTCACTTAGCCAAACATGACTATAATATCAAATAAAGAAATGCTTCTAATGAGTGAATTTCATCATTATGAAATAGGCTAAGCTAAAATTAATTAAAAATTAAATGTTACTTTAGATTTAGAGTGTGCTAAGCAATAAAAGGAGTGTTATTTTTGTTCCATCTTTATACAAAATGGTATACACACTACCTTATAAAAGTTGAGTCATTATTACATCTCCTTCATATCGATAAATGATTCTTTTCTCTTTTCAATCTTATAGTCTCATATATCATATATAAACTAATGTTACACACACACACACACATTCAATATCCTCTTCATAAACTTGGTTTTATCTTTATCAGCATCTTGATTCATGTTATACCTATCACTAATTATACCTATCACTAATCACCATGGTCTGTAACTCATTTTTACTATTTTGAATTATCTAATCATATTGATTATTGATGCAAAATGAGCATCTATTATAGTTAAGATTTTAACTTCTTGAATTAATTAAAAATTGATGATCTCATGGAGTGATTTATGATGAGTGCCTTTATCAAGTTCACATATTTTGTAATGTATATGATCTCATTAAATTTTTCATAGGTGATCTTATTTTCTCTTACATTCTTTGGAGCTTAAATATTCAAGTTTTGCATAAGGAATCCAAAAAATATGAGAGTATTAAGTCTCAATTAGTGTTTCTACCATGTTGCACACTAGTGCAATGTCAATTTTTTGCTTAAACTTATTTTTTGAAGCCACTCTTATAATCACTTATTTGATTTGATTTGCAATATAAAATTCATCTTTTGTGCTCTACTATAATTGATTACCTACTTAGGACCAAATTTTATAACTCTAATGAAATTAATATGTGGAATTCTTCGTGCATCACTCTAGATATCACAAAAAATACCAATTAATTTTTCATTTTAAGTCACTTTAATATTCTCAAGCATTTTTTAAATATTGTCTCTATTAAAGCAATGTTGTCCTTAAAATATTGTAACCTGGAGAAATATATTTAGTGAGTCCCATTAGTTGTATATGAAAAAGCACTATATAATATGTATTTTTTTCTAAATGTAATGAAATGGCTATTGAATAAAATATGTGAGCAATTTTCATTAAAATGATAGCAAATTAAATGCTCTTTTAATAACTATTTTTGTTTAATTACTTTTCTCTTATTTAATTATAACTTTCTACCTTGTAGGATTTCCATTCAGCTATGAGATAGAATATTTTTTTAAATTATGAGATAAAATATTTATTTACTTGATAAGAGCTATGTTGCCCAAAAGAATGAAGGGAAAATTCTTAGATGTGATATTGTTTTTCTTTTTCTTGGCATCTACATCTACTTTTTACCAAATCTAAAAGTTGTATGTGTACCACCAATATGCACAAAAGGTTCTAGCGAATAAATTAGTATGCAAAACACTTAGTGGCGAGCATTAGAACCCAAGCAAAGGTTCACTCATGATCCACCCTAAAATACTCACCACTTGCAAGTGACTAGCTTAGTGGCCAACAATCAAGAGGATTTGCCTTCACTGGTTGAGTAACTTGTGGTGCTTAAAATTATGATTAAGGAACACCACGTAGATCTTAGGGGGTACTTATTGATTGAGTACATCATCAAGGAATAATATAATATCTCGAAAGATAGAATTACGACTTTACGATGGACTCAATCACCTAATAAGGACTCCTAAGGCCGATGGTTTTATATGTACTAAAGATTTTTTCCTTACCTTACACGGATGATGTAAGATAGGATTTATTTTAAGTCGAGTTCTTAAGTTCTCTATAAGGGAAAGTCCTCATAGTTAATTATATCTTAAGAGACATGAATCTCCTAAAAAAAATTTCGATTAAAGTGATTGGTTGACATCGCTATGAATTTCAAAGCTTGATACTAAAGGATTGTTGATTACAGAAATCAAGTGAGAGAATTCAAATAGGAAGAGTTATTAACATAGTCAAAAGGAGGATAAGTAGGAAACACTCATAATAATAGGAAGCTTACTGAGCACTTCAATCTATCATTTGGTGAAGTTTTATATTTTTGAAATTGAGAATTATTATCATTTGAGTTGACACTTTATTAAAAAGTTAGGACTTATATTCCAACAACACAAAATTATAAAAATGCCTAGAGTGAGGATTTATGCCTATAGTAGAGGAGAAACGGGTTAACTCTAGTCCTAAATCTAAAGTGATCTAGCACAAGCTAAGAGCTCGACTTACTTCTACTCAGAAAAATGGGATATAGTTACACATCCTTACCCAAGGATGTGAACCTATTCCGACACTTCTCAACTTAAAACCGCATAGATTGGCTACCAGCTAGCACTGTATATGCTTTAAAATCATGTGGGCAAGTCATACGAATGCAAGATGGTTAGGCTATTATTCATTAAGAAGGAAAAAACTTAAGAGGCTAAACTCACTCTTTAGAAGTCTAGATTATGACTGGCATGAAATCATGTCTTAGACTAATATAATAAAATTACATATTTTATTTATTTTGACTCATCATTTTTTTTTTTTTTGAAATCATGTCTTTGACTCATCAATTTGAGTTGAGTTGGCTGGGCAATTGTCTACATGAATGATAAAATAAGATTATGGGACAATCCGTGGGAAGGGTGTTCCTCACTCAAGGGTTTGTTATTAACGATCATTCAGTCCCCCTTATCATGAAATGAGTGAAGATCTCTTATATTCGAAGAAGAAAGATAATATGCATGCATGATGTTATCCACATCATAGACCTATGACATCTAAATCAATTTTAGTGATTAATTCTTTTGATTTTATAATGAGGTTATGAGTTGTATTAATTTTTCGTTAAAGTTGTTTATTTTAATTGGATCGAAAATTCAAAGTTCTAAAGAGCTTAATGAAATTCAAGCCATACAGTAAGCATCACACTTTTAAAAAAACCTAAGAAAAAGTATGCCATTTTCTATTACACAAATATAGTAAACACATTAATCAAATAGTCAAATTAAATGAACAATAAGAGGCTTGTGTAGCTAAGTTCCACTATACACCCTAGAAAAGAAAGAGGGTGGGTTACCAAGCTCAACCCTCATATAGTTCTTATTATAATAAATATTGCAACAAATGAAATAACCTATGGGGGGTATAAGGGTCTTCATATTCTCTTGATCTTCCAAATCTTGGATCCTTTTTAGATTCTCCAACCATCACAAGGCCTCTCAGGTCAAAACTTTCTAGTATTTGCTCACTCTAAATCCCATGGCTTTAATCGTAATTCTAATACAAGAACTATATTTGAAATTTTCCAAAAAGAAATCCTAACTAAACTTGCAAAATAGAGGTTATCTATAACATGCATACACATCAAGCAATTATATATCACATAATTAGACTTAGCAATAGCAGGTGTCAAGCCCACATGTCCTAATAGGTTTATGCTTAAAGAGGCAAGCAAATCATTTAATTTATTTTTATTATCATAACGGCTCCTTCGATTTACGACATCCCCTACAGAAATATCATTAATCTAATAAATATCATCCTACCATCAAGACTATACACAAATAATCCTAACATCCAGTCTAAAATATTACACCATAAATAAGAAAAAATTAATACATCATAGCAAAGCACTGACCTAACCTAAGTCTTAGATTGGTGACATATCAATCTAATGTGTGTATAGACATTAGTGTGGTATGACAAAGTTAGACTTTAATGTTTAAGTTGTGGCTTAAATAATAAGTTTAAATAGTTAACCAAAGAGTGATTTTGATTTAAATGATTAATAATTTAACAAGTGAATTTTATTTTATAAATTCAATTTTTATTTAAATTATTCTTAGTATTCTAAAGAGTGAAAATTCATAGGTTTCACTTTGAGTGAAACTTATTCTTTTTCAACTACCTTAAGGTTAGATATAAGGATGTATTTTATGATTTTTAAAGCATTCTAAATGGAGCATTAAGATTTTTACCAATTTCTAAATTTGGATTAAGCTTAAATGGAATTACAAATATATGAAAGATATTTTAAAATTAATAGGGATAAGAGATGATATACCTAATGAAATTCTTCAACTCTTTGTCGCTTTAATACTTTATTTTAAAATAATTATGTATTTATGTTCTCATTTTAATATTTTTAAATAATTATGTATTTATTTCAAAATAATAATGTACTTATTCTATCACTTTAACATTCCATTTTAAAATAATTTTATATTTATTTTATTACTTTAATAATCCAATTTAAAATAATTATGTATTTATTTTATTACTTTAATAATTCATTTAAAATAATTTTATATATTTATTTTATCATTAAAGAAATATTGGATTTTTATTCATATACATACATATATCACTTAAAATTTTTATGTTTTAATATAAACATGAGCATATGTATGTAGAATGAATTTTTGAAATTGATATGGTATTTGGTTTAAAAATGATTTAAACTTCACATATATTTTGTACACAGCTTTTCAAAATACATGTCATTATTAAACTGGGGTGACGAGATATCTAAGCCCTCCTTCGGATTAGTAGCCTTGCACCCCTGAGTGTCTAGACTATATACTTTCAAAGAGTGTATGTTATTCACATGAATTATACATATGAGTTTTATTCACTTTTATTAGTTTAGATTTATTAATATGTTCATATATTTTGATTTATATGAGAAAAATATATTATTTGATTTACTAGTAATAATATCCATATTATTCAAGTATGAGCATTTAAGGATTTTATTTTAAGCATGGATATGAATGAGCTATGAACTAATTACGCACTTATAAGTGAATTAAAATTGTCAAATATATATTATAAAGTAATCCACTTAGGTCATTAAATCTTAAGACTATTCATGTCAAATATCATCACTTAAGCTTAGTCAAAATCCTTTAATTAACACATTCTAATTACAAATTGATTAGATCTATTGAGTAGAGACCAAATAATAAAATAATTCCATATACACCCTGTAGTTATTAATAAATTTTAAGAGTGAAATTATGATTTTTATGAATTAATTAAAATTTATAATGATTTATTCCAATTAATACCCAAAAGAATTTAAAAATTAAGAAATTAGAATGAACAAGCTCAAAAATTATGAGAAATTTTATGAACATGCAAACTAACATGAGAAATGAACAGTAAAAATTTCAATGCATTTGGACTAACATTTTGTAATTAATTAATTAATTAAGCCACTCTTATAATACCAAAAATCATTTCGAGATTTTAATTTCATTGATTAACTCTTGTTAGCTGAGCACAATGAGGGTTTTTTATAATTTTTAAAGATTTATATAATTAGTTATAAATTTTTTAAATCTTAGGTTAATTAATGCATTATTTAATTAATAAACTAGAAGTCCTAATAAATGCTTGGTCATAATTAAGCTTCTAATACAAATTTAATCATCCAGAATAATTTTTATAATTTTTCTACTTAAATAAATTTATTAAATAGCTCAAATAGCTAATTAAGGTTTGAAAATATGAATATCCTAATGTACTCACTCAATTGACTTGTAATAATTATGGGAGGCACATGCCTCCCATGGAATGTTCATAAAAATCTCAAGTCATTTGGCTAAGTAATTAAGGCTTAATTACAACATTAATGAAAATTTTCAAATCCTAATTACTCTCTGTTTATTTAATAAAAATTGTAACTTTTATTTTCTTGGATTCTTCTTTGTCTAAGCTTTCCAAAGAGTATTTTTTTTGTATTTTTTAAGATTTTTTTATAATTAGTTATGGTATTTTATAGTTCTGACATTTAAATATATTCAAAACTCTAATTAATCTATTTGCATAGTCAGCACTGATGCGGTCGTGCTTTATGCACAACATCGTAAGATTGTTTTTTAATTCAATCATGCACATCAGCTGACTTAGATGGTGGTGGATGTGATTTCATCCTGAGCCATTCAATTAAATATCAAATAGCTCTGATTAATCTTGCAATTTTAAAGTGATTAAATTTGAATTTCTAATGTGAATTAAACATGAACATTCATTCTAATCACACAAGATTGATGATACATGATTCATCTTCTTCCTCTGATAAGTAATGAATGCCATTCATCTTTCCCTACTTGATTCGAGCCAACCATGGCTCATCTCATGCTCAAACCGACTTTATTAGGATCTTTAAATGAAATGTAAGGGGTTCTATGATTTGATTTCTACAAAATGATAATTTTTTTTATAAAATACCAACACCTAATGTGCTTTCTATAGTTTGAAGAAATTTACCTCGTTGAAACTAAGATTGATGTTGAAACTGACTGAGGTAGCTTCATATAATAGAGACAAAGCCCTGTTGTTGAAGTCCTTTATGCCTCGTTGTTGTTTGCTCTTAAGACCACATGCCACCGCGAGTTTGTTGAACCTTGGTCTAGTTTTATTTTCTCGTGCTTGAATCAAATGTTTTTCGATTAGTTCTTGCTAGCCATATGTGAGGAAGATCTAGTAGAGAGGAATTAGGGTGAGGTGGAGTTTTAGTGTGATTGGGTGTGAGGGACATTCAAGTTTGAGAGGGGTTGGTCTTGTTGCAAGGGGAGCTCTCAGAGACTTGGGGATTAGCTCTGGGATTGTTATGAAGGTGTATGTTGAGTTTAGCTTCTTGAATGGGGTGTATACCCTCCCAAGTGAACCACCCAAAAAGATTTGTTTATGCGATGATAGCCAGCTAAACAATGGGTAGGACTGAATTTGGCTCTAGACTAGTGAGTTGGATCTATTTTAATGGAAAAAAGGAGTTTGGCGGTCAATGGTGAAGTGGACAACTCATGGTTGGTGAACCAATGATTGGTCATGGTGAGGATGACCTCTTCTTGGTCAATGGTTGGACCAAATAGCTTTGGGTTAGCTTGGGTCAACTTGGGAGAACTCAAGGCATGCTAAGGGGAATACCTTGGCCAAAGGGAGGGGTTGGACCTTCTTATTTTGGGATTTTGTCTTATTTGGAACCATTGATTTACTTTATTTGGGCTGAATTGGATTCGCCATGAGTTGGATCCACTTGGACAGGTCAAGGGATATGTGAGGATAAGTCATGCCATGTTTTGTTGGGTTTGGCTTTGGACTCTTATAAGTTAATCTGGGTTCAATTAGGTTAGCTTGTCCATTTGATCAAATTAGGCCTAAGGGGCTTGTTCACCTCATTTTTTGATGAAGTTAATTTGAACTATGAAATCAGTAATTAGGATGTCTTAATCTAAAATAGGAACCTCCTAATTTAGTATTTAGGTTTAGTTTATGTTAGGTTTAAGTTTAGATTTAGTTTATTTTAGTTTAGGTTTAGGTTTATTTTATTTTATTTATTTTAGTTTTAGGTTTTTCTTTTTAGTTTTGGGTTCACGTCTTAGGTGGAATCAACCCAAATTTCAAATTTGGATTAACTCAAATCAAATCCAAATAAATCAAAATGAAATTAAATTAAAATAAAGAAGCCAAATTCAAAGTCAAATCTAGTCAACTCATTTGGCATAAGTTTTACTTAGGTGGGTCCCACCTAATCAAAGGTCAACCCACCAAGATTTTGACCAAATTAAATCATCTCAAGTATTTCAAATGATTAAATAAACATGTTTGATCATGAATCTAAAGAAATTCAAATTCATTTAGGCCTTAATTGGGTTAATTAGACCACTTGGTCTAAAATGAACCTAAATGGATCTTATTGGCTTCAAACCCAAATCAAATTGAAATTAATTCATTTTGATTATTCAAAATCATTTGGGAATGATAATCTAATATAATTCAACCCACCATTGGGTCAAATTTGGTCAAATTGGTCATTTGGCCCAAATGAAACTAAGCTTAACCCATTAAGCCTACTTTGGGTCAAATGGGTTCAATTTGAAATTCAATTAAAATTAAATGAAATTAATCACTCCAAATCATCTCACACATGTGATCAAGTCAACCCAACCTAATTGAGTCAAATTAGTCATTTGAACTCAATCGGAACCAAACTTAACCCATTTAGTCTAAATGGGTTAAAATGAAATGAAATTCAAAATTAAATGAATTAATTAAATCAAAACGTAATCAATCATCAATCAAAGGTGATTAAACTTAAAATCAAAGGGAATTAAATTAAAATCCAAACACTTTGAATCAAAGCACTTGGTTTGGATTCAAATTCGATCCAAGTCAAATCGGGTTTAAACTTGAACTCAAATTCATATTGAGTTTGATGTAGGCAGCCACATATTAGTCTAAGTATTTTAATAAGTGATGCCTAAAGCCAAAAGTAAAGAAAAAATCAAACCAAGGGAGGAAGTGGAAATCTTTGACCAAAAGAAAATTCCTCCCCCTCTCCATCATAAAAATAACTTGGATCTATCCAAGTAAGCTTGGATCTCTGACCACCTCTTAAGAGGATGGCTGCCATCAATTGAAGGAAACCAAGCCAAAGCAAAAGAGATTTTTTTTCTTTCTCCTTCTCCAAGGGAAGAAGCCAAATGCTAAGGAAGAAGAAGAAGGAGGAGGAGGAGCCTATGGCTCAAACAAGTATGAAAAACATTCATAACGCCATCCTCCCTGCCCAATCTTCATCCAAGCTTGCTCATAAGGCCAAGGGGAATTAAATCCACCCCTTGGTCAACCTTTGCCGTCAGTTGGCCTCCATAAATCAAGCTTTCAACCAACTATAGAAAGAGGGAAGGCGGAGCCTATTCCCTCCCCCTTTTCATTCTAAAACGTCCACCAAGGAAAGAAATAAAGATCTGAACCCTTCTCCGGCCTCTCACCGCCAGCACGCTGGCGAACGGACGGAAATCATGCCCATTTAATGGTGAAAGCAAAGGGAGTGGGTCTTTCATCAAATTGAAGCTTCCAACAAGTTCTAGAGGTCAGGGTGACCTCAAACGAATCGCCACCCCCTCCAACCGTGAGCGAAAATGACTAACGTCGTAGAAATCGATGTTGTGATCCACGAGAGGCAAGCCATCAAACTTTGTCCACACCTTTGTTGAGGAGAAACGAAGCTAATGGATTCAATCTCATTATCGATGATCACCGAAATCAAGGTACACTCCCTCACCAAGCCTTTAGGTCATCAATTTTAAACTTTTTGAAGGAAATTTGATCCCCAATTGGATCCAACCGTATAGATGGGTCCTAAATTGATCATTGATCGATTTGGAATTGAAATCGCAGTGTCATTCGCCGATGATTAGGCGAAAAAGACGAACGACATCCGTCTTCGCCGGCGAGCTGTGTGATTAAACTTGGACCGTCCGATCCTTTTATTAGGATCGGACGACCTTGATCTAGGCGGCGATTCATTTAAGCCCTTAAGGAATTGCAGAATCGATCCGCATGGTCAAGGATCATCTCGCATGGCACCACTTTTGATGTGGATGCCACGTGGGATCAGTATTACTCGCATTGCAATGTGGCAGCACCATGGCATTCTTGATTGTTACAAAATGGCTAATCCCCTTTGAAAAATGATTAAAAATTGATTAAAAATCACAGCAAATTCAAAAATTCAAAGAAAAATAAATATAAATAAAAAAAATGCAAACTTGGGCTCTATTGATTCATCTTAATGAGAGGAATCCATAAAACTTAAAATCTCTAATTAATTGTGGGTATTTTAGCCTTAATGGGGTTTAATTGAAATCAATTAAACCTTTAGTAATCTCAAACCATTAATCCAATTGAAATGAAACTTTGGGGAACTAAAATTGATGTTAAAACACACCTTATGAAAATTGTTCATAAATTATTGATATGTAATTCAGGAGAAATAAAATTTCAATTCCTAAATCTCCATTTTAATTAAATAAATTAATATTTAATAAAATAATTAATGAAAATAAATCAAACAACCTTAAATCAACTCAATAAACCTTACTAAACATTAAAAACATTAATGAAACTCATCCAAACTTAATAAATCACAAATTGGCTTAATTAAGTAATTAAATGAATTAAATAAATCAAATAAATAACCAAAACTTAATTAAATCATAATAAATCAACCAAATGTTAAAAAAATATATGAATGAACCATCTTTGGAAACATCTTTCAGAGAGGAATCAATTAAAAATGAGACCCTCAAATAATTGGCTTCAAATTAGGCTTAATTTAGATTTTAATAAAATAATTAAAACTTTAATTACACCATAATTATGAATCTAATATAGAAGAAACTTTGGAAACATGAAACTAACATGTAACCCCACTTACCATAAAACAATCAAACCCAATTGATCTTTAGAATGGGAATTGTCAAATTCTCAAATTCCTAAGTCAATATTAATCAAATAATGAATAAAGAAAATTCATTAATCTATTAAATCATGAAACAAATTGAAATAACCTTAATCAAACATCCTAAGTCAAAGAAATTAATCAAATTACATGCTTAAAGATTAATGAAATTAATAAATGATATTAAGAGTTATGAAACCTTAAGTTAATAAATTCATAATTAAATAACCTAAACAAAATCAAATAAAACAAATTAAATAAATTAAATGAAATTATCCAAATCAAAATAAAATCAAATGAAATAATTCAATCAAATCAAATTAAAATCAAATGAAAATCAAATCAAATCTAAATTTCAAAGAAAAGAAATGAAACACCAATCCAAATTCAAACAAAATAAATGAAATCAAAAGGATTAATTAAAACACTTAAGGATCTTAGTTAGACCTTTGGGATGGATTTTCATCTTAGGATGAAGATTTCATTTCATTAGGAGTTAGGATGTAGAATAGGGTAAGTTCTATTCAAAAATGGAATCCATTCTATTCTTTATTCTTGAAAACCTAAACATCACTTTAACCAAATAAAATTGAACTTAGAAATGGAAAATAAATCACTAAATCATTTGAATTGAACCACCCAAAGGTAAAATTCAAACAAACTCAAACTCAAAATCTAAATTAAATTCTAAAATTTAAAGCCTAATTACAGGATTGTTGAAATACCTACTAGGCATCCCAGCATCAATAGACATTTCCTACTTCATCCCATTTGGCCTCCAAAAGAACTCTCTCTAATTTGAACCAATCTCAATTGAAATTTCAATATTCAATCCTTTGAAAACCAACTTTGAAATCCTTAAAAATAACAGCTCGTTTCTTTAATCAAGAGTATTCTTAGAAAGAGACCCTTCTTAAGATGTGATTAACTATAGGGGCTTGCCTCTATAGGGAACCATGAACCTAGTTTAAATTAAACCTTGTTTTACCTTCCATGTAGTTCACAAAAAAAATATCTGATGCACGAAAGACCCATTAGCCTTAGAAGTCTTTTATTAAATGATCGAATCCATTAGAGGAAAACATGTTTATCTTTTGAGATAGTATATTTATTCCTTAATGATCATCCAAATAAAATATTCCTAAACTCTATGTGGTATCATAAATTTTGTCCATAAAGATATATTTGGCGACTCCATTGGGGAATGGTTCCTCTCTCCATCTTTTCTACATATCAATAGTGTACTAGTGCCACTCATAGGTCAAGACTACTTTTCTTCCCGTTGGATGCCTCTCCATTTCATTCTTGGTTGAGCCCAACATCTCTAGAACTCTTAGTTTGCTTCTGATTAAGCGGATCCTCGAACCAAATCCCAAAATAAAAAAAGTGGAAGAGAAATAAATGAAAATCAAGTCATTTCTATTTAGACCTAAATCTAGTCAAGATGGATTTGAAACCAATGTTAAAAAGAAATGTTAAATTCTATTAAGACCTAAATCCAATGTTGAAAAGAAATGTCAAATTCAAAAAAGTTTGAAAATTACTTTAAAATTTGAAAAGTAAATCTCAAGAATAAAATCTCAAAGTTAAACTTGTCCTAGATCTTACTTTGGCTTTGTACTAAAGTTAAAGAGAATGAGGACATGGGTCCTTGAATGGATTTCCTTTGTTCTACTACATTCAAAGGTAACAAATACCTAAGGATGTATGTTAAAATGAAGGAGTTCTTTCAAATCCTAAGAAAATCTAATTCAAAAGGTGGCATAGTTGTGCCTATTGCCCTTTACCACTATGATTAAAGCTTGAATTGCATTAAAGAAGAATCAACTCAAAAGAAAATAAAAAGAGGGATAAAAACAAAAATCATCCCAAAAGAATGCATTATTGAGTTTAGGCAGAGGTTGATTAAAGAACTAAATGTAAATCTTCTATCCTTATAGAAGAAAATTTTACATAAATGCAATTCAACTTTAATCTTCATTCATCTCCACATGTCCACTAGAATATTGAAAAATCAACTGTTCAAGCTGATTAGCCAATTTTAGGGAGTGACTTAGAGGTAACCCTCTTTTAGACCTTTCCAAAATCTTAAATTCTTATGAGCTTTAGAGAGCGTCCAAAGAGGAAGATGATATGACATAAATAAATAAAAAAGTGATAGGATTCACTTTTGCTCCTAATTAATAAAAGAAAATAGAGGGTAGTGAAAGAGAATTCTGATTCTCTTGATAAAGTTGAGATGAACGAAATTTAAACCTAATAAATTTAAATCAACTTTCTTAATGGGAGTTTTCTCCCTTTGAATGAAATGATATTTCATAAATGGCCTTAATTAGTTTTAAGATAAATCTTGAAAAGAGAAAAGAAATAAGGACTTTAATTCTTCTATAGTAATCATGACCTTAGGATTAGGTCTTAAGGGTGATATTTCTATCTCTCATAGTGAAAATATGAAACTTTTACCTCTGGTAAGTTGATAGATAAATCACTTAGGACTTTGTCAGTCCAAATGAATGAAGAAAGCCTTAGTTTTCTCTGTTAAAAAAAAACTAAGGCTTATGCTTTCAATACAAAATGAATCTAAAGTAAATCAGATGCAATGTCTTATGACCCGCTTGATATCGTCTTAATGTCTAGTATGGAAGTCAAAGATTCCATTGAAAGCTAAGATTACCTTTAATCTTATATGTGCTATAAAAAAGTACAAGTCAAACTTGACTTTCTAATAGCACATTATCTACCTTAGAGGGTCCTCTTTTAAATGATGATCCTCCAAATGAATAGATCATGAGGTCTATAAATCTATTAATGATAGAGTTAGACCTAACTTCCCTCCATATCAAAAGAAAAATTCTTGAAATCAAATTCAAAATGGCAGAGTCATACCACCTTAAATGTCATTGAAAAGAAATTGCAAATAAGTCATCTTCAAAATGTGATGTCTTGCCCATCTTAGAGAAGTTGCTTGCAAAATCAAGCATTGTAATGCTCTATTAAAAAAAACAAAAAGAAAAGAAAATGAAATAAAATAAATGAATTAAAATGAAAAGAAATAAAAATGAAGCAAGGCATTACATAATCATGTAATTTTCCTTATTTAATTATAAGCAAGTTCCAAATGTATCATTCCACTATAAAAAAAGGTTCTAGAGTTATCTTCTATGATGAAGTTAGACTACTAAGAACTTATTAACATCTTGGTTGATATGGAAAATTCAAAAGAATAAAATCTCCAAAATACTTATTGATCCGGGTGCATCGGTCAACATCAATTATAAACATAAAAGTGAATTTATATAGGCCCAATTCTAATCAAGCTCTTGATAAGATGGTGCCATGTAAATTCAATCAAATAAAGTAAGGAGTTTTTAATTTCATGAAAATTTAATCTTGAAAACTCAACTTAAAAGAAAAACTTAATCTCAATCACATAGTTGATTGAAGATAAAACTCAAACATTGAAAAAGAAACTTAGGAATTCAAACATCTTTAATACTCTTGGATGGTCCTATCCAGCCCAAATAAAAAATAAATGAAATGAAATAAAACCAAGAGAAATAATAATTGAGAAAGGATGTTTGTATCCATTTTATCTTCATAAGTGTAGAGTCTTTAAGAAAAATGACCTCACTAAATCTTTTGTTCAATCAAGGAATTAAAAAAGATCATATCAAGTAATATGATCAGTCAATCAAAATGAAGAATCGAATCATATCAAATGTTGTATATGGATAAAATGTCGAATACATCTAATTTCCTAGTAAATCTTGTAACTTGGAAAGATGCTTAATGCAAAATTTCACAAAGAATGAAATGTTATGGAAATAAGTCGAATATCCAATATCCTCGTAAATGTTGTAACTAAGAAAAATGTCAGATGCAACATTTTATAAAGAATTGAAATGTTATAGAAATGTTGATAAAAAGAATAAATAAAAAAACAAAATAAAGAAAGCAAATTAAAGGGATGGAAGGACTATATCCAAGAGCAAAAGAATGGAGTCTGAAATTTCTAAGTGGACATTTTGACTTTAGACTTCTCCACATCAAAATAAAATGGTAGGATTAGAAGTCAAGAATTGTCCCTAGCTAAACAAAAATAATCAGATATCTCATACTTTATCATCACGGCCTTTGCCATGTTGGGTGAGCTCGCACGGCAGGTTAAAAGAGATAATGGATCTTATTTTCTAGGGGTCCATATCCTTTGTATGCCAAAGATTCAATTAAGTATATTATGATTCCATTGCAAGTGGCGTATAACCATAAACAAGAAAAGTTATGGAACCATAGAGCCATTACAAGTTGAAAAAATTGTTAAGTAGTTAGGGTCGTGATTTTCTCTTCAAAAGGAACTCTAACATATTGAATGAATATTGTTTAGATGTGTCTGGAGATTTATATAGTCTTCAAGTTCAGGATACACCCCTAGAATTTAAATAGGAATCTAAATCAAAATTGACAAGTTGAAAGAAACAAAAAAAAAAGTTGATCTACAACTGATATCAATAGTCTAACTCTTTAGTGAGTTGGATATTGATGACTTGATCAAGTTATCCTTCGAGTTTAAAGACTACTTTATCTAGAAATAAATTGAAATGATCTCCAGATGTAGCGGTCTATAAACTTAAGCTTGATGTCATTTCAATAAACTAAGTCCCTTGATGACTGCGTTCGAACTCCAAACGAAAAGCAAAATTTTGCTAAATGAAAAGCTAGAAAATGATGGCTTTACATGAGAAGAAAAAATTCTTCTTGGTTAGCTAACATCATAAAAAAATGAAAATGAATGATAAAAAAAAAGAAAAAGAAAAAGATCAAATCCATATGTCCCACATCTTGGGACTAGGATAAAATCTTTACTTTGAAAATGAGTACATGTTACCCATACTTCATTTTAAAATTAAAAAGCCTTTCATGCATAAGATTATCCTCCTTAAGAATAACTTATCTGAAAATTATCAAATCCAAATAACTAGAAAATGAAGAATTGAAAGCATATGATATGAAATTCAGAATCCTTACAAGAATGTTCTGTTACATAGTCATATCATTCAGTCTCAAAATATTTGGACAATTTTTCAAATGGTCATGATCAAGATTTCTTATAATCTCACTTTCAATTAAGTGGAGAATTATATTAAAAATCTTGCCAAAAATATAAATAATGAAAAGAAGTAAAGAAAATAAAAGAAACTTCAATGTGATATGAAAAACAATCATAACACTACTTATAGAGTCTTGAAATATACCTTTAAAGTAATTTCAAGGACCTTGTAGTAAAATTTAGAAAGATCAAAAATACAAAAATAAGAAATTAATCAAAACCATTTCTGAAATATCATTTCATAAATCCTTTAAAAGAATAATAAATCAACTTAAGAAATTCAATTCCAAACTTATCAAGAGAATCTTAATTTCTCTAATAAGTTAATCCTTTTAATTCCCTTATTGATTAGGGACAAAAGAATAAAATACAAAAATGTCTCCATGAGAATCCAAGAGTTTTCTTATCTTGATTCTCATTCACTTTAGAAAGCTTCAAAGGAATCTCCTGATCTTTATTGAATTCAAGAGAAAGCTTTATAAGCTATTGATTCATGTCAACAAAATAAAAATGGAATACATGTTCAAATAAGAAGAAAAAGAAATTTAATTTGAGAAGCATTAGTCGACTTTGGTTCTTACTGCTTTATGAACTACACAGTCATATACAAGCTCAAAAAGATAGAATTCTCAGGTTAGTACACTATGATGTCTTGCCTTCAGTGAATTAGACATCTAGCATGGTTATATGTAACTTTGAGATAAACAAAAAAAATAAAGAAGAAAAGAAAAGAAAGAAAAATGTTGAACTTCTATGCTCATGGCATAGTAAAGCACTAGGTCCAAAATATACCCAAATCCTCATTCAAAAATAAATTTCAACTCTTTGAAACCTTCTTCACTAAACTTCTTTATGTGTAACGAGTATTAGTGCAATCAAGAAATGAAAACAAACCTTCCATTTCTTTTCATCAAGTTGGACTAATCAAATAAAGATCAAGTCCATTTGACCTTTGCTTATTAGTCAAAAGAGTTGAGGATTAGGAATTAAGTCACTTTGACCCATTTCTTCACCCTTATCATCTATAGGTTAGGAGCAAGCCCCTTGTGGGACCTTTCCTATATATATCTTGAGTTGGGAGCAAGCATTTTATGGTAGCTTTCTCATGCTTTCCTTATGAGTTCAGAGTAATCCTTTCTACACCATTCTCATAAACTTAAAGAAAGCCTTTTATGGCATAACACTTTCTTTCCATAAGTTAGAAGTAAGCCTATTTATGGCACCTTTCCTATACATACCTTGAGTTAGGAATAAGCCTTTTATGGCACCTTTCTCATATTTTCCCTATGAGTTTGGAGTAATCCTTTGTGCACCATTCTCATAAACTTAGAGTAAGCCTTTTATGGCATTACTCATATCATCCATAGGATAATAGCAAGCCTTTTGTGGAACCTTTCCTATACATATCTTGAGTTGGGAGCAAGCCCATTGTGGCACCTTTCTCATGTCTTTCTTTATGAGTTTGGAGTAATCTTTTGTGCACCATTCTCATAAATTTAGAGTATGCCTTCTATGGCATAACTCTTTCTTTCCTTAAGATGGGAGTAAGCCCCATGTGTGTCACCTTTCTTATTACTTCCCATAGGTATGGAGTAAGCCTTTCATGGCACCATTCCTATTGTTTACATGATAGGATTAAGTCTCTAAGACCCCTTTCATGTCACATATGCTATTTAGGATAGGAATAAGTCAAGAAGACCCTTTTCCTATTAGCCAAAGTTTTGAGGATTGGATAAAGTTAAGAAGACCCCTTCCTCTCCTTAGCTATTTAAGTTGGATTAAGCCATTGAGGGCCCCATCTTAATAGCTAATCACATAGGAGTAAGTCCCATGGTAGGCATCCTATTAAAATGACTAAGGTTATGATAAATTCATTGAGACCCCTATCTTTAAGTCAAAACAAAAATGTGAGGTTTAGGATCAGGTCATCAAAGACTCCTTTTCTCCACCCAAGCTATTTAAGTTAGATTAAGCCATTGAATGTCCCTTCCTAATAGTTAGCCAGAAAGAAATAAGTACCCCTATAGGTATTCTTTCAAAAAGACAAGAATAGCCCATTTCTTATCAAAAAGGCTACCAAGGTTAGGAATAAGTCATGAAGACCCCTTTCCTATTAGCCAAAATTTGATGTCTAGGAATAAGTCATTAAGACCCCTCTTCCTCATTATGGTTATTCAAGAAGGAATGAAGTCATGAAGACCTCTTCTTATTAGCCAATCATAAAGGAATAAGTCCCTTAGTAGACATCTTTATAAGGATAGGATAGAGTCATGAAGACCCCTTTCCTTTCTAAAGCTACAATGGTTGAAATTAATCCATTGAAGGCCCCTTCTTGTTAGCTTACTTCATTAGAATAGGATCCATATATTTATAATTCCTTTTCTAATAAAAATAAGAAAAGAAACTAAGAATGGTCCATTTGAAGGCCCCATTTCTTTGAACTACTCAAACAGGAATTAAGTCCATGTGACCCCTGCTTAGTAATCAAAATGTTGAGGATAATGATTAAGCTATTCAAGCCCCTTCTCCCCAGCTTAGCTATTTGAGTTGGACTCAAGTCTCTAAAGACCCCTTCCTAATAGCTAACCAGATAAGAGTAAATCCCTTAGTGGTATTTTTCCCTGGTTAATTTATCATGTAGTTTGGAATAGGAGTAAGTGTCTACATTGGCATACTTTCCAACCACTATTCTTAGATAAGAGTAAGTCCCTTGAAGGCATCTTTTTTGAGCACAGTGATGCATTAGGACTAGACCATCCTTTGGGTCCACTCCTAATGACATCCCTATTCATCTTGGAACTTAGTGAATTTAAATTTCTAAGAGTGAATCATTCCAAAACAAATATAGGCATACATATTCCTATCTTTCACAATCAAATACAAAACATAAATTAAAATTAAAATCAAAATCAAAAATCTAAATTTGAACCCCCATGCTTAAGCTTGTAATGTTGATCAATTCGGTCAACACCAATATGTGCAGTGTACTCTGGCCGATCCACTACACATATTGGGGGTCCATTTTTTGATCTCATTTTTGGATGAGATTAATTTGAACTCTAAAATCAACAATTAGGATGTCCTAATATCAAATAGGAACCTTCTAATTCAGTGTTTAGAACACTATAGTTAGTGACCTAGTGCACCTTCCTTAGGTTTGATCTAATTGGCTTAGTTGGAATTAACCTAAATTTCAAATTTGAATTAACTCTAATAAAATCCAAATAAATCAAAATGAAATCAAATTAAAAGAAAGAAACCAAATCCAAAGTCAAATCTAGTCAACTCATTTGACATAGGTTTGACTTAGGTGAGTCCCACTTAGTGAAAGGTCAACCCACCAAGATTTTGACCAAATTAAATATTCCAAATGTCTCAAATGATCAAAGTAAACATGTTTGATCATGAATCTAAAGAAATTGAAATTTATTTAGGCCTTAATTAGGTTAATTAGACCACTTGGTCTAAAATGAACCTAAATGGGTCCTATTGGGTTCAAACCCAAATCAATTTGATTATTCAAAATCATTTGGGAATGATAATCAAACATAATTCAACTCACCATTGGGTCAAATTGGGTCAAATTAGTCATTTATACCCAAATGAAACCCAAGCTTAGCCCATTAAGCCCACTTTGGGTCAAATGTGTTCAAATTGAAATCCAACTAAAATTAAATGAAATTAATTACTCTAAATCATCTCACATGTGATCAAGCATGATTGGAGTCTCAACCTAATCCAATTGAGTCAAATTGGTCATTTGAACTTAATTGGAACCAAACTTAACCCATTTAGGCTAAATGGGTTAAATTGAAATGAAATTTAAAAGAAATTCAAAATTAAATGAATTAATTAAATCAAAACTGAATAAATCATCAATCAAATGTGATTATACTTAAAATCTAAACACTTTGAAACAAAGCACTTGGTTTGGATTCAAATTCTCAATCCAAGTCAATTTGGGTTTAAACTTGAACTCAAATTCATATTTAGTTTGATGTAGCACATATTAGTCTAAAGATTTTAATAAGTGATGCCTAAAGCCAAAAGCAAAGAAAAAAATCAAACCAAAGGAGGGAGTGGAAATATTTGACCGAAAGAAGATTCCTCCCCCTCTCCATGATAAAAAAAATTTAGATTTATCCAAGTAAGCTTGGATCTTTGACCACCTCTTAAGAGGATGGTTGCCATCAATTGAAAGAAACCAAGCCAAAGAAAAAGAGATTTTTGCTTTCTCCTTCTCCAAGGGAAGAAGCCAAATGCTAAGAAAGAAGAAGAAGGAGGAGGAGGATCTTATGGCTTGGTCAAGTATGAAAAATAGGTCTAAAGCCATTCTCCACTTCATTCTTCACAAAAAAAGATTAAATCCACCCCTTGGCGGCCTTGTCACCACCGGTGGCAGTTCAAAACCAAAAAATCATCAAACAATTATAGAAAGAGGGGATGGGGAGCTTATTCCCTCCCCCTTTTCATTCCAAAATGTCCACCGAGGCAAGAGATGAAGATCTGAATCCTTCCCCCGGCCTCTCGCTGCTAACACGGCGGAAAATGGACAAAAACCGTGTCCCTCTAATGGTGAAATATAAGGGAGTGGGCCTTTCATTAAATTGAAGATTCAAACAAGTTCTAGAGGTTGGGGAGACCTCAATCAAATTGCTACCCCAACTCCTCACCGTCGGTAAGCCGGAAAACGACTAGCACCACCAAAAAATTGAATCAATTTTGGTCTAGTGACCAATCCATGGGGATGCAAGTCGTCAAACTTAGTCCACACCTTCATCGAGGAGAAATAAAGCTAATAGAGTTGATCCCATTATCGGTGATTACCGGAATCAAGGTACGCTCCCTCACCAAGCCTCTAGGCCGTCAGTTTTAGACCTTTTCGAAGGGAATTTGATCTCCAATTGGATTTAATGTGTAGATGGGTCCTAAATCAATCCCTGATCGATTTGAGATTGAAATCATAGTGTCATTCGATGGCAATTAGGCAAAAAATATGAACAACATCCGTCTTGCACCGATGAGTTGTGGGATTAAATCTGGACCATCCGATCCTCCTATTAGGATTGGACGACCTTGATCTAGGTGAAACGATTGATTTAAGCCCTTAAGGAATCACAGAATCGATCCGGATGGTAGAGGATCATCCTATGTGGCATCGCTTTTGATGTGGATACCATGCAGGATGCTTGTGGCCCACTCATGCCATGCCACGTGGTGAAGGCTCCACGGTAGCTACCACGTCAACCCGCCGTTATAAAATGGCTAATCCCCTTTGAAAATTGATTAAAAATCACAAAAAATTTAAAAATTCATATAAAAATAAATATAAATCCAAAAATGTCAAATTATGCTCAATGAATTCATCTTGATGAGAGGAATCCATAAAAATTTAAATCCCTAATTAATTGTGGGTATTTTAGCCTTAATGGGGGTTTAATTGAAATCAATTAAACCTTAATTAATCTCAAACCATTAATCCAATTGAAATGAAACTTTGGAGAACTAAAATTGATGTTAAAACACACCATATGAAAATTATTCATGAATTATTGCAATATAATTCATGAGAAATGAAATTTCAAATCCTATACCTCCATTTTAATTAACTAAAATAATTAATGAAAATGAATCAAACAACCTTAAATCAACTTAATGAACCTTACTGAACATTAAAAACATTAATGAACCTCATCCAAACTTAATAAATAACAAATTAGCTTAATTAAGCAATTAAATGAATTAAATAAATTAAATAAATTAATCATAAATTAAATCATGATAAATCAACCAAATGTTCAAAAATTATGAATGAACCCTCTTTGGAAACATCCTTCAGAGAGGAATCAATTAATAATGAAACCCTCAAATAATTGGCATCAAATTAGGCTTAATTTAAATTTTAATAAAATAATGAAAACTTTAATTACACCCTAATTATGAATTTAATCTAGATAAAACTTTGAAAACATGAAACTGGCATGTAACTCCACTTACCATAAAAATTTCAAACCCAATTGATCTTTGGATTGGGAATTGTTGAATTTCCAAATTCCTAAATCAATATTAATCAAATAATGAATAAAGAAAATTCATTAATCTAATAAATCATGAAACAAATTGAAATAACCTCAATCAAACATACTAAGTCAAAGAACTTAATCAAATTATGTGCTTAGAGATTAATGAAATCAATAAATCATATTAGGAGTAATGAAACTTTAAGTTAATAAATTCATAATTAAACAACCTAAACTAAATCAAATAAAATAAATGAAATAAACAAAATGAAATGAACCAAATCAAAATAAAATCAAATGAAATAATTCAATCAAATCAAATTAAAATCAAATCAAATTAAAATCAAATTAAAATGAAATCAAATCTAAATTTCAAAGAAAAGAAATGAAACATAAATCCAAATTCAAACAAAATAAATGAAATCAAAAGGATTAATTAAGATGCTAAATGATCTTAGTTAGACCTTTGGGATGGATTTTCATTTTAGGATGAAGATTTTATTTCATTAGGAGTTAGGATATAGAATAGGGTGAGTTCTATCCAAAAATGGAATCCATTCTATTCTTCATTCTTGAAAACCTAAACTTCACTTTAACCAAATAAAAGTGAACCTGGAAATGGAAAATAAATCACTAAATCATTTGAATTGAAACCACACAAAGGTAAAATTCAAATAAACTCAAACTCAAAATCTAATTAAATTCCAAATTTTAAAGCCCAATTAGAGGATAGTTGAAATGCCTACTAGGCATCCCAGTATCAATAGGCATTTCCTACTTCATTCCCATTTGGTCCCCAAAAAAACTCTGTCCAATTTGAACCAACCCCAATTGAAATTCCAAAATTCAATCCTTTGAAAGCCAACTTTGAAATCCTTAGAAATAATAACTCATTTATTTAATTGAGAGTATTCTTAGGAAGAGACCCTCGTAAGATGTAATTAATTATAGGGGGCCATGATCCCAATTTAAATTAAACCCTGTTCTACCTTCCATGTAGTTCAGGAAAAAAATCTCTAGTGCATAAAACACCCATTATCCTTAAGAGATTTTTTATTAAATGACCAAATCCATTATAGGAAAACATGTTTATCTTCTAATATAATATGTTTATTCCTTAATGAAGCATTTGATCATCCAAATAAAAAATTCATAACCTCTATGTGGTGTCATAAATTTTCTCCACAAGGCTATTGGATTAAGTTCAGTTGATGATTTGAGATGTGTTAGTGTGATTGGATTTGGGGTGGATTTGAATTTGGCTTATATGAATATGAGTCAAATGGGTTAAGTTAAATAATTTGATCAAATTGGCCAAATTGGGTGCAATTGGGGCTTGAGTTATGTTTAATTATTCATTTGGGATTGATTATATTTTGATTTGATTTAATTTAGTTAGAATTGGATTTTGGTTCAATTTGACCATATGGGCCAATTTGGGCTAAGTTAATCAACTAGAAAAGGTTAATAAAATTGGCTTTATTTGATCAGTGAAAAGTGTTTAATAATCAATGTGAGATTTTAATTTGAATTAGATCAAGATTTGGTTTAATTTGGCCCTTTAGGTCAAATTGGGTCAAATTAGCTCAATAGTTTAAATTGGCTCAATTGGGCTTAATGGGGTGTTGGGTGATGATCAATAGTCATCTTAGTGTTGATTACAATAATTAATTTGATCCAATTTGGGTTAAATCAAGATTTGGTTCAATTTGACCCTTTAGGTAAAATTGGGTTAAATAGCCAAATTGACCTACTTGATTTTAATTGGATGATGAAATATGATCAATAATCACTTTAAAAGTGATTGTAGATATTAGTTTTGTTTGAATTGGGTTGAATTGGAGTTTGGTTCAATTTGACTTTTATGGTCAAATTGGGCTAAGTTGAATCAAATTGGCTAATTGACCAACTTTGATTGCAATTAATCACGAGGAATGTCCAAGTATGTGATTATAATGATTGTGAAGTTTTGGATTGGCTCAATTTTGCTTGGATCAAATTGGATTCGACTTTGGCCTTATAGGGTTCAATTGGGTCAATTGGAGCTAGGTGAGTCAATTTGTCAAATTTACTCCTAATGAGGATTTAGTCAAGTTTAATGGTGTATGGGTAAGTTCAATTTCAAATGATTTGGATCAATTTTGAGTTTAGCTCCTTTAAGGCAAAATGAGTCATATTGGGTCAACTTTGTCATTTGGCCAAATTGAGCACCAATGAGGTATGGTTTAGATAAGTTTAGGACTTTGGGTGACATATAATCAATTGGGTTTGATATATGGGGTTTGGTTTAAAATCCCACGTTGTCTGAGTCGAGGTCTAGCTCTAGGAATGAATCTTATGAGTCTTTTAAGCTTTGGGATGGTGTTCCCTTATCCACTAGAAGTGTCTTAACCTTAAGTGCAAAAAGGTATAGTGCTTGGATCAAATCCTAGGACTAAGAGGATGCATATCAACCTCACTAAAAGTGAGGTCAACATAACTGAAGTTCACACCTTTTCCCAACAAGTGACATTAGACTTTCATACTTGCATAGGCAACCACACTAAGAGTATTAATCACTCGACATACGACACTTACCTAACCTCTAACGCACTAGCAAGTCTCTTTATATGGCACTGACATGGAGCTTCTAGAAATTATTATGTAGTTTTCTTTTGTGATTGTCCATCATATTCAACAAAAAAGTGATGATTTTGAGGATGGCGACCTTTTTTTGCTTTTTTACTATTCCTTGGGAGAGAGCCAATTCTTATACATTTCCCCCCTCTAGTTGTACTTAGATACAGTGGACATTCTTAAATTTTTATTTTTTTATCTATTTTAGTCATGTATTCTTTTTCCCTCCTTTTTACATGCCTAAGTAAGGTCCTACATTAGTCCACAAATACATTTGGATTCAACATTCTCTTTAGTATGGTGAACATGGAAGATGTCAAAGACTAGAAGTCAGGCATCTAATGAAGTAGGCCCTTCAGCATGAGATCACTTGGATGTCATGGGACCAAGCACACACTAATTCACCACACACCAAGAATTGAAGGACGTGGAGGAATCACTTGCATAGTCCAAATAACTATGGAGAAGGTGAAGAATGACATTTTTAAGTGCCTGAGAGAATGAAGGGTCATCAGGCTTAGTAACTTACCATACTTGCCACCATAAGGGAGAATTGTTAAAGACATCTAGCATTGATGATGAGTCCTACTATGCAAGTGATGAGGATATTACTAGAGGAAGAGTGGTGAACACAATTTCCACCAACACTTTTTTAAAGAGATCGCAGAGATGCATTCCCCACCTAAGCTTAAATTTCCTCACATAAAGTCTTACAAAGGTTGCACTGATCCCTTTGACCATGTTGTGTACTTCGAATCTACCACATCATTATTGGATCTTGAAGACATAATGAATTATTAACTATTCTTTACCACCTTCAAAGAGTCTTCCCATGAATAATTTTTATTTCTACTTGTGGTAGTCATCACTTCATTCACTGAGTTTAAATAAATATTCATTGCCCAATTTACGAATGCTCAAAAGCTCTTTTGTAGATGTGATAGGTGTAAGGAGAGTCTCTTAGAAAGTTATCACATGCTTCTAGAGAGATGCTAGAGGTCAAACATTTGGAGCCTATAGTGGCACAAGCTATACTAGCCCAATGCTTCATAGAAGGACCATTCATACGCTCTTAGTCTGTAGTAGTCTAAGATGCTAATAGAATTAATGGAGTTGGTCAATAGCCATGTGAATGCAAAAGAATACAATGAGGTCATCTAATCATAAAAAAACTCATACATAAGGTTTGGGAAAGAGCTCGCTCTTCATGCTATTCTCTAAGGATAGGCTTTGAGTCTGAGGATGGGATAAGAGAAGAAGACACCATACTAGATTTGAGATAGTGCTAATACACAAGTGTGTTGACCTCATTTTTGGATGAGGTTGACATTCATCATTATCTTAGTAATTAGGATCTATAATCTTATATTAAAAACTTTCTAATTAGACTTTTAGGATACTACACTTAGTGACTAGGTATATAATTAACCAAAACTAAAATTAAACAACCAAAATGAAATTAAACTCAAAATTAAAACCAAAATCAAAGCAAAACACCTTAAGGTGAAAGCTTAGGTCAGCCTAGTGGACCCACTAGGATTTGATCTAACCTAATTAGGTTAGGTGAACCTAAAATTAATATTTAGACGTAACTAAATTTAGATGGTGTACAAATTTACTAATTAGATCATTTGACCTGAGTTGAACCATGTGAGCTCCACCAAATCAAAAGTCAATCAATCAAAATTTAGTCAAATTAAGCGATACCAAAGCCTCAAAATTATTAAATAAATATAATTAAACACAACTCTAAATAAATTTGAATCTATTGGGGGCTCAAATGGGTTAATTGAGTCACTTGACTCAAGTAGACTCAAATAGACTATATTAACCCCAATATCAAATTAAATTAAAATTAATTCAAACCAAACATTCTAAATCATTTTAAATTCATATTTAAACATAACCTTTTATTGATTTTAATTTGATTAGATTGTTCACCTAGCCCAAGTGAACTCAATTTCACCCATTAAATTTAATTTAAGTCAAAATCAAAATTTAATTCAAACTAAATAAAATTAGATAAATATAAACATCATAAGTGATCCACAAAACATAAATGAAGCTTAACCTAAATTCAAAATGACATTAGAATATTGAAGTCAATTTGACTTATTTAGGGCAAAAGAATGAAAGCTAGCCTAAACCAAATTAAGAATTGAACTAATTGATCACTAATCCATCTAATGATCATATAAAATAATTGAAACTTAATCTCAAAGTCAATAAACCAACTTGAGTCATTTGAGCCAACTCAAAGCCACTTGAATCAAATTTGGTTAGCCCAAAGTTTGGCCCAAAATCAACTCAAAGGGAGATTTTCCAACCCATGAATCTCCCAAAGCTTGATTGGATCTAATGTTATTTCAGTCTATATGATGTGAGAGGGAGTCAATCATTGAAAGAAAAGATAACCAAACTCATTTAAAATGAAATCAAAACAAACATACATGCCCACTTGAAATGGAATCATATCCAATCAATCTTCATTATAATCGAATCCCTTAAGTCTAAAAAAATAGCAAGATATTGATAAATTAAGTAGCCATGTCCATTTGGGAACAAAAGAAACAAAAATAAGCATAAAAGTAAAAAAAGAATCTAAAATGAGATTCAACCTTCACCACATTGGATATGGTCACATATGGGGAGGATTACTCTCCATTCTTCATCCTTAGACTTTTAAGGATGGCTTGAGCTAGTTGATCACCCAATTTCAGGTGTTAAAACCTAATTAGTTGGCCACCACCAACTCCACCATTAAAGGAGCTTACAACCAATCTTCAAAGACAAAGAAAGTGAGCTCCCCAAAGGACTATTGATGCTTCCAACATATTCTAAGGGATTAGAGGAGTGAAATTGAGTGTCACCCCAAGTGCCTTGATGCTGGCAAGCCGAAGATCGACTAATGCCGATGAAAAGTGGTGGCCAAGTGGCATTTCCAGCAATTATCAAGGAGGCAATCTGATTATTCCTCATTGGAGATTTGTGGTAATTCAACAAAGCCCCTCGATGCATCAACGCCATTGGAAATTAACATCGGTGAGGTATCCCTTAACTCATGGCCAAACCTTTAGGAGTTCATGCTTTCTAAAATGAATGCATGCCTTATCAAAATCCAACCATACATATTTATTGTAGCATAGGCCTTGATCATTTTGCAAATAAAATTGTGTAAAAAATCCACTTGGATCACCGTATTTTGCCCCCTGAAGATGGACAGCCCTTGGTTCTCACTAGTTAGAATAAGGATGAAATAATCATCATCCATTTCCTTTATTTGGAGTGAACGGCTGTGATTTGGTTAGACAAAATTAGATTAAAATTCTTTTAAATCATGAATTAAATATGTACCCTCAATCATTAATCAGAAGTCCCCGATCAAAGCCGCATTTCCATTTACATTTGAGGTGGATTCACTTGAATCCATCGTAACCTAATAGCGAAGTGAAATGCGGAAAGAGGGTATTTTGAGAGTAATCCAATAAACCCAAAACCCCCAATTTTTGTTGGATGTTTTGAGGGTAATTTAGGTTTAAATAAAAATTAAATTCCTTTGATTAATCTTAAAATAATAATCAAATTAGACTAAAATTTTCAGGAGTTGAAATCAATGCTAAGACATACCTATCATAAAAATTTTAAGTCAAAATAATGAAATTAGCTTTAGAAGTTCAAATTGCTCATTTTTAAGAAAATAAGTAATTAAAAATTAAGATAATTATAGAAAATCACTAAAATAGCTCAAACCACTTTAATTAACATCAAGAAACTCAATAAAAATATTTAAGCCATTTGGATCTCATTAAATTACAAAATCATAATTTAGGCTTAATTAGACATTAATTAGTTAACTTACTTACATCAAGATTTAAACATTATAATAAATAAATCACTATGACAAAAAATACAAATGATCCCTCTCTAGATTCATATTTTAGAGAGAAATTTAATAAAATAAAAACACCAATTTTTGTTAGATAATTTCAGATTAATTTGAGTTTTAATGAAAATATATAATTTTTAATTACACCTAATTTAATGATCCAATTAATGTAAACTTTTCAGAGAATGAAATTAACAATAAAACCCACTCACCATAAAAATTTCAAGTCAAAGAATCTTTCATTCATGAGTTATAAATTTTCAAAGTCATTTAGGGTATTTTTAAGATAAATAAATAATATAAAATAGCCAAATTTAAAATACCCAAAATTAGTCAAAACATTTTAAGTATCTTCAAAGAATTTA
This sequence comes from Cymbidium sinense, assembly GCA_021442155.1. Lineage (NCBI taxonomy): Eukaryota > Viridiplantae > Streptophyta > Magnoliopsida > Asparagales > Orchidaceae > Cymbidium > Cymbidium sinense. Next base: position 26,017,067 of record CM038228.1, on the reverse strand, counting down.
GGAAAAAATTTTAAGCCCTCTGAAGTTATAAAAACCCCAAAATTATGTATTTATGTTTAATAAATGATTTAAAAAATAAAATTAATCAAAATCCTAGGTTCAAAATTGGAAGATCCATAATAAATTAAATAGTAGACTAAAAATTATAGTTAAGTATGCTTTGAAATCAATAATCAAATAAGAATCTATTAAAATTAGAATCTCTTAAATTCACTTCATATCTTAAGAGAAATTAATTTTTATTATTAAAAATGAATAATTAATCAATTATCCTTAATACACATACTTAAAATGACTTGGGAGTTTAGAATGGTCTAGCTTAGGTTTAGTGCCTTTAGTGATTCATTCCTACAAGCTTTTTATTTTAAAATTGATCATTGAATAAAAATGATTAAGCCCTTAATCATAAGGAACTTATTCAAATAACCAATTGCAAAAGTACCTTTAAATGACTAAGAAAAGAGGTTGCAAAGTCGAGAAATGAGCCTACTATGGCTTGTGCAATTCATATTATTAGAGTCATACTCGCCATCTTTGGAGAAGATGAGGAATCGTCATAGTGGGTAAGCCTTAATCAACTCTGGATTAGTGAGGTGAACTTGATGGGTATGGCAAGAGCTTCGAGTACAAAAATCATTACAATAAGGTTTGCAAAGTAAGACTAATTGACTATCAACAACCATTATAATAATGTGGTAGTTGTCATTATTTAAATCATCAAATATCAAATCAAAAATATTTTTACTAACATTGGGAGCTTGATCAATATTATATTTAAATTTGTGTTTGATAAAATGAACCAAGCTAGTTCAAGATTTGTGCCAACAACAGGCTCATTTTATGGATTCTATAGGGAAAGGAGGGAGAAGGAAAGGATAATTACTCTCCCAATAACTAATGGAGAAGGAGAGAAGCAGTTCATGGCAATGATCAACTTCATCATAGTTGAGGCACCTTCCACGCCATCCACCACCGACCACTACTAAATACTTTTAGGACACTAGTGTTGACTTATCATGTAGCAATCAAGTCCCTGATAGTGGATAATAAATAACAGTAAGAGAAAACTTGAACCAATTCACATTGTGTTACTTACGAGCAGTCAGTGATTCGCACAAGAGAGAAGTATCACAATTAGAAATTGCACGCATTAGATTATAGACTACAAAAAAAATTGAAGAAGTGTTGACAATAAAAACTCAAAATCAATGGGGGGAAAATTTGTGACACCATGTAGAGTTTATGAACTTCTTATTTAGGTAATCAAATTCATCATTAAGGAATAAACATATTATCATGAAAAATAAACATGTTATCCTATAATGGATTTTAATCACTTAAATAAGCACTCCTAAGGCTAATGGGTCTTATTAATATTCCAAAGATTCTTCCCTTGAACCACATGGAAAAGTCAAATAATGTTTATTTTTTTACTAGTATTGTAGTTCCCTATAAGGGCAAGCCCTTATAGTTAAGTACATCTAATGAATAAGGATTTCTTCCTAAGAATACTCTCAATTTAAGAAATTGGCATTTATTTCTATAGATTTCTAAGTTGGTTCCAAAGAAAAATCATAATTTAGGATTTCAAAAGGGAACACTACAAAGTGGAAGGAATTCTTTTGGAAGCCAATTGGGATTAAGTAGAAAATATCCATAGATATTGGGATACCGAGTGGACATTTCAACTAACTTATTATTGGGCTTTAAATTTTAGAATTTAAATTAAATTTTGAGTTAAAATTTTATTAGAGATTTAAGGCTTATATTCTAGCAACACAAGACTGTAGAAATGCCTAGGGTTGAAGACTCACTAAAGTAGGATGCTTAAGATCCTAAGTCTATAATTGATTTTAACACAAGTCAGAGGCTCAACCTAGTTTCACTTTTAGGAATTATTGACTTTTTATCTCATTTAAGAAAAGAAACCTATCTCTGACTCTTCTGGAATTATAACCCACTTGGAAGGGCTGCTAGCTAACACCACCTAAGCAAATTTTAAATCCATGATGTCAAGTCTCATGAATGCAAGATAGCTAGTTGTTAGATTTTTATAAGGAAATCTAAGAACCTAGACTCACTCCATAATCCATAAGATCATGATGGGTATGATATGTACCTAACTAATGCAACAAATTTCAACTTTTATATCTTAACTCATAATTCATTTAAGTCTTTTATGGTATGCAATTTATGCTTACAATGAAATGCAATTAGAAATGGTCATGGGCTAAATCAAGAAGTGAAGGCATACTTCTCCAGGAAGGTGGTCATCCTTAAATGTCAGATGCTCCTTATGTGCAATGGGTGAAGTGCCCAATTCACGAATATAGAATAATATGTTAGCACGGTTAGCAAAAATTAATTATTTCTAGTTGATTTTAAGTTATTCTTAGGGCTTTTATTTATGTGAGAAGTTTCAAATTTCTTTATTTTTGCTTAAGTTGTTTAAATTTAGGTTGGATAGAAAATTTAGTTTTCTTAAGAGCCTAACATCCAGGCATTCATCACAAAAAAACATAACATAGAAATGAACATAGAAAAGCAGGTTAATTGTATTACACCCAAAGTAAATCAAGCCAAATTTAAACTAAAAGAATAGGCCAATGCGGCCGAGTACTATTGTACACCCGAAAGAAAGAGAAAATGGGCAACCAAACTCTGCTTTTATACAACTCGGCCTAGAACTATAAGTCAAATCTATGGGTCTTATTCCAGGATCATCTCTCTCTTTAGGGACCTTTTTTGGGCTTCACATGAAACCATAAAAATGGTATAGTCAACTCTTGCCATTCTTAGACCATAGATCTTAACATAATTCTAGGCTCAAATTATATTTAAAATTTTAAAGGAAATTCCTATGCTATATAAAACAAACGTCAAGAAATGCAAACAGCATACCAATAATTATATTTGCAAACATACGAGATTAGCATTAGTTGCTTGCTAAGCCCACCTGTCTTATTGGGCTATGCTTAGGGACTTAAGCATATCTACAAAAAAAATATAATTCATTTATAATTTATTACGACGGTCCCTTTTAGCATAGCACCCTATAGAAGATAACATTATTTCTAGAAAGAATGACCTATCATCCAGTCTAATGGGCAAACAATCCTAGTCATCCAATCTAAAATATTACACTAGAAAATAAAATATCATAGAACATCATAGATCAGCCTAACCTAAATCTAGTCAGTGACCTAATATTCTAGTGTGTGAAGGAAATGGGTTTATGTGGTAAGGTTGTACTGGGTCTTCTTAAGTTCAAGTTTTAATTTGAATTTCCAATATCTAATTTAATTTCATTTTGAGATTTTTTTACTTTTCATAATTTTACTTCATAGGTACATGCCATTATTATACCGGAGTTTGAGGTATCAAGATCTCCATCGGACTTGTAGCCCTACTACCTCGGGTGTCCAGACTATATACCATATGTTGTTAATTTTAAAATTTTTTTGTCTTTATTCTTTTGATTTCTTTTCATCTTAAATTGGTTTAACTAACCATGGGTGGTTTCAATTTAAATGATTTAATAATTAGCAATTTTATTTCCAATTTTAGATTCATTTATGTTAAAACAAAATTTAAATTTTCAAGAATGAAGGATAAAGTAAATTTCACTATAAGTGGAACCCATTCTATTCAACATCCTAAATCCTAGTAAAATGAAATCTTTACTATAAAGTAAAGAATTATTCTAAGGGTCAAACTAAGATCCTAATTATCTTCATTAACCTCTTCTTGAATTCTTTTAAGTTGGATTTAATTTAATTAAAATTCGAATTTTGATTTGGATTTGCACTAAGATTCATTTTTCTTTTTATTTGATTAATGTTGATTAATTTTCTTAATATTTAAATGATTTGATTTATTCAATATTTTAGTTTTCATTTAATTTTGATTAAATGTTTATTTATTTTCATGTGTTTTAATTATTTAATTTACTTGATTTAAATTAATTTCATTCATTCATTTCATTAATGTTAATTTTTGTTAATGGGTGTGGATAATTAACTTAATCAATTTTGTAATCATTCTTTCATTTTTATTGATGTTATGTTTGTTAATATTTATGTTCATTTAATTTTCATGTTCAATCCTTTTGATTTGAATTTGTTTATTTTATATAATTTGTTTAATTTTAATTAAATTAATTTTAATCATTATTTCTTTCAAATGATTTGATTCAGATGATTAGGTTTATTTGATTTAATTATTTCATTAAGATTTATGTCTATTAATATTTATGATCATTTAATTTATTTGAATCTATTTTAATTCATTTAAATTAGTAGTATGATTCATTCTTAGTTTAGGTTTTGATTTTATTAGGTGTAAGGATTTTGTTAATTAGCTCAACCCTTTTAGGTTAAATTTTATTTATCATAACCTAGGGGATTAGGCTATTTTGTGCACCAATCCTAACTTAGGACATTTCAAGTTCCTAAATTACTTTAAATACAATTGAATTGGTTAATCACTTTTATTTGCATTTTGAATTATTTTATTCATTAACTTAAATAGACTTATGAAGTTTTCCCATGTTTATTATATTAATATCTTAATTTAAATTTTAGTTTAATCTCACTAATTTATTATATTTCAATTTCATAATGTATTAATTAATTTATTATTTAAGTTTACTTGATTTTAATTATATTCACATTTCATGAATGTTATTAGTATTATGTTAATGAACTTGGATTGACTTACTTGAATTTAACTCTCATTTTATTCTTGGTTTTAGTTGTTATTACATGTTGAAATTTAATTTCTTAAAATCAGATTGTACCCATTTTAACCTAAGTCATTTCAAATATTTAAATTATTTAAGTGTGATTAATTTATTTATGCTTTAGGATTATATGACTTATTCACTTAAACAAATTTCAGGAATTTTCATACCAACAAGTTTCACATTTAAATATGGATTTTAGAGGTTAATTAGTTCTGATTTTAATTAATTAATTAGTTTATTATGAATTTCCTAAATTGATTATTTAGGATTTGATCAAATTTCATGTTCTTAATTATTTCATTAAGCTCTAATACATAATTAATTGAATTTCTTAACTTCAAAGGATCAAAATTTTTTTTAAATGTTATATGTTAATTAAAATATTTTAGGCTGATTTCATGAATTTTTATAATTTAATAATTTTTTGATTTAATATTTCATGTAAATTGATCTAAAGACTTGAGAATTCAATAATTTCCAATCGAGATATCAATTTTCCTTGAAATTTTTATGGCAAGGGGGTTCATTGCCAATTTGATTTCTCTAAAGTTTCACCTTAATCAAATATGTATTTTAAGACTAATTAAGATTTATTAAAACCTAAATCAAGCCTAATTTAGGTAAAAATAACTTAAGGGTTTTATTTTTCTTAGATTCCTCTATGGAAGATCCATCTATAGAGAGTCCATTTAAATTTTTTGAATTTTTGCTTGATTTATTATAATTTTTCAAAATTTAAGATGATTAATTGAATTAATTACTTAATTAATGACTAAATTAGGTGGTTTTATGTATTATTGGACATTAGAGGGCTTCAGTGGGTTATTTTAGATTCATTAGTTTATTATGATGATTTAAGATAATCTTATATTTTTTTATGATTCTATTAATTCTATATTAATTTATTTCATTAAAATTAAGGTTTAAGGTTTAAAATTCAATAGTTTTGATTCTCTTTGAAATAAATCATGAAATTTTTCATAAAGTGTATTTTAACCCTAATTTTATTTCCCCCCAAAGTTTCAAATCAATTGGAATAGTGGTTTGAGATTAATTTGAGTTTGATTATTTTCATTCAAACTCAAATTAACTCAAAATTACCCAATAAAAATAGGGGATTTTGGGTTTAATAGATTACTCTCATTGAGAGGAATCCATAGAACCCTTAATTGCATATTTTATGATTTTTTATTTTTTTAATTTTTTTTAAGTTTCTATTAATTTTTATAATTTTTAAATTAAAAAACCCAAATTTCCTATTTAAATGCGTCAGAGCTACATGGCGCCACTTTACGCTCGATGCCACATTATTCTTCCATGCAGAATCCACGTGGATCTTGAGTTAAAATGGCAGTGGGTGCGATTTGATCTGATCCATCTGATCAAAGATCAAATGACTCGGATCAAATATGGTTTCCTATGGAGGTTTAATCGATTGATCCAACTAAATCTTGATAATCCATTTCAAATAGAAGGAACGAAAGATGAAGATTGTGTCTTGTTCGATGTCGGTGAAAGCCAAGAGCTATCCTTCCAATCTAGATGCTTTCTGGTGATCCAACTGGTGAATTTACCATATTTCAATTCCAAATCCATCAGTGACTCACATAGATCACATCTATATGTCTTAATATCACTTGAGATTAAGTTTCTTTCATAAAGGACCAAAACTAGAAGTAAAGGAGGTCTGGTTTGGTGTGTACCTCACCGACGATGATTTCAGGCAGCACAGACGACTCGATTAGCTTCTTGGAGGTGCGACGAGCCTTTGGGAAGGAGGAATTGGATTGCCTCCTCATGGATCAACGTGGAGATCAAGCTTTGCACATTTTTCAATGAGTTTGGCCAGGTGGCATGGGGGTTGGGGAAAGGTTGCTCTCCTGAGAATGGCTCTCTCTTGGTTTTCCATGTGTGGCTACAAGCTTTATCCAATCTTCCTTCTTGCTTTGGCGGCCAAGGTGATTGCCACCCTTGGAGGCTAGCTCCAAGGGTGGTTGGCTGCTTAACACATGTCTAAGGGTGCTGAGGTGGAGGAGCAAAGGAAAGGAATTGATTGGTGAAGGAAATTTTGTCTCCATGTATTCCTTTCTTCTTTCCCTTGTGTTGACTTGGACTTTGTTAATTTGGTTAATCTTGGCTGCTAATTATCCTAAGCTCATCTTAGGATAGGTTTGGATGTATTTTAGGGTGTTTAGTTTAAGCTTAGGTTCAAATCTTTTAAAATTATGCCACCTAAGAACTTGTTTTATATGGCTTGATCTAGTTTGGTCCATTTGGTGGATTAGCACTAGATTGATCATTTGTTATATCATATTAATCATTTATGATGTTTATATTCAATGGGTTATATGGAATTTGAAATTGATCATTTGTTTATTCCATATTTAACCCATTATGGCTTAAGTGAGTTTGGTTGAATTGAATTGAGTCAAATTGACTTTCTTGGCTTAATTATAATGTTTTTATCTTTCAATTATGTTAATCCATGCATTTGGAATGGATTGGGTTAATTAATTCCACTTATTTAGAGGTTAAAACCCATTTTGGCCCAACATGGTCTTAATGGGGTTAAAATTGGGTTAATTAGATTAAATGATCAAATTAACTAGTTTAGCTCCAATAATTAGTTGATTTATGTATAATAATCATTATTAAATGATTTTGAACTATCAATTTGACTTGATTTCAATTTTATTTTGATTTTCAATTCAAGAAGGCTCATTTAAGCCCATTTAGATCAAATGATCTAATTAGCCTAATTAAGTCCTTAATGGATTTATGTTTCTTTAAACTCATGATTAAACATATTTATTTTATCATTTAAACTATTTGAAATAATTTCATTTGGTCAAATTTTGGTGGGTTGACCTTTGACATGGTGGGGCACACATAAGTCAAACCTATGTCAAAAAGGGTTGATTAGATTTAACTTTAATTTGGATTTGATTTCATGCTTGTCATTTGATTTCATGGTTTCATTTGATTTTGATTTAGGTTTGTTTTCATTTAGTTTGAATTTCTTTTAAGTTAAAGTGACTTCAGGGTTAAAAAGAATAATTAGGTTAATTATACTATTCACTTTAATTTAAGTTCAAATATATTTAGATTTCAATTATTTTGGATTTTGATTTGAATTTAGTCTAGGTCTATCTAATCTTATTGGGTCAAGTAAGACCTTAGAAAGGTGCATTAGGTCACTAAGTGAAGTGTCCTATGTGTCTAATTAGGAGATTCCTAATATAGGATTTGGTATATTTATTACTAGTCTTGGAAATGATGTTAACCTCATTTAAAAAATGAGGTCAATAATGAGTACTTAGAATTAGCTCATCCTTTAGTGGAAATTATAAAGAAGCCCTTATATAAGCACTTCAAGAAGATATCGACATATTCATTTGGTCTACAACTAAGATTTTTACCATAGATATCAATGTTGCTTGGCACAAATCTCAAAATTAAAAAAATATGCTTAGCTAATTAAGCAAAAGATGAGGAAGATGGCAGTCTTTATCTCCAAGCCAAATAAAGAGAAACCGCTAAGTTGTAATAAGTTGATCTCATCAAGGAAGTTTAGTACCATGGATGGATCTCTAATATGATTATGGTACAATGACAAATGGAAGACATGTGTAGACTTTACAAATCTCAACTCGGTCTATCCTCATGATGGTTACCCACTCCCATGCATAGATACATTCATCAATTTGGCGGTAGGATATTTAATGATAGGCTTTTTGGATGCTTTCTCTTATTACCATCAGATTAAAATGTACTTAACAGACTATAAGAAGATGACCATTATCATAGGGGAAGGATTTTAATGCTACAAAGTAATGCCATTCAACCTAAAAAATATGGGTGCCACTTATCAGAGAATGATGGACTAAGTTTTGAAAGAATAAAAAGGAAAGAATGTGGAGGTTTACATGGTGGCCTATTAGTTAAAAGCAACTCACCCAAACAGCACAACATCAATTTGAAGGAGACCTTCGTCACACTGAAGAAATATAATACACATATCAACCATTTGAACTATACATTTGATGATGGGTTAGAAAATTTGTTGGGGTTCTTACTCACCTAAAAGGCATGAAAATATATCTAAATAAGTTCAAGGCCATACTCGATCTATTACTAAGAATGATTAAAGAGATGTAATGACTTTTGGATTAAATAGATTCATTTCAAAAATTGGTGAGTTGCTTGCCATTCTTCAAAATACTAAGGAGTGCTAAAAAGTTTGAATGGACTTAGTAGTGTGAGAAAACTTTCAATGATTTGAAAGCCTTACTAACCATGCTACCTTTGATATAGAGCCTAAAGGAAGGAGAAACATTATTGATATACTTGGCAGTAGGAGAAGATGTAGTAAGTTTTATGTTGGTCAAAGGAGCTAAACAATGCCTAGTTTATTATGTGAGAAAGTCATTGAGGGGGTGTTGAGTTACATTACCCAATTATAAAGAAACTCGCACTCATCATTCTTATATTAGCTTGGTGACTTCAATCATATTTCCATTCCCACTTAATCTAAGTGGTGACTAACCATCCACTCAAATTACTGCTCGTGAAGCATGATCATACCGGGAGGTTGCTTAGATGGTCGGTGGAGCTGAGTGAGCTTGATATCTTGCTCACCTAAAATAACAATCAAGGCATAAGCACACACTAACTTCTAAGTAGATTTTTATGACTCACAGAATATCCCAATTAATTAGAAGCCTCCATTTATCATTAGACTTCTATACCATGATATTTAGTTAGTATTATATTAAGAAGTCAAGCAAGAATCATAGTTAGCCAATCGGTAAAGTTCAAATTTTGAATGACCAACAATCAATCAAAATATGAAGTGCTACTTAGTGGACTCCAATCCACACAAAGGCTCGATGCTAGACATATCAAAACACATTTATATTCAAAGTTGATATTGAATCAAATAAATAGGGATTTTGAAGTAACGGGCAAGACTTTGTAGAGATACACAAAGTGACGATAGAAATTAGGAAACTAAAATATTTCAAGATAAAATGAATCCTAAGAAATGAAAACTAACTCATCGATATACTTTTTAGGGCATGTGGGCTCAGGGAGCAACCTATTCTCGAACTCATCCTACCCAATATTAAAGAAGGACTCTATGCAGGCTAAAGGTGAAAACTTGTCTAGCTTGGTCGATCCCATCAAAAAATACTTGTTGATTAGGAAAGTAGAGGAAAAATAATGATGTCTGGTATGTTATTATTAATGATGAGTTTTGAAGTCAATCAATTTGTTGAACTTATAGTGTGCTTGTGAAGGTGATTGGGAGTAAGTACTTAACAGGTACAAACTGAAATAATTTACTTGCCAAGATAACCTCTAAAGTAGTTTAAAATTTTCTTTGGACTGACATAATTTGTAGGAATAGGCTTCCTATATTAATCATTACTAATAATGACCCATTAATTTGCCAACAAGCAATTGAAGGAATTCTATAAGTCATAGGGAATTTACTTTAAGTTCATTTTAATACATTAGCTACATATTAATGACTAAGTAAAAGTGGAAAATATAAAGATACTTAGCCTATTAAAGAAAAAAGGTTAAAGGTTCCAGGGCTAAGTGGGTCGATGCCCTACCTGCCATTCTCTGAACCGTTAGGATGACTTTATCATTGATGACTATAGACCCCATTCACCCTCTCACATGGCATAGAAGTTTGTTAGTTGAGTATGTGTTATGTAGCCAAACAGTCATGTAAATTGCTAAACTTGATCAAGATATTACCAAGTGGGAGAAGTCAAATGCAGTAGCCATGGAGACCATACTCAACTTTTTAAAATAATTGTGCATCAAAGTAATGCTTAGAGAAAATGAAACAAAAAGGAAAATGTCCAAGTACTATAACAAAAAATACCAGAGAGAAGTATTTTAGACCTAACAACTTAGTGAGAAAGAAAGTAGATGTAGGTGCTCGGCAAAATGTATGTAACAAACTCAACTACACTTGGGATGAACCTTATATTATCAAAAGGCAAGTTAGGCTAGGATCTTATCAACTATAAATGCACTTGGGATAAGAGATACATGGACTTAGAGTGTGATGGATCTGATGGAATCTAACTTAAAGGAAAGTTCTACTCTTGTATCTATTTATCTTTCAATATGTTATTATTATTTTTGAAAAAAAATCATTACATGTATGCAAAAGAAACCTAATATTCATAAAGTAAAAGTCTGACAAAAAAATCTTTTATTCTTACACATCTATAGATATTAAAAATTTGTGCTTGTTACTTGCAAAATTTATTTAGTCACCTATACTAAGAATTTGTTCGAATAAATTTACCAAGAATTAGAAAAATCCTTAAATCATTTGAGGTGATAAAGGTTTAAAAATTACATGGTTGCACTCAACGAGCTACATGTTATTTTGGGTGTAGAATCATACTCGGTGAGCTATATTGCCTCTAGTAACTTGTTGAGCTATATATTGGACCAAGTCACACATGGAGCTATATTTGGCCCAAGTCACTTGGTGAGCTATATTATCTTGGGTTACTTAGCAAGTTGCTTTAGGCTTGAGTTAATCAGGACACAGGGTGCTTTATATCGACTTAGTTACTCAGTTAGCTACATTTGGCCTGACTAAAATACTTCATTTGATGAGATACCCTTGGCCCAAGCATAAAGCATAACTAAATGAGCTATGTACTGACTCAACCACATGGCCTAACTCGGTGATCTACAGTTGGCTCAAATGAAAAAACCTAAATGTGGTGCGCCACCATTGCCCTAAGTGTATAGAAGTCAACTCAACAAACTATCAAGCCTAAAATGATGAGACTATTGAAGAGAATTGCAATCTTTTAGAGAAAATTCCACATTTATAAATGTTTTTGTCTACTCACCTCAAATAAGTGAACATAGCATTAAGGCAACTCAATATCTAATAGAATTAATCTAGAGGTAACTAAAGAAAGCACCTCTATTTACATCAAAAAAGAAATGAAATAAAATAAAATAAAATAAATAAATTTTTTGCCTATAGCGCCGAGGTGTTACCCTGGTCTTCTAAAAGAAACAACCACTAGGTCTAGCTGTTGAATTACGAAATAGCATCGCAGCATCGTGATCTTGGCACCAAGGCACTGCTTAACTTTCTGGTCCAACTATTCTATAGTACAATGTTGCGACATTGCGATCTTGGTACAGAGGCGCTATCCTGATCTTCTTAAAAAAATAAGCACCCAGTCCAGCTGTCGAATTATGGTATAAAGTTGGGATCTTGGCACCAAGGCACTGCTTAACTTATTGGTCCAGTTGTTAAATTATGGTATAGCATCACGGTGCTGCAATCTTGGTGCCAAAGCGCTGCACTAGCTATTGAGAGAGAATAATTATCAGCCTGCTCCTATAAATAAGATTGAGCAATTCACTCAAAAAATATTTTCCCATATCTAACTCTACTCTCTCTGAATAGTGCTCACACTTTACTCCAAGTTTTTTCACTTCAGGTAAAGAATCAATGCTTTTTCTTACAAGTTCAATGAAAATTTCACCATTGATCTTTGATCTGATGTGAGGAGATTTGAAGATCTCTCTTGTTGAATTTTATTCTAACGTGAGATGAAAACCCCCTTCCCTCCATTGATATTAGATCCAGAGTAAGGCAGAAGAGTGTTTTGCACTATATGATTTTGAAACTTAGCACTATTAAGGAGAAATGCTGCCAAAATTTCTTTAAAAATTGAAAAATTAACACTTTAAATTCAATTTTTGGCCTATAGCGCCAAAGTACTGGATATTAGTTCCACGGCCTGCTTTTCAATATTCATGTTACAAGAGCGGCTCCGCAACACCTAAGAGTTAGCACCACAATACTTGAATGAAAACCCATAGCACCTTAGTGTCATAGCATCAGCATCGCGGTGCCATACCCACGTGTCACTTGAAATAGTGCTTAGAATATTTTGTTAAAAAATGAAATAAAATCCCACAACACCACAACGCTTTATCAACTTGTTGTATGTAAAAAAAAACATAAAAAACTTTTTGCTAGGGAAGAAATAATTTCTCACAGCATCATAGGACAATGTCATGGTGCCCGCCTCTTGAGTTCTTCAATCTATCTCTAATGCTATGGCACATTGGCGTCACAACATTGTACATGGAGCATCAATAGAGATATATATATATATATATATATACAAGCGTACGACATAAATAATAAAAAGGGGAATTTTTTTTCTTCAAATAAAATTATAAATTATAAATTATAAATAAAAGAAAAGAAGAAGAAAATACAAGTGGTGGAATGCTAGTAGTCTTACTCGTCACCACCCTCCTCTTCTTCTTCCTCCTCCATGCCTAATAGCGGTAGGGTAATCACACAAGGCTGATATTGAGGCACCATAGGGAAGGAAACCTGGCTAGGATCTACAAGATTGCAATTCTAAAATGTGTTGACCAGTGTAGTGGTGAACTAGGTCATGTAGGAGAATTGCATCTGTTATTGATCCATATGTTGATCAAATTTATGTTCCAGCATCTCCTGCATACGACTACTTTTATCTACCCTCTTCTGTGTATCCGAGACCTGACTATCGATCTTTTGAACTTGCTCGTCCAAGGATTTGGGAGTTCGAGATCTAGATCGAGGAGGATGTGAACTCTCTCCCACTTTAAATATATTCCTTAACCTATTCCGGAACCCCGTGATTACCATCTTCATTAGAGGAGCCTTTTGAAGGAGTACCTCCTCATCATGCCCCCTACCACACCCGCCGCTACACATAAACCATAATAATAGAAGGGTGGTCATACCTAATAATAGTGCTCCCCTTCAACAGATTATAAATAAAATTAAAAATTACTTTCTTAATATTGATCAAGTACTCCTTTTAAATAGCAAAATTTAAAATAACACTTTCCTTGGTAACCTCACCGATGTTACTAAAGAGCATAAGCCTGACATAAATGAAATAGTGTCAAGCCTTAGAGGTAGTTGTCATTCAGGCAGTAGGAAAATTGATAATTATTTTCTCCCATCATTTCCATTGCACCCTTTCATTTCCTCCATAAAGAAAAGAATAATCTCACCAAAATCAGGATGATGATTGTAGCATGAGAGATATTGATCATACTCAATATTAGAGATCATAATATGTATATATAACACTCATATCATAACTTACCAGCTTTCCCCAGACATATTCCTTATTGTTCTAGCCATCCTGTGCATTTGTGAAGAATTCGTGCACCATCGAGATGATGCACGAGTCATTATTATAGGCCAATTTGAGCCAGCTCTGCTCCATAATTACCCCTCCATGCTGCCATTGGGGTTACAATCCCCTTTCTAGAATCAGCTGTTTGTGGAGGTGAGCGTGCTGGTACCGCTCCTCAATGTTAGTTCTAACAAAGTAGTTGATATTGCTAGATGCCATCTTCTTGCCCAAAACCATGATTGATAGTGAAAATTAGAAAGCTAAAATAGCTAGGGAGATAGGAAATTCTTAAAGGGAAGGGATCACTAAATGAAAATCCTTAATATCTTGGGCCTCTATTTATAAATCAAGACCTAGCGCCGTAGCGCCTAGCGCCAAGGTGCTTCCCTCTTAGGTTATAAAACATGGCCTCTGCATGAAGTGTCGAGGCAGTGGTGAGCTCATCCTGTTGATTACTATGCAATCAAAAAAGATAGAATTAATTATAATAAAACTTTCATGACTAACACATGTAAAAAGAGTGCAGCGCTGTAGCGCTCTAACCTAGTGCCACGATGCTCATTAAAATAAGGCTATCCTCTCCCCTTATAATGTTACATATGCGTGAATCTTGACCCGGTGTCCTGGCGGCATCGCAATCTTTGTTGAAACTGTCAAATGATCAATAATAGTCTGATATGGCGCTACACATGCAGCATTAAGGCACTGAGCATCTATCTCATCTGCCCCATGTCATGCCATATAAGCACCGGGCTCCACTGTCATAACGTCGTGGCGCTAGATCCCAGTGCCTCGGCATTGAGTCCTAAATAAGAATTTTATCAATTTTTAATAAAATTAATTTTTTTATCCATTTGCTATGCAAACACAACTATGTCTACCCAATATATGGATAACTCATTTATATGGCATTATGAAGGGAAGTAAGTCCAACCTTTTATACGTTCACCAAAGGGATGTAAGTCCAACCTTTTGTACATTCACCATGTGAATATGTATTTGTTCGCCATGTGAACACAATAATTCATTTGCCATGCGAACAAATTCATATCCATTTATCATGTGGACAAACTTAATTATGGCATTCCAAAGGGATGTAAGCCCAACCTCTTATTCGTTCATCATGTGAACATCTATTCATTCACCATGTGAACACTCATAATTCGTTCACCATGTTAACAAATTCATATTCATCCACCATATAGGACAACCTTAATTTTGGCATTCCAAAGGGATGTAAGTCCAACCTTATATTTGTTTATAATATGAACATTTGTACATTTTCCATACGAATACCTTAATAATTTGTTCACCACGTGAACACTCTTGCGCCACTTACACTAAAATTCTAAGTGTGCTTGGATACTTGAAATGAGGCAACCCATGCCTGCTAATCAGATTCTCTGGACATTACAGTTGTCCCTTGATATTGGTAGGATGAAATAACGTAATCCCTGGATGATGGAACCAAGGGATCTTGATCAGATTACACTCCTATTTTCTACAGTCATTTATGCCACACGCACCTTTAAGACACCAATGCATATCAAAAAGATTTGTTTATTTCCAACCTTAATCGAGAGTGCTCTCTTACTACGATAAGAGGGGTAATTAACTATGGAAGCTTATGTCCATAAGAAGTAGAACCCAGATCTAAATAAATCCTAACATGATGTTAGGGGAAATCTGGTTGAATATATACTAATCTGTCTCATGAAAGAACATACTCCTACTCTATCTCAATAAACATGGCAGAGTGCATTTTTGAAGGTGTCTTTTGTTTTTAGTGATCAACCTCAAAGTATCTAAAGGAGAATAAGATGAATAAAGTTAATCGACACTTAAGAATGTGCTTAGCTATTTTAACACTTGGTATTCTAAAGACCAACTCAATAAAGTTGGCAATTAGATTTTAAAGACCAACATTGTAGAGTTGGTGACTATATTCTAAAGGCCGACACTCTATGGTTGACAACTACATTCTAAAGACCAACACTTTATGGTTGATGACTACATTCTAAAGACCAACACTCTATGATTGTCAACTTCATTTTAAAGACCAACACTATATGGTTGGTAGTTGTTTCATAAAGACAAACATTACATGGTTGGTGAATACATTATAAAGGCTAGCACTATATGGATGGCAATTACATTCTAAAGACCAGCACTATATGGTTGGTGATTGTGTTATAAAGATCAACATTAGGCAATTGGCAATTACAAATTAAAACACAAACTGACTAGGGAAATTACTTAAACATTTTAAGCAAACAACTCTTCAATGAACAAGTATGATCTCATAATCAAAAGTGAGAACATTTACAAAGTGAAAAAAAGATGACTATATTTATACAGAATAAATCATATTCACATATATCCAATATGAAGACAAGTAAAATAATTTCTATTAAGAGACATTCTAGTGCAAAAAGCAAGCAATGAGTAAATAAATAAACTTATAATTACTCTTCCTTTCAATCATAGGTACAAAAAAAAGTTAGAAAAAAAAAAGGAAAAGAAAAAATGCTTGGTTGGTGCTTCCTTCCTCATCGCCTTTTTCTGACTCTCATTCTAACAAAATGAGTACATTATTAAATTCAAGAAATTTGTGGTCCAACTGATTGTGCTCAACAAACTTTGATATAGTAAGGTTGGTGCCTTCTCTCAATTTATTCTTTAGAACATCCTTATACTCATCAGAATCTAGGAACCCAATCAACTTAGCCTCCTTCTTTTAACAATCAGCAGTAAGTCAAGAAAGTTCATCCTCTAATTATTTATTCAACTCAAAAAAGCAAGTCAATTCTAGCACTGTTCGATCCTTCTCTTCCTTCCAGCACTTCACCTCTCCTTCAAGTTTGTCCCCTCATAGACTTGACAACCTCTAATTATTTCTTTAGTAAGTTGCACTCTACCTTAGTTTCAGCCACAGCTTTAATTCAAGATGTATATCCTCAAGTGAGATCCCAAGTTTGTTTGCATGTAAAAACTAATGAATTAAAAATAAATAAATTAATAAATAAATAAACAAAGGAATTTCCAATTATGATGCCGCGACACTATGTTATTGGCACCAAGGAGCTACCTTAACCTTCTAGAAGGATGACTGCCAAACCTAGCAGTTAAAGTTATGGTACAGCACCTTGGAGCTATGATCTTGGTATTGAGGTGTTACACTGACTGTTGAGAGAAAATAGTTATAGGAAACACTACTATAAATAGGGGTATTTAATCTAGTCTTGGAGGTCCTATCTTTTTGCCCAGGCTCTTTCTCTTCCTGCTAGCATTTATTCTCACTTCCTAAGAAGCCATCACTAGTGGATTTCTTCCTCCAAGTAAATGAACACTACAGACTCCATAAATAAAAAAATTTGGAAAATCCACCATTGAACTTATTTCTAGCATGAGAAGAAAAATCCTCCCCTCTGCTAAAGTGTCATTTTGCCAATTTTTTTTTAAAATCACATAAATATTCAAGAATTTGGTTTAATACATGAGTTTCATCCCATAGCATTGAGGCGCCAGGGGATCTGCTCCCATAGCACTAAGGCACCAGAATCCAGGGCCGAGGTGCCAGAATCTTGTGCTAAGGCGCTAAGCTCTCAAAAATAAAACCTCTGTGGATCTGCCCATAATGCTGAGGAACAACGGCATGAGCACCGAGGCGCCAGAATCCAACACCAAGGCACCAAGCTCTTGAAAATGAAATTTTTGGGGATCTTCCCCACAACATCAAGGCACCATAGCACCAATGTCAAGCCCCAGGGAATCTTCCCCCATAGTGCCGGCTAGAATCCAGTGTCAAGATGCCAAGCTCTCAAAAAAAATCTTCAGAGATCTGCCCCACAGCGTTGAAGCGCCATGGCACCAACGACGAGTTGTCAGGGGATTTTCCACCATAACACTGAGGTGTCATTCAACATGTCAAATTGACCAATAATTAAAATACTGCAACGCTACCCATGTGGTACTGAGGCACTATGATTTACAATACTATACATATATATATCCTCTCAAAATGCCACCTTATCAATGCTAAGGCGCCATTATGATATCATTGAGGTGCTACCTTTTTAGCATTGAAGCATTGCTCCTTCATACCTTTAAACTAAATTTATAGCTTTATTCCCCATGCAAACATCTCATAATTCGTTTGCCATGTGCACAATAATATATCTATCTACTATGTGGACAAATCCATATAGTTTGGCATTCCAAAGGGATGTAAGCCCAGTTTTCTATCTATTTGTCATACAAACATCTCATAATTCATTCTCCACATGAACAACAATATGCCCTTCCACTGTGTGGACAAATCCATATAATTTGGCATTCCAAAGGGATGTAAGCCCAATCTTCTATCTGTTCGCCATGCGAACAACCCTTATGTGTTCACCATATGAACATATTCATTATTTGACATTCTAAAGGGATCTCAATCTTCTATCTGTTTACTATGCAAACAACCCTATATGTTCACCGTATGAACATCTACATAATTTTGGCATTCCAAACGGGTGTAAGCCCAACCTTTTATATTTGTTCATCATGTGAACATCTCATAATTCATTCGCCATATGAACAATAATATATCCATATACCATGTGGACAAATCCATATAATTTGGCATTCCAAAGGAATATAAGTCCAATCTTTTATTTTTCACCATGTGAATAACCCCTATATGTTCACCATGTGAACATCTACATAATTTGGTATTCCAAAGGATTGTAAGTCCAATCTTCTATATGTTCTTGTTGACCTCACTTTTGGGAGTGAGCTCTCAACTTTCTCATTATAGATCTAAGACTCTTATAGACACTAAGAGTTCCTTAGTCTTAAGACACTTCTAGTGATTAGGTGAACACTTAACCTAAGCCTAGAGGCTTAGAAGAGTTAGCCATAGGAATAGGTTATGCCTTGGGGATTTAGGAAGACTTGCCTACCCTATAGCCTTAAACCCATTCCTTGCTTCCATATTCTAAACAAAATCTCAAATTCAAATCCAAAATCACAAATCTAACCCCAAATCAAATGATTGAAACCCATGATTAGATTTAAATTCTAAATCTTTTCCTAAGCCTTTTGACTGTATCTTATGGAACTTAGCCTTAACCAAATCCAAATCAACCCCAATTCAATTGATTTTCTTAAGATCATAAATCTAACCATAAATCAAATCCAACTCCAAATGATTGAAAGCCATGATTGAATTCAAACTCCAAAATCCATTCCTAAGCCATATGAACAACCTTCATATGTTTATCTAAAACCTCTTTCAAATCAAATCAAAATTTGATTGATTTCTATAAATCAATCATTCCTTCATTTATTTTCTTAAATCATAAATCTAACCATAAATCAAATCAACTCAAAATGATTGAAAACCATGATTTCAAACTCCAAAATCCATTCCTAAGCCATATGAACAACCTTCATATGTTTAGCTAAAACCTCTTTCAAATCAAATCAAATTTGGTTGATTTCTCTGTAAATCAATCATTCCTTCATTTATATTCATAAATATAAATGAAATCTAAATTCAAACTATTCAAATTAAATCAAACTAAATCAAACCAAATCATTTCTTAACTTAAGCCCTTTTGACCTACATCCCTTAATTTGGTCAAATTTGCTTCCAAATCACTCCAAACTCAAGTGATTTTCTCATGATTTATATCTTCATTTATATTCAAAATAAATGAAATATAAGTCCAAATTACCAAAAAACACCCAAATCAAATCAAATTCAATTTTAGCCTTTTCAAAATAACTTGGCTAAATGATATCCAAATCAATCAAAACCCATGGATTTCTTCATGATTCAATACTTCAATCATTGTTCCAAATATAAACACAAATAATAATTATCAATCAAACCAAGTCAATATGTTGATTTTGACTTGAAATCATTATATGAACCAAAATTCATTTGGCTCCAAACCACTTGCAATTGGATTTATATTTCCATTTTAAGTCCATATGTGAGTTCAATTAAACTTGAATCAAGCCATGATCAAACCAATTGACCCATTTAGGTCCACTTGACCCAAAGTGACCTAAAAGACCTTTTTGAGCTAAGTTCCAATTCAACGCAGATTGGATTGAACTAAGCCTATCCAGACCCCATATCATGATCAACAAACATCCTAGGTTAATCAATTGTCTTGAATTGGGTCAAACCAAGTCAACCTAACCCTTTGACCAAGTCAACACTTAACCCAAATGAAACCAAAACTAGCCAAAATCTACCATATACTAAATTGATTGAATCCATTGACTCAAACCCACTCATAATCAATGATTGAACATGACAAAGCCATCAATTGAGCCAAATCAAGTCCAATTGGTTATTTGACCTATGTTGACCCAAATTGGCCTAAAAAGCCAAAATTAGTCAAATCATGATTTGATCCAATTTGATTGTAATCAATGACTCAAGTTCATTGCAAACCACTTATTAAACTTGACTAAAGCCATGATTGAACCCAATTTGACCAATTGGTCAACTTGACCCAACCTAGCCCAAATTGACCTAAAGGGTTAAATTGGCCAAAATCTAATTTAAATCAAACCAAATCCCACAATTACTATCAATCAACCAATTGAACTTGACTCAACACCTAACCCAACCCAATTTGGTTAAATTGGTCAAATTGATCAACTTGACCCATTTGACCCTTTTGAATCCAAATGAGTCAAATTCAAACCTAAGTCAAATTAATCAAAACCAATTGAGCCAAAACATCCTAAATCATCATATGAACCTAACCCAAGTCTTGGTTTGACCCAATTTGACCAATTGGTCAACCCAACCCAACTTAACCCAAATGAGCCTATTTTGACCATATGAAGCCAAACCACCCAAAACTACTTTTTGGAACCTTGGTGGCTGACTTAACCAGGCCCAAATGAACCCTAGGTCAGCCCCAAGTGAGCCCCAATCCATGTGGGACCCATCCCAAGGGGATTAACCAATGGACACCCTCTCTTTGCATTGGATTTTTTCCATAAGTGGAAAAGTCTACTTTGCCTCCCCCATGGCAGCCTTCCACTTGCTAAATTAGGCAAGCCTAAGTTCCTAGCCCAACCTAAGCCATCCTAGCATCTGCCATGGACTAAGGAAAACAAGCCAAGCCTTTCCCCCTCATGGCTGAACCCAATGGATGCAAGGAAGATCAATCCCACACAATCTCCCCATATCAAGCCTAGGGACTCCTGCCACCACTTCGTCCACTCATGGTGTGCCATGTGGAACTGATGGTGACCCATCTGGCGACTCGATGGTGGCCAATCGATGAATTTTGTGGGATCAATCCCATCCATCCATCATGTGCAATTGAGGGGTATACCCCCTCAATTCGAGATTTGATATGAATTGCATTGTGTGTGTCCCTAAGGCCATTTCAAAATCCCTCAGAGCTTCCTAGAGCATCCCAAGCCTTTATCGATTGGCATTCCTCCTCCCGAGCAAAGTTGAAATAAGACACCACTCTCCTGAGCAATACTCTCCCTCCACTAAATCAAACTTCAATTCCTTACACCCACACCATCCTCGTACCTCGTTGAAGCCAACCAAACCACCTCCAAGCTTTATTAGCACTGGAGATTGGAGTTCGATTAGAGCTGAAGCCTTCACACATGTGGATTGGTCGACCGAGCACTCTACCCCAAATCAAGCTCAAAGCTTCTCAATAGGGCATTGCCTAAACTAGGCGAAGCTACCTCCGTCGATCCACTACCTGACATTAGCTTCGATGAGGTAATTTTACAAATCGAGCATGGTATTAAAAAATCGCTTGGTCTTTTGTGAAGTGAATTTGAACATCATGTGTTTTTAGCCATTGGTTGTGTGCGCCTCCCCTCCCCGAATGTGTAGGATAAATTTGGAGGTAATCCGAGCTTGAGTGAGCTTGGATCGAATGAGAAAGATGGATGACATCCATCTTTCACCTCTCATGAATGAGATAGATCCTGAGTCATCTCCACGTGATTGGAACGAATGGCTCTAATTAGATCCCACGTTAAATCCCTTGATTCTCTTCCTAAACCGTGGATCTGATCATGGACGTCCGATCTTAGATCGGATCGTCCATGGGAAAGCATGTACACTGCCATCCGAGTTAGCCTTCGGATGTGACAACTTCAATAGCCAATCCCATCATGCCACGTGGAAAGCGTGCCGCGTCAGCCACCACATGGCTCAACAGGATTAAGGCTTTAATTAGGCCTAATTAATCTATTTTTAAGCCTGAAACTTCCTAAAATCATAACTATTCCTAAAAATAAAAAATACCAATTCAAGCTCATTTTGAAGATATTTTAGATTCGAATCAAGGAAAATTATTATTAATTAATTTTGAACAGTGATTTTAGCTTAATTAAGGTTTAATTAGAAATATAATTAGCTTAATTACTTCTTACTTAATCACCCAATTAATCTCAAATTTGATGTGGATGTTTAGGAGGATGACCTCGCCTCATTTTGGATTTTTTTGGTTGCTTAATTAGAAATTGATTAAGTTAATCACTCTCTTAATTTATTTAGTGATAATTAGTAAATGAACAATGGCTTAATTAATTATTTAAGCCTAATTACCTTTGTTGAACAGTAAGGGAGCTTAGGGAATGTGATTGGGATATTTTTTCTAATTCATTTCCTAAGTTTGCTTTACTTTTGAATCAAATTAATTGATGATTAATGAGGTAATTAATTGCTTAATTAATTAAATAATCCTCAAGATAAAATCAGGGCCTAAGTAATTAAATATGGGACTTTGGAATTGAGATTAAGGCCTCATTCTTGATCTCTTTCCTTAAGCTAATGCCATTTCATTAATTAAAAAATGTTTAATGCTTAATTAAATGGACTAATTAGCATAATTGACTCAATCTAAAATCCACTTCACATCTAACACCTTTAATCAACCTTAGGTAGCTCTTTGAGTGTTCAATAACCTAAAGAGACAACTAATAAAATTATGGTTAACTCACATGTGTGAGAAAATCATAAAAGTAGTTAAGTGAGATCCCTTAAGCCTCACTAACTATTAATCATGAGTCAATTGCATTAGGCCCCTTTCATTTCTTAGGAGAATTGCAAATTTACTTTTCGTCTCGTTGCATATCATATTAGCTCATTACTAATTAGTTAATTAACTTAATGTGACGTAGGTAAGGGTTAATTAATTGACTTAATTCATACCCTAACCTAATTAAGACATAAAATCAACCTAATTATTCTTCATTAAACTAAATTAACTCACACATGGGGAATG
This sequence comes from Cymbidium sinense, assembly GCA_021442155.1. NCBI lineage: Eukaryota > Viridiplantae > Streptophyta > Magnoliopsida > Asparagales > Orchidaceae > Cymbidium > Cymbidium sinense. Next base: position 25,993,830 of record CM038228.1, on the reverse strand, counting down.
ATATTAGAATTAGCAAACCTCCTTCACTTTTCTTAAATCAAATCAAACATGAAAATAAAATGACATTTAAGAACTTTGGTTTGTTTTAAATAATCTTATTTAGTTTGATTGTCCTTAGGACTTAATTGGATTGAATGAAATCACATGCTTGTGTTATTTTATTTCCTCCCAATCATACTAAATGTTATATGACATAAGATTCATGTATCCATCTCTTTTAAAATTAATTAAATAAAATAATTTTCTTTATGTCAAATTGCATGTGGTGATTTAAATTAAAAATATGTGTGGCTAGTATCACTATTATTTTCAAAAGTTTATAAATGAATGAATATACATTGATGTTATAAATTTAGGTATATATACATAGGAAATGCAAGTGAATATAAATCTAGTATATGAAATCAAGTCTCTTCCTTACATTCATTTGTTGATTTGCATAAGTAAGAATGTTAGCAGCATATTAACCTGCACATCCCGAGGATGCACTACTTTAAGTAGCCTTAAGGAGGTTCCTACCTCATTCCCTTGGTGTAGAACAATGGCGATGTACCTGCTTGATTTCATTCTTATGCATTTGTACATTAAAATTTAGATAGAGCTTTAATTCATTTACACAAAATAAATCAATAAAATTAAAGTTCAATTTGTGCATGGTTTCCTATTCTTGTAGTTGTTTATACATCCACATGTATCAAAGAATAGCAGTATATTAGTCTGGACATTCCAGGGACGCATGGCTTTAAGTAGCCCTAAGGAGGTTCCTACCTCATTCCCTCAGTGCAGAATAATGGCGCGTACTCACTTAAATCTTTTATATATGTGGATGTGTACTTAGCTAACGAATAAAAATACTCTTTTTCAATTAAAAAGACATGCATTCATACTTTGTTTATTTGGTTGAGTTGAGTAGTCATGTGATTTAAGGTTCTTTCCTTATGCTTCTGCACAAAAATTTAGATAGAGCATTAAATTAATATGACCAAATTATTCAACCAAATGAGATATTAATTCCAAATACATTTACTCACATTCATCATTTAAGTGTGCTAAGATACAAATTGCATGTACAGCTATGCTTAGGATTTAATCATATGCATGATATACATGATGGAAAGAAATGAATAAATATGAGTTATGTGATAGTAATTCATTCCAACTAACCTTAAGATGCATTTCTTATTGAATGAGTTTATTTAAAGTGAACCTAAACTCAGGACTAATTAAAATATGTAATAAGCCATTCACTAAAGGGAATTGATTAATTAAGTTGCTTTACTATAGGTCAAATGAAACAAAAGAAAATATTAAGTAAAATTTATAAATAGATTAAACTATTTAAAATGAAACCACCCTTCAAATTAAATATTTCTACATTTAGAAAATATTAACTCTAAAGCCTAGCTAGGACATACCAAATAAGCCTTAACACACACATTAGATTAAGTCACCACTTCTAACTTTATGTTAGGGTGGTGCATGGTTTGATGTATGTTTTGTTTATGATGTACTATTATAGACTAGATGTTAGGTGTATATACGTAGATTGGATGATAGGCCATGATTAGCCTAATCATATTTTCTATAGGAGATTATGTTTAAGGGGCAGTTAAAATAAATATAAATATTTTGTTATGCAGGTTGCTTAACCCTTAAGCATAATCTACATTAGGATAAGTGGACTTGGCTACCCATGTGCAGGGTGCTAAGTCAAAATCATTCATATAACTGCTTGGGTTGTATGGTGTGTTTAGCTAACATTTATTTTCCAAGTGTAGTTAGATTTACTTTTCCTATTTTTAATGTAATTTTGCATTAGGAATTAAGATTAGTGTTATGGGGGGCTTAGGATAAATGTTGGTTATAAGACCAAGTGTTATGTACCATGTGATCTTATGGAACTTGCCCAATCAAATGAAAGAAGGAAATGAAGGAAAGAATGAGCTTTTGAGAAGACCCCATAGCTCCCATTCATTTGTTGTAATTAAATTATAATTATTCTTTCATTATACTGGGATGTATAAGGGTAGAGTCCAACTACCCACTTTTCTTTTTGGGTTGTATGGCGGTACCCAACTGCAATGGCCTCTTATTCTTCGATGACAAATATATAAATTATTTGATAATTTGCTTAGCTTGTGCATTAGAAAAAGTATGCCTTTTCAGAGTTTCTTCATGATTGGTGATTGTTGTGTGACCTGGATGCGATTAGGCTTTTAGAATGAAAAATAAATTTTTTATCCCACTAACACCTCATAACTAAATCTCTAAAATAACTCATAACCTCATGAAAAAGCCTAGGCATTAAATTAAGGTAATAAAATATTTAGCAACCCCTTAGCTGGATGATTGTATGTTGGACATCATGCATAACCATCTTATTTTGCTCTTATTAAAGAGGGTTTCCATCTTTGCTAGATAAAATGGGCTTAACTTTTAAGAGCTTATGATGGAAGAACATCTCTTTATCTCTTGATTTGGCCCATAATCAATTTCTCATACATTTAGGCATACAAAATTCTATAGTGTGTGTCAAAATAAAGAGTCCCAAATTAAATAAAATGAGATAAAAATTTGCATTAGATTTAAGTCATTATTCATACCCCTCATGCTCTAGTCTCTTTGGGAGTGGGTTTAAGGACTTAGTTTCTCTTCTAAATAAATAATAGCCTAACTATTTTGAAAAGCATATGACTTGCCTACATGGATTTAAAGTGTAGGAGGAGTTAGCTGGATGCCACTCCAGGTGATAATAAGTTCAGCAATTGGGTGGTTTACTCTCTCTTGTGGAGGTAAACCATATACCAACTTTTCTCCTTAGATTTAGGTCATGCTTTGGCCCTCATCAAAGCTCCTTATATTTAGGATCTGAGGATGATGTTTCTCTTTGCGGGCTATAAGCATAAATTCTCACCTCTCAAGTATTTTCATAATCTTGTATTATGGGATTATAAGTCCTAGATTTCTAATAAAATTTTAACTCAAATAAATAAATCTCCTCGATTTTAAATACATAAAGCCCAACCATAGGATATATTGGAGTGCTCATTAAGTTCCTTAGTATCATGAGCACTCCCTATTCATCTCCTTTGGTTTCAATAATAACTCTCCCCTTTTGATCTATCCCACTTGATTTTTCTAAAATATAACTAATTTATTGATAGTCCTATCTTTGAATTCTTTGGAGACAATAATCGCCTACTTTAATTGAGAGTATTCTCAAGGGATTCACTTTCCATAAGATGTAATTAACTATGGAGGCTTGCTCCTATAGGGAACTTAATGAACCCAGTTAAAATAAACTTTGCTTTACTTTTTCATATAAAGTAAGGAAAATATCTCTAGTATATTCGAAGACTTATCATGCCTTAGGGTCCTTATTAGATGATTAGGTCCATTATAAGGTAGTGACTTATATCTCTCGAGATAGTGCACTATTCTTTAATGTCATACTTAATCACCTCAATAAGTACATCCTCGGATCTGCGTGGTGTTCCCTCTCATATACATGCACAACACATAACCAAAAATAAATACCACAGATTTTTTTGGCGACTCCGCTAGGGATGGTTCCTCTCTCCATCTCTAGTAGATGATTGTTGTCTCCAAGAATCGATAGTGGACTTGCATTTTATGTGAGTCTAAGACTATCTTTCTTTCTGTTGGTATTTAACTTGTTTCATTCTTAAGCAAAGTTAGCCAACATCCTTTAGGTTTTAGGACCTCACTCCGTATAGGTCTTGAAACTCCTATTATTTCCTAATAGATGAGAATAGAATTTAGCAATGAAGGGAGAGATAATGAAAATTTAGAACCTCCTCACCACTAGCTTGGTGTGGCAAGGTTCATCATAAAATTTAAAGAAAATAATTTCTTTCACAAAATGACACTTTCCAAAAGCACTTCTTTTCGAAAATAACCATCTTCATTCTACATACTCAAATTTGTTGAATGAAGATTCTACTTTCAAATCATAAAATGAAATTGAAGCCCCACTCAACATATCTCATATATGTTGGAGTTGAAGCTTCCCTCTTTTCAAGAGCAAATCATGCCATATTTGATTCCCACTTAACATATCCAAACTTGTTAAATGAGAATCTCTTTTTAAATCAAACATGAATTTGACCTTCACTTAACAATTTCAATTTGTTAAGTGGGGGTCTCATTTCCAAAACATAAATTTGACCTTCACTTAACAATTTTGATTTGTTAAATGAGGGGTCTTATTTCCAAAACAAAAATTTGACCTTCACTTAACATATTCAATTTGTTATGTGGGGTGGGGGGTTCCTATTTTCAAAACATGAATTTGACTTTCACTTAACAATTTCAATTTGTTAAGTGAGGGTCTTATTTCCAAAACATAAATTTGACCTTCACTTAACAATTTCAATTTGTTGAGTGTGGGTCCCATTTTCAAAACATGAATTTGACTTTCACTTAACAATTTCAATTTATTAAGTAAGGGTCTTATTTTCGAAAAATAAATTTGTACTTCACTTAACATATTCAATTTGTTAAGTGAGGGTCTCATTTTCAAAACATGAATTTGACTATTCACTTAACAATTTCAATGGGAGTCTCATCTCCAAAATATAAATTTGACTTTCACTTAACAATTTCAATTTGTTAAGTGGGGGTCTCATTTCCAAACATAAAATTTGACTTTTGCTTACCATATTCAATTTGTTAAGTGCGGGTCTCATTTTCAAAACATATAATTGACTTTCACTTAGCATATCCAATTTGCTAAGTAAGAGTCTCACTTTCAGAGCATATATTTGGTTTTACTTAACACATCAAATTTGTTAAGTAAGAATCACATAATCATGCCATATTGGATTCTCACTTAACATAACAAATTTGTTAAGTGAGAATTCCATTCTCAAGTCATATCATACTTTGATTTCAACTTAACATACCAAATTGTTAAGTGGGAGTCCCATTTTCAAATATATATCAAACACATTTAGGCTTTCACTTAACATACCAAATTTGTTAAGTGAGGGTCTCTTTTCAACACACATTTGATCCCTATTTAACATACCAAATTTGTTAAGTAAGGATCCAATTTTTCATATAAACCACACTTGAGCATTCACTTAATATATCAATTTATTTGAGAGTCTCATTTTTAAAGGAAAACAACATATCTCAAACACATTTGGGGCTTTCACTTAACATACCAAATTTGTTAAGTGGGACTCCCATATTCAAAGAAAAGTAAATCTATCTCACAATCACATTTGGCTTTCACTTAACATACCAAATTTATTAAGTGAAAGTCTTAGCTTCAAGCACAAATCAAACACATGTGGTCTCTACTTAACATACCAAATTTGTTAAGTAAGAAGCCCCATTTTTCAAATAAAAATATCACACAATCAAATCTTTACAAGAAAAAAATATTTCAAACACACAATCACAACCTCTTCTTAGCATACCCAAATTTGCTAAGTTGAGATTCTTTCAAACTATCCATATTTTCAAACAAGAAACATAAAATACAAATAATCTCCAAAAAAAAGAAATCTCTCCTCAATTTTTTGAACCCCACCCAACCTACCTAAATTGGCTAAATATGGGTTCTAAAATCAAAAATAAAATGTCAAAAGACTCTCCTCCAAACATCTAAATCTCTCCAATGAACCCCACTTAACATATGTGAATTGTTGAGTGTGGGTTCAAACTCTAAACCTCTGTTACTTTCTTGGAACAAATATCAATACATAAATCTGATACGAGTTATATTTCAACATGTGCAAACATACATCTCAAATCAGTCAGTGTAGTCTTTACATTCAATACACATGGCTTCTTAGAAGTTTGTTTTCACAGTTTCATTCGGGATGGACTTGGCCTTGGATTGGGCCAACCTCCCTAAGACTAACTCTACCCATTTGGTGTTCTTCATCCGAGGTTTCGAGGGAGCACATGTTACTTGTGAGGGGGAAACCCTCACTACTGTCAGTCAAGATGAGGTGGCTGGGTAGAAGCCAGTCATCCATATTGATATGCCCTCTGATTCTGAGTATCCTCTGTTGAAGAGGAAGGCTACAGTGGTTCCCACTCCTTATTCTGTGATAGTCTAGCTTCCGTCCTATTCCTACCATTGCTGAGCTACTACCTCGTTGGTCCCTAAGGAAGGCTATCTTAGCTTCTAAGATAACCTCCTCCACTTTTGAGGTAGGTACTAGCTCTCGCTCTGCCTTGTTCAATCGTACTCAATGTCATGATAAAAATTGAAATATTAAGTGGGAGCATGAGCTAGCAGCTAGAGAGCTAGAGGTTGCATCTCATGTAGGCAGGAGGTTCTCCCAGAGGTCTCTCCACTTGACTACAAGTTCCACCCCTCTCGGCTCATGAGAGGAAGATTGGAGGATTGCTACTTCTCCTCCACCATTGGCATATGAGACATGAATAGGAGGAGGCCTATGCGACTTGGGTATCACCTAAGTTGGAGCATACTGGGACGCTTAGAGTCTAGAACCTTGTTTGATCTATGATCGCTGATCCCTAGGAGTGTTAGGGGTCGGATCCATAGAGAGAGGGCCATGGAGGCCCAAGCACCTACTCAGGTAGAAAGGAGAGAACAGAGGATGTATGCCAATCGGTAACCACCGCTTTGATGGATTTTCTCGATCGACCCCCCATCAGGGCTGATCATTCAGATAGAATTGTTCTTATTGGTGCTACCCGCTGTAGATAGAGATCTCTAATTAAGAAGCAGTCGGTGTTACCTTCACACTGCTCTCCTCGCCTCCCACCATCACCCGTATAGCTCCTAGCATCCACCACTCCAGCCAAGATCTAGAATCCCCCATCCAGGGAAAGACCTGCCCCTTTGGTGATCTGGCTATGGGCAAAGGATCCCACTTAATCTACTCCACTGACTGAGGTGGGGATGAGTTCCCCTACTCGGCCTCCTACTTCAGTCTTGGTGAAGAAGGAGTGGTGACCCCTCAACATCGTGGTCGCACTACCACCACTACCACCATCAAAGCTAGTGACAATGGTAGTTGTTGAGGGGGAAGAGGATAATTTTGCAGTTCCCATGGCAGTGGATCTCCCCGGGGACACCACTCCACCCATGAGCAATCATGAGCATTTCTCTTTCAGTGAGCGTGACCTTCCCGAGCTAACCTGCATGGCGGTGTTAGGTATAGTCAATTACCATACCTCCATCGGTCGGCCGAGTGTTTACCGGCAATTAGCATTCCTTGGATGAGATCGTAGCATATTACTTTACCGAGAAGAGGGAACTCTTAGGCAGTGATCGCACAGACTCAAAGGATGGGAGGGTAGCATCAAATCCTGATGAGGATAACCTTCTTGAGGATTTGGCCGAAGTTCACATGGTCGATACTAGGGGGTCCCTCCATAGAGACCAGACATATTGAGGAAGATATTATAGTTGAAGAAGATAATGTCATCCATTCAACTTAGTACCTCCTCAAACAGCTTAGACAGAGGGATGATCATATTGACCAAATGGGGAAGAAGATCGAAGAGTTGATGGCAGTGGTGTCAGCATTGCAAAATTTAGCTTTGATTTCATAGCCTTCTCTTGTAATAGCCGATAAAGCAGAGTTAGCACACACTTTAGATCATCCTAGATGCATTCCCACAGAGGGAGATAGTGGTAGCTTGCATAAGAAGGTGTTGGATAGCACCTTCGTGCATGAAAAAGATAATAAACACATAGTTGAGCAACAGGTGAGGGATGTTTGGCAAAGCACGAGGTGGCTCATCTAAAAGGGTAGACCCTACCCAGGGAGGAATTTGATGTTGCAATATCCTAAGGCTTTGTGCCTTGTCCTTCAAAATTTTGATGGTAAGAGAACCCTGCCACATAGCACATTTCGGTCGATGTTGCAATGTCGGTAGTGATGCACTTCTCCTCTTATACATAGCTTGACATCATTTGATTGTATCAACTACCCAATGGTTCTGAAGATATTTGTTGAGGTGGAGCCTCTTTATTAAGAGATTTGGAGCTCAAAGAAAGGGTACTATCGATCTCATTGTAGCTCAACAACACCTTGGTGAGTCACTTATTGATTACATTATTATATGGCATAATTTAAGTATGAAATGCAAACCACAACTGTCTGAATAGCATGCCATTGAAATTCTACTCAATAATATTTATAGCTCGGTCTCCTTCATGCTTAAATGATTTATTATTAAGATATTTGAGAAATTAATCAACAATGTGGCTAGTCTACAAGGGGAGGTCAAACATTTACCTTTCCAAGATCAGTCAGCCAAGCCCAAACCACAGAAGGCATTTGAGAAAAAGCTAAGGGTAGTAACAGCAGTTGATAAGGGGAAGCAGTAGGACAGGGTTCAATCAGACAAACCTCGAGCTCAACAACCTCCCCACGCCTCACCGCCATATTAATTGCCACAATGGCCTCGCCACTTGCTCATCAATATCCTCATCAGCAGCATTAGCAGTAGTATTCCTATCCACCACTAGGTAGCTATCACTTACCTACTCTTGCCGACAAATTGAATAAGCCTTATTCATTCAAGAAGGTGGTAGTCAAGAAGATCTTTAAAAACTTCTTAAAGAAGCCTAATTTTCAGTTGTCAGAGCCTAGGAGGCCAGAGGATGCGGGCAAGAGTCATGATCCAAACTATTGCCCCTACCACTGCATGATAGGTCATGTTTTGGAAGATTGCTTTACCTTTAAGGACTGGCTTGAGCATATCTACAAGTCGAGTGCCATTATCATCCCAAAGGAATACCTACTAGAACAACCCTCTAGTTCTGTTAGGGTAATCCTTAGGGATACACGCGATCTTCTCAACATAGAGGAAGGTTGGGATATCTCTCTATCCTAAACCTCCTAGAAAATTATTTCTAAAATCAGAAAGTTATTCTTGCAGGTGCTTGAAGAAGCTCAAATCTCCAACTCTAAGGAAGGTTTGAAAGTTGCTAAAGATAACTTTAGGGAGGTAAGCCCAGAAGAGAAATACTTCCACTTTTAGGATAGCACACATTAGTGCAACACCACCGAGAGACTCCTACCTACGCTTTCTATTATTCTTCTTCAGCTATATCAGCTTGAGGGGTGCCAAATCCTCACCTTACTTTACTTGATTTCTTTGTACCTTCATCCAAATCTAAGAAATTAATGAAGAAGAAGACTGATTCTGCTTGCATTCTCTCTACTTTTGATGATCTTGATGTTTCATTCCTATAGAAAGCTCTCCAAGTACTAATAATTATAACAATTTTGATCCACTACATTATGATTTTGAAATGGATTACCCATTCCTAAATCATTTGGGTTCACCCATTGAGATTGATTTAGAGTCATCTAACTCTGATGATCCTATAGGAGAGGTTGTAGGTGAACCTGATGAGCATGTAGAATTTTTCATTAAACCATCTCAAGAAGTCACTAAAGCCAACCTTTGTAGTGGCAAAGTTCTACCTCTTAGGGTAACACCTCAGGATAAGGGTAAATAAGTCATTAGTTTTAGCAATCAAGAAACCCCTCTATAGGATGCTCCACATATGGATATGTTTATGGAGGACCACCCCAGAGTTGACTACAATGTCCTCGCTCACCTAAAAAAGTTGCCAATTAAACTAAGCATATATGATGCCCTTGTCTTACCCAAAGAGATGAGGGAGTCATTGATCAAAGCCCTTCTTGATTCAGAAATATGCTTAGCTCAACTGATCGCTATTAGAGAGGAGACATATTTTACAAAAGAAGCCTGTGGAGTTACATTCATCGATGAAGACCTTCTTTGAGACAACTAACATAACCGCCCCTACATCACGATATGTGCGATTCACTCAAGGGGTGTTAGTTGATCCAGGTACATTAGTGAGTATTATGAGTCTAAAGATCCTTTCCTACTTGAGGATCATCATCTCTGAATACTTAGGAGATCATATGATGTTGAGAAGATTTAATGAGTAAGGCGAGAGGGCTTTAGACTCCATAGTGTTGCCATTAGAGATAGATGACTAAGAGTGCCAAGTTCTACTAAATATATCTTTCACTGTTTTGCTCGGTAGGCCTTGGATACATGGAAATAACACAATTCCATTCTTTTTTCATCAATGCATCAAATTCAGAAGAGGTGAAATTGAGTATTGTGTCAAAAAAGACTTGAAGCCATTTTCAATCATAGGTTGAGATTTATGAGGATGCAACCTACTATCTACCTCTAAATCACAAAGTCTATTCTTGTGAACTTGGGTGAAAGTTCAAAATCAAAAGAAAAGAAGCAAAAGAAAAAGAAACTGAAAAAGGAAAGAAGAAAGGAAAAAAGAAAAAGAAAAAGAAAATACAAAAGGAATCGAGAATCGAGGAAGAGTAGAGATGTTAGATACCACCACGCTTGTTCCTCCATATGAACACATGGGTAGGATGACTGACCTCCACCAAGTAGAGGAAGAGGCAAGTCCGGAGGCAATCTAGAGGTGGAAGACCTTCGGTGGCCAGTAGAGCTATGTTCCACCGTGAGAACCCCTATTATCCACATAGACTTAGAGTCTAGTTCGGATGAGTCTCATGTGGTTAGCATGCCAACCAACCCTTGAGGTGATGTCTGGACATGATGAAGATCAGGCCTCCAAGCAAAGCATGAATGTATCCAAATCAACATTATGTTGAATAGTCAGACAGCACTTGGGAACCTTAGCTCTAACTTCACTCTTCCCTAAAAGGTGAAGGTTTGGTAGTTAAGGAGGCCCCCAAGTCATCCACATGCCAAAGAGGTTTTGTTGGGAGCATCATCCTCAAGTCAAGCGATGTAGAACTTGAGATGATTCATATAAATATTTAATACAACTACCTTTTGATTGGTATTCACCATGTGTTATTAACTTAACAAATAAAGGATTAATCCCACATACTTGGTATAAACACAGGTCAGACTACTTTAAAAAACTATGGGAAAATTAAAGCAGATATTCTCAATCAAGATCAAGAATAAGATTTGGAACAGTGGGTTCAATCAATGACGACAACCATTGCCTAATCATCACTACTCATTTGGGGTCTGATAGGTTTTTCTAAAATCATGCTAACTCTTATGATGAGGTATGTTTAGAAGGTTTAGATGACCCAAATAAGTCAAAGATGCACGCCGAGTTTGAAGAAGAAATCAAATCAACCATTGATGAACTCAAAGAAATCAACTTAGAACAAAAGAAGATCCATACATCGATCACGAAATGAAGAAGAAACCAATAACTTAGTTAGGCTATTAGCTGAGTTTAAGGACTACTTGGCATGGAGTTATGAAAAAATATCTAATTTATCTCCTGACGTAGCAGTCCACAAACTAGCAATAGATCCTAATGTTAACCCTATCAAGCAAGCTCCTAGATGCATACGATTAGACATTGAATAGCAGGTCACTTCTAAAATCAAGAAATTAATCGATATTGTCTTTATCAGGGAAGAAAAATATCCTATCTGGTTAGCCACTATCGTCCTAGTTAAAAAAAAGAATGGCTAAATTTGCATATGCGTCAATTTTAGGGATTGAAATAAGGCATATCCTAAGGATGAATTTTCACTTCCTATACCAGAGATAATGCTGGACATTGTCTCATCTCATGTAGTATTCTTCTTTATGGATGGGTCATCTGGCTACAACCAAGTTAAGATGGCTCCCGAGGATGAAAGAAACACAACTTTTTGAACCCTGATCAGACTCTATTATTATAAGGTCATGCCTTTTGGCCATAAAAATGCCGGTGCTACATACCAACGGGTCATGACTCAAATTTTCAATGAACTCATTCATCATCAAGTTGAATACTATGTTGATGATACAGTTGTCAAAAGCAAAGATAAGGAAGACCATCTCTTCGACTTGAGAGTAGTTTTTGAACAGTTAAGATAATTTAACCTCAAAATGAATCCCCTGAAGTGTGCATTCGGAGTAGCTTCAAGGAAATTCCTTAGGTTTGTTGTCCGACATCGAGGAATAAAGATTGACCTAGAGAAAATGAAGGCTATCTTAGAAATATCACCCCTTAAAAGTCTAACTCAACTCATATCATTTCAAGGGCAGTTGGTGTATCTAAGATGCTTCATATCCAACTTATCAAGAAGATGTCAGCCATTCTCAGCACTTGTCAAAAAGGATGCCAAGTTCAAGTGGGATGATAAGTGTCAGCATGCCTTTGAAGACATCAAGCACTACCTGATGACATTGCCAGTAGCCTATCTCCAGCATTGATCCTCTACACTACATTAGATGGCTCCTTTAGCACTTTGTTGGCTCAATGAAGGGGAAAGAAAATGCTCTACTATCTCGCCATCATCTAATCTGAGGTAAACTACACCTATTGAAAAGCACTGCCTAGCTTTAATCTTTGCATCCCAAAAGCTACGACATTATATGCTTTCTCACAAAGTGAATCTGATCTCTAGAATCAATCTACTATAATATCTCATGACACGGCTAATGTTATCTGGATGGTTGGCATGATGGTCCATGCTTTTATCGCAGTTTGACATCATATTCATACCCCTCCGTACTGTGAAAGGATAAGCACTAGCAGATTTCTTAGAAATACACCCACTTCGATTCTCCACTTAGTGATGACCTCCCCAATGAAAAAATCATGAACTTAGAGGACACTAGCATTCACCATTGAGAGATGTATTTTGATGGTGTGGCTTCTTCTCAGAAAGGAGAAGAACCATGATCTACTGTGAAGGCGGGGTAGAATAGTCTCCTAACTCGACCGATGTGATGAGATTCTCATATCATCTATCCAATCCATGCACCAACAATAAAATTGAATATGAGGCTCGATTGCTGAGTTAGTCATTATGCTCAGAGCATCAACATCTTCGGGGATTCTTAGCTCGTCATCAACCAAATCATTGGGTCTTACAAAGTTTTAAAGCCTAAGCTTCATCATTACCACAAGTATACCATATAATTGTTAGCTTAGATCCTAGAGGTCACTATCTACAAGCTTCCTCGAGGAGATAATGTTATATTATATGCATTGGCCAAGCTCGCTAAGAAGTTGGCATGCCCAGAAGATGAGCCCATTCCAATAAGGGTCCAAAATAGACAAGTCTTATCCCTTATTGACACTGAACTCATCAAGAGACTCTCTCTTGAAGGATAGGTTACCATTACCAAAAGGATGATGAGTCAGATTGGAGGCAACCATTCATTGATTACCTAAATACAAGCAAACTATCTCAAGAGAAGTCACTAGCCATTATGTGAAATAGAGAGCTCTCTCCTATGCTCTCATGGATGGCACCCTATACCAACGGTCCTTCGATCATATGTGGTTACGTTGTTTATCCAAGAACAAAGCCCGTAAGATTGTGACTGAGGTACATTCAGGTTTATGCGGAGCTCACCAGTCCGGTCTAAAAATGAAAGACAAGATCAACAGACTAGGGTACTACTGGGCTTTGATGATTACAGACAGCGTGGATGTAGCTAAGAGGTGCCACCAATGTCAGGTACATGGTGTGGTCCTACACTAGCCACCCAACATTATACATCCTACTTTATCCTCATGGCTATTTGAGTGTTGGGGCACTGACATAGTGGGTCTGATAGATCCTCCTTCTTCCAAGGGTCACTGATTCATTCTAGCTGTCACTGACTACTTTTCCAAGTGAGCGGAGGCAATCCCAGTTAAAGAGGTCACAACTCAGCATGTGCTCCAGTTTTTCATGAACTATATCGTATATAGATTTGGGGTGCCTCGATGAATTATATCTGATAATGGTACTGCATTCAAGAGCACTAAGATCAATAGCTTTGCCTGGAGACACAACATAGATTGGAGATACTCTACCATCTATTATTCGAGGGAAAATGATCTAGCAGAAGCATTCAACAAAACTCTCATCCAAAAACTGAAAAAGTCACTCGATGATAATAAGCGATAGTGGCATGAGCAGTTAGTTGAAGCCTTGTGGGCCTACCGCACCACATACAGAACTCCAACTCAATCTACCTCATTCTCCTTAGTGTATGGGTCTGAAGCCATTCTACCATTAGAAGTCCAACTCTCATCACTAAGGATAGCTGTGGGTAGCAAGATCACTACAAAGCAGAATGCCAAGCTGCGGTTAAAAAAGTTTGAAGGTTTGGAGGAGAGACACCTCCAGGAATGCCAGACCTTGAGTTGTACAAAGCCAAAATGATTCGAGCTCACAACAAATTAGTCCGTCTTAGAGATTTTCAAGTAGGAGAGCTTGTTTTAGTTCTAAGGAGATCAATTATTGCCCGTCAAAGATAGGAGGCAAGTTTAAACCCACTTTAGAAGGCCCTTTTTCCATAGAGAAGGCCTACCAAGGAGGATCTTATCAACTTATAAACTGTAAGGGAGAGTGCCCTATGTTTCCAATCAATGGGCTCTACCTAAAGAAATATTATCCATAAATCTTGTTTGAAAATAATCTTCAATAAAACTTCTTTTCATATCAAATTTCATCTCTTATGTGTTAGAAATATCTTTCACTTACAAATCCTCCACGACGTGTTTAGGGTAAGTGCAAGAGAACCTAAGCGGCATCTTATCCCTCCACAATAGAAACAAAAACTACATTCTATCCTCTAGTGCTATTAGGATAGGTGTAAGAGAACCCAAGCGACATCCTATTTTTTTCTTTCACATCATAAACAAACACATATCCTTTGACTCAAGCTACTTTGATGTGGGAGCAAGCCCCTATGGCACTCACTCATTAGCTACTCTAGGTCGAGCTGATATACTACCATGTTAGTATGTCACCCCGATGGTCACTTGTCTGGCAGATGTGCGTCTCCGCACTTTCTTCCTAACTTGACCGCTACAAACCAATGAGCGTCTTGTTAGTTTGGTAGTTCTTATTGCAGAACTGGTAAGCTACCCATGTTGACTTTGTTTAAGAGGATGTAAGCCTACATGCTTTCTTCTTTAAATAGCCATCATGCACTAACTAAGTCGAGTATATGTGAGGTTTAAGGTAAGTCCCAGTGGCTCCTTTCCTCTTGGCTACTTCAAGAATGGGTTTAGTCCCTGCACAAGACTCCACGCTTAGCAATCTCTCTAGGTCAGATAGCTCCTATTGAGCCGAAGATAGACTATCCCAACTATCAGTTTAGCTTTAGAGAGATGTAAGTCTACACGCCTTCTTTCTAGATTGATTGTCGCAAACCGACGGGCACCTTAGGTTGGTTGGTTATCTCCATGCTGGTGACCCACCTGGTGGATACACCACTCTTGGCAGATGTGAGTCCCCATGCTTTCTCCTTGAGTTGGCCACCAAATACCTATAGGCTTTCTTTTATAGGGTTTTGGATAACGCCCCCAGCGGCACCTCCCTTGTGGGCACTTTATTTAGATCACATACTTAGCAACCCCATTTAGACACTACTTTGATTACTCTTAGATTGGACAGTCCCTCTTTTCTAGTAGCTACTCCTATGGTTGGAGAATTTATTCAGCGGATGCGCAGATTCTCCCTTAGTTCAGTAAGTCTGAGATAGGACTTGACTGATATAAGCTTCTTCTTAGTGTGATCCCTTTCAAACCAATAGGGTCCATGCAAATATAGAACAAACAAAATATATCTTTACTTGTGGATTAGGAATTCAAGCACCCAACGACCCCTTTCCCAAGCAGGCATCCTATATTTAGGATAGTGTCAGCAAAACTCCTATAGAAATTGTCTGACTACTTTGAGTTTAGATAAGTCCTCGGGTTGGCACTCTCTCAATAGTCGCCCTTAGGCCAGGTTCAACTTGTTATGCCACCAATGAGTAGCCTCAACAGTCATATTTGCTTTGAAATATGTATATCTATTACGCATTATTTCCAGAACAATCATCGTAAACCGACGAGTAGCCTTAGGCCAGGTTCGATTTATTGCACAAGAAATCGATCTCCCAAGTGGATCCTTGTGTAGGAGGATGTGAGTCCCCGTGCTTTCTTTCTAACTTGACCATTGCACACTGAAAGGCTCCCCCTGGATTGGTTAGTTCTACCTCACGGCCTGTAGACTATCCCTTTGGATTTATAAATCTAAGACAAGTCTAGGCTTATTTTAGCCCCTTCTTAGTGGATCCATTGCACACCGAGGGGATCCATCAAATTAAAACAAATGAATTTAAAACAAATGTGATTCAATCAAATGACATTATCTTGACTACTTTCGAGTTGATATAAGTCCCTCAGAGGCATTCATTTAGTAGTCACCCAAGGTTGGGTCCGATTTGTTGCATCCAACAGATCACCCCAGTAGTTGTCCATTACTTTTGGAGATGTAAGTTTGCTATGCTTTCTCCCTAGCACAATCATTGTACACCGAAATACAACCCCTTAGGTCAGATAGTTCTACCATGTGGCTAGTGGACTACTCCTTTGGATTGATAAATCTGAGATAAGCTTAGGCCAACATAGCCCCTTTTCAGCGCGGTCCATCGTAAACTGATAGAGTCCATCTCGATATCTAAAACTTAAAACAAATAATCAACTAACTTCTCCCCAGTGAGACGTCATCCCAACCTCCCTAGTGGAGTGAATTAAACCTAATTCAAACTTGCATTCCCCAACGAGTGCACCTTCAAAAGAAATTCAAACCCCCTTTATCCCTAATGAATAACCTGAACCTGCTTCCCTAGTGGGAGGTTCATGCATCTATCCTCAACGATTTATACATCCTAATCCCCATCAGATATTCTACCCAAATCATACCTTGCATCCAAATCCAAACCTCTTATCCCTGGTGGATAACCTGAACCTGCTTCCCTAGTGGAAGGTTCACATGCTTGATCCTTTGGTGGATCCCTTCTTCCTCCCTTATGCCCTTGGCATGAGTGGAGTTGCATTGCACTAAGATCTTGGTTCCTTCTATATCTCAGGTTTAGGAGTAGATTATTTCTGTTAGTGTTTGTGATCCTTCGGACGTTGTTGATCATCTTGGTCAACACCGATATGTGCGGTGTGCCTTGTCAGCCACACCATACCTATTGGGCGCCCTTTGTTGACCTCACTTTTGGAGTGAGCTCTCAGCTTTCTCATCATAGATCTAAAAATCTTATAGACACTAAGAGTTCTTTAGTCTTAAGTCACTTTTAGTGATTAAGTGAACACTTAACCTAACCCTAAAGACATAAAAGAGTTAGCAATTTGAATAGATTGTGCCTTAGGGATTTAGGAGGACATGCTACCCTATATCCTAAACCCAATCCTTACTTCCCTCTTTCAAACATGAATTAAAATATTTTATGAAATCAATTTAAAACATCTTCATCAACATCATAATGCTTAAGAAAAATTTCTTAACCATCTAAAGTTTAAGGAATTTAATCAATTATACATTTAAGGCTTATGGAATAATGAAGAATATAAGAATTTAACTAAATGTTGAATTATGATATTAATAAGATCATAATAAACTAATTATTTAATTAAAAATTAAAGTTAATTAACTTATAAATTTCATACCCAAATAAGAAATTCATTAATATAGAAATTACTTGAATCAATTTCATATTAATGAATAACATAAATTTAAATATAAATAATATGGTGATGATTAATCTATTAATTAAATTCAAATAGCCTAGGTTAGGTTTGGTGTCTAAAGTAGTTCATTTTCTAAGGTTAAGATTAATAAATAAGCTTTACTTTAAAAGATTCAATTAAATAATAAAATTTCAATGTATAATAGCCTATTGAAATCAAATTAAATGATAAACTAAAAATTCTAAGGTTGGTGAATTCTATTAAAGTTATGAAATTGAATTATGATGGATTACTTAAATGGTAAGTCATGAAATCAAAACATCAAAATTAAGCATGAATTAAAAATCAACTTACATTAACTAAGTTAACTCATTCAAATCAAATAAACATAAACATTAATGAAATAAATAAATGAAATCACTCCAATCAAATAAACTAAATAACATATGCAATTAAATGAACATTCAACAATAAAAAGAAACCTAAGTCATAAAACTATACACATTCTAAACAACACATAATAAAAAATTTTAATTAATTAAAAACAAAATAAATATAAGTGAATGAAATTACTTGAAATTAAAAGGAACCTAAAAGTAAGCATCAAATTAAATTTAATCATGATATATGATAAAAAAATTAAATAATATAAAATATAAATGAATCAAATCACTTGATATCAAATTAAAATAATATGAAAATTAAATAAAATTATGATAACATAAACTTTTAATTAAGATTTAAAGAGACCTTTTGAATTTTAATTAGAGGTAATAGATTAAACTAAAGAAACATTAATTAGAACAAAAGAAATGTAATAAGAATCAAATCTCCAAATCTTAATAAAATTACATTGCATAAATTGTAACCTTAAAAAAAATTAAAACATGAATCAATTCAAATCTAATTTAGAATAAATCATTCAAATGAATTCAAAAGACATTAATTAAGATACATAGGATCTTAATTTGATCCTTAGAATGGATGAAAATCTCATTATACTAAGACTTAAGATGTTTAATATAATGTGTTCACCTCGAGTCGAATTTGCTTTATTATTTAAAACCTAAATTTTAACCTTAACACAAAAGTAAACCTAAAAATAAAAATCAATTCATAAATTAATTAAATCTTTTAAATTGAAACCATCAAATGGTAAATTGAACAAATTCTAAAAATCAAATAAAAGTAAAACTTTTTATAACTAGTTATCATATGGTATATAATCTGAACACCCGAGGTCTCTAGGCTATTGGTATGAAGGAGGTTTTGATACATCGAACCTCTAGTTTAACAATGACAAGTACCTATGATACAAGATTATGAAAAGTAAAAGATTAAATTTTAAAATAAACCAAAATTTGAACTTAAAGGGCATAGTAAAGTCATACCACACAAGCCTCTTTCTCACATACTAGATTATTAGGTCACCGACCCTAGGCTTAGGTTAGGTCGATGATCTGTAATATTTTTTTATGTGAGATGCTATGGTATTCTTTTCTATTTTGTGGTGTACTATTTTAGACTAGATGACTAGGATTATTTGTCTGCTAGTCTGGATGATAGGATGTTCTTTTTAGGCTAACACTATTTTTTGTAAAGGCTATGCTTAAAAGGACCGTTGTAATAAATATTATTTGCTTGTAAGTGTTGCTCAAGTCTCTAAACATAACCCAATAGGATAGGTAGGCTTAACAAATAGTGGTGCTAAGCTCGTATGTTTGAAATATAACTGTTGGTGTGTTGTGTGTATTTCCTAACATCTATTTTGCAGGGTTTAGGATTTTATTTTTAAAATTAAAAAATATAATTTAAGCTTAGATCTAGGTTAAGATCTATGGGTCTAAGAATAAGGAGCTGACTTCACTAGTTGGTGGTCTCTTATGAAGCCAATGAAGGCCCCTAAAGAAGGTGACGATTCAAGAAGAAGGCCCCTAATAGCTCAAAATTTTTAGTCCTTGGTCAAGATGTATGAGGGCAAAACTCGACTGCCCATTTTTCTCTTTCTTCTAGCGGTACCTAGCCTCATTGACTCATTTTTATTAATTTGAATTGGTTGACTTATTTTTAGGTGTCCAATTAAAATGCATACTTTTTTAGGTTTCTTTCTATGTTGTGTTCTTTGATGAATTGCTTGGAATGTTAGGCTCCTAGGAAACTAAATTTTCTACCCCACTTAAACTAAATAACTTAAACATAAAATAAAAACCTATAACCTCATTTAAATAAAAGCCCTAGGAATAACTTAAAGTAACTAAAAATAATTAACTTTTATGAACCATGAAAGCATATTGTCTATTCTCCTTGAATTGGGTGCTTCACCCATTGCACATAAAGGAACATCTGACCTTTGAGGATGACCACCATTCTTGGGAGAAGTGTGTCTTTTCTTTTTGATTTGACCCACGATTACTTCTAACTGCATATCATTACAGACATAAACTACATACCCAATACCTCTACAATGAATTGTGAGTTAAAATATAAATGATGACTTTTATTGCATTTATTTGGTGCATAACATGCCAAACATTGTCTTTAGAAATAGGGAGTGAGTTAGGTTCTTAGCCTCCTTCTTAAATACAACAACTCAACCATCTTGCATACATAAGATCAAACTCATGGTTTTCAAAATTGCTTGGGTAGTGTTAGTTGACAAACCTTCCAAGTAGGTTATAAGTTCAAAATAGTTAGGGATAGGTTTATTTCTCTTTAGTAGAAAAAGCGCCTACAATTTTTAAGGAAATTATATTAGGTCGAGCCCTAACTTATGTTAAAAGCATTTGTAGACTTAGGATCTAAAGCATCATATTAGAATAAGCCTTCAATCACTAGGCATTTTTGTAGTCTTATAATGCTAGAATCTAATTTCTATAGTTTTAGATTTCTAATAAAATACTAATTTAAAATTTCATTAAATTTGATCTCAAAAGTAAAGACCAATGGTAGGATAGTTGAAATTCTTACTAGGCATCCTAGTATTTATAAACATTTCTTACTTAATCCCGATTGGCCTCTAAAAAGAACTCTTTCCCCTCTAAAACATTCCCCATGGAAATTTTAAATCAAACATCCTTTTAAGACAAGCTTTGAAATTCATAGAAATAAGATTCAATTTTCTTTAATCGAAAGTGTTCTTAAGAAGAATTCATTTCTTCCTAGGATGTGATTAACTACAAGAGCTTGCCCTTATAGGGAACTAAAAACCCGATAAATAAATATTGTCTTACTTTTTCATGTAATTAAAGAAAATATCTTTGGAATATCGAAGACTCGATAGCCTTAGGAGTCCTTATTAAGTAATTGAATCCATTATAGTATAGCATGTTTATCTCTCGAGATAATATATTTATTCTTTAATGACATATTTAATTATGTAATGGTGCTATGGATGGTAGTCGAGCAGTGATCTAATGGTGCTATGGAATTCTTCAAGCTTCAAAGCTCTACCATCTCTCCCACTTACTCTCTTTCATGTGAAGAATGATGATCTATTTATAGATTTTATGAGTGATATTTTTTTATAAATATAGGTAAAATTCAAACAACTCTATTGGACAACTCATAATAATTTTCTCGGTCATGAGATGTATTTTAGACATTTTGGTGTTCAAATGAAGTCAAAATTATGAGACATTCGGCTTGATGTATTCATCTTGTCAAAATGCTCAATTTAATTATAAACATGACATTTTTGAAAGCTATTTAGGAACCCAAATAATATCAAAAAAAATTTAACTATATTTTAAGTGCTTGATTTATGATCATCTTGACTCAAATTGGATAACTTGTAGCATCAATGAGTTCGTTTCATCAAGATGGTTAGCTCAACTCTATGCTTACCAAAAGTAGAGTTTGAATGATTAAGATTTTGATCTGAAAGAGATATCAAATCATATGCACATCAAGATAGATGCTCAAGCAAATGGATTTTCTTTTGATACAGTCTATATATATATATATATATATTAATAATATATATATATATATATATATATATATATATATATATATATATATATAATTTAATTATATGAACTAACATTTTAATGTTTTTTTTAATATTCATTTTATAGCAATCTCTTTGATTTAATAGATATATCACAAATATTAATTTTTAGTTTTTTTTAAGTGAAATACACCTTACACCATTTAATGCATGTGTTTAATGCCTCATATGATATATATTTATATGCATATATATATATATATATATATATGGCATATAATAAATTTTAAAATCCGTTTGAATTTTATGTGCATTTTACAAAATGTGGATTTCCTCTCTTTATAAAATGATGTTTATATACACCGTTTTAAAATAACTTTTTAAAAACTACTTTAAAATAAACTTTTTTGAAATTAAAAGCTCAGCCAAACGAGCCCTAAGCAAATAGCTTGTTTGGGATAACTTTTATTTTTTATTTTTTTTTAATTATATTGATCTTTTTAATTTTTTGATTTGAAATAAAATATGCTTATTAGTTATATTTGTTTTAAAAATGTTTAAAAATATTCAAATATTGTTTTGAGTGTTTTAAAAAATTATATGATTTATTTTTAATAATAAAAATAAAAATACATAAAAATTACAGTAAATAAACATATGTTTGAAAATAAAAAAAAAATACATATATATATATATAATATATATAAAAAAAATATATATATATATATATATATATATATATATTAAAATAAACTCAAATAGGTGGAAGTGATATAAGTAAGTTCAAAATTTAATTTGATGCAAAAAAATTGAGAGAGATTAAATAAATATTTCTTATATTAAATATAATTTTAATTAAATGATGAAATAATAATAAAAGAATAATAAAATATTAAACCAAATGATTTGATTAATATTAAAATTTTAAATATTAATTTTAAGATGATATAAAATATATAATAAGAATAAATAAAATAAGTATATAACATTTCTAATAATTATTAATTTTAAAATTATAAATTAAAAGATATAATTATATATATTATAAAAAGTATAAATATATATTTATCTAAGTATAATATAAATATAATTTATCATAAGAATATAATTTACTAAAATTATAGTTTATAATAAAAATATTAAATTTTGAATAAAAAGTTATTTTAAAAGCCTTGTAAAATATAACTAATATAAAAATATAATATATAAAATATTTAAATATATTATTATAAATGATGATATAGGTATATTAAAAATATTTAAAAAAATTAAATTTTGATAATGTAGGTTATAAATATAAATATAATTTATAATATAACAATATAAGATTACAATATAAAAAAGTATTTTAAAAATTTTATAAAATATAATATGCAAAATAACTACAAAATAATATTATAAATTTATATTTAAAAAATTATAATATAAATTATAATTTATAATGAAAAATATAAAATTAATAATTAAAATATTGTTGTTTTGTTCTTATTAATTTGATATTATTAAAGGTCACATCTTATAATTCAAAATTTTCAATCCAAAAATTTCTCCAGATTCAACTATTTTAGTCCCACATCAAAAAAAAAGATAATGTTCCACTCTTTATATTGAAATTATAGCTTTTAATTATAAACTTGTAATATATTTAGAATAACTTGATGGACATATTATGAGTAGCTTTGTTCAAGCTCTTTTATAATGAAAAAAATTAATTTTAAAATTTATATAATTTCTTATAAAAATATTTAAATTATATATTTTTATTACGTTTAATATTTAAATATAATTGCTTAATATATTTAAATATAATTTAATTGAACAAGCTGATTTTTCAAAATCAAAATCAATTATTTGGTTGAACCAGTTTTGACCGGTTTAATGCAAAAGGCAAGTTTTTGGAAAACCCAAATCGGCCTCATAGCTAGTTCATGGTCGAACAGTTGAAGTGGCTAGTCCAATCCAAAATTTAAAACATTGATTCATACAATGTAATTTTTATATATTTATATAATTAAACTTTAATTTGATAATTCTTATATAACACTTTTGTGTTATCAGCACATCAAAGTAAGATATTTTTGATGTGATGTTAAAGACTTAATTGTTATAAAAGTTGATATGACACTTAAAATACTAATTGACAATCTTGATAAAGCAGTCAAAGTTGGCATCAAACACTTAAAATATCTTAAAAACTTTGGGATATCGTTAAATCCTAAATAACTCTCACACATGAGTGTTTATAGTCAAATCAGTGTCTCGACGAGGATCTAACGGCCAAGATCTCATAATCACTTTGAGCATTCAAATACTTAAAATACATTAAATGATCAAAGGAATCATTTTGAGTCAGATGGAGGAGTGGTTGGATTTTTATATTCTGAGCGTCCTCCTCCGATTTATAAATAGCTCTTCATTCTTCTTATGAGGAGAGCGAGCGAGAGAGAAACAAAGTTTGAAGATCCTCCAAGCATAATTGAGCCACCAACGAAGAAGCGTTGGTTGTCAACGCCGCCTCACTCGGCCGCGATCCTTCTTTGTCGTTGATCCCCCATTCTTCTATCATCTACTACCACTGCAATTGATTTTCCACAACGTGACTACATGTTGTTGTTTATCATATACAATTCTAATCCCGTTATGGGAAGATTTTGTACTCTGATGCATAGTGGAAGATTTTTTACTGAGGCGTGATTTTTCCTCTTTTTTGATTTTAAAAATTCCGGAGTTTTCTTGTTCACTCTTTTAAATCACGTGTTGTAATAAAGCTAAGATGTAAACTTTCATTCTACCATAACTGGTTTTCTAGCATGCAACAAAAATAAATATCAAAGATTGTGTGTAAGATATATAAATATAAAAATTTGTACGATACATATGTAAATCCAATTTTTTTATTTTGTATGCCTTAACATAATTAGAATGATACATAATGGGAGTTGGTAATATTCAAAAATAAAATTTTTTATAATACGAGCAAAAGTATCACTAATATTCACTTTACAAAAGTGAGATATACCACTTCATGCATAAATTTTAATCTAATTAAGCTATGAAAGTATTACATAAGTATATATATAATGTAAAATTTGACATAATGCAAAGTAAAATTTCAAAAGTGATGTAATGCATATGGAATTCATCAAAATATTAAAATTTGGTGTATTGAAATTTAATCTCTAATTTAAATATCTTTGGATGTAAAGTGTTGCGGCCGTGTGGCCGCCGTAATCGCCGCACCGGTGTTGCCAACCACCCATTGCCGCCCGCCCGCTGTAGCCGGCCGCCCGACAGCCCGCCGCCCTATCATTACCTTTCCTCATTTCCACCTCTTATTTCGTCATCTAAAACATTTAAAATACTTTATATTATATTTATTTTATCAAATAAAAAAATTAACTCATGTATTTATAGAATTTTTAACTAAACAACCTAAATTAATCTAAATACCTACATTCCTTTTACATTGTATTTTTTTTATATTACATTCATTTTTCACACAACGAAACAGCCTCTTAATAAACAATCAAGGTCTCAAATTGAGTTGAATTCAAGTTAAATAAGAACTCAACCTATTTACTAGTTGACACCACTAATCCAGCCTAAAATTATAAAGTTATTTCTTGCTGCTAAAATAGCGTTATCTTACTCTAATAAAAAAAATGAATTTATTAAAAGCCTATTAGAACATTTAAATTTTATTTATGTAACGGATAAAAAAATTTAGATGGCCAGTTTTTTTTAATAGATTGATTATTTGACACTTCTCTATTAATTAATGCCATCTCCATATGGTAACCGCTGGTTGTTGGTGATCAAATTAGGGCGTTGAAATGGTCGGTTCTATTTATGAAAGTAGGGTGCAATATAAATAATAGCCTGTTGACTTTGGGATGTCCATTATGACTTTTTAAAGCTCGTAAAGCATGGCATTAATCACAAGTACATAAAAAAAATATTATTTACGGATCATCATTCATTTTAGAAATCTTCAAAATTTATTATTTCACCCTCTAAATTGTTGTAAATAGTTTTATTTTATGTTATAATAAAAAAGTATGAATCAAATATCTTCGAATTAAATTATCTTCGTTTTTTCCTAAGAAGAAAATATACAAAATAAAATAATATAAAAAATGATTTATATTTTTGAATTTAAATTATTAAATTTTTTTTTTTGTGAAAATTAAAATATTATTATCCAAATTTAGAGGATAAATTTAAGGTCATTTCATATATTTTTAACATAATATAATATATAATATATAAATTATAAATTATAATTTACATTATATCAATATCAAAATAAATTTAATCATTTAAAAATTACTCCAACACATTTTCTTCTGAGAAATTAGTCGTGCTTAGCTTTCATTATAGGTCCGGACTCAATTGAAATCGTTTATCGTAAGGGACTTTAGCTTTCTCCTAAGCCATTGGATGGATTAATTGTGACCTTTGGATCAAATCCCGTGAGATTGATCTCAAATTTGAGCTTCACCGTCGGATCTAGGTTGGTGTGAGTGGATTCCACGCTGAGTTGATCGATCTGGATAACGCTCCCTTGGAATGGATTTGAGCGTTGATGGAGGTTCGCTCGGCGTCGATGAATCTTAAGAAGCTTTAATCCATTTTTTGATTTCTCTTTTTGTGATTCGGTGTCAACACCTCAGAAGGGGAAAGGCGGGAGAGGAGGAGAAACCCTAGGGTTTCTGGAATTGGATGTTTTGAGAAAAAGCAAGGGAAGAACTCGGAGGAAGGAGAAGAGGAAGATGCAGAGAGAAAGTGTTTCTTTTGAATATATCATTACCTCTGTTTAGTTTCTTTACCCATTTATACTTTTCTGTTTTCTCCTATAGCTGATCTATGCTTTCTTTTACAAGTTGAAATTACACTTTTGTAACTGTTTTCATTATTAGGTGAGTTTCTTCTTTGTCTTTATCTTGCTTGTTCTCCTATTTGGTGGTTATTCTATTAGCTTAGCTGTCAAGATCTTTTCTTGGTTTCTTGACTTCTGGTCTTTTGTTCTACTTCTTCCATTCTGCAATTGTCCGTAAAATTCTTCTTGTTTCTTGTTTTCTCTTTATTTTGTCGATTGTCTTAACCGATCTCTTCTTTGGTGTTGATCACGGGATTAGTTCTAGTCGCTTCTTTTATTATCCCTTACGTGATGTTATAATATTGTCTTACGATCTTTGCTTATTATTAATTCTCTGGAAACTTGCATTACTAGACATTTTAACATTCAATTGAGTTGTATCTGTAGTTTCCTTCTTGTACTATAGTTCTTCTATTGTAAATGATGGATGTATGTTATAATTTGACAATTAGAAGATTTGAAGTTATGTTATACATTTTTTTAAAAAAAGAAAATTTCATTAAAATATGCTGATCTATTTTGTATCAGATTAAAATCATTTTGATGACAAAAGCAGATCATTTATTAATTTTCAATATAATAAAATTATTTAAAAATAATTTTTTTTATCACATAAATATATTTAAATTATTAGATAATGTAGTTAAATTATTAGAAATTTATAACTTATAAGTCTAATCATTACTTAAAAAATTATTGTTGATGTTTAATATTTTAAATAATTTATTATATTATATAATAATCAAATTATATTAAAAAAATAATAGTAATATCTTAAATGGAAACTTTTATAAATAATACAGCTTAATATTAATGTAAAATGAATGTAAATATTCTGATAATTTATTTTCGTATGCGCTCTCTCTCTCTCTCTCTCTCTCTCTCTCTCTCATTCTGCTGTTCATCCACCACTGAAAACGACACATTGTTTTGTCGCAGTTTGGGTCTTCTCATGTACCGGTCGGACGTTTCGGATCGGAGAAAATCGAAGAATTCTATAAATTCAGAGTGGACGGCAAAGCCGAAGGTGAGAAAGTGCGATCGCTTTTCGTCTACTTCTTATGCGCTCGCCTGAGCTATTCAAGGGTTTCTGCTCGAAAAAGATCTTTTGCCCGTCTTTTTTAGCACAGGTGCGTGCGCCGACCTTCAGCTGTAGGTTTTATTAGGGAGAGTAGATTCCGCTGTTTACTATATGTGCTTCTATTCGTATTTGGTGGAGATCATTAATTTTTGAATATGAATTTGGAAATTTTCCTCCTTACGTTTAGCCTTTACCACGTTGATCGTTTTTATCTCAATTTTGGGACGGTAGGAGGAAGATTATATGTTTTTTATTTTGACATTTGAATTTTCGAGGAAGCTTTACTGCTGATGTCTTAGTTGATGTCTCTGATCCGAATAGCTATTCCATTAGGAGCAGTTGCTACTTTTGCATAATCTACTTCAATGAATTGAATGAATTGGTTGATAATCAGGTTTATGACTTGGGATAAAATCATTTTAATTTGAAGTGAATGGTGTTAAATTGTTGCATCTTGATAATTAATACTTTTGAGGATCTCAAGGCCGCTTGGTTCAAAAGTATGATTTATCAAATCTTGATTTGATAAATCCTATTTAAGTAGGATTTTGTAAATCCTGATGGTATAAATCCTAAAAACTATTTGATTGTCCAATTTCTCAATTCTATCAAATCTCTAGGTTGTTTGGTTGCAGTATGGAGGATTGGGGATTTAGAAGGTTTTGTGACTTATCAGTCACATTAATTAGATCTCATTAATTTTACTAATTTCTTATATCAATGACCCTAATCTAAAGCACTTATGACATATATCTTATTCATAGTGAGTAGCATAATTAGTTAAACCTAATAGTTACATGCATAACAATGATTTGAAGCAAAAAAGTAAAATTATGAAACCATTTGATGTCTCATAATATGTAACCAAATAACATTAGTACAACAACTTAGCAAAGAAGATCACCTTATTAGCATTAGAAGTCTTTCATAAAAAAAGGGTACACAACCATGCTACCATAGTTAACTTATTGGGTATCTTAGCATAAAATAAAATATTGAAACTAAAGCAAAAGTAACTTAGGAAATAACTGTGACATGACCAAAGCCCCCCTTCCGCCCGCCAACTTTTCCTATGATTCACACATGCTTTCTAGCTTGATGGCTTGTATATAATTGTCAGTGTGACTCAAACGATGTAAGGGCTTCAAGTGTGTGAAGGTGTCTATACAAAGATCCCTTTATGGGGCCATTTGATTTGTTGAAAAAGGAATTTAGAGTAAAAAATGTAGTGTATTTGAAATATTTTAAAGTTATTTGATTGAATATTAAATAAATATTTAAATTTACCTTTTTATGTTTTGTATAAAGCAAGGTTTTTAAAACTGGACTGGACACCAAATGAGAAGGAGAGGTTCAAGATTTGATGGTTAGACCA
The DNA here is from genome assembly GCA_021442155.1 of Cymbidium sinense. Lineage (NCBI taxonomy): Eukaryota > Viridiplantae > Streptophyta > Magnoliopsida > Asparagales > Orchidaceae > Cymbidium > Cymbidium sinense. Next base: position 25,965,064 of record CM038228.1, on the reverse strand, counting down.
GAATTGAACCATGATGTAATAAATATAAAAAAATATTTAAATATAATGTAAATTGTGCAATAATGATACAATGATATGTAAATATTTGTAAAAATAAACAAAAATATTCAATAAGTGACATTTAAGAAATTGTTTTAAGTCTTTGAACGAAATTGTAATATAAAAAATTAAAACACATAATAAAAATATTTAAATACAAGTGACTAAGTACTAACCTCCTTTTTTTAGCCATACGAAGAAATTTAATACTTCCTTGAAATCTTATATTTTCTTCCTCGAAGAATTAAATTTCTAAAAATAAAATAAAGATGAGAAAAAGTTAGTAATAAGTAAAAACACATAATACAAGTAACATAAGATAAGTTGTTATATAACATCATATAGACATTTAGAATGCATAAATATATTACAAATTATGAAAGGTTGACCATCATATCTCAATATATAAGTACTAATAAAATAAAATGTGTATCATTTAATCATATGATTTTAGTTTATAAATTCAGCCATGCTCAAACACTTGATTTCATATATAAAATAACCATAAAGCCAACCACAAATATATATAAATTTCATCCCAAGATTTGTATCTTCAAAAGTTAAAACATGTGTCTTTAAATGCAGCCTCCCCAAGTGCTTTCTCCCCAATTTCTAAGTCACCACATTCAAGTATTTCATTTCATCTACAATGTTATAGTTATCTTAATCAACAAATCAATTTATAAAATAAGATATTATTTTACTCAAATAACAATATAACAAATTTCAATATTATCAAAATTCAGACACTTACTATGAGTTACCCTATCACTTGTAATATTGGGCTCTTCAACTGTTGGAATTGCATCATCTTTATAAATTTTACATGTTAAGTTTTTATAATCAAGTTCAGGAGTTGGGTCATCATTAACTATAAAAAAATCTATCGTCTCAAGGCTTGTATAATCTAATAGATCATTGCTTCTTCCTTTTAGGTGTAACTTGTAAAATAAATAAGAGATTACTTTATGTATTAGGATTTTATCAACAAAAACAACAACAACAACAAGCTTTTATCCACTATGTGGGGTCGGCTACATAAATCCTTCTTCTCCATTGTGTCCTATTATATGTCAAATTCTTATTTAATTCTAATAAATTAGGGTAATTTTTTATATAACTTAACCAAGTCTTTTTAGGTCTACCTCCTTCATTCTTAACATAAGGAAAATCTAATACATCTACTCTTCTAATCGGGTCATCGGATGACCGATACTTTATGTGGCCAAATCATCTATAAGACGACTCTCTCTAATCTTATCTGCCACTGGAGCTACTCCAACCTTTTTCCCAACATACTCATTTTGTATTTTATCTCTAAGAATAAAGCCACTCATCCACTTGAGCATCCTCATCTCTACAACACTTAACTTAGTCTTTTGCTTCTCTTTTACTAGTCAATATTCTGCACCATAAATCATTATTGGTCTTACCACTATCTTATAAAATTTTCCCTTTAGTCTAAGTGGTACTTTTCTATCACACAACATCTCCACTTCAACCATCCAACTTGAATTCTATTAATAACATCTCCATCTATTTCATCATCATTTTGAATAATAGAGCCTAGATATTTGAAACGCTCACTCTTATTAATGACTTGATCACTCAATGTCACAATACCACCATTAGAACTTCTACAACTAAAATTACTCTCCATATATTAGGATTTTATCATTATGGGTAAAAAATTATAAATATACTATAAATGAAGAATTAAATTAACTTGAATACCTATTTTTCAAATTCAATTTGTATCGAATATATGCAAGATCATTCAGCCTTTGATTCTTTAAATTATTTCTTTTTTTATGTGAATTTGCATAAGACACTCCAATTTCCTTCACAATCAGAAGAAGAAGTTTGACTAAGAATATGTATAGCTAATTTTTGTAAATTAGGAGCACTTGAATCAAACATTTTTCATCATTCATCTGAATATTATGAAGACATTAACTATTAAATCAATATGAAGAAGATGCAAATATATTATATTTCTTAAATATAATAAAGCAAATTTAAATATATCTCCAAACTTTATCTGCTTGCATTTCTTTTGACATAGTTATGGCAATTGGCTTTTTAATGTTTTCCAAACTATCACGATAAATGCTTACTTCATTAATTGCAAATTTAAGTTTTGGGCATATGTTGTTGTTTCCAATGATTTCAACAAAACATTGCATTATCTTAGGCTTGTGACAATAGTTGTCCTTAACATACTAAAAATGAGGGTTTGGAAAATATGCAGCTGAATGAATGTCTTGTCGATGCTGACCATCCCATCTTTGCTTTATGATGCTAGTGTATGGCTTGTATAATCTTTTTGTATTTTTGAACATACTCTTAATAACTTTCCTTACTCGATACATTTCATTATATAAAAAAATTCAAGTGATAGTTTTTCATCAGAATCAACTACTCATAACAACCTTATCAGAGGTCCTAATATTTTTGACATTATCAATCAATCATTCCAAAAAATACAATCTAAAATAATAGAAGTCATCTCTTTCCCTTTGCTGGTTTTAGATAGCTTTGAATCAATATATTTCTTAATAGGGGTAAATACTTATAAATCATGTTTATATTAATGCATACTTTTTAAAGTAATAAAGGCAGTTGCAAAACGAGTAGCTCTAGGCTGCACTATCTCACTCTAATCTGATTTTTTTGCAACCAAGATAATATAAATACATGATTATAAACAAATATTATTACCTTTGAAGTTTTTTTAGCAAGTTCTAAAACATGTGTCATGTTACCAATATCTTTCAGAATGAGATTTAAGCAGTGTACAATACAAGATGCTTAGTAGATGTTATCATATCTCTCATGCAACAACTCCCAAGCCTTATTATAATTTACAATATTATCAGTTACTATCTGGACGATATATTCTGCACCTATCTACTAAACAATTGTAACAAATAAAGCACATAAAGTTTTTGCATCTTTCTTAACGCGTGTAAAAATGAAATATCATATGGACAATAAATTTAAAGTTAATTTAAGTTCTGCTTCTATTATTGGTCCACCCATCAGTCATTAGTGTAAATCTAATGTCTATGGGAATTAATAAGAAGCTTGAATTCCTCTTTCAAATCTTTTAATAAATTTACTTTCATCATGTGATAAGAAGGAAGTAGATATTCAAGACCAATAACAACTATATTAATAACTTTTTGTGCATAGGGTGAACTAAAGCATTAATAGGTATGCAGTAATAAAAAAATTATCTTACAACAACCACATCAACGTGATGCATTGCTTCTTTTGATACTAAAACACTATTTAAAGATGATTGTGATCTTGTTTTTATTCTAGGGGCAAAATAAGTTTCCACTTTATCAAATTTTCTTGTCTTTATCAATCATTTTGTCATGCATAGTTGAATTTTGTGATTTGGAAATAGAATTAGAACCCCTCCCTTTTTTAATGACCAGATCATCATACAAAAAAACACTATCTTTTTCATTTTTTCCTTCTTACTTTTTTTAGATATTTCTTTTAAGTTCTTTTGCATTTGATAACTAATAATCATGAGATACTTTCTTACACGCAGTGATATTACCCTTCACCCCAACAAGGTGTTATTTCATTATGTTGATGCCACCACCTTTATATAAAAGTTCACAATGTAAATACTTAAATTGTTTCTTTCCATCAAAGTTTATAATTTTAGTAAAATGATTCCATGATATATTTGCTTCTCAAGAGCACTATGAATTTAAGTGGTAGGCTGGCTTTCAGATGGGTTCATTCTACCATATAGGATATTAAAATGGATGAGTAACAATCTTGAATGGTAGATTGAGTTATGCATATATTTAAAAAAAATGAAGTTAGAGTTATACGAAAAATAAAATGAGTGAAAGTAGTGCAAAAGAACATCTCATCATGCAGTCCTGTGACACTCAAGAAAAGCTAACCCTATATATTTGGGTTTGAGGCTAATGATGATGATTAGTTTGATCAAAATGAAACTTTAATTATTTGTCTTGAATGATGATATCATAGGACATCTAAATTGTCATTTCAATTAACATGAAATAAATAAAATACCCAAACAAAAGAGACTTGTTTTGGTCCTTCTGGAGATGTAAGCCCAAATCTAATACAATTATTATTGGCAAACCCACTGATTTTCAATTAGATTGCGGATGATGTTTAACTTTATTTGATGTAAAATACCTAAACAAAAGAGGCTTGTTTTGGTCCTTCTGGAGATGTAAGCTCAAATCTAATACAATTATTGTTGGCAAGCCCAATGATTTTTAATTAGATTGAGGGTGATGTTTACCTTTAGTTAATGATATCATAGCAGGTGACACAAATTTTAGTTATATGCAAAAAAATAGTTCTTTAACAATAAGAAAATAACTTACCTGCTCATCTCTTATTATTGAATGCTGATCTGCATATAGTTCAAATTGACATCCCTTTTTACAATGAATCAATATATTTCAACAAATTAATAATAAACCACTAGGAAAAAAATATGACAGATAATTTAATTATACTTAAAGAACAAAATACAAATATTGCAACATGTAGGTTTATCTTTAATATGAAACTTATAGGTGGTTTATTAAGATCTCAATCCCTCAAAATATAACTTTATTTGCATATAACTAGAATTTGTGTGATTGTGTCACATACTCTGCCACTGAAGACTGAGACCGAGCAAGAGAGAGGCGACCTACATTGGGCAGTTGGTGGCAATGTCGAGTTGTGGAATTGGCTTTGAGTGAGTAGCGAGAGGGCAAGAGATGAGAGATTCGAGACTAAGAGAAGGTAGAGGCTACGATGAGTAGCGAGAGTCTTAGAGTCGAGATTGAGAGAAATGAGTGGTTAAAGCAAGCAACGAGGCCGCGGTTTAAAGAGAAATATAATTACTTTTCTTAGAATAATACCAATCGTTGGATCTAAAATCAACAGTGTTCATTACTTCAAAATAATAATTGGATGATTTTTTAATTTAGGTGCCAGTTCAGTGATTCGGCGATCAAACCTGATTTTCTGGCGGTTTAAACAGGTTCATTATGAAACCAATTTTTACTTAATTGCGGACTGGCCACATGATCGATTCACTGTCAAACCAGTTGGATCGTTTGGTCGTGTCTGGTTTTAAAAATCTTGGTATAAGGTAAAACAAACCTCGATGTAAAGCATGAGAATGACGATTAACATTGCGACAAGCAATTGTGGGCTGCTGTAGCGTAGGCAAACGACGACAGATAGTTGTAGGAATGCTGGTGGAGGGTAGCTAGTGGTGATGGAATTGGGCAAGTTGTGAGCTACAACAATAGCGGTCGTTTAATGGCCAGTAAATGTGGCGGTTGTTGGTTGATGGGTGGCCGTGGTGGTGGCGGCCGATCAATATGTGATAGTGGCGATGGTGAATTAAGCAATATATTTATAAATTGATCAAAGTAAATGAATTTTGCCTTCATCAACATAAACTAAAGGCTGAGTTTTAAATGCATGAAAATGTTACTCTGCATTTTATTTACATCTGACCGAACAGTTGAATGTTGAAAACCTATGAAAATGGAATGCATCACTTTTCTTACTTCAAACTAAATAACCCCAAGTCATTTACGTGTGTGTAACATTCCTCCTATGCATCATATAGATTCTTAGCCTCCTCATAAAACAATGCAATAAGCCTTACCTAAAAATGTTTTATAATTATGAGATCATTAAATTTTAGATTGTGCATAGAGATTCAATGGTGAAGCATTAAGGAACATATGTTGTTCGTAAGAAGTGCAATGCAATGATTAAATATTAATAATCAATGAAACAACAATAAATCACATTCCAATGAGCAATAGTCATATAACATCAATGATACTAAAAATACTAAATTAATATTGACAACATAAAGTTAATTTGCATGTGCTCCAAATACTTTTAATGATGAGGGTATTGTTGTTGCTAAAATTGGTTTCAATGTTAAGGATGAATAAAGGAACAAACAAAATACAAAGAAATTACTGTTAGTTTTAACTAAATATATATATATATGTGTGTGGGCTCTGAAGTTTTTCACCCATTTCTTATATATATATATATATATATATATATATATATATAGATGAGTGGTTTACCATTAAATTTTTAGAAGATAGCTTGGATATCAAATAAGATACAATTAAAAGATTTTCTTTTTATTTTGTGAGAACTTTTATAATATGATTCAAGGTTTCTCATAGGAACAAGCCTTAATGGCTAATTTCTCCTTTCCATTATGAGAGAGAACTATTGATTAATGTATTTGATAGTCCTACAATATTTATCTTATGATAACAACAATTTGGTCTAAGAATGGATATATACGACCATTGGATTAACGTGAATTGCATGGGAAAAATGAATACACAATATTTTGATTTTCTTGTCCTAGTTTATCATGAGCTTTGTTCTATTTAGTCAGTGGAGATAATTGACCAAATTTGATTAAATGATTTTTGCCAACAATAATTATATTTATGGGTGAGCATTCGGTCGGTTTGGTTTATTCGGTTAGAATTTTGGTGAAACCAAACAAACCAAACCGTTATTTTGAAAAAATCGAACCGACCAAAGTAGCACAAAAAAATCGTATAAACCGAACCGAATAAACCGAATTAGATTTCGGTTTATTTTCAATCCTAAACCAATTACATGTATAAATTAAAAATTAGGATTTTAAAATAAATAAATAATAGAAATTTTATTAAAAGTTACTAAAACTACTATTGATACAATTTATGTATAAATAGTTTTTTGATACAATTTAATGTACAAATAAAAATTATAAACAATTAACAAAAAGAAAAAATAGTACAACATAATTCAATTTTATTGAGCACAAAAGGAATCCAAGGATAGACTATCTATGCGACACCATAGCAGACAAATCAAGTGTCTGTTGTTAAAATAATATCTACATCTCCATCTTTGTTGTCACTTCTTCAAGATTCATGAACTCTATGTCTGCGTAAGAATTCATGAAGAACAAAATTTTAAGCAATTAGTGTTCACTGCTCAAAATGAGCAAAGGCATAAACTCAGATAAGAAAAGGCGCAAGTGCGTCAGTAAGTCGGGGGTTATTATCCAAGGTTAGAAACAAAGCGAACAGACTTGTATTAGACAAAGAAACAAGCATGCCAGAAACCAACTAAATTGAAATAAAAATCGTAGATCAATCACAAACACCCATAAAATAAGAAGATCTGATCCGAGGTCGGTGATGGAGCCACCAGAACAAAGAATGAGGAAAGGAGGAATTGAAAAAGACAACTTAGACAAACCAATTCCAAACTCCAAAGCATAGCATGACAACCCATACAAACATACACTCATCAAATAACCAATAAATGCCATAGACCAATCAAAAACACACCCACAGAAGATCACCATAAGCCAGAGTCGGTGATGGTACAAGAAGCGCAAGGAAGATTTGTAAAGTAAAAGACAAGCTCAAATTCTAATACAAATATCCGGCCAATTTAACAAGTAACCAATTTAGATTTAGACCGTCACAAAAGAGATAAAGGTCATTGAAAAAAAAGAGCCCACCCCCAAGGAAGATTTGTAAAGTCTAAAAAGCCAATTCAAGCCAACAATAGCTAATACAAATATACATACAGAGATTGAATCAAACCACTGGAATGCCCCAATGCCTTATCTAATCGAGTCGAGACTCTCCATTCTCGAAGAAGTGTATCGCATCGAGTCAGTCGAGGAATGAAAGGCCACACTCCGAACTCCGAACTCTGAAGCGTCTAAATCGACTCAAGCAGTCAAGCGGTCAGCCTCCGCGGACTCGAGACTCGAGAGGCGAACTTCAAGCCTATGTAATCGGTTTTTTGTATAAAGAAATTTATTAAAGTAAAACAACCAAAACCATAAAACCTATAATAATTTCAACCAAATAAACATAAAACCAAAAACCGACCAATTAACATCGGTTCGGTTCGGTTTTTCGGTTTGAACCGTCTAGTGCACACCCCTAATTATATTGCACCATCTTAGAAAACCTCATAATAATATGATGGATGTTTATCTAAGGGATTAATTTTTAAGTTGACTTTGGCTAAGGATTTCATGCTCTATCAAGTGCGTCATATAATTGAATATTTCATTTCTAGTTTGTGATACAAACTTGTTTGATTAGATTGAAAGAGGAAATTTAAATTATTTTTTGTTCATCATTATTTTGAATTCATCAATTAAATGTCTATCAAGGGGCATATGTCTTGTTGGCCTTAGTCCTTGGGATTGTTGACATAAAATGTCAATAGAACTTAACCTCATATCCTCAAATACATCAACTTGACCTAACCAATTATGTTACCCTTAGAAAATTCTTAGGAGGAACTCATGTTTATTTATAAATCTTTCCTACATCATAGGTTTGATTCTATCCAATCCTAGGGAGACCTCGTTCATTACTTGAGCTCAGTTTTTTCCTAGTGCATATAAGTACTGAATTCAAGTAATCCATATATCCATCTCATTGATTCAATAAATAAGTAATCATGAAGTTCTGAGGATTGGTTTAATTTTTCTTAAAATCAATCTGTGAAATTTGACTCATTGTTGAGTTAAAGGTATCCACTTGTCTTTACTTTATTTAAGACCTTAGTAAGAAGACTACTCCACTTAGCTAAATAACTCAATCATTCTGGAGATTCAATATTAGGATATTCTTAGTATGGTCATGAATCAAATGACTAATAGAACTTCTTAATACAATATGATCAAACAAAACATATTGAAGTGGATAGACATTTTATGAAGAAGCTAGATAATGATTTAATTTGTATTGCATTTGTCACCATAGATGGTCAACTTTCAGGCATTCTTATCTAAGGATTATTAGGAACAATATTTCAAAAATTGACATGTAAGTTTAGAATGGATAAAATTCATTCATTTGGTTGAGGGAAAGTAAAAAATTCAATTTCTGTCAAATCCCCCTCCTTTAATTCCATCAGAAAATTTGCCTCCATCAATGTTTCATCATGTTCAATAGTCCTACCCTTTATTCACTTCATACCACTTTAGGGATCTATGAGATTATTTGTGTCATCTCAACAATCTATGGGTTATTGTAATAATTGTTCTACGACATCATCATTATGTAGATTATTGTAATTATTTGGTAATTATTATTTCATTTTGCATGATTTCATTTAAAAGCTTTCACAGGATTGTATAAATATTACATAAATATTAGAATGAAATGCTCAGCCAATTCTTCCCAATTGTTATTAATTTCCCCCTTCAAAGTGTAACTAAAGATTTTGATCATCGAGTACATTCACATTTAGGAGAATGAGAGTCACTATGATCGGAGTTTGATCCAGATATTATGTAAGCAAAAATCCAATAGAGCAAAGACTACATTTTTTTTTTTCATAATGCAATACTATTGAGAATAACTCGAATTTTAAAGGAATCAAAAGTCATTGTAGTTCAATCAAACTAAGAAATTCTTAGCTATGCAAAGCTTTTTTGTTTGCATGATAGCAATTAATGCTTCAACTTATTCAACAATTTATATGAAATTAACTAGATTTTATGAAAAATCAATTAGCTAAATAGATTTGACAATATCTTAAAGAGAAATCAATAAATCTGGTTGATAATGCTGAGATTCTCTTCTCAATATAGAAGATAAATAAGGAGCATATTATATTATAAAAATTGGAACTAGGGATCACAAAATTCCATCAAAGCCTCTTGACCCAATAGATCAACATCATAGATTGAACGACAACATGGTAAAAATCACAAGAGCCAACGTTTTTCTCTTTGAACCAACAATCATGATAAAAAAAATTGAAGTTTACTAAGGGAACCAAGCAGACAAGGAAGGCTGAGGTTTTTGATACAGGGAAGGAGATGTTTGGAGAAGACTTGCAGAGGGGCGATGCCAGAGAGGAATCATGAGGGGAACATACTCAATGGTGTGTTGTAGAGTGATGAATCAATGCTTAAGGATCATATGACCCTGATATCAATTGAACTGGTAGAGGCAGCAGAAATAGGAAACATGTATTATGAGAGAGAGGCTGGAGCGGTGAGGAGAGAAGAGTGGATGTGAAAAGGATTCAGTATTCAATTCATTATTCAATTGATTTTCATTTCAAGCAATGAATATCCTATTTATAGAGATAAGCTTTACACAAAAATAATGAATCAAAATAAATTCAAATCACTTTCTAGGAAAATTTGAATAATTGAAATTCAAACTAACTATTATCCAAAAGGATAAATTAACATGATTTCAATTAAAATTAAACAAAAAATTCTAATTTTAATGAAATAATTGAAATAAAACCTAAGCATAATTTTTTGCACTGCGCCACTATTGCAAAAAGGAAACCGTGGATTGAAAGAAAAGGAGGCCAATATAAAGTACACACATGCTTGAAGAAATTTTAAGATTTATAGGATGCTTGCCTTTTTTTTTTGTGTGGTTTTGCTGCTGTCAGCTCTACTACATCCTATCGCTTGAATCTAAAATTTTTAGCAAGCTACTTATATGAATTTTGCTTTTAAAAAAGAAGACTTCATTTCCCACAAAAGTTAGATGATAGATGCAGTTTCTTTCTTCTCTTTTTTGTTTTTTTTTGTTTTTGTTTTTGATAGAGGTAAATTAGCTTAAAGTGAATGTTGTTTACATTGGAAGAATTCATATTTTAGGGTTGAAAGTTGACTGATTTTTTTCACTTAGATCAAATTTTCATTCTTTAATCTGCAATGATCTTTTGTTATTCAGTAAAAATGGGTAATGGGAAAAAGTTGTTTATATAGTATCTAGTGAGATGGAATATCTTATCAGTTGAAAGTTGTTTTCAGTCTATTGTTTTCTGTTTTCAGATGAATTTTGCTTTTTGCTTGTGGTCCTTTTCTATCATCTAACTTTCATGTACTTAATTTATTTTATTGCAGATTTTTGTTGTATTAATTGTCATGGTGACCAATATCTGGTGTTGAAGAAATAGAATTTATGAACTTATGGAACAACGTGGTGCAGCTCTTTGTTACATAAACTTATTCTCTTTTTGAATTTAAAGTTCAAAGCTCATGGCAAAACTTGGAACACTTGGACGCAGGTTTACTAAACTTTTTTGTATGTTTATTATATACAGCATTATCTTTCTTTGACCAAATTTCACTTCAAATATATTAGAATACTGTAAGATTTATGTTTGCAGTGGATTTATAAGGAAAACAAATGATAGTATGAGGCTCATCATGACCACGTTTGTTGGATTCCTTATTGGCTTTTTGATAGGAATTTCATTCCCATCTTTTAACGTAACCAAGGTAGGGTTATTTTGTTTATATTTACAATTCTTTAATGCAAAATTTTATCTTTTCCTGCTCTGTTTGCAGCTTCACTTTCCTTCTACCATTTCTTCTTACAATGAAGACAAGAATTCAGGCATCAAAACCCAAGCTTTACTGAACCATGCTTGGATATCTACACATAAAAACAATTCTTTGTTAAATTCAACTAGCACTGCCAAGGTTTATTTCTTCTTACCACAATGATTTTCTCATGAGCTTATTTTGTTTGCATATACATGAGAGTTGTCCTAATTATTTGATCAAGTCAAGCTATCTTGATTTTTTTTTTCACTTTTTGCATTTATGGAGAAGCAGTACGACATATCCAGGCATCATGTATTGATGGATTGCAAGCAATTAAAATTATACGTTTTGCCTGTTTTTGTTAATGGGTGTTGTTTTTCAGCCTTATATTATGTTGTGTTATCACATTTCTACATCAATTATTGTTTGGGGTTTATCCTTCTTATTTTATTGTTTTTTCTGTATTATTTTGTGACATCTATTAAGCTTAAGACTCTTCATTAATAATAGGTTGTTATCAATGAAATGGTTGTCTTAATTTTAGCCTTTTTTCACGATTGTAGTTTCCATGGAAGCTGTCAAGCTTCTTAAGCATCAACCACTTGGTTTCTGAGGTTCATGGTTGGTATAATTTCATGATAAGCATTGACGGCAAGTGGCTGCTTCTTAGAAGATTGACACAGAAACAGTCAGGAAAAAAAAGCTAACAAATAGACAACCATTTCATTTCCTAATTGACAGCTAAGCTGATCAATTTTTGATGCAAGGACTTTTTTTGGTTGATATCTTTTGCAAGTGCTTTATAATGATCTGTTTTTTTTGCAGAAAGTTTGGACAGTCTGATTTGTCAATTATGAGAAGTGTTAAATGGAAAAGCATGAGTTATAAATCATAGAATAGATATCAAATGGCCATTCTATAGAAACAGTAATGTTATCATAGATATTAGATGATATCTAATTAATCATTATCTTGGATAATTCACTTATACCCACCTAGGTTGTGTAGTTTATTGCACAGTGCTTATTCAAGACTCTCTTTAAATATCTCTTTGTAGGTTTTTCTTTAAGTTGGCGAGAGAATATATGAATTATATCCTCTTCTACTTGTAGATTATCTCATGTCAACATTAAAATTGTTATTACTGTGGAGTTCCTTTTTATTAGTTTTTGGATAGAAAATATTGTATTTCCTGTTGAATATGGATTAAGCTGTAGAGGCTTGATTATGTAGAAGAGTTGCAAAATGGGAATTTTTTCTAAATAGTAGGTACATTCTATATTTGACATACATGTTCTTACAGTTTCTGATAGCGGGTGTAAATAGACTGCTTATTTCCATTCTGTTTTCTGCTTTCTTAAATCCTTACTGTGTATGTTTTTTCTCTGAAATTTTTTCATTTAGGTTCAAGAGATGCTAGATTTATGCATCTATCATTGTAGCTATGCAATCTTATTGGCATTTTCTTTATCGAAGAGTATTACCTCTCTCTTTTATAGTATCCTGTTTAAAAGTTCCTTTGCTGACGGTTATTTTTTTTTTCTTGTGTAGATTTATGTTTCTACAAATCCTAAAGGGGCAGAAAGATTAGCGCCAGAAATAATTATGCCTGAATCTGACTTATACTTGCGACGTTTGTGGGGTAATCCCAGCGAGGTATTGGCATTCAGTTAGTCATGATATTTGTTCATTTGTCTATATATTTTGTTGGATATTTTAGCAACAAAGAAATGCTTATGATCTTTGTTTAAAATTGTGCAATTAGGTATTGAGACATTTTTTGTCTATAAGGTGAGGCGCAAGCTTCAAACGATTTGAGGCGTAAGCCTCACAATTAGAAAATTGCATAAAGTCAAAATAAAGGCATAAATTAATATATAATCATTCTAATCTATAATTATATTAAAAATAGGCATATTAACTTTTTAAACATTTTATTAAGTGACAAAATTGCATATATATATATATATATATATATATGCAAAATATCATGTAACAAATTACACAAAGTAGAAGTGTAATGCAAATACAAAGTAATCAAAGTAACACAAGACATCAAATGAAAATAAATACTATATCAAAGTAAGATTAGATATCAAATAAATTTAACATGAAAAATTTCTCTTTCTCTTACTCTTATTATCCAATATAGGATTATCCGCAGATCTAAATATTAATATATTAAGTAATCAAAAATCTTCAACACTGTCATCACTCAGTGGGCAGTGGTGTCAGCAATAGCCTAAGGTATGGTCGGTGAATGCATGAACGAAGAGTTTCATACGTCAAATGGGTTATATGGAAGAAGGGGGTTATGTGTATAAAGGGGTGACTACTCGATTATAATTTAAAATTAGAAAAAAAATCTTAAAAATAAAGTGACCCATGCCTCAATGGAATTGAGGCGAGGTACACCTCACTTGAATTGTATGAGGCGTGAGCCTCAATGAAGTTTGGACTGAAATTGTGCTGAGGCACATCTCAAGGCATGCCTTAGATTGCGCAATTTTAAACGCAGCTTTTGATTGATAAGATTTAGTAATCCAACAATCATTTCATGCATTAATCCAAGTCTTCTGCCTTATTCTATATAGAACAGTTTCTACTGATAATTATGCAGGATTGTAATTTTCCATTCTCCCAATATATTTATTGTGATTGGTGTCGAGAGAATTTGCTATTTTTGTTCATGATCACTATTTCTATTCATAGCCGCCACTGCTCCTAGGATTTTCTATCAAATGACAGTTATTTTTCTATTCAAATTGTGGTATCAGTTCACAATGAGAAATTGTTAAGTAGTTTGTGTAATCTTTATTGCCTTTAGGTTTTGGATAATATTAAAAGTCAACTCGATGGTTGCCTGAAATCATATTTGGCTAATCTTGTGCCAATTATATTGATTAACCAGTTAATTATGTTGATAAGGCCATTCAAAGTTATTTCCAAGGTTTTGGTTTCAAATCTCACTTACATCATAATAAATCCTATCTTTCGGACTTTGGAGTGGGACAAAAAATATAAAAAATCATTTTTATTAACCTAGGAAATAAGGAGTTTATTATTAGATGTTTAAGTCAAGCAATTTGACATCTTTGATTGAATAAAGTTTGTCATTAAATTGTAAATCTTCTATGTGCAAGTTAGATGTTGCATTCATATGAGTGCAGTTTTTAGGGGAAGTCATCCTTTTGTATTGATATTATGCATGTATTTTTTACTAATAATTTTTCTTGAGCTAATTTCTTTTACATAACTTATTGACTTATTAGTTCTTCTAATTTTGTTCAAATTTGGCGCAAATTGAATTTAATTTGTGATAGTTAAATTATATTTGTTTGCTAATTTTATGTGATTCAAGATCTTTTAGATGATTTATGTACATCTTAAGTAATTCTTATCTATTTACATATCTAACATTTAAATTTTAATATTTACTTATATAATATTTAAATCTTTAATATCATATTAAAATAAAATTAATATTAATTTTTTTATAGTGAATTACACTTTTTAATTATATATTTTGATGTGAATATGGCATTGAAGTGTTTAATTAGTAAATATAAAATTTTGAGTGTTAGATATGTAAATGCATATGAATAATAGAAGTGTATGTAAATTGTCTAATTTTTTATTGATTTCTTCAAGTTTATTTGATCATTATTTTATCATTTTGAGTCTAATTTTTGTATTTATTATTTGCAATTAAAGAAAGTAAGTTGTTAGCTTTTATGGTGATTTATCATATGTAGATCCTTGAGTTCCATTGCATGATCTATACGTATGTATATATATAGCATATCATAGTAGTTGCATTAAAAAATCCTAATCCTAAATCATCTTTTATCAAAATTTTATCGAAGTCTTAGGTTTTTTATAAAAGAAAATTGATTATGCTACCAATCAATGAATAGAGTATGACATGAAATAAATGCATGATTTTATTAGATGAAAATAACTAAAAATAATTAACATTAATGCGATTAATGGGTGGTAAATGAATTAGCACTA
The DNA here is from genome assembly GCA_021442155.1 of Cymbidium sinense. Taxonomy (NCBI): domain Eukaryota; kingdom Viridiplantae; phylum Streptophyta; class Magnoliopsida; order Asparagales; family Orchidaceae; genus Cymbidium; species Cymbidium sinense. Next base: position 25,949,631 of record CM038228.1, on the reverse strand, counting down.
GAAGAGAAATACCCCAAGGGACCTCATTAAAAACACTCGGCTTGAAGGCCGAAATATTTGGAGAGTGAAATTAATTTATTGAATTGTTGAATAAATAAAACCAGTTAAATAATGGCATTAAAATTGTTAAACCATAAATTGATACATTGAAAATTAAATAAGTTCATGTACGTGAATGTTAAAATAGTTTTTAATTATAATGGGTATACTAATTCATTTGAATTTTAATTTTGATAGGAGATGATAAAATCATCCTGATAGATAATTCAAGGTATTCAACAATAATATTTATGAAAATTATAGATGTAAATTTTTAATGTAGATGATGACATAATAAGAAAAGTTAAAGATAAGAATGCCTACTTAATGATGATAAAATTGATTCTAAAGTTTTTATTGATTGGATAGTAGATTTAGATAATTTCATTGAATGAAAAATCATGTCTAGTGAATAAAAATCAAATATGTAAAAAAAACTATAACTAGACAAGTTAAAATTTCTTAGAGAACCATGAATAGATTAAAAGAAATGGTTGCGAAGGAAACTATCACATTGATTAAAATAATTGAACTTTTAAAGAAAATTATTTATTTTTATTATATCATAACTGTTGCTTGATGAATTTAATTTATTTAAAAATAACAAAGTTATAATTAGGTGCATGAACAAATTTGAAGAATTGTTATTTTATTCCTAAATCATTGGTGATCCGAAAACTAAAGGGATTAATATAAAGAATATCTTTTGAAAATAGAGTATTTATTAGAGTAGATTTAAATGAATATACTGATATAGTAGAAAATTTTAAAAGTATTTATGGTGTGTATGGGTTTGGATTTACTAATGTAGAAGATATGATTATATTGAATTTTGCTTTAGTTTATGATTTTATAATTATTAATATTTTATTTAAGAAAAAAGATGAGGATATTATTACTTATAAGAACAGACCTAGTGAAACATAAGTTGAATATCTTATGATAAGTAACATAGATCACTTAGATTGTAAAGATTGTAACTTTCATTCTAGGTGAAAGTTTAAGTACTCTATGTCCACTACTTGTTTTAAATTTTAAAATAAAAGGTTAAAATATGAAAAATAAATCAAAATATTGTCTTATGATTAGAGTGGGATATTTAAAGAATTCAAATAAAAAGAAATTTAAGAGTAAGTTATATGATCTTAGAATTTGGGATGCTTATGAGAAATCTAATATTATGTAAGAAAAAATAGCAAGTGAGATTAAACAAGTTATAAAAATGTATTTGGAGAATCAAAAGAAAAAAACTCTTATTAATGAAAATAATTTATGATAGAGTCAAAATCTATAAGAAAAGATAAAAATTAGAAGTTTTGTTATAAAAATTAATTTCGATGTAAAAGCTCAGAGATTGAGAAAGATATCGTGGCATAAAGATTCCAAGAAAGCAGTATGTGATGTAAAAAATTCAATATTTAGTGATCTATATGATAGATTGGATGTTCAAGAGGGAAAAAGATGCATACGTTAGCCAAGCGAAACGGTAGAAAAATAAAAATTTATTAGTTCAAGTCAAGTACATTAAGGTGATAAAAATATGATTTTCTAGAGGAGGATATTCAACATTGTTGGATAAGATATTTTGATAAACTTTTCATTGAAGGTTGTGATAATACGATAGATGTTAGCAACCTTAGTATTTTAAATGAAAATAGGGATTTTTATTTTAATTGTCGTATTAGGAAAATCGAAGTTGAATATATTTTAATGAAAATGAAGTGTGAAAAAGTATTAGGACATCATGATATTTCAATAGAAGTGTGAAAATGTTTAGGAGGTCAAGAAATTCTTGTTTTGTTAATCTTTTTAATATTTTTTTAAAGACTAAAAAGATGTTAGATGAGTGGTGAAAGAGTTTGATAGTTATTATTTCAAAAAATAAAGGTGATGCACAAGAATGTGCAAATTATAGAGGGATTAAGTTAATGTGTCAGATATTAAAGTTATGGGAGAGTAATTAAGTATAGATTACAATGTGATACAAAAGTTTGTCAAAAGTAGTTGGTTTTATGTTGAGTAGGTCTCTATGGATAATGGCTGTTATATATTTGTTTAGAGGTTTAATGGAGAAGTATAGAGAGAGTAAGGATGATTTACATATGATATTTGTTGTTTTTGAGAAAGTATATGATAAAATTTCAAGAGATGTGCTTTAGAGATTTATAAAAAAAATGGTGTTAATATTGTTTATATTCAAATTATTGAGGATATATATGCTGAAGCTATCACTTGTGTTACAAACAGGATCAACCAACAATGATTACACCGGATCAACCAGTATTTTATTAACACTACTTTGCCTATCCCAAGTCCCGATGTGAAAAGTGGAGGGTTGCGATATAGTCACCAGAAACTTGTCAAATAATCATGACATGAATCCTTTAAATCATTGTGTTAATGCTAAATCGTCACAGGCGCGTATGACTTTAATACTGAAAAAATGTGCGTGCGATACGCCTGCGTTAAATAAGCAAGGTTCTCACATTATGGCGGATCGAGGCAAAGTTAGTCCATGAAACTAGTTAGGTTAGGAACTTGGAATGTAGGTACTCTTACAGGTAAATTAATGGAATTAATAGATATTATGGTTCATAGAAAGATAAGTATTTATTTGTTCAAGAAACTAAATGGGTTGGGAAGAAGACCAAGGAGATTGATAGTTTAGGTTTTAAACTTTGGTATTTAAGTAGAAGTCGAACTAGAAATGGTGTAGGTGTGATTGTAGATAAAAGTTTGAAAGATAATATTATAAATATTAATTGATGTGGAGATAGAATTATAGCTTTAAAGATTATTGATACTTAAGATTATCAATGTTATAAGTATTTATGGTCCTCAAGTAGGTTTGGATGCTCAAAAGTAAAATTTTGGAATGAATTAGATTAATACAAAATACACCTCTTGAAGAAAAATATTTATTGGAGAGATTTAAATGGACATGTTGGTAGAGTGGTAGAAGATTTTAAAAGTATTCATGGTGGTTATGGATTTGGAGTAATGAAGAAGGCTATATTAGATTTTACTTTTTATATGATTTTGTGGTTATACTTTATTTTAAGAAAACATATTAGATAAGATTAATGGTTTTATCCTTAGAGATAAAATGCGAAACAAATGTATATGTGAAAAGGTTGGAGTGGCTTCAGTGGAAGATAAGATTAGAGAGAGTTGTCTTAAATAGTTTGGTTACATTAAACATCGATTGGTCCAATTAGTAGAATAGGTTTATTAGACTTGACCTATGTTAAGAACGATAGAGGTAGACCTAAAAAGACTTGATTAGGAAGTATAAAAATGAACTTATTTTATTAAAATTAAATGATAATTTAACACTTAATAGGACACAATGGAGAAGAATGATTTATGTAGTCAACCCCACATAGTAGGATGAACACTTATTGTTGTTGTTGTTGTTAATGCTTGATATCAAGATAGAAAGACAATGTCACCGCATTCTTTTGCTTGAGCATATACTTTTTATTTTAATTTGAATTTTAGGCAAATGTTAAATTTTTTTCATGTCTAAAGGGGTTACTACATATTTAATAAGTATATTAGTTTGTCAAGGCGATCATCAAGTTCAGTCTGTTGCACTTACTACCTTCAAAGTTAATAATATAATAATTTATAAGAACACTAAATGAAAATCAATTGCATTTGTATCTATTTCTAAGATTTATGCTATGACATACTTAAGTATCATTAAATTAATTATTATGCTAAGAAGTGTCTTAATAGAAACTTGCACGCAATTGTGGAGGAAGAAAATGAATCAATGATTTTGATATTGTTTATGTATTTGATGAGGAGATTGGTGATTATGCATATGCTTTAAGTGATAATTTCTTGAATGTTATAGGTTCTAGCATAACTGCTCCTAAGTTGAATTAGATTGGAAGAGTTTGTAGTTTTTCAAATCTATTTTAAGTATGAGGAAAAGCTTTGTAAACTCATAATTGATAGTTGAAGTAGCATAAATGTCATATCTAGGATTGCCGTAGACCACTTGAATTTCAAACCTGTACCACATTCACAACCAAAAATAAAAAATAGGGTTTAAGATTAAATCGGTCCCTCAACTATTTATGAAGGACCAATTTAGTCCCAGATTAAACAGGAGGATCAATTTGTTATTTATTTGATTAGGGACCAAATTGGTCCCCGACGATATGTGAATGAAAATGAGAAGAGAGTAGGGTTTATTAGTTATCTACTTATTTTTATTTTTTGTTATTCCGAAAATGCCCTGTATTATTCATTATTTCTACAACTTTTATTAAATTAATCTAAGGACCAAATTGGTCCGATCAAATAGTCGAGGCAAATTAGTCTCGTGTTTGATCAGACTAAACTCTCATAATGATAATAATTTAGTTTTAAACCCATAAAAAATAAAAATAGCTTGGGTAGATAAAATTATTATTTTTTAAACTTAGACATGTTTAATTTTGATTCAATTAGTTATTTTAAACTTAGACATGTTTAAACTAAAAATTATTATTTTTTAATGATAGAATTTGACATGATGAGATTTGTAAATATTGCTTATGCTATTTTAATTTTACCTTATTTTATGATTTAGATATTACTCATTTTGTGATGCCTAATACATATATTTTTAAGACTAATGGGAGAAGGGTAATATTTGACATTTACTAGCCTAAAGAGTAAGTTTGGGTATATAAAACAATCTAATGCTCCTAGTGAAATGTAAAGATCTTTGCGTATTCAAAGTAAATATGCATTTGAGAAAGAGATTTGATAAGAATGTGATTTATGCTTTAGTAGTTGTTGAGTTTATTGTAGCATCTAAAGTTGTGGCTTTGCTTGATATATTAAGGGTTGGGTATTTTAAATAGTTTATTTGATAAACTTTCTAATAATTATTACCCTTGAGAGATATATAACTCGTGATTGATTTAGTTTCTAGATCATTATTGCCCAATTTATCTCATTGTAGGATGAATCCAACAAAATATGCTTAAGAGGAATGTTGATGAATTACTTAAGAAGGGATTTATTAGAAAAAGCATTAGTTCTTGTGTTGTACTTAATTTGTTTATATCTAAGATAGGAGTTGACATATGTGTTTAAATAATAGAGATATTAACAAAATTTTTATTAAATGTCATTTGAATGATATTTTAGATGTGATGAAAGTTGTCATATTTTATAAGATTGAGATGAAAAATGACTTTCACTGAGTTGGATGCTAGGAACTTCATAAGTGAAAAATTACTTTTAAGACTATGCATAAATTATGTGAACAATGATATCTTTTGGATTAACCAAAGCATTTGCTACTTTCATGAAGATAATGAACCATCATGTCTTGCAACCTTTTAGTAGAAAGCTTCTTATTATTTACTTTAATAATATATTAATCTATGACAAGGCACACTATGATCATTTGGTGTATCTCAAGATAAGTATTTATGATTTTGCAAGTAGAAGAGCTGCATTTAAAATATTAAGAAAATTTGTATTGCCACTTCCTTTATGATCATAAGATATGTTGTGCTTTTAGATGGATCATTTGTTGATTTTAATAAGATTAATGAGATTAATTATTGGAGAAAGCCTCCTAATATGTATGATATCTAGAGTTTCATGATTTAGCTATGTTTATATTGATTCATTAAAAGAAGTAGCATTATAGCATTATTATGACTCAAATTATTATTTAAAGAAAAGAGAATTTCGATGGACTAAATATGATGAACATGCTTTTAACGTGATTAAATGCAACAACAACAATAACAACAAGCCTCTATCCACTATGTGGGGTTGGCTATATGAATCCTTTGTCTCCATTATGTCTTATTATGTGTCAAATTCTCATTTAATTCAAGTATGCTAAGGTCATTTTGATACATCTAAACCAAATCTTTTTAGGTCTATCTCTACTTTTCTTAACATAAGCAAATCTATCGATCTACTCTAGCATCATGACGTCGACGCTTTATGTGGCCTTAAGGCGACTCTCTCTAATCTTATTTGCCAAGCTCCAACTTTTTTTCCGAATATATTCATTTGCATTTTATTTTTAAGAGTAAAGCCACTCATCCAGCATCCTCATCTCTACTTAACTTAGTCTTATGCTTCTATGTTATTGGCAACATTCTGCACCATAAATCATTGCAGGTCTTACCATCATCTTATAAAATTTTTTCTTAAGTTTAAGCTGTACTTTTCTATCACACAACATGCCAGATGCATTCCTCCACTTCAACCATCCAACTTGAATTCTACTATCTCCATCTATTTCACCATTATTTTGAACAATGAGCCTGATATCAATCGCCACTCTTTTAATGATTTGTTCACACCTAATGTCACTAACATCTACAACTAAAATTACACTATATTCGCTTTAGATCTACTCAAACAAAAACCTTTAGACTTTAAGGTTGACCTCCATAATTCAAGTTTCTCTTAGACTCCCTCTCTAGTCTTATCAACAAGAAGAATGTTATCAGCAAAAAGCATACACCAATGTACATCTTGTAAATGCCTAATAAGAACATCCATAACTAAAGCAAAAAAGATAAAAAAGCGATCCTTGATGTAATCCAACCAGGAAATTTTTTTGTCAATCCTCCTTGTGTTTGGACACAAGTAACAGCTCTAGTATACATATCCTTAATGACTTGAATATAACCAATATTAACTCCTTTCTTTTCTAGAACTTTCCAAAGAACATCTCTTGAAATTTATCATAAACTTTCTTTAAATCAATAAATATCATATGCAGATTATCCTTACTTTCTCTATACTTCTCCATCAAACCTCTTAACAAATGTATAGCATCTATAGTAGATCTACCTGGTATGAAACCAAACTGACTGTGAGAAACATTTGTATCACATCATAATGCTCAATTACTCTCTCCCATAATTTTAATGTATGACACATTAACTTAATTCCTTTATAATTTGCACACTCTTATGCATCACCTTTATTCTTAATATAGGAACCAACAAACTCTTTCTCCACTCATCTGACATCTTTTGTCTTTAAAATAACATTAAAAAGATTTGTAAGTCCAAAAATTCCTTGATCTCCTAATTATTTTCACACTTCTATTGGAATATCATCAGGTCCTACTGTTTTTTCACATTTCATTTTCTTTAAAATTTTTCTAAATTCAAATTTACTAATACGATGATAAAAATAAAATTCTCAATTTTTGTTTAGGGTATTAAGGTTGCTAAAATCAATCGTATTTTCAGATCTTTCATTGAAAAGTTTATCAAAATATCTCATATAATTATTTTCAATATCCTTTTCTAAGAAAAGTATTTTATGATTTTTATCTTTAATACACTCACTTGAACTAGATCTTTACTTCTCATATCTCTTTGGTTAGCTATATATGCATCTTTCACCTTCTTTGGTATCCAATTTATTGTATAAATCACCAAAAGCTAAATTTTTTGTATCATATATTATTTTCTTAGAATTTCTACGGCCACTTTATATCCTTCCTAATTCTCCGAGTTTTTACATCTAAATCAAATTTTATAACAATGTTTCTTATTTCTTATCTTTTCTTGCACATTTTGACTCCACCACCAACTATTTTTATTAAAAAAAGCTTTTCCTTTTGATTCTCCAAGCACATTTTTTGCAACTTACCATTTTTTTTCACATAACATTAGCATATTTATGAACATCCCAAATTTTAAGCTCTTGTAGCTTACTCTTAAAAATATTTTTAATAGTATTTTTTAAGTGCCCCCATCTAATTCAATAATTTGATTTATTTTTCATCTTACTATCTTTCATCTTAAAATCTAAAGCTAACAGTCGATATTGGATACTTAAATTTTCTCTTCTTACAATCTTTCTGATCTTATCTTTCTTAAAATAATCAATTTATATTTTATTAGATCCATTTTATAAGTAAAATATACTCATCTCTTTTCTTAAATAAAGTATAAGAACTACAAAATCATAAAGCAAGAAAATCTAATATAGTCTTATTCATTACTAACCATAACCACCAATAATACTTCATTTCGCTAACACTGTTTAAATCTTCTCCAATAAATACTTTTTGTTCAAGAGGTATCTTTTGTATTAATCTCTCTAATTTTTTCTAAAATTTTTCTTTTGAGCCTATATCCAAACCTATTTGAGGGGCATAAACACTTATAATATTGATAATCTTAGTATCAACAATAATCTTTAAAACTATAATTTTATCTCCAAATCTATTAATATTTATAACATTATCCTTCAAACTTTTATCTATAATCACACTTATGCCATTTTTAATTCGACTTTTACCTGAATACCAAAGTTTAAAACATAAAGTATCAATATCCTTGGCCTTCTCCCCAACCCATTTAGTTTTTTGAATACATAAAATATTTATCTTTCTATGACCCATAATATCTATTAATTCCATTAATTTACTTGTAAGAGTACTTATATTCCAAGTTCCTAATCTAATTCTAGTTTCATGGACCAATTTCTTTGCCCACATCCATCCATAATGTGAGAACCCTTTTTTAACCGCACAGGCAGATACTGACAACTTTGCACACTTTTCACTGTATTCAGGTCATACAATGCGTCGCTTCCAAGGGACGCCCTAGCATTAAAATAATGTTTTAAAGGATTCATATCATGATTATTTCAACAAATTTTACGCTGACTGTCGACTGCTTATGGCAACCCTCCACTTTTCACATCCGGACTTGGGATCGGCTGTCGACTGCTTATTTGGATTAAATGAAAGTTTCAAAATGTATCTATGCTAAAGTTACCTAATATTAAGGAGGTGTTTGAATTTCTTATAATGCATATATTGTTAGTACTGTAGTGGTAAGTCAAAAAGATATCTTATCATATTCTTTTGTAAATTGAATATGGCTAAGACGAAATATTCTAACTATGATAGAATTCCATGTTGTCGTCTAAACTTTGTTATTTGAGGTCTTATCAGTTGCCTAAATAGTTTGTAATATATTTTGATCATCAAGCTTTGATTTATTTGTGTTCTCAAGAAAGTTTAGGCATACACATGCTAATTGGTTGAATTTTTAAAGAATATTCTTGTCTTTTAATGTTATGTTGGAATTGAGAATAAGCTTGATGATAATTTGAATAGTTTTCGTTATTTTATCTACCATGCAAGTTAAAGTGGTTGGGTTTGACTCTAAAAGGGAAGGAGAAAAAGGTCAAAATGATCCTTAAACTATTTTTCTAGTGCAATTTTAATCCTAGCCAATCTAATGTGTTCAATTTTATTTTTGATTCAATATAATCTAAAAGAGTCCCTCTGTTGGATTATTTCGGAATAAATTTTAGGAGTCAAGGGATTTTTTTTGGATCAGATTAAAGAAGTCAAGGACTAAATTAAGCACATTAGATAATTTGAGATTAAAAGTCCCTCTTTCCTTTAATAAATTGTTTAGGGACGATTATCATCTCTTTTTTCTAAAGATAAATATGCTATAATAATTTTGGTGCGATTTGTTTAGGCCTACATAATTATTTATTTTTCATTAACAAATTCTACATGCTTAAAGTTGGTTATTCTCGTAATGGTACTTTGTCTGCATTCATGATTCATCTTTTTTGAGAGAACTTTTGATGTTATAATTACATGTTGGAGCTATTATTGGTCATTTTAGTAAGGATAAGACTTTCTCTTATGAAGAATATATATTTTTGGCATCTTCGATAAGAGATATGGCTCATATTATTTTATAATGTGATATTTGAAAGATTGTTTATGTTAGAAAACATAACACAAGGCTATATACACCTTTACTAATTCTATATAAATAGTGTGGGGACATTAGTTTAGACTTTATATTAGGTTTATCATGAACATTGAAGTATAATTATACTTCTGTAGTCTTGGGTCAATTTTAAAAAAAAATGTCTAATTTTATACAAACCAAAAAATTATTAATGCATCTCACATTTTGAAACTATATTTTAATAAAATTATTAAATTACATGGGTTGCTTAAAGAAGCTATTTTAGATTGGGTTGTAAAATTAATGGGTTATTCCTAAAAAAACTTTTTGAAAGAAAATGCCAACACAACTTAAATTCTTAAATTTTTTATTGTCTAGAACTAATGGACAAATTGTAGTAAATAGGTGGGTGATATATTATTTGATCAAATGTCATGCATTTGGATAGGATTTGATATTTACTTTGATTGAGTTTGCATGTAATTAATTTGAATAGATATGCTTACATAAGTTCTTTTGAGATAGAAATAGTATTTTAACCTATAAAATCTATAGATCTCGGCTTTCCTATAGGGTTTAGGCTTATTGCATTTCGAGAATTATTCTTACAACATATTCTTGACTTGTAGATATGCATAAAAAATTGACCACTAACTTTGGTAATTATAAGTTTTACCAATGTGAACATTAGTAATGTGGAGTTTGAATTTGGTGATATAGTAATGATATTAAAATATTTTAGCAATAATGTGAGTAATAAGTATTTATTATTTTGCATCACTAATGCCTGTAGATTGACAATTCCAAAATATTTTAGCAATAATCTAGTTTTCAACTTGTTTTATTTGACCTTATTCCATGAGTGCAATTTCTTAAATTCTTCTCTTTTTTTACCTCTTCTTTGTGAATTCCTATTCAATCCTCTATTAAATAGTTTTATATAACTTGTTTCCATGCCTATTCTAGATGATATGATTGTGTCCATTGCTTATGGTGGATTTCAGTGATATCTTGTTCAATAACCAAACATATTTGATTATTTTGCAAGAAACATAATTTATATTCTAGTTCATTTTATTTCTTACAATTGATAAATTCATAGTCAAATTTGTCCAAGTCATGAAGACCAAATTTTTATTTTTGGGAGAATCCCATCAATCAATGATTTTAGCATAATTTATTTGTATTCATTAATTTTGATTCTTATAATTTTGATAGTTCATGACATGCTTATGATGATTACTTCTGGAAAAGGTGATGTTAGGTTAGTTTGATTCTTAGTTACCTTCAAGTTTAACTTTCAAGATCAATTGACATGACATTTATGATTTGTATTTTGGTAATATCTAAAGTTCCATTCATTAGAATCAAAATTTTTCTAGTCGATAGATTAAAGCTTGATTGTAGTATGCTATTATCCTTACATTTTTATTATGGCAAGTGCCATAGGGTTGTAGTTCACTACTTCTTTGCTACTAATTATTTTCATGTGTTCCTTTGATACTTTTGGTCACCTGTGTATCTATGCCACTACTCATAGGATACTCTATTAATGGAATTTGCACACAATTATTTCTCTATTTAATTGGCGTCAGGAGGCTTATGTAATCTTTATTGTGTAGGGTATTGGATAATATTAAAGTATAAGATGATTATTTGTAATCCGATTGGGCTTATTTTTAGCTAAATATATGCATTAGGCTATGGATAAGGAGTTTATAAATACATGTTCTGATGCATATAATTTGATATGTTTTATTAAATAATTATTTTTAGTTTTTAATCTTATATATATATAAAGCTGGGTGTGTAATTTTAAAGGTTAATGAGTAAACCCAAGCTTGAGTTTGATTATTTAATTAAGTTTAAGTCCGAGTGAACTCAATTTTAAGAGTGTGAGTCCCCTAATGAGCTAGTTCATTTTTTATGAAAAAGAAAAAATAATTTTTATTTAAGAATTTATTCTAACAAAGTAAAAAAAGAATGAGAACTTATATGAGAAATAATTAGTAATCATTTGATATAAGGAGAGAGATATTATTTTTAAATTGTTTTAATAATTGTGTACTTAAACTCTTGAATTCTAATTATTTTAAATGTATTTTATTGTGGGCTCTAAAAATTCGTGCCCGACCTCTCGATGAGAGTATTTGAATTTTGATTAGTGTTGGGTTAAACTTTCAAAAGGCAGATGAATTTTTAGATAAGATACTACCTAGAGATTTCGTTCTTATTTTGTGAGGACTTTAGATCTGATTTCAAGCTTTTTATAAGCACAACCACTTATAGTTAGTTACCTCTCTCAATAATGAGAGAGAACTTTTGATTAAGGCTAGTCGTTAAGTCGCTAAATGCTTATCATATAGTCGCAATGAATTAAGTTTAAAATTTGAGAAAATTTTCATCGTTAACCTAAAGCAAATGTTGGGAAAATGATGATCCTGGTCAAAATCCTATAGTTCCTCATTCCGGACAGTCATGATCCCTAATTTACTTAGTTAGAGGAGGTGGTCAACCCAACCTGATTGAAGGATCTTTGTTAGTAGTGATGGATTTTTGTTCAAGGAGACCTTGCAGATTTGGATGGATGTTTGTTTAAGGGGATAATATAAGTCAACCTTAGCTAATAATTTTTTTTTGTTATATCAGGTGCACATTATCGTTCATAACTCAAGAAATAAAATCATTGGATAACATATAAGCTGCATATGTGTAATTTAATGGTGTTATTTAGTAGTGAATCAATTAGCCAGAGAGTTTTGATTGTAATCACAATTTTATGTGATGTCATTTGACTGCAAAATTATGTAGATAGATGACGCGAGTCACATTATTATTGACGTGAGATTATTTGAGAGTGAACATAGCAGTGCACTTGATTTTATATGGCTCTTTTTGAGCTATAGTTTTTTTTTTTAAATTATCACCTTGACAAATATTTACAGAGGGTGGATTAGATGGATTTTTGTTTTAAACTATTAAATGATAAATTCCACTTGAACATTATGAACTTGGTAACTTATCAAAATTTTGTATTTTTATTAAGATTTGATTATATCAACTTGATTTAGAATTTTAAGCATATTTTAATGGTAACATCGTACAATTCCCTTTCAGTTGGTGTGTTTATTCAACATGACTATCATCAAGGTGTAGACTATATCGACTTTGTAGAGAGTGGATTAGGTAGATTTTTGTTTTAAACTATTAAATGATGAATTCCTTCAACAAACATTTATATAGAGTGGATTAGATGTATTTTTGTTTTAAACTATTAAATGATGAATTTCACTCGAACATTATGAACTTAGTAACTTATCAAATTTTTATATTTTTATTAAGATTTGATTTATATTAACTTGATTTATAATTTTGAGCATATCTTAATGGTAACATCGTATCATTCTCTTCTGGTTGATATGTTTGTTCAATAGGACTATCATTTGGGTGTAGATTTATCAACTTTGCTCACTTGTTAATAGAGAATTGGGTGTAAAGTTTATATCTTAAGAGTTTGAACTTGAACGATTTATCACTGGTATTTTGAAAATTATGAAAATAATAATCCCTCCTATTGAAATCTTCGATTTACACAACCATCATTGGGGAAGATGTTTGATTTCGTTTAGTTGATTTGGATCTTATCAACTCTACATTCTTATTTGTAGAGTATCGAGTCCATAATTAGAACCTGCAACTACTCTTTTTGGTATTGAAATTAGGAAATTATATTTTAAATATAATTTTTTTTTATTAATATCATTAATGGTCGTATGCAAATGTGAAAATTCAGTCTTGTATTTAAGAATGAATGCTCAGTTTTGTGATTAGTGTTGCAAACTCCCTTCCTTATGAAGAGGATTGGACTACTATGGTGGGACTTATGACTTCCACAATGTAGATGGAGTAGCCACTTGAGTATATGCATGATCCATAAATTTAGATTTATCTTTAAATATAAGATATTGCATTTTTAAAAAAATAATGGTTGGTCATTACAATACTTGCACAATTCTCGAGATAAGAGCGAACTTAAGTTAATTCTGATTATAGCATGCGCAGTATTCTTAGATCATATAATTGGGTATTAATGTATTGGTTGGAGCACTTGCAGGCATGTTCAAGTTGATTGCGCAAGTTTTGGTCTACTCACATTAAGCATTTGCATTAATTTTAGGGAAATTATATGATGTATTTGCATGCCTTTCAATATTAGCGGACATATTCATTAGTTCATCTTTGACATAACTTTGTATGTGTTGGGGCACATATTGGTGATTTTAATTTGAATTATTTTTTGTGGAACATGGGAGACTTCAAATTTTCAAGGGGACTTATATAACCTTCAAACTATTGAGTGTGAATTTGATTTTGCCTCATAATACGTATTCCATTTTGGGTCATTTGCGTGAAATTTAGGGCATCAAGTTCAAGTGTCATGTTATTCTATTATGAGTGCATATTTCACCATTTAAGATATTTGCATGCATTCTAATGCAATGAGATCGAACATGAAGTTGTCTAATAATAAGTGTTTTGATCATTTTTTTGAAAAGCTTGCACAAATATTGAAGCACTTAATAAGATGTAAGATTGTTTCGAATACATAAATTCATTTCATTCAAATGTTTGTATGGACTTTAGAAGCAATGAGATCAAGCATAGAGTTATATCATAAGCGTGTGAGCATTTCATTCATTTCTTTGAATGCTTGTATGAATTTTGAAGCACATGTATAGGATGTAGGATTGTCTTGAAATATGTGCAATGAATTCATTTCATTCTAGTTTTTATGCACATTTAGAAGCAATTGAGTCAAATGAATGGTGCTTCATGATATGTGCAAGGGTTCATTTGAAGCTTCTATCAACACCTTCTATCCTCTTATATATTAAGTTGTATATTTAGTGGTTTGAGCTGCTTGATTGCTTGCATCTGATTCTCATTTCATCAAGCTTTGAGTGTTCAATGAAGATATCTCATTCATATTTATTGATGAGCCTTCAACATTATGAGTCTCATTTGAGTTCTCTTTGATATCTTTCAATTCTTTTGATATGATTGTAACGTGATTTAATTGTTCAAATTTGACTATAACGTCATATATGTTATTCAAGTCATTCTAGTCTGCAATTCATATGTTATAAAGTCCTTTTTAATTTGTTTAGTACAAGGTGCTACATTTCAAATGCTCATAGAAAGATCTTGCTTAGGCTCATCGACAAACTTCTAGTTCATTGTAGGTTTATTTAGGTCTAGTTCTTTGTGAAATTATCTTCATTACTTGATTTTATAATTTTACATTTAATTCATTTTTCATTCTAAGTTTTAAAGATTTTTTTCTATTTTGCGTTGTGTAAGCTCTCTATCAATGTAGAACTTAGTGATATTTCGGTAGCATCCCGACATAAAGAGACAAACACGGGATTTTCTCGCTATATTGGAATATCTCACGAGCATTTAATTGTTATGCATTTTTTCCACCAACGTTATAGCAAAATGCACTAGCACTTAAATTTCATGCATTCTTCAGTATTTTTTTAACTTGTCTCATAATTTTACTTTTGCACATAAATCAAGGCGGTGTCAATGAGAATGAGTTTGGGATTAGAATCAAGTGTGAAGTAGAGAGAGAGGAAGAGGTCTCTCTTTCTATTTTTTATTCTTTGATTTTCTTAGAGAGGCAAAGGAAAGAGGTAGAGAATAGGAAAAATTGGAGAGAGAACGTTTTTTTTTGTTCTTTCTTTGTTTAGGGAGAGAATGGAGGTAGAGAATTGGAGTTTAATGGCTGATGGTGAGAAACTGAAGGATATGTGGAGACAATTAAGGATATTTGGTTCAGCTATGAGAAGTTGGTCTAGTGAGTAGGGCAATGAATAGAGGAGGCGAGGAAGTGAGTTTGGTTGTTGAATTGGAGAGGAGAGGGGGGTGTCAGGCTGGTTGACTAGGATTAGCCTTAGATGAGAGGAGGGAGGGGAGGAGGAGGAGATGCCTGTGAATATGGGGTTTAGTTGGATAGGAAGTAGCAACGATGGTGTGTTTCACGTGCTTGCAATGGGGAGCCTAACGAAGGGTGAGATGAGGTGTGTGAATCAAGAGAGAAACGAGGCTGGGTTGAACCGTGCCTAAAGGCTGTGCACGAAAGGAAGGTGTGACGGGCTGCAGGAGGCTTTGTTTGTGATTTTTGTTACATGAGGAGTAAGGAAGGGAGCCGAGTGATAGTTGAATTAGGGGGAGCTAATGAGAGCTGGGATTGGGCTGGGGTTTTTGGCAGTTGGTTGTAGGTGTCAAACAGAGGGAGGCGAGAGGCTTGCGAACTAAGGGGAGATAGAGCCTGGGCGTGAATGGGTAGTATTTATGCATTATTTATCCTTTTTCTCTTTCTAAACAATGGAAGATTGGGCTATTGGCTGCAGGGAGTGGCATTATTATAGGGATTGATAGTGGTTGGCTCACAATACATGAAGCAACAGTGGGAATTTGATTTTTTGGTGGTTGATAGGAATTTAGTAAGTATTTTGAATTGATAGTCATTATATATTATCATCTTTTATTATAATAATAATATTATTATTAATCATAATTCTATATTTTAAAATGAATTATTCGAGTATTACACTCTTACTCGAAAATCTGCGATTTTCATGCATTCTCAATTAGCTTGACACTGCCGTGAGATACGTGTGAATTTCACATTTTTTCTTGTGTAAACACTTGGCGGATGTGATGTTTTAGGTATTTTCAATATTTCGGACACATCGGAAACATCTGTTTGATGATAGAGGTCATAGGAGCAATATTAATGTCGGTCAAGGCATTTCGACTCCACTTCGCACGCGTATCCTTGGCTCACATTCGAAACATGTTCAATTGAATTAATCGTAGACAGTCTCTTTTAGATAGTTTTGATGTTTTGATGATATTGGCTCAATCTACTTCACGAATGGAGCGTGTTTGGATGATGTAGAAGCCCTCCGACTTTGATATGCACAAAGCCACATCCAGGCTTATCTTCTCCATTGAGCGGTCATTGGACGATGCAAAAAGCTTCTCTTGGCCAACTTCAACATTCTAGATGCATTGATGCTAACTTGTTTTGTGAATGAATGATACTTCAATTAGTTTTGTTCTTGATGAGGTATTTCAACTCCGATTTGCGTGGCGTCACATTTGATATTCAGCGATTACATCATATTTGTTCGATTCGACTAGTGGGATATATTTGTAGATCAACATTTATATTAAAATTTATCAAATGAATCATCTCATGAGTTAATGAGTCAATCTAAGACTAGCTTAAGCTTGGCTCATTAGCTTATTAATCTCAGCTTGTAAATTGTATATTAAGTCTAGTTTGAGTCAACTCATGAGTTGGCTTGACTTTACACCCTAATGTAATTCCTTTGAGTGTGGTATATTTGCAATAATTTAATTTCGGGTGATCTATTTATGGCACTCTGAGACATGAAATGTTTCACTTTTATAGCTTTCTTTTTGTTCTAATTTCTTCGACATAAATTATAATTATTGACTTGCTAGAGTTTCTAATTTTGTTCAAATATTGCATTCTTAAATTTCGATGTTTCGTGATTAATTTATTATTGCTTGCTAATTTTATGTATTTTAAATTTCTTGTTGATTTTTAAATCTTATTTAATGATATTATCATCTTAATTCTAATTCTCTTATTTACTATTTATATTTAAAGAAAGCAAGTTGTTTGCTTATTTAGTGGTTGTATGTTTGCAAATGGTTTTAGTGCATTGCATTTAAAATATAGGGGTTTTATTTTTTTATTTTTTGATTGTTTGGTTGAGTGTAGAAATAATTTTGCAAAGAGTTTTGAATGCCTCTTATAGTTCATTTTGAGTGTATTTGGAATTTACCCAATTCGATCAAATTCCAAATACATGACTTTGTGACCTCTCTTTTAACCTTCATCACAAACTCTTGTGAGTTTTCACTCGCAAGATCTTATCAACGCCCCCTGCGAGCTTTTGACATTGTGATCCTGTAATGCTAGCCCTAGTGAGCTCTTGCTAGCAAGCTCCCATCACTGCTAACCTTAGTGACTTCCCATTAGAGAGCTCCAACTTGCTACATTTATCGTAATTTGTTCATACGAAGCTCTGAGTTGAATGTCAGCCTTTGCTGAGTGTTCACCTTTTGTGTGAAGACACCATTGCAAATCTTGTTCTTGTCTCATGACTTAGTTTTTTTTAATTTTTTATTTATGTTTTTTATTTCAGCCAAACACAAATAACTGATCTTCTGAATTTCAATTTATTGTATTTGGTTTACACTGCATTTAAATTACTCTTGATTTCTAAATATTTGCAACCAAACATCCCCTCAATGATTTGTGAAATGCAAATCCTTAAGTTTCCTTGCATGATTTAGTAGTTACATCAGGAAATCCTAAAACTCAAATGTCTTGCATCAAATATAAATACAATTGTAGTTAAACTTACAATAGTTTCTAGTGAAGCACCAAAATCTTAGCTACTTACAAAACCATCACAATCATACCATTGTTCTTTAAAAAATTTCCAACAAAATCCTGCCCTTTATTTTTCACTTATATAAAATTTTTAATAATTTGATCGTTCTACGTTCATATGCACGAGTTTGATAATTTATATTTTAGTAAGTGTTAGTAATTAGTATGGTTTGAGTTGTTTGTGTCAAATTTTTTAAAATTATTTATCTCATTGTGATTGAATAATGTGAATCCACCTTAATTTTAATCATTTGTATGTGACTTGTTTTTAATATAATAAGTGCTAATTGGACATTCAATTTGAATTTAATTTTGTGTATTTTGAATTTTAATGTAGAAATGTACATACATAGCACACAATTCTTATGTATTTACATATCTAACACCTAAAATTTGATATTTACAAAAAAAAAAAAACATTTATTCTATATTTGAAAAGATATATCTCATCATAAAAAAAATTAATGATGGTGTTATTTTTGATGTAATATTAAAGATTTAGATGTTATTTATATAGATATGAAAGTTTAGGTGTTAGATATATAAATATATAAGATTTGTGTGCTTTGTATGTACAGGCCCCTTTTTTATGATACTTTCTATGATTTTGACTATGCACATTATAGGTCAAGTATCTTTATAACAGGGGACTGGACATTTCATACACTACTCTCTTTAGATATGTAACATTCTATGAGAAGTCCTCTACTTACTGACTTCCCATATATTGACTTCCCATATATTGTATTATAGTATACCGTTTTGCTTGTTAGAATTCACAAATAGGCAATTAGTCATGTGCTGGTTATATATATTTAAAATGTTTTGTAAGCCATTAAATGTTCGGTCATAACAGATTCATAACAACTTTAGTATATGCATATATGAGAATTTCTTTCTTGTTTAATCACATTTGTCATTGTGAAATGTCACAGGAGCATTGTTCCGACAAGAATAACTGTGGCTTCTGCTCATTTTCCTTATTGTTTAAGATGTCCTTCCTTGAATATGATTTGCAAATTGTTTTAAGCTTATGGTTTAGTAGTTTTGTGTGTTTTTTTTTGCATGGTAGTTTCGTGGTCATTTTGATGTCTTTCTTGCTATTCTAATGTTTGTCTTAATCATTGTTTCAGGATTTACCTTTTAAGCAGAAGTATCTAGTAACATTTACAGTTGGATATGAGCAGAAAAAAAATATTGACGCTGCAGTGAAAAAGGTGAACATAGATTATTTGTTGTGAATTTTATTGTCATTATTACCATCCACCCTCGTACACAGATTTTCATGGCTGTTTATGGTGTTAGTTGCATGCAATGATTTGAAAACCTGATGCAGTTATGTATTTAATTTGGTGCCAATTCACTACTTCTCAAAAGAAGAATTTTTGTACATGTGTTAAGTAGAGCATAGCATTCCATACTGGGCAATTTGGTGTAAATAAGGGACTAGTTGGTTGCAAATTAAATCCAATCTAAGGGGTTATTTGGTTTGCTGAAAAAGTAATGTAGTGTGAAAAGAATTCAATTTCATTGAAAAGTAGTGTATTTGAAATACTTTAGATTTGTTTGGGTAGATATAAAACAAATGTAAATATATATATATATATATATATATATATATATATATATATATATATATATATATATATATATATATATATATATATATATATATATTTGTGTTGAGGTAAAAAAAGTTGGCTTTCATCAAGGATTAGCTTTAAGCCTATATCTTTTTTGCTTTAGTTATGGATAATCTTATTGGGCATTTACATGAGAATGTATCTTGGTGTATGCTTTTTGCTGATGATATTCTTCTTGTTGATAAGACTAGAGAGGGTGTTCAAGAGAAACTTGAATTATGGAGGTCAACCTTAGAGTCTAAAGGTTTTCATTTAAGTAGATCTAAAACTTGAATTATGGAGTGTAAGTTTAGTTGTAGAAGATCTAATAATGGGGTTGTCACATTGAGTGATCAAGTCACAATGAACGTTTTAAATATCTCGGGTCTATTGTTCAAAATGATGGTGAAATAGATGGGGATGTACTAGTAGAATTCAAGTTGGATAGTTGAAGTGGAGAAATGCATCTGGCCTGTTATGTGGTAGAAAAGTACCACTTAGACTTGAGAGAAAATTTTATAAGATGGTGGTAAGACCTGCAATGATTTATGGTAAAGAATGTTGGCCAGCAAAAGAGAAACATAAAACTAAGTTAAGTATTGCAAAGTTGAGGATGCTTAGGTGGATGAGTATACATGTGATAAGGTTGGAGTAGCTTAGGTGATAGATAAGATTAGAGACAGTCGCCTTGGATGGTTTAGCCATATAAAATGCTAGCCGTCTGATGACCCAATTAGGAGAGTAGATGTATTAGATATGCCTTATGTTAAGAAAGGTAGAGGTAGATCTAAAAGACTTGGTTAGGATGTATAAAAAATAGCTTTAGTTTATAGAATTAAATAAGAATTTGACACTTAATAGGACACAATGGAGAAAAAAGATTTATGTAGTCTACCCCACATAGTTGGATAAAAGCTTGTTGTTGGTTTGAGGTAAAAAAAAAAGTATTGTTAAACTGAAAAGTTGGCAACGATTGAGGTAACAAGCGATAGTTGACAGTGGTGACCGTTAGTTGGTGATAGTTGCAGGCGGCGGCAGCAACTAGTGTTTGGTTGCCAATGGGCGATGGTTGATGGCGATTGGAACGTGGTGTTGGCGTCGGGAAGCAACGAGTGGTGGAGATTGTGGGAAATGGCAGTGGTGGGCAGCGGCCGTGGTGGGGCCTACTATGAGTCGCTATAATGGTCATAACTTAGCGTATTTAAAATTTGATCAAAATAGGGCAAATTTGGAATACATCAAAAATAAACTATAAGGTGATCTTGGAATTCATTGAAATTTTACATTATATTTCAAAATTTTCAAACAAAATTTCAAAATTCTTAAAACCTTGTATTTCAAATACTTTACACTCTTTTTTATTTCAAACCAAATAGCACCTAAATTAAATCCTTACAATGTAAATGCAGCTATTTTGGCCACACTTATTTTGCAGCAGATGTTTTGAAAAACATGAACTATGAGGGAGAATCCCATTCATTATCTAACCATTTAGCCCATCTTAACATATGAAAGAGGCTTGTTCTCTTCATTCAGAGTTCCTTGTTTCATGGGAGATTCTAATCTCTCCTGTAAGGAATTTCAATTTAATTACCGTGAGATCTCCTCATAACGGTTTGCATCACCCACCCACCCAGATATTTGAAGAATATGAGCTAACAATAAAACCTCTTTTACCCTGGGACTCTTAGCATATAAAAGAGGCTTTGGGCATGCTATTTTCAATTCCAGACTCACCTGTTATTGATTTTAATCTGTATAATGTGAGATATCCATAGAATAGTTACCCCTCCTAATCCTGCCTCACAGAAATTCTCTAAAGGCCCTCTTTCCACCACCACCTTATATATCCTTTTACTCACTCTATGCAGACTCTCTATGCTTAAGTAGGTCGAATATTTTCTAACAATTTTTTTTAACGGAGATATTACACATTCTTGTCCCTGAACAAGGGCGGCAGCAAGGGCTCATGGTTACACTAAAGCAATGAAGTTGAGAGGCAGAGACTTCTTTGGGTGAAGAAACTCTGGAAGGTGGAGGTTGATTTTTTGTTTTGATTGCTTGCGTGCAAGAGCACTCTGAAGTTTAAGTTTTTTTGCACATCATATCAGTTTTTTGGCTCAAACAATCAATAATATGCATTAGGGCTACAAAAAAGTGCACTAGCAAGGCACCAAAGAACACCAAGGCAGAACCAAAGCAAGAGAGTAAATTTTTTTGGATGTTTAAATCATTCTTTTCTTTCTTCTGGGACTCTAGTTGTTGATCTCATGTGAAGCTTGATCAATTTAAAGAGAGGCTTTCTTTCTATTCAAACCTAAGGCTTTCCTATTGGTGGCTTCTTTCTAATTTCTATCTTATCATTTATTTTTTTACTTATTTCTTTTATTTTTAATACGGAAAGTGCCTTTGATTTTTGTCAAAGAAACTATAATCTAGTTTCTTAACAAAGTTTGAATGACTTATTGATGGAGTGGTGGGTAGGCTTTGAAGGAGAGAATGTAGATGAATAATTTTATTTGGTGTATATGCATGAATGAAAGGCATTGGATGTTGTTTCTGGTTCATTAGAGTTTGGGAAGCTTTGTGGCCGAGAGCACTTAGGAGGGGAAATGCAGTTTAGGTCTTAGTCAAGAGCATGGATCTTATGGGTACAATACAACTTGTGGTGCTTAGGATGGGTTAAGGAGGATCAACCATAGCTTCTTTAGGTTGTAATAAGGTGCTAAAGATAAGATCTGGGGTTATCAAGGGATGGTTAGGTGTGTAAAGATAGTTGAGAGGCAAGAGGACCAATTTGGGCTGATTTAGGACGGGGTTACCAAGGTGGGGTTACTTTTATTAAACTGGAAGGAATCTGGAGGGCAACTCCAAATCATATGGTGGGATTATAGATATGCCACAATAACAAGAAAAATATATAAAATATAATTGATAGAACCAACCATTAAGAGAAGAGTCTTCAGGCCTCCCAAAGTAGAAGATATTCTTCTAAGCATTAGTTTTATTAAACAATGATACTTTCAGCATGTCTGTCCTTACATAATATACCCAATGCAATAATTAATACATTAAGAAACCCAAGATGCATCATGAATGGTTGATGGTTCCAAAGTTAAAAGGGAAGAAAATGCAACATAATGCTTAAATACACAACAACAACAACAAGCCTTTATCCCACTAAGTGGGGTCGGCTACATGAATCTTTCGTCTCCATTGTGTCCTATTATGTGTCAAATTCTCATTTAATTCAAGTATACTTAGGTCATTTTTTATACATCTTAACCAAGTCTTTTTAGGTCTACCTCTATCTTTCTTAACATAAGCCAAATCTAATGCATCTACTCTCCTAACCGGTCATCTGGACGTCGACGCTTTATCGGCCAAACTATCTAGATTTCTCTCTAATCTTATCGCCACGAGCTACTCCAACTTTTCCCAAACATACTCATTTCAGATTTTATCTCTAAGAGTAAAGCCACTCATCCACCCGAGCATCCTCATCTCTGTAACACTTAACTTAGTCTTATGCTTTTCTTTTATTAGCCAACATTCTGCACCATAAGTCATTGCAGGTCTAACCACCATCTTATAAAATTTTCCTTAAGTTTAAGTGAATCTTTTCTATCGCACAACAGGCCATATGCATTCCTCCACTTCAACCATCCAACTTGAATTCTACTAATAACATTTCCATCTATTTCACCGTCATTTTGAACAATAGAACCTAAATATGTGAATCGCTCACTCTTATTAATGACTTGTTCACCTAATGTCACAACACTACCACTAGAACTTCTACAACTAAAATTACACTTCATATATTCAGTTTTAGATCTACTTAAATGAAAACTTTTAGACTCTAATGTTGACCTTCATAATTCAAGTTTCTCTTGGACTCCCTCTCTAGTCTTATCAACAAGAAGAATGTCATTAGCAAAAAGCATACACCAGGTACATCTTCCTGTAAATGCCTAGTAAGAACATCCATAACTAAAGCAAAAAGGTAAGGGCTTAAAGCTGATCCTTGATGTAAACCAACTGAAATAGGAAAATATTTTGTCAATTCTCCTTGTATTTGGACACAAGTAACAACTCTAGTATACATATCCTTAATTACTTGATTATAACCAATATTAACTCATTTCTGTTCTAGAACTCTCCAAAGAACATCTCTTGAAACTTTATCATAAGCTTTCTCTAAATCAATAAATATCATATGTTGATCCTCCTTACTTTCTCTATACTTCTCCATCAAACCTCTTAACAAATGTATCACATCCATAATAGATCTACCTGGCATAAAACCAAACTGATTGTGAGAAACTTTTGTATCACATCGTAACCTATTTTCAATTACTTTCTCCCATAATTTTAATGTATGACACATCAACTTAATTCCTCTATAATTTGCATACTCTTGTGCATCACCTTTATTCTTAAATATGGAACCAACAAACTCTTCTACTCATTCGACATCTTTTAGTTTTAAAATAATATTAAAAAGATTTGTCAAGAAATTCCTCGATCTCCTAAACATTTCTACACTTCTATTAGAATATCATCGTCTACGTTTTTCATATTTTATTTTCTTTAAAGCTTCTCTAACTTGACTTACTAATATGATGATAAAATAAAATTCTATTTTTTATTTAGTATTAAAATTGCTAAAACCAATTGTATTGATCCTTCATTGAAAAGTTTATCAAAATACCATCCACCTATTTTCAATATCCTTTTCAAGAAAAGATTTTATTATTTTGTCAATACCCTCACTCAACTGTCTTTATTTCTCCTATCTCTTTGGTTGGCTAACTTATACATACATCTTTCACCTTCTTGGTATCTAATCATTGTATAGATCACTAAAAGCTAAATTTTTTACATCATATATCGCTTAAATCTTACTGTGCGTTTTATATTTTTCCCAATTCTTTGAGTTTTTACATCTAAACCAAATTTTATAACAATGCTTCTTATTTCCATTTTTTCTTGCATACTCTGACTCCACCACCAACTATTTTTATTAAAAGAGGATTTTCCTTTTGATTCTCCAAGCACATTTTTAGCAATTTGTTTAATTTCGTTTGCTACTATTTTTCACATAACATTAGTTTTCTTATGAACATCCCAAATATTAAGCTCTTGTAGTTTACTCTTAAAAATATTTTTATTCGTGTTCTTTAAGTGTCTCCATCTAATCTTAGGGCAATAATTTGATTTATTTTTTCTCTTAGAATCTTTATCTTAAAATTCAAAACTAACAATCGATATTGGGTTCTTAAACTTTCACTTGGAATGACATAACAATCTTTTATAATCTAAACGATCTATTTTCTTTATCTTTTATAAGTAATAATCAACTCTTTTTTACTATATCCATTTTTCATGCTACAACCATAATCATCAATATTTTTAAAATCTTCTACCACTCTCCAATAAATACTTTTCTTCAAGAGGTATTTTTTAATTCCTCTAATTCATTCCAAAATTTTCAGCTTACATCCAACCTACTTGTAGCATAATCAATAAATTGATAATCTTAAGATCAACAATAATCTTTAAAATTCTATCTCCACATCTATTAATAGTTATAACATTATCTTTCAAACTTTTATCTATAATCACACCTACACCATTTCTTGACTTTCTACCAATATCAAAGTTTAAAACCTAAACTATCAATCTCCTTGGTCTTCTCCCCAACTTATTTAGTTTCTTGAACACATAAAATATTTATCTTTCTATGAACCATAATATTTACTAATTCCATTAATTTATCTGTAAGAGTACTTATATTCTAAGATCCTAACCTAATTCTAGTTTCATGGACTAATTTTTTTGCCCGCATCCATCCATAATGTGGGAACCCTTGCAACATAATGCTTAAATAAAGCTTGAAAAATTAAATGTCACATAATTAAATCTAGTAAATGCTTTAAAAATGAGCATTTGGATGTGGAGAAATGAACTTTCGAGCTTCCATGGTCAGATTTGACTTGCATTGTTTGAACTAATAGTAGAGAACATGAGTTGACTGTTAATGAGCTTGCTTGCATGGCCATCTTGCATGATTACATAATTTACAAAATACACTTATTACTTATTTCATACTCTTACATTAAAAATAAAAACACAATCTTTTTTTATATGCTACATAATATAAAGAAAACGAAAATATGATAATATAAGCAAGAAAAATATGACTATAATTTTAAAACCTGAATATACTTTCAATTTTAATTCTTTGGAGGCCATCCATCAAGAGTAGGTCTAGCCTTCCGAACTCTTGTGTTATATCACTTAACTTTTGTGACCTTAACTGTTTTTCATAGGTAAGTTGTAGAAAAATGTCAAAATCTTCACATGTATTTGGCTTTATAATTTTTCAATTTTAATTGAAAGATTTGCTTGTACATGTTTATTGCATCAATTGCTCACATCTAAATATGCATTGTATGTTAGACATGCAATAGAAACTTTATACCTTAAAATATCATACAATATTTATGTTATTTAGGCGTAAGGTTAAGTTAGAAGTCTATTTAATATAGGATATAGGACTTTAATGAATGGATCATGAAAAGCCATAATATTGATATATTTTTGAAAATAAGCAATTAAAATATAATTTACTTCAATTTAGCTTTTATTCTATGTAATCCAAAACACTTAATATAAAGCTAAAAGCAATATTCCTACATACAACAACAACAACAACAACAACAACAACAACAACGAGCCTTTATCCCACTATGTGGGGTCGGCTACATAAATCCTTCTTCCATCATTTCCATTATGTCAAATTCTCATTTAATTCTAATAAACTAAGGTCGTTTTTTATACATCTTAACCAAGTCTTTTTAGGTTTACCTCTACCTTTCTTAATACAAGCAAATCTAATATATCTACTCTCGTAATCGGGTCATCGGACAACTGACGCTTTATGTGGCCAAACCATCTAAGGCGCCTTTCTCTAATCTTATCTCCCATTGGAGCTACTCTAATCTTTTCCTGAACAAATTCATTTTGCATATTGTCTTTAAGAATAAAGTCACTCATCCACCTGAGCATCCTCATTGTAACACTTAATTTAGTTTTATGCTTCTCTTTTACTGGCCAACATTCTGCACCATAAATCATTGCAGGTCTTATCACCATCTTATAAAATTTTTCTTTAAGTCTAAGCGGTATTTTTCTATCACACAACAAGCCAGATGCATTCCTCCACTTTAACCATCAAACTTGGAATTCTACTAATAACATCCCCATCTATTTCACCATCATTTTGAATAATAGACCCGAAATATTTGAAACGCTCACTCTTATTAATGACTTGATCACCCAATGTCACAATATCACCAGTAGAACTTCTACAACTAAAATTATACTCCATATATTCAGTTTTAGATCTACTCAAACAAAAACCTTTAGACTCTAAGGTTGATCTCCATAATTCAAGTTTCTCTTTGACTCCCTCTCTAGTCTTATCAACAAGAAGAATGTCATCAGCAAAAAGCATACACCAAGGTACATCCTCCAATGAATGTTTAGTAAGAACATTTATAACTAAAGCAAAAAGATATGAGCTTAAAGCCAATCCTTGATATAATCCAACTAAAATAGGAAAATATTTTGTTAATTCTTCTTGTATTTGGACACAAGTAACAGCTTTAAGTATACATATCCTTAATGACTTGAATATATCTAATATTAACTCCTTTCTTTTCTAGAACTCTCCAAAGGACTTCTCTTGGAACTTTATCATATGCTTTCTCTAAATCAACAAATATCATATGTAGATCCTCCTTACTTTCTCTGCTTCTCCACCAAACCTATCAAAAAATGTATATCATTCATAGTAAATCTACCTGGCATGAAACCAAACTGATTTTGTAAAACTTTTGTATCTTATCGTAACCTATGCTCAATTATTCTCTCCCATAATTTTAATGTATAACACATTAACTTAATTTCTCTATAATTTGTACACTCTTGTGCATCACCTTTATTCTTAAATATCGGAACCAACAAACTTTTTCTCCACTTATCTGACATCTTTTATCTTTAAAATAACATCATAAAAAAAGATTCATAAACCAAGAAATTTTTTGTTCTCCTAAACATTTTCACACTTATATTAGAATATCATTAAGTAATACTATTTTTTCACACTTCATTTTTTATAAAACTTCTGCAACTTCAAATTTACTAATACGACGATAAAAATAAAATTCTCTATTTTTGTTTATGGTATTAAGGTTTCTGAAATCAGTCGTATTCTCATATTCTTCATTGAAAAGTTTATCAAAATAAGTCATCCACCTATTTTTAATATCCTTTTCCTAAAAAAGCACTTTATTTCATCCTTAATACACCTCCGTTTATGAATCCTTAAAAAAACTATTCTACATGAATGGGGAATAATCTAGAGGTTTTCTAAATTGGTTAATAAGTTGGAAGTTTATTCTTTGAGAGGTTGGATATGTTTAACTTTTGGAGAACTAAATTTAGTAAAATAAAATTAGTGAGATGAGGAATGTAACTGAGTAGATTCGGCTTTTGAGCTAGCTTGGGCTTGAATCGTTAGCAAGCTCATGGGTTAAGCTTGTCGAGCTATGAGCTTGAGCTGGAGATTAAATTATAGCTCACTTATTAAATAAGATGAGCTATGTCGGCTCGTCGACTCGTCAGCTCATAAGTTAGTTTGATTAATTCTTATTTTTATCAGTTTTTGGATTCAGAGATTTTAAATTTTTTATAAGTCTCACAAACTACCTCTCTCTTCAAATGCCGCAAGTTTTGATGATGCCTTCTTAAGTAGGCTTCCATTTTGACTTTCTTGTTGGTAGCCTTGTATCATTGATGCCTTCTCAAGTGAGCTACCTCATGACTTTCTTGCTAATTTTATTGATTCCTTCTTTACTAAGTTCTTGTGATGACTTCTAAGCTATTTCCATCGATACCTTCTTAAACAAGCTTTCATTACAACTTCCTCACCATTCTCATCAATATCTTATCGAATAAGATTTTGTCATGAGTTCCAGTAGAGACTTCCTTATTATTGTTGGTTCTATTAATGCTATTTCTAGCTAGTTCTCGTAGAGACTTTAGCTTTCACTGGTCCCATTGATATGATTTCTAGTGAGTATTGTGATTTTCTCACTTTTGGTATCCTCGAGCTTATGAGTCAAGGTCAAGTTTTCCATATGAGCTTGATTTAAACTCGAGCTTGAGTTCAAGCTTACCAATGGCAAGTTGAGTTTGAGTTTATTGTGACTCGATCTCAACTCAACTTGTCTACCCCTAAGATTTGATTAATTATTTCAATAAAGTATCTCTATTGAAGTAAACGCTAATTGGGGTAACATAAAATATAAAGAACAGTGTTTAGCATTCATGTATTATAAAGATTAGTTGGAGAGAGAATGTGCAAGCGGAGCGAAGAAGAGAGTGCATGCGAGAGGCTTAAGAATTTATTTATTTATTTAATTGTGTTAGATGAAAGTACTACGATGTTGGGATATGTGAGATTAAGAGTGATATATGAAGAGATATATTTTGTACACTTGATTTTAGTTTGTTAATAATTTATTTTTTATTTTGTTTATTATTTTTTTAAATAAATATAATTGATTAAAAATTAAATAAAATTTTAATTATATGGTTATTTAAAATGAAACAAAATTATTTATTATATATTAAATAGAATCATGTAACTTTCCTCTTTTTTTTAAAAAAAAAATAGCACCCCCTTCATTATAAGTAATTTATTGTAATTTAATTTACTTCATATAAAGAAAAATTTCATCACACACTTTGCTTTTTGTATCCTCGCCTTGCATAGGTAATTTTTTCTATCTTTTGTGTTTGTTGATATTAGCATTCACCTTATGCATGTGAGTTTATTCTTTTTATGTGTTGTGGATTTGATGACTCATGGATCTTTCTTTGATGATTTCTACATTTTGGTCGTGTTGACGTAATCCATATTGGGAAACAAGCAACAATCAAGTATCGTCATTGTAGGAGAGATGTCTTGAGGCAATTATAAATGATGTCATGTCTGTCATGCATCATTTTGTTCATGTTAGATCATATCAATTTGTAGAAAATATACTGAGGTTAGTAATGGGACTCAAAGAATTGTGATGAGCTTTGAAAAAAAAATATTGCAAATGAACCCTCACCCAACATCTGAGAAATGTTTCACATGTTTGTTGCTAATAAAGTAGGGAAAAGCTGATACTTAGACTTCCACATACTTTTCAATAAAAAATTCTTGGTTCTTGTAGTGAAGGAACTTAACAACATTATAGTGACAATAGATAAAAGTAGAGGAGACCTTGGTGTTACCAGTGCCAGAAACCATGACATATGAGAGAGACATGCTAGAAAATGCTTGAGAACTTGTAGCTGGAAACCTTGACTTTCTTTTGTTAAAGCAAGCAGGGGAAACTTTATCTTGATCATGGAAAACACCATAGAAACAAATCCATTTCCATTTAGTATAATAACTTGAGATGTTATAGATGATGCTTTCTAAATCATTTAAAACTCCTACATCCAAATTGGAATAGGGTCCATAACTCATAAAGATAATTTTTTGAGTGTTGTTATTGTAAACAACAAAACTTAATGTCGACTTAGTGCATCTGATCACATGTTGAGAGATTGATGCATGCTCTTCCATCCATACAATTCATGCCAAAAAATTCTTATAGTCAGAATAACAAACGGGTTTTTCTTTGAATTGGTTGAAACATATTATATTTTATTTATTTATTTCAGAGGACCTCATACTCAATTCAGAGCAAATTTGAGCAATTAGCAAACTCATGAACTTAATTGTCTGCTAAATTTCCTTGAATCATATGTGAAATTTATTTTTTAGACTCAGAGAGGAGGATTGCTTTTGGTTTTATGTAATTAATGATGATGGATCTCCGAAAAGGAAAAGTTATGAGGTAGTATGTATTAGATTACATGCAGTAGTTAATCTAGTAAAATTTTATATTAGTTGTCAATTCTAATAAGGAAAGTGTGATCATGTTATTGCATGATCGATTGGGTTATCTAAATTTCATGTATCTCCAAAAACTCTTCCCTTCATTATTAAGTGATAAGAATCCAAAAGATACACAATGTTAAAGTTGTCAAATTTCAAATCACATTCATGATTCTTATCCCATTCAATATTACAAAGCATCCTATCCTTTTTTCATAAATTCACAATAATGCTTGGAGACAATATAGAATAAAAAATCATATTGGATCGTGAGGATTAAATTTTCTTATTGATGATCATGAGTGAGAATTACTTGGTTGTTTCTTAGGAAAGAAAAATCAAAAGTATGTTTCATTTTCAAACATTTCAACAATTTTATTATAACAATATAAGTGTTGAAAATTGAAAATACAAAAGAACTATTTCAAAATTAACCTCTGGTGATTATCTACAAATTCAGGGGTATTATTCATTAAAATTTTTTGTATGGACAAACCTCAATAATCTAGAGTTATTGAGATAAAAAAAAGCATGCATCACCTGCTTGGAAATTTTATTCTTACATGCTTACTTTCCACATCCCCAATTATTTTAAGGAGAGGTAGTTTTAATAGTTTTGTATTTGATAAATAGAATGCCTTTACAATTGTTGAATTTTCAAACACCCTCATTAATTATCATATCCAACATTCCCATTTAAAATTTTGGGTGCTCTGCATTTGTGCATATTTACCCTCTAAATTGAAGCAAATTATATTCAAAGGCTCACAAATTTATTTTTGGCTGGTACAAGGAAAAAGGAGACTAAATATTATTCTCCAATTGCAAGAAAGTTTCTATAACGTTATAAATTTCTACTTTTTCAAGTAATAGCCTTTTTACCCAGATTTAATATTCAGTGAGAGAAATTTACATAAAAATATTAGCTTTGGGACATTAATACCTCAAGTTCATCAGACAATCTTTACGTCTTATTCAGATTACCAACAAAATCTAACTCTTATGGTTCAACTTGATCAGTCATATAATCCAAAATTAAATCTAGCTAATCAAATTCTGACACCCAAACAAAACCTCAAATTAGTCTCATCAAACTTCATAATTCAACTCCTCACTGGCCTATCTCCACATAATATATGGTTACAATGAGTTAAATGCCTATTTTTTGAGAAATTAAACTTAAGGTGAGATATCAATGTATAGCAATTAAACAAGGACTTGGACCATCTCAAATATTTTCTTGGTAGAAATATCTCAGTTAAGGAAGGGAATTTCAACCTTGATGAAAATATGCTCTAGATCTTTGCAAAAAGACAGGAATATTTGGGTAAAAATTAATATGTACCCCTATGGATGCTTTTGATGCTTCAATCAAGAGTGGAAGAAAAATGACAACATTCTTGTGCGCAAAGGGTGATAGCCAAGATTGGTAGGATATTTGATTTGTATTTTACACACTAGACTAAATTTTAGCTTTTCTGTTTGCATGGTAATCCTTTTTATGAATAATCCGATTAACACATGGATACTATGTTTACAATCTTGTCATACTTAATTTGACACCAAACAAAGGACTATTGCTTGAGAAGACGTCTAGAAAAGGTTGAAATATTTATTGAAGCATGTTGAGTCTGTTCCATGATTAACCAAAGATCAACCTTTGATTATTACACTTATGTGTAGGGAAATCTGATGCATGGTGAAACAAAAAAGTAATATGTTCGCTTGTTGTATTGCATAGGCAGAGTATTAAGTTATGGCTTATTGAAGGAGTGTGGCTAAGAATGATACTTATTGAACTCAAGATTCCTATTATTAAGCCATTGAAGATGTATTGCAAGAGCAAGTTAGCTAGTAGCAATTTAGCATTGCAAAGAATCCCATCCTTGAAACAAAACTTTTGGAGATCGATTCACATTGCATTGAGAAAATGGAATCAAGAATGATTTTTTAGTAATTTCTTTTATATACACCTCAACTGGTCAATAATTTGCAGATATTGTCACTAAAACTCAACCAAAAAAGAGTTTTGAAAACCTTTTAAGCTAATCTTAATTGATATTTACAACCAAAGTTGTGGGGGAATGTAGAATTCTGGAAGTATTTATTTATTATAAATTAGCTTATTTTATTTCTTTGTATTATTTATTTGGGTATTATGTTATTGTATTCTTTGCTATTTTATTTCCTATTTGAGCATACACAATAAGGGAGCCGTCTCTTTGATTCAAGGAGTGAGTTGTTTTAGTTTCTCCTATTTATATTATACGGTTTATACATTAGTGCAATGTGAATATGATTGATTCCTCTCAAAATTTTGTAGTTATTATTCATAGACATACAACAACAACAACAACAACAAGCCTTAATCCCACTAGGTGGGCTACAATCCTTCGCTCCATTGTGTCCTATTATGTGTCAAATTCTCATTTAATTCGAGTATACTAAGATCATTTTTTATACATCTTAACCAAGTCTTTTAGGTCTACTCTACCTTTCTTAACATAAGAAAAATCTAATGATCTACTCTCCTAATCTCTGACTCGACGCTTTATGTGGCCAAACCATCTAAGGCTAATTCTCCCTAATCTTATCTATCACTGAGCTACCAACTTTTCCAACATACTATTTTGCATTCTATCTCTAAGGTAAAGCCACTCATCCACCAGCATCCTCATCTCAGAATAACTTAACTTACTCTATGTTTCTTTTATTGGCCAACATTCTCGCACTATAAGTCATTGCGTCTTACCACCATCTTATAAAATTTTCCTTAAGTTTAAGTGGAACTTTTCTATCACATAATAGCCGATGCATTCCTCCACTTCAACCATCCAACTTGAATTCTAATATCTCCATCTATTTCACCATCATTTTGAACAATAGAGCCTAAATATCTAATCGCCACTCTTATTAATGACTTGATCACCTAAAGTCACAACACTACCACTAAAATTTCTACAACTAAAATTACACTCCATATATTAGATCCTTAAACTAAAACCTTAGACTCTAAAGTTGACCTCCATAATTCAAGTTTGTTGGACTCCTCTCTAGTCTTATCAACAAGAAGAATGTCATCGAAAAGCATACAGTGGTACATCTTCTTGTAAATGCCTCGTAAGAACATCCATAACTAAAGTAAAAAGATAAGGGCTTAATGTTGATCCTTGATGTAATCCAACCAAATAGGAAAATAGTTTGTCAATCCTCCTTGTGTTTGGACACAAGTGACAGTCTAGTATACATATCCTTAATGACTTGAATATAACCAATATTAACTTTTTGTTCTAGAACTCTCCAAAGAACATCTCTTGAGACTTTATCATAAGCTTTCTAAATCAATAAATATCATATGTAGATCCTTTTATTTTCTCTATGCTTCTCATCAAACCTCTTAACAAATGTATAGCATCCATAGTAGATCTACGCATGAAACCAAACCCATTGACAGAAACTTCAGATCACATCGTAATCTATGCTCACTATTTCTCCCATAATTTTAATGTATGGCACATTAACTTAATTCCTATAATTTGCACAATCTTGTGCATCACCTTTATTCTTAAATATAGGAACCAACAAACTCTTTCTCCACTCATCCGCATCTTTAGTCTTTAAAATAACATTAAAAAAGATTTGTAAGCCAAGAAATTCCTTGATCTCAAACATTTCCACACTTCTATTGGAATATTATCCGTCCTACTTTTTTCCACATTTCATTTTCTTTAAAGCTTCACTAACTTCAGATTTACTAATACGACGATAAAAATGAAATTCTCTACAATAAATCAATTTACGCCCGATTCTGTTGTAAGAATATCCATTAAAAACTTGTTGAAGCTAAATTTTTTAGATCAAGCGAAATTGATGTTTTGGGTGTGTGTGTGTGTGTGTGGCTCTCTTATTCATGCTGATGGAGATGTGAAGGTGTAACTTCATTTGGTTGCTTGATTGTTGCTACATTGTGGTTGTGTCGCTGGTGGGATTGTATCTGCAGATGTTTTGGTGGATTTCTTAACAAAACTTTAGTTCTAGTTGTTTTGTTGGTTTCGTGCTTGCATGTCTTCTGTTCATTTCTTATTTTAGTGGTTAAACTTGGTTTTTCCTGTAGGATTCATCAACTTCTTTTTGGATTTTTCGGTAATTTATGAGACTTCTAAACACACTTATTTTTGGAATGTATGAAGTAAATCGTAAGGCCTAGTGTTTTTGGATGTGAAAATCACTTTTTTTTCCTAATTCCAAATGTGACGCTTGAATTTTCAGATAGGCTCTCCTCATTCTGGCCTTGGTTTTTCCTGTAGGATTCATCAACTTCTTTTTGGTTTTTTCGGTAATTTATGAGACTTCTAAACACACTTATTTTTGGAATGTATGAAGTAAATCGTTAGGCCTAGTGTTTTTGGATGTGAAAATCACCTTTTTTTCCTAATTCCAAATGTGACGCTTGAATTTTCAGATAGGCTCTCCTCATTCTAGCCTTCTTATTTTCTTTTTCATGTTGTTCTTTATCTTCCTTTTATTCTTGTAGTTAAAAATGTGGTGGTTTTTTTATTGGTTATAAGGTAGTTTCTTTTTGTTGTTATTTTGTAGCAAAAAGTCAAAAATCTTATCACTTGAATTATTTGCTGTTCTTTTCAATTTCATTGAAAGTAATGAATAATTGTTTTAAGATTAATGGGTCACTTTTCTAATGAAAATCATTAGTTTGTTGTCACACTTAATCATGGTGGAGTCAATATTACATGGTTGATTTGTAGTAGAAATGTTGGACTCAAAAATCTTCCTACATCACTATGTTAACTTCTCTTGTTTCTTGGTTGGGGCATTTACATAAATGCCACATAATTCTTATATATTTACATGTCTAACATGTAAACTTTAATATTTACCTACATAATGCTCAAATCATGAACATCACGTCAAAAATACTATTATTATTATCTTTTTAAAAGTGAATACACTTTTTAATATCTAGGTAAAATATTAGAAATATAAATATCAAATTTTAGGTGTTAGATATATAAATACATAAAAATTGTGGTATGTATATAAATCTTATTTTTCTATGCAGAATATGCATATTCATGTTTCTCTTCATACCTTCTGTTGGTCTTACTATTATGATTTTGCTGCAGTTTTCTGGAAATTTCACAATATTGTTGTTTCATTATGATGGACGGACAAGTGAATGGGATGAATTTGAATGGTCAAAACATGCAATTCATGTGAGCGCAAGGAGGCAGGCCAAATGGTGAGTTGTTATTTGATAGTTAGATCTCAACTCGTGAAACTGTTGCAACAGTTCTGACTGCATTCTCTTTGTAGGTGGTATGCTAAACGCTTTTTGCACCCTGACATAGTTGCTCCTTATGAATATATCTTTATCTGGGATGAAGATCTAGGAGTAGAGCATTTTGATGCAGAGGAGTAAGTCCCGGTTATTCCATATAATATAAACTCCATAGATCAAATTCTGTAACAAAAGGTTATGTTTTCCTAGGTATATTAAGTTGGTGAAGAAGCATGGTTTGGAGATCTCACAGCCAGGTTTGGAGCCAAACAATGGTCTGACGTGGCAAATGACTAAGAGAAGAGGGGATCGTGAGGTCCACAAGTGAGTGTACAGTGGCCTTCTATTTCTGTAATGGAAATTCACTCAATATCCCTTTTCAAAAAGATGAGTATGTAATAAATGATTTCAAACAGGGAAACGGAAGAGAGACCTGGTTGGTGCACTGATCCTCACTTTCCACCTTGTGCTGCGTAAGAGATCTATAAGCTCTTTTTTTGTGTTACATCTTCATGCAGGCCATTTCAATATCATCTTTCTTTTATTTATATGTATGCTTAATTTTAGATTTGTTGAGATAATGGCACCTGTGTTCTCAAGAAATGCATGGAGATGTGTATGGCATATTATTCAGGCGAGTTTGGTTTGGATTGGCTATAGTAGTGGTTCTCGTTTGATGGCTCAGTCACTATATTATTTAACTTCTATCCTTCTAATGTTTCAGAATGACTTGGTTCATGGCTGGGGTCTTGATTTTGCACTTAGGAAATGTGTGGAGGTAGCGAACTGTTCCTTTTATGTTTGCTCAAGGTAAGTTGCGCATCATTTTCAAATATTTGCATTTAGACTGACTTTTTTTTTATCATCTAAAAATCAGCCGGCCCATGAAAAAATTGGAGTTGTGGATTCTCAATGGATTGTGCATCAAGTAGTTCCTTCACTCGGGAATCAGGTTAGTACTATCTATTAAGTAATCCAGAAGACATTGTGAAAAAGACTTGTTCATTGCTGTGAGCTGAGAGTTTTACCTCTCTTGTGTTTGTCAGGGCCAATCAGAAAATGGCAAAGCTCCATGGGAAGGGGTACGCTACTCTGAAGCCATTGTCACTTTCAGTTCTTTTTTTGTGATTTTTTCTGGTGTCATCCAAATTATTAACTAGTATATGTTTAGGCTTTGTTTATTTATTGTAATCTATTAGGTTTTAGGATATCTGATGGACAAGAGATTAGGTTTTGCTTTATTTTTAATGTTTTAGATTTTAGTTGATTTTAATTGGGATTTTAGATTTGTTTATTTATTTTGTTAGGCATAGTTATCTTTTTTTTGGATGATTTCCTATTTGAACTTGAATTATTAGGGATTAGATTTATTTTAGATTTGAATTTGAAGAATTGATCTTATCATTATATCCTGTTACCATACAAATATTCAGGATTTATATATGTGAATTATAGAATTAAATCAAAGATAATTCCCTAATCTTCTTTTGTTGGAGAACTTCAATTATTCCTATCTCATCCTCTTTTGGGTCACTCTCTTCTAATATTTGATTTTCTTTTTCATTTTTCTGGTCAGTATCGATTAGCATCATTGTTGATTGATATTGTAGAGTCCATGGATCCAAGCACTTTGATCCCGCTTGCTATAACTTTGCACTACCTTTCACTTCTCGAAACAACAATACTTTGTACCCAATTCCTGTTGACTTTTCACTAACCTAACCTCCACGCTAATGCATCCACCCACATCTTACCCTACACACAAATCCTCTATCTGTAAGCGTTCCTAGAGTATCTCCTATTTTCATGAACTTCTATTTACTACACTTTTTTTTAAGCCAACTTTTGACTTTTTCAGTGTTAGTCATGATCTCTTTCCCATGATCAACTTCTCTTCGTTTCGAGGTTCCTTTACCTAAAAATGTCATCCTCCACTTCACCGTTGATGATTTTGAGGCAAGCAACACCATGAACCATCATTGAATTCCCCCACTCAAACCTCAATGTTGCAGGCGAATTGATCTCACTATCAGTTTAAGTTGCCTTTTTCAATTTGCATCCGTTCTTTCGTTGTTAGCATCGTCTTGTTAACCGTGTTGGATTATTTTGGAGATTTGCTTCTTGATCTCCAATACATCAATTGAAAGATAAACAATTGCATTTTTTAACATACATGGCAAAAGTTTTGTGCAAATAAATAACAAGGGTCATAAAAGAACTTGATGCTCAATATGTCGAGAACAACTAGAGTGATCTATTCCAGTAAGGTAGA
This sequence comes from Cymbidium sinense, assembly GCA_021442155.1. Taxonomy (NCBI): domain Eukaryota; kingdom Viridiplantae; phylum Streptophyta; class Magnoliopsida; order Asparagales; family Orchidaceae; genus Cymbidium; species Cymbidium sinense. Next base: position 25,911,175 of record CM038228.1, on the reverse strand, counting down.
ATCCCCAAAAGAACAAATCTGCCGTGCAAGTATTATTTTGTCATGGTTTGGCTGTTCAACCGAATTCCCCAGATCAAATTATGCTTAATAAACTCAATCATCAATTTTGCCGGTTGGGTTTGTGCAATTTCCTTGAGCCAATGCCAAAATTTATTTAGATTTATGGTCTGTTGAATCATCTAAGGTTAAAGTATGATAATGAGAGTTAAAAGCATACCAACCAAAAAACTACAGGTAATGGCTATGCACCAATAATGTTAAAAAAGAATAGACAAAATCCCAATAATCTCATATATTTCGGGCGGTACATCCAGTAAAAACCTTTTTTTTTTCGCTTTTTAGTTTTATTTTCAATGCTTCATTTTCTCCCTAGAATGGTTGTGGGATATATAAGAGAAGGAAATGCTATTGTAAAATTTAACCCACGCACATGGAATTTTTACAGGTGAGGGAGAGGTGCCGTAAAGAGTGGGGGATGTTCCAAACTCGATTAGCAGATGCAGAGAAGGCTTATTACAAAAAGATGGGGATTGCTCCCCCAAACGCCACATTTGCTTAGGTTCTACAGCTGTTTCCTTCCATTTGTAGTTAAAAAGAAATTAATATATGTCGGAGTATCTTTGAGGTTTTTAACATTTATATATAATTATCTGTTTGATTAATTAGCCGACATCAATTAAATCGGGTGAGGCCATGAGGTCTCAGCTGAAAGTTTTTTAGATGTAAATATCCTATATATGAACGATGATGAATTCACTTTTGTGAAAATTTTTATTAACTTAGCCTTCTTCGGAGACTTTATAAATTATCCTTATTATTCATTCATATTTGTTGCGTTCAAGAAGATGCTATATAAATATATTTACTTTTAAAATCTGTAATGTGTATGTTTAAATCTTTTATGTATATTACTATAATTATTTTAATTAATAACTGTTAATGAGATAATCTAATTCTATATAGGAGAGAGAATAGCCTTTTTTTTTCGTGACAATTAGTTTCTGATGATAGCATATTTATTTCTAATAATATAATCCTTAGATTTCACCCACGTGATAAGAGTAAATTTATTTTATTTGAATGTTTTATGCAAATAAAATCTCTATTCAATAAAGCATTAATTTATAGATAAGGAATGGTGTTCGCCAACCTCTTTATTTTTGGAATGCCCTGCAGTTTTTTATCAACCTCACGGAATAATTTGTGTTTAATCGGATTTCAACGTATCAGAAACAAAGAAATTTAAGACGAGCTTCGTTAAAAATTGTTAAGAATTGCTTTGGAAGGCTAATAAAATTTTGTGAAAAGCGTTTTTAAATATGCGGTTGAGCCAACCAATTTATTAACATTTTGCAAAACATTAAGCAGCAATAAAGCTGCTCCAAACGAAGCCAAATTTCACTCTGCCAACTTGATTTCGTGCACATATTTATGATTTGAGTGCTTCGCTTATTTATGAGTTTAGTGTTTGATAAAGTGATTTGCATTAAGTTAAAAATTCTTATATATTTTTATCGTCAGTGATATACTGCAATGATCACACTTGTTTTTTTTCTGCATGATGTGGAGTAAAAAATAGCAAGCCCAATTTTGATAAATAAGTTTGAAATTTAAAATTCACTAGAAAGCGGCTCAACTTCAATTGACTTGGAATGCAAATCGATAATCTCCAACTTAATAGCATGATTAAAATAACTTTAATGCAACTCAAAATTAACCTAATATATAATACATGCTTATAATCGCATTAGTATGTATAAACACAAATATACTTGCTAGTACATCTTCATAGATAAATTCTCAAATTCGTTGCTAGTTAGTTGAAAAATGTATAATTATTTCTACATATACCTATTTATTTACAAAGTAAACATTTGACAAAGATAATAAATAAGCTTTAATATCTCAAATGAACTAATAATATATGCATAATAAAAATATAGCATATTTTTAATATTTCTTCTTTCAGCTCTCAAATCAAAATGTACAGATGTAAATTTATTTTAAAATAAGCCTTCAGAAAAGCTCATCGATTGCACATAATATTTCTAAAACTTAATAGGAGATTACACACACGAGAAAAGGAACCTTGAGAAAGTCATTTTCAACAACTAAAATGAGAATAATGGATTAGTTCAGATGAAGCATGAAAGTGTGGATTGACAAAGTTATAAACTGATACTTTAATCCCAAAAAGCCTAAGGTTGCTGTTTAGAAAATGAAAGCTCAATGAATTTATAGTTTACATAGTTGTCATCACAATATCCACAAAAGCAGAGATAAGAAAAGAATTGCTATGAAAGTTGCATTCAAAATTTTGCATGTTTGCCTAAATCTATAACTATCATTAGAAGTGATGAAAAATGATCCGAATGAGACTTTGTTAGTTTCATTATTTGTTATTTTTAGGATATGCTTATGATGAAGGGCTATGATAATGTGCAATATTCTCTATAATTCTGATGATTCTTGAGTCAGGTGACTTCTCATTTAGTTTGGTTAAGTGGTTAATTTTGAATTTGATGCTCTTAGTTGTGGATTTTTTTATTTAGTTTGGTTCAGTGTTGTTTCATGTGCTTTGGTTAGGTGGTTTAGTACATTACTTTGGTTCGGTGATAGCTTCATTTGTAGTTTATGTGGCAACCAATACGGGCATTATTTGTTATAATTCTCACTGTATATGTACTTTTATAGCATTTATTGTGGTTCTCTTTTTGCTCCACTTGTATCAGTATTTTAACTACACTAAGTGAAGAATTGTATTTGGCTTTGTAAGTAGAACCAACAAGAGGTAGTTTATTGGAAAATGAGATGCTTATAAGTACTACTACTTGAGACATGTAGATTGATAAGATTTTATTCTATAAAATTCCATGTTACAATTTCCAATCTTGTATTTGCATTTTGGATGTATGTTTCCTTTATGTATGAATGTGGTATACATGCAGCTATATAATTCTAAGATAAGCCACTGCTTATACTAGCACAAGGCTTCACATTGTTAATCACTTTATTTTATATTTTTGTTAATAAATACTTTTATATAGCTTTGCAATAATTAATGATTTTAATTAAATTTGATATAACTAATATTTTAACTATTGTTTAAGAAATTATATTGCTCGTTAAATTTTTATGGTACAAATTTCTAGTTAGTTCCTCCAAATTTAATCAATATTGCATTATCAATTTAATTTCAATTGTCATATTCTCTAACTTCCACTAAAAGAAAGTGAATTATAAATATAAAGACTTTTTTTTATCAACATTAACTGCATTATCCTAGCAACATTAAGAAACCTAGATGCTTGAATGCCCTGCCTCATTTTGGTATTAAAGCTGCCAACTTTTATTCTTGTTACTCAAAAAGTCTCAAAAGCAAAGTAAACTGTCCGATCATTAAAGAGATAAAATATTGATTGCTTTGCAAAATCTATTGGCAAAGTTATTAAATAAATAAAATCGGATGTAATATGACATAACATGATTAAAGCATGAATTAGAATGTTAGGAAACTAATCAAATTTATGCACATTAACTTGAATTAGATTTCAATCAGAATGAAAAGAAATTCAATAAAATAATTTTACAAGTAAAAGACAAAGAAATAACTAAGAAATTATAACATGTTTAATAATAATGAACATTAAAATTATAGGTGTCAAAATTTTGACGACAACAAGTCTTTTTCTTGTTATGTTGGGTTGGCTAAAATTTTGACGTAAATAATAGCGAAAAATGTTAAATTTAATTAATGATAAAATTAATCTTATATGTGTTTTTAGCAATGTAAAATTTCAACTCATCCATTTTTCAATCATTAAGTTCAAATTTAGTGAAAAATAAATTTGTCTAATTTCGGTGATTTTCATTTACATCATTCCATATAAATTGAGATGCTACCATCACCACTGCCATCGCTATCGCCACCCCTAAATTGCTATTAGCACCTGCCCTTTCACTACCTCTGCCGTAGGTGACCCACCATCACCGTCACCATTGCCCACTACTACTAGCCACTGCTCAATACCGCTATTACCTCCAACACCGCCATTCACCATTGGTGGCCACTTTTGAGATTTACATTACTTTTACTTAACTAAAATCAAACACCCAAAAATAAATTTTGGATTTGATTTAGATCCATCCAAACAACCACAAAATATATCAAATATATTATATTCCTTTTACATCGCTTTTTTTTTAGAATGCATTCCTTTTTTAGTCAAACAAACAACCCTAAATAAAAAAAATAGAGAACTTTAAATATCACACCATCTTAGAAATGCATTTCTTTTTTTTTTCAAACAAATTGCCCTAAATAAAGAAATAAAGAACTTTAAAAATCATATTATCTTCAATATCCTTATATTTATGATTATCATTTAATAACATTGTTGAATCCATTTTTGTTCTTGGGTGGCACTAATAAGTTATCGACAAAAATGAGAAGAAAATTAAAGAAGAGATATAAGATGAAAGTAGACTAAGAAATTTCGCTAGATTGCCAAAGAGTACAATTAATGTAAATGAGTCTAACCCCTATTTATTAGTTCAAGTTGAAGCATATTGATACAAGAAAGAGTACATTTGAGTAATACAAGAAAATTTACATAGAAAAAAACTTAATAATGCTTGTTATAAAATAAATTTAGCTAGCATGTAGCTTGTTAATTTCATGGAGAACCAAAGTGAATTCTAAGAAAAGGGTGTTCAAGTGAAGGTGCCATTGACTTTACATGGAATTGGAAAACTCTAAAGAAGCCTCCAAAAGCTTTGCTTTTGACTTGGTGAGAGACTTTGAGTCTTAGGCAAATTCATTTGGTTAATGGGGGGATCAACATTTGAATTTGATCAACTTTGATTAATCTTTAAGCCAAGTAGATCAATAAATAGATTTGGATAACTTGAACTCATTTGCTAGTTTGTTATATTTTCTGGCAACTGTCTAAACATATTTTCATACTTGCCAACTTTTATGAAGCATTGACACAACATAATAGAAATATGATTATATGACATAACTATATGAAGTAGGATACACTACACCATGAACACACCATTACATCTTATAAATTAAAAAAACATTTAGTTTTTAATATCTTTTGCAAAAAGCACCATTTGCAAAAGAAATATTATCATAAACATATACTTCAGAAAATAAGCTTCACTATAACAAAAATATAGCAAAAATTAAACAAAAATAAAATAAAAACTACTATTAATACAAAAATATTTTAGCACATTTGGTGATAATCATTTATTGCTCCAATATAAGCATTCATTAATTATTATCATTTGTCATAAACTTTGTTACTATCGATATTGAATATAAAGATCTAATAATTCTAATCAAAAGTACTTGCGATATTTTAATTTGGAGTTGTGTGGACATCATGATCTTAGAGGGTATTTATTAAAGTGATTGAGTACGATATTAAGGTATGATGTACTATCTCGAAAGATGGAAACATCACCTTATAATGGACCTAATTACCTAATAAGGACTCTTAAGGTAGATGGGTCTTCATATTTACCAGAGATTTTTCTCCTAATTTACATGAAAAAGTAAAGCGTTTATTTTATGTTGGGTTCTTTAGTTTAATTACATCATAGGAAATGATAATTTTCTAAGAAAATGCTCAATTAAAGTAGTCAATAAATATCTCCAAAGATTTCATGGTTAGACTATCAAAGGATTCAATTTCTTTTTGAAAATCAAGTGGCAAAGTTCGATTTAGAAGAATTTTTTTTGATTTTGAAGAAAAATAAGTATGAAGCACTTATGATACTAGGTAGTCTAGTGAGCACTCCTTTCTACCCTATAGTGAGGCTTTATATATTTGAAAGAGATAGTTTATTTTCATTTGAGTTGAAATTTTAATTAAAATGTTAGAGCTTACAATCCATCAACATAAGATTGTGTTAATGTCTAAGGGGTGAGGACTTATACTCGTAGCCCGAAGAAAATAAATAGCCTCAGATCTTAAATCTAGCATGCTTTAACACAAGCTAAAAGTATGACCTAAGTCAAATAAAAAATGGGACATAATGGTTTATCTCCATAAGAGAGAATAAACTCATTCTGACTCTTCTGGACTTACAATCGCTTGGAGTGATCGCTAGCTAACTCCTCTTATACTTCAAAATCATATAGGCTGGTCATATGTAAGTGCAAGATAGCTAGGCTGTTTTTTAATTAAGAAAAAAGACTAGAGTCATAAACTCACTCCCTAAGAGACTAGATCATGATTGGGATGAAGACTTGACTTAGGCTAAATGCAAAATTTTACAAATTTTTATATCATTTTTTGACACATTCATTTGGACAGAGGCTTAAGATAATTATGCCTAAATACATGATGAAATTAGATTGTTGGCTAAATCAACGGGAGGAGGTGTTCTCCACTACAAAGGAAGCCCTCACAAGTCAAATATTTCCCTATTGTGCAAGAGTGGAGACCCTCTCTATTCAAGAGCTAAAAAAACATAGAACATTCAACATTCACTAAATCTTTTAATTATCTTGATTATAACCTATACTTTAAGTGAGGTTATGAGTTATTTAATAGGGGTAAAAAATTAATTTTATCTAACATTTACAATTCAAATCAAGATTTAAGAAACCTATCAAAACATGTCATTTTCAACAATAATCAAACATTAATGGACATCAAAATTAAATAAAAGAAGTTTGGCTTATACTATTACAAAAGAATATTATATATAATTGAATGTGGGTCTTCCTTTTCTCTTTCTCCTGACCATGCAAAAGAAATTACAATGAAATTCCGCAAAATAGATATTAACTAAACAACCATTCAAACCAAACAATTTATGTTTCATAAATTTGGGCTTAGCACCCTACACATGGGTAATATAGTCCACCTGTCCTAATGTGGATTATGCAAAGGGGCATAAGCAACCTCAAGTAAGAGCACTTATATTTATTTATCATTTTAATGACCCCTTTAGCACAATCCCTTACAGAAAATATCATTAGGCTAATAGCAGCCTAACATCCAGTCAATGCATAGGTAATCTTAACTTCCAGTCTAAAACATAACATAGTAAAACAGAATACAACATCATAACATACACCAGCCTAACTGAGAGTTAGAAGTGGTGACTTAGTATTCTAATGTGTGTGCTAAGGTTTAGTGTGGTATGTCTTACTATGCTTTAGGATTATGATCATTTAGGGGAGGTTTATTATTAAAAGGAGGTTTGGAAATATTTAAGTTAGTCATTAGGGGAGGTTTCACTTCAAGTGATTAAAATGATCGATTAATTTTAATTAGTAATTTTCTTTATTTCACTTAATATTTACTTAACATCTAATTATTATAAAGAGATGAAAGAGGTCTGACCCTCTTCATCCCTACCCTAAGTTATTTTCTAAAGGTGTGTTATTATGATATTTGGTTTCATCTAGTCAATGATTTATTAAACATTTTATTAATCCTAAGTTTGGATTAATCTTAAAGAATTCTGTTCAACATGAAAGGCATATTAAGATTAATGAGATTGAATCATTATCACATGGATAATATTGCCTCATTCATTTTCATCATCAATCGCATGCATATGATATTGAATTTAACATATTTATACATGCAGTGTACATATATGTATTTTTGGCACACTTGAATGATTGTTGATGCATATATTTTTGATAAAAAAGAGAGATTTCATTCCTTAGCTAAGTATACATATACATGTATTAAAGATTTAAGCAAGTATGTGCCATCATTAAATCAGGAAAGTGAGGTAATCTAAGACCTTTTTGGTGCTACTTAAAATCTAATATTCTTGAGATGTCCATACTATATACTTAATATTTTAAGTACATATAAATGTATACATAAGCATAAGAATGAAATCATATAAAAGATTATATATTAGCAAATTTATTTACTCATATAAAGTAAAGCTCTATCCAAATTCTAATGCATGTATCCATCTGAATGAAATTAAGTAAGTATGTGCCATTGTTAAACCAAGGAAGTGAGGTAATCTAAGGCCTCTATCCAAATTCTAATGCATGTATACATATGAATGAAATTAAGTAAGTACATGCCATTGTTAAACCAATGAAGTGAGATAATCTAAGACTCTTTGAGGCTACTTAAGGCCTCGTATTCCTGGGATGTCTATACTATATACTTACTAACATTCAAACACATGTAAACATACACATGAATCATGAAAATGGAATAATCCTTTAACATGTTTATAAGCTATAAGCAAATGTAAATCACATAGAATATTCATAGCCAACATCAATTTAAATCTTCATCACCAGTTATAATTTTAAAAATAATTTGAGATTTATTAGTGATAATAGCCATGCCATATAACATGATTAATTCAACACATGCAACTTACACATACATAATCATATTCATTTGATTCTTTTTTTTTGAAGACATGAATACATAATACAAATGACATACAAATTTATAATGATTAAAAAGGAATAATTAAACATTATCACATGATACATTCAATCACATTAATTCCTAAGGACAATTAAGTTAAATAAAATTCTTTAAGAATAACAAAAGTTATTTATGAAGTATAATTTTGGATTTGAATTATTAAAACTTAAAGAGAAGAAATGATATTTTTTGTTTTACCCCACCCAATATTAGTGTCTTAATGTGTTTAAGGAAAAATGGTTAAGTAAATTTTATGGATTGATTAAGTTCAAATAATTAGGAAATTAATTTAATTTCCCTTCCTAAGTCTTTAATTTAATTAACTACTTAATCATGAGCCTCCAATGATATGTTTATGAAAAATTAAAATTTGCAATGCTCATAAAGGGACCTAATGCAAATAGGCTCATGTTTAAGAGTTAATTAGATTAAGGAAAGAATTAAACTAAGTACTCTTATGGTTTTCTCACACCCATGGGTTTACCATAAATTTCCTTAAGACTTTTTATGCTATTAAACACATAAAGGGAAACCCATGAATTGATTATGAAAAATTAAAATTTGCAATGCTCATAAAGGGACCTAATGCAAATAGTCTCATGTTTAAGAGTTAATTAGATTAAGGAAAGAAATAAACTAAGTACTCTTATGGTTTTCTCACACCCATGGGTTTACCATAAATTTCCTTAAGACTCTTTATGCTATTAAACACATAAAGGGAAACCCATGAATTGAATTTGAATTATCTGAAGTAATTATCATTTCCATCACCCTACAATGAACATAACCACCTATTAAGGATTCTTAAGGCATGATGGGTCTTTGAATATACTAGAGATTTTTCCCCTACTTTATATGGATGAATAAAGCAGAGTTTATATTAAGCCGAGTTCTTAAATTTCCTATGGAGGCAATCCTCCATAGTTAATTACATCTTAGAGAATGAGATTCCTTAAAATACTCTTGATTAAAGTAGACAATTATTATCTCCAAAGATTTCCAAGGCTTGACTATCAAAGGATCAATGTTTGGAAAGTCGATTGGGAAAGTTCAAGGAGAAGACTTATTTTTAGAATCCAAAGGAAGGAGGTAGGAAATGCTCATGATACTATGAAGCATAGTGAGCATTCTAATCTATCTTATGATTGAGTTTTATACGTTTGAAAGTGAAGAGATTTATTCATTTGAGTTAAAATTTTATTAGATTGCTAGGGCTTATAACCCGTCAATACAAGATCATGGAAATGCCTAAGAGGTGAGGATTTATGCTTGTAGCCTGAAGGAAACAACCTCCTCAGATCCTAAATCTAGGGAGCTTTAGCACAAGCTAAAGAATGATCTAAATCTAAGCAAAAGATGGACATGAAAGATTATTTTCACATGAGAGAGTAAACCCATCCAACTTCTGGACTTACAACCGCCTAGAGTGGTCACCAGTTAACACCTCCTATGATTTAAAATCATGTAGTCCGGTCTTATGAACTATAAGATAGCTAAGGTAGTTATTTAATTTGAAAGAGACTAAAGTCCTTAAACCCACTCCATAAGAGACTAGAGCATGAGTGGTATGAGTAAATGACTTAATCTATAAATGCAAAATCTTACAAATTTTATTTCATTTTGACATATCATTTTTTACAAAGGCTTTGGGATTTCTTTATGCTTAAATGCATGATAAAAATTGATTATCGGCTAAATCAAGAGGGAAAGATGGTGAAGCTCTCGTTAGGGGTTGCTCTCATGAGTCAAGTGGTTTCTATTGTGTAAGGATGAAGGTCCCTCATTTTTATAAGAGTGATTCAAGATGCCTAGATGATGTGAGACATACAACATACAGCTGAGAGGTTGTTAAATATTTTAATTATTTTGTTTAAAACATAAGCTTTATGGTGAGATTATGAGTTATTTTAAAGTTTAGTTATGAGTGATTAGTTGGGTAAAAAATTTATTTTTGTCTTAAGAGCTACCGAATCTAGGCCATACATTAAAGCATCAGTTATAAAGAAACTAATAAAATCATGCTATTTCTAATGCGTAGTTTAAACATAATATCAACAAATTTTATAACCTATCACAAAAGAATAAGAGGTCGGTGCGATCGGGTACCACCATAACCAAAAAAAAAGAAAAGATGAGTAGTCGAGCTCTATCCTTATACAACCTGGAATATTATAGAATAATTACAATTTGAATGAATACGTGCTATGGGTTGTATAAGGGTAAATATTCTTTTATATTCTGACCTCTGCCCTTTCACTTCTTCATTTCTTTATTTCTTCATTTTATTGTGCTTCAAAGGAATTATAAGGTCTCACAAGACAAAGCCTTCTAGCCACTGCTCATCCTAATCTCCCATATCACTAATCCTAATTTCTATTACAAAATTATATTTATATAAAAAAAGTAAATCTAACTACACCTGCAAAATAAATGTTAGCTAAACATACATACAATCCCAAGTAGTTATATATATAATTTGGACTTAGTACCCTGCACATGGGTAACCAAGCCCACTTGTCCTAACTTGGATTATGCTTAGGGGTTTAAGTAACTTGCAAAGAGAGCATTCATCCCAACCATAAGCCACTTTCTAAAGCATAGATTTAATTTTGTTCTCTTTAGTGAATAGATTATTAAATATTTTTATTAATCTTAAGTTAAGGTTAACTCTAAACGATCCTATTCAATGTGAAAGACATCTTAGGATTAATATAATTGAATTATTATCTCATGACATATTAGATCATTCCTTTCCATCACATGTAACATGCATATGATTCAATCCTAAGTGTATCTATGCATGCAACATGTCTTAGCACACTTGAATGATGAATGTACACTTTTAGAATTTGATTGAATTATTTAATACATGTAAATTTAATGCTCTATCCAAATTCTTATCCAAAAATACATAGGAATGAAATCAAATAAGTATGTGTCATTGTTAACGAGGAAAGTGAGGTAATCAAATGACCTCTTTGGGGCTACTTAAAGCCTCGTATTCCTAGGATGTCTAGACTATATACTTATTAACATTAAAACTTATATAAATATATATATGAATCACAAGAAAGAGAGCACCATACATGTAATGTATGCTAATGTCTTAGATGATCATAGATGCATGCATTTTTAGTTGAAAGAAAGGATTACCATTCTCTAATCAAATACACATACACATATATAAAAGATGTAAGCAAGTATTTGCCATTGTTAAACCAAGAAGTGAGGTAATCAAATGACCTCATTGGGGCTACTTAAAGCCTTGTGTTCCCGAGATTGCAAAATTAAACACTTGCTATCTTAAATACATATGAATGTATAAATAACTATAAGAATAGAAAATTATGCTAAATTATATTTTTATTTAGTTCAATTATTTATGTATGTGAATTAAAGTTCTATCCAAATTCTAATATAGAAATACATAGAAATGAAATCAAATGGATATATGCCTTTGTTAACCAGGGAAGTGAGATAATCAAATGACCTCCTTGGGGCTACTTAAAGTCTCGTATTCCCAAGATGTCCAGACTATATACCAATTATCATTCAAGCTTATGTAAATTAATATATGAATGAAAGAAAGAGGACTTTACTTCATATACTTAAGCTATAAGCATATGCACTTCCTATATATTCATAACTATCATCACTATAAATGTTATTATCCATTTATAAACATTGAAAAATAGTTTTAGATTTAATAGTGATAATAGCCACACATATAATTAGATTAAGTCAACACATTCAAGCTTACATAAATAACTTTAATTTGATTTATTTAAATTTGAAAAAATGAATGCATGAAATCAAATTACATACAACATTTAAAGTGATTGAAAGGAATAACTAAGTATAAACACATGGTTAATTCAATTAAACTAATTCTTAAGGACAACCACATTAAATGAAGTCATTTAAAGAAAACCAAAGTTCATTATTAATTTATGATTTAGGATTTTGATTAATTTTAAAGAGGATAACTTATCATTTGCAGTTTTAATCCCATTCTACATTGGTAATTTGATTTGGTTTAAGAAAAGGTAATAAAGTGGATTTTATGAATCAATTAAGTTGGATCATTAATTAAATCAATTAATCACCCTTACCTATGATTCTTTAATTTGATTAACCACTTAATTATGAGTCACCAATGACATGAACATGTGAGAAAATAAAATTGGAATGCTCTTAAAAGGACCTAATGCAAATAGCTCATAATTAAAGGTTAATTAAATTAAAGAACCTAGTTAAGTACTTTTATGATTTTCTCACACTTATGGGCTAATCATAATTTCCTTAAGGGTATTTATGTTATTAAACACATAAAGAGGAACCCTTAATCTCATTGTTAAATATCTAATATGGTTATGATTTCAATTTGATTAATTAAGCTACTTAATTGATTAATTAGACTATTAATTAACTTCCATATTAATTAACCCTCTTTAAAATGAAATGGACTTGGGAAAGTGATTAGGAAAAATGCCTAACCATTTTCCCCAACCATTTACTATTAAATAATAATTAGTGAACTTAATTTAATTAATTTTTCTATTTGGGAGGTTAATTAATCAAATGGTTGGGGAAAATGGTCAATTTAAAGTAACGGAGTAGAACACCGTCATCCTTCGCCTAATTCGAGCTCACCGAAGCTTGGATTGGCTCGGGATTGAACCCACACCATTATGAGGAGGATCTGAAGAGATCCGCTAGTTGGGTTCGCATTACATACAATTTTCTTCAAAAAGGACCAAACAATTTTGCCTAAAGCTTGATTTAATAGAAATTATCTCACCGGAGCTTAAGACCGGTGGTGCAACACTTGAGGTAGCTTTGCCTAGATGAGGTGAAACCCTGTTGAGCTTACATGCTAGTTACTCATTGTTTGCTTCATGGACCAAGGTCCATCAATTTGCAGGTGGACGTTGATCAAAGTAGCACCTCCGGTGGTCGGGGAGCTCGAGAGAAGATTCATTCTCACTCGACGGAGGTAGGGAAAGGTGTGGGAGAAATTAATTGAAGTTTAGTTCAGTATTGGTGGAGTTGGATGGAGGGATGCCTTGTCCTATTTTAGTTGGTGGATTTCAGTGACGGGAAGGCTTGGGAGGCTCAAAAATCTCTCGTGGGATTTCAAAAATGGCTCTCTGAAGCTCTCTGAGGGTGAGTGTGTGAGAATTCAGCCAAAATGAGGGGGGTATATCCCCCTCCATTAGATCGAATGACTCAGATTCAAGCCATGATTTTCGGCTATATGGTCACTACAGGGCACTAGAAAGGTCAAGATCAAGCTTATGTGGCTCGATTTGGTTGGCCAAGAGGTTTGGTTGGTGGCTCAAGGCAATCCCCTCCTTCTTTGTGTCCATTGGGTTCGGTCAATGTGGGAGGTGAGTTAACTCACCTCCCCTTGGTCCATGGCTGACCTAGCCCACTTAGGTCAAGTTAGGCATGTAGGTGAGGTGCTATTTTGGGTATGGGGTGGTTACTAAGGAAAAAAAGGAGGAGTTGACTTGCCAATTTGGGTATGATCCCATGTGGGGGAGCTTTAGCCAATGGGTAATAGGTTGGATTGGGTTCAACTCAGGTTGTGTTGGTTTTGGACTGACCCAAGGTGAGTCTAGGATGGGTTGGGTTAGGTTTCATTGGGTTTGGGCTTAGTTTAAGTGGGTTTGGCTCAATTTGACCTATGTAGGTCAAATTGGGCTATGTTGAGTCAAGTTAACCAATTGGTCAAAATGGGTCAAACGAAGGTGTGGGTAAATTTCAAATGATTATTTGTAGTGTTTTGGTTTAATTGATTTGAGTCAATTTGGCTTGGATTTGATTTTGGCTCATTTGAGTTCATATGGGTCAAATGGGTCAAGTTGACCAATTTGACCAAATTGGCCAAACTGGCTTAGGTTAGGCATTGGATCATATTCAATTGATTAATTAAAGATGATTGTAGACTTTGGTTTGAATTAATTTGGATTTAGAATAATTTAACCCTTTAGGCCAATTTGGGCTAAATTGGTCAATTGGGGCTTTGGTCGAGTTCAACAATCAATTTGGAAAGAACTTGAGCCATTAGTTGCAATCAATTTGGGTTACATCTTGGTTTTACCCAATTTGTTCTTTTAGGTCAAATTTGATCAACTTAGGTCAAAGGGCCAATTGGGTTAGGTTTGGCTCAATTGATGGTCAAGTCATGTTCAAGGATTGATCTTAGGTTGGTGTGAATTATAAGTTTCAATTAAATTGGCTTGGGTTGAGATTTAGCTATTTTAATTCATGTAGATTAAGTGGGTTGACTTGGTTTGACCCAATTATTGATAATTGATCAAACAAGTATGATTGATAATCATCATAAAAGATTTTGGTTTGGTTTGGTTCAATACAATTTAGTAGGATTGAAATTTGGTTAAAATAGGTCAAATTGGTCACTTTGGGTCAAGTGGACCAATTGGGCTTAGTTGAATCGATTTTGGGTTGAATTGAGCTTACTTGGATTTATATATAGATTTAGGATTGATTTATAGTTTTGATTGTAATTGATTTGGGTTCAAAGGGGTTTTGGATTATTTGAATATTTCAATTCAAATGAGGTTAGATTTGATTGAATTGATTTTGGCTTAGGTGATTTGATTGTAGATTTCATTTATATTTGGGATGATGATTGGGGAAATAATTGATTCATCAGAAAATCAACTGAGTTTGATTTGGATTGAAGGAAATGTTGGCTAAGTCCATGGGATTAAATCATGTGGCTTAGGAAGGATTGATTTGATTTGGTTGATTTGAATTTGAATTGTGAATTTGATTTGAGTTTGGAGATGATGATTGAATAATTAGATTGGTTTTGGGAAGATCAATTGAATTTGGTTTAGATTGGAGGAATTTGGCTAAGTCCATGGGATTGAATCTTATGGCTTAGGAAAGATTGATTTGATTTGGTTTGGTTTGGTTGATTTGAATTTGAATTGTGAATTTGATTTGGAATTATGATGAATTGAGTTTGGGGTTTGGTTTAGCTTAGGAAGGTAAGTAAGGATTTGGTTAGGCTACAGGCTAGATAAATTTCCCTAATCTTAAAGCATACCCTAATCCTATGATTAACCCTTCTAAGTCTCTAGGCTTAAGTTAAGTGTTCACCTAATTACTAGAAGTGTCTTATGACTAAGGAGAATCTAGTGTCTAGAAGACTCCTAAATTTAAGGAGAGGAGATTGAGTCCTCACTTCAAAAGTGAGGTCAACAAATACTATATGAGCACATTGATGATGCATAATTAATCAGAGTGACTAATTAGAGTTAACATATTTAAAGTTATGATCATCGTTAACAGTAGCACTTATACTCTCTTTAAAATCACCTTCATTTCCTATTGATAAGATATTAATTTGAAAGATAGCTCACTAAGAGATAGATTAGCAACATCAAGTACTCCAATGTCATTCATTACAAATAATGTATCCTCGAAAATGTCCCACTACTTAATTTCTCTTTTAATACATTTTGAACTCCTACATAAAAGGCAAGGTGAATAGAATATTAAAACTTCATCCCATTGAGTGTGATTTTGTTTCTCTTTAATGCTTCGATAGACAAGAATGTATGCCATTTTTTGCAAAAAAAATGTGAAGAATGAGGTTGATCTAAAGTTTAAATCCAAAATTTAAAGTTGTGAGGAACCAACACTATTTATTGTGCCTCTAAAAGTTTTAATCATGACTAGCAAAAAAGCTACTAAATTGAAAGAAAACTCACTCATAAATAATTGGAAAAATCATCTTCAAATATTTATATCTCTTATTTGATATCTCTAGATCATTATATAGTTCAATATGACTTTGAGATGCACTTAGATCATTGTAATGGTACTTAGGAAAAGAATGCATCAAATAAAAGATTTTAATAATTGTGAAGTGGGCTAAACTAAAATTAATTAAAAGTTTAAATTTTACTTGAAATCAAAGGTGAGCTAAACAATGAAGAGCAATAATGCTTTTGTTCCATAGTTATTTAAAAATTTCATACACCATCTTATAAAAGGTAGAATATATATTAACACTCTTTCATTCATATCAATATAAAATATCTGGTACCTTTTTGATTTACATAAGTTGAAGGTAAGGATTATTTATCTCGTCTACTTCTAATCTCTAATTTTAGCTCAATAAAAGAATGAATATAATAAAATTTGTCCCTCCACAAATTTTCTATTTTCTTCTCCATCATAAATTGGCCTTTCCTACATCTTCTTAATGCATGCTCCATCTATAATTAATCATCGATATTTATACTCCTTATTTTGTAGTTTTGAATTTACAAAACATAATAATTGTAAATGCAAAATAAGTTTCTACTATATCAAATAATTTTAAATTCACATATTTATTGAAAATTAATAATCTCTTTAAGTGATTCATAATAGTCTTTATGAACTTTGTTATTTCTAGCAATGTCTAAGCTCCACTTATATTTTTGTAGGTGATCTCATTACTTTTTATATTATTTAGAGCACAAATATTGTTAATGCAAGATTCAATGTATAAACAACATAGACAATCCAAAAATATGATTGTATTGAGACATGTTCTTGCCACTCTATTAGTGATTATTTGATCAATTTATTTGAATTAACCCCATAATCGCTTCCTTAATATAATGTCTTAAAGAAAAACTCTCTTTGAGTTCAGGGCTTTTGGGGTTGGGCGTATTCAAGATGATCAAATTTGGTCACTTCCCCTTATTGAATGCCTTTGGCATTCCAATGTCCTTAACATGTCTAGTTGGGAGGAACTAGACAACCTCCAAGATTATTTTGAATTGGAGAGTAGTTCCAATGATACTAGCATTGATTATGGCCTGAGGGAATCTTACGTTGGATCCCTCATCAAATTTTACAGTCATTATGGTCATAGATCTAAAAATTTTAAGAGAATATATTGCCTTATTTAAGACTATAATGACACCATATATTTCCAACCAGAGATGGAGAGAGAAGTAATCCTCAGTGGAGTCGCCAAAAATCTAATCACTCTAAAAAAATATCTTTAAGGATGAGCTCCGCCATCTTTATCGAATGAGTAGAAGTATATTTTTTCATGCTGCAGATCAATATATATTCAATCATATTTCTCTTAACATTTAGGTTAGGGTTTATTTTGATATAGGTTCTACTTCTTATGGATGAAATCCTCCATAGTTAATTATTCTTCTTATCACAGTAAGATAACACTCGATTAAGGTTGAAATAAATATATCTATGTGATAGGCAATCGTGTCTTAATGGTGTGTGTGTGGCATCGATGACTCTTTAGGAAATAAGAGTGTAATATTGATCAAGATCTCATGGTTTCATCATTCCAAGATTACGTGGTCTCTAGTCTACCTAGTCAAAGAAGGTAGTTGACCCAACCTGATGGAAGAATTCTTGACAACAACCATTAGTTGTATCATCCAAAGTATTCTTGTAGACCTGAGGTAGAGTTTATCTAAGGGACATATTTTAAGTTAATCCTAGCTAATATAAGGATTTATGCCTATCAAATATATTCTATATTTTATAACTCAAGGAACAAAGCCATTATAAAACATTTGGGCTACTATTGTGACTGTAGTATAGTGGAGCTATTTAGGGGAGCTAAATCACCTAGTTAAAGGGTATTGGTCATATCCACATTTTATGTGGTGCTAATTAATGAAAAGGAAGCACAAACATATGACACATGATATGTCCTTAGAAGATTATTTGAGTTTAAATATAGTTGTATATTTAATTTGACATTAACTCTTTTGTGAGCTAGAGTTTTCTTAACTTCTTTCCTTTGATGAATAATAATGGATGGGGTGGATGATTATTTGCTTTGAATTAATTTGAATTATAGACTTAATTTCATTTAGAGATATCCCCTTCGATTGTAATATTAAATCAACACGACCATCATTTGGGTGAGTTAGGTTTTGGTAATCCAGACCAAGTTGTGAGACCCAACCGGGGAGGGTGTTCACATGGTGAACATATATAAAGTGCTTACATAATGAACATATGTAAGGGTGTTTACATGGCAAACAAATATAAATTAAGCTTATATCAATTTGGAAAGCCAAAAATTATGTAGATGTTCACATAGTGAACATATAGGGGTTATTTTTATGGAGAACTGTAATGTTTATTTTTGGTTCATGTGTGTGTGTACATGGGGGGAGACTACATGATCAGGATGTACATATTAAGGTGATTAGGTATATTAAAGAATAGTGCACTATCTCAAAAGATAGAAATCACTACCCTATGATGGACCTAATCACCTAATAAGGACTCCTAAGGCATGATGGGTCTTCGAATGTATTAAAGATTTTTCTCCTACTTTGCATGGATGAAGAAAGTATGGTTTATTTAAACTGGGTTCTAAAGTTTCTTATGGGGGCAAGCCCCCATAGTTAATTACATCATAAGGAAGGTGAATTCTTAGGAATACTCTCTATTAAAGTAGATAATTGTTGTCTCCAAAGAATTCAAAGATAGGACTATCAATAAATTAACTATATTTGGAAGATCAAATGGGATAAATCAAAGAAAGACTTATTATCAAAACCAAATGGAGATGAGTAGGGGATGCTCATGATACTAGGAAGCCTAGTGAGCATCCCAGACTATCATATAGTTGGGCTTTATATATTTGAAATTGAAGAGAATTATATATTTGAGTTGAAATTTTATTAGAGATTTAAGACTTATAATTCCACAATACAAGATTGTGGAAATACCTAAGAGGTGAAGATTTATGCTTATAGCCCCAGAGAAATAACAAACTCGGATCCTAAATCTAGGGAGCTTTAGCGAGGGAAAGCACGACCTAAATCTATAGTGAAAATGGGCATATTGTTTACCTCTACAAGAGAGAGTAAACCACTTAACTGCTAGACTTATAACCACATGGAGTGGCAGCAAGCTAACTCCTCCTTCATTTTAAAACCATGTAGGTAAGTCTTATGATTTTGCAAGATGGCTAGGTTTTTATTATTTAGAAAAGAAGTTAAAGTCCTTACACTCACTCCCTAAGAGACTAGAACATGAGTGGTATGAATAATGATTTAGTCTAATGCAAATCTTATCAAGTTTTATTTGACTTTTTGACTCTTTATTTTGACACAGGCTATAGGATTTTTATATGCATAAATGTATGATGAAGTTGATTATAGGCTAAATCAAAAGAGAAAGAAGTGTTTTTCCATCATAGACTCTTAAAGGTTAAGCCCATTTTCTATCTAGAAAAGATAGAAACCCTCTCTTAGAAGAGTGGAACAAAATGATATGCATGATGTTAAACATCCAGCTAAGGGGTTGCTAAATATTTTATTATTTTAATTTAATGCCTAGGCTTTATATGAGATTTTTAGAAAATTTAGTTATGAGTTGTTAATTGGGGTAGAAGAGTTAATTTTCTCTAAGAGTCTAATCGCATCCCGGCCATACAACAATTACCAATCATAAATAAACTATGAAGAAACATAATTTTTCTAATGCACGAGCTAAACAAATCATCAAATAATTTATATATCTATCGTGGAAGAATAAGAGGCCATTATGATCGAGTACCGTTGTACAACCCAAAAAGAAAAGTGGGTAGCTGGGTTCTACCTTTATACATCCAGTATAATGAAAGAATAATTACAATGTAATTACAATAAATGAATGGGAGTTGGGGCTTCAAATCTTCAAAGCTCCTTCTTTCTTTCATTTCCTTCTTTCATTTGGTTGGGCAAGCTGCATAGGATCACATGGTACATAAGATTTGGTCTTATAACCAATATTTATCCTAAGCCCCCCATAGCACTAATACTAATTCCTAATACAAAATTATATTAAAAATAAGAAAAGAAAATCTAACTACACCTGCAAAACAAATGTTAGCTAAACACACCATACAACCCAAACAGTTATATGAATAATTTAGACTTAGCACCCTGCACATGAGTAGCCAAGTCCACCTATCTAATGTAGAATATGCTTAGGGGTTAAGCAACTTGCACAATGCAAAATATTTATATTTATTTTAAGCTCCTCTTAAGCATAATCTCTTGCATAAAACATGATTAGGCTAATCATGACCTAAAATTCAGTCTACACACATACACAGTAACATCCAGTCTACAATAGTGTAGTAAAATAAACTATACATCAAACTGTGCACCGCCCTAACATAAAACTAGAAGTGGTGACTTAATCTAATGTGTGTTAAGGCTTGTGTGGTATGTCCTAGCTAGGTTTTAGAGTTAAAATTTTTTAAATATAAAAATATTCAATTTGAAGGGTGGTTTCACTTTAAATAGTTTAATCTATTTACAAATTTTACTTAATGTTTTCTTTTGTTTCATTTGACCTACACAACAACTAAATGTTATGAAGAGAAGAAAAGAGAGGATCACTCTCTTTTATCCCTACCTTAAGTCACATCTAAATAAACTTAATTAATCAATTCTTTTATTGAATGGCTTATTATATGTTTTAATTATTCTTGAGTTTAGATTCACTTTAAATAAACTCATTCAATAAGAAAGGCATCTTAAGGTTAGTTAGAATAAATTATTATCACATAACACAAGTTTATTCATTTCTTTCCATCATGTATATCATGTATATTATTAAATCCTAAGCATAGCTAAACATATAATTTATATCTTAGCACACTTAAATGATGACTATGAGTAAATGTATTTAGAATTAATATTTTATTTGGTTGAATGATTTTGTCATATTAATTTAAAGCTATATCTAAATTATTATGGAAAAGCATATGGAAAGAACCTTAAATCACATGACTTCTCCACTCAACAAAATAAACAAAGTATGAATGCATTCCTTTTTAATAGAAAAAGAGAGTTTTTTTTCATTAGTTAAGTACACATCCACATGTATAAAAGTTTTAAGCGAGTATGTCTCCATTGTTCTACACCAAAGGAACGAGGTAGGAACCTCCTTGGGGCTACTTAAAGCCGTGCATCCCTGGAATTTCCAGACAAATATACCGTTATTCTTAGTTACATGTGGATGTGTGCACAACTACAAGAATAGAAAATGCAAAAAATGTACTTTGATTTGATTGATTTATTTTGTGTAAATGAATTAAAGCTCTATTTAAATTCTAATGTCCAAATGCATAAGAATGAAATCAAGCAGCTACGTCGCCATTATTCTTCATTAAGGGAATGAGGTGGAAACCTCTTTAGGGCTACTTAAAGCCGTGCGTCCCTGGGATGCCCAGACTAATATACTGCTAACATTCTTACTTATGAAAATCAACAAATGAATGTAAGGAAGAGACTTGATTTCAAACACTAGATTTATATTCACTTGCATTTTATATATATATATAACTATAATATATATATATATATATATATATATATATATATATATATATATATATATATATATATATATATATATACATTTATAAACTTTGAAAATTGATTTGGGATTTAATATGATACTAGCCAATACATATTTTTTAATTTAAATCAACACATACAATTTGACATAAAGGAAATCATTTTATTTAATTAATTTTCAAAGAGATGGATGCATGAATCATATGTCATATAACATTTAGCATGATTGGGAGGAAATAAAATAACACAAGCATGTGATTTCATTCAATCCAACTAAGTCCTAAGGAAAATCAAACTAAATAAGATTATTTAAAACAAACCAAAGTTCTTTAATGTCATTTCATTTTCATGTTTGATTTGATTTAAGAAAAGTGAAGGAGGTTTGCTAATCCTAATCCTATTCTCCATGTGTGAGTTAATTTGGTTTAATGAAGAATAGTTATGTTGATTTATGTCTTAATTAGGTTAGGGTATGAATTAAGTCAATTAATTAACACTTACCTACATCTCCTTAAGTTAATTAACTAATTAATAATGAGCCAATATGATATGCAACCACATGAAAAGTAAATTTGCAATGCTCCTAAGAAATGAAAGGGGCCTAATACAATTGGCTCATGATTAATAGTTAGTTAGGCTTAAGGGATCTCATTTAACTATTTTTATGGTTTTCTCACACACGTGAGTTAACCATAATTTCATTAGCTCTCTCTTTAGGCTATTGAACACCCAAAAAGCTATCCAAGGTTGATTAAAGGTGATTATATGTGAAGTGTCTTTTAGATTGAGTCAATTAAGCTTATTAATCCATTTGGTTAAGCATTAAATATTTTTAATTAATGAAATGGAATTAGCATAAGGAAAGAGATCAAGAAAGAGGCCTTAATCTCAATCCGTAAGTCCCATATTTGATTACTTAAGCCCTGATTTTATCTTGAGAAAAATTAATTAATTAAGCAATTAATTACTTTATTAATCATCAATTAATTTAATTCAAAAGTAAAGAAAACTTAGGAAATGAATTAGGAAAAATATCCCAATTTCATTCCTAAGCTCCCTTACTATTTAACAGAGGTAATTAGGCTAAAATAGTTAATTAAGCCAATGTTCATTCACTAATTATCACTAATTAAATTAAGAGTGTGATTAAGGCTTAATCAATTGATTTTCCTAATGAAACAACCAATAAAATCTTAAAAAAAATAGGAGAGGCAGAGGTCATCCCCCTAAACATCCACAAAAAATTTGAGATTAATTGGGACATTAATTAAGGAGTAATTAAGCTAATTAATTTAAACTTTAATTAAGCTAAAATCACTATTCAAAATTAATTAGTAATAATTTTCCTAGATTCCACTTTAAAATATCCTCAAAATGAGCCTAAGTTTGTATTTTTTTTTAATTTTTCTAGGATTAGTTATGATTTTAGGAAGTTTTAGGCTTAAAAATGGATTAGTTAGGCCTAATTAAAGCCTTAATCTTGTTAGGCCACATGGTGACTAACGCGATGCGCTTTCTATGTGGTGTGATGAGATTGGTTATTTAAGAAATCACATTTGAAGGCTAACTCAGATGCGGCAGAGGCACTTTCTGTGGACCTTCGATCTAAGATGGGATGACCATGATCAGATCTATGATTTAGGAAGAAAATCAAGGGATCTAACATGGGATCTAATTAGAGCCATTCATTCAAATCACATGGAATGGATGACTGATGATCTATCCCATTTGTGAGCAGTGAAAGATGGATGCCATCCATCTTTCCTATTCGATCCAAGCTCACTCGAGCTTGGATTGCCTCCAAATTCATCCCACAACTTCGGGGAGGGGAGACACACACATCCAATGGCTAAAAACACATGACGTTTGAATTCACTTCACAAAAGACCAAGAAATTTTTTCATACAAGGCTCGGTTTAGAAAATTACCTCACCGGAGCTAATGTCAGGCGGTGGATCGATAGAGGTATCTTTTCCTAGTTGAGGCGAGGTCATGTTAAAAAGCTTTGAGCTTGATTTAGGGTAGAGTGCCTGGTCGACCAATCCACATGTGTGAAGGCTTTGAATTTGATTGAACTCGAATCTCTAGTGTTCGGGAAGGCTTGGAGATGGCTCAATTGGCTTCAACGAGGTATGAGGATGGTGTGGGTGTAAGGAATTGAAGTTTGACTTAGTGTAGGGGGAGTATTGCTAGGAAGAGTAGTGTCCTATTTTGGCTTTGCTTGGGGAGGAGGAATGCCGATCAAGGAAGGCTTGGGATGCTCTGGGAAGCTCTGAAGAATTTTGAAATGGCCTCAAGGACTCACACAAAGAAATTCATATTGAATCCTACTCGAATTAAGGGGGGGTATACCACTCAATTGCACATGATGGATGGACAAGATTGATCCCACAAAATCCACTGATTGGCCACCATCGAGTCACCAGAGGGGTTGCTATCAACTCCACATGGCACACCATGAGTGGACAAAGTGGTGGCAAGAGTCTCAAGGCTTGATATGGATAGATTGTGTGGGATTGATCTTCCTTTCATCCATTGGGTTTGGCCATGAGGGGGGAATGGCTTGCCTTGTTTCCCTTAGTCCATGGCAGATGCTAGGATGGCTTAGGTTGGGCTAAGAAGCTTAGGCTTGCCTCATTTGTCAAGTGGAGGGTTACCATGGGGGAGGCAAAGTGGACTTTGCCACTTATGGCGAGAATCCAATGCAAAGAGAGGGTGTCCATGAGTTAATCCTCTTGGGATGGGTCCCACATGGATTTTGACTAGCTTGGAGCTGACCTAGGGATCATTTGGGTTAGGTTAGGTTAGCCACCAAGGTTCTAAAAAGTGGTTTTGGGAGATTTGGCTTCATATGGTCAAAATAGGCTCATTTGGGCTAGGTTGGGTTGGGTTGACAAATTGGTCAAATTGGGTCAAACCAAGACTTGGGCTAGGTTCATATGATGATTTGGGATATTTTGGTTCAATTGGTTTTGATTAATTTGGCTTAGGTTTGAATTTGACTCATTTGGATTAAAAAGGGTCTGATGGGTCAAGTTGACCAATTTGACCAATTTGGGTTGGGTTAGGTGTTTAGTCAAGTTCAATTGGTTGATTGAAAGTAATTGTAGGCTTTGGTTTGATTTAATTTGGATTTAATTTAGATTTTGGCAAATTTGACCCTTTAGGTCAATTTGCTAGTCAAGTTGACCAATTGGTCAAATTGGGTTCAATCATGGCTTTGGTCAAGTTCAATAAGTGATTTGGAATGAACTTGAGCCATTGGTTGCAATCAATTTGGATCAAATCATGATTTGACTCATTTTAGCTTTTTAGGCTAATTTGGGTCAACTTAGGTCAAATGGCCAATTGGATTTGGTTTGGCTCAATTGATGACTTGGCCATGTTCAATCATTGATTATGAGTAGGTTTGAGTCAATGGTTTCAATCAATTTGGTATATGGTGGATTTTGGCTAGTTTGGGTTTCATTTGGGTTAAGTGTTGACTTAGTCAAAAGGTTAGGTTGACTTGGTTTGACCCAATTCAAGACAATTGATTAACCTAGGATGATTGTTGATTATGATATGGGGTTTGGATGGGCTTAGTTCAATCCAATTTGGGTTGAATTGAAACTTAGCTCAAAAGGTCTTTAGGTCACTTTGGGTCAAGTGGACCTACATGGGTCAATTGGCTTGATTAAAGTTTACTTGAACTCACATATGGACTTAGGATGGAAATATAAATCCAATTATAAGTGGTTTGGAGCCTAATGAATTTTGGTTCATATGATAATTTCAAGTCAAAAGTGGTCAACATAGGCTTGACTTGGGTTTGGATTGATAATCATAGTTTGTGTTTATATTTGGAACAATGATTGAAGGAGTGATTGAATCATGAAGAAATCCATGGGCTTTGAGTTGATTTGGATATCATTTAGCCAAGTTCAAGAATTCAGCTAAAAAAGCTAAAATTGGGAATTTGATTTGATTTGGGTTTGGTTTTGGCCATTTGGACATATATTTCATTTATATTTGTGAATATAAATGAAGATATAAATGGTTCATGAGAAAATCACTTGAGTTTGGAGTGATTTGGAAGCAAATTTGACCAAATTGAGGGATGTAGGTCAAAAGGGCTTAAGTTGAGAAATGATTTGGTTTGATTTAGTTTGATTTGATTTGAATGGTTTGAATTTAGATTTCATTTATATTTGTGAATATAAATGAAGGAATGATTGATTTATAGAGAAATCAACCAAATTTGATTTGGTTTGAAGGAGTTTTTGGCTAAGCATATGAAGGTGGTTCATATGGCTTAGGAAGGGATTTTGGAGTTTGAATTCAATCATGGGTTTCAATCATTTGGAGTTGGATTTGATTTATGGTTAGATTTATGATCTTGAGAAAAACAATTAAATTGGGGTTGATTTGGATTTGGTTAAGGCTGATTCCATCAGGAAAGGATTTAGAATTTGAATTTAATCGTGGGTTTCAATCATTTGATTTGGGGTTGGATTTATGCTTTTTGATTTGAATTTGAGATTTTGTTTGGAAGAAGAAAACAAGGTATGGGCTTTAGGCTATATGGTGGTCAAGTCTTTCTAAATCCCTAAGGTATAACCTATTCCTATGGCTAACTCTTCTAAGTCTCTAGGCTTAAGTGTTCACCTAATCACTAGAAGTGTCTTAAGACTAAGGAACTCTTAGTGTCTATAAGAGTCTTAGATATATGATGAGAAAGTTGAGAGCTCACTCCCAAAGTGAGGTTAACAAAGGTCACCCAATAGGTGTGGTGTAACTGACTAGGTGCATCGCACGTATTGGTGTTGACTGAGATGATCAACAACGTCCGAAGGATTGCAACCACTAATAGAAATGATATACCCCTAAACCCGAGATGTAGATAGAATAAAGATCCCAGTGCAATGCAACTCAACTCATGCTAAGGGAATAAGAGGGAAGGAAGGATCCATTGAGGGATCAAATATGTGAACCATCCACTAGGGAAGCAGGTTTAAGTTATCCATAGAGGATAAAAGTTGAGTTTAATAATGATTCGGGAAGAAAAGATTCGCTAGGGATGAGTGCATGAACCTTCCATTAGAAAATCAAGTTTAGATCATCAACTAGGGATAGGGATTTGACTATGTTTGATTTTATGAGAGCTCCACTGGGGAGAGGATATGATTCACGCCTTGCGGGGAGGAAAATGGTTTAATTTAATTGGTGGGGCATCCATTGGGGATGAGAATTTAATATGTTTTGTTGACTCATGGTTCAAGGCTCCATTGGAAAGAGGATATGATCTAAGTTTTGAGGGCACATATGCTAGAGATATGAGCTTAGATCCATTAGGGATAAGGTGGATTCAATATTTGGACTCCCATGGAAGGAGGATGGTAAATTGGATGAAATGGACCCTATCAGTGTGTGATGGATCCACTAAGAAGGGGCCAATATCAGCCTAGTCCTATCTTAGATTTACAAATCCAAAGGGATAGTCTACTAGCCATCAGGTAGAGCTAATTTTCGATAATAGTTAGAAAGAAAGCTTGTAGACTTACATCCTCCTAAACAAGGGACCACTAGGGTGATCGGTTGATAGCATAACAAATCGAACCTGACCTAAGGAGACTATTGAGCGAATGCCACTGTGGACTTACATCAACTCAAGAATAGTCAGAATTAATTTAATTTAAATTTTAAAATGGACCCTATTGGTGTGTGATGGATCCACTAAGAAGGGGATAATATCAGCTTAGTTTTATCTTAGATTTATAAATCCAAAGGGATAGTCTACCGATCGTGTGCTAGAGCTACCTAACCTAAGAGGTGCCTTTCGGTGTGCAATGGTTAAGTTAGGAGGAAAGCTTGTAGACTTACAACTTCCTGAACAAGGAGCCACTTGAGTGATAGGTTGATAGCACAATAAATTGAACTTGACCTAAGGCTGCTCGTCGGTGTACGATGGTCGTGCTGGAAAGAATGTGTGATAGACTTATATCTCCCAAAGAAAGGATGACCATCGAGGTGACTAGTTGGTCGCACAACAAGTAAAACTTGACTTAAGGGCAACTACTAAGAGAGTATCGACCCGGGACTTATCTCAACTCAAAAGTAATCAGATGATTCCAATAAAGAGTTTTGTTGACACCGCCCTAAAGATAGGATGTCTGCTTGGGAAAAGGTACCGCTAGGGGTTTTCCTCTAAACCATGCAAGATATATATATATATATATATATATATATATATATATATATATATATATATATATATATATATATATATATATATATATATATATATATATATATATATATATATATATATATATATATATATTCATTCATATGTTTGTGTGAACCCTATTGGTGTGTGAGGGACCACATTAAGAAGGAGCTTATATCAGCCTAGTCCTATCTCAGACTTATTGGCCCAAAGGAGAATCTGCATATACACAAGACAAATTTTCCAACCACAGGGGTGGCTACTAGGAAAGGGAGACTGTCCAATCCAAGAGTAACTGGGGTAGTGTCTAAATGGGATCGCTAATGACGTGATCCAAATAGAGTGACCACAGGGGAGGTGTCATAAGGGGCGTTATCCAGAACCTTATAAAATAAAAGAAAGCCTATAGGTATTCGATAGCCAACTAGGAGAAAGCATAACAGTCTTACATATGCCAAGTGTGGTGTATCCACCGAGTGGGTTATCGTCAGCATGATGATAATCAACCGACCTAAGGTGCCTGTTGGTGTGCAACAATCAGTCTAGAAAGAAGGCATGTAGACTTACATCTCTCTAAAGTGAACTGATTGTCAGGATAGTCTATCTTCGACTCGACATATGCTATCCGACTTAGGGTGACTATTAAATGGGGAGTCCTGTATAAGGACTAGACCTAGACTTGAAGTAGTCAGGAGGAAAGGAGCCACTGGGGGACTTACCCTAAGCCTCAAATATAAGCGAAAAAGTCAGTACATGATGGCTAGTTCAAGAAGAAAGCATGTAGGCTTTCATCCTCATAAACAAAGTCATCATGAGGTAACTTACTGAACCCTACCAACAGGTGCATAGTCAAGTCAGGAAAGAAAGCGTAGAAGACTTACATCTTCTTGAACAAGGGATCAAAGGGGTGACACACTAGCAAGGTAGTATGTCAGCCTGATCTAGAGTAGCTAATGAGTGAGTGCCATAGGGGCTTGCTTCCACATCAAAATAGCCTGAGATAAGATATATGTTTGTGTTTTGTCATATTTACTCAACCAAGTTAGTTCATGATGGCTAGTTTAAGAAGAAGGTGTAACAAACTTACATCCTCTTAAATGGAGCCAATGCGAGGGTAGCTTACCGACCACGCAGTAAGGCCTATGATGCTAACAGGGCACTTGTCGGTGTGCAACAGTCAAATCAAGAAAAAAATGTGTAGCAGACTTACATCTTTCTGATTGGGGGCCCACTAAGGTGATGTACTAGCAAGGTAGCGCATCAGCCCAACCAAGAGTAGCTAATGAGTGAGTTCCACAAGGGGCGTGCTCCCACATCAAAATAGCTTATGATAAAAGATATGTGTTTGTGTGTTTGTCATATATACTCAATCAAGTTAGTTTATGATATCTAGTTTAAGAAGAAGGCATAGTAGACTTACATCATCTTAAATGGAACCAACATGAGGGTAAAATAAATGCTAACAAGGCATTCAATGGTGTGTAAGTGTCAAATCAAGAAAGAAAGCATAGCAGACTTACATCTTCTTGAATGGGGGAACACTAAGGTGATGTACTAGCAAGGTAGCATGTTAGCTCGACCTAGAGCTGCTAATGAGTGAGTGCCATAGGGGGCGTGCTCCCACATCAAAATAGTCTGAGACAAAAGATATGCATGTGTATTTGTGTTGTGATAGAAGGGATAGAATGCCGCTTGGGTTCTCTTGCACCTACCCTAAACACATCATGGTAGATTCACAAATAAAGATATTTCTAAATAATTACGATGAGATGGAATTTGAAATGAAGAGAAGTTTTATTGATAATTATTTTTAAACAAGATTTATGGATAATATTTCTTCAAGTAGAGCCCATTGATTGGAATCATAGGGCGCTCTCCTTTATAATTTATAAGCTGATAAGATCTTCCTTGGTTGGCCTTTTCTATGGAGAAAGGGCCTTCCCATGTGGGTTCAAACTTGTCTCCCATCTTTCGATGGGTAATAATTGGTCTCCTTAGAACTAAAATAAGCTCTCTTACTTAAAAAGCTCTGGGATGACCAACTTGTTATGAACTTGAATCATTTTGGCTTTATACAACTCGAGGTTTTGGCATGTCCGGAGGCATCTCTCCTCCAAACCTTTGAGCTCTTCTAATTGCAACTCAACTTTCTTTTTCATTGTGATTTTGCCACCCACAACTATCCTTAATGATGGGAGTTGGACTTCTAAAGGTAGAACAACTTTAGACCCATACACTAAGTTCAATGGGGTAGATTGAGTTGGAGCTCTGTATGTGGTGCGATAAGCCCACAATGCTTCAACTAATTGCTCATGCCACTGTAGTTGTTGTCATCGAGTGTCTTCTTTAATATCTGGATGAGAGTTTTGTTGAAAGCTTATATTAAACCATTTTCCTTCGGGTAATAGATGGTGAAATATCTCCAATCTATACTGTGTCTTTGAGCAAAGCTATTGATTTTACTCTTGAATGCAATACCATTATTGGATATAATTTGTCGAGCACCCAACCTATATATTAGATATGGATCTAAAAATTAGAGCATGTCGAAGTTGTGACCTCTCTGAGTGGGATCACCTTCACCCACTTGGTAAAGTAGTCGTCGGCAGCTAGAATAAATTGGTGACCCTTGAAAGAAGGAGGATTTATCGGGCCCACTATGTCAGTACCCCAACACTCAAATGGCCATGAGACCAATGTAGAATGTAGAATGTTGGGTGGTTGGTGTAGGACCACACCGTGCACCTGACTGGTAGCATATTCTAGCTATATCCATGCAGTCTGTGATCATCGAAGGCCAATAATATCCTAGTCTCTTGATCTTGGCTTTCATTTATGGACTAGATTGGTGTACATAAACCTGAGTGTACCTTAGTCATGATCTTATGGGCTTCATGTTTTCTAAACAATGTAACCACATATGATCGAAGGATCACCGGTACAAGGTGTCATCCACAAGAGCATATGAGAGACCTCTCCGCTTCACCTGATTTGCTAGTGACTTCTCTCGAGGTAGTTTTCCTCTATGTAGGCAATCGATGAATGGTTGCCTTGAATCTGACTCATCATCTTTTTTGGCAATGACAACCTCCCCTTCAAGAGAAAGTCTATCAATGAGTTCAGCATCAATAAGGGAAGAACTAGTCTATTTTGGACCCTTATTGGTATGGACTCATTTTTCGGACATGCCAGCTCCTTGGCAAGCTTGTCCAATGCATCTACTATTGTATTTTCTCCTCAAGGGATCTTATAGATGGTAACCTCTGGGATTTGGACTAGGAACTCCATGATATACTTGTGATAATGATGGAGCTTAGGCTTCAGAACTTTGTAGGACCCAATAATTTGGTTGATAACTAACTGAGAATCTCCAAAGATGTAAATGCTCGAGATGCATAGTATAATGACTAACTCCAGACCATCAATTAGAGCCTCATATTCAGCTTCATTGTTGGTGCATGGATTGAAAAGATGATATGATAATCTCATCACATCACTATCGGGAGTTAGAAGGACTATTCCTACCCCTTCCTGCCCTAGAAGAGTAGATCATGGTTATTCTCCTTTTTGAGATTAGGATTGAAATTTCAAATTCTCCAAATTGCATGGCCATTAAATCCCAAGAAAATTATGGGAGGCATAGGACATCCATAGAATCAACCTATCAAATTTGAAATCAATTAGCCAAGTAATTAAGCCTTAATTAGGATAATTAGCCTAAACATCAAATCCTAATTAAGCACTATTCATTGATCAAATATTAGAGAAATTTTTTTATTAAATTTTCCTTTATTTATCGTATCCAAAATGGGTTTTATTTATAGTTTTTT
The DNA here is from genome assembly GCA_021442155.1 of Cymbidium sinense. NCBI lineage: Eukaryota > Viridiplantae > Streptophyta > Magnoliopsida > Asparagales > Orchidaceae > Cymbidium > Cymbidium sinense. The sequence continues at coordinate 25,879,317 of CM038228.1, read as the reverse complement.
AAAATTTTTAAAGTTCTCGCTATTTAATTGCATTTTAATCACTTAATTAACCTTATAGACCATCAACACCATGCATAAGCGCTTTCCAAGTGGTGCCACAGGATATTCTATTTAAAATGTCTGATGCGGCAATTGAGTTAGTGGTAGTGGATGAAGTTTCATCCAATCTCAGATTGGATAATAGAGATTAATTATATGGTTCCTAATGGATTAAATCAAAAAATCTAACAGATTAAATCATGGACATCCATTCTAACCATGAGGAATAGATGGATGATGATCCATCATCCCTCGAGCGTTGAAAAATGGACTCTGTCTACCTTCCACTACTTGATCAAGCTCGCCGAAGCTCATAGGACGATGGGATTGACTCCAAAATGTGCGAGAAGGAGATCCATGAAATCATGTGCAATCATAACTTATTTCATAAATAATCAACACATATGAGAAAATCTATAGTTTGTTGGAGTTTTACCTCACTGCAGCTAAATATCGGAGGTTCGATGACTGAGGTAGATTTTTCTTGAAGAGATGAAGCCTTGTTGAGAAGATCTGAGCTACCTCCCTGCTAATTCCTCTGTGGACCGCTATGAAACTCCCCAGAGTTGGTCTTGGAGTGCCTTCCGATGATCAAATTGATTAGGAATCAATTCATTTTGACTCGCAGGAGCAAGGGAAAGGTGTGGAAGAGTTAATTTGAGTTTAGTGGAGTTTTAACGAGGTTGGATGGATGGGGCTCTCAGTTTTGAATAGTGGTTGGTCTCATCGGCAATGGAGAGAACTGGGATTCAAGGAAGGGTCTAAGACTGCTCAAAATAGGAAGCTCTGTGTGAAGTTTGAATGGATGGGGGGGGGGGGAGTATACTCTTCTCTCCAAGTGAACCAAGGGCTAAGATTGGCTCAGCATTTGGCAGTCGTCCAACCAGGGTAGGCGGCGGGAGGTGGCAGTGGACTACTGAGGTGGAGGTGCTTGAGAGGTTGAGGCAATGGCATGGCATGGGGTGTACCTCCTCTTGCAAGTGAACCAATGGAGAGCCATGGGTGAGGTCACCCTCTCATGGCCAAAGGTTGAACCTAACAACCTTGGGTTAGGTTGAGTCAGTGGTCCTAGTGTCCAATAAGGGCTAAGGGTGGTTGCCAAGGCTTGGAGAGTGGGTGATCCCATCTAAATAGAGATTTTATCCTATTTGGGTGGCTTTGTTCAAAGGTTTGACACAAACTGGGTTCACGATCGGTTGGGTCCACTTGGGCTGTCCATGGTGACCCAAGGATGAGTCATGCCAAGTTTGGTTGGGTTTGGACTTGGTTTGATATAGTTTGGCTCAATTTGACCCATATGAGTCAACTAGGGTTCATTGGGCTAGGTTGACCAACTGGTCAAATTGGGTCAAACCAAGGACTTGGGTATATTCAAATGATCATTTAGAATGTATTGGTTTAATTAGTTTGGTTCAATTTGAAGTGGATTTGATTTTGGCTCATATGAGTTCATTTGTGTCAAATGAGTTAAGTTGACCAATTTGGTCAAATTGGCCAAATTGGCTTAGGTGGAGGGTTGATTTATGTTCAATTTCTCATTTGAGAATGGTAGGTGTTGGTTTAAATCAATTTATATTTAGGAATTTAGTTCAATTTAACCCTTTAGGTCAAATTGTGCTAAGTGGTCAATTGAGTTGAGTTGATCAAATTGGTTCAATTGAGGTTGGATCATGTTCAATAATCAATTTATGATTGATTAGAGGCATTAGTTTCAATCAATTGGGTTTAGAATTTGAGTTGGCTAAATTTGTCCCTTGAGGTCAAATTAGGTCAACTTGGGTCAAGAGACCAAATTGGCTTGATTAGGACAAATTTATGGTTGAGTCATGTTCAATACTCAATTTATGATTGATGGGAGTCATTGCTTTTAATTAATTGGGGTTGGAATAATATTTAGTTCATTTTGGTCCATATAGGTTAATTGGATCAACTTAGATCAAGTGATCAAATTAGTTTGGTTTGACCCAATTGACTGTAATTGGATTATCCAAGATGATCAACAATCATCATGGAAGGGATTGGATGGGTTGATTCAATCCAATTTGGGTTGAATTGAGGTATGAGTCAACTTGATCATTTAGGCCACTTTGGGTTAAGTGAACCAATTGGGTTGATTGGGTTGAATTGGATTGAATTGGGTCTTGAGAAGAGTTAAATGATGAATTTAGGGTTGATTGATGGTTTGATTGTAATTGGATTTTGGGGTCAGTTGAACCTTTTGGGTCAAATGGGGCAACTTAGGTTGATTGGGTTCATTTGATTTGTCTGGTTTGATTATAAGTATTGGGAGAGTTTGAATGGTTTATTGAATGATTGGAGTGCTTTTATGACAATCAAGTTGGATTTTATTTGCTTGAATGGGTTTTGGGTTGGATCCGTAGGGTTATGGTGGAATTAACTTAGGTTAGGACCTAAGTCAATTTAGCTTGGAGTTTGGATATAAAATAAAGATTCAACTGAGGTTGGTTGTGTTGGCTTGAGGTTAGTTTTGGATGGGTGGACAAGATTGAGTTTTGTTTAGGCCATTAGATAAGTAAGACTTATTTGCCCTAGGGTATAACCTAAGCTTAGGGTATGTCTCCTAAAGTCTCTAGATTGGGGGTTTAGTGTTCCCTTAATCACTATAAGTGTCCTATAACTAGAGAAATCCAGGTTCCTAGAATGTTTCTAAGTCTAAGATGGGGAGGATAAGTCATCACTCCAAAAGTGAGGTCAACAGTGTCGTCCAACAAAAAGATAGGGTTTTTGATGATCAAGTTGATGACAACGCACGACTTTGATTGCAAATTCATCAAACAATATTTATAATACATCTATATGGTTTAATCTCAGTTGAGATTAAACTTCCTTCACAAAGGACCAAAATCAAATTCAAAGGTGGTCGAGTATGATGCGTACCTCATTGATGTTGATCTTTGATGGAGGGGATGTTACATACGTTCGTTGGAATGTGGTGATCCTCTAGGAAGAAGGAATTGAGTTACCTCCTCACAATCACTATGGAGTCTGAGCTCCACTCAATAGTCGACAGGTTTGGTATAACTCTAGCTTGTCGATAGTGTGGGAATCGGGGAAGTCGTTAGCTCTCCTTCATTTCACTTTAGGAATGTGTGTGAGTGCTTAGATTGAAAAGAGAAATTATCTCCTTTTCTTTTCCATGTATGGTCCTGAGCTATATCTATGAAGAATTCAAAATGGATTTGGCCATGGTGATTGCCACCCTTGTAAGCTAGCTCCAAGAGGTAGTTAACTGATTGAGATGAGCCCATATTAATTTTGAGTGAAGAGGTGGATGGGGCATGGAGGACGGGAAATGTGATTTGAATTCCTTGCATGAGTTTTGGTTTCTTTCTTCCCATGGCTATAACTCATCCTCCATGGCATCTTACATGGTGTGGTGTTTATTTTGGATGTGGGACACCACACAAATCTTAGGGAGTACTTATTGAAGTAATCGACATTAAGGAATGATGCACTATCTAAAAATATAGAAATCACCACCCTATAATGGACATAATCACCTAATAAGGACTCTTAAAAGGTGATGGGTCTTCAAATATACTAGAGATTTTTCCCCTACTTTATATAGAAAAGTAAAGCAGAGTTTATTTTAAGCCGGGTTAGTTAAGTTCCCTATGGAGGCAATCCTCTATAGTTAATTACATCCTAAAAAATGAGAATTCCTTAAGAATACTATAAAGTGTATTACCAGGTTCAGCAATACGTGTAACTGAACGAACTATCAAAGGATTGTTTGTATTGGAAAATCAAGTGGGAAAATGCAAGGAGAAGACTTATTATCGAAGTCAAAGGGAATGAGTCAAAAATGCTCATGATACTAGGAAACCTAGTGAGCATTCCAATCTATCATATGATTGGGCATTATATCTTTGAAGATGAAGAAATTTATATGTTTAGAGTTGAAATTTTATTAGATTGCTAAGGCTTATAATCCAATAATACAATATTATGGAAATACTTAAGAGGTGAGGATTTGTACCTGTAGCCAAGGAAAAAATAACCTTGGATCCTAGATTTAGGGAGTTTTGGCATAAGCCAAAGCACAACCTAAGGCTAAGCGAAGATGGGTATATAGTTTACCTCTACAAGAGAGGATAAACCACCTGGCTATTGGACTTACCATTGTCTAGAGTGATAGCCAACTAACTCCACCTACGCTTTAAATTCATGTGGTATGGTCATATAAAATTGCAAGATGGTTGGGCTGTTATTAATTTAGAAAGAGACTAAAGTCCTTAAACCCACTCCCTAAGAAACTAGAGCATGAGTGGTATGAATAATGACTTAATATACAAATACAAATCTTTTTAAATTTTATTTGATTTTTGACACTTCATTTTGACAAAGGCTTTGGGATTTTTATATGGCTAAATGCATGATGAAGTAGATTTGTTGGCCAAATCAAGAGAGAAAGAGGGTGAAGCTCCGTCAATAGGGTTGCTCTCTCATGTCAAGCGATCCCTATGCATGTAAGGATGGAGGCCCTCATTTTGCAAGAGTGATTCAAGATGCATGCATGATGTGAAACATACAACATTCAGTTAAGGGGTTGCTAAATCTTTTAATTATCTTATTTAGCTTAAGCTTTATGGTGAGGTTATGAGTTAAAGAAAATTTTAATTATGACTAATTAATTGGGTAGAAAAATTTATTTTAACCTAAGAGCCTAATTGCATCCAGGCCACATATTCAAACACCAATCATAAAGAAACTATGAAAAGGCATGCAATTTCTAATGCACAATATAAACATAACATCAAATAATTTTATAAAACTAGCATAAAGAATAAAATACTGGTGCGGTGCTGCCATACAACCCAAAAAAGAAAATATGGGTGGCCAAGCTCTACCCATATATACAACTCAAAAAATGAAAGAATAATTATAATTACAATGAATGATTGTTATGGGGGGTCTTCGTATCTTCAATTCTCCTTCATTTCTTCATTTCCTTTTCCTTCGATTTGATTTGCTCTACTTCAAAGGCATCACATGGCCTCCCAGGACAAAGCCTTCTAGCCAATGCTCATCGTTACCCCCATAACACCAATCCTAATTCTTAATGAAAATTTACATTAAAAATAGAAAAAGTAAATCTAACTATATTTGCAAAATAAGCATTAGCTAAATATGCATACAACCCAAGTAGTTATATTTATAATTTGGACTTAGCACCTTGCACATGGTTAACCAAACCCACATGTCCTAACTTGAATTATGCTTAGGGGCTTAAGCAACCTGCAAAGAGAGCATTTATATTTATTTTTAAGCGGCCCCTTTAATCATAATCCCTTGTAAAAGTATGATTAGGCTAATCATGACCTACCATCTAGTCTACGAGGCGTACACCCTAACATTCAGCTACAATAATACATCACAAAAAAAAATATACATCATACCAAACACCACCCTAACATAAAGCTAGCAGTAGTGACTTAATTCTAATGTGTGTGTTAAGGCTTGTGTGGTATGTCTTACTAGGCATTAGAGTTGTAGTTCTCTAAGTATAGAAATATTTAATTTAATATGAAGGTTGGTTTCAATAGAAGTTATATAATTGATTTGAGAATTTTAATTTGTGTTTTCTTTTATTTCATTTGATTACACTTAGCAACTAAGTGTTATAAAGTGAAGAAAAAAGGATTGCCTGCTTTCATCCCTATCTTAAGCCATTTTCTAACACATGTTAATTTGATTTAGTTCTTTTAGTGAATGACTTATTACACATTTTAAATTAATCCTAAGTTTAGGCCCACTTTTAAATAATCCCATTCAATATGAAAGACATCTTAAAATTAATTTGATTGAATTACTATCACATGACATATGTTAAATCATTCCTTTCCATCACATGTAACATGCATATGATCTATTCCTAAATGTATCTATACATGCAACATGTTTTTAGTACACTTAAATGATGAATGTATGTGTATGTGAAGTTTATATCATTTTGTGTGATTGAGTTATTTAATCATATTAGTTTAAAGCTCTATCTAAATTCTTATACAAAAACACATAGGGATGAAATTAAATAGGTACGTGTCATTGTTAATCAGGGAAGTGAGGTAATCAAATGACCTCTTTGGGACTAACTAAAGCCTCATATTCTCGGAATGTCCAAACTATATACCCATTTGCATTCAATCATATGTAAATTCATATGTATGAATGTAAGAAAGAGAGCTCCAAATCTCATAACCAACTAATTTAATCACCTAGCCAATTATGGATGCATGCATCTTTGATAAAAGAAAAGGGTTCTAATTCTATAATTAAACACACACACACATGTATAAGACACATAAGCTAGTACATGCCATTGTTAACTAAGGAAGTGAGGTAATCAAATGACCTCCTTGGGCTACTTAAAGCCTCGTATTCCTGGGATGTCTAGAATAAATATTTTTTTTTCTGAAATACATATGGGTGTATACATAAATAAATGAAGAAAAATCATGCAAAAGTTGTATTTTTATTTGATTGAAACATTTATGCATATGGAGTAAAGTCTTATCCAAATTATAATGTAGGACCATATGTAAATGAAATCAAATAAATACGTGTCGTTATTAACTAGGGAAGTGAGGTAATCAAATGACCTCCATGGGACTAGCTAAAGCCTCATGTTCCCGGGATGTCTGGACTATATACTTATTAACATTCAAATATATGTAAAACTACATATGAATTAAGGAAAAGAAAGCTTTACCTCACATGTCTAAGCTATAAGCATATGCATTTAGCATCATAACAATCATTATTATTCATTTGTAAACTTTTGAAAAATACATTTGGATTTAGTAGTGATAATAGCTACACATATATTAAATTAAATTAAAACATATAAGCTTTACCTAAAGAAAAATAATTTGACTTAATTTAGCTTTGAAAAGATGAATTCATCATTTCAAATGACATATAACATTTAACATGATTGGAAAAAAATAAATAAACATAACCATATGATTTCATTCAATTAAATTAATTCCTAAGGACAATCATATCAAATAAAATCATTTAAGATAAACTAAAGCTTCTTTAATGTCATTTTTAATCTCATGTTTTAATTTGATTTAAGGATGTGAGAAGAAATTTGTTGATCCTAACCCATTCTCATGTTTGTCAATTAAATTGATTTAATGAAATGATTAAATTGATTTTATGATTTAATTAGGTCGTAATATGCATTAAATCTATTCATTAACCCTTTCTTATGTTACCTTAACATAATTACTCAAATAATTATGAGCCAATATGATATGAACATACATTGAAAATAAAATTAACAATGATCCTAAGAAATGAAAGGGCCTAATGTAATTGGCTCACAATTAAGTACTCTTATAATCCCCCCACACATATGGGTTAACTATAATTCCATACAATTTTCTTTGGTTGATGAACACTTAAGGGTCTACCCAAGACTTTATTAATTGAGATTCCATGTGATTATAATTTCAATTTGATTAATTAAGTAATTTAATTAATTGATTAGGCCTTGATTAGTTTAATTAATGAAATAAACTTAGAGAAATAGATTAAGAAGGAGGCCCTAATCTTATCCCATGGGTTCATTCATGGTTAAGCAAACAATTAACAACTTAATTAATTAATTTATTACTGTTCATGAGATTAATTAATAATTAATTAATTCAAAAGAGTAATTAGAGCTTAATTAGTTAAATTTCCTAATTACTTAAGCAATAAATCCCAATAAAATTATGAGAGGTAGATGTCATCCCATTAAATTAATACACAAAGTTTGGGGTTAATTACTCAATTAATTAAAGAATAATTAAGCTAATTAATTTTGTAATTAAATCTTAATTAAGCCTTAATTATTATTCAAAATTAATTTAGAATATTTTTAAGAGATTTTCCTCTAAAATACTTTCAAAATGAATATTTATTTACATTTTTATGATTTTTCTATGATTTGTTATAATTTTTAAAAGTTTATGATTTAAATAATTTTTCATAATTTTTAAAAATTCTATTAATTTATTCTACTAAAATAGACTATTTGAGGTTCAAAATTCAATATCTCCCAATCTAGAAATTCTTTTGACTTAAAGATTTTATGATATGTGTATTTAACTTTAATTTCAATTCTTGAAAATTTCAGATCAATTTGATTTATATTTTTAGTTTAATTAACAAAATTTGATTTACCCTAAAACCTAAATTATGCTCAGAATATTCAATAAAAATTAGGTATTTTGGATTTGTTGGATTCTTCTCAGAAAGATGAATCAAGCCCTTATTTGTAACTTTTGGTTAAATATTTAATTTTCTATGAATTTTTGAAGTTTTATGTAATTTAATTACTTTTTAAAATCTGAAAAAATCCCTAATTTCTTACTTAACCCAATCAGCATCATGCGGCTCTGATTGGAGGATGCGGTGCCACACGACGCCGCATGATTGGGCTGCATGGTTCCACGTGGCACGTGATGCCGTGTGGCGGAAGGGGATTGGACCTCGTAATATTGACATGGCAAACGAAGCTAGAAAGCATGATTCTGATTGGACCATCGTCCGATCATAAATCGGATGGTTCAGATCAAATCTGTGATATAACGGGTTGAAATTACATATATCTATTCTAATCTCAGCCATCCATCCTTATTGAAGCGATCAAATGACTAGCGGGCTATCTCTCTCCCAACGAAAAAGAACGTTCGAAAGCTAGAAAATGAAAAATGCATGAGAGTAAGTTTCGAGCTCGATATTATGTCGATTCTCTCCGAAAAACTCATATTTTTGCATTGGAATCATGTGAAATGAAAAATGCAAAGGTTTATAATGAAAATTCTAAAATCGAGCAAACATCATCACAAACAAAGGAACCTATGGCCGGCTAAATAATTTGAAAATTACCTTCCTGGGGATGGTTTATAGTGGGTGTGTTGATCCGAGCACACTACTAGATGCGAGATGAAGCCTTGGGATGAATCTAGACCTTGCCTTCACTTGGAATATTGTATTCACAAATGGACCTCTTTGCTGGAATTCGCTCAATTTTGATGTTTTTTCGTCGAAAAGAAGTAAGGAATGAGTTTCTTGTTGCTTGGGGGAGCTCCTGGAGTGTATGTAATGGAAGAATAAGTTCTTGGAGGCTTTTCTTTCTCTTGTGCTTGGTGGTGCCAAAAATCACCACTAATGGTGATTTTTGGCTCCTAGTAGATGTCTTATGGCTTGGGGTGGTTGGGAATGATAGGGAATCATCCTAGGTAGCTTAGTTTTGTTGGCCAAGGCTTGGGAGGTGGCTGCCAAGAGAGATTAGTGGGTGTCCTATGGGTTTCAAATGCTCCAATGGGAGAGGTGAGGTGAATTTTTCCTAAGTCCTAAGGCATAGCCTAATCTAATGATTAACCCTTCTAAGTCTCTAAGTTTAGGTTAAGTGTTCACCTAATCACTAGGAGTATCTTATGTCTATGAAAGTCTTAGTGTCTAGAAGGCTCCTAAATCTAAGATGAGGAAATTAAGATTTCACTCTAAAAGTGAGGTTAACACTTGGTTACCCCTCCTCATATGCTTCCTTTGGACTATTAGTTGAATGCCCAAATCAAGCCCAATAATGAGTCATGAGTAAAACTCAAGCTTATTTTAGTTGAGTTTGGATTTAAGTGCTTTGGAATTATCCAATTGATTCTCTTTTACTATTTGGATTAATTTTAGTTAATTCACTTGATAATTTGATTTATATTTATATCTTAATTATTTTTAATTGATCATTGAAGATTTATAAATCAATTTTAAGTTTCAATGTGGTTTAGGTTAAGTTTGTCTTCCTTTTGGAGTAAGTGGATATTAAGTCTCATAACCACTTTTGTTATTTTTGATTTTATATTTGGGTTTAATTATGTTTAATTGATCATTTTTAATGGATATTATCAATCAATTCAGTTTCATTTGATTTAAAATAGATGTTTACTTTAGCCCAAATCAATCTATTTTGATCCAAATGAGTCAACATAGGTTTAATTAAGTCAAGTAATCAAATTAATCAAAGTAAACCTAACAATTGGTGGAATTATAATTAATGATGATTTCTAAATGATTTTGGACATTCAATTTGAATTGATTTTGATTTAATTTAAGTTTAGATTCCATAAGGTCCATTTAGATCGGGACCTAATTAACTCAATTAAGGTCTTATTGGATTTAAACTTATTTAGATTTTATGTTTAAACATATTCATTTGGTGATTTTGTGCTTTTGGAATGATTTAGTTTGGTCAAATTTTGGTGGGTTAATATTTGATTAGGTGGGACCCACATAAGTCAACTCTATGTCAAATGGTTGACCATCTTTGACCTTGAATTGAATTTAGTTTTGAATCTATTCATGTTCATGTGGTAACTTCATGCTTTTTATATGATTTTATTTTACTTAATTTTATTTTATTTGAATTTCTTTATGCTTAATTAATTTTGAGCTTAAGTAGGATAATTGAATTAACTACCTCAATTACCTTAATTTAAACTCAATTAGATTCATATTTCAATTAGAATGTGTTTGATTCAATCATTTATTTAGATTTGAGTTTAGTTTGGATCTACCTAATCCTATTAGGATATGTCATACCCTAGAGAGATTCACTAGGTCACTATGTATAGTGTCATAAGTGCCTAATTAAGAGACTCCTATTCTAAGATGTTGTGTCTTAATTATTAGTTTAGAGATGATGTTAATCTCATCTAAAAAAGGTCAACAAATCATTGATCCAGAACAATTGTGAAATCACCGAGGCATCTTCATGATATCGTTAGCACCAATTATGCTAATCCACCACCCAAGCATTGGACCATCATCTGGCCACCTTCATCAACAACTACTCATTAACATTGATGGACAATGATTTGCCCAACTAACATGGACCCATTGGGTTGTCATGTGATTACCACCTCACCACCCTCGTTGAACAACCATTGGTCCACTACCTGACTCGTCACCAAAAACCTACTCTTGTATCTTATCTTCTTGAATTTTAGAGATGAGACAATATTTGTAATAAATAATTATCTAGTGAAAACAATTCAATTGGGATATACTAAAGTTTTTCCCTTTTTAGATTTTCCACATAAAAATTCTAATGTCCTTTGTGTTTTCTTCCTTTATACTAAATCTTCGTATAGAACTAGGACATTAAATTCCATTACTCTATCATCGTGAATTTTTTTGCATGCACACACACACACACACACACACATATATATATATATATATATATATATATATATATATATATATATATATATATATATATATATATATATATATATATATATATATATATATATATATGACACTTTTCTCCCCCATTCCTTCATATGTAATATTGGTCATGAAAATTTGAAATATTTTTTTACTTTAAAAAATATGGACTTTTAGTCATTTAGCCAATTAAATCTTGGATTTTTGATGAGCATAAAGTGCGTTGAACATCAAGTGGAAAAGACTTGGTGTTTTCAAGGTATAAAGCTTATTATTATTATTATTATTATTATTATTATTATTAATATATTATTATTATTATTATTAATTATTATTATTATTATTATTATTATTATTTATTAGTATAATTAAATATATTTAAATTTATCTTATTATAAAGAAAAGTAGATAAAATGAATAGCCTAGAATCACAAAAGAACAACCCTAATATAAACCTGCTCAATAGGCTAGATATAACTAAGAAGGTGGAAAGAATCCATAACAAAATCACTTGAATTTAACCAAATAAAAAGACTCACAATGGAAATGGTGGCCTAATAATTCCAATAAAAAAATTCAAATAAAAAGTCCACTTCTGATTAATGCAAATGTAGGAAAGCAAATGCTTACTGGACAAAAATATTTCTCTGACAACTTATTAATAAGTACTTAAACAAAATTTTTTTTTAAGTAGTAGAATTCCATTGTAGAGAATGTAGATTCAGTACTGGGTTGAGTCAATCAAGTTATAATGAAGATTTGAAAATCAGATTGGGCATTTAAATAAAAAAAAAGAGAGGAGAGGTTCGCAGTTCAATAGTTCAACTAGGGTTGAATTGGAGTTTAATAGTAAAATTAATTAATAATTGAACTAATTAAATGATGTAATAATATAAATACATAGTAAATATATAACAAAAATAAATAGGGCAAGTATATAAATAATTTTTCTAATAATTATAAATTTAAAGATTGATATAAAGTTTATTAAAATATAATTATATGTGTATATTAAATCTAAGAAAAATATAATATAAATTTATAAATGTGGTATAATCTATAATAACAATAATAATATAATTTACAAAATTGTATTTTATAATTAAAATATAAAAATATTTTAGGAACCTCGTAAAATATATCTGATATAAACAAATAATATATAAATTATTGTAAATATTATTATAAATCTAGATATATGTATATTAAAACAATTTTAAAATTTTAAAATTTTTATAATATTGATTTATGAATATAATAAAATTTATAATATAAAAATTCTATAAAATATAATATTAAAAATATTTAAAAATTTATTTAATAACTTTATATTTTTAAAATAGTTATATTAAATTTTTGATAAAAATATAAAGTTGAAAATTAAAAATTATTTATATATTCTTATATTTTAAAAGTCCATTTAATATTACTAAAGCCTAAATCATATAATTTAAATTTCTTAATGCTAAAACGCAATAATTTTCATTATATTCAATTTTTTTAGTTAACATGAGGAGGGACACTTAGTTTTGCACTCGTTATATTGGTAAATAGAGCTTCAAATCATATGCTTATAACATACTTGGCTGATGGTTTGATGAAATGTTTAATTTAGTCCAAGCTCATATTGATAAAAATAATTTTAAAATAGTAAGATTTTGTATAAAAATATTTAAATATTAAGTTTTGTTAGGTTTAATATATTATTTAAATATAATATATAAATATAATAATTTATTATATTTAAATAAAATATTTTAATGATTTAATATAATTATTATTTGAATTAGTTGATTTTCTAAAATCGAGAAAGATTTTCTAGTTGAACCGACAATTTAGTTCAATTTAATACGAAGATAGGTTTTATGGTTAACTAAATTGGTCATATGTGTGGTTCATAATCAAAGCCGTTGAACTGACAAATCTAATCCAAATTTTAGAACATACATTTTAATTTTTTTTTTAAATTTAAAAAAGTGGTTTTTAAAACCAATTTTGTTTAAAAACTATTTTTGTTTTTATAAAAGTTTATATTTCTTATTACCTTTATTAGTTATTTCATAATCTGTAATGATGATATGATTTATTAACAGGGTATTTGGGATCACTTTTATTTTTTATTTTTAAATTTATATTTACATTTTATTTTATTTAAATTTTAATTCAAAATAAAGCATATTTTCTAATGATGATTGTTTTTAAAAACACACAAAAGACCTAAAAATAATTTTGAGTGGTTTATATATAATGTTATTTATTTTTTAAAAATAAAAAATAAAAATACTTACAATATACAATAAATAAATATATTTTAAGAATAATATAAAAGTAAAAAAAATGCAAAACAAAATTGATCCCAAATAAGTCTTTAGGAAATGGGTAACTCAAAGAAGAAAGTGTTGAACTAAACTTAACAATGCATCCTAAAATCCAAGCATATCTTCGTCTATTTGTATTAATGCTCAAAATGTTAAAATAAATTTTTCACGGATGAAATTACTAACTTTCTATACTTTAAATTTAGAAAAATTAAGTTAGAAATAGTCCATTTAAATTAATTATTTTCTAGAGATAAAAGTACTTATAATTTATTTTCTTATATTGGTAGTTTAAAATGTGCAAATGTTATTCATAGATATAGAATAAATGAGTCATCTCTTAGAGCATTTACTTGAACTAGTTCCTCTTGCATGTATAAATTTATTTATATTATAGCAAATCAAAAATACATATTAATCTTTAATTGTAAAAAATTATTTAAGTTCTATTTTGGGCGCACCAAGATGAAAATGCTGATAAAGTTATAGAAAAAAAAACTACGTCTCAAAACTATGGTTAGAGGTAAAAATGAGTTTTGGCCTCCACAAGAGAGGATAAACCACCTGACTGTTGGACTTACAATTGCCTGGGGGTGGCCGCGAACTAACTCCTCCTATGATTTTAAATTCATGTAGGCAAGTGATATGCTTTTGCAAGATAGCTAAACTATTATTTGTTTAGAAAGAGACTAAGTATTTAAACACACTCCCTAAGAGACTAGATCATGTAGGGCATGAGTAATGACTTAAATCTAATGCAAACTTTTGTTATATTTTATTTTCATTTTGGAAAATTCATTTGACACAGGTTATGAGATTCATATGCCTAATGCATGGAAAATTTGATTATGGGCCAAAATCAGCAAGAAAGGAGGTGTGTTTCCACCATGGCTCTCAAAGGTCAATCCAAATTCCCTAGCATGGGTGGAAGCCCTCCATAAGTAAAAGTGAAACAAGATGCTTTTTATGCATGATGTGAAAACAAACACCATCCAACTAAGGGGTTGCTAATTCTTTTATCTTGATTTTATAACCTAGGCTTTAGGTGAGGTTATGAGTTGTTTAATTTGATAGAAAATTTATTTTACTAAGAGCCTAATTTCATCCAGGCCATACATGAAATCAAGGAAGAAACTAGGGAACATGCCATCTTAATGCACAAGTTAAACAAACATCAAATAATTTATAAAGCTAGCACAAAAGAATAAGAGGCTTTTTGTGGTCAGACACCACCGCACAAACTCAAAAAGACAAATGTGGGTAGCTGAGCTCTACCATTATACAACCTGGATAACAAATGAATTAATTATAATTAAGCAAGGAAATTCATGTTATGGGGGTCTTCATTCTTATTTTCTTCTTTCTTCTTTCTTCTTTTGGCTCCTTTTTTCTTTCTTTTTGTTGGTTAAAATGTGGATGCTATAAAGGCTTCACATGGTACATAAGACATAGTCTTATAAACAATGCTCATCCTAACCCCTCATAACATTCATTCCAAATCCTAATTGCAAAATTCCATGAAAATGGAAAAAAGTAAATCTAACTAAAACCTGCAAAACATAGATTAGCTAAACAAACCACATATCCCAAGCATGTATATAAATAATTTGGACTTAGTACCCCACACATGGGTAACCAAGTCCTCCTAGCCTATTTTGGATTATGCTTAGGGGTATAAGCAACCTGCACAAAAAAGTAGTTATATTTTTATTACAGCACCCCTAAAGCACAATCCCCTACAGATGATAATGGTTAGATTAAGATCACCCTACCATTCGGTATACGCACATACACCCTAATATCTAGACTAAAATATCATATCATAAAATACAAGTAAATATCAAACCATGCACTGCCCTTATATTGGTTTGAATGAACCTACACTTAATTACTAAAGGATGTGAAGAGAAGAAAAGAGAAGTGAACTTCTCTTTCATCCCTACCTTAAGTGATTTTTAAAGTAAATTCATTAGTGATTTTTCTTTAATGAATGTTTTATTATGTGTTTTAATTAATCCTAAGTTTAGATGGACTCTAAACAAACCTATTCTAAAGAAAGTCATTTTAAGATTAAGTAAAGTGAATTACTATCACAAAACACACAACACTTTATTTCTTTTCAACATGTGTAATATGCATATGGATGAATCCTAAGCATATCTATACATACAAATAGAAATGTTAGCACACCTTCATGATGAATGCCAAGAGATATTGCATAAGAAAATTTGGAATGTTTCATGATGCATGACTTTGTTAAGTAGAAGAGAGTAATTCTTTTATCCATTTTTTCATATGCACATTTACAAGTATAAAAGATATAATGAGTATGACGCCATTATTCTACACCAGGGGTGTAAGGTACAAGACCTAATTAGGGCTACTTAAAGTCTCACAACCCTGGGGTGTCCAGACTAATATACAACGTTTCTTAAATACATGTGCATGTACAAAAAGAAATTCATGGAAACAGAAGCTTGCAAAAGATTTATGCTTGTTTGTTTGATTTTAGTTGTTTAATTTATATGTGCAAAGGTGAAGGTCTCTCTTAAATGATAACATAATAATGAATAAGAGTGGATTTAAGAAAGTGTTGTGTTATTTTCAAATGAACTATACACTTTGCAAATCCTATTCAAGACTATATTAAAAGAGATGAGAAGGAAAAGTCACATAATGCAAATCTCATATTGTACTCACATGCAAGCTCATAAGTAATTATAAGTAGCATACCTTTCATTTGCAATGCTTGATTTATAACAATCCTAATTAATTCCTAAAGACAATCCTATGGAATAAGATTATTTAAAGTGAATCAAAGTTGATTTAAGGAAATTTTGATTTTATTTTGAGTTTGATTTGATTTAAGAAAATGAGAAAAGTTTGCTAGTCCTAACTCATTGCCCCATGTGTGAGTTGATTTAGTTTAGTTTTTAAGTGATTAGATTAATTTTATACTTTGTTTAGGTTAAGGTGTGAATTAAGTTCATTAATTACCCCTTACCTACACCACTTTAACATATTTAATCAAATAATTATGAGCTAATATATGACATAAAACCACAAGGAATTTAAATTTGTAATGCACCTAAGAAAGTATGGGGACTAATGAATTTGGCTCACAATTAATGATTAATTAAGCTAAAGGGTTTAATTTAAGTACTTTCATAACCCTTCCCACAAATATGGGTTAGATAAGATTTCCTTAAGCTAGTTAGGTTATTGAACACCTAAGTATCTACTCAAGAAGGAGTTGATTAAGTTCAGATTGATTTGACTTTAAAATTTTGATTAATTAAGCCATTTAAAAAAGTGATTAAACCATTTAATTAATTTACACATTAATTAGATTTTTATCCAAATGAAATAAACTTAGGGGAAAAGATTTGAGAAAGAACTCCTAATATCTTTCCCAAAGTCCATTCACTGTTCTATAGTGATTAGCAAACTTAGTTAATGAATTTAACACTACTTAATAGATTAATTAATCATTTAATTAATTAAGAGAGTAATTAGGAATGAATTAATCAATTACCCTAATTAAATCATTAATAAATTCCAAAAAAATTAGGGGATGTAGAAGTCATCTCACTAAATATACCTGAGAAGTTTGGAATTAATCAATAATATAATTAGGGAGTAATTAACATAATTACATTCCTAATAAAACCCAAATTACATAACATTTACTATTCAAAATAAATTAAACTTAATTTTATATTATTACTCTTTGAAATATCTTCAAAATGCATTTGAGTTTGTATTTTTCTGATTTTTTTATATTTAATTATGAATATTTGAAGATCTATGATTAAAACTTAATTAGGAGGTCTAATTAATGACTAATCCCTTCGGCGCCACGTGGACCACTGATGCGGCGTGCGCTTTCCACATGGCATGGCAGGATTCGTCACTTAAGTTGTCACATCGCGGTGTAGATCGCTTTCCTGGACCGGAGGATCGAAGATTAAACCCACAGTTCTAATAGGATAAATTAGGGAATCTCACATGGATTAATCATGACCAACCATCCAAAATAAGATGGATAGTCCATTTTCCTCTCCCTGGAGATGATCATCCGTCCCTTAGGGTTTGATCTGAGCTCGATTGAGCTCGGATTGAGCTAAGATTGAACCGACACCATCAACATACAAGGAGATGAAGATCTAATGACCAATTTTACTTGGGATTATAATTCCTTTCAAGAAGGACTAAAGAAAATTCAATGTAAGCTTGGTTTTGAATAGTATCTCACCGGAGGCTATCACCAGCACTCCCAACCATCGAGATAGCTTCGTTTAGCAGATATGAAGCCCTGTTGAAGGTTTGAGGGCTTGAGGTTGAGTAGATCTTCCTATTGATCAAAGTCCTCTTCAAATGCTTGCAGCCTTGGTCTAGACCCCTCTTCCCATGGCTTGGAAACTTGAAGGAAGACTTGGGTGAGCTTGATTGGGTCCCCTTAAGGTGCTTGAAGGAGGAATTGAGCTCTGGTGAAGAATTGAATGAGATGGATCTCTCACTCACCTCCCTTATTTTTGGTTTAAGAAAAACTGAAAATGGAGAATTTGTAATAGCTTGGGAGGCCTTGGGGGAGCTTGCAATTGCTTCCTTTAAGTTCCTATGCTTCAATTGAAAGTGAATCAATGCAAATGAAATGAAATTAGGGGAGTATATCTGCCCCCACAAGGGTCAGATGGCCGAGCTTGGCTTTACCATTTTGATAAAATTGATTAGGCTGATTGAGTTTGGTAGGTCATTTTCGATGCCATGTGATTCAGTTTGGCCAGAGGAGTGGAGTGGTGAAGCTCCCATGTGCTTGAAATGAGAGTGAGAGTGATCCCATCTGGAGAAATTCCTGTTAGGTTGTCAGTTTTGGCCTTGGGTTGGGTTTGGCTGACCCAAAACCATTGGGTCATGTGCACCACACCCACTAATGTCCACTTGGTCCACTAAGAGGGTGCTAAGTGGCCATGGAAAGGATATGACCAAATTCCAAGTGGAATTGGCCATAGGTTAAAATGGTCATTTGGCTTTGATTTCACTTTATGCAGATTTGGAATAGTTTGAAATTGGGTTGGTCTAAATTTCAAGGAATTTGGAGTTGATTTGATATCATTTGGCTCATGTTGACCCATTTAGGTTAAAATGGGTCAACTTGGGTCAAGTTGATCAATTGGTCAAATTGGGTTAGACTAAGAGTTGGGTCAAGTTCATATGACCAATTGAATTTTTTTGGCATAATTGGTTTGGTTCAATTTGATTTATATTTGGTTTTGGATCATTTGATTTCATTTAGGTCAAATGGGCCATGTTGACCAATTTGACCCATTTGACCTAAATAGGTTAGGTCATGGGTTGATTTATGTTTGGTTGATCATTTGAAATGTGTTGCAAGCTTTGGTCTCAATTAATTTTAGTTTGATTTGATTTTGGCTCAATTTAACCTTTTAGGTCAAGTTAAGTTCATGGTCAATTGGACTAGGTTGGGTCAATTTGGCCAATTGAGGCTTTGGTCAAGTTCAACAAGTGACTTAGAATGAATTTGACCCATTAGTTGCAATCAATTTATCTTAGATCAAGTTTTGACCCATTTTGACTTTTTAGGTCAAGTTGGGTCAACTTGGGTCAAGTGGCCAATTGGGATAGGTTAGGCTCAAATGATGACTTGGTTAAGTTCAAACATCGATCATGAATTGATTTTGATCAATGGTTTCAATCAATTTGGCCTATGATAGATTTTTGCTAGTTTAGATTTCATTTTGATTAAGTGTTAACTTGGTCAACCCTTAGATTTGACTTGGTTTGACCCAATTTGAGTGATTGATCATCTTATGATGATTGTTGTTCACAATGTGAGGCTTAGGTCGGCATAGTTCAATCCAATTTGGGTACGATTAGAATTTGGCTCAAAAGGGTGCTTTAGGTCACTTTAGGTCAAGTGAGCCTAAGTGAGTCAATTGGCTTGATCAAGGCTTGACTTAAGCTTGGTTGAACTCACATATGGACTTATGATTGAAATATAAATCCATTTGCAAGTGTTTTGAAGTCAAATGGGTTTTGATTCATTTGACAATTTCAAGTTCAAAGGGTGAACATGATTTTAAATTTTGAATTTAGTTTTGGGTTTGATGATTGAAGTTTGTGTTTATATTTGGATTCATGATTGAAGGATTGATTGAATCATGAAGAAAATCCAAGGGTTTGGATTGATTTGAGTTTGATTTGGCTAAGTTCAAGAATTTGACTTGAAGAAGCATAAGTTAAATTTTGGGTAGATTTGGGTATGAGTTTCGAATTTGGTTTTGATTGTTTGAATTTATATTTCATTTATATTTATGAATATAAATGAGAATAGAAATGGGTTATGAGAAAATCTCTTGAATTTGAATTGATTATGATTTGATTTGAGCTAAGTCCATAAGATGAGAATCAAAGTGACTTAGGAAATATTTTGGGTATTGATTTGAGTTTTGGATTTAGTTTTTGTTATTTGAATTTATATTTCATTTATATTTGTAAATATAAATGAGAATATAAATATATTATGAGAAAATTTCTTGAATTTGAATTGATTTAGATTTGATTTGGGCTAAGTCCATAATGAGAAATCAAAGTGACTTAGGAAAGATTTTGGATTTGATCATGGATTTCAATCATTTGGAATTGATTCATGATTTGAAAAAATCCATTGAATTGATTCAAGGGTTGATTTGGAGTTGAAGTTGATATGAGTTTGGAGTTTTATTTAGATTTGAGGTTGGTTTAAGTTTTAAGTTTGATTTGATTTTTAGGTTGGTTTGAAATTGAGGTGGGTTTAGATTTGAAGTTTGACTTCAGAGAAGGAAGTGAGGATTTTGGTTCAAGCTATAGGGTATAGGCAAGTTTTTCTAACACCCCTAAGGCATAACCTATTCCTATGGCTAACTCTTCTAAGTCTCTAGGGTTAGGTTAAGTGTTCACCTAATCACTAGATGTGTCTTAAGACTAAGGGATTCTTAGTGTCTAAGAGGAATCATATGTCTGAGATGGAGAGGTTGAGAACTCATTCTAAAAATGAGGTCAACACTTAGTCATAGGAAACTTCTAGTGGTTAGGTGAACACTTAACCCAAACCTAAAGGCTTAGGATGAGTTGCCTTAGGTTATGCCTTAAGACTAATGGAACCTACCCATCGTTTGGCCTAAACCAAACCCCATGTCTAACCCTAAGTCCAAAGCCAACTTCAAATCGATTCCAACTAATCCCAATTGAATTCCATTTCACATTCAAGCTCCAAGTCAAAATGATCTAAACTTAAACCCACCTTAACCTAATCCAAACTTATGGACTTAGCCAAAATTTCGTCAATCAAACCTAACTCCATTGATTTTTATAAAATCACTCCAACATTTTAAATATTCATTCCAAACTCTTCCAAAATTTATAATCAAGCCAATTGATCAAATCAATCCAATCAACCCAACCTAGCCCATTTCAACCCAAAATGCCTAAATTTGCCAAAATCTAATTAAACTCAAACCAATTGCAATCAAAGCCATCAATCAATCCTAAATTAATTATCAAACTTAATTCAACCTAATTCAACTTGAAACCAGCTCAATTGACCCATTAGCTTCACTTGACCTAAAGTGACCTAAAGGACTCATTTTAGCCAAACTCCAATCTAACCCAAATTGAATTGAATCAAACCATTCAAAACCTCCTATATTGATTAATGATTATCCTTGATTGATCAATTACAATCAATTGGGTTAAACCAACTCAATTCAATCACTTGACCCAAGTTAACCCTATTAACCTACTTGAACCAAATTAAACTAAATCCCATCCCAATTCAGATCAATTGAAACTAATGATACCTACCAATCATAAATGGATGCTTGAATATGAGTTAACCATCAATTTAGCCAAACAAAGTCCAATTGGCCTCTTGACTTAAGTTGACCCATATGACCTAAAGGGCCAAATTGGGCCAAGTCAAATCCTACATCAAATTGATTGTAACCAATGATTCAAATCCAACCTAAATTGATTATTGAACATGATCAAACCCTTGGTTGAACCCAATTTGACAAAGTCAACCTAATTGTCCATTTAGCCCAAATTGACCTAAAGGGTCAAATTGGTTTAAATCATTCATAAATCTAAATTGATTGAAATCAAAACCTACAATCACCTTCAAATGATCAGTTGAACCTAAAACAACACCTAACCTTAGCGAATTTGGCTAATTTGGCAAAACTAGTTAATTTAGCCCATTTGACCCATATGAATCCTTATGAGTCAAATATAATCCAAATTAAATGAAACCAATTTCTCCTAAACATCCCAAATCATCATTTGAACTTATCTTAACCCATGGTTTGACCTAATTTGACCCATGGGTTGACCTAATCAAACCTAGCCTAATTTGGACTACATGGGTCAAACTAAGCCAAACCCAACCAAACCCAATAAAATATGGCATAACCCACCCTTGGGTCACCATGGGTCAGCCCATATCAAACTTAACCCAAACCAAACTTGAATTAACCCATTACCCAATGGGTAAAGCCCTCCACATAGGACAAAATCCAATTTTGGGAGGTCAAACCCCCTCCTTTGCACTTAAAAGCCACCCTTAGCATAGTTTGGACCCTTGACCTTATGGCTAACTTGACCCAAGGCTGGTTGGGTCAACCATAGGTCATGGGAAGTGAACTAACCCACCTCCTCTCATTAGCACACCTAGTGATGGAGGTGGGCGTTCTTTCTTTTGATGAGATTGAGATAACGTGGGAATTGGAGGTGAAGGAAGAGGATATGTTGGATAACTAGGGCTCCCACCAAGGATTGCCAAGGTTTGACCACCAAGCTCTCAAACTAGAAGAATAACTCAAAATTTTGTAATTTCCAAAAGATCCCTTTCATTCTAGTAAGAGGGACTATTTATAGCCATTATAAGCATCTTTCAAAATAAAAGAATTCAAAACATGGAGGGAAAGGGGGGTGGCCACATTAATGTGAAGCATTAAATTACCTCATTATTTTATGCCATCCACCCATTTCACATGCTATTATTTTATGTGGATTCAACCACACACATGTCATGCTTTGAATTTTAAATGCAAAATTTCAAACATGGAGTTTCTAGAAGAAAATTAAAAATTACATAAATAAAAGGATGAAATCATAAAATGGGCCTTAGCATGCTAATGGGCTGCCTTCTTCTTTCTTGAATTTTCCTTTAGCTTAAGATTATGTAAATGGACCTTGAGCTCTAATTTTGGATCCTCATGATGTTCTACATCACCTAGGAAACCAATGACACTCCACCTCAGACATGGCAGCCTTTCTCCCTTCACTCACCCACTCAAACTGAGCCATATTAGTACTTCTCTTATATCTTTGGTCGCTTGTGCCAATCAGACGTCTGCCCAAGGTAGAGCTAATCTGAGTCATCAAATTTGAGGGGGAGGAGACTATACTGCTCCCCATATAACTCTCACACACATTAGAGCATTCCTAGAGCTTGAGAGAGTCAAAATGAACTCCCCCAAGATTTTCCTGAGTTCCCTAAGCCTCTCCATCACTGGCAACACCAAACTTGAAATAAGATAGAGCCTTTCTCTATCTAACCTCACTCAACCTACACCATTTTCAAATTAACTTCACCCACACCTTCTCCTAGCTCTGTCAATCAAGAACAAATTGATTCTCGATCAATTTGAGCACCAAATACCCATCCTAGACCAACTCCGGTGAGGATTCTGATGACGTTTGGTCCATAGAGAAACTAGTGAGGAAGTAAGGCATGAGCTTCTCAGCAGGGCTTCATTTCTTGAAGATGAAGCTACCTCAGTCAGTAGATCATCGACCTTGAGCTCCGCCGTGGTAAATTTCAACAAACCGTAGAAAATCCAATTTTTGTTGGGCCTTTGTGAAGGAAATTGTGATTTCGTGCGATTCCAACCGTAAGATCTCTTTAGATTTTCTCTCTGAAGCTTTTGGAGTCAATCCCGATGCCGATGGTGTCCATCTTCAATCACTTGGGGGGGAGGACAAAAGATCATCCATCGTCCATTAAACAACAATACATACTAGCTTACATCTTTAATACATGTGTGTATGCCTTTGATTAAAGAATGAGAATTTCATTTTCTACCAAAATGTACACATCCATAATCATTTAAGTATGCTAAGATATGTTGCATGTATAGGTATACTAAGTGTTAAATCATATGAATGTTATGGGTGATGAAAATGAATGGTTCAACATATTCTATGCAAAGGTAATTCAATAACATTAATCTTAAGACACCTTTCATGTTGAATAGAACTCCTTAAGGTTAACCTAAACTTAGGATTAATAAAACATTTAATAAATCATTCACTAAAAGAGACTAAATCATAAAAAATATGCTTTTAGAAAACAACTTAGTGTAGGAATGAAAGAGGTTAAGCCTCTTTCTTCTCTTTACAAAACTTAGATGCAAAGTGTAAATCAAATGAAACAAGACACAATTCAAATTAAAATTTGCAAACTTTTAAACAACTTGAAATGAAACCATCCATCATGTTAACGTAAATAATTTTCAAACTTAGAAAATTATAATTCAAAAGCTTAGCTAAGACATACCACACTATGCCTAAACATATACATTAGAATATTAAGTCACCACTTCTAGCTTCAGGTTAGGACAGTGTATGTGATGACGATGTATTTTATTTTATAATGTAATATTTTATACTGGATGTTAGAAATGCAGATCGTAGACTGGATGTTAGGCCGTTGATAGCCTAATCTTATTTTTTGTAGGAGATTTTGCTTAAGGGGCCACTCAAAACTAAATATAGATGTTCTATTTGCAAGTTGCTTATGCCCTTAAGCCTAATCTATATTAGGACAGGTGGGCTTGGTTACCTATGTGTAGGGTGCTAAGTTCAAATTATGAAATATAATTGCTTGGGTTGGTATGTATGTTTAGTTAACATTTATTTTACAGTTGTCGTTAGATTTAATTTTTCATAAAATATAATTTCATAATAGAAATTAGGATTATTATTATGGGGATTAGGATGAGTAGTGGCTAGAAGGCTTAGTCCTGGGTGCCCTGTGATGCCTTGGAGCAAATTAAATTAAAAGAATAAAGAAGAAAGAAGAAAGAAGACCCCCATAACATGTATTCAATTCTAAATTGTAATATTATTTTGTAATTCCAAGTTGTCTAAGGGTAGAACTCGACTACCCAACTTTTCTCTTTTTTGGCATGTACGGTGGTACCCGACCGCATCAACCTCTTATTTTTTCATGTTAATTTACAAAAATGATTGTTATTTTGTTTAGATTGTGCAATAGAACAACATGATTGTTGTAGTTTCTTCATGATTGATGATTGAATGTGTGGCTTGGATGTAGTAGGCTCTTAGGACAAAATTAATTTTCTACCTAATTAGTAACTTATAACTAAATTTTAAACAACTCATAACCTTATTCTAAAGCCTAGGTTATATTCAAGATTATTAAAAGATTTAGTAACCCCTTAGCTGTATGATTTATGTCTAACATCATGCATGTCATATTATACCACCCTTGTAAAAATGAGAGCCTCCATTTCAGCACTTTAGGGATCGCTTGACCTATTAGAGCAGCCCTTATGATGGAGCTTCACCCTCTTTCTCTTTTGACTTGGCCAATGACCAAATTTCATCATGCATTTAGACATAAGAAATTTGAAAGCCTTTATCCAAAACATTATGTCAAAATTACATAAAAATTATAAAATGTTGCATTTTTAGACTAAGTCATATACTCATGCTAGTCATGATCTAGTCTTTTAGGGAGTGAGTTTAGGATTCTAGTCTCTTTCAAAATTAAATAACAGCTTAAACCATCTAGCAATTACATAAGACCGACCTACATGGTTTTGAATCATATAAGGTGTTAGCTTGCGACCACTCTAGGTGGTTGTAAGTCTAGAAGAGTCAGATGATTTATTCTCTCTTATGGAAGTAAACCATTATATCACCTTTCCACTTAGATTTAGGTCATGCCTTTAGCTTGTACTAAGGCTCTGTAGATTTAGGACATGAGGTTTCTTATTTTGTTTGGGCTACGAGCATAAATCCACACCTCTTAGAAATTTCTACAATCTTGTGTTGATAGATTATAGGCCCTAATAATCTAATAAAATTTCAACTCAAACAAAATAAACCCACTCACTTTTAAACATATAAAGCCTCACCATAAGATAGGTTGGAATGCTCACTAGGCCTTTTAGTGTCATGAGCATTTCCTACTCATCTTTCTTGGGATTCTAAAATAAGTCCCTCTAATTGAATGATCCCACTTGATTTTCTAAAATAACCAGTCCCTTGATAATCTTAACCTTAAAATCTTTGGAGATAGTAATTGACTACTTAATTGAGAGTATTCTTTAAAAAAAAAAATCCAATTTCTTAGGTTGTAATTAACTATGGAGGTTTCCCTCCATAGGGAACTAAAGAACCTAACATAAAATAATCCTTACTTTACTTTTCCATGTAAAGTAGGGGAAGAATCTTCAACACATACAAAGACCCATCATGCCTTAGGAGTCCTTATTAGATGACTAGGTCCATTGTAGGGTGATGTTTCTATCTTTTGAGATAATACATCATACCTTAATGTTATACCTGATCACCTTAATAAGTACCCCCTAAGATCTGCGTTGTCTCCACCTAGTGCATCCAGAAATAAACACCACAAAGAGCAAAATAATATGTTATGCATGATATTAGAACATACATCATTCAGCTAAGAGGTTACAAAATCTTTTAATTATCTTCATTATAGCCTAAGCTTTAGAGCGAGGTTATGAATTATTTTAAAATTTAGTTATGAATTTTTAGTGAGGGTAGAAAATTAATTTTAATCCAAAAGATCTTACCGCATCCAAGCCACAAATTCAAATATTAAGCTTAAGAAACCTATGAGAATCATGTCATTTCTACTGTACAATTTAATCATAACAATCAAAGATTTATAGATTCCATGAAATAATAAGAGTCTGGTGTAGCTGGGTACCACCATACATGCCAGAAACTAAAAGAAGTTGGGTAGCCGAGCTCTACCTTTATACTACTCAGATTACAATAAAATTTTACAATTACAATTAAAATTAGATGCTATGGGGGTCTTCATTCTTGGTTCTTCTTTTTTCAGTTTAGTTTGAATTGCTCGAAGGCTTCACAGGGCATTCCAAAACTTTGTCTTGTAGCCACTACTCATCCTAAACTCCAAAGCACTAATCCTAATTACTATTATAAAATTACATATTTATGGAAAGTAAAATTTAACTACACCTGCACGACAGATGTTAGCTAAATAATCATTCAAACCCAAGCAGTTATAATTCATAATTTGGACTTAGCACCTTGCACATGTGTAACCAAGTCCACCTATCCTTATATGAATTATGCAAAGGGGTATAAGCAACTTGCAAGCAAACACATTTATATTTAGTTTATTTTTAGCAACCCCTTTAGCATAATCTCCTACATAAAACATCATTAGGATAATAATGGACATCCAATCTATGTATAAATAATCCTAACATCTAGTCTAAATTATTACATCATAAAATAAAATATGACATTATAACGTACACTGTTCTAACTTAAAGCTAGAAGTGGTGGCATAATATTCTAATGTGTGTGCTAAGGCTTAGTGTGGTATGTCTTAACTAGGCTTTAGGACTATAATTATCTAAGTTTGGAATGTTCAAGTTATACATGAGGGTGTTTTCACTTCAAGTCATTAATAGGATTTGTAAATTTTAATTTGTATTTTGTTTTATTTCATTTGATATTTATTTAAAATCTAATTATTATAAAGACAGGAAGGATATTTAACCTTCATCATCCCTAGACAAATTATTTTCTAAAGAGTGTATTATTATAATTTTTGTTCTTTTTAGTGAATGGTTTATTAAGTATTTTTATTAATCCTATGTTTAGGTTAATCTTAAAGGATTTTTTTCAACATGCAAGGCATCTTAAGATTAATGAAATTCAATTTCCATCACATAGATGATATCATACCATTACTTTTCATCATTAATAGCATGCATATGATATTGAACTTAAAATACCTATACATGCAATGTATTTTGGTTCACTTAAATGATTATGAATGCATATACTTTTGGTAGAAAAGAGGGATTTTCTTTTTCTTTTAGTTAAATACAAATACACATGTATTAAAGATTTAAGCAAGTACATGCCATTATTTAAACCAGGGAAGTGTGATAATTTAAGACCTCCTTGGGGATACGTAAAGCCTCATATTTCGGGGATGTCTAGACTATATACTTACTATATTAATATGATGTATACAAAACTACAAGAATGAGAATCATTCAAAAGATTGCATATTAATAAATTTATTTATTAATGTAAAGTAATGTTCTATCTAAATTCTAGTATGTCTACACATAAAAATGAAATCAAGTAAGTATGTGCCATTGTTACTAGGGAAGTGAGGTAATCTAAGACCTCCATGGGTCTACTTAAAGCCTCATATTCCCGGGATGTCCAGACTATATACTTGCTAACATTCAAACATATGTAAATATAAACATGAATTATGAAAATAAAATAATACTTTAACATGTTTAAGCTATAAATAAATGTAAATCATATAGAGTATTCATAACCAACATCAATTCAATTCCTCATTTATAATTTTAAAAATATTTTTAGAATTTGTTAGTGATAATAGCCACACATACAATAGGATTAATCCAATGCTTGCAACTTACACATAATTGAGTTTAATTGATTGTTTAATTTGAAAACATGAATGGATGATACCAAATGACATACCAAATATATGATGATTGAAAAAGAATAATCAAACACTTCCACATAATCCATTTAACTATATTATTTCTTAAGGACAATCATATTAAATAAAATCATTTAAAATCAACCAAAGCTTCTTAAGGAATTTGATATTTATGTTTGAATTATTAAATTTAAAGAGAAGAAATAACATTTGTTGTTTTTCCCTATCCCATGTGACGGATTTAATGTATTTAAAGAAAAAGTAATTAAATGAATTTTATATGTTGATTATGTTCAAATCATTAAACAAATGATTTAATTTTCCCTTTCCTATGCATCTTAATTTGATTAACCATTCAATCATGAGCCCCCAATTATATGCAAATGAAAATTTAAAATTGTAATGCACTTAAAGACGTAATGCAATGAGGCCCATGATTAAGGATTATTTAAATTAAAGGATAATCTAATTAAGTACTTACATGATTTCCCCACCATCATGGGTTAACTATATACTCCTTAAGGGTCATTATATGATTAAAAACATAAAGAGGAACCAACAAATTCAAATTAAATTATCTAATCTAATTAACACATCAAATTGATTTGGTTTCATCATTAATTCACTTTATTAATCCTTAATTAAACCTTAAGCATTAATTAATCCTCTTAACTGAAATAGATTTACGAAAAAATAATAAGGGAAATGGTCCTAATCATTCTCCCCACCATATCCCTGTTAACTAGTGGTTAAGTATCGTTAATGATTAGAATTTTATTGTTTGGTATTTTATACAATTATTAAATTGATTAAGGAGGGTGATTAAGATTAAAATTTCAAATTATCCTAATTACATAGCCAATAAATCTCAAGAACATTGTGGGTGGTAGAGGACATCCCAAAGAATCAACACATCCAATTTGAGATCAATTGGCCAAGTATTTAGGGCTTAATTAAAGTAATTAAAAAAATGTAAAAATTTAATTAAGCATTATTCACTATTCAAACATTAGAGGTTTTATTTTTATTAAATTCCTCTATGTTTACCCTTTCCAAAATGGGTTTACTCATATTTTTAGGATTTCTCTATAATTAGTTATGATTTTTCAAAATTTTGAGTGATTAATCACATTTTTAAACCCTGATTGATCTCCTAACCTATTGGCGCCATGCGAGTGTTGACATGGCGTCGCTTTCCACATGGCTCCATGGGATAAACCACTTAAACTATCCCCCTTGGCATCTGAGTCAGTGGCGGTGGATACAATTTTGTCATCGCCGTCTGATCTCAGATCGAACTATGGGGATTAATCCCATGTTATCTATTGGATTAAATCAAAATAACTAGCAGATTAAATCACGATCGTCCATTCTAATCATGCAAAATGGATGATAGATGATCCTTCATCCCTCAAGCGATGGAAGATGGAGACCATCTACCCTCCTCCACTTGATCCGGGATTGACATCAAAATGTTTAGGGAAGAGATCTAAGGAGATCCTATAGTGGAAATCACGTGAAATTGCAAAATATTTCATAAAATACCAACTCTTTTTATATTTTTTATGATTTGTTAGAATTTACCTCACTTGAGCTCAAGACTGGTGGTCCAACGACTGAGGTAGCTTTGTCTTGAAGAGACGAACCCCTGTTGAGAAGCTTGTGAGTTACCTCTCCACCGATAGCTCTATGGACCAAACAACACCTCAATAGTCACCGAAGTTAGTCTAGGAGTGGTCTCCAGTGCTCAAATCATTCGAGATGATTTGTTTGGACTCGCTAGAGCTTGAAGAATGTGTGGGAGAAGTTAATTGAAGTTTGGTGATGTTTGAGGGGAGTTAGATGGAGAGAGGGCTCAGTTTCTCTCGGGTTAGGTCTTGCTGGTGATGGGGAGCACAAGAGGGTTCGGGGATGCTTTAGGGATGCTTGTAAACTCTCAAGAAAGCTCTCTGTGTGGTTCAAATTGGCTGGGTATGAGTATACCCTCCTCCCCAATTTATATGATGGCTGGGATCAATTCAGATTTTGGCAATCGTCCCACTAGTGCAGGCAGCTAGAGGTGTCAGTGATGGGCTGAGGTGGAGGGTCTTGAGTGGCTAGAGAAATGACAGGGGTAGAGGTGGTGTGTACCTCCTCCCCAAGTGCGCTAATGAGAATCCATGGATTAACTCACCCTCCCTTGACCCATGCATAAACCCAATCAGCTTTGGGTCAGGTGAGTCAGTGGTTCATATGTCTAAAATGGGCTAAAGCGGCTGCCAAGGGTTGGTGGATAGGTATGGCCATCCAAATGGGGATTTTATCGTATTTGAATGGGTATTTCCAATGAGTTTTGGCCTAAACTAAGTAAAATATGGGCTGGGTTCATTTGGGCTGACCTTGGTGACCTAAGGATATGTCATGATAAGTTTGGTTTGGTTTGGACTTAGTTTGGATGGGTTTGGCTCTGTTTGACCCATATAGGTCAAAAAGGGTTAGGTTGACCAATTAATTAAATTTGGTCAAATTGATGGTTTGGAGTGTATTGGTGTCATTGATTTGGTTTAATTTGAAGTAGATTTGGTTTTAGCTCATTTGGGTTCATTTGGGTCAAATTGGCTAAGTTGATCAATTTGGTCAAATTGGCCAAATTGGCTTGGGTGGAAGGTTGGTTTAGGTTCAAATGATGATTTGAGAATGATTGTAGGGTTGATTTGAATTGATTTGGATTTGGGAATGATTTAGCTCAATTTGACCCTTTAGGCCGATTTGGGCTAAATGGGTCAATTGGGTTGGTTTGATCAAATTGGGTTCAATTGAAGGTTGGATCATATTCAACAATCAAACTATGATGAATTTGAGTCATTGGTTTTAATAAATTTGATTTAGGATTTTATTTGACTAAATTTGACCCTTTAGGTCAAATTGGATCGAGATGCCAAGTTGGCTTGGTTTGATCAAATTGATTGTTGATTTATGTTCAAGGATCAATTTATGGTTGGTAGAAATCATTGGTTTCAATTGATTTGAGTTGGAGTGAGGGTTGGTTCATTTTGGTCCATGGGTTACTTGGGTCAACTTGGGTCAAGTGATCAAATTGGTTTGGTGATTGAAATTGAACAATCAAGGATGATCAACAATCATTGTAGAAGAGATTGGATGGGTTGATTCAATACAATTTGGGTTGGATTAAATTATTTCTTTACGTCACTTTGTGTCAAGTGGACCAAATGGGTCAATTGAGTTGAATTGGGTTGAATTAGGTTGGATTGAGTTTGATGATTAATTTAAAATTGATTGATGGCTTTGATTACAATTGATTTGGATTTAATTAGATTTTGGCCCATTTGGACCCTTTAGGTCAAATGGGCTAGGTTGGGTTAATTGGATTGGTTTGGTTCTGTTGGCTTGATTGTGGGTCTTGAAAGAGTTTGAAATAGAATTTTGTATGGTTGAAGTATTTTTCTGAAAATTGATTAGCCTTGATTCAATTGAATAGGTTCAGGTTGGATCCATATGATGATGGTGGAATTAATTTAGGTTAAGGGTTAACTTAATTTGGCTTGGCACTTGGATATGAAATCAAATTCAATTAAGGTTGATTGTATTGGTTTGAGGTTGGTTTTGGATAAGTGGATAAGCATGGGTTTTAGTTTAGGCCATAGGATAGGTAAAACCTATTTACCCTAGTGTGTGACTTAAGCTAGGGGCACACCTTCTTAACTCTCTAGGCTTAGGTTTAGTGCACCCTTAATCACTAGAAGTGTCTTATGGCTAGTGAAATCCATGTGTCTAGAAGATTCATAGGTCTAAGATAGGAAGGAAAAATATTCACTCCAAAAGTGAGGTTAATAAAAGAACCTCCAATAGGTGTGGTGTAACTAACAAGGGACACCACATATATTTGCATTGACCGAGATGATCAACTGCATCATGGAAGATCACAAACACTAAGGATGGATATCCACACCTAAGTGAAGAGGTAGATGAAACCATGAATAATTTGGTTTGAGTTTGATGATTCATTTTGATTTTGATGATTAGTTTAGTTTGAGTTTAAATTTAGAGTTTCAGTTTAATTTAATTTAATTTGTTTGATTTTGATTTGGACATTGCAAGTTTATGATGGATTGCACTAAGGAGGGGCTATATGAGCTTAGACTTGCTACATATTTATTAGTCCAAAGGGGTAGTCTAACATCCATACAATATAGACTATCCAACCAAAGGGTTGCCCTACGCTAGGAATAAAGTTCGGGGACTCACATCTTCCAAACTAGAGTCAGCCATTGGGGTGACCTATTGGTGGCACAACAAGTCGAACCCGACCTAAGGTGATTATTAATTGAGTGCCTCTGGGGGTTTTATCTTAACTTAGAGTAGTCAAGGTGATTTATATCAGGAGTTTTGCTAACACTTCCCAAAAGATATGATGCCTACTTGGGAAGAGGTGCCTCTAGGGGTCTTATCCCAATCCATAAGAGATTTCATTTTAATTATTTATTTGTTTATTTTTTTAGAGTGGAACCTATTGGTTTGTGAGGAGCCACACTAAGAAGGAGCCATGGGGGCTTTGCCTATATCAGATTTACTAGCCCAAAGGATAGTCCGTACACCCGCAGTACAAAACTTCCAACCATAGGGGTGTTTAATAAAATAGGGGAACTGTCCAATCCAGTAATAATCTGAGTCATGTCTAGATAGGGTCATGAAGATGTAATCCAAATAGAATGCCTACAGGGAAGGTGCCTCTAGGGGTCTCATCCTAATCCCTGAAATATAAAGCCTATAGGTATATAGTAGCAAGCTCAGAGAGAAAGCGTGAAGACTCACATCTGCTTGAGTGGTGTTGTCCACCATGTGGGTTATCGTTAGCATGGAAAGCACCAGCCAACCTAAGGCTCCTGTCGATTTATGACATACAATCTAGGATAAAAGCTTCAGTGATTCACATCTTGTTAAGTGAAATTGATCATCGGGATACTCTATTGTCGACTAGACAGCTACTATCTGACCTAAGGTGACTACCAAGTGGGGAGTCACAAAGTAGTCAGGAGGAAGAGGAGCAACTGGGGGTCTTAACCTAATCCTCAAATATAAATTCAGACCCAATAAGTGTACAATGACTAGTTCAAAAGGAAAGCTCGAGGACTCTAATTTTCTTAAATAAAGACAACATCAATGTAACTTATTGGTCATGTAATAAGACATACAACACTAATAAGGCCCTCATTGGTTTGTAGTGGTTTAGGAAGAAAACACAGGGACTCACACCTTCATAAGTAGAAAGACCACTAGGGAGACACACTAGCTAAGTAATGAATCAAATCTGATCTAGAGCAGCTACTGAGCGAGGTCTGCTAGGGGTCTTATCTCAGCTTAAGGTAGCCCAAAGCAAATGGATTTGTGTTTGATTTATTTGTGTTTTTGTACAATTTTGTGTTTATGATGTGCTAATGAAGGATAATATGCCGCTCGGGTTCTCTTATGCTAAACACACCATAAAAATAATTTATCAATTAGAAAACATTTCAATTTGGAGAGAAGTTTGATTAAAATAGAATTTTATTGATAAGAAATTTTTTTGAACATTGTTTATGGATAATATTTCTTTAAATAGAGCCCATTGATAGGATGAATCAGATGTTCCCTTTTGTGATTGATGAGTTGATAAGATCCAACATAGTAGGCCTTTTTTATGGTGAAAGGGCCTTCCCAAGTGGGTTCAAACTTGCCTCCCATCTTACGACGGGCAACAATTAGTGTTCTTAGAACTAAAATAAGCTCTCCTACTTGAAAAGCTCTAGGGAAAACTAGCTTACTATGAGCTTGAACCATCTTTACTTTATATAACTTGAGGTTCTGGCATGCTCGTAAGTGTTTCTCCTCCAAACCTTTAAGTTCTTCTAATTGCAGCTTGACATTCTATCCAGTTGTAATCTTGCTACCCACAGCTATCCTTAGTGATGGGTGTTGAACTTCTAATGGTAAAAAAGCTTCGAACCCATACACTAAAGAAAATAGAGTAGACTATGTTGGAGTTCTGTATGTAGTATGATAAGTCCACAAATCTTCAACTAACTGCTCATGCTACTGTCACTTATTATCATTGAGCATCTTCTTAAGTGTCTGAATGAGAGTTTTGTTGAAGACTTCTACCAAACCCTTCACCCACCGGTAGTAGATATTAGAGTATCTTCAATCTATGTTATATCTTCGGGCAAAGTTATTCATTTTGGTGCTCTTAAAAGTAGTACCATTATCGAATATGATTTAGTGGGGTACCCCAAATCTATAAATGATATGGTTTTTGAAGAATTGGAGCACATGCTGAGATTTATCCTCCCTGAGTGGAATCGCTTTCGCCCACTTGGAAAAGTAGTCCATAGCAACTGGAATGAATTAATGACCCTTAGATGAAGAAGGATTGATCAAACCCACTATGTTGGTGCCCAACACTCAAATAGCCATGAGGCCAATGTTGGATGCAGAATGTTGGATGGCTGGAGTAGAACCACACCATGTACCTGACATTGGTAGCAATGCTTTGCTATGTTCACGCAATCTGTATCATCATAGGCCAATAATATCCAAGTATTTTTATTTTAGCTTTCATCTTGGGACCAGATTGATGAGCTTCATATAATCTTGAGTGTACCTCCATCATGATCTTATGAGCTTCATGTTGGTCTAAGCAATGTAACCACATATGATTGAAGGATCGTCAGTATAAGACACTATCCATGAAGGAGTAGGAGAGTGCCCTTTGCTTCACCTAATGTGCTTAAGATTTCTCTTGAGGTAGTTTTGCTTTATTTAGGTAATCAATGAAGGGTTGCCTCTAATCTAGCTTCTCATCCTTTTGGAAATGAAAATCTCTCCTTCAAGAGAGTATTTATCAATGAGTTCAACATCAATAAGAGGCAGGACTTGTCTATTATAGACCTTTATTGATATGGATTTATCTTTTGGACATGCTAACTCCTTAGCAAGCTTGGCTAAGGCATAAGCTATGACATTTTTTCCTTTAGGGATCTTGTAGATTGAGAACTCTGGGATTTGAGCTAACAACTCTATAGAGTACTTATGATAGTGATGGAGCTTTGACTTCAAGACCTTGTAGGACCCAGTGATCTAGTTGACAACTAGCTATGAATCCCAAGGATGTTGATGTTCTGAATGCCTAGCGAGATGGCTAACTCTAGACTAGCGATCAAAGACTCATATTTGGGTTTATTATTAGTGCAAAGTTCTGATAGATGTTATGATAATCTCATTATATCATGATCTAATGTTAGGAGGACTATCCCTACCCCTGCTTTGCCTAGAAGAATAGATTGTTGTTCTTCTCTTCTTTGAGAGAAAGCTGCACCATCAAAGTACATCTCCTAGTGGCGAATGCTGGTAAAGTATATGATTTGTTCATCAGGGAGATCAATATTGAGCGGAGAATTTGCAGGAAGTGGGTGTGCTACTAAGAAATCCTTGAGAGCTTTAACCTTTCACTACACAGAGGGGTATGAATGTGATATCAAACTACGATAAAATTATGGACCATCGTGCCAACCATCCAGATAGCATCTATTGTGTCCTGAGGTATTGTAGTCGATTGATTCTAGAAACCAAGTTTACTTTATGAGAGGGCATATAATGCCGTAGCTTCTGAGCTATGAAAATTAAAGCTAGATAATGCTTCTTAATGGGTGGATAATTTTCCTCACCAGGTATTAGATGATGGCTGAAATAGTAGAGAGTGTGTTCTCTTTCCCTTCCTCATTAGCTTAGGCCAACAAAGTGCTACGGGAGTCATCTAATGTTATAGTGTAAAGGATCAGAGGTTTGCTTGGGATAGGGGTGGCTAGGACTGACAGAGTCATAAGGTACTACTTGATGCTGTTAAAGGCATTATAGCACTTGCATCCCACATGAACTTGACATCCTTCTTGAATAGTGATGAAAATGGTTGACATCTTCCAGATAGGTTGGAAATAAAGCTTCTTAGATATGCCAATCTTTCTTGGAATGATCTGAGTTATGTTAGACTTTTAGGGTGTGTCATTTCCAATATCACTTTAATCTTCTTTTAGTCAGTTTCAATTCCACGGTGTTGGACAATCAACCCTAGAAACTTCTCTGAAGTTACTCCGAATGAACACTTCAGAGAGTTCATTTTGAGGTTATATTACCTTAACCACTTGAAAACTACTCTCAAGTCAAAGATGTGGTCTTCCTTATCTTTGCTTTTTACCATGAGATCATCGATGTAGCATTCGACATGGTGATGAATGATTTCATCGAAGATTCAGGCCATGGTCCATTGGTATGTGGCACCACCATTTTTAAGGCCAAAAGTAATGACCTTATAGAAATAGATTTTGATCGGGGTTCTGAAAGTAGTGTTCCTTTCATCTTCAGGTGTAATCTTTAGTTGGTTATATCCAGATGAATCATCCATAAAAGAGAAGACTGCATGAGATGAGGCAATGTCTAGCATCAGTTCTGGTATTAGTAGTGGAAATTCATCTTTTTAATATGTTTTATTGAGATCCCTAAAGTTGATGCATATGCAAATTTGTCCATTCTTTTTAACTGAGATGACACTAGCCAACCAGGTGTTAGCGTCATGCTATATCGCTAACTTATGAACTGCTACATCAAGAGTTAATTTGGGCATTTCTTCATAGGTCCATGCAAAGCAGTCCTTAAACTCAGTGAGTTGCCTAACTAAGTCATCAGTTTAAGATTTGTTAAATAAGGAACGGATATATGTCGGGAGTAGGTTATCTTTAGTCTCTAGGTTGATTTTTTTGAGTTCGTCAATGGTTGATTTGATTTCTTCTTCAAATTCTATGGGTGCATCTTTGACTTGGAAATCATCTGGATCATCTGAAGTTTCTAAGCCCACCTCCTCATATGAGTTAATGTGATTTGAAAAGAACCTATCAGATTATGAATGATTGGTGATGACTAGGCAGTAGTCATAATCATTGATTGGGTCTACCGTACTAAAGCCTAGTGCTGGTTCCATTGTGAGCTTATGGTGTTTATTTTTTGGATGCGTCGGGTGGACACCACGCAGATCATAGGGGGCACTTATTGAAGTGATCAGGTATGATATTAAGGTATGATGTAGTATCTTGAAAGATAGAAGCATCACTCTACAATAGACCTGATCACCTAATAAGGACTCCTGAGGCATGATAGGTCTTCGTATATACCAGAGATTCTTCCCCTACTTTATATAGAAAAGTAAAGTAGGATTTATTTTAAGCTGGGTTCTTTAGTTCCCTATGGAGGAAATCCTCCATAGTTAATTACATCATAAGAATGAAATTTCTTAAGAAAACTCTCAATTAAAGTAGTAAATCATTATCTTCAAAGATTTTAGGGTTTAGATTATCAATAAATTGGCTATTTTGAAAAATCAAGTGTGATTGTTCAATTAGAGGACTTATTTTTAGAATCAAAAGGAAAATAAGTAAGAAATGCTCATGATACTAGGAAGCTTAATGAGCATTCCAACCTATCCTATGATAAGGGTTTTTATATTTGAAAGTGAGAGGATTTATTTATTTGAGTTGAAATTTTATTAGATTGCTAGGGCTTATAATCCATCAACACAAGATTATGGAAATGCCTAAGAGGTGAGGATTTATGCTCGTAGACCAAGGAAAACAAGTAATCTCAGATCCAAAATCTTGGGAGCTTTAACACAGGTTAAAGCATGACTTAAATCTAAGCAGAAAGGGGACATAAGGGTATATTCCATAAGAGAAGATAAACTCTTCTGGACTTACAACTGTCTGGAGTAGCCGCTGGCTAACACCTCCTATGATTTAAAACCATGTAGGCCGATCTTATGTAATTGCAAGATGGTTAGGCTTGTTACTTAATTTGGAAAGAAACTAAAGTCCTGAACCATCTCCCTAAAAGACTAAAGCATGAGTGGTATGAGCATATGACAAAGGCTTTGGGATTTCTTATGCCTAAATGCATGATGAAATTAGATTGTTAGCCAAATCAAAAGAGAAAGAGGGTGAAGCTCCATCATAAAGGGTTGCTCTCACAGGTTTAGTGATCCTTAAAGAGCAAGAATGGAGGCCCACAATTTGCAAGAGTGATTCAATATGGTATGCATGATGTGAAACATACAACATACAACTAAGTGGTTGCTAAATCTTTTAATTATCTTAATTGTAACCTAATCTTTATGATGAAGCTAAAAGTAGTTTAGAATTTAATTATGAGTTGTTAATTGGGGTAGAAAAATTAATTTTATCTTAAGAGCTTACCGCATCCAAGCCACACATTAAAACCATAAAGAAACTATGAAAAAGATGTAATTCTATTGCACAATCTAAACATAACATTTATCATTTTTATAGACTACCACAAAAGAATAAGAGCTTAGTGCGGCCGGGTACCACCATACACCCTGGGAAAGAGGAAATTGGGCAGTCAAGCTCTACCCTTATACAACGTAGAATTTCAAAGAATAATTATAATTGAAATTGAATACATGCTATGGGGGTTTTCTTCTCTTCATATCTTCTTTCTTCCTTCTTTTGATTTGCTCCAATGCATCACAGGGAATCCCAAGACAAAGCCTACTAACCACTACTCATCCTAATCACCATAGCACTAATCATAATTACTAATGCAAAATTACATTTTATGGAAAAGTAAATCTAACTACACCTATAAAATAGAGGTTAGCCAAACACCCATACAATTCCAAGTAGTTATATTTCATAACTTGGACTTAGCACTTTGCACATGGTAAACCAAGCTCACCTGTCCTAACTTGGATTATGCTTAGGGGCATAAGCAACCTGGAAAGGGAACATTTGTATTTATTTTTTAGAAACCTCTTAAGCACAATCTCCTGTAGAAAGCAAGATTAGGCTAACAATGACCTAACATCTAGTCTACAAGTCATACACCCTAACATCTAGTGTAAAATATTACATCACCAAATAAAATATAACATCACACATACACCGTCCTAACTTAGGACTAGAAATGGTGGTTTAATTCTAATATGTGTGCTAAGATTTTGCGTGGTATATTTTAAGAGTTATAATTCTTTAAATTTGATGATTTTTAAAGTTAACATTAAGGGTGGTTTTATTTTAAGTTGTTTAGTTGATTTATGAATTTTAATTTGTATTTTGTTTTGTTTCATATGATTTACACTTAGTGTCTAAGTGTTATAAAGAGAAGAAGGAAGTTTAACCTCCTTCATCCCTACCTTAAGTAGTTTTCTAAAGCATATTATTATGATTTGGTTTCTTTTAGTGAATGTCTTATTAAATATATTTCATTAATACTTAATTTGGGTTAACCTTAAAGAATCCTATCCAACATGAAATGCATCTTAAGATTAATGTAATCGAATTACTATCACATGGAATATGCTGAGTCATTCCTTTCCATCACCCATACCATGCATATGACTTAACACTTAGCATATGACTTAACACATAGCATACCTATACATACAACATATTTTGGCACACTTAAATGATCATGTCATTATTGGAAAAAGAAGATTTTCAAATGACCATGTCATATTTTGGCACACTTAAATGATCATGTCATATTTTGGCACAATTAACAGATAGCATACCTATACATACAACATACCTATACATACATGCTTAGTGGAAAAAGAAGATTTTCATTCATTAATCAAATACACATACATATGTATAAAAGATGTGAGCAAATGCATGTCATTATTAACTAGGGAAGCGAGATAATCAAATGACCTCCTTGGGGCTACTTAAAGCCTCACAATCCTCAGATGTCCAGACTATATACTTTCTATCTTAAATACATATAAATGTATATACAACTACAAGGATGAAAATCATGCGAGAAATTATATTTTATTTAATTGAATTGTTTATATGTGTAAATTAAAGCTCTATTTAAATTCTAATACAAAAAATATAGGAATGAAATTAAATAAGTATGTGCCTTTTTTAAATAGAGAAGTAAGATAATGAAATGACCTCCTTGGGGCCACTTAAAGCCTAGTATTCTCAAGATATCTAGACTATATACTTATTAGTATTCAAACACAAGTAGATTTATATACATGAAGATAGGAAGAAAAGCTTTACATACATATATTATACATTTTGGTGAGTAAAGTAATTATGGATGCAAGCATTTTTAATAGAAAAGAGGATTTTCATTCTTTAGTCAGATACACATACACATGTATAAAAGATATAAGTAAGTACATGTCGTTGTTAGCCAGAAAAGTGAGATAGTCAAATGACCTCCTTGGGGCTACTTAAAGCCTCGTATTCCTAGGATGTCCAAACTATATACTTACCATCTTAAATACATATAAATGTATACATAATTGGAGGAATGAAAACCTTGTAAAGATTGTATTTTATTTAATTGAGTTATTTATACATTTGAGTTAAAGCTCTATCTAAATTCTAATACTAAAATACATAGAAATGAAATTAAATAAGTACGTGCCTTTGTTAACCAGGAAAGTGAGGTAATCAAATGACCTCCTTGGGGCTGCTTAAAGCCTCGTATTCTTGGGATGTCTAGACTATATACTCATTAGCATTCAAATCTATGTAAATCTATATAAGGACTTAAGAAAGAGAGCTTCACATTCACATGCTTAAGTGATAAATACATGCAAATCCTATATGTATTCATAACTATTATCATTCCAAATATTGTTATTAATTTATAAACTTTAGAAAATAGATTTGGATTTATTAGTGATACTTGCCACACATATAAGTAAATTTATGCCAACACATACAAGCTCATAGATAAATTTTATTTGATCCATTTAGATTTGAAAAGATAAATGCATGAGGTCACATGACATACAACATTTAAAGTAATTGGAAAAGAATAGCCAAACATAAACAAATGATCCATTCAACTACACTAATTCTTAAGGACAATCACATTAAATAAAATTATTTAAAGAAATCCAAAGCTTCTTATTAATTTAATTTTTGGATTGAACTAAAAGAAGAGAAATTATCCTTACTATTTTAATCCCATTCCCAAGTTGGTAATGATAGTTGGTTTAAGGAAAGATAATTAGAAGGATTTTATGCATTAATTAAGTTGGATCATTAACCAAATCACTTAATTACCCTTTCCTATGCTTCTTTAATCTTGTTAATCATTTAATCATGGGCCGTAAATGATATGAACATGGATAAAAATAAAATTGTAATGCTCTTAAAGGAGCTAATGTAAGTGGCTCATGATGAGAGATTAATTAAGCTAAAGAATCTAATTAAGTACTTTTATGATTTTCCCACACTTATGGGTTAATTATAATTTTCTTAAGAGTCTTTATATTGTTAAACACATAAATAGGAACCCTTAGTTTGGTTGTTAATTATCTAAAGTGGTTAACATTTCAATTTGATTTGATTTAGTCATTAATTGATTAATTAAACATTTAATTAAATCTCACCTTAATTAACTCTCTTTAATGAGATGAATTTGGAAAAGTAATTAGGAGAGGGTTTCTAATCACTCTCCCTCATCACCTCATTATTAATCAGTGATTAATAGAGCCAAGTTCGTTAATTTTTGCTATTTAGGGTTTTAATTAATCATTAAACTGATTAAAGAGGTAATTAAGGTTTGAAATATCAATTCCCATACTTAGGCAATAAATTTCAAGAAAATCATGAGAGATAGAGGCCATCCCATTAAATCAACACACCAAGTTTAGAATCAATTGCCCAAGTAACTACAACTTAATTAAGCTAATTAGAAAACATTCAAACTCTAATCAAGCTTAATTAATATTCAAAATCAAATGAAATTATTTTTAATAAAATCTTCTCTATTTTACCTTTCTAATGAGTATTTATTTATATTTTTTTTAGATTTTTCTATAATTAGTTATGAATTTATAAAATTTCAGCCATCAAAATGAATTATTAAGCCTAATTAAACCCTAATCCTATCGGCACCACACGGACAACAATTGTGGTAGCGCTTTCCAAGTGGTATCGCGAGATTGGTTATTTAAATTGTTTAACACGATGCTGATTTGGCGATGATGGATGTGTTTTCATCCCCACCGTTTGATCTAAGATCAGATGGTGGGGATCAATCCTGTTATTCCTAAGGGAATTAAATCAAATTTAAATAAGTGAATAATCATGACCGTCCATTCCAATTACATGGAATGGATGGCGGATGATCCTTCGTCCCCCCGAGCGATGGAAGATGGACACCATCCACCTTCCTTTGCTCAATCTGAGCTCCCTGGAGCTTATGAAGGTTGGGGATCGATCTGAAATGTTCATAAGGAAGATCTAGAATGATCTAATGGTGGAAATTGCATGACATCATACTTTTCTTCACAAAGGCCCAAAATAATTTGGATAAATGTCAGTTTGCTAAAATTTACCTCGATGGAGCTCAAAATTGACTAACTGACTGACGTAGCTTCATCCTGAAGAGATGAAGCCCTACTAAGAAGATGGCCCCTTGAGTCCTCATAAGTGGCATTGTGGATCAACTATTGCTGAAAACTCATTGGAGTTAGGCTTAGAGTGGTCTTCGGTGCTCGAATTACTCGGGAAAAGATTCATTTCACCTCACCAGAGCTTGGTGAACCTGTGGGTGAAGTTAATTTGAGATTGGTTGAGATTTTTTGGAGTTGGACAGAGTTTGGCCTTATTCTACTTTTGGCATGCTCAGTTTCATCATCGCCAGTGATAGGAAGGCCTTGAAAGCTCTAGAGATGCTTGGGGGAGTTCGGATCAAAGTGCTAAAGCTCTCAGGATTACCAAAGTATCGATTCGAATGAGAATGAGGGGAA
This sequence comes from Cymbidium sinense, assembly GCA_021442155.1. Lineage (NCBI taxonomy): Eukaryota > Viridiplantae > Streptophyta > Magnoliopsida > Asparagales > Orchidaceae > Cymbidium > Cymbidium sinense. Next base: position 25,836,089 of record CM038228.1, on the reverse strand, counting down.
TATACCCATCTTCTCCTCCAATTTGATGACCATGATCTTCTCTATTTTTTGTAAACGTCCAGTAGCTCCAGGCAGCTGTAAGTGGTAGGAGGGAGCTGAGGTGGCTCGATTTGGCTTATTAAGTGTTCCAATGGGGCTCCATGGGTTAGCTCATCTCCACTTGGCTTATGACTGACTCAAACAACTTTGGGTTAGGTGAGCTAGTGGTCCTTATATCCATTTAGAGCTTAGGGTGGTTGCCAAGGGGAGGAGAGTGGGTTTGACCATCCAAACTTGGGTTTTGTCTCATATGGGAGGATTTACCCATTGGGTAATGGGTTAGTTTGGTTCAATTTGGGTTGGTTTGTATTTGGGCTAGCCCAAGGTGACCCAAGGATGGGTCATGCCAAGTTTTAAAGTGATTGAGCTTGGTTTGAATGGCTTTGACTCAATTTGACCCATGTAGGTCAAATTTGGCTAGGTTGGGTGAAGTTGACCAATTGGTCAAATTGGGTCAAACCAAGGCTTGGGTCAAGTTCAAATGAGTATTTGGAATATTTTTGTTTAATTGGTTTGGATTTGATTTCGACCCATTTGGATTCATATGGGTCAAATGGACTAAGTTGACCAATTTGGCCAAATTTGCCAAATTTGCTTGGGTTAGCTGTTGGATTATGTTCAATTGATCAGCTGATAATGATTGTAGATTTTTGTTTCAATCAATATGGATTTAGAAATGATTTATGCAAAATTGACCCTTAGGTCAGTTTGGGCTAAATGGGTCCAATGGGTTTAATTGGTCAAATTGGAATCAATCAAGGGTTTGGTCATGTTCAATAGTCAATTTAAAATGGATTTGAGTCATTGGTTGTAATCAATTAGAACCAGATTTTGATTTGACCCAACTTGGCCCTTTAGGTCAAATTGGGTTAACTTGGGTCAAAGGACCAATTGGGTTTGATTTGGCTTAATTGATGGTCAAGTCATATTCAAAGATAGATTTTATGTTGGTATGAATTGTTGGTTTCAATTGATTTGGCTTAGGAAGAGTTTTAGTTCATATGGCTCATGAAGGTTAATTGGGTTAATTTGGTCAAATGGCCAAATTGACTTGGTTTTACCCAATTGATTGCAATTGATCAATCAAGGATGATCAACAATCATTGAAAGATGTTTTAGATAGGTTGGTTCAATATAATTTATGTGGATTGAAGATTGGCTCAAATGGGTCCTTTAGGTCAGTTTGCATCAAGTGAATCTAAATGGGTCAATTGGCTTGATTTGATTGAATTGATTACAATTAGGCTATCCAAGATGATCAGAAATCATCATGGAGAAGATTTGAAGGGTTGAACGAATCCAATTTAGATTGGAATGGAGTTTGATTCAATTTGGTCAAATTGGTCACTTTGGGTCCAGTGGATCAAATGGGCTAATTGAGTTGGATTAGGTTTGAATTGAGTTGAATTGAGTTCGATAATTGATTTGAAATTGATTGGTAGTTTTGATTGCTGTTAATTTGGGTATAATTGAATTTTGGCTCATTTGGACATTTTAGGTTCAAATGGGCTAGCTTAGGTTGATTGAATTGATTTTGGGTTTGATTGGTTTATTGTACTTTTGGTACGGTTTGGAATGATGATTTAAGGATTGATTTTGCTTATGAGAAAATCAATTGAGTTAGGTTTTGATTGAAGGAATTTTAGCTAAGTCCGTAGGATTGAATCGTAGGGCTTATGTTTTGGTTATTATGGATTCGATTTTAGTTTGGAGTTTGGATATGAATTGGAATTCAATTGGGTTTTGGTTGGATAAATTTGAGATTTGGTTTAGGCTATGGAGATAGGCATGGGTTTAGTTAGGCTATAGGCTATGTGGTTTACCTTAGACCCTAAGGCATAACATAACCTAAGACTAATCCTCCTAAAGTCTCTAGGTTTAGGTGTTCACTTAGCTACTAGAAGTACCTTATGACTAAGGAGCTCTTAGTGTCTAGAGGACTTCTAGATCTAGGATAAGAAGATTGAATCCTCACTCTAAAAGTGAGGTCAACAGAGCTCTTGCATTTGTTGTTCCATAATTTTTTGAAGTACTCTGACCTGTGCTTAGACTATGCATGCAAATTAAACCTTTCTTTGCCAAATGAAGAACACAAGGCGAGTACCAATCAAAAGGTAATTTTATTAATTCTTAAATGAATCATCCTCAAGTTCTACATCAACTTCTTGACTTGAGGATGATGCTCCTGGATAAAATCTTTGGATCTTTGTGCTTGTACATGCTTAACGACCAAATCCATAACTTTTTGTGAGGAAAGTGGGGTTAGAGCTAAGGTTCCTATCTAGTGTTTAATAGTTTCATGTAATAGAGACTTGGATACATCCATGCTTTACTTGGGGGCTTGATTTTCATCACTATTAAGTTTGAGTGTCACCTCAAATGAAATCTGCTATCAAGAAGAGCTATCTGAAGTGTTAACTATATAAGACTTATCCTCTGAATTAGATTTTTAGTCTATGTAGATAGCTAGTGTACTCCTGGATGCTGGAACAAATCTCTTAGTAAGTGGTAAGTATGAAGGTCTTCAATCTCTGGGACTACCTCTAGACTTGCCTCTTCCTCCTGCTGGTGGAGGTTGGGTCATCCTCCCCACTTGTTTGAATGGAATAATGAACTATGGGTAGAATCTAATCTCAGACTCTATGTCCTCCCTAAGGTCTTCTTCTCATTCCCTTTTCTTTTCTTTTTCACTTTCCTTTTCTATTTTATTTTCTTTTCTTTCTTTTCTTCTTCTTTTTAATTTTGACTAAGGTCAGGAGAGAAGACATTTTACGTCTTAGGGAGGTAATAGGCCGCATCCTTATATATCTTGACCTCATGAATTGCAAATGGCTTGAGATCTCTTTTGACACAATACTCGATTCCACCTCGTAGGAACTTGATGCACTAATGTAGAGAGGATGGAACCATGTTATTATCATGTATCCAAGGTTGCCCTAGCAAAGCATAGAAAGATGTATCATAATCTATTATGTCAAACTTGGCTTCAATCTTTGAATCTTCTATCACCAAAGACAACATTATGGAGCCTAATGCCCTCTCGCCTTGTTCATGGGATCCTTTCAACATCATCCTCTCCATTTAGAGTTTGGAGATGTTGATCCTCAAGTAGGCAAGGGTTCTTAGACTCATAATGTTCATAGATGTAGTGGGATCAACCAACACTCTAGAGAGTTTAAATCTGCCAACATCCATTATAATATAGAGAGGACGGTTGGACTCGATCATCCCTAGAAGTAGGGCTTTATCTATGAATGTAACTCCTAGGACATCTTCTAAGAAACATGCCTCCTCTCCAATAGCGGTCAACTGAGCTAAGTATATTTTAGGGTCAAGCAAAGCTTTGATTAATGTCTCCCTCATCTCTTTGGATGTATCCCCAAAGATTTCTTTAATAGAACTAGAAGGTTGTTCTACTAAGTATTCTTTAGGGATAACTATAGCTTCTAATCTATAGCTATGCTCAAGAAAATCCTTGATGGTGAAATAATCCTCCAAGACATGGCCTAGCATGCGATGGAAGGGACAGTAGTTAGGATCATCACTCCTGCTCACTTCCTTCGACTTTCTAGGCTCGGGAAGCTGAAAATTAGGCTTCTTAAGAAGGTTCTTCTTAAAGATCTTCTTAACTATCTCCCTCTTGAATGAGTATAGTTTGTTGAGTTTATCTGCAAGAGTAGGTGGAAAGTAGGTGACATTCGCGGTACCCACTGGAAGTGAGCTATTATGGTGGTGGCTATTATGGTGGCTGAGGTAGTAGAAGAGGAGGTGGTAGTGGAGGCTACAAGACTCTAGGCCTCTCAAACTATGCTCTCATTGGCTACTTCCCCTTGTCTACTGCCACTACAATCCCCGGCTTCTTCTCAAAGACCTTCTGAGGCTTGGGCTTAAATGACTGGCCTGAGAAGGGTAACTGTTTGGCTTCCTCTTGTAGGTTAGACGCTTTGCTGATTAATTTCTTAAATATATTAATGGTGATGCCCTTGAGCATGAAGGTGATCAGGCCATGGATATTCATAAGAAGAATCCTAATAGTATGCTACTCATGCAGCTGTAGTTGGCATTTTATACTTAGGTTGTGCCATCTAAGAATATAATTAATAAGGGGATCGTTAGGCTTTTGCTTCTCTATAATAAGGTTTTCTATAGTTACCCTTTGTTGAGCTCCTGCAAACCTCTTAATGAAGAGCTTCTCTAACTCTATAAAGGACCTCACTGAACCATTGGGAAGTTTGGCATACCAATCAAATGTGACCCAAGAAAGGGTACTAAAAAATTGCTAGAAAAGTAATGCTACAACTAGCGTTGTAACAACTAGTTTGAAAGTGTGCTATGTTCTGCCTTGGGTTCCCACTAACATCAAAAACCTTGAAGGATGGTGGCATTTAACCATTGGGGTAATAAACTACAATAAATTCCTTCTAATACCCTTTGGAACAGATGAGCTCCCATGAGCTTGCACTAATACTTCCTTCACTTGTTATTCCACCATTTCTTTGATGTCTTTTTCATACATAGAGATGCTATCGGTCACCTTCCTATGCAAACTACTGACATCTTCATCCATAAGAGCTCTCTTGGGATAATCTAGGGTGCACACTAGCTTAGGCTGATCAGCCTCCATGGGAGTAGGCTGTGAAACTTGGGCTTGGTTCTACAAGGTTAAGAACACTGCCATCAACTCCTCTACCCTTCTCTCCATCCTATAAAATTGGTCATTTTTTGCCTAATTTTTTGGAGGAGGCATTGAGTTGAGTCTAATGCCTCACCTTCCTCAATTACAATGCCTTCCTAACTAGGTTGCTTCCTATGCAAGGATCCTTGGGTATCGACCATATGAATTTTAGCGGTATCATCCAATAGGTCATCTTCATTGGCATTGAAATCAAACATACCCTCCTCTTGGTCAAATTGATCATTCCCGATTATTTTCCTCTCCATGATATGATAGTTTTCTCAAATATCCTCCAAAGGCCAGCCATCCACCTGACCCGGTGCTACTGGAACATAGGCTAAATGGTGACTGCCAACTAGACTGAGCTCTGAAGGAGAAATGCATTAAATGTTTTGAATAGGTGGAGCTGTTTCCCTAACTGGCTCAATAATCATCGGGTAACCTCGATATCCCCTTCCTTCCTTCTCCTCCAACTACGGTGGTGGAGCGACCATGACACTCTTAGGCCGCCACTCCTTCACCACCGTTGGGTTGGAAGGTTTGGTGGGGGAGCTCAGCCTCACCTCAACTAGTGGAGTAGATGAAGTGTGGTCCTTGGGACATAGCCGTATCACTAAGGGGGATGCGCTCTCCTTAGATATGAACTTGGGGAACTTGGTGGGCACTTCAGATTGCAAAACTTGAATGGGTGAAGGTGGTCGGTGAGTAGAGAAGTATGATGGGGATGACATCGACTACCTCTCCACTAAAGGTCTCCGATCAATCAAAGTAGAGGCCGTTGACTACTTGATGAACCTCCTCCTGTCCCTCTTGTTTGCTTAGGCTACAAATTTGGCTTTCATGGCCCTCTCTCTATGAATATGATTCCTAACACTTCTAATGATTGCACATCTCAAGTCATGCAAGGTAGCATACTCCAAGCTTCAGTGGGCTCTCCCAACTCTCTGAGCATGGATTGTAGACCTGCATAGGGCCTCCCTCTCCACAGTTGGTGTCGTCCATGTAGATGGTGGGGGATGTAGTAATCTTTCTAATTTCCTCTCCCTCCAACACAGGAGGTGAAACCTCTTGAAGGGAGAGGTCTCATGAGGGATCCCTCCTCAATTATATGAGAGGCTTCCTCAACATCCTTCACCATGTGCTCGTAATGTCTCTGAATTGTTTGGTTCTTATTACGGTCTTGGGTATTAGTGAAAGGAGTAGGGTGGGAGCTAGAACCAACTATGAAAATGGGGGAGACTATCTTAGAAGCTAAGATAGATTTTCCTTTAAAGTCCAGGGAAACTACATAGGTGGTACTAGTTCGGACCAAAACTGTAGCAGGCACAACTGACACAATTGGTACTCATGGCAGGGGAACCTCTACTGCATTTCTCTTCAATGAGGGGAACTCAAAATCAGAGTGCAAGTCAAACTACATAAGTTGCTTTTTATCTACCACCTCCTCTCTACTGATGATGGTGAGGGCAGGTCCCTCGTAGATGACTTTGAAGTGCTTAAAAACAAGACCAAACTTGATGACAGGGCCGATGGTGAGTATGGCCTGATCCAGAGCCAAATCCACACCATAAGCAAAGGAGAAAATGAGCTTGCTGATGACATGGTGGAAGATTGAGTGCTTGAGAAAAGAAAAAAAATGGGGCTTTTGCTTCACTATTGAAAAATACATAGAATTAGACTTTTGCTTTGATTAGTTGACTATGACTTTGATTTTTGATTTTGAATTGGAACCCTCATTTAATAAATTTGATTATGTTAAATGGGGTTCTTTGTATGTTGGAGAAATTTAGAAATTTTTGGAGAATAATATCTTGCTTTTGAACTTCGTTGGAATTTTAGAGAATGTTGGATGAACCTCACTTCACCAAGCTAGTGGTAAGAGGTTCTTGATTTTATTTGGTTTATATTTTGGGTGATTTATTTGGTTGATTTTCTTTTACCTATTGGGGGTCCAATAGGGGTTTTAAGACCTACTTAGAATGAGGTCCTAAAACTTAAAGGATGTTGGCCACCCTTGCTTAAGGATGAAATGAGCAAGGTGTCCAATGGAAAGAAAGATAGCCTTGGGCTTATATAAAATATAAGTTCACTACCAATGCTTGGAGATAATGATAGATTACTAAAGATGGAGAGAGGAACTATCCCTAACAGAGTCGCTAGAAAAATTTATGGTGTTTAGTTTGGAGTCATTTGGACACCACATAGATCTTAGGGGATACATATTGAAAGGATTGGATACAATATTAAGGTATGATGTACCATCTTGAAAGATAGAAACATCAGCCTACAATAGACTTAATCACCTAATAAGGACTCCGATGGAAGATGGGTCTTCGTATATACCATAGATCCTTCCCCTACTTTATTTGGAAAAGTAAAGTAGGGTTTATTTTATGCTAAATTCTTTAGTTCCCTATAGAAGTAAGCATCTATAGTTAATTATATCTTAGGAAATGGGGATTTCCTAAGAACACTCTCGATTAAAGTAGTCAATTATATCTCCAAAGATTTTAAGGTTAGAATCAAAGGATTTGGTATTTTAAATATCAACCGGGAAAGTTCAATTTGGAAGGACTTATTTTCGAATTTCAAAGAAAGATAAGTAAAGAGAACTCATGATACTAAGAAGCCTAGTAAGCACCCCAACCTATCTTATGGTGAGGTTTTATATGTTTGAATGAGAGAGTTTACTTTAATTTAAGTTGGATTTTTTTATTAGAATGCTAAGGCTTATAATCCATCAATGCAAGATTGAGGAAATGCCTAGGAGGTAAGGATTTATGCTCATATCTTGAAGGAAACAAGCAACTTTAGATCCTAAATCTAGGATGCTTTAGCACAAGCTAGAAGCATGACCAAAATCTAAGCAAAAAATGGAGATTTTATGGTTTAGCTCCACAAGAGAGGGTAAACCCATCCCGACTCTTTTGGACTTACAACCGCTTGGAGTGGCTACCAACTAACACCTCCTATGCTTTAAAATCATGTAGGTCAGTCTTATGTTTATGAAAGATAGCTAGCCTATTATTTAATTAAGAAGGGAAACTAGAGTCCTAAACTTACTCCATAAGAGACTAGATCTTGACTCGCATGAAGACATGACTTAGACTAAATGCAAAATTTTACAAATTTTTTATATCATTTTGACACATTTGTTTAGACAAAAGTTTTGGATAATTATGCATAAATGCCTGATGAAATATAGTTATTGGCTAAATCAGCTGGTGGAGGTGTTCTTCACTACAAGGGATGCTCTCACAGGTTAAGCATTCCCTATCATGCAAGAATGGAGACCCTTCCTATTCAAGAGCGAAATAATATGTTATTCATGATATTAGAACATACATCATTTAGCTTAGGGGTTGCTAAATCTTTTAATTATCTTGATTATACCCTAAAATTTAGAGTGAGGTTATGAATTATTTTAAAATTTGGTTATGAGTTGTTAGTTAGGGTAGAAAAATTAATTTTTATCCTAAAGAGCCTATCGCATCCAGGCTATGCATTCAAACATAAAGATTAAGAAGCTTATGAAAATCATAAAATTTCTATTGTGCAATTTAATCAAAATAATCTAAAATTTATAGATTCCATGAAATAATAAGAGGCCACATGGTATCGCTGTACACCCTGAAAACTAAAAGAAGTTGAGTAGCCGAGCTCTACCATTATACAACCTGAATTATAATAAAATTTTATAATTGGAATTAAAATTAGATGCTATGGGGGTCTTCATTCTTGGTTCTTCTTTGTTTCCTTAAATTTGAATAGCTCCAAAGCTTCATAAGGCATCCCAGGACTTTTCCTTCTAGCCACTGCTCATCCTAAACCCCATAGCACTAATTTAAATTATTATTACAAATTTACGTATTTATGGAAAGTAAAATCTAACTATACATGCAAGACAAATGTTAGCTAAACGATCATTCAAACCCAAGCAATTATATTCTATAATTTGGACTTAGCACCCTGCACATGGGTAACCAAGCCCCCTGTCATAATGTGGATTATGCAAATGGGTATAGCATACCACAAACAAAAGTATTTATATTTATTTTATTTTAAGCAACCCCTTTAGCATAATTTCTCACAAAAAATATCATTCGACTAATGGCAACTAAATAATCCATCTAAAATATTACATCATAAAATATATAATCATAAAGCCAAACTTTTGAAGTTATAGTATTCTAAATTTGAATATTAAATTAAAATGAGTTTCACTTCATGTTGTTAAGAGGATTTGCAAATTTTAATTTGTATTTTATTTGATATTTACTTAGCATCTAATTGTTATAAAGAGAGGGAGGAGATTTAGCCTCCTCCATCCCTACACTAAGTTATTTTCTAAAGAGTGTGCAATTTTTGTTTCTTTTAGTGAATGGTTAATTAAGTATTTTTTATTAATACTATGTTTGGGTTAATCTTAAAGGATTTTATTCAACATGAAAGGCATCTTAAGATTAATGAAATTGAATTTCCATCACATAGATGATGTCACTCCATTCCTTTTCATCATTAATAACATGCATATGATTTTCAACTTAGAATACCTATACATGGAATGTATTTTGGCACACTTAAATGATTATGAATGCATATCCTTTTGGTAGAAAAGAGGGATTTTCTTTTATTAGTTTAATACACTTATGCATGTATTAAAGATTTAAGCAATTACATGCCATTATTTAAACCAGAGAAGTGAGATAATCTAAGACCTCCTTGGGGCTACGTAAAGCCTCATATTCTGGGGATGGCCAGACTATATACTTGCTATCTTAATATGAATGTAAACACAATTATGAGAATGAGAATCATTCAAAAGATTGTATGTTAATGAATTTATTTAATCATGTAAAGTAAAGTTCTATCCAAATTTTAGTATATGTACACATAAGAATGAAACCAAGTAAGTACATGCCATTATTAACCAAGAAAGTGAGGTAATCTAAGACCTTTGTGGGGCTACTTAAAATCTTATATTCTTGAGATGTTCAGACTATGTACTTGCTATCATTCAGACATATGTAAACATACACAAGAATCATTAAAATAAAACAACACTTTAACATGTTTAAGCTATAAATAAATGTAAATCATATAGAATATTCATAGCCAACATCAATTCAACTCTTCATTTATAATTTTAAAAATAGTTTTAAAATTTATTAGTGATAATAGCTACACATATAATAGGATTAATCTAACACATGCAATTTACACATAATTAAGTTCAATTGATTCTTTTATTTGAAAACATGAATGGATCATACCAAATGACATACAAAATTTATAATGGTTGAAAAGGAATAATCAAACACTTCCACATAATGCATTCAACTATATTAATTCTTAAGGATAATCATATAAAATAAAATAATTTAAAATCAACCAAAGCTTCTTATGGAATTTGATATTTATGTTTGAATTATTAAACTTAAAGAGGATAAACAACATTTGCTATTTTGCTCGATCCCATGTGTGTGATTTAATGTATTTAAGGAAAAAGTAATTAAATGATTTTTATAGGTTGACTAAGTTCAAATCATTTAACAAATGATTTAATTTTACCTTTCCTATGCTTCTTAATTTGATTAACCATTCAACCATGAGCCCCCAATGATACACAAATAAGAAATTAAAATTACAATGCACTTAAGGACCAAATGAAAGTAGGCTCATGATTAAGGATTAATTAAATTAAAGGATAATCTAATTAAGTACTTACATGGTTTCCTCACACTCATGGGTTAACTATGTTTTTCTTAAGGGTCTTTATATTATTAAAAACATAAAGAGGAACCCATATATTCAAATTAAATTATCTGATCTAATTATCACATCATTTGTTTTGGCTTCATCATTAATTCACTTAATTAATCCATAATTAAATTAATTAATCCTCTTAAATGAAATAGATTTAAGAAAAAATAATAAAGAAAGAGGTCCAAATCATTCTACCCATCATATCACTATTAACCGGTGGTTAAACATCATTAATGATTGGAATTTTATAGTTTGGCATTTTTAATAATTATTAAATTGATTAAGGAGGATGATTAAGATTAAAATTTAAATTCTCCTAATTACCTAGTAAATAAATCTCAAGAAAATTATGGGAGGTAGAGGACATCCCAAAGAATCAACACATCCGATTTGAGATTAATTGGCCAAGTAATTAGGGCTTAATTAAGGTAATTATAAAAACTTGAAATCATAATTAAGTACCATTCACTATTCAAACATTATTAGTTTTATTTTGATAAAATTTCTCTCTATCTACCCTTTCCAATGGGTTTACTCATATTTTTAGAATTTTTCTACAATTAGTTATGATTTTTTAATGTTTGGAGATTAATCACATTTCTAATACTTGATTAATCTCCTAACCCATCGATGCCATGCGGAGCTGACGTGCCATCTTTCCATGTGGTGCCATGGGATAGCCACTTAAATCATCCTCCATGGTGGCTGAGTCAGCGGCGATGAGCATGGTTTCATCCCCATCATCCTATCTCGGATTGGATGGCTGGGATTAATCACGTGATATCTAATGGATTAAATTAAAATAACTAGCGAATTAAATCACGGTCATCCATTCTAATCATATGGAACAAATGACGGATGATCCTTTGTCTTCAGAGCAATGGAAGAAGGACACGGTCCGCTGTCCTCCACTCAACTGAGCTCACCGGAGCTCATGAAGCATCAAGATAAACTCCAAAACATTTAGAGAAGAGATCTAAGGAGATTCTAAAATGGAAATCACACAAAATTGTAAAATCTTTTACAAAAGACCAAATTTTATTGGATTTTCTATGGTTTTCCATAATTTACCTCCTTGAAGCTCCTAGTGGTCCAATGACAAGGTAGCTTCATCTTGAAGAGACGAAGCCCTGTTGAGAAGCTCGTGACCTCCATGCCGATAGCTTTGTGGACCAAACGTGATCAAAATAGTCGCCAGAGTTTGTCTAAGAGTGGTCTATGGTGCTTGAATTGATTCATTTCAACTTGCCAGAGCTTGGGGAAGATGTGGGAGAAGTTAATTGAAGTTTGGTGAGGTTTGAGTGGGGTTGGACGGAGAGAGGGCTCAATTTCATTCAGGTCTCGTCGGCGATGGGGAGCATAAGAGGGTTTGTGGATGCTTTGGGGATGCTTGCAAACTCTCAAGGAAGCTATTTGTGTGATTTGAATTAGATGGGGAGGAGCATACCATCCTCCCCAATTGATCTGATGGCTGAGATCAATTCAGATTTTTGTAGTCATCCAACCAGCGCAGGTGGCCGGAGATGCTAGTGATTAGCTGAAGTGGAGGGTCAGGGGTTGAGGTGGTGTGTACCTCCTCCCTCAAGTGTGCCAATGAGAATCCATGGGCTAACTCACCCTCTCTTAACACATGGCCGAACCCAATCAGCTTTGGGTGAGGTGAGTCAGTGGCCCATGTGTCCAAAATGGGCTAAAGGGGACATCCAAGGGTTGGTGAGTAGGTATGTCCATCCAAATGTGGATTTTGTATCATTTGAATGGGTTTGTCCAATGGGCCTAAACTGAATTAAACATGGGTTGGGTTCTTTTGGACTGACCCATGGTGACCCAAGGATGGGTCATGCCAAGTTTGGTTGAGTTTGGCTCAATTTGACCCATATAGGTCAAAATGGGTTCAAATGGGTTAAGTTGACCAATTGGTTAAATTAGGTGAAATTGATGGTTTGGGTAAATTCATATGATGATTTGGAGTGTGTCAGTGTCATTGATTTGGTTAATTTGAAGTGGATTTAATTTTAGCTCATTTGGGTCAAATGGGATAAGTTGACCAATTTGGTCAAATTGGCCAAATTGGCTTGGGTGGTAGGTTGGTTTAGGTTCAAATGATTATTTCAAAATGATTATAAGTGTTAATTTGAATTGATTTGAATTTGGGAATGATATAACTCAATTTGACCCTTTAGGTGAATTTTGGCTAAATGGGTCAATTGGGTTGGTTTGATCAAATTGGGTTCAATTGAAGGTTAGATCATGTTCAACAATCAATGATGATTTGAACAATCATTTAATTTTAATCAATTTGACCCTTTCAAATTCAACTTGTCAAGAGGCCAAATTGGCTTAGTTTGATCTAATTGTTTGTTGATTTATGTTCAGGTTTATGATTGATAGGAATTATTGGTTTCAATTGATTTGAATTGGAGTGAGATTTGGTTCATTTTGGTCCGTGGTTTACTTAGGTCAACTTGGGTCAAGTGATCAAATTGGTCTGGTTTGACCCAATTGATTGAAATTGAACAATCAAGGATTATCGATAATCATTGTAGAAGAGATTGGATGAGCTGATTCAATCTAATTTAAGTTGGATTGAGTTTTGGATCAAATTAGTCCTTTGGGCCACTTTGGGTCAAGTGGACCAAATGGGACAATTGATTTGAATTAGGTTGGATTGAGTTTTATGATTGATTTAGGATTGATTAATGGATTTGATTATAATTGATTTGGATTTAATTAGATTTTAGCTCATTTGGACCCTTAAGGTCAAATGGGCTAGGTTGGGTTAAATGGATTGGTTTGGTTAAATTGGCTTGATTGTGGGTCTTGAAAGAGTTTGAAATAGGAGTTTGAATGGTTGAAGTGCTTTTGTGAAAATTAATTGGACTTGATTCAATTGAATATGTTTGGGTTAGATCCATAGGATGATGGTAGAATTGATTTAGGTTAAGGGTTAACTTAATTTGACATGGAGCTTGGATATGAAACAAATTTTTATTATATTGTATTGGTCCAGAGCTGATTTTGGATAAGTGGATAAGCATGGGTTTTGGCTTTGGCCATAGGATTGGTATAACCTATATTCCCTTAGGGTGTGACCCTAGGGGTATGCCTTCTTTAGTCTCTATGCTTGGGTTTAGTGCTCCCTTAATATCTAAAAGTGTCTTATGGCTAGGGAAATCCAAGTGTCTAGAAGATTCCTAAGTCTATGATAGGAAGAAGAATCCTCACTCCAAAAGTAAGGTCAATAGTATAATTGTCTAAAATTTTAGGATTGTTTAAATTAACCATTATGGGTGGTTTTACTTAAATCTTTTAATGGATTGATTATTTTTAATTTGCACCTTCTTGTTTCATTTGATGCCTACTTAACATCTAATTATTATGAAGAGAGGTTTGATGCCCTTCATCCCTACCTTAAGTTATTTTCTATAGGGTATATTAATATGGCTTTGGTTTGTTTAGTGAACCATTTATAAACAATTTATTAAGTCTAAGTTTAGATTTATTTTTAAGGAATCTTATTCAAACATGAATTGCATTTTAGAATTAATAAAATTGAGTCACCATCACATGAATAACATTCCACTACTTCTTTTCATCATCAATATCATACACACTTCCTCACTTTTACTGTTCGTGATATTTGATTTAATATAAATATTTGTACATGAAATACATATTTATATTTGGTACACTTGATGATCATTAATGCATGAAATTGGTAGAAAAGAAAGCTTTTATTTCATAGCAAAGCATATGCAGACATGTATTAGAGATTTAAGCATGTATGTGCTATTGTTAAACTAGGGAAGTGAGATTATCTAAGACCTCCTTGGGGCTACTTAAAGCCTCGTATTCTCAGGATGTCTAGACTATATATTTGACAACTTAAATACATGTAAACATACACATAAACATAGAAATGAAAATCATACAAATGTTATGTAAAAGCAAATCTTTTGTTCATGTAAAGTAAAGTTTTATCCTATATTTTAGCACATGCTTACACATGAATGAAATTAAGCAAGCATGTGCCATTGTTAAACCAGGGAAGTGAGATTATCTAAGACCTCCTTAGGGCTACGTAAAGCCTCATGTTCTCGGGATGTCTAGACTATGTACTTCCAACTCAAACATATATAATCATGCACATGAACTATGAAGATGAAATAATCTTTTACTATCTTTAAATTATAACTAAATGGAAACTTTATTAAGAATTTATAACCAACATCAAATTAAACTTTACACATTTTTATTTAATATTAACTTATAGTTTCAAAAATAATTTGAGATTTATTACTGATAATAGCCACACCATATAATGACATTTATCCAACACATACAACTTAAATTAAACCATATTCTTTTAATTATTTTTTTTTTTTGAATACATGAACATGTGAAACAAATGACATGCACATTTTATAATAATTGAAAAGAAGTAATTAAATATTACCATATAACATACTCAATTATATTAAATCTTAAGGGCAATCAAGCCAAATAAGTATTCATTAAGACTAACCAAAGTTCTTATAAGATTTGATTTTGATGTTTAAGTTCTTAAAACCTAAAGAGGAGAAAATGATACTTAGTATTTACCCCATCCCATGTTAGTGATTTTATATATTTAAAGAAAGAAATTAAATGTATTTTATGAGTTGATTAGGTTCAAATCATTAAGCACATCAATTTAATTACCCTTTCCTAAACTTCTTTAATTTAATTAACTACTTGATCATGAGTTTTCAATGATATGCTTTTAGGAAAGTAAAGTTTGCAATGCACCTAAAGGAATCTAATGCAATTAGGCTTATGCTTAAGAGTTAATTAGATTGAAGAAAGAAAGAATCTAAGTTAAATATTTTAATAATTTTCCCATACTAATTAGTTAATCATAATTTCTTTAATGACTTTATGTTATTAAACACATAAAGAGAAATTAATGGATTATGTTTGATTACTTGAATCAATTATTAATTTTATTTGATTTTTCTTTTATCATTATTTTTCATAATTATTCCCAAATTTTAAAGCATATTAATTATCCCTGTTAAGGAAATACATTTGGAGAAATAATTAAGAAAGGGTCCTATTTATTTCTCTGCACTATTCCACTATCCATAATGATTAATTAACATTAATTTTTTAATTTTTTATTGTTCACCAATTTTCATAATTATTTAATTAATTATGAAGGGAATTAGAATTAAAATTTTAAATTCTTCAAATTTCATGGCAAATAATTCCAAAAAAATTATGGGAGGCAGAGGACATTCCATAGTTCCATCCCACTAAATTTGGAATTAATTAGCCAAGTAATTTGGCCTTAATTAAGGTAATTATCCTAAGCTTCAACCCTTGATTAAGCACTATTCACTAGGCATAAATTAGGGATTTTATTTTCCATGAATTCTCATCTATTTAACCTTTGCAAAATATGTTTATTTGAATTTTCTAGATTTGTCTATAATTATTATGATTTTTTTGAAGTTTTTGCTATTTAATTATATTTTTGAAGCCTAATTAACCATTTAAACTGTAAGCACCATGTGAACACTGATGTTGCACCGCTTTCCATGTGGCACCGCTATATTGGATATTTAAATCATCCGACACAACAACTGAGTTAGCTACGGCGGAAGTAGTTTCATATCGATCGTCTGACCATTTGATCTTGGATGGACTAACGAGATTAATCCTGTGATTCAAAAGAATTAAATTAAAATTTATAATGTGATTAATCAAGACTATTTGTTCTAATCATGCAGAATAAATGATTGGTGATTTGTCATCCCATGAGCATTGAAAGACCGCGATCTTCTCATTCAATGGTGTGATTGACTCCAAAATAATCAAGGAATGAATCTAAGGAGATCTTACTATGAAAATTGCAGAACAATAATATGCACTTTAAAAAATACCAACATTTAGGGGCCAAAGCTACATTGTTGGATTTTTACCTTGTCGAAGCTAAAGACTGGTGGTTTGCCGATAGAAGTAGCTTCATCTTGATAAGACAAAGCCCTTCTGAAAAGATCACAAGTTGTAGTGGAGTGTTCATTTAATCAATTTTCTTGACCCATTGTAAAGAATTAAGACGTTATCAGCAAACTTGTGATGGGAAACAATTCCTTTAGTATAAATTGTGTAGGTGGGGTTATTTTACTAAGTTAGTTTATAGGTGCAGAGAAGTAATCCATTACTATAATGAAAATGGTTGGAGAGAAAGGGTCTTTTTGCTTTAGTCCTCTATTTAATTTGAAGAAGCCAACTTTAGTTTCATTAACAAAGATTGAGTAATAACTATTTGAGATGATTATCAATATGAGAGCTATGGATTTTGGGCACACAAGTCTTGATAAATGAATTACCAATTGATGATGTCAAATACTTTTTGCAATCTAAGTTTGATTGCAACATTATTCCATCTACATTTAATAGTCAATTCTATTATAATTTCTTGTACTAGTGGTATATTTTTGCAAATTTCTCTTCTTTTAGTAAGACACTTTGGTTGAGGGAGGTGAGACTAGGTAGCCATTATTGTAATTTGTTGTTTACAATTTTACTGATGGCCTTACTTATTTTTAGTGGAGAGTCTAATTAGTTTTGAACATATTCAATTTAGTGCATGATATTTGCTTGGGTACATGTATTATGGTTAAGGAACTAAAGTACTTTGGCATGTTATCCCTTTTAAAGAAGGCTTGTATAGCTAAAGAGTCATCCTTGCCAACAATGCCCCAAGAAGATTGTTAGAAGCCTATAAGGTGTACAACCTTATCAGTTGAAATGGAAAAGATTTCCTCTTAATTTCTTCTCCATTAGGTATTATTCTGAAGCCAATAGGTCATGTTGGATTGTTTATGAAAATATCTTGATTAACATGTAGAAGTGTTGGGTTACTTTCATAAATAAGTAAATTGCTGTAGTATCTAAATACAAAATCTTCGATATCCTTTTAGTTAGTAATCCTCTGATTTAGGTGGTTTTTCATCTTGACAATGGAGATATGTTCCTTTCTTTATTTTACTAATGTATGTAAGAACTTAGTGTTGAAGTCTCCCTCTATGAGACATAATGTAGCAATTTTTATGCCTAATAGAGATCTTTCATTTTAATGTTCTCATCATGCAAGTCTAAAGTTTACATTGTGATGCACATTAGAACTACATGTTTTTATAACTTTCTTTCTTTGATGTCATTTGACATATGTAAGCTTAGACCCCACTTTAAGTTCTTAAAAATTAATAAAATTTAAACCAATAAAATAGTATAATTTTTCTACCTAACTAAATTTTAATAAACTCACAACCTAAATTAAACAACTTATAATAATCACATTTAAAGCCTTAAGCAAAAATGAAATTCCATTATAAACCTTAGATTAGGGAACCATGAGCTTATTATCTACTTTTTCTTATGGGCTCTACACCCATTACATATAAAGGAGAATTTATCCAAAGAGGATGACCACCCATCTTAGTGAAGTCTTCTTTCTTAACCTTGATTTACCTTCAATTAAGTGTTATAAAACATGGATGTAAACATATCTACATACCTTGGCCATAAAATAAATTTGGAGTCTAAAAACACACAATATTTAAAACTGTTGCATTAGAAAGAGCATTACATACCAGTCATAATTTAGATTTAGGAAATGAGTTTAGGCTTCTTAGATCTCCTTTCTAATAAAAAATAACTTAAACCATCTTGCATGTCATAAGACTGGCCACTTGATTTTGAAGTATAAGAGTTGTTAGCTGGTAACTAATATAGGCAGGTTATAAGTTCAAAAGAGCTAGGATAGGTTCATATTCATTAATGGGAGTAACCCTATAATTTATAATTTTCTTTTATTAGACTTGGTTGATCTTATAGCTATGAAAGTGCCATTAGTCATTAGGTTTGAAGAATCTTGTTTATCTTCTACCACGAGATTAATCCCTCATAATTTAAGCTTTTCATAATCTTATACAATTGGAATTTAAGTCCAAATATTCTAATAAAATATTAACTCAAAATAAAATGAATATCACTTTCAAATATATATATATATATATATATATATATATATATATATATATATATATATATATATATATATATATATATATATATATATATATATATACCATATATAAGTACTTATTGGGCTTTTAGTATTAAACTTTCTATTTTTTTGATTTTCTTTCCAAATTAAATAGTCTTGACTTAAACTTAGAAATTTATAGAGATAATAACTAAGTACTTTAATCAAGAATTTTCTTAGAAGATCATATCTTCTAAGATGTAATTAATTACAAGGATTACCTTTGTTAAGAACTTGCAACCCATATTAAAATAAACTTAGTCTTACCATCATCCATGTAGGATAGAGAAAAATCTCTAGTACACATAAACCCATTAGTCTCTGGAGTCCTTATTAAGTGATTGAACCTATGGTAGGGTGATATTTTTACCTTTTATGGTAGAATATTACTCTTTAATACCATGTTCGTTCACTCAAATAAGAACCCTCAATGTCTCGTGGTGTCTCACATTTAATTACCATAGTCATATAAATGATATTCCTTTTTTTTCTTAACTACCAGATCATCAACATAATAATCAGATAGTGGATTTGTTTATTAAAGATCTAGGTCATGGACCATTGGTACATGTCTCCAATATTTTTAAGGCTGAAAGGCATGACCATGTAGTCATTGATTTTGATGGGATTCCAAAATATGGTATGCTTCTCATTCTTAAGTGCCATCTTAATTTTTCTATAATTAGACGACCTATCCATAAGTGAGAATATTACATGTATGGAGATACCATTGTTTTTGGGACATGCCTTATTTAGATCTCCAAAGTCGACACAAATGTGAATTTGATAATTTTTCTTTTTATCAGGATGACATTAATTAACCAAGTGGGATATTTTTCTTAGATGAAATCAAAGTCTATTAGCTTCTTAATTTTAATGATGAATTTTTGCTCAATGTCTAGTCACATGTGTTCAAGAGTTTTCTTTACTGGGATTGCATCATGTTGAAATTCATATTTTGTATCTTTATATCAAGAGTTAATACAATCATCTCATCATAGCTCTAAGAAAATAAATCTTTAAACATCAAAAGCAACCAAACAAAGTCATTTGCTTCATTTTTATTTAGAAGTGAATTAATGAATGTTGGGTGTGGATGTTCTTCAATACTTAAGTTGATTTTTTTTAGCTAATATATGATTGATTTTATCTATTCCTCTAGTTTAGTGGTGCATCCCTAATTTGGAGGTCATCTAAATTGTGCAAAAGTTATTGATAAATTTCTTTAAATGAGGTGATGTCCCTTTTTAAGAATTTATTAGACTAAGGTTTTTAATGATGATTAAGCAATACTCATCATCATCACTTGGACCGATTATGCTAAATCTTTGTCAAATTCTTGATTGGTTTCTTTCACTTGTTGTTCTTTATTTTTCAAAATATTTTGATTTATGCTTTGACCATGTATGTAGTTTTATTCCTTGATTAATTAATTTAAGAACATAGGGTGAATACTAGTCAAAATGCATTTCTATTAATTTTTTAAATGATTTGTCTTCATGATCTACATTAACATCTTAAACCTAAGGGTCATGTACTAGGATAGAATTTTGAAGCTTATAATCATAACTCAATTATAATATAACTTTAAGTTCTAAACCCCCGAACAACATCTGAATATCATGGGGTTAGCGTTAAATTTCTCATATAGTGGTTAATATTCTCAAATAAAAATAATTCAGATATAACATTTTCTTTATTAGGGATCATGTCATAATTATTGTCTTTTTTCTAGTGTCACATAAAACTTGGTCTTTGTAATAGTTGAATTGATTGGCATATTGTCCATTTATGTATCATCTTTTAAGTTGGACTCCAAGTCAATATGTAAAGGTCTTCTAGCTACTTATTGAAATACAATTCTTCCTCTTTTAATAGCCTACTTAGGTTCCTTCTTTAGCCTCATCCTCTAATCTGTTGGGGAATCCCACCTACTCATTGATTTGGAGAGGTGAGATGTTGTTGGATAATTATTTATAGGCCAACCTCTTCCTTAGTTTTTCATCTTCTCCTTTAATTTATGAATTTTATTTTAATTCTTTTTTTTATTTTTTTAATATTATCATTTTCCTTTGGTTTTCTTCTTTCTTTTACTTTCAATGCATCTTTTTTTATTTTTTCTTATTGTTCTCTAAAGAAGCCCACTTGCTTTTTAGAAAGATCGTAAGCCACATTTTCACAAATCCCAACTTCAGGGATAGAGAATAGCTTTAAATCTCATTTGATGTAGTACTCCACACCATCATATGGAGTAAAGTAGGCACCATCTTCTTCTCATGAAGCAAGGACCTTCCTCATGAAGCATTGAATGATGTGTCCGAGTCTATATTGTGGAACTTCACCTTAGTCTTTAAATCCCTAATTTGAAAGTGTAGAGTTATTGAACCTAAGCCCCTCCCACCTTGCTCATTGAATTCTATTAGCTACATCTTATTTAAAATAAATTACAAGTATCAATGATTAGGGAGGCAGGGTTCTTAGGCTTATTTTGTTGATTGGTGAATCCTTGATTAGTGACTTCCTCATTTCCTTGGATAGGACAAGAGAAACATAGATGTTAAGCTTATCTGACAACTTTTTGAGATGAGCTAACACATTATTATCAACATTGGGAGTGATTTCTACAAGTATATCCCATGGTGGAGCATTCTACATTGGGATTATTTGTTCACATGAGCCAATGACTTATTCTCCTTTATCTTTAGGTACCCTTTAGGAGGTAGGACCTACCACTATGAAGGTTGGCTTCTATGATCATTCTAAAGGGTAGCTATATTGATGTCTACTTGCTCTTCGTTGGCACCAAAAGCTTCTTTTATAGGATCTTATAAATTGAAGATTTTAACTCAATCTCAAGAGGAACGTCCTTAAAGCTTAACATAGAGGAATTATTATTAGAGTCAGTATCATCAAGATATTGGTTGATCAAAATCATATTGAAGATTATCTTGATTATTGTGATTATTGTGGTGAGAGTTATTAATGGGGTTGGGTTTATTTTGGGTGTTATTATTTAAGTCATTCGAGTCATACTCATCACAAATAGATAAGATATATGAAAAAAAATCCTATTTCATTGCTTTATTAGTTCTCTAGGGAACAAAATAAAAGTCATATAAAGTGCATGAAATGAGTGGTTTAATGCCCCATCCATAGTAATAACACTCCTCTAGCTGCTATATGTGCTCTCCATGACTTAGGTTTCCTCCAGTGGTTTATTTCTAATATCCTCCTATATTATCTTTTGAAACAAGTATGCCTAGTTGTTGAGTAATGGTCTGAGCTTGTTTAGGCACTTGAAGAGAAAGCTTTTTCACATTAGATATAATATGGCAAGAGGTTTTAAATAAAGAAAATATTTTAACTTTCTTTGATCTTTAATGGGTCGAATAATTCATAAGAGATCATTATAGTAGATTGTATCTTAGGTTTTATTAAGTATTCCTTGGGATTCATTATGGTTCTAGATTTATAATTGCTTTATAGCTAATTTTTAAAAACAATGTAATATTTTATAGTGTTCCCAAGTTATCAGGTAGGGGCAATAGTAAGATCATCACTTTTGTCCACTTTCTATGGCTTCCTGGGCTCATGTAATTGGAAGTCTACTTTCTTCATCAAGTTCTTGATGATCTTCCAAACCACTTCTATTTTAAAAGGATTTGCTTTGTTTAGTTTGCAATTAGGATTGGGAAGTATCAATTAGATTATTGGGATGATTGTTGTTGCTATTCTGCTATGGGGGTATATGTCAAAGTGGATGCTATTAGAATCTAAGTCTCTGTAGCTATAGAGACAACCCCAGGCAAACACTTTTGAAGCTTTGCCTTTGATGATTGATCTAGTAAAGATAGTTATTTGACCTCATCTTGTATATTAAAAACATTATGATGGACTTGAAAAAACTTTTGGTGGGATTATTAAATAAAAATTGCCATGATTCTTTAGTATAAGGCCTTGAGGAGTGATTGAGAGTTTTTTTAGTGGAGAGATGATCAATTTAGATGGATTTAGTTAAAGATGTGACAAGAATATCTAAGCATAGGCTAGTTTGGGCTAATTTAAATGATGATTTATGGTTTATGGTTTGCTTAGATGTTTACTTATGGTATATAAAAAGATAAGGATTTTTGAGGGTTTTAGTAGAGAGAAGACCAAAACTAGTCTAGATTGGGCTAGTTTGGGATGATTTGAAATATCTCCTTTGATAAAAGGCTTAAGGAAATAAAAAAGGGGAAATGATGGTTGAAGGTTAGTTTAAAATGTGAAGTTATGATCTGAAGTATTTAGTGGAGTTTGGTGAGGTTTAAGTAATTGTAATGATGGAAAGAACAAGACCAGGTTGCTGCCAATGTAGTTAGGGTTGAAAAATTTCAAGAAGGTGTTAGAGTTGGTTTGAGGACTTGGATAATGGATGGCTTAAATTAGATGTTAATTATAATGTAAGAGGGGATGTGAGAATTATTTAAGAGAAGTTTTGAGAGGTGGTCCATGAGCACTTATAACATAAAATCCTATCCCACCAAGAAAAGGCTAAGCTAAGCACTAATAAAAAGCAAAAAACATTCTCTAAAGTAATTTTATCATTCCAAAGCTAAAATTTATTAATATATATCAGCCTTGCTTAAAGGGATTGAAAGAACCATCACTATGAAAAAAAAGGAAAAAAAAAGAGAGAAATTTTGGGGGAAAAATGGGTAGGTGACCATTAATGGAGGAAAGTGACAACCACCTTCATGAATTCATTTTATCTTTCATTATTTAAGTAATGGACATGCCATACAAGTTCTAAAATTAAAAAATTACAACTTATAAAATTTAAACTAAAAATTTAAAATTCAATTCTTTCTTCTTAATTAAGCTCTTATCATAAGCCTTGCTTGTGCTCTGGTTGGGTACTTTCTTAGCCTCTTGCTTGGGTTCTTATTGGATCATTAACTCTAATTTTTTTGAACCATATGATGTTCTATGTCAACTCTCTTAGGTTCATTAGTGCTCTACTCTATAGAGTTAAATTTCAAGTAATCTTCTACAAGTTTGAGGGGCAAGAGTCTCCAAATTAGTATAGGGTGGAAAGCCTTTTAGGTAGAATTATTAAATAAAATTTGATGTGAGGCTTTAGTTTAAGGACTTGTGGAGTGAATGAGAGTTTTTAAGTGGAGAGATTATTGGTTTACATGGAATTAGTTGAAAGAGTGATAAGACTAGTTTTAGTTTGCTTGATTTGAAATATCATTTTAGAGAAATAATTTTAAGTGGTATAAATAACTAAAGTTTATGGTTAGCCTATGATGCTTATGTATGATTTGGAGTTGTTGATAGAGAAATATGGGATTTTAAGAATTTTAGTAGAGGGAATACAAAAATATCTCTTTAATAAAAAGATATTGATTGGTGAAGCTTAAGATTTATGATCTAGAGTATTTGGTGTAGTTTGGTGAGGTTTAAGCCATTGTAATGAATAAGACTAGGTAGCTATCCACATAGTTTGGGTTGAGAGATTTCAAGAAGGTGTTAGAGTGGGTTTGAGGACTAAAATGATAGATGCTTGACTTAGATGCTAATTAGAATGTACGAGGGGTTGTGAGAATGATTTGGGAGAAGTTTTGAGGGGGTTATGGAGCACTTATATAATAAAAAATAATACCACTAAAGAAAGGTAAGCTATTAGGCATTAACACAAAGAGAAGAAAATTTCCCAATGTAATTTTATCATTCCCAACATAAAAATTTTCATTACATATCAACTATATTTATAAAGATTATAAGGACCATCATTCAAAAAGGAAGAGGAAAATTTTATGGGAAAAGAGGTGGGTTGCCTTTGGAGGAAACATCTAACCACCTTCAATAATTCATTTTTTCTTTCATTATTTAAATAATGGCTAGCCCATACAAATTCAAAAGTAAAAAATTACAACTTCTAAAAGCTAAACTAAAATTAAATTAAAATTTAAAATCAAATTTTAATTTTTTTAATTAGGCTCTCATCATGGGTCTTGCTTGGGCTCTAGTTTGGGTACTTTCTTAGGATCATGGTTGGGCTCTTATAATTAGAACTTTACCTCTAATTTCATTATCCAAATGATTTTCTATGTCATTTTACTTATCAATTTTATAAATGTCATTGTGATAAAGTTATTTAGCATGAATGCCACTAGTTCATGGATGTTCTTACACAATATCTCAATGGAATTTTCTTCTAAAGCTAAGGCTAGAACTTCATGCAAAGGTTTTTTCTATTTAAGAATGCAGTCCACTAATGAATCATTAGATTTTTATTTCTCCACCACTAAGTCTTCTATTGTCACTCATTGTTGGGCTCCTGCAAATCTCTTGATGAATAATTTTCCTAGCTGAACAAAAGTCTTTATAGATCCATTTAGTAGATTAACATACCAAATGAATGCTTCTTTGGACAAGTTGATAACAAATTATATAAATAATAATCTGTTACTACCTCTGGTGTTGCAACAACTAGCTTTAAAATGTATAATATGTTGAGGGTTTCTAGAGTCATCAAATTTTAAAAGATATTTGCACAAACCCCTTTCAAAATTGCACTACATTAAACTCCTTTAAGCATTAAACTTTGGAATTAATGAGTATCCTTGGTTTTGTGATAACCCCTCTTTCACATGGTATTCAACTTACTACTTGAAATCTTTCTCTTGTAATATTGTACTATCAGCACCTTTCCTATGCATACTATCCATGTTTTCATATACTATTATGCTTTTATTTCTTTCCTCTTGATGAATTGCCTCAAAATTGTTTATCTTAGTTAGTACTAGTTGTGGGACTAATGTTTGACATTATGCTTGACATCTCTCATCAACCATCATCTATATATGGCTAATTTGTTCATCCTTCAGAGTTAACTAATACAATTATTGTTGAGCCAATTTTATTGTAATACCCTCATATATTATGACATCCTATAGATTAGTTTTCTATTGTTTATACACGGTGACCCTAGTATCAATCACATGAACTTTGGGTTCATCTAACAAATCTTCTTTATCAGGATCAAAAGTTTATCATCATAGTGTCTTAATCCTAGCTATTATTTCCTATCATCTACTTAATTATGGCTTGTTAGTCATTCAAAATATCATCTATTTAGTAATCATTTATGTGCTAAGGGTTCATAGGGACATATCTAGGGTGTTTATTATCCTGCTAGGTCATTTATCTCTATCCCCCTATATTTTCTCATCCTGAACCATGTCTTGCTTTTTATGCATAGGCTACTCTTCTTATTATTCATCCTCTTTCTAGGTGAAAGTGGTGCTAGTGGCACTACCTTTATGATTTTGGGTTGCTTGACCTTTTTCTCCATCAATGAAGAAGAAGGCCAATTCAAAGTGATTGGCCTTAAATCACCAATGTGAGGAGGATAAGAAGGATGGCCTCAGGGTGTAATCTATGCAGCATATAAGAAGTGTTCCTCTTGTCAAAGTTCTTTTAGTATTTATGTGGCTCATTTGATGCTAGAAGATGAATAGGAGGAGGTGACCTGAGACAAGCTATGTAATGGTTGCACTAACTATGATTTTATACACATTTACCTTCACTAGATTGGCTAAGTAAGAATAATCTTATTAGTTCCTTCGCTATGACTAGGCCATGCAAGAACTATCACATATATCCATCTGTATGGAGACTACTTATTGTGTGCAAAACTCCTCTCTCTATGGGTAGCAAGTGCAATTACCCTAGCATTTGCAATCTCATCATGCAAAATCCTAGCTCTAATCTTCTTGTATGCCCATCTCTCTCTCCTAACCTATGATATGGATCTCCAACTAGGATGTGGAGCACATCTCCTCTCTTAAGCCTATGTCTTATAGTCAATGGGGCATAGTGATGAAGATGCATTGCAGTGGAAATCCTCCTCTTTCTAAGTAGTAAAGATAGTCAAATTTACTACCCCTAAAAAGGGGAGAGATTTCTAGTAGGGAACCATCCTTAGCTTGATGAGATATAACCTCAATCTCTCTTAATATCCTCTCATATATGTATATTGAATATAAATCATCTAAAAAAACCTACCTCTAATCTTCTTGATATTTAGAGTTCATGGTAACACTGAATATAAATCATCTATAAAAACCAAGTATATATGTATACTTGAAACTAGAGTTCTTCAATCAAAAAGTATGACTAAACTATAAAATGGCTTTGTCAAATTGATAAATTTGACCAAAGATATTATTTTCTAAATTTAAATTAAACTTGATCCAAATGATAACTAAATGCATAAGAAAAGGAATAGTATAATGATAGATGTGTGATAATATTATAAATGGGCTGAATCACTATGTGTTTGATTTTCCTATGAGATTATCTCAATCAAGTGGGTATGATTATGGGGGTTAAAAGGATCTACTAGCTAAAAGAAATAGAATTGACTAAGTATTAAAACCTTAATAAAAGTGTAATACGAGGCTATGGAACTAAGTTAAGGAAAATGGCCAACATGCACTCTAAATATCAAGAAGATTAGAGGTAAATAGAGTTCATAAAATAATCAAAACTCTAAGATGCTATGTAATGTTATCCTTAAATGTGGGTTCTCCACTATATGTTAGTGTAGACAGAGTTAGTTGATATAATCAACTTCATAAGTAAGAGTGAAGTCAAATAAACTAAGGTAAGAGATAAAGTGATAGTGAAGTGAATTACATGTCTCCTAGTTTAATGCAGGGATGCGATCAAGAGATGTAAGCATAATAGTACAATATAGCATTTTAATAGAATTTTTTTCCTTCACATAAATTTCATGAAGTAATAATCCAAAACTAAATGTGAATTAATATTCAAATAAAAATTAAATAATATTATTAATATATTATTATTTAAAAATATAGATATAAAATTATTAAATCAATAAAAATTTTAAAATAATTATAAATATTTGACTACTTCATAAGCACTTAATTTATGTAATTACGTGTCTGAACTATTTTAAAATATATAATTTATATTAAATAATTAAAAATAGATATATTTATTCTTAAAAATAGCAAATCATATAAGCAAATTCCAATAAATGGGGTTATGTTGAAAATGTCATATTAAAGCTTTAGTGGAAATCACATGGTTGTGGGACCACCAAGGGAAAATAGTAATTTTATAACTATAACATTTTCTTTAAGAAATTCTAAATAATATATATATA
Organism: Cymbidium sinense; assembly: GCA_021442155.1. Classification (NCBI taxonomy): domain Eukaryota; kingdom Viridiplantae; phylum Streptophyta; class Magnoliopsida; order Asparagales; family Orchidaceae; genus Cymbidium; species Cymbidium sinense. Next base: position 25,808,330 of record CM038228.1, on the reverse strand, counting down.
TATATATATATTAAATTTTATATAAGAAGATTTAGAGAATGTCTTGGATCATATAGGACTTAATGTATTTTATTTCAAAATTTTAGATATCATTTAGTTGTTTTAGAAAATCAAAAGTAAACAAACATTTCATTTCAGATTGATTTATTAAACTAAAGTGGTAAATCTATATTTATCCATGGAGATGATGCCAAACATTACTAGAGACCCATCAAGAATATGGCTAACTAAGACATGAGAAGTAATTCAACAACTAATATGCAATAAAAAAAATAACAAAGTAAAAGCTCAAGTGAAACATTAAAAGAAAAATATATCTTTACTAAAAATGTTCATACAAGGATTAATGCCCCATAAAGCTCTTAAAAGAATTCTCCTTTATGGTATTGTTCTCCTCTATTTATAGGGATTAAGGGATGGTTACAAGTTTGGAAATCATAAGTTGGTTAAATATATAAAAAATATACTAAATACAATAATTATACAATTTTTATTTGGCATAACCATTATTGGGTATCACACTCACCTTGTTTCTGAAGATTTGGAAGAAAGTGATGCCAATAGTGAACCCCTTGGAAGTAATCACCTATGTTTGGTGAGTGAAGAAGTAATAATCACTCTTATAAAGTGAGTCCTCTTGTAGTAATCGCATATACTTCATTATGTAAACTTGGGCTATCTAATAGTGATGATGTAACGAGTGTTCCAAATGTCAACATGGTCTCTTTTACTGTAATCTTTATGGTCTTACTTTGATGTGAGTTCTACTTGTTTTTTCTTTCCATCTATCAAGTGACCTCATGGATCTTGGGTGTACATTTAGTTCCTCAATTCTCTTGCTCATTATAAAGGTGACTTATAAAAAGATAAGGGAATAAAAATAAAAAATATTTCCAAGTAAACTAAAGTGAATTACTATTATTAGGAACTTTGACTACTTTAGCTTGAAATATTTTTTTGGGAAATGAGCTACGTCACCTTTAATTTAACATATCTTGGATGCTATCCATGATTAAGGGCTATATAAGAAGGCTAAGGGATACTGAAACTTATTTTTGATAATTCTTAGCTTCTTTATTGAAGATATTTTCTTCTTGCTAAGTTATCATCATGACATCCAAGAGACATTAAGGTGACATTGGTGATTTCAAGATCTTTTTTAGACCTTTGTAAAGATAAAAGAAGAAAAATGTGGCATTTGAAAAAGATTGTGGCACTGTGCCAATAGTTGAGGTGAGTGATTTTCTATTGCTAGAGGGGCTACTACAAAAATGACACAAGTGGAGCTAGCTTCTCCTCCTATTATTGTTATTGTTTCTAGTGTACTATTAAGTGTTCCACTCTATGAGGTAGGGATAAAAGAAGATAAGGAAGAGGATATGCGCCCTTTTGCTTTGCATAAAAAAGTGGTGGTGAGCAAAATAATGAGTTCATAATCTATTCAGAGGTTGGTTGAGAAAAATATCAATGACATATTTGACCTTTATAAGCAATGTGTAATCATGTTAGTCATATAAAGATAAAATTCAAAGATTCTTACTCATACAGATTAGTGTGATAAGTGTTTAGAAGTGTTTTGAGATGAGTAAATATAAACTCTCATGAATGTGGATTGTTTGAATCCTTTATGAGTGGGATGTTGATGAGTTTATTCCATAGACTTCACATTTATCTTACTATTAATGATTTGTCGATCACCCTACAAGTAAACATGAGATGCACTTAATCTCATAGTGGCTTTCGTGTTCTAGGATAACTTTAATGACTAATCATCTTATTGATGTTAGCCATTAACTTTGGTTTTTCGTGATGCAAGGATGGATTCAACAAGAAGGGATTGCTATCATGATGGATTTTAAGGCTACTACTCATCACGATGTGACTCAAACTATGGTGAGAAACATAGTAGCTCACCACTCTTATTTAATTGGAAAGATGTTTTTAGAAGGAAAAGACTAGCAGTGTTCCTCCTCTTGTAAACATGACAAACTCACCCTCAATGGGCTTGAAGAAGTGGTGGTCTAGGCTTCCTTCTTAACCTAGCCATGTAAGCAATGAGTCAAAGAAGGGGGAGACTCTTTGTCTTTTAAGAATGATGAAGCTCACATCTTGGAGTAGGCCTTCCTAGCAGTCTCTTTGCCAAGTTGCTTCCTTGACAAGGAGAGTAATCTCTTTAAAGAGTATGTGAGTTTGGCAATTATGTTAGTATTTTAGTTCCCATTGTTTTAAAAGTAAGTAAGGGAGCTATGTGTCAAGCTAGTCATTCTTTCCATTAGGACAAGTTAACTAGGTTTTTTAGTTCTCATAGGTGGCAATTTGTCTTAGATTAACTATGAATAAAGGAACACTTTTGCTCAGTGGCTTCTGGATCTTGTACCTAGGTAGTTTAGAAAATAAGATTTATTGGAAACAAATAATTATAAACATGAGCGCAAGTGATCTTTTGAGGCTTTCCATTATATTATAATGGTGGGTCTCTTTGTAAGTATTATAAAAATATAAAAACGTTTATCCAATATACTCAATTGCCTCTTCTATCATCTTATGGGTTGTGATTTTTGGCTAATGAATAATATTATATTTTTACCAATTTGAATGATGTTACATTTGTAGTAATTTGATAGTTTATCTTTTTTGTGAGTACATTAATTTTACCTTTATGGTGAGTACATTTAACAATGTCTTTCAATCATGTGTGGTGCCTAAATTTGGTAGGATAATGTGTTAAGTGCTTAACATGAAATCTTAATAGTGATCGATGAGTTATTTCACTTATAACTGCTTCTCTTGAGGGTTAGGTGTGTATTTACTACATTTATTTATTTATTTATTTTGGTTTTAGCGAATAATTTTTCTCATTGTGAGTTCTTTCTATCTCAATTAGTTTCTTTTCCTTTCTTTGGAGAATATTGTGATAGTGGCTTTGAAGAAAAGTATAGTTATTTTTAGTGTCAAGTTTATGGAGATTTCCATTCTTGATCCACAAAAGACATATATGATATTCCACATATACTATTATGGTAATGTGAACCACTCAATACTGGTAGCTCACAAAGATGAGTGAGTTAATATAGTGAGGGATGATGAGGTCTAGTACTTTGAACATTTTATCCATGGTCTTGGAATCCAATTGTTTAGCAAGCAAAAAAATATTTTAAATTTTGTGGAGTTATACATGCTCAAATACAATCAAAATATTTGAAGAGTATATGGATTTTATTTTGCTATTGAAGAAGGAGTTGCCAAGGAATCTTAATTGATTTTGTAATGTCCTCTCTATAAAGTTCCACAAGGATGACATTATGCAGTTCTTAGTAGTTTTGCTATGCATATTTGTCTTGACGAACATAGTGAGGAACTAGCATTCCAAGCATTGTTTCATTAAGTGCTCAATAAGTTAGTTAGTGTTGACCAAGCTTATTACATTTACTATGGACAAGGATGCTATCACAAAGGTGACTCCAGACAAGTAGGAAGCCTTAAATAAATTGAGGGGGAGGACAATTAACATAAGCTTCTTCCTCTAAGTTAGCAATATTTATGAAGTCATCTTCCATAAGTACTAGCCATCTTTTATATTCAATTGACACTTTTTTCTTTTGCTTGGTAGTTTTCTCAAACTAATATTTTTTTTAGGCCATGATGTCTCCAATAGTTATCCAACTAACCTAATGGTACTCACCTTCCTAGGCATATTCAACAAAGAGGAAGAGCCAATTATGGTAGAACCTATCTCAGAGAGGCCAGTGGATGCACTGAGAGCTATTGGTTTGAGTATAACTATACTGAGTGCTCTACTAATGTCCTCATGACCTCCATAAAGCCTAAGTTTTCTAAGAAGAGGTTGATGAGTATTGTGGCTATTCGAGTTCCCCTAGACTTGCTTGCAATGGGAAGCATTATCAAGTTTGACAATAATTACACTCCCAATCATAAGAAGTCAACTAAGAAAGACTTTAGACTTAGCTTGGTTCTCTTCTCTAGTAATTTGGACACATCTCTTGGGTTAGTTCTAGGAAGAAAATCCATCATGTGACTATGAATGCTCAAGCAATGGCATGGAAGTCATCTTGGGATCTAAGCTAAAAGAACTTGCCCCTGTTGAGAGATCTAACTAAAATTGAGGAGAAGTGTGATAATGTGAGCAAGGCATTCTATGATAACTATGATCTTTATAGGGAAGCTAAGAAGAGCCAAACAATATGCCAAGGTGAGGTTTTTGAGCTAGCTGTAGAAGCTCATCACCAAGATGAAGAAGAGTAAGTGGTTATAGAGCTCACTCATTTGGTAAAGGATATTAAAGTGTTAACCATCTAACTCACTTGCTAAACTATAGACTTTCGATGAAAAGAGATAGAATGGAAGGAAAATAAGGTGTCATAGACCAATTTTTTTATTCTACTTAATACAAAGAGATTATAAAATCAAAGTTTTTGGTCAATGCCCAATCTACCATTAAGAAGCTGGATGACCATGATTAGTTCAATCTCAAATTTGTTGACTTCAACAATGTCCTCCATTTGTCATATATAGATAGTAATGAGAAAAAAAAGAAAACACCAACTTTTTTTCTTTTTTTCCTTTTAAAGTTCTATTTTATTTGTGTGTAAGAAAATATTAATTGTACATTTCTCATATTTTGTATTCTGTGCCCACTAAATGTAATTATTTTTATAAATGAATTCTTTTCTCTTTAACTCTCCTAACATTAAATGTATATGCAATTTACATTTATTACTATATCTACTCATCTTGATATAGAATTGGACTCATTCTTTGATAAGGAACTTTACCATATTTTTTTTTTAACTTAGTGTTGGTAATTGTTGACCTCACTTTTGAAGTGAGGATTGATCTCTCCCATCTTAGACCTAGGAGCTTTCTAGACATAGGCTTCCTTAGTGCTAGGACACTTCTAGTGATTAAGGGAACACTAAACCTAAGCCTAGAGACTTATAGGGCATATCTCTAAACCTATAGTTTGCCTTAGGACAAATAGGTTTCACTTACCCTAAGGCCCTCATGCCATCAACTCATTCAAACTTAAGCTCACATGATTAGAGCTAAACCAACTCAAACCTATTCAATTAATCCTAATTGAATTTGGTTTTTCCAATCCATGCTACAAGTCAAATTAACTTGGGATTTAACCCAAGTTAACCCACCACAATCCTATAACTCCATCCAAACCCATTCAAACAAACTAAATCCAATTTGATTTTCTCAATCACTCTAATTATTCAATAGATCATTTTAGACTACTCCAACACTTACAATCAAGTCTATTGAACTAAGTGAATATGATCAATCCAAGTTAGTCCATTCAACCTAAAAGGTTCAAATGAGCTAAAACCCAATCAAACACAAATTAATTGCAATCAAAGCCATTGATCAACTTCAAATTTATCATTGAACACATCTAACCATCCATAACTCCAATTGTTCTAAGTTGACTTGACCATGTCACTTGACCCAAATTAACCTAAAATGGCATAATTGAACTAAACTCCAATCAAACTCCCATTAAATCAAACCAAGCCATCCAATCTCTTTATTGATGACTATAAGTCACTATTGAACACTCCACTATAATCAGTTGAACCTAATTAAGCCAATTTAGCCTTGACCCAATTTGAACTAATGGGTCAAATTGAACCAGATCAAATCCTAGACCAAATTGATTGAAACCAATATTTCCAATTAGTCACCAATTGAATATTGAACATGATCCAACCTTCAATTAAGTAATTGGGTCAACTCAACCCAATTGACTTAGTCCAATTTAACCTAAAAGGCCGATTGAACCAAATAATTCCCTAATTTGAATCAATTCAAATAAACTATTTCAATCAATGACTAATGATCAATCGAACATTAACCTAATCCATGCATAAGCAATTTGGCCAATTTGGTCAAATTGGTCAATATGACCTAATTGACCCAAATTGAACCATATGAACTAATTTCAATTCTAATTCAAATTAAATTAAATCAATTGCACTCACTCATTAAAAATGACTAATTAAACTTACCCAAACCCTCACTTTGACCCAATTTGGTCAAAATGGTCAACTTAGCCCAAGTTAGTCCATTTGACCTACATGAATCAAATTGAGCCAAACCCAACCAAACTTTGGCATGACTCATCCTTGGGTCACCATGGGCATACCCAAGTTGGCCCAAACCATGGTGAACTCAAGTTGGGTCAAACCCATTGAACCAAGACTCCAAATGGGATAAAATCCCCATTTGAATGGGTTCTCCAACTCCCTACCCCTTCGCAGCCACCTTTGACCCTTCTTGGACAAAGGACCACTCACCCAAGCAAACCCAAGGCTGAGTTTAGACTTTGGTGAAGAGAGGGTGAGTTCACCCACCATTGGTCCACCTAAAGATGGAATGTACACCTCATGGAAGCCCTACACTCCCTAAGCCTCTCATGCTCATCCACCTCAATAGTTCCCTGCCCCTTCCAACCACCTACCCTGCAGACGGTTGCTAAAAGCTGAACCAATCTTAGTCCTTAGTTTAGTTGGGGAGGAGAGTATACTCCTCTCCATTTATTTAAACTCATAATAGAGCTTCTTTAGAGCATTCTATAATCCCACACTCTCTCGAGCTTATCGTGCACCTACTACCGAGACTCTCTGACCATAGCTATGTTTATCAAACTCCCCAAACCTACACCAAACTCAAATTAACTCTTTCACACCTTCACCTCACTCCGGTGAATCAAAATGAACCATTTTTTGAGTGATTTAACCAAAAGACGTCCCTAGACTAACTCCGGTGAGCTTTGTGTTGGTGTTTGGTCCACAAATCGATCAACAAAGAGGCAACTTGAGATCTTTTTAACAGGGCTTCATCTCTTCAAGATGAAGGTACCTCTATCAGTGAGCTATCAAATGTTAGCTTTGATGAGGTAAAACATCTAGCAACCATAGTTTCAGCCTCTAGGTTTTGGTGTTTTGTAAAATAAATTCCATTTTTGTGCAATTTCCACCATAGAATTTCCTAGATTTTCCCCTTCATCATTTTGGAGTTATTTTCTCCATCGAATGAGCTCTAGCAAGCTCAGATCGAGTAGTAGAAGGTAGACAGTGTCCATCTTCCTGTGCTCATGGGATGACAGATCACTAGCCATCCATTTCACATGATTAGAATGGATAGTTGTGATTAATCACATTAGAAATCTTGAAGGTCGATCTAAGATCGGACAACCGAGATAAAATCGCATTCGCTACCGCTGAGTCAGCTGCAATGTTAGACAATTTTAGTAGCTAATACCACAATGCCAAGTGGAAAGCTCTGCCACATAAGTGTCTGCATGGAGCCGATGGTTTAAAAGGATTAATTAATGTTTAAAAATATAATTAAATAGACAAAACTTCAAAAAAATTATAACTAATTGTAGAAAATTTTAAAACAATACAAATAAATCCATTTTTTTAGAAATCTTAGACAAAGAAGAATTTAACAAAAATAAAATCCTAGTTAATATCTAATGAATAATGCTTAATTAAAGTTTGAAGCTCAGGCTTATTTCTTTAATTAAGGCCAAATTACTTGGCTAATTAATTCCAAATTTGGTAGGATGATTTTATGGGGATGTCCTCTACCTCCCATAATTTTTTTAGAATTATTTGCCTTGTGGTTTGAATATTTTAGATTTTTAATCCTAATTACTCTCTTTATTTAATTAAATAATTATTAAAATTAATGAACAAAAATTAAGTAATTAGTGTTAATTAATCAATGTAAATAGTGGGGATGATGAGAGAATTAATTAGGACCCCTTTCTTAATTATTTTTCTAAGTGTATTCCCTTAAAAGGGTTTAATTAATTTATTTAATAATTAAGAAAAAAAATTAAAGTGGGATGATGAATAGTAAAAATTAATAAATTAGTGTTAATTAATCAATGTAAATTGTGGGGATGATGAGAGAATTAATTAAGACCCCTTTCTTAATTGTTTTTCTAAGTGTATTCTCTTAAGAGGGTTTAATTAATTTGTTTAATAATTAAGAAAAAAATTAAGAAAAATATTATGATAAAATAAAAAATAAAATTAAAATTTATTTAAATAACTCGAGTGCAACCCATTAATCCTTTTATGTGTTTAATAGCATAAAGTTATTAAGGAAATTATAATTATCCATTGGTGTGGATAAATTATAAGAGTATTTAACATAAATATTTCTCTCTTTTAATTAAATTAACTCTTAATCATGAGTCTAATTGTGTTAGGCTCCTTTAGGTGCATTGCTGGTTTCATTTTTTTGAAGCATATCATTGAAGACTTATGATCAAGTGGTTAATTAAATCAAAGAAGCTTAGGGAAGGGTAATCAAATTGATGTCATTAATGGTTTGAACTTAATGAACTCATAAAACATATTTATTTTCTTTCCCTTAACATGTCAAATAACCAACATGGGATGGGGTGAATCCTAAGTATCATTTCTCTTCTTTAGATTTAACAACTTAAACATCAAAATTAAATCTTATAAAATATTTAGTTAGATTTTTAAGGAATCTTTATTTAGCTTGATTGACCTTAGAATTTAATGAAATTGAGTATGTTTTGTGGTAACATTTAATTACTTCCTTTCAATTATTATAAATGTACATGCCATTTGTTTCATGTGTTCATATTTCAAAAATAAAAATTAAAAGAATATTATTGCATTCAAATTGCATGAGTTGAATAAATGTTACTATATGGTGTGCCTATTATCACTAATAAATCTCAAATATTTTGAAATTATAAGTTAATAATGAATCAAATGGTATGAAATTTAAATTAATGTTTGTTGTAAATACTTAATGAAGTCTCCATTTAGTTGTAATTTAAAGATGGTAATGAAACATTTTATCTTTATGTCTTATGTATATGTTTACATGTATTTGAATTAGCCAGTATATAGTTTAGACATCCTGGGAACATGAGGCTTTAAGTAACCCAAGGAGGTCTTAGATAATCTCACTTCCTAGTTTAACAATGACACATACTTGCTTGATTTCATTTATGTGTATACATGTGCTATAATATAAGGTGAAACTTTTCTCTTCATGCCATTAAACTTTGTATAAATAAAGGATTTTATATAATCTTTACATGGTCATGTTCTATGCTTATGTATATGTTTACATGTACAATTAGCAAGTATATAGCTTAGACATCCAACAACATAAGGTTTTAAGTAGCCCCAAGGAGGACCTAGATAATCTCACTTCGCTAGTTTAACAATGACATGTACTTGCTAAAATTTCTAATACATATTTCCATAGACTTAGCTATGCAATAAGATCTCTCTTTTTTATATAATTCATGCATTAACATTTATTAAATGTGTAAAAATATGACTATATTGCATGCATATGCATGCATTAAATTCAATATTAAGAGGATTAAAAATGAAAGAATGTGAATGTTATCGATATTAAAAGGAAGTAGTGGAATATTACTCATGTGATGGTGACTTAATTTCATTAATCCTAAGATGCTTCTCATGTTTAAATAGTATTCCTTAAAACTAGTCTAAACTTAGGCTCAATAAAAAAAAATTAAGTGGTTCATTAAGAAAACCAAAGCTATAATAATTTTCCTATAGAAAATAACTTAGGATAGAGATGAAGGGGGAAAACTCTTTCTTCTCTTTATAATAGTTTGAGGCTAAGTATTAAATGAAATGAAGACAAGTAAGTTAAAAAAATCAATTAAGCTACTAAAATACTTATAGTGAAACCATCCTTAATGATTAATTTAAATAATTCTAAAACTTTGGACAACCATAATTTCAAATCTTAACCAAGACATATCACATTAAGCCTTAGCAGACACATTAGAATGCTAAGTCACCACTTCTAATATTAATTTAAGCTGGTGTATGTTATGGTGATGTGTTTTATTTTATGATATAATATTTTAGACTGGATGTTAGGATTGTTTGTAGACTAGATGTTTGGTCATTAGTAAGCCTAATGATATTTTATGCAGGGGATTGTGCTAAAGGGGCCGCTATAATAATAAATGAATATAAATGCTTATACTTGTAGGTGCAACTTATGCCTCTAAGCATAATCCAATTTGGATAGGTGGGCTTGGCTAGCCAAGTGCAGGATGCTAAGTCCAAATATATGAAATATAATTATATGGCTTGTATGTTTGTTTAGCTAACATCTATTTTGTAGGTGTAGTTAGATTTCATTTTCAATAAAAAAGTAAATTTTGTAGTAGGATTAGGATTAGTGCTATGGGGTTTAGGATGAGCAGTGGCTAGAAGGCAAAGACCTATGAGGCCTTATGAAGCATAGAGTGAACTAATCCAAAGAAGGAAAGAAGAATAAGAATTGAAGACCTCCATAACATTCAATTCATTTGTAAAATATAATTATAATCTAGGCTGTATAAGAGTAGAGCTCAACTACCCAATTTCTTTTCTATTCCAAAGTGTACGGTGGTACCCTGTCGTACTGTCCTTTTATTCTTTTATGAAATTCAAATATTTGATTACTGTGTTTAGATTATGCAATAAAAATAAGATGCATTTTATAGTTTCTTAAAGTATGAATATTTAATGTGTGGCTTGAATGCGGTAGGCTCTTTAGAATAAAATTAAATTTTCTATCCTCACTAAATAACTCATAACTAAATTCTAATACAATCCATACTCCACTTTAAAGCCTAGGCTTTTAATCAAGATAATAAAAGATTTAGTAACCCCTTAGCTGAATGATTGTATGTTATAACAATGTACATCTCATAATATTTCTCTCTTGAAATAGAGAGGATCTCTACTCTTACATGATAGGGGACAAGCTTGACCTATGAGAGCAGTCCCTTGTAGTTGAGAACATTCTTCTTGTTGATTTAGCTCATAACTCAATTTCATCATGCATTTAGGCATAATTATCCCAACCCTTGGTCTAAATTAATGTGTTAAAAATGGTTTAAAATTTTTTAAAATTTGCATCAGTCTAAGTCATTTTGTATACCAAACATTATATAGTCTCTTAGGGAGTGAGTTTAGAATTTTAGCTTCCTTCCTAATTAAATAACAGCTTAGATATCTTGCATATACACAAATCGGACTACATGGTTCTAAAGCATAGGATGTGTTAGTTGGCACTAGTCCAGGCAGTTGTAAGTCTAGAAGACTCTGAATGTGTTCATGATCTCTTATGGAGGTGGACCCTTAAATCCAATTTTTTTTAGTAGAATTAGGTTGAGCTCTTAGCTTATACTAGAGCACCATTGACTTAGGTTCTAAGGTAGCTTATTTCTATTTTTTTATGGGTATCAGTTCTCACCTCTTAGGCATTTTTATAACTTGTATTGCTCAAATTTAAGTCCTAGCATTCTAATGATATTTCAACTTAAATAAATATTTATTTTTTATTTCAAAAATATAAAGCCTCACTATAGGGTAGATTGAAGAACTCACTAGGCTTCATAATATCATGTGTGCTTCTTACTTCTTCTCCTTTCAAATATGTGAATAAGTCTTCCTATTTGAACAATCCCATTTAATGTCTAATAACAACCAATTCTTTGATAATCTAGCCTTGACATCTTTTGAGATGCTTATTGACTAATTTAATTGGGAGTATTCTTAGAAGTCTCATTTTCTAAGATGTAATTAACTATGGAAGCTTGCTTCCATAGGAACTAAAGAACATGGCATTCCATGTAAAATAAGAGAAAGATCTCTGATATATGTGTATACTTATCTACCTTAGGAGTCCTTATTAGGTGTTTAGGTCCATTGTAGGATGATATTTCTATCTTTTGAGATAGTACATCATACCTCAATGTCACACCTAATAACTTCAATAAATATCCCCTAAGATTTGTGTGGTGTCCCTATGACTCCAAATTTAAACACCACAGTAATGTTGGCCTGTAAGAGAGCATAAGGGGAAAGTTATAACTCACCTAACACACACTTTGCTGTTTTGAAGGCTTGAGTTATAGTCACCTAACACACACTTGGGAGATTTAAGGTTTGAACTTAAAGTCACCTAATGTGGACTTGGGGTGTGTTGGGTGTGTTGAAGGTTTGATTCATAGTAGTTGAACACACTCTTAGGTGTATTGAAGGCTTTTAACTTGTGGTTGCCTAACACACAATTGGGTGACTTTATGGTTTTAACTTCTAGTCAAGTAACACAAACTTGTATGTATCAAAGTCTTGATTTGTAGTCACCTAATGCAAACTTCAATGCATTAAAGGCTTTAATGTTACTCTCCTCATATGCAGTAAGGTGCATGAATAAAACATCCCTCACCCAACTTATTCACACTTGGGTGCATGGAGGGTTATGAATTAAATGGTGATTAAAAATTTTCTTTATGAGCTAAGACAAGTAAATTTAAAGATTATAGTTAGTGTAGACTTTTCTACTCTAGCAGTCTTATCTCTCCTACAGTTAGTAGTCTCATCACTTTCATACTTGGGCCAAACTTAGTTAGGTCCAACTATAATTGTTCCTAAATCATTCACTCAACTTTATTAGTTGGAAAGTATAATTAATTTAAAATGAGTGCATATATATTTATATATATATATATTAATAATAAAATTTTTTATAAATATGAAGAAAATAATAGTTTGTTATATAAAAGAGAGGATAAGCATTAAATAAGTCTTTCTTTAGGAATAAAACCTCTTCAAATTCATAGCACTTGAAGTTCTAAGTAAAATATTTCTTGATTAAATCTATAGTTGACAGATGCCTAGCCAATCCTATTTTGTGATGTAGGGACCATCCCTAGTAGATGGGAGTTTGCCAAGTGTGTTTTATTGAGCTATATCATCCACCATTCTTAATACTAAGTCTTAGGGAATGAAGTGCTTATCTTTGATGTATTTTTATAGTATTTTACAATTCTCCTTTTATTTTCTTCATGCCACAAAGATGGTTCTATAGACAATTCTTCATGTAGGTTAAGTGCCATCTCCATTGATTCCATGTTTAATTTTTCATAGTTATCAGTTTTTTTGGTTGAGATCAAAAGTCGTTGTAACCTTGACTATACATCTTATAATCAATGAGTAGCATTGCTTCAACTCCACATGATAGAACAAATGGTTTATGTTTAGCCATTCAGAATAGTGTTATCCTAAGAGCTTTGAGTAGAGTAAGTTGACCATCTACCTATGGTGAAAATTTGTGATACCACATAGATTTTAGGAATTTCTTATTTAGATAATCAAATTTTTCATTAAGAAATAAATAAATTATCTCAGAAGATAAACATGTTATTCTATAATGGATTTAATCACTTAATTAAGGACTCCTAAGGTTAATGGATCTTATTAATATTCCAAAGATTCTTCCTTAAAACTACATAAAGAAGTATAACAAGGTTTATTTTATCCTAAGATTGTATTTCCCTATAAGGGCAAGCCTTTAGATTTAATTACATCTTAAGAATAAGGACCACTTCCTAATAATACTCTCGATTGAAAAAATAGGCATTTATTTTTGTAGATCTCTAAGCTGGTTCCAAAGGAAAATTATAATCTTGAATTTCAAAAGGGAACACTACAAAGTTGAAGGAGTTCTTTTAGAAGCCAATTGGGATAAACTAAGAAATGTCCATAGATGCTAGGATATCTAGTAGACATTACAACTATCCTATCATTGGGCTTTAAATTTTAGAATTTAAATTAAATTTTGAGTTAAAATTTTATTATAGATCTAGAGCTTATAATCTAGTAGCACAAGATTGTAGAAATATCTAGGGTCAAAGACTCACTCCAATAAGATGTTTCAGATCCTAAGTCTGTAATTTCTTGTAACACAAATTAGATGTTCGACCTTGTTTGACTCATGTGAAGTATTGGCTCTTTCTCTTATTTGAAAAAAGAAACTAATCTTTGACACTTCTAGACTTGTAACCCACTTGGAAGAGCTGCCAGTTAACACCACCTAAGAGGATTTTAAATCCATGATGTTAAGTCTCATGAATTCAAGATGGCAAATGCTATTATAATTTTAAAAAGGAATCTAAGAACCTAGACTCACTCCCTAATCTCTAAGATCATGTTGGGTATGATATGTACCTAACTAATGGAAGAAATTTCAACTTTTATATCTTGACTTACAATTCATTTAAAGCTTTTATGGTATTAAATTTGTGCCTATAATAAGATGAAATTAGAAGTGGTCATGGGCCAAATCAAGAAGAGAAGGCAAACTTTCTGAGGAAGGTGGTCATCCTCAAAGGTCAGATTTCGCTTATGTGCAATGTGTGAAGTGCCCTAAAATTTTAGAACAATATGCTAGCATGATTCACTAAAGTTAGTTGTTTCTATTTAATTTTAAGTTATTCTTAGGGCTTTTATTTATGTAAGAAGTTTTGAATTTCTTTATTTTTGTTTAAGTTGTTTAGATTTAGGTTGGGTAGAAAATTTAGTTTTCATAGGATCCTATCACCCAGGAATTTATCACAGAAAATATAGCATAGAAAGAAAAATAAAAAAATAGTTTAATTCTATTATGTACCCAAAGTAAATGAAACCAAATTTAAATTAAAAGAACATGCCAATGTGGCAGAGTACCACTGTCCACCCCAAATGAAAGAGAAAAATGGACAGCTGAGCTCTACCCTTATATAGTTAGGCATAGAACTACAAGTTTAGTATATAGGTCTTCTTCTAGAATCATCCCTTCTTTAGGGACCTCATTTGGGCTTAATAGGGGACCATCAGCTAGCAGGTTCAGCTCCTACTATTCTTAGACCCCATAAATCCTAACCTAATTCTAAGCTCAAATTACATTTAAATTCAAAAAAGAATTCTTAAACCCTGCAAAACAAATGTTATGAAATGCAAATAGCATACTAGCAATCATATTTACAAACATACTGGCTTAGAATTATGTGCTTGCCAAGCCCACCCATCCGATTGGGCCATGCTTATGGACTTAAGCATACTACAAGCAAATAATATTTATTTATAATGTACTATGATGGTCCCTTTTAGTACAGTCCCCTACATATAATAACATTAGTTCTAGAAAGAACATCCTGCCATCCAGTCTAAAACATTACACCATAAAATTATAAAATATCACAGATCGACTTAACCTAAATTTAAGGTCTGTGACATAATATTTTAGTATGTGAAGGAAATGAGCTTGTGTGGTAAGACGATACTAGGTATTTTTAAGTTAAGTTTTAATTTTGGTTTTCAATATTTAATTTAATTTGATTTTTAGATTTTTACTTTTCATAATTTCGCTTCATAGGTATGTGTCATTGTTATACTAGAGATTTGAGGTATCAAGACTGTAATTATTTTATTCTTTTGATTTCTTTTCATCTTAAGATTAGTTTAATTTATCATGGGTGATTTCAATTTAAATGATTTAATAATTTAAATTTTATTTCTACTTTTAGATTCATTTTATGTTAAAATGAAATTTAAGTTTTCGTGAGTGAAGAATACAATAAGTTTCACTTTGGGTGGAACCCATTCTATTCAACAACCTAAATTCTAGTAGAATGAAGCCTTTACCCTAAAATAAGGATTCATTCTAAAGGTCAAACTAAGATTCTAAATATCTTCATTAACCTCTTCTTGAATTCTTTTAAGTTGGATTTAGTTTGATTAAGGCTCTAATTTTGATTTGAATTTGAATTAAGATTCATTCTTATTTTTATTTGATTAATGTTTAAATGATTTGATTTATTCATTATTTTAGTTTTCATGTTTTTTAATTAAACATTTATTTATTTTCATGTGTTTTAGTTATTTAATTTGTTTGATTTAAATGGATTTCATTTATTAATTTAATGTTTACTTCTTTCAAATGATTTGATTGAAGTGACTATATTCATTTAACTTAATTATTTCATTAAATTGTATATCCATTAATGTTTTTGTTCAATTAATTTATTTGAATTTATCTTAATTCATTTAAATTGGTATTTTGATTCATTCTTAGTTTAAGTTTTGGTTTCATTATGTGTTAAGATTTTGTTAATTAATTCAATCCCTTTAGATGAATTTTTTTTATCAATTCATAACTTACGAGACTTAGGCTATTGTGAGTACCAAACATAACCTAAGCCATTTCAAATTTCTATGTTATTTAAGTTTAATTGATTTGGTTAATCACTTTTATTTACATTTAGAGTTATGTTATTCATTAACCCAAATGGATTTAAAGAATTTCCATTTAAGCGAATTTTCACATTTGAATATAAAATTCAAAGGTTAATGAGTTTTGGTTTTCATTTGATTAATTAATTTATCATGGATTTGATAAGTGATTAACTTAGGGCTTAATTTTTATTTTCTTTCTTCCATTAAATCCTAAGTGTAAGATTAATCAAATTATTTAATTTCAGAGGGTTGGCAAAAATTTTTATGTGTTTTGATGTTAATATAAATGTTGAAAGTTTATTTTATGAATTCTCATAGTTTTTGATTTCTTATTTCAATTATATTGACCTTAGGATTGAAAATTCAATAACTTCATAACCAAAGATCAATTGGATTTGAAATTTTTATGGCAAGTGAGGTTCCCTACAAATTTGAGTTTCCTAAAGTTTCTCTTTAATCAGATATGTAATTTGGGATTAATTAAGGTTTTAATTATTTTAATAAATTCTAAATTAAGCATAAATTAAAAGGACTTAATTAGAAGTTTTATTTTTTAAAATTATTTCTAGAAAATGCCACCATATAGGGTTTATGCAGAATTTTTTGAGTTTTGGTAATTATGATTAATTAGATTAATTAGTTCAATTAATCAAATTTGGTCATTTTAAGGTTTACCAGATTTCAAAGAGTTTTACTAAAGTGTTTAGGTTCAGTAAGGTTTATTATGATGATTTGAATTGTTATCATAAATTTTCATGATTTTTTTGATTTAAAATTAATTTATTTCAATAAAATTAAGATTTAAGGTTGAAAATTCTATATCTTTTTTATTTACATTGCAATAAATTATGAAAAATTCACCTATTGTGTGTCTTAACCCTAATTTAATTTTCTAAAGTTTTAAATTAATTGGATGAGTAGTTTGAGATTAATTTAAGTTTAATTATTTTTATTTAAATTAGAGTTAATCCTAAATTACTCATAATTAATTGGGGATTTTAGGTTTAATGAATTCTTTCTTTAAGATAAATCCATAGAGCCCTAGCTTGCATTTTTTGGATGAGTATTTTATTTTTTATGATTTTTTAAAATTTTTTGATATTTTTTAATATTTATTTGATTTAAAAATTTAGGAATTTCCTGTTTTAATAAACCGCCATGCATCGCTTATATGGCCACATTACACATGGTGGTGCCCGATTCGGTCAGCGGATCCAAGCGAATCTAGCTTAGATGGCAGCAGAGACTGTAAAATTCATCTTGGCCATTCGATCTTTGAACAAACAGTCTGGATTTCATATGAGGATTCTTAAGGGAAATCAATCAATCATTCAGCTAAATCTTAGTTATTCATTCCAAATAAAAGTAATGACTTCTATTCTCTTGCTAGAGAATCGAGGGCTATCCATACTGGGAATGATCTTCGATGATCGGAGCAATGAAATCATATCATTTTAATAGAAAATTGATCAAGAATGGATTTGCAACTCATCTAAGCGGCTTAATCTCACTTGAGATCAAGTTGGATTCTCAAAAGAACAAATTGAAATGCTATTAGAATCACTTTTGATGCATACCTTGCTGTAGTTGATCGTTGATAGTGGGGTTGATTCGTACACCTTCATGAGGACGTGTCAAGCCTATGGGAGAAATTTCACAATCTACACATGGATCACCATGGAGACCAACCTCGACCTTGTTTCTATTAGGTTCAACCATTTTTTGACTCCACGGTGATGTAGGGATTGGGTCAAGGTTCGTTGAAGTTCATCTCCACTCTTAGAATGTGTTGGAAGTCCAATTTTGGTGGAGGATAGCACTCTCTCTTTTTGCCATGAGAGGTTGAGACCCTTGCTCTTCTTGCTGCCGATTTTATTCAATTTCTAGCTTGTTACCGACGAAAGAGTTGGGGAAGGCTTTCAATCTTCTTCTCTTCACTTGAGGAGTATATTGGAGTTGTTGGTTTCATGATGGGAAATTCTTTTTCCTTTCTTTCCATATATGGTCAAGAGCCATATACAGAAAGTTTGGGATGTCCAAATTCCAGCATCGACGACAAGGGCTCCGGCCAAGGGTTGGACTTGGTTTCTCTTCCTATTATGAGTGGATTGGAATGAACTCCTTGATGGGATGAAGTCTCCTCCTCCCTCTTTTGGTTTGGTTTTGAGCCATTATCCCATGGAAGAGGCCTTATTTAATGCTTGCCATGGTGATGGCCATTATCCCTTTGATATGTGTGGAAGTTTCCACCAACAAGCAGTCAACTAAATGGAATAAATCTAATTTAATTGAGGTGAAGAGGTATAGTTTTATTTTTTTTTCATTTTTTATTCCACTTCACCTATAATCCTATTGTTGTGGACTATCTTTACCTCACTTGAATTGTGATATGATCACTTACCAATTTAAAAAATGGTCTTTGAGTTAGGCTAACTCAAGTTAGATTTGGGTTTGATTGTTGTAATTAGCTTGATGCCAAATGGATTAAATTTATTTGATTGGACTTCCTTTGATTAATTGATCTTTCATTTAGATTTTTATTAATGTTAATTATCTAATGGATAATTCAAAGTTCAATTACTCCATGCCATGTGAGGGTTCAATTAAGTTTTAGATTTGGGTTCAATTACTCCCTATCTTGAATAACTCTAACATTCTTTTGTGTGTACCTTATCAGTTCCATCTCCAGCTCACCCTCTCTAACACACCTCAAATTTAAATATGTAACAAATAATTGAAATAACTCTCTATTGATTAGGGTGTACTGAGCAACTTTGATCTTAAACCTTCTAGAATTTTTAATGTTCTTCTCTAGGTCACTCAACTCTAGAAACCTTTTAATTAGGTCATCCCAACTAACATCACCTATTATTTACATTAGATTAGTTTCTTCTATACTCAACACTATGAATTCAAGGGTAGTTTGCTCACTTAACCATCTGATCATAGATATTATATCATGAGGCAATTTCTCTTAGAACTTGCTCAATGCTAAAGTACTTGAATTTCATATTTCTTCTTTTACTTTATATAAATAATTATGTAAATAATCACCTCTATCTTCATAGTTGCCAATTACATGATTCACCATAATTAAGAATTGGGGGGAAAATTTATGACACCACATAAATTTTATAAATTTCTTATTTAGGTAATCGAATACTTATTAAGGAAGAAATAGATTATCTCAAAAAGTAATATTTTATCCTATAATGGATTCAATTTCTTAATAAGAATATTTAAAGCTAATGGGTCTTTTAATATTCTAGATATTTTTTCCTTTAAACTATATAGAGAAGTAGAATAAGATTTATTTATGTTGTGGTCATAGTTCCCTAAAAGGGCAAGCCACTATAGTTAATTACATCTTATGAATAAGTGATATCTTTTAGAAATATCTTAATTTAGGAAATAGACTTTTATTTCTAAGGATTTCCATGCTTATCTTAAAAGCATGTTTAATTTGAAATTTCAAGGAACACTTCAAAGGGGAAGAGTTCTTTTTAGAGGCTAATCGAATTGAGTAGAGAATGCTTATAAATTTTGAGATGCCCAGTAAGCATTTCAACTATTCTATCATTAGGCTTTATATTTTTAATTGAAATTAATAAAATTCTAGCATCATAAGAATGAAGAAATGCCTAGTGGTTGAAGACTTATTCTAATAGAATGCTTTAGACCCTAAGTCTACAAATACTTCTGACATAGGCTCGATGAAATGTAAATTTTTTGGGAATTATTGGTTCTTTTCTCTATAAATGAGAACTGAACCTATCCTTGACTCTTCAAGACTTATAACTAGCCTAGAAGGGTTGCCAGCTAACACCTCCTAAGCGATTTTGAAAACCATGAGTCTAGTCTTATGTATGCAAGATGGTTGGGTTGTTGCATTTAGTAAGGAAGCTAAGATGCTAACTCACTCCCTAACTCTAAGATAATGTTTGGCATATTATGCATCTAACTAATGCAACAAATTTATTTATTTTTATATTTTGATTCACAATTTATTTTAAAGGCTTTGAGTATGCAATTTTATGCCAATAATGAGATATAGTTTGAAATGGTCATGGGCCAAATCAAAACAAGAAGGCACACTTCACCCAGGAAAGGTGGTCATCCTTAAAAGTCAGATGGCCCCTTATGTGCAATTTAAGAATAATGAACAATATGTTCTCATGGTTCACAAAAGATAATTGTTTCTATTTGGTTTTAAAACTTAGGGCTTTTGATTTAAATGAGGTTATAAATTTTTTATTTTATGTTTGTTTAAATTTAGTGGGGTCAAAAATTTATTTTTCTTATGGGCCTAATGTGTCATGCATTTCTTCATAGAAAGAAACCTAAATAAAACTAGCATTTTATTGCACACCCCAAAAATAAATCAAGCCATATTAAATTAATAAAATAGGCCAATGTTGTCGGGTATCGCTGTACACCCCAAAAGAAATAGAAAATTGGTAGCTGAGCTATGCCCTTATATAACCCAGCCTAGAACTAAATTTTTTGCTCTATCAGAGCCTTCTTCTAGGATTATCATCTTATTTAGGGACATCCACAGGCTTCACAAGGGACCACCAGCTCGTAAAGTTAGCTCTTGTTATTCCTAGACTCTATAGATACTAACTTAATTCTAGGCTCAAATTAGACTTTAAAATTCCAAAATAAATTTTTAATTCATGCACAAGAGATGTCAGGAAATATATTCATCACACTAGCAGTTTTATTTCAAACATATGGGCTTAGCATTAGTTGCTTGCCAAGTTGACCTATCATATTGGGCTATCCATAGGGACTTAAATTGCACCTATAAGAAAACATCATTTATTTTATTTTTACTATGGAAATCCCTTTAAGCACATCCCCTTGTAGAAAATAACATTAGCCTAAAAAGAATGTCCTACCATCCATACTAGCGGGCAAGAAATCCTAGCCATCTAGTCTAAAATTTGACATGAAAAAATAAGAAAAAAAATCACCACATCATTTTACATCATTGAATATCATAGATCATCGGCCTAACCTAAGTCTAGGGTCAGTGACCTAATAATCTTGTATGTAAAAAGATGCTTATGGTATGTTTATAATACGCTATTTTTAAGTTCAAGTTTTAGTTTATTTTAAAATTTAATCTTTTACTTTCATAATCTTACTTCAAAGGTACATACCATTGTTAAATCAGAGGTTTGAAGTATCAAGACCTCCTTCGGACTATTAGACATATGATCTCGGGTGTCCAGACTATATACCATAAGATAGCTAGTTATGAAAAGTTTTATTTTCATTTGGTTTCTTTAATTTTATTTTAAAATTTGTTCAATTTACCATTAGGGAATTTTAATTTAATTAATTTATTAGTTTACTTCCATTTTTAGGTTTATTTTTGTATTAAGATGCAATTTAGGTTTCAAAGAATGAAAAATAAAATAAACTCTACTTTGGGTGGAACCCATTTGATTCATCATCCTAAATCCTAATAGAATGAGATTTTCATCCAAAGATAAAAAAATTCATTCTAAGGGTCCAATTGAGAACTTAAGTATCTTAATTAACCTCTTTTAAATTCATTTGAATGATTTATTTTAAGTTCATGAGTTGATTAGTGTTCAATTTTTCATTTGAAATATGATTAGGATTTATTCTTCTTTTTTTTTTTAGTTGATTAATGTTTCTTAGTTTGATTTATGATCTTTTGATTTAAAACCTTTAATTAAGATTTAAAGTGTTTCTTTATGCCTTAACTAAGAGTTTAATCATATATCATGATTAAATTTAATTTGATACTCACTTTAAGTTCCTTTTGATTTCAAGTGGCTACATTCACTTATATTTAATGTTATTTAATTTTTATATTGTATAGGATGTATATTGTTTCGTAACTTTGATTTTGGATTAAATATTTATTTAATCTCATATGTTATAATCATTTAATCTATGTGATTGGAATTGAATTGATTTCATTCATTTGTTTCATTAATGTTTATGTTTATTAGCTTGAATAAGTTAGCTTAGTTAGTTTAAGTAATCTTTAATTCAAACTTAGTTTAAAAGTTTTGAGTTCATCATTCATCATTTAAGTGATCCATTATATTTAAATTCCATGACTTAGGAGAATTCATTAACTTATGCTCTTTCGATTCATAATTTAGTTTAGTTTTAATAAAATATTATATGTTGAAATTTTATTATTGAATTAAATCTATTAAGGTGAAGTTTTTCTTATCAATCATAACCTAAAAATCTTACTGAATGAACTACTTAAAGCATCAAACCTAATCTAAGCCATTTTAAACTTCTAGGTTATTTAGATTTAGTTGATTTGATTAATCATTTTAATTCTTATTTGAAATTATATTATTCATTAATTTAAAATGGATTTAAGTAATTTAAATATTAATAAATCTCTTATTTTGATATGAAATTTAGAGGTTGATTAACTTTAGCTTTTTCATTGACTAAATGGTTTACCATCAATTTATCAATTTAATGATTTAAAATTTGATTAATTTTGTATCCTTAATAATTTCATAACTCCTAAATGCATAAATAATTAGATTCCTTAACTTTAGAGAGTTAAGAAATGTTTCTTAAGTATTATGATGTTAATAAAATTGTTTTAGGTTAATTCCATAATATTATATAATTTCTATAATTTCTTAATTAATTATTTGATTTAAATTGACCTAAAGATTGTAAATTCTACAATTTCTATTCTAGAGGTCATTTGGCTTTCATATTTTTATGGCAAGTGGGGTTCCTTGCCAATTTTTCCTAAAATTTCATCTTACTCAGATGTACATTTTAGGGTTAATTAAGGTATTAAGTATTTCAATTAATCCTAAATTAAGCCTAAATCAATAAAAATTAGTAAGGGGTTTTACTTTTCTTTAATTCTTCTCAAGAAGATGAATCTATAGAGAGTTCATTTAGAATTTTAGATTTTGGTTGATTTGTTGTGATTTTTTTAAAGTTTAGACTAATTAATTAATTAATTAATTAGTTAATTAAGGTCATTTTAAGGGTTATGAGATTTTAATGAGGTTTTATATTTTCTTAAAGTCTAATAATGTGAATTATGATGTTTTAAGCTAATTTTACTATTTTTCCTAATTTTCTTAATTTATAATTAATTTAGGTGTTTAGGTTAAAAATTTCATATATTTTGATTCAATCATCAATAAATTCCTAAATTTTTATTTAAGGGGTTTTTACCTTAATTTTATTCGCCAAAAGTTTCAAATTGATTAGATTAATGATTTTATTTTAATTTGGGTTTGATTATTTTTAATTAAACTCAAATTAACCCAAAATTCAAATAAAATTTTGGGATTTTGAGTTTATTAGATTCCTCTCACTGAGATAAATCCACAGAGCCCTTATTTGTATTTTTTATTGAATATTTTATTTTCTATGAATTTATGACGTTTTTAAAATTTCTTTATAATTTTAAACTAAAAAAGATTTTCTTTCTTAAACCAAGTCATGTGGCACTAATGTGGTACTGCTTTACACATGGTGCGGTGCTACAGGGCTAGCTAAATCCATGCGAATCCAGCTCAAAAGTGGTGGGAACTATATGATCAACTACACCATCCAATCAATGATCGATGGTTAGGATTTAACCTACCTTTCTTATGGGATTTAAATCAGACGATGCAGCTAGATCTTAGTTGTTCTTTCCAGTTAGAAGGAATGGATGGTATAGATTTCCTACTCTTCTACTCGCTAGAGAACCAAGAGCTGTTGGCTCTATGGAGTTGATTTTTGATGATCTAAGCTACAATTTCACATGACTTTGATAGGTAATCAATCCATTTGGTTTGATTTCATTCACATGCAGATTAACTTAATAAAGGACCAAGGTGTAATCAGGGGTGGTCAAGTTTGAGGCATACCTGACATCGATCCTCGGTGGTGGAAATATTTTGAGCATGTTCATTGGGATGTGGCAAAACACTGGAGAGATGAATTGAGTTGCCTCCTCACCAATCACTATGGAGGCTGAGCTGCACTCATTCACCGACGGGTTTGGTCGAAATCTAGCTTACCAGTGATGAAAGATCCAAGGAGAGTTTATTTTTTCATCTTTTCACCTCAGAAATGTGTATGAACACTTAGATTACCTCTAGGAAGCCTTCTTCCCCTCTTTCCCTATATAGCCAAAAGCCTTTCTTATGGAGAATTCAAAAATGGGTTGGCCATGGTGATTGCCATCCTTGGAGGCTAGCTTTAAGAGGTGGTTAATTGATTGGGTTGACCAATTTGACTCATTAAAAACATATTTGTCTTCCAATTATGTTTAATCAAGTATTTGAGATGATTTAGATCAATTAATTTCATGACATTTAAGATCGATTTTGAATTCAAACCCACTTTGATCTAAATTGGGTTTAATGGGTCAACATGGATTTAATTGGGTTCAAATGATCAAATTGGTTAAATTAGTCATAATAATTGGTTGAATCATGATTAATTATAATTTAAAAATTATTTAATATTTGATTTAAATTAATTTTATTTTATTTTGTTTTAGATTTTATTTAATTCATTTGGATCAATCTACTAATTATTTGAAACCTTATTAGACTTAGATTCATTTATATATATATGTTTAAACATATTATTTGATTATTTTAAGTCCTTAAAATGACTTAATTTCATCAAATTTTTATGGATTGATCTTCCACTTGGTGGGGCCCACATAGATCAACTTTAGATCAAATAATTCACCATCTCAACCCTCATTTGAATTTATTTTTAATTCCATTTTTATTCATGTATTGGCTTTGAGCTTTTTATTTAATTTAATTTTAATTTTTTTTATTTTATTTGGGTTTAGGTGATTTTGAGCTTAAATAAGATAATTGGGTTAACCACCCTAATTATTTGGGTCTAAGCTCAATTGAATTTAAATTCCAATTAGGTTGTGTTTAATTTAACCATTTTTAGTTTAATTTGAAGTTTGGTTTGGATTCACCTAATCTTGGGAAGTGAAATCCTAGAAAGGCTTACTAGGTTAGCCTAGTATAGTGTCATAAGTGCTTTGTCAATAAATAACTAATCTAAAATTAGGTATCCTAATTATTAGGATTGGAAATGATGTCAACCTCATCCAATAATGTGTTCAACATGAATCAAAGTAAACTACAACTTTTTTTGCACTAAAATCTTAGGTGAATTAAAGTATAGTGAGTAGACATTTATATTCTAACTTATTATTCATCACTCAAAATTTAAACTTTATTGATTGTATGACTATTATCCTAATTAGACTCTTCAATACTAAGTCTACTTTTATTTCTTATTGTCTTGAAGACTAATTTACATAGAAGTGCCCTAATTTGCAAGTGCTTATGCATTGATTATAGTGAGATGAGTAAGAAATAGAAACTCACTTAGTTGACTGACCACATCAATAATCTACCAAAATGATCTGGCTTGGTAGCTATTAACTTAAGCAAGTGGTTAGTGACAACATAGATTGAGTGAGCTTAAAAGATGTCCGAAGTTGCCTAACTGGTACTATGAGAGTAAGTGCAAATTTCTCCATAGTTGGAATCATGCTTGACACCCCTCAAAAATTTGTTGACATAATGCACTGGTCAATGTTCTTTTAATTCTTAGTAAATCAACATAGAATTCACTATGTCCTTACCACTCTTAGATACAACAATAAAGTCTGACATGACTTTGGGCTTTATAGTAAAGGTGGTGAGGTGAGTAATGTTTTTAAGTCTTAAATCGTTGTTTCACATTTTAGTGCCCACTTTTTTTTTTTTTTGAGAATTTTAAAAAAAGTATAACAACATTCATCGACTTTTGAAATTCTTACTCAAACCTACAACTCACCTAGTGAGTTGTTGCACCTCTTTAGTCATCTTTAGCAACAACATGTTAAGTATTTCTTTAACCATATCAAGAATAATATTTATTGCCTTAGGGGTGTGTACAAATCTTAAGAACTTCCTAATATAGCACAAAATGTTCACTTTAATAGGTTAAAATACATAGTATATTTTTTAGTAAAAAATGTCTCCTTCAAGTATAAGACATGCTGTTCGAGCGACTTACTTTTAATTAATAAGTCATTCACATAAAATTCCACAATTCTTTATGTTTACTCTCTAAAGACTTGTTTTGACGATGTAAATGTATTAACAAACATCACTTATAAATAATATATTTCACATGAAAAAATAAAATGTAGAATTTAAACTAAATTTAATTCCTTATCTAAGCCTGTGATTAACATTTATTTATAAGTATTTCACTTAGTTAATAAAGAAATGAAGAATGTTACCTATTCTCCTAGGAAGACATATCTATCCTAGTTAATTACACTTACTAAAACTTTAGTAAGAAACTCTCGATTAAACAAAGCGTAAAGATTGATTTTATATTCATTTTATTTTAAAACTTTTTAAAGGGAAGCACTATAGTTTACCAAAAATTACCTTATATTGGTAGTCTATATATTGAATGTGAGTCTACAAGGTAAAGGGTGAATCATTGTAACCAAGAAAAATAATGATTCAATATATGAAGAGTTCACATGATAATTATAGTGAAATAACCAAAGATTTTATAATGAGTACAATGGGTTCAAGGGCTTAGGGTAAAGGGAGAGATTAAGGAAAAGGTAAAAACAAACTTAGTCGAGATCATGTGGATACATCATTCTAAGCCATCAAACTCATAGTAATTTAGCATAGAAATATAGTCAACCCCATAACTGAGTGATGCTCTATTAATAAGCATGAATTGTGTCATCCAAAGCTAAGCTTGTATCTTAAATTAATAAAAAAATAGGGTATCATAAATGGGGGAGGTCATTTAGGAGAAGATACCATAAAGGTATAAGATTTACAACCTTCACGTAGGTCAATATTTATCTACAGGAAGAATGGACATCTTATTTCTTATTGACAATTTATGAACATATTTGAGTTAGGCTATCACTACTTCATGCTCTAAGACTCTCCTAGTCTCCACTAAAAACGAGATTATGTATGATATGCATGTTATATATTCTTAAGTGATTTCTAATGAAAATTCAGGTCAAGGTAATGTTATGATGGTACCAGTGGATGATGTTGGATAGGCTCAATTATACATCTTCTTAAATATATACAAGAGGCCATTGGGTTTTAAAGAAAAGTTGATTAGAGAGGGATTTAATTTTAAAATTTAAAAGGTTGTCCTAATCTTTTTAAGGTTTTAAAATTTATTAAAATTGATACAAAATATAAATTTTTTATCCTAAGAGTATATCAGAGCATATAAATTCTAGAAAAACAAATAAGAATAGTGAAAAAAAAAACATAATAAAGTAACAAATGCAGTCAAACAATCACTATGTTGTGATGGCTATGAAATAATAAGGGTAAGAAATCCATTCTTAAATTCATGGAGACTATCCAGAAATTTGCATCCCTTTTAGGTATGATTCTTAATAGGGAAAACTATTAATAGAAATAAAATCAATTGGACTAAAGAAAGAATTGGTTTCATTCATGCTAAGCTGCCTTTACTTACCAAGGAGTCAACTTACATAAAGGCAAGATATCATCAACTCTATTAATTTGAACAACAAGCTCCAAACAAAGATAGTAGCTTGGAAAACTCCTTGTCATTTGGTGGAAGAGTAACTCTTGTGAAGAGCATGCTCAATTCTATACCACTTTATACCTTACAAGTCCAAAAAATTTTAGCCAATGTCTAGATGAAGTTTAAGAAAATATTCAATAGATTTATATGGAGCCCCAAACTTAAATCCATCCATTCGGCTAGTTGGAAGGAAATCAGTTCCCAAAATGTGAAGGTGGTCTTGGCTTCAGAACTTTTTCTAATAACATTCAATGCAACATGATAAAGCAAAAAATTAAGTTTAGGGAGCTAAATTTATTTTGGGCCAAATTCTTTATGTAGAAATATTGTGATAGGGACTAGCTAGTTATTGTCAAAGGATGCCATTCTAATTTCTCTACTAGAGGAACATGTTGTAATATAGGGAGGAGGTAGAAGAACTCATATTATGGGACATGAGCAGAGGTAATATTAACTTTTGGAATGATCATTGGACTAGAGAGGAACCGCTAAGCAATAGCTTAAACATAGATAAATGTTCTGACATCACTCTTATTACAAATTTATAGATGAATGGAGAGTAAGACTCAACCAATCTCTCTCAACATCTACCTATATGCCTCTACAAGAGAATCACCTTAATAGTTTTAGATTCAAACCTAAATGACACACTCATCATTAAAGGGAAATCAATTCTATTATCTATCCAAAACAATTATTAGTAGTGGGGAAAGCTATAGTAGGCTAGTTCCATGAGGTCAAACAATTTATAATCTTATACTGAAACCTTCCATACCTTTTTTTATTGGAGAATCCTCCAAAACCTAATCCCCACTGCTGACATACTTAAGCTAAAATGACTCAAAATACTTTCTATCTGCCAATTATTCCATAATAAAAAGGAAAATATCATAAATTTTAAAAGTAAAATCTTAAAATTTAAATTTTAGTAAAAAATAATTTTTGATTTTATAATGGTAAGACACAAGTCTCAATGCAATAAAAAAGAAAGTATAGTAAAGTAAAGAGAGACAATACACACATAATTTTTATGTGATTTGGCCAAACCCTAAAATTGGCCTCCGTCTACATCTAGCCACCCCTAGCTAGGAATCCACTAAATGCAAAATAATTTACAAATTGTACTCTCCTTGTCTGAGTAAACCCATATTAACAATATTTCTCCACTAAGCGAGTACAACCACAATAAAAATTTTAGAACACAAAAAGAAAAATACAAATAATAAATTTTGATAAAATTTATCTTTCACAAATATACCAAGCTATCCAATTCAAAAAGCCCACTACTTATAAATGATCACTTTACAATTTACAATTTTGAAAAGATAGAATGCTCACTTAATTTTGATATGAAATAATAAAATAAATATCTTAAAGTGATCTAACTAGGATGTTTGTGTTATTACAATTTGTATGCTAATATAAAAATGATTTCAAAATAAATTCATAATAGTCTATTGCACAATAAAATAAATTTCAGCAAGGAATAATTTTAAGTTTAAGAGAAACTATAACTAGTATGTATATAATAGTGTAAGAATGATTAACTCTCCACTAAACTTCTTTTTTCTTAATTATTAAATAATAAAAATAGCAAGATTTACTAAATTTCAGCAAGATAAAATTATTTAAACAAAAGATATTAGTTGGAATAAAATGATATGTGGCAAATAAAATAATTCATTTTTTAAAATTTTATTTTGGTAAAGAAACGTGATATGTAATAGATCTAGCATATATTCTAAAATTTCAGCAAATAATTTAGTTTATTTCAACCAAAATGATGCTTTGAATAAATGCAAATGATTAATAAATACTTAAATAAAATTAGTATATGATAGATCTAAGTAAACTAGATAAACTTTTAATTAAAAAGAGAGATCTACCAAATATGAAAGTACTTTCAGCACAACAAATTAATTTAAAATGCTTAAAATTTACTCTAAATAGATCTAAGAATAAATGATCTTTCAATTAAGACTAATGATGAAATATTTTAAGAAACCAAACGAAATTTATAGCAAGATAAAAATTTCAGAAAGATGAAATAAATCCTATAAACTATCGCAAAAGTTTTCCACAAAAAAAGAAGAAAAATTGATTGAAGAAACTTTTATGTGAAAAACTTAAACTTTGATGTCCAAATACAAATCCACTAAAAGTAAAAAAAAAATGAAAAAATGAATAGATGGTGAAAATAGTATCCAATTCAAAAATCCCATTACTTATAAATGATCACTTTACAATTTATAATTTTGAAAAGATAGAATGCTCACTTAATTTTGATATGAAATAATAAAATAAATATCTTAAAGTGATCTTACTAAGATGTTTATGTTATTACAATTTGTAGACTAATATAAAAATGATTTCAAAATAAATTCACAATAGTCTATTGCACAATAAAATAAATTTTTGCAAGAAATAATTTTAAGTTTAAGAGAAACTATAACTAGTATGTATAAAATAGCGTAAGAATGATTAAATCTCCACTAAACTTCATTTTCCTTAATTATTAAATAATAAAAATAGCAAGCTTTACTAAATTTCAGCAAGATAAAATTATTTTAATAAAGGATATTAGTTGGAATAAAATGATAAGTGGCAAATAAAATAATTTATTTTTTAAAACATTTTATTTTGATAAAGAAACATGATATGTAATAGATCTAGCATATACTATAAAATTTCAGCAAATAATTTATTTTATTTCAACCAAAATGATGCTTTGAATTAATGCAAATGATTAATAAATACTTAAATAAAATTAGTATATGATAGACCTAAGTAAACTAGTTAAACTTTTAATTAAAAAGATAGATCTACCAAATATGAAAGTACTTTCAGCATAATAAATTAATTTAAAATGCTTAAAATTTACTCTAAATAGATCTAAGAATAAATGATATTTCAATCAAGACTAATGAAGAAATATTTTAAGAAACCAAAAGAAACTTTATAGGAAGATAAAAAATTTCAGCAAGATGAAATAAATCCTGCAAACTATCACAAAAGTTTTTCACAAAAAAAGAAGAAATGATTGAAGAAACTTTTATATGAAAAACTTAAACTTTGATGTCTAAAGGAAAATCCACTAAAAAGTAAAAAAAAATTGAAACAATAAATAGATGGAGAAAATGGTATGAACAACTAAAAGAGATTAAGATCAAGAATATTAAACTCAAGTAATTTGAGAAAGCTTACTTAATTGAAGATATAGAAGCTTCCCGATAAAGTATTTGATCTTGCAATATTTGGAGAACACTTGGAACAAAAATCTAAGAAGTTTGTTCTTTGATTTGCTGGAGAGATTTTGAATTTGAATGAGCAACTCTTTCATGAAGAGAATGAGGGCTATTTATAAGCAAGAAAAACATTTTGAATTATTTCAAAGAAATATATTATTCTAACAACATTTTATCATATAATAATATAATATTCAATAAAAATATAATTTATATTAAATAAAATTAAATTCAAAAGATAAAAAATGGCTAAACACATGTGGAATTAAGAAATAATCAAATATGACTCTTAATATATTCAAAACATGTATCATGCATTCATTATTAAAATCAGCTAATATTTGAAAAATTATAATAAATTTAATTTTAATCAAATGTGGGTCATGTAACCTATCAAATTAAATGAAAAAAAATCCAAGGAATCCATTGGAGATGAAATTAGATCTAAATTCTTTGATTATAAAATGAGTTTGGCTAAAATACTAAATTTTATATATTTTTATTAATTTTATTAATTTTGAAATGTGACATTTAAAAATTATGATTATAGTTTAGATATAATCATACATATGTTAGTTATCATATAAAATTAAATTAAGTATATAAATTAGTTACACTCAATAATCTTAATTAATTTTTATTTATTATTTTGATAATTTAAATGATATGTATGAAGCATAGGAATTGAATGTTAATCAATAATTAAAATAAATAAAAATAATATGTTAAGTTGTGAGAAATTAATTTATGCCAATAAACTCATATCAACCTCTAAGATAGTTCTAAATACATATAACATAAAATATTATATCGAGCTTGAAACAATCCATTTCAATCTATCATTCATTCTTTCATATACTTGTAATTACATCAAACATGTTTTGAGATGAATTAGATTTTGTAATTAACAATATTGTGCAACTTCAAATTTAATATATCTAAAACACTTAAAACATATATTAGAACATCCAAGCATACATTTGGTATCAGCAAAATTAATAGGAATGAACATGAGGCTCATAAAGCTAACAGAAACCACCTTCAATCCATGAATTTACTTCTAGCTTTTTATATTAACTTGAAGATACATGGAAAGTCCACATCATATTTATATTCCCTCTTATCATATATGGTTCATATAGGTAACTAAAAATGTAGAAAAAAACAACAATAGCAAAACTCAATTGGAGAATACAATCAATATGATCAAGAGATATATCTGCAAAGCTTTTCACAATGGATGTCTCAAACATGAGCAATTTGCTAGTTGCCTAATTTCCTTAACCAATTTTGACTTAACAAAAACAATAACACAACTACATGGGAGTTGATCTATTGGTTCAATCCAAATAGAGATAACATTAAGCTAAACATTGACAAGAATGCTTGAAGTGAATGAGTGGCTATTTAGCTATAAACTTGGGTCCATTATGACATTACTTCACCAGGTGGTTCAACCTTATTTATTTTATTCATTTGGGTGTAGACCATATAAAACATTTACATCTAGGAGACATCCTTTGAGGAATACCCATTGGAATTACCACCATAAGCACCCTAAAGTTTTGAATGTTAAGTTTGATGCTTCAACCTATGTTGGAGTCATCACAATAAGTTATTAGACTAGATTAACAATATATGAGGTTTTTGATTGATACTAGATGGATTACAATCAAAGAATCACATTTTTCAAAATTAAGCTTGGTCATGGAAACAACATTTTACTTAAGGAAGAGATTCTAGGTCAAAACATCCTTACTTGAGTATAGATCAAAGGGATGCTTATAGCTAAATACTATCTTAAAAATCATAAAAAGAAATTACAAGAACAATTAATAACATTAATGATAAGAAATATGTATGTTGTAAAATATATGAATATTTATGAGGATTAGATAGCTAGGACCAATTATATTGTTCAAGAGGAGCAATTAACAAATTAATTTATTATTAGGCTTAAGAGTGACATTAGGAATGATGTAGAGTTATAGGACCCATAGACTCTTGAGGATGCTTTCATTATACTTTGATACTATAAAAAAATAAGAAAAATTGCCTCTTTTTCTTGATCTAAGGGTCCTAAATCTTTTATCAAGCTTCTTCTAATCATAATCAAACATCAACTACTAGATTTAGACCTTCATCATCTAGTACCTAACCTAATAAAACTATAATGAATAGAGACATGCTGTGCTATTAATGCCAAAAAAGGGACACATGTTGAATCAATTTAAGGCAAAAATCATGTTCTTGGATTAGATTAAACAATTAGTAGAAGAATGAGTAGATAATGAAGTTGATGAGAACCAAGATGACACCCCTCTTTTAGATGAGGACTTAAAGCATGTGGTAGATCAAGTGAGTATTATAAGGTGCATGTAGTAGCTAAGGATGAAGATTAGAGAAGAGGAAATATATTTACCATCTATTTGATTTGTAAGGAGAAGAAGTGCAAGTTTATGATAAATGTAGGTAGTGTTATGAATGCCATACTTATATTTTGGAGGTGTAAGTGTAATAAATAAGTGGCATAAGTTATAAATGAAATATTTTACAAAAAAATAAAAATAAGAATCTAAGAAATAATCTGGTTCTTATTTATACCAGTGGTAGATTTTTTATTTATAAGTATTTCATAATTAATGGGAGAAAAAAGGATTGGTTACATATTCTCCCAAGGAGATGCATCTAATCTAGTTAATTATACTTAGAGACATCTATAAGAAAGTCTAGATAAATGAAATCATAAAATTGATTCAAGTTTATTTTCTTCTTTCAAAATTTTTAAAAGAAAGGTTCATAATTTAGTGAGAAGTACCACAATTGGATATTCCATATTTTAGATGTGAAACTACAAGACAAAGGTGAATCACTATAACTAAACAAGATGATGATCAAATATATGAAGTGTCTATAAGATAATTACTTCTAAACTACCAAGGACTCTATAAGAAGTACAATGGCCTCAAAGAGGTCATGGGAAAGGGAGAAGATTTAAGAAAAAAATATGAAAACATACTTAGTTCAAATCTCATGGATCTATCATTTTAAACTATCAAGCTTGTAGCCATTTAGCCTTAAAGGTAGTCAACTCAATAGAGTTGAGATATTCTATAAGCAACCATGAGTTACATCATCCATTGTTGGTCTCATGGTTCAAATCATGGAAGAAGAAAAAAGAATACTTATCAAAGGTTTCTAAGAAATAAGTTTTAGCAATGCAAGGCGTATAGTTACCACATAAGTGAATGCATGGCTACAGAATGAAGGCATGAATGATAACCAAGGCTTAAGACTGAATTTAAGAGTTGTTTTGAGTTAATGTACTACTTACTATTGCTATCAAAGTCAAAGTCATGCCTACCTAAAGCTCTATCTTAAGGGGGTTATGCATGATATGCAAATAATCTATCCTTATGTGATTTTTAATGCATGCTTTAAGTTAAGTTAGGCATGATGGGTGTAATGTCAGAAAGGCTTAACCTTATACTTCTTATGAAATATATAATTTATCTAATACATTTATTTTTAGAAATTGTTTGCTAGAGTGGGCCTAAATTTTCAAATTTAAAAGAATTTTCAACTTATTTTAAGAGTTACTTGAAATTGATTAAAATTGGTAGAAAATATGATTTTTCATCCCAAAAGCCTATCATAGCATATAGATCCTAGACAAACACATTATAAAAATAATAATAATAATGTAATTAAATAAACACTGTGTTGTGATTGTTGGAAAAGAATAAGGGTTGATAAGCCGGTGCTGCTGCTCGCTTATAGATACCCAGATAAAAGAAAAATAATATGAAAGGTAGTCAAGCTCTACCCATACATATAAGCTTAGATAAATTTTAAAAATAAAATATAAATTAAGTTTCTACTATTAGTCCTTCATATAGTTTAAAATTTGTGTTTGTCCTCTAAGAAGTAGTTATTCTAAGTTTTAAGTTGAAAACTTAATTTATATTTAATTTTTACATCAAAAAAGTTTAAAAAAAGAATGTTGTAAGTAAAGAAAACTCATAAACTAAATGAGTCACACAACACAATAGAAGTGAAAAAACACTACAAAGAATAGACATTACAAAATCAATTATATTTGATGCATAACCCCTTTTAAAGTAAAAATAAATACATCTAACACCTACAAAAAATATCTCTAACATAGTAATAATACTATTAGTAGAGAGATGCAATATATTATAATTATCACAATCAATTGAAATGAAGAAATTCTCACCATACTCTCTCAATCTCATTTCATAAAACCAAAAAGGTAATGCAAACAAAGCAACCTAGCTATAGTCTCTCTATCCTAGTGACTATAGGGATGGAAATTATCACAACACGTGTGTATGAGTTAGTGTATTTCTATAGATAATCTTATATGACCTTAACTTACTAGGTTAACTTATAAGAGCAATTTAGTCATCCAAAGGCTTATCACTTTCACAAAAATTTTATCCAAAATAAGTGATAGCCTTTATGCTATTCAAGTGTGTTAATTAGTCATGTAAATATTTAATCATGATTAAATAACTTCATTATCATAGAAATCTATTCTATAATACAAGTTAATTAATCATGACTTAGGTCTAGTTTGGACCCAAAAAGGATATAGCCAACTTAATGTGCTAATTGGCATGCAAATGCATTAATATTATAAATGGTAATTGACATGGTTGATCACAAAAGATAATTTGGTATCCAAGTAAAATTTAGATATCAAAGACTCTAAATAATGTGATACAAAACACATAATGTTTAGAGTGCTAGGAAAAGATGAATGAAGCCATCCATTTAAAAGAAGAAAATGGACTTGAATACATGTGTATATACTTAAATCATAATGTTGTTTAGTCATAATGGCTAACTGAACTAAAGAATAACTTAATCATTAGTGTAAGACTTAGTTGTGCAAGAGTAACCTATAGTAGTTGGTTACTTCTAGTTAAATTTGATCCAATGGGATGATTGAGTTCAATAAGAAAAATTAGGCATGATTTAAAGGAAAGCAAGTCATGCTAGGAATGAGTTGACTCACTATGTGCAAGATTAACTCATAAAAGCTCCTCAGTCATGTTGATCTTATTTTTAGATGAGGTCGACATCATCCTTAATCTTTGATTTAGAGCTTCCTAATTAAGCACTTAGGACTCTACAACTAGTGACCTGGTGTATAAATAAATCAAAATCAAATATGAACCTAAAATAAAATAAATAATTAAAATTTAAAATAAAAACTAATTTTAAGAGCAACTCAACTTAGTGCATTAAGGTGAATGCCTAGGTCATTATATTATACCTAATTCAAATTAAATTAAAATTAATTCAAATCAAATATTAAAAATCATTTGATAATCATAAATGAACTAGTTCAATAATTATTTGCATCTAATTTGACCAATTTGGTCATTCAACCCTAATGAACCCACTTTAACTCACTAAGCCCAAATTGGGTCAAAAAGAGTCAAAATTAAAACTAAATCAAATAAATTAGAATTAATTGCTCTAAATCATCTTAACCACTTAATCAAATATGACTAGGGTCTAAACACACTTTGATTGTGTCAAATTGGCCATTTGACTCAATTGAACCCAAATTAATCGACTTGAATCAAAATAGGCCAATTTGGGTTAAAATTAAAATCTAACTTAAATTAAATAAAATAAATCATCAAAAGTCATTATAAATGACCAATTGAACAATGTTTAATCTTAACGTGACCAATTAAGCTAGGAGACTCAATTTGACTCATCTTTGATCAAATGGGTTAAACTAGCCTAAAATAATATCAAATCTTATGTGACATGAATCAATTAGCTTCCAAATTATATTAGGAAATCAATGTTATTTAAAACTCAAATTAAAGATCAATTAATCTAAGGTAATACAATCTAACCACTCAAATCTATTTGAATCAAATTAGCATTAAATTAAATGCATTCACCAAATTCAATTAAATGAACTCAAGCTAACTCAAAGGCCACCTCCAATTTGGTTAAGACAAATCATGCTTTAGTCCAAATGAGATTAAAATAGCCTAAAGTCATATGGAATAAGGCTATGGATGAGGTGGATCCATGAAAGGGAGAATAAGTCAAAATACATGCATTTAAGCTTATATTCAAGTTAATTGAACTTGAATTTCACTTTGACTCATCTTAGGATGGATCTATGAAGATTCCAAACCATTCTAAGAGCCCAAGAAACTACCAATTAGTCAAAGGAGAGAGATAGAGATGCCTTAGAGGAGGAGAATCAATGGGAAGCCCAAAATTGAGCCACCTCACTTCCACTTCATCCAAAACCTTACCCATGCATGCTGCCTCACTCCCCAAGGGATTCAAACTTTTCTTTGACCTTCCCACCACCTTCTCTACCATTATTAGACCATAATTCTAATGTTGAGCTGCCCCTTGCCATTTTTAAAAATGGCAAACCTCACAACCAAATATATAAACACTCGGGGAGGTTGAATTAAGGGCTTCTGCTCATTGTGTCATTCTTTGAGAGAAAATGAGTTTGAGTGAGCTTTCCCCATCCTCCTAAATTTCTCTGATCATCTCCCACACCAAGCTCCAGTGAGTGGCTA
This sequence comes from Cymbidium sinense, assembly GCA_021442155.1. Classification (NCBI taxonomy): domain Eukaryota; kingdom Viridiplantae; phylum Streptophyta; class Magnoliopsida; order Asparagales; family Orchidaceae; genus Cymbidium; species Cymbidium sinense. The sequence continues at coordinate 25,770,767 of CM038228.1, read as the reverse complement.
TGGGCATTCACTTCTATATTAATTTAGAGAGAGGCAAGTCATTTTTCATTCCCCAAAAGCTTCATCTAATCCCCTCAAGCATTTTCAAAACTCAAAGGACCATTGAGACCCAAACTCAATGAGGTATGGCTGAAACCAACCACCCTTTCAATTCATATTGGTCATTTATGAAGCAAAGTTGATCTTTGGTATGATCAAATTGCATAGATTGATTACAAATTGACTAGTGATCATTTTGCAATCAAATAATTGTATTTCCATCAACTAGATCACTAGAGATCAACCATTTTAGATGAATGATGCTCAATCTTCATTGCAATGGGATAAACAAAATTATAATTATCCATTCCTTTTATTTGGAATGGATGGCTATGATCTAGCCAAATCGATTGATTTAAATCGCTTAAAGAACCATGGACAACCCTTATAAAACTGTGCTCCACTGCCATTTTAATGCAAGATCCATGTATATCTTGCATGGCCCAATCACGTGGGTAAAGCAACATTAAGTTAGTGCCACATGGTACTAACCAGTTTAAGTTGGAAAATCAAATTTTCTAGATTAAAAAATAGAGAAAATTGCTATAAACTTTAAAAATTCATAGAAAATAAAATACTCAACAAAAAAAAAGGCAATTATGGGATCAATGGATTCATCCCAATGAGAGGAATCTGTTAAACCCAAAATCTCTAATTTTTATTGGTAATTTTAAGTTAATTTGAATTTAATTGAAAATATTTAAACCTTAATTAAGTCCAAAAGATTAATCCAACCAATTTAAAACTTTGGAGAATTGAAACTAAAGTTAAAACACACCTTGGATAAACTTTCTAGAATTTATTTCTGATTAAATTAAAATATATAAAATTTGCAATCTTTAAATCTTAATTTAATGAAATAAATTAATAATAATTCAAGAAAATTTAAAAAAATCTTGGAATAAACTTATAACATCACAATAAATATCAGTAAACTTAAGAAAAATATTAATGCTCACTAAAATCCATTAATCCCTATTGACTTCATGATCCTCATTTGATATGAGATTAAATTTGATGATAACAAACATATGTTCAAATGCTACTAATCATGTTAAATTCAAGTGTGCAAAAAAAAAAAAAATCTTCTGTTCTTAGTTCTTTAATTATATTAGAATGCTAAAGCTTTGAACATGGACTAGGTGAGAATTTTTCTAAGAATAACTATACTAAAGGAAATGAAATGCTCACTAAAATAAAAATATCATTCATTCATTTTAAAAAAAAATCTAGTTTAAATTATTCATAAACACTATATTTCATATTTATAATTATTCATTGAAATTATACATTTTTTGGATAATGTAAACTAAATGAATAAACCAAGTTACATTTATTGTGATTCCAAGCAAGTTAAATTAAGTTCACATCTTATTAAACTATTTCCATGCTAAAATATATTTATTATCCATTAATTACATGCATAGAATCCAATTATCCTAAAATTATTCATTATATTATTTTTCTCTCTAATATTATCCTAGTTTTCCCTCTCTTATCCTATTGTTCATCCTAAACCTTTTTGGCCAATTGTTTCATGATTATTCTCTAAATAAATTGTGTGACAATTATTCAAATCATTTCCATAATCGTCCCATCTTTTTTGAATTAAAAAACTCATTTGTTTGAATCTTTAATTTAAATATTTTTTAATACAAATTGAATATTCCTTTGATTACATATGCAAATTTGAACTCCTCTCTTTATGGAATGTTATGTGGATGATCACATGTGAATCTAGTTGATTTAATTTGAATTAGTTTTAATTTATTTGAGTTAATTGAAATTCAATTAAAATAAGCCATGAAATTTTCTTCTTTCCTTTTATATACTGTCTATTTTTGGAAACCTCCTTTGGCCAATCATATCATTATTCAAATTCAAATTAATCTCTTAATAAAATTTTATTTAAAATCTCCTAAGATCTGATCCATCATCATTTAATTTGAATTATGCACATAAGAATAAATATAACCTTTTTTTGGATTGTAGTTTGGCTGAAATTTTCTTTTATCCATTGGATTAAATTTAAAATGCTCTAGAATAATATCTTTCATCTTTCATTCAATCAATTTTAGCTGATTGAATATTTCATGATATTGCATTGAATTCAAATGGAACCCAACTTGGAAACTCTTTGACTCACCCCATCATGCTAATCGAATTTAAATAAAACTTGGCCAAATTTCTCTATTAACTAAATTCATTTGATTCAATTAAAATACTTACCATTTGAATTTCCCTCTTCCATGCCTTGGTTGAAATCCCCCACATGCAAATTAAATTTCAAATTGATTGATTCAAATTAGTCTTTCTTACCAAATAGGCTTCCCTCCTCTCTTTGCTTTCACTGAACCCATCACCCTTCAAATTTCTTTGATTTTATTTTATTTATGTTTCAATTAATTCCAAGTTTTCTTTCACTCATATTTTATTTAGTTTGGCTGACCCTATTTGTGGAGAAAATTTATGACACCACATAGAGTTTAGGAATTTATTATTTAGATGATCAAATGCATCATTAAGAAATAAACATATTAACTCAGGAGATAAAATGTTTTCTTATAATGGATTTGATCATTTAATAAAAGACTCCTAAGGCTAATGGGTCTTTCGTGTACTAGAGATATTTCCTCTAAACTACATGGAAGGTAGAACATGATTTATTTTAAACTAGGTTCATGGTTCCCTATAGAGGCAAGTCCTTATAGTTAATTACATCTTAAGAAGGGCCGCTTCCTAAGAATACTCTCAATTAAAGAAATAAGCTATTATTCCTAAAGATTTCTAAGGTGGTTTTCAAAGAATTAATTTTTGGGATTTTCAATTGGGAGTAGTTCAAAGTGGAGAGAGTTATTTTTAGAATCCAAAAAGGATGAAGTAGAAATTCCTATTGATACTTGGATGCCCAATATACATTACAACTATCCTATAACTAGATTTAACTTTAACTTTAGGGAGTTAATTTAGATTTTGAGTTGATATTTTCTTAGAAGTCTAAGACTTAGGTTCTAGCAGGACAAGACTATAAAAATGCCTAGGGTTGAAGATTTATTTCTGAAAAGGATGCATCAGAACCTAGTCTATAAGTGCATCTGACATATGTTTGATGCTCGACCCAATTTCATTTTGAGAATTATCAGCCATTCCTCTCACTTAAGGGAACTAACCTATCCCTAACTCTTATGGACTTAAAACCCGCTTGGAGAGGGGTGCCAGCTAACACCACTTAAGCACATTTTAAATTCATGATGCTAAATCTTATAAATGTAAGATGGCTGGGATGTTATGTTTTTAAGAAAGGAATCTATGAACCTCGACTCATTCCATAATTCTTAAGATAATGTGGGGTATGAAATGCATCTAACTAATGTACATTTTTTCAAATTTTTATAGATTTTGACTCGATAATCATTTTAGGCCATATGCAATTTATGCATACATGGTATATAATTAGAAGAAAGTCATGGGCCAAATTAAAAAATAGAAGGTAGGCTTCTATAAGAAGGTGGTCATCCTCATAGGTCAGATACCCCTTATGTGCAATAGGAGAAGTTTGCTAATTCAAGGATTGAAGCAATATGATCGCATGATTTTCAAGAGATAAATGGTTTCTAATTGATTTTAAATTATTCCCTATGGCTTTATTTATATTTGGTTTTGAATTACATTATTTTTATGTTTGAATTGACTAAATTTAATTGGGTAGAAAATTTAGTTTTTTCTTATGTGTCTACGTCTAGGCATTCATCACAGAAAAGTACAACATAGAAAGAAACTTAGAAAAGTAAGTTGATTCTATTGCACACTCAAAATAAGTCAAGAAATTTAAATTTTCAAAATAGACCAATGTTTCCAGGTACCACTATACACCCTAGAAGAAAGGAAAATAGGTAGTTGAGTTCTGCCCTTATACAGCCCGACCTAGAACTACAAGTCTGAATCTATGAGTCTTCTCTCTAAGATTATCTCCTTCTTCATGGACCTCCATTGGGCATCACAGGGGACCTCTGCACCATCTTCTAGTAGGGTCAACTCCTAGTAATCCTAGACCCCATAGATCCTAACATAATTCTAAGCTCAAATTTATATTTTTAAATTCAAAAATAAATTAAAGCTTTGCAAAATAAATGTTAAAAATGCAAACAACACATAGTAGTTATATTTTTCAAACATACGGGATTAGCATTAGTTGCTTGCCAAGCCCACCTTTCTTATGGACTATGTTAAAGACTTTTCAACACCTGCAAGCAAACAACAATTCTATAATTTTTATTTATAATAACAATTCCTTTAACACAATCCCCTGTAGAAGACAATATGTTAGTTTTAGAAATAACAACTTACCATCCAGACTATCGAAAATCAATCCTAGCCATCCAGTTTAAAATAATACACCATAAAATAATGAAAATAATTCTCATCACATAATCACCAAAAATCACAAAAAATCACAGAACATCTTAACCTAATTCTAGGATTCATGACCTATAATTCTAGTGTGTCAAGAGAAGGGTTTGTCTGGCAAGACATTACTAAGCTTTATAATTATAATTTTTATTTTCTTAGTTTTGAATGTTGGTTTATTTACCTTTGGATGATTTCAATTCAAATTATTTTATCATCATTTTAGGTATATTTTATTATGTTTAAAATTTAAATTAGGTTTTAAAGAGTGAAAAATAAAATATGTTTCATTCTAAATGGAGCCCATTCCATTAAGCACCCTAAATCCTAATAGAAGGATAACTTTATTTTAAGGTAAAGATTCATCTTAAGGATCTAACTAAAATCCTAAGTATTTTGATTTGAACTTGAATTTAGATGGTTTGACTTAGTAAAGTTCATTTCATTTTATTTTATATTTCTTTATTTAGGCATTTTATGATTTTGGTTTAAATTAAGTTATTCTTATGATTTAATTTATTTTTTCTTTAAGTTAATCTATTTATCATTATGATTTGAGGTTCTTCTAATTTTTTGATTTCAGATTATGGTATTAATATTTTCATTTATTCCTTTAATTTAATTTATTTTACATGTTTACTTAGTTGATTATGATGACTTATATTTTGGTATTGAAATCATCTTTGATTTAATATTTATGTTTGTTCATTAACTTTACTATATTTGATTATTGACCTCACTTTTGGAGTGAGTATTCAATCTTTCTATCATAGACCTAGGAGTCTTCTAGACACTGAGAGCTCCTTAGTACTAAGACACTTCTAGTGATTAGGTGAACACTTAACCTAAGCTTAGAGACTTAGAAGAGTTAATAATAAGATTACGCTATACCCTTGGACTTAGGGAAACTCACCTACCCTATAACCTAACCAATCCATGCCTACCTCCTTAGTCTAAACCAAACCTCAATTCAATTTGTCCAAACTCAATCCAATCTCAACTCATACTCAAATCTGAACCAAAATTAAATCAATTTAATGAAACCAAACTTAAGCCCATGACTTAACTCTATGGACTTAGCTAAATTACCCTTCAATACAAATTAAATTCAATTGATTTTTTCATAAATCAATTCAATCCTCCAATTAAATCAAATTTGTGATCAAATCCAAATCTACAATCAAAGCCAAATCCTCAATCAAACTCTAAACCTAAGCCCATGACTTAATCTTATGGACTTAGTCAAATCCTCTTCATTCTATTTTGTAAGCTTAATTTATTTTCTCATGAATCAATTCAATATTTCAATCACCATTCCAAACCAAAATCTACAATCTACAATTAAGCCATGCCAAACCAAAATCAATTCAATCCAACTAAGTTAACTCACTTGACCTAAAATAACCAAATGAGCCAAAATCCATTTTAACTCAAATCAAATAAAATCAAAATCTCAAATCAATTTCAAATCTTATATTGAACTCAACTCAACTCAATTCAGCACAAAATTAAGCCAATTAACCCATTTATGCTCACTTGACCCAAAGTGACCTAAATGACCTATTTGAGCCAAACTTTAATCCAACCCAAATAAGATTGAAGTCAAACCATCCAAAACCTCCTATGATGATTGTTGATCATCCTTGATTGATCAATTGCCATCAATTCGGTCAAACCAAGTCACTTGTTCATTTGACCAAGTCAACCCACTAAATCTACATAAATCAAACTAGTCAAATCTCAACCTAAGCTAAATTAATTTAGACCAATAATTCACATCAACCTAAAATCAACCCTTGAATATGACATGACCATCAATTGAGCCAAACCTAGCCTATTTGGCCATTTGACCCAAGTTAACCCAACTTGATCTAAAATACCAAATTTGGTCAAATCAAGATCTAACCCACATTTATTTCAACCAATGGAACAAGTTCATTTCAAATTAATTATTGAACTTGATCAAAGACTTGGTTAAACCCAATTTGACCAATTTAATCCAATTGCCTATTTATCCCAAATTGACCTAAAGGGTCAATTTGGCATAAATCAAAACCAAATTTGAATTGATTTAAACCAAAGCATGCAATAATCTTCAATTAACCAATTGAACATGAATCAATGCTTAAACCATGCCAATTTGGCTAATTTGGCCAAATTGGCCAACCTGACCTATTTGACCCATATGAACTTAAATGGGTCAAATCCAAATCTAAGTCAAATTGAACCAAACCAATTGCACCAAAACATTCCAAATACTCATCTGAACTTGACCCAAGCCTTAGTTTGATCCAATTTGCCCCAACCTAGCCCAATTTGCCACCAACTAGTATGTCCCGAGGCCTAGCTTCGATCCTCCACCATTAAACCTCAACCAAACTCCAATTAACTCTTCCCACACCTTCCCCTACCTCTGACGAGTGAAAATGAATCAATTATTTGAGAAGTTTGAGCACTAGAGACCACTCCTAGACCAACCGACAAGGTTTATGGTGACATTTGGTCTACAGAGCAACCAACAGTGGGAGGCATCATGCGAGCTTCTTAATAGGGCTTCACCTCTCCAGGTAAATCTGTCTCGACCGATTCATCACTGGTCTTGAGCTCTGGCTAGGTACTTTCCTTCAAGCTGAGATTTCTTAATTTTTTTTAGGTCTTTTCAAATAGGATGTTGATTTCATGAATTTGACTGTTAGATCTCTTAGGATCCTCCCCGTGAAGGTCTGGGATCAATCCCAAGCCAATTTGAGCTCTGGCAAGCATGAATTGAGTGAAGAAGGCAGACTTAGCATTAATGGCTGGCCAAGCACACCAACTTTATGTACTTTGCTTAAGGACTTTAAACACACCTGCAAAAAAACATCAATTTTAATTATTATTATAGTAGTCTTTTCTAGCATAGTTCCCTATAGAAGATAATGTTATATCTAAAAGATTTGCCCTATCATCCAGTCTAATGGGAAAAAAAAATATGCAAATAGTATAGAATAAAGAAATGCGAAGCACATCACATCACAACATAGAGGATCATAAAAAGGAATCATAGAACGACCTAATCTAAGTCTAGGGTCTATGATTAATGATTTAGTGTGTGAAGGAAATAGGCTTGTGTTGTAAGACTTTGCTAGGCCTCTTTAGTTCAAGTTTCAATTTAAAGTTTTTGAGTTTATTTGAAATTTTACCTTTAGATGATTTCAATTCAAATGATTTAATGATTTGTTTTCATTTTTTGTTCACTTTTATTTTACTAAAGTGAAGTTTAGGTTTTCAAGAAAAAAGAGCATAATAGATTTCACTTTTGGGTAGAACCTATTCTATTTAACATCCTAATCGCTAATGGAATGAAACCTACATCCTAAGATGATGATCCATCCCAAAGGTTTAACTAAGATCCTTAAGTATCTTAATTAATCCTTTTAATTTTATTTAGATGGTTTGAGTTTGAATTTAATTTGGATTTGGATTAATGTTTCAATTTTGTCTTTGGAATTTGATTCTTCATTTCATTCTTTTGATTTGATTTGACTTTCATTCTTGATTTAGTTTATTCTTTTAATTTGATTTGGTTTGATTTATTTCATTTGATTTGGTTTATTTGATTTGTTTCATTAACATTTTAATTTAGGTTTGTTTATGTTCATTTAATTATGTTTATTTCATTTGATTTAATTTATTCTAACCTAGGGCACTTAGATTAATATTTGAATTCATTCTTTGTTTGGATTGATTATGGATTTAAGTTTCATTGATTTGTTTAATTATGAGTTTATTAACTTAAGGTTTAATTAATCTTAATATTCCTTATTAATTTTATTAGTCCTTAAGTAAAAATGATTAAGTTTCAATGAATTAAGATGTTGGAAGAGTTATCCTGAGTGTTTTTGATGTTGATGAAGATTAGTTCAAATTACTTCATGATTTTATGAATTTAAAACTTTTTTTGTTCATTATTTGATTTATCTTGAATTAGAGGTTTAGAAATTCTATAATTCCCAATCCAAAAGTCAATTGGGTTTGAAATTTTTATGGCAAGTGGGGTTTCATGCTTATTTTATATTTTTTAAACTTTGATTTTGATTAGATTCATAATTGGGGTGTAATTAATGTTTTAATTATTTTATTAAAACTTAAATTAAGCCTAATTTAATGAAGATTAGTTGGGGATTTTATTTTTCATTGATTCCTCTTTGAAAGATGTTTCCAAGGAGGGTTCATTCATAATTTTGAAAATTTGGTTAATTTATTATGTTTTTTAAATTCTAGTTAATTATTTGAATTATTTAATTAACTTAACTATCTAATTAAGCCAATTTTATGATTTATTAAGTTCCAATGAGTTTCATTGATGATTTTAAGTTTATTAAGATTTATTAAGTTGATTTGAGGTTATTTAATCTATTTTGATTATTTATTTCATTTCATATTATTTTATTTAATTGAGGTTTCATGTTTAAAATTTAATATCTCATGAATCTACATTGAAATAATTCATGAACATTTTTTCTAAGGTATTTTTTAAACTCAATTTCAATTCACCAAAGTTTCATTTGAATTGGATTAATGGTTTATGATTAATTAGAGTTTAATTTATTTCATTTAAAGTCAAATTAAGGTCAAAATACCAAAAATTAATTAGGGAGTTTAATTTTAATAGATTCCTCTCATCAATTATAATCCATAGGACTCAAGTTTATATATTTGGTTGTGTATTTAATTTTCTATAATTTTTTTAATTTTTTTATGATTTTTTATTAATTTTTTAAATTAATTTTAAGGGATATACCATTTAGAATGGTGGGCTGATGTGGCACCTTCACCACATGATGTGGCGGCATTGGGCCATGTGGACCCCTCATTATGGCCACTTCAAAAGTGGTGCCATGTGAGGTGAATCTCGACCATCCATTCAAAGATCGATAGTCTCAATTCATTTCATGATCTCCTTAAGGGAATTAATTGGATCACCCAACAAGATCTTGACTGTTCATTTTAAATAGAAGGAACGAACGATGAAGATTAAATCTCAAGTATCATCGACGAGAGATAGACAACGTTCATCATTTTCAATGAATTTTTAATGATTTCTAGCAAATTTTGACATGATTTTGATTACAAAATGATCTGTAATCATTTTACAACCAATCCAAATGGTTAGATTTTCATGGGTATCAAATTTCTTTTATAAAGGACCAAAATCGAATGCTAGGGAGGTCGGTGGTGGAGTATACTTAGATTCTGGTGATCACTGATGGTGGATTGACTCTAATAACTTTGCCTCAATATGATGATGTCGTGCACCTAATTTGGTGGCTTACCTCATCGCTAAACATCTTGGAGGCCAACTCAAGGACATTTTTTGTCAGCATCGGATGTTCTCCAGCTCATCGGTGGTGAGGGATGGGGTGGCGATTCATTTGAGGTCACCTAGACCTCTAGAATAGTTTGCAATGTTTAATTGGAGGTGGGAGGCTCTCCCTTGCATTTCACCATTAGAGGAGCCTCGTGGTCACTGGATTTGCTCATTTTTTAGCATGTCGATGTCAAAGGGATGGGAGATCAATCCATTTGTTCATCTCCTCCCTTAGTGAATGTTTTGGAATAAAAATAAAGGGAAAGATGCTCTCTTTCCTGCCCTTTTCCATACATGGCCTATATCCATGGCCTTCTATGTGGTTGGATTCCGGCCACCAATGGCGGCAAGGTCAGCCAAGGGGTGAATTCAATCCCCCTTGACCTTGTGAGCATGTTTAGATCAAAAGTTGGAAGGGGGGAGGACCTCTACTCACTTTTTATTTCTTGGCTGAGCTTGGATGCCTTGCCTATCTTCTTTCTCTTCTCTTACTTCTTCTCTTGTAGAAAGCAAAATTTTATTTTTCTTCTTTTTTGTAGCCTTCAATTGATTAGAATGAATCTAATATCCTTGAAACCAAAATGTAGAATGAGGTCTATGGAAAAGGGGAAATGAGACTTGCATTTCTTTTATGAATTTTTAAGATTTCCCTTCTTATAATTCTACATTTTTTTATGACATATAGCATCACCACCTTAGACTAATGTGTGGTTGTCCAACTTAAACTCAATATGAATTTTGAGGTAAACTCTAAATTCATTTGGATTAGATTGGAAATTTGATTCCAATTCAATAATTTGGATTCAAAGTGTTTGGCTTGATTTAGTGCTTTTAATTTTGAGTTCAATCATCTTTAATTAATGATTAATTAAGTTTTGATTTATTAATTCATTTAGATTTGGATTAATTTTGGGTTTTAATTCATTTCAGCCCATTTAAGCCTAAATAGGTTATGTTTGATTCTAATTGGTTCAAATGATCAATTTGACTCAATTGGATTTGCTTTGAACTCCAAGCAATCTTGATCACATGTGTGAGATGATTTGGAGTGATTGATTTCATTTAATTTCAATTAGATTTTAATTTAAACCCATTTGACCCAAAGTGGGCATTAATGGGTTAAGCTTGGGTTTCATTTGGGTCAAATGACCAATTTCACCAAATTGCACCCAATGATGAGTTGAATTATGTTTAATTATCATTTCCAAATGATTTTGAGTAATCAAATTGAATGGATTTCAATTTGATTTGGGTTTAAACCCAATAAATCCATTTAGGTTTATTTAGCCTAAATGGTCAAATTAATATAATTAAGACCTAAATAAATTTAAATTTATTTAGATTTATGAATAAAAATGATTATTTAATCATTTGGAATGATTTCATTTTCTCAAATTCTTGATGGGTTGACCTTTGATTTGGTGGGACCTACCTAAGTAAAACTTACGTTAAATGGATTGACTAGATTTAACTTTGGTTTAATTTTGGAATCATTCATTTGTTTTAATTTGATTTAAATTTGATTTATTTGGATTTAATTTGATTTAATCCAAATTTGGAATTATAGCCAAGTATACCTAAGTCCATTAGATTAGATCAAAAGCAAGGAAGGTGAACTAGGTCACTAGGTATAGTGTCTTGAGTACTTAATTAGGAAATTCTTAATCTAAGATTAGGTGCCCTAATTATTGATTTCAGAAGTGATATTAACCTCAAAAAATGAGGTCAACAAATGGACCCCCAATATGTGTAGTGGATCATCCAGAATACACTACACATTTTTTGTTAACCAAGTGTTCAACACTACAAGCATAAACATAGGGTTCAAATTTAGAATTTTGATTTTGATTTTGATTTATATTTTGAATTTGATTGTGAAATATAGATATATGTATGCCTATACTTGTTTTTAATTTCACTAAGTTTTAAGATGAATAGGGATGTCATTAGGAGTGGACCCAAGTCTAGTCTTGATGCAATCATTGTACTTAAAGAAGATGCCTTCAAGGGACTTACTTTTATAGGAGAATAGTGGTTGGAGAGGATGCTAATATGGACACTTATTCCTAACCCAAACTACATGATGTTTTAACTAGGGAAAGATACCATTGGGAGATTTACTCTTATCTCGTTAGCTATGAGGAAGGGGTCTTTGAAGACTTGATTCTAACCTAAATAGCTAAGTTGGGGAGAAGGGGCTCAAATAGCTTAATCCTAATTCTCAACATTTTAACTACTAACCACGGGTCACGTAGACTTAATTCCTGGTTTGAGTAGTCTATAGGAATGGGGCCTTCAATGGCTTATTTCCACCCCTTGGTTTCTTTTTTTGTATTAGAAAAGAGTCACAAGGGCTTGATTCCTATTCTAATGAATTTTATCTAACATGAATGTGCTTTCAATGGCTTAACTCCAACCTTGGCAGCTTGAAAAGGAAAGGGGTCATAATGACTTTATCTTATCCTTTTAAGGATGCTTGCTAAGAGACTTACTCCTTTATGATTGGCTATTAAGATGGAGCCTTCAATGGATTAATCCAACTTGAGTAGCCACAATGAGGAATAGGGGTCTTAATGACTTGTTCTTAAACCTTAAATTATGGCTAATATAAAAGGGGTCTTTATGATTTATTCCTAGCCTAAGTAGCCTATTTGATAGGAAAAGGGTCTTCATGACTTGTCCTATCATATTGAATAATAAGAATGGTGCCAAAAGAGGCTTGCTCAAAACCAATGTGATGTTATAAGAAGGGTGCCACCAATGGGCTTACTTTTAACTTAAGGAAAGAAAGTGTGATGCCATAAAAGGCTTACTCTAAGTTTATAAGAATGGTGTACAAAGGCTACTCCAAACTCATAAGGAAGACATGAGAAAGGTGTCATAGATGGCTTACTCCCAACTCATGGTATATATAGGAAAGGTCCACAAAGGTCTTGCTCCTAACCCATGGATGATATGAGTGAGGAAAAATGGGTCATAGTAACTTTATTCCTAATCCTTAAATCTTTTGACTTATAAGCAAGAGTCATGTATTTGATTCTTGATTAGTCTAATTAGTGAAAGGTGTTAGAAGTTTTGGTTCCATTTCTTAGTTTACTAATGTCTTCTTACACATGAAGAAGTTTAGTGAAGAGGGTTTCAAAGAGTTGATGTGTATTTTTGAAAATGGATTTGGGTAAATTTTAGACCCAATGCTTAATATGTCATAAGCATAGAATTTCATAAATTTTCTTTTCATTTTTCCCTTTTCTTCTTCTTTTTTTTTATATCAAAGTTATATATGACCATGTCATATGTATGATCCATTTTATGCAAGACATTATATGGTACTAACCTGAGAATTCTAGCTATTTGAGCTTGCATGTAACTTTATAATTCTTAGGCAACAAAACTAAAGTCAACTTGTGCTTCTCAAATGAAATTTCTTTTTTTTTGATTGGATATGTATTTTATTTTATTTTGTTGACATGAATCAACAACTTATAAGACCTTCTCTTAGATTTAATGAAGATCAAGAGGTTACTTTAATGGTTTCAAAGGTGAATAAGAGTCAAGGTAAACAAGCTCTTGGATTCTCATGGAGACATTTTTTTTATTCTTTTATCCCTAATCAATAGGGGAATTAAGAGGGTTAATATATTAGAGAAATTAAGATTCTCTTGATTAGTTTGAAATTAAATTTCTTAATTTGATTTATTTTTCATTAAAGATTTTATCAAATGATCTTTCATAATTGGCTTTGATTAATTCTTGTATGTATACTTTTTTATCCTTCTAAATTTTACTACAAGGCTCTTGAAATTACCTTAAAGGTATATTTCACGAGTCTGCATATAGCGATATGATTGTTTTCAAATCATAATGAAGCTTCTTTTCTTCTTTTCAACATTTCCAGCAAGATTTTCAATATGGCACTCTACTTAATCAAAAGTGAGATTATCATAAATCTTGATCATGCCCCTTTGAATAAATTGTCATAAAATATATATTTTTTAGACTAATAATATGACTATATAACAAAACATCCTAATAAAGATTCTGAATGTCATAACATATGCTTTAAATTTTCTTTTCTTGAATTATTTTGTTTTGACAATTTTTAGATAAGTTATCGTTAATAAGGATAATCTTATGCATGAAGTTTTTTATTTTGAAATGAAGTATGGATAATAGGAACCCATCTTCAAGGTAAAGATTTTATCCTAGTCCCAAGATATGGTACATGCATATTTAATCTTATTCTTTTTTTTCTTTTCTTTATCTTTTTTTTATTCTTATTCTAATGAAGTTAACAAACCAAGAAGAATGTTTTCTTCTCATGTAAGGCCATCATCTTGCTTTTCTTTTGAAGTTTGACCATAGTCATCAAGGGAATTAGTTTATTGAAATGGCATGGCTTACAAACCACTACCTCTGGAGAACTTTTCAACTTATTTCCAAATAAAGTAGTCTTCAAAATTTAACATTAGCTTGATTATGTCATCAATATCCAAATCATCAAAGAGCTAGATTATTGATGTGAGTTGTAGATAAACCTTCATTCATAAATTTATTTCTTTTAGTTTAGTAATTATGTATTTATATTTCTTTTCAAATTCTAGGGGTGCATCCAGAACTTGAAGTCTATATAAATCTTCAGACACCTCTGACAAATATTCATTCAATAGGTTAGAATGCCTTTGAATAGAAAGTTAGGATCCTAACTATTTAACAATTTTTATCTTGTAATTGATTTATAGTATTGAATCTCAAACCAACTTTTGGGTTTTTTAATTCCTTGAATTGTTAATTTCTTTCCTTGCTTATGAATCTTATCTATAGGTCACTTTCAAATGAAATCAGATTATACTCAATTGAATCATTGACATATAAAAGATATGGATTCCTAGAAAGAAGATCCATTATCTCTTTAACCTACCATGTGAGTTCACCCAACATGGAAAAGGTGGTGATGATAAAGTATCAAGCATATGATTATTTTTTAGTTAGGGATAGTTCTTGAATTCTAACCCTATCACTTTATTTTGATGTAAAGAAGTTTAAAGTCAAAATTTCCACATACTTAGAAATTTTAGACTTCATCCTTTTGCTCTTGGATAGAGTCCTTCCATCCCTTTAAATTTTTTTTCTTTTTTCTTGTTCTATCAATATGTCAATAACATTTCAATTCTTTGTGAAATATTACATTTGACATTTCTCCTAGATACAAGATTTACTAGGAGATTGGATTCATTCAATTGTTTATTTGAATGCAACAATTTGATGTGATTCAATTCTTTATTTTAATTGATTGATCATATTGCATGATATGATCCTTTCTAATTCTTTGTTTGAATAAAAGACTTAGTGAGGTCATTTAGGACTGGTAAAATGACATTCTTAGAAACTCTACACTTATGTTTACCGAATGGATATGAACATCCTTTCTCAATTATTATTTTCTTCTTTTACTTTTATTTCATTTCATTCATTTCACTCATCATTTTTTTATTTGCGCTGGATAAGACCATCCAAGAGCATTAAAGATGTTCTTGAATTTCTTAAGATTCTATTTTAGTGTTTTAATTCTTATCCTTAATCGATAATGTGATTGAGATTAAGTTATTTTTTTAATTTGGTTTTAAGATTAAATTTTCATTGAATTGAAAACTCTTTTTTGTACTTGATTGAATTTATGGCACCTTCTTATCAAGGTTAGATTACAATTGGGCCTATGTATATTCACTTTCATGTTTGTTTAATTTATATTGATCGATGCACCCATATCAAAAAATATTTGGAGATTTTCCTTTTTTTGAATTTTTCACATCAACTAAGATTTTAATAGTATACCTTCATCATAGAAGATAACCCTATAATTGCATTATAGTGGAATGCCACATCAGAAGTTGCTTATAACTAAAGAAGGCAAATTGTCTAATGCCTTGCTTAATGGTCATTTCTTTTCCATTGTTTTATTTTATTTTATTATAGAGCATTAAGATGATTGAATTTGTAAGAAACTTCTTTAAAATGGGCAAAACATCATATTTTGAAAATGACTTATTTATCATTTCTTTGTATTGTCATATATGGTGGTATGACTCTACCATTTTGAATTTCATTTCAATAATTTTCCTTTTAATATGGAGGGAGGGTAGGTCTAACTCTATCTTTAATAGATCAATAGACCTCATGATCCATTCATTTGTAAAATCATCATGTAAAAGAGGACCTTCAGGTAGAAGATGTGCTACTAGAAAGTCAAGTATAACTTGTACTTTTTACAACACAAATAAGATTAAAGGTAATCTCATATTATAATACAATTTTTGACCACCATGCTAGACATCAAGACAATGCTAGGTGGGTCATAAGACATTACAAAGGATTCACCTTAGATTGATTTTGAATGAAAGAATATAATGCCTTAGTTTCTAAGAGGAGAAAACTAAGGCTTTCTTCATTACTTTTGGACTAATAAAGTCCTAAGTGATTTATCTACCAACCTACCAGAGATAGAAGTTTAATACTTTCACTCCAAGAGATAGAAATAACACCCTTAGGACCCAATCATAAGTTCATGATGTTTTTATAAGGATTAAAATTTTCATTTTATTTTCTTTTTAGATTTGTCCTTAAAATTAATTAAGGGCATTTATGAAATATAAAATACTCAATGGGAGAAGACTCCCATTAAGAAAGTTGATTAAAATTTATCAAGTTTAAATTTCATTCATTTCAACTTTATTAAGAGAATTAGAATCCTCTTTCATTTCTCTTTTTATTGATTAGGAGCAAAAGTGAATCTTGTCAACATTTTTTTTAATCACAATGTCATGTCATCTTCCTCTTTTGATACTCTCCCAAACACTTAATGATTTAGAGTTTTTGTAGGGTCTAAAAGAGGGTTACCTCTAAGTCACTCCTTATAATTTGTCAATCAGCTTGAACAATTAAGTTTCCAAAATTCTAGTGGACATATAGAGACTAATAAGATTAATGCTAATTTGCATTTATGTAAATTTCCTTCTATAAGGATATAGATTTATATTTAATTCCTTAATCAACCTCTGCCTAAAGTCAATAAGGCAATTCTTTTGGGATGATTTTTTTATATCTATCCCACTTTTTTTTTTTTTAAAAAAAAATTCTTTTGAGTTGATTCTATTTTAGAATGAAATTTAAGCTTCAATCATGTTGGTAAGGGGGTAGTAGGTACAATTATGTCTCCTTCCTTTGATTTGGATTTTCTCAAGATTTGAAGGAATTCATTCATTTACATCCTTAGGTGTTTGTTACCTTTGAATGTATTAGAATAAAGGGTCAATTTAAGGATCCTGTCCTAATTATCTTTAGCTTTAGTACAAAGAAAGTAAGATCAAAGACAAATTTAACATTGAGATTTACTTTTCAAAATTTGAAGTAATTTTCAAACTTTTTTTAATATAACATTTATTTTCCACATTAGAATGGTTTCAAATCTGTCTTGACTAGACTTAGGTCTAATAGAAATGACTTAATTTTCATTTATTTTTCTCCCTTTTTTTATTTTGGGGCTTGGTTCTAGGACCCAATCATTTAACTATTGCAAATGAAGAGTTCTAGCACTTTTAGTTCAAGATGTTGGATAGACTCAACTAGGAATGAAATAGAGAGGTATCCAATGGAAAGAAAGGTAGTCCTATCCTATGAGTGGCACTAGTACATTTGATGTATATAAATAATAACTTATTTCTAAAGATGGAGAGAGGAACCACATCCCCAGTGGAGTCACCAGAAAATATACTCTGATGAGTTAAAATTTGTTTAACACCACATAGAGTTTAGGAATTTCTTATTTGGATGATCAGATATGTCATTAAGAAATAAATATATTATCTCCTAAGATAAATAAGTTTTCTTATAATGGATTCGATCATTTAATAAAAGACTCCTAAAGCTAATGGGTCTTCCATGTACCAGAGATTTTTCTCTTAAATTACATGGAAGGTAGAACATGGTTTATTTTAAACTAGGATCATGGTTCCCTATTGCGGCAAGCCTCTATAGTTAATTATATCTTAAGAAGGGTCTCTTCCTAAGAATACTCTTGATTAAGAAAATAAGTCATTATTTCTAAGGATTTCTAAGTTGGTTTTCAAAGGATTGATATTTGGAATTTTAATTGAGATTGATCTAAAGTGGAGAGAGTTATTCTCAGAGACCAAATGGGACTAAGTAGGAAATGCCTGTTGATACTGGGAATTCTAGTATACACTTTAACTATCTTATCATTGGGCTTTAAATTTTATAATTAATTTAGATTTGAGTTGATATTTTTTAGAAATATAAGGCTTAGGTTCTAGTAGCAAAATACTATAGAAATGCTAGGGTTGAAGACTTATTCCAAAGAGAATTCTTCAAAGCCTAAGTCTACAAGTGCTTTTGACACATGTTAAATGCTCAACCTAGTTTCATTTTGGGAATTATCAATCATTCCTTTCACTTGAAGGAATTAACTTATCCCTGACTCTTCTGGACTTACAACCTGCCTAGAGGGCTGCTAGTTAACACCACATAAGTGTATTTTAAATTCATGATGCTATGTCTTATGAATGCAAGATGATTGGACTTTTGTCTATTTTAGGAAAGGAATCTAAGGATTCTAGACTCACTCCATAATCTTTAAGATCATGTAGATATGAAATGCATTAACTAATGCACATTTTTTATATTTTTAATATTGTGGTTTGATGATCATTTTAGGCCATGGGTATGCAATTTATGCTTACATGGTATGCAATTAGAAGAATGTCATGGCATTAATCAAAAATAGAAGGAAAGCTTCCCCAAAAGGCCATCCTCACAGGTCAAATGGCCCTTATGTGTAATGGGAGAAGTTGACAAATTTAAAAATTGTAACAATATGATTGCATGATTTTTGAGTGCTAATTTGTTTCTGATTGATTTTAAGCTAATCCCTAAAATTTTAATGTGAGTTTTGAATTGCATTATTTTTATGTTTGAATTGATTAAATTTAGATGGGTAGAAAATTTAATTTTTTTATGAGCCTACTTCTAGGCATTCATCACAGAAAAGCACAACACAAAAATAAACCTAGAAAAATAGGTTGATTCTATTGCACATCCAAAATAAATCAAACAAATTGAAATTTATAAAAACAAACCTTATGGACTATGCTTAATGACTTAAGCACACCTACAAGAAAATAACATTTTTATTTTATTGATGATAGTCATCCTTTCTGGCATAGTCCCCTATAGAAGATAATATTAGATCTAAAAAGAACGCCCTATCATCCAGTCTAATGGGAAAAAATCTTAAATATAGAAATAGTATAGAATAAAGAAATGTGAAGCACATCACATCATAACACAAAGGATCAGAAAAAAGAATCATAGAATGACCTAATCTAAATATAGGGTCTGTGACCTAATGATCTAGTGTGTGAAGAAAACAGGCTTGTGTAGCAAGACTTTGTTAGGCCTCTTTAGTTCAAGGTTCAATTTGAAGTTTTTGAGTTTGTTTGAATTTTACCTTTGGATTATTTCAATTCAAATGATTTAATGATTGTTTTCATTTTTATGTTCACTTTTATTTTACTAAAGTGAAGTTTAGGTTTTCAAGAAAGAAGAGTAGAATAGATTTCACTTTTGGGTGGAACCTATTGTATTCAACAACCTAACCACAAATGGAATGAAACCTTCATCCTAAGATGAAGATCCATCCCAAAGGTTTAACTAAGATCCTTAAGTATCTTAATTAATCCTTTTAATTTTATTTAGATGGTTTGGGTTTCAATTTAGTTTGGATTTGGATTAATGTTTTAATTTTTGTCTTTAGAATATGATTCTTCATTTCATTCTTTTGATTTGATTTGACTTTCATTCTTTATTTAATTTATTATTTTAATTTAATTTGGTTTGATTTATTTCATTTGATTTGGTTTATTTCATTTGTTTCATTAACATTTTAAGTTAGGTTTGTTTATGTTTATTGAATTATGTTTATTTCATTTGATTTAATTTATACTAACCTAAGGCACTTACGTTAATATTTGAATTCATTCTTAGGTTAGATTGATTATGGATTTAAGTTTCATTGGTTTGTTTAATTATGAGTTTATTATCTTATTGTTTAATTACTCTTAATACAATAACAACAACAAGCCTTTATCCCACTAAGTGGGGTTGGCTACATGAATCCTTCATCTCCATTTTGTCCTATTATGTGTCAAATTCTCATTTAATTCAAGTATACTAAGGTCATTTTTATACATCTTAACCAAGACTTTTTTAGGTCTACCTCTACCTTTCTTAACATAAGGAAAATCTAATGCATCTACTCTTTTAACCAAGTCATCAAACGGCTGAAGCTTTATGTGTCAAAACTGCCTAAGATGAATCTCTCTAATCTTATCTGCCCCTAAAGCTACTCCAACTTTTTTCCCGAACATACTCATTTTGCATTTTATCTCTAAGACTAAAGCCACTCATCCACCTAAGCATCCTCATCTCTGAAACACTTAACTTTGTCTTATTCTTCTTATTTATTGTCCAACATTCTGCACCATAAGTCATTGTAGGTCTTACCACCACCTTATAAAATTTTCCCTTAAGTTTAAACAAAGCTTTTCTATCACACAATAGGCTAGATGCATTCCTCCACTTTAACCATCCAACTTGAATTCCACTAATAACATCTACATCTATTTCACCATCATTTTGAATAATAGAGCCTAAATATCTAAATAAGTCACTCTTTTTAATGACTTGTTCACCTAATGTCACATCATTATCACTAGAACTTCTACAACTAAAATTACACTCCATATATTCAATTTTAGATCTACTTAAATCAAAATATTTAGACTCTAAGGTTGACGTCCATAATTCAAGTTTCTCTTGGACTCCCTCTCTAGTCTTATCAATAAGAAGAATGTCATCAATAAAAAGCATACACCAAGGTACATCTTCTTATAAATGCCTAGTAAGAACGTCCATAACTAAAGCAAAAAATAAGGGCATAAAGTTGATCCTTGATGTAATCCAACAGAAATAGGAAAATATTTTGTCAATCTTTCTTGTGTTTGGACACAAGTAATAGCTCTAGTATACATATCCTTAATGACTTGAATATAATTAATATTAACTCCTTTCTTTTTTAGAACTCTCCAAAGAACATCTCTTGAAACTTTGTCATAAGATTTCTCTAAATCAATAAATATCATATGTATGTCCTCCTTACTTTCTATATACTTCTTCATCAGACCTATTAACAAATGTATAACATCCATAGTAGATCTACCTGGCATGAAATCAAATTGATTGTGAGAAAATTTTGTATCACATCGTAACCTATGCTCAATTACTCTCTCCCATAACTTTAATGTATGACACATTAACTTAATTCCTCTATAATTTGCACACTCTTGTGCATCACCTTTATTCTTAAATATAGGAACCAACTGACTCTTTTTCCACTAATCTGACATCTTTTTAGTCTTTAAAATAACATTTAAAATATTTGTAAGCCAATAAATTCCTTGATCTCCTAACCATTTCCACACTTCTATAGGAATATCATCAGGTCCTACTATTTTTCCACATTTTATTTTCTTTAAATCTTCTCTTACTTCAGATTTACTAATACAACGATAAAAAAATTCTCTATTTTTTATGGTATTAAGGTTGCTAAAATTAATCATACTTTCAAATCCTTCATTGAAAAGTTTATCAAAATATCTCATCCACCTATTTTCAATATCCATTTCTAAGAAAAGCACTTTATTATTTTCATCCTTAATACGCCTCACTTAAACTAGATCTTTACTTCTCCTATCTCTTTGGTTGGCTAACTTATACATACATCTTTCACCTTCTTTTGTATCTAATATATTATATAAATCATTGAAGCTAATTTTTTGCGTCATATATTGCTTTCTTAGAATATCTACATGCTACTTTATATCTTTCCCAATTCTTTGAGTTTTGACATCTAAACCAAGTTTTATAATAATGCTTCTTATTTTTTTTATCTTTTCTTGCACACTCTGACTCCACCACCAACTATTTTTATTAAAAGAAGCTTTTCCTTTTGATTCTCCAAGCACATTTTAGCAACTTGCTTAATTTCACTTGCTATTTTTTCTCACATAATATTAGCTTCCTTATGAACATCCCAAATTCTAAGCTCTTGTAGGTTGCTTTTAAAAATATTATTATTTGTATTCTTTAAGTGCCCCCATATAATCCTAAGATAATAATTTGATTTATTTTTCCTCTTACAATCTTTCATCTTAAAATATAAAACTAACCATTGATGTTGGGTACTTAAACTTTCACTTAGAATGACCTTACAATCTTTACAATCTAAATGATCTATTTTTCTTATTAGAAAATAATCAATCTATATTTAATTACTCTTAATATGCCTTATTAATTTCATTAGTCCTTAAGTATGAAATTGATTAAGCTTATTTGAATTAGGATGTTGGATGAGTTATCCTAAGTGTTTCTGATGTTGATGAAGATTAGTTCAAATTACTTCATGATTTTATGAATTATTTTGTTCATTATTTGATTTATATTGACCTAAAGATTTTGAAATTTGACAATTCCCAATCCAAAGGTCAATTGTGTTTGAAATGTTTATGGCTAGTGGGATTTCAACCCAATTTTATATTTTCAAAGTTTCATCTTGATTAGATTCATAATTATGGTGTAATTAAGGTTTTATTATTCATTAAAACCTAGATTAAGTCTAATTAAGTGAAGATTAGTTAGATTTTATTTTTCATTGGTTTCTCTCTAAAAGATGTATCCAAGGAGGGTTCATTCATAGTTTTTGAAAATTTGGTTGATTTATTATGATTTATTTAAGTTCTCGTTAATTACTTAAATTATTTAATTAACTTAATTATGTAATTAAGCCATTTTATGATTTATTGAGTTCTAATGAGTTTTATTGATGATTTTAAGTTCATTAGGGTTTATTTAGTTGATTTTAGGTTATTTAATCCATTTTGATTATTTATTTTATTTAATATTAATTTATTTAATTAAAATTGAGGTTTTGGATCTAAAATTTAATATCTCATGAATTACATTGAAACAATTTATGAAGATTTTTCTTAATGTGTGTTTTAACATCAATTTTAGTTCCCAAAGTTTCATTTAAATTTGATAAATTAAGGTTTAATTGATCTCATTTAAAGTAAAATTAATGTCAAAATATCCAAAATTAATTAGAGATTATAATTTTAATAGATTCCTTTAATCAAGAGGAATCAATAGAGCCTAAGTTTTTATATTTTGGTTATGTATTTACTATTGTATAATTTTTTGAATTTTTTGTGATTTTTAATTAATTTATAATGATTTTACTGTATAGAATAGTGGGCCGACTCGGCGGCATTGGGCCACACAGATCTTGCATGGAGACTGAGTCAAAAGTTGTGGCACGCAGGATGAATCTCGACCGTCCGATGACGATGGCACGATCCCAAATCATTTCATGATCTCTTTAAGGGAATTAATTAGATCATCCAGCTAGATCTCATCCGTCCATTCCAAATATAAGGAATAGATGAGAGATCAAATCTTGAGTGTCTTAAGTGAGAGACGAATGATGTTTATCATTTTTGATTATCCAATTTTGATTGTAAAATTATCAGTGGTTGATTTATAATAAAATTTATACCATTTGATCCTCACAGTTATTAAATTTCTTTCATAAATGAATGCTAGGGCGATCGATGGTGGAGCGTACCTCGATTATGGTGATGACTAGTGGTGGGATTGACTCTAATAGCTTTGTCTCAATGTGATGATGTAGTGCATGCAATTTGGTGGCTTGCCTCCTCACCAAATGTCTTGGAGACCAACTTAAGGCCATTTTTTGTGAGGTTCGATGTTCTCCAGCTTGTCGATGGTGAGGGGATGGGGTGGCAATTGGTTTGAGGTCACCTTGACCTCTAGAACATTTGAAATGCTCAATTGGAGGTGGGAGGCTCTCCCTTACATTTAACCATTAGAGGAGGCTCGGTGGTTGCTAGATTTGCTTATTTTTTGGCATGCCAGTGGTGAGGGGATGGGGGATCGATCCATTTCTTCATCTCCTCCCTGAACATTTTGGAATGAAAATAAGAGAGAAAGAGAATCTCTATCCCCATTTTCAATACATGGTTGAGAGCTATATCCTCGGCCTTCTAGGTATTCAGATTCTGGCCACCGGGGGTTATAAGGTCAGCCAAGGCATAAATTCAATCCCCCTTGGTCTTATGAGCAAGTTTGGATCAAAATTTGGTCATTAAACCCTAACCACAATCAAGTTAAATAAACATCCCTTAATTCTAACCAAAACTTTTTTAAGGTTTAATTTGAATGTTCAAGCTATTAATACCTAAAGAGGAGAAACGATACTTAGGATCCACTCCATCCCATATTGGTTATTTAATATGTTGAAGGGAAAAAATTAAATATGCTTTATGAATTGATTAGGTTCAATCCATTTATTATTTCAGTTTGATTACCCCTCCCAAGCTTCTTTAACTTGACTAACCACTTAATCTTGAGCCTTCAATGACATGCTTTGGGAACATAGAATTGTCAATGCACCTAAAGAGATCGAATGCAATTAGGCTCATGCATAACAGTTAATTAAAGAAAGAAAATATTTAAGGTAAATACTTTTATGATTCCCGCACGAATGGGAGAATCATAATTTCTTTGATGACTTTATGTTATCAAACACATAAAGAGATAAATGGGTTGGCTCTTGAGTTGTTTAAATTAATTTCATTTAAATTTCATCATTAGTTTTCTTAATTCATACTTACTAAACATATTAATTAAATTCATTAAGGGAATACATTTTAAAATAATTAGAGAGGATGTCGCAATTACTTCCCATGTTATCCTCACTATTTTTATTAATTAATTAACCCTAACTACTCAATTTTATTGTTCATTGATTTTAATAATTATTAAATCACTTAAAAGGGGTAATTACGATTAAAATTTTGGAATTTCCCAAATTACTTAGGAAATAATTCCAAGGAAAAATGGGAGGAAGAAGACATCCCATAAAATCAACATGCTAAATTTAGAATTAATTAACCAAGTAATTTGACCTTCATTAAGGTAATTAACCTAAGCTTCAAACATTAATTAAGCACTATTCATCAGACATTAATTAAGGATTTTTATTTTTGGTATTGAATTCTCTACTATGTAAGCTATCCAAGAAGAGTTTATTTGCATTTTTTTGATTATTTTTCTATAATTAGTTATATATTTTTTGATGTTCTCTCTATTTAAATTGAATTTTTAAACCTAGTTAATTATTTTAAATCGTCAGTGCCACGTGGACACTAACGCGACGGGTGCTTTCCACGTGGTGTCGTGGTATTGGTTATTTAAAGCCTGACATGGCAGTTGGCGATGATGAACGTGGTTTCATCCCAACCATCCGATCTCGATCGGATGGTCAAGATTAATCCCATGATTATAAAAGGATTAAATCAAAATTCTAGCATGATCAATCATGACTGTCCATTCTATTCACACAGAATGGACGACCGGTGATCCGTCATCTCGTGTGAGAGCTAGAAGACATCATTTGCCTTTTCCCGCATGATTTGAGCTCGCTAAAGCTTGTTTGATGAGATGATTGACTCTAAAATGATCAAGGATGAGATCTAAGGAGATCCTACCATGAAAATTGCATAAAAACACAACTCATTTTGAAAAAGACCAACACCTACAAGCAAAACTATGGTTACTAAATTTTTACCTCACTCGAGCTAAAGACCGCCCAACGATAGAGGTAGCATTATCTTGAAGTGACAAAATCATGTTGAGAAATCTTGAGCTGTCTCTCCACTATTGGTCGGATCGAACACCACTATGGAAGTCATTAGAGTCAATCATGGATGTCTTCGAGTGGTCAATCAACTAGGAATCAATACATTTTTGGTCACTAGAGTGTGGTGAAGGTGTGGGGAAAGTTAATTTAGCTTTGGTGGAAGTTTGGTGAGGTTGGACAGATAAGGATATCAGGTTTCATCATTGCTTGGTCTTGCCAGCGATGGGTGCACGGGAGCTTAGAGATTGCTTTGGGACTGCTAGGAATGCTTTAAGAAGGGTGTATGTTGAGTTTGAATGAATGGGGAGGAGTATATTTTACTCCCTAATTGAACTAAGGGATGAGATTAGCTTAGCCTTTAGCAGTCATTCAACCAAAGTTGGTGGCCCGAGGTGGCAGGGGATAGTTGAGTTGGATGTGTGTAAGAGGATGAGGGAGTAGAGTGGGCTGCCATGGAGTGTACACTCATCCTTAAGTGGACTAATGATTGCCCATGGGTGAGCTCACCCTCTCTTAGCTAAAGGTTGAAGTCAACAACCTTGGGTTAGGGTGGGTCAGTGGTCCTCTATCTAAGAAAGAGTAAAAGGTGGCTGCCAAGAGGTGGGGAGTCATCAAAATGTGGATTTTATCCCATTTGGAGGGCTTGGTTTAATGGGTTTGACCCAACCCGGGTTCACCATGGGTTAATCCTACCTAGGCAGGCCCATGGTGACCCAAGGATGAGTCATGCCAAGTTTTGATGGGTTTGGACTTGGTTTGGTTGGGTTTGGCTCAATTTTATCATGTAGGACAAATGGGCTCAATTGGGGTATGTTGACCATTTTAACCAAATTGGGTCAAAGTGAGAGTTTTGTTAAGTTCAATTGATCATTTAGAATGAGTTAGCACAATTAGTTTGGTTCAATTTGAGTTAGATTTAAATTTGGTTCATATGATTTTATTTGGGTCAAATGGTCATGTTAATCAAATTGGACAAATGCTTGAGCATGGGTTATGTCTATGTTCAATTAGTCATTGGTGATTGATTGAAAGAGTTGATTTGAATTAATTTGGATTAGGGAGTGATTTGGCCTTTAAGTCAAATTGGACTAAGTTTTCCAATTGGGTTGGGTTGACCAAATTATGTCTAATTGAAGGTTGGATTATGTCCAATTTCCAATTGGTGATTGGTTAGAAGCATTGGTTTCAATGAATTTGGTTTAGGATTTTATTTGGACCAACTTGGCCCTTTAGGTCAAATTGGGTCAACTTGTGTCAAGAGGCCAAATTAGCTTGGTTGGGTTCAATTGGATTCAAGTGGTGGTTGAGAGTCATTGATTGCAATTGATTTGGCTTAGGACATGATTTGGCCTAACTTGGTTAAGAGCAAAATTAGCTTGGATAGATCCAATTAATTGTAGTGGAGTGTTTAATAGTAACATACAATCATTTATAAAGAGATTGGATAGCTTGATTTGATCCAATAGGGGTTTGATTGAAGTTTGGTCTAATTGGACCTTTTAGGTCACTTTGGGTTAAGTAGTTTAGTCAAGTCAATTTAGACCAATTATAGATGGTTGGAGTATGTTCAATGATGAATTTGAGGTTGATTTGTGCTTTGAATACAATTGATTCTTGTCTATTGGGTTTTGGCTCATTTGAATCCTTTAAGTCAAATGGGTCAACTTGGGTCAACTTGATTTGATTAGGTTGATTGGTTTGATTGAATTGATCAGGGTAGGTTTTGATGCTCAATTGAGTGTTTGAATTTATCAAGAGGTTTAGGTTAGGTTTGGCTAGCTTAACTCAAGGTGGATAGAAGTTTGGTCTTGTAAAGTTCAAATGGATAGTCTATACATCCAACTAATGGCTATTAAGAAAGCTCGGAGACTCACATCTCCAAAAAATGATCAATCATTAGGATGGTCTATTGGCTATGCAATAGAATGCATCAAGCTGATGAAGGGGCACATCGGTTCACAATGGTCAAGCTAAGAAGAAAGCATAAGGACTCATATCTTCTAAAGAAAGTGAACCATTGGGGTGATCCTATGGTCAAGTAATGAATCAAACTCAGCCTAGAGCAACTATTAAGCGAGGGTTGTTGGGGGGCTTATGTCAACTTAAAGTAGCATGAAGCAATTAAACTTGTGTTTGTGATTCATGTTTGTGTGTGATTTTGTGTATGTGTTGTGCTTATCAAAGTAGGGTGCCCCTCGGGTTCTCTTATACCTATCCTAAACACATCAAGAATTTGTTAATTGAAGACATTTAAATTCAGAGAATAATTTGATTGAATGAAATTTTCATTGATAAATAGATTATTTGAAATATTATTTATGCTTAATATTTTTTAGATAAAGCCTATTAATTGGAAGCATCGAATATACCTTTATGTTGATTAGTTGATAGGAGCCACCATGGTAGGCCTTTTCTATGGAAAAAAGGCTTTCCCAAGTAGGTTCAAATTTTCCTCTCATCTTGTTATAGACTACAATTGATCTTCTTAGAACTAAACCAAGCTCTCCAAGCTAAAAAGCTCTAGGGTAGACTAGCTTATTATGAGTTTGAACCATTCTTGCTTTATATAGCTTGAGGTTCTAGCTTGCCCGTAGGTGTCTCTCCTCTAGATGTTCGAGCTCTTCTAAGCGTAGCTTAGTGTTTTCCTCGATTGTGATTTTACCACCCATAGATATTCTTAATGATGAGAGTTGGATCTCTAAGGGTAGAATGGTTTCGGAGCCATACACTTAGAGAATGGGGTAGATTATTTTGGAGTTCTAAGGTGGTACAGTAACCACACAAAGCTTTAACTAACTACTCAAGCCTTTATTGCTTATTATCATTGAGTGTCTTCTTGGGTATTTGAATGAGAGTTTTATTGAAGGCTTATACTAAACCATTTATCTACGAATAGTAGATGGTAGAATACCTCTAGTGAAAGTTGTGTCTTCGAGCGAAGTTATTGATATTGGTTCTTTGAAAAGGTGGTATCATTATCGGATATGATTCTGTGGGTATTCTAAATCTATATATGATATGGTTATTTAAAAATTGGAGCACATGCTGAGCTTTGACTTCCCTGAGCAGAATCACCTCCGTCCACTTGGAGAAATAATCTGTAGCTACTAGTATGAGACAGTGACCCTTAGATGATGAAGGATTAATCGAATCCACTATCGCACTTAATGGCCATAGTCGTAGAATGTTGGGTGGTTGATGTAGAACTACTTCATGCATACTTGACACTGGTGGCAATGCTTGGCTATGTTCATGTAATTTGTGATCATCGTCAGCCAATAATACCTAAGCCTCTTAATTTTGGCCTTCATCTTGGGGAACAGACTAGTGAGCTCCTCAAAACCCTAAACACATCTCAGTCACTATCTTATGAGCTTCATGTTTTCCTAAATAGCATAACCATATATGATCAAAGGACCATCAGTATAAGACACCATCGATGAGAGCATAGGAGTGTGCTCTCTGCTTGACTTGGTGGGCTTGAGATTTCTCCTAAAGTAGTTTTCCTTTGTTTAGGTAATCAATGAAGGGTTACCTCTAATCTAGTTCTTTATCCTTTTCAGTAATGGTAACCTCCCCTTCAAGAGTGTATTTGTTGATAAGTTCAACATCAATAAAAGGTAGGGTCTATTTATTATGAAACTCTATTGATATGGACTCATCTTCCAAACATGCCAACTCTTTAGCGAGTTTGGCTAAAGCATCCGCTTATGGAAATTTTTCCTAGAGGGATCTTACAAATTATGACCTCAGGGATCTAAGCTACTAACTACATTATGTACTTATGGTAGTGATGGAATTTAGGCTTTAGAACCTTATAGGACTCAAAATTTTGTTGACCACTAATTGTTATTCCCAAATATACTGATGCTTTGGAAGCTTATGGAGATGGCTAACTCAAACTAAAGATTAGAGCATCATATTTGGCTTCATTGTTAGTGCAAGGTTTGAACAAATAATATGAGAATCTCATCATATCATGGTCTGGTGTTAGGACTTTTCTACCTTGCCTTACCAAGAAGAGTAGATTATGGTTCTTCTCCTCTTTGAGTGTAAGCTGCACCATCAAATATGTCTCCCAATAATAAGTGTTTGCATCTCTTAGTTACATGATTTGTTCATTAAAAAGATCATCACTAAAAGGAGAGTTTTTAGGAAGAGGGTGCATTGCCAAGAAATATGCGAGTTCCCTTTCACTACATGGAGGGGTATGAATGTAATATCAAACTGCAATAAAATCATGGACCATCATGCCAGCCGTTTGGATAACATTGGCCATGCCATCAGATATTGTTGTGGATTAACTCTAGAAATCAAGTTTACTTTATGAGAAATCATATAATGCTATAGCTTTTAGGCTGCGAAGATCAAAAGTAAGAAATGTTTCTCAATGGGTGGATAGTTCACCTCAGCAGGTTTCATACATCAACTGAGATAGTAGAGTGCATTATCTTTTCTCTCATCATTTTCTTAGGCCAACAAAGCACCAAGGGAGTCATCCAATGCAGTAACATAGAGTATGAGGGGTTTGTTCGATATAGGAGTGGCTAGGATTGGCGGAATCATGAGGTATTACTTGATACTTTCAATTGCATGTTTGCATTTATTATCCCACTTGAATTGGCATCTTTCTTGCTAATGCTAAGAATGGTTGATATCTGCCTAATAGGTTGGATATAAAGCATCTTAGATACGCCAACCTCCCATGGAATGACTTGAGTTGAGTTAGGATTTTTGAGGGTGGCATTTTAAATATCACTTTAATCTTCTCTAGATCAATCTTAATGCAGGCTAGATAATGAACCCTAGAAACTTCCTTGAAGTTACCCCAAATGCACACTATAGAGGATCCATTTTAAGGTTATATTGCTTCAATCACTCGAAAACTACTCTCAATTCAAAGAGGTGATCTTTCTTTTCTTTGCTTTTGACATGAGATCATCGATATAGCACTTGACTTAATGGTGAATGAGTTCATCGAAGATTTGAGTCATGACACTTTGATATGTGGCACCAGCATTTTTGAGATTGAAAGGCATGACCTTATAATAATAAATTTTGTTCGAGGTTCTGAAGGCAGTGTTCTTTCCATCTTCAAGTGCCATCTTGATTTGGTTATATTCGGATGAACCATAAATGAAAGAGAAGACTGCATGAGATGAGGATGTCCACCATAATTTTTGGTATTGGTAGTGAAAATTCATAGTTTGGACATGCCTTATTTAGATCCCTAAAATTGACATATGAAAATTTGGCTATTTTTTTTATTTAGGATGACATTGGCCAAACCAAGTAGAGATTTTTCTTCATTGATGAAATCAACATTGATCAGTTTCTTAACCTTGAAAATAACTTATTGTTCAATGTCCAATCGCATACATCTAGGAGCTTGCTTGATGGGGTTAACGTCAGGCTATATTGCTAGTTTATAAATTGTGACTTTAGAAATTAATATGGGCATTTTTTTCATAGCTCCAAAATAATTCCAAGAAAAATATGGTAGGTATAGGACAACCCATAGAATCAACATGCCAAATTTGAAATTAATTAGCCAAGAATTTAGCCTAATTAAGGTAATTAACAAGCATCAAATTTAACTGCAACTATTCATTACACAATTGGGGAATTTATTTTATTAGTGTACCTTTGACTTGAAGATCATCTAAAGTTTCTAAACACACCACTTCATATAAGTTGATGTGATTTGAAAAGAATTTATTAGATTCTAGATTATTAGTTATGACTAGACAGTAATCACATCATCTACTGGGCCTACCTTGCTAAAGCCTAATTTAGGTTTTGATTGAGAGTTCTTACATTTATTATCCCATAGCTTTTCAAAGTGCTCTAACCTGTGCTTAGACCATACATGTGGAATTAAACCTTTCTTTGCCAAATTTAAAATATAAGGCAAGTACCAATCAAATGGTAATTCTATTAATTCTTTGAATGATTCATCCTCAAGCTCTATATTAACTTCTTGGCTTAAGGATATTGCTCCTGGATAAAATCTTTGAGGTTTAACATAGATATATGTTTTAGGAGCTTTCTTAACTACTAATCCCCCAATATTTTATGAGAAAATTGGGGTTAGAGCTAGGGTGCTCAAATGTTGTCTAACGATTTTACATAAAGAGAGATCTAATACACTCATGCTTTGCTTGGGGACTCAGTCTTCATCATTGTTAGCCTCTAGTGTCACCTACAATAGGGTCTACTGATGTAGAGAGGTAGCTGGTGTGCTCACTACATAGAACTTATCCTCATAACTAAATTCTAAGTCTATATAGATGGCAGGTGTACTCTTGAATGATGGAATAGATCTCTTAGTATGTGGTAGGTATGGAGGTCTACCACCTTTAGGACTTTCTATGGACATGCCTCATCCTCGTCCAGGAGGAGGTCGGGTCATTCTATCCACTTGTTTGAATGGAGTGACAAACTATGGGTGGAATCTAATCTCAGGCTCTATTTCCTCTCTAATATTTTCTTCCCACTCCATTTTCTTTCTTTATTATTTTTTTATCTTTTATTTCTTTTTCATTTTTATTTTAGTTAAGTTCATGAGAGAATACATTTTGTCTCTTAGAGAGATAATAGGCCACATCCTCATAAATCCCAACATCATGTACTACAAATGGCTTGAGATCTCTTTTAACACAATATTCAATTCCATCCCTGATGAACTTGATACACTGATGTAAGGAGGATGCAACCATGCTATTCTCTTGAATCTAAGGTCGCCCTAGCAAAGTATTAAAAATTATATCTAAGTCTATTATGTGAAACATGGCCTCAGTCTTCCAATCATCTATTTCCAATGATAATATTATGGAGCTGAAGGCCTTCTCACCATGCTCATTGAATCCTTTCAACATCATCTTCTTAGATTGAAGTTTAGAGATGTTAAACCTCAAGTATGCAAAGGTTCTTCCATAATATTCAATAATGCACCCAGATTAACCAACACTCTGGATAACTTGAACTTGCTAACATCCACTGTAATGTGGAGGGGACAGTTGTGCTCTATTATCTCTAGTAGTAGGTCTTCATCTGAAATGATGACACATAGGACCTCTTTTAAAAATATGCCTCCTCTATAGTTGGATTAGTAGCATCCAACTGAGCTAAGCATATCTCAAGGTTAAGCAATTCTTTGATTAGTGACTCTCTAATTTCTTTGGATAAAATAAGAGCATCGTATATGCTTAGCTTAGCTGACAATTTTCTAAGATGTGCCAATACAATGTAGTCAACTTTGGGTTGGTCCTCCATAAGCATATCAAATGACAGAGCATCTTGTGGAGGGGCTATCTGTTCACTATAATCAATGGCCTGTTCACCCTTATCTTAGGGTACTACACTAGGAGGTAGAAATTTTCCACTATGAAGGTTAACTTTAATGAATTTTTATGAAGAGGAGCTTGTGGAGTTCTACCCGCTCATCATGTATAGCTACATCTTCTCCTACGGTATAATCAAAGTTGAAATACTCTAAATATATCTTAAGTGGTGAACTCTAGAGATTCAAAAAAGGGAAATCTATTACTAAATCAGAATGGAATTAATCAAAATGATTTATATTATTATTATTGTGATGTGGAGAGTTATTAATAGGAATGAAATCATTGAGGTCATAAAAAGTAGATAAGATGTAAGCAAAATTAATCTTCTTCATTAATTTCTTTAGTTTGGGAGGTACATGATAAAAGATAAGAAAAGTAAGTAGCTTGAGTGACTTAGTACCCTCATCCATTGCTACAACACTGCTTGTGGTGGTGGTGGAGCTAGTTGATGTGGTATCTGTAGTGGTGGAAGAGAGGATGATGGACTTAGATGGTGGTGGTGCTATGGAACTATCTCGGGCAAGTGGTGGTTGTTACTTCTATTGGGCTTCTACCCTACCTGAGTTTTTCCTCCCAACAGACAAACCTTTCTTGGTGTTTGAGATCTGAGCTGAGTGTGGTACCTATAGAGAAAGTTTCTTAATTTTAGAGATGATCTTTTTAGAGCTAAAGGATAGAGAGATATCCCAATTTTATTTTATCTTAAGAAGATCAGATGTCTCATGAAAGATTACTTTAATGAAACTAGAAGGTTGTTCCACTAAGTATTCTTTGGGGATTATTATGGCTCCTGACTTGTAGCTCTTTAAATGTACAATAATACTATAAGACATGGCCTAGTATGTGGTGGTGGATAGTAGTTAAGATCATCACTCTTACCCACTTCCTCCAACTTTCTATGCTTGGGTAACTGAAAGTCAAGCTTCTTAAGAAAATTTTTGAAGATTTTTCTGACTATCTCTCTTTGAATGAATATGGCTTGTTGGGTTTGTTAGCAAGAGTAGGTGGATAATAACTATTGATGCCTCTATTATGTAGGACACTGAGGTGGCCTTTGTGGTGGCCGAGGTAGAGAAAGAGGATGTGAAAGTGGAGGTTGCTGAAATCTAGGCCTCTCAAAGTGAGCTCTCATTGGCTGCTTTCCCTTATCTAATGCGCTGCAACCAATGGATTTTTATCAAATACCTTTTGAAGATTGGGCTTGAATGATTGATCAGAGAAGGGTAATTTCTTGGCTTCTTCTTTTATATTGGATGCTTTGATGATTAGCTTCTAACATATCTTAATAGTGAAGCCCTTAAGCATGAAAGCAACCTAGCCATGAATATTCTTAAGAAGAATATAAATGACATGCTATTCTTGTAGCTATTGTTTACATTTTATACTCAAGTTTTATCACCTGAGAATATAATCAATAAGGGACTCATTGGGTTTTTGTTTTTCTACAATAAGATCCCTTATAGTTACTCCCTATTGGGCTTCTATGAATCTCTTAATGAGAAGCTATTCTAACTCCACAAAATACTTCACTAAACCGTTGGGCAGTTCGACGTGCCAATTAAAGGCAACTCCATAAAGGGCACTAATAAACTACATAAAGAGTACATCATCACTACCACTAGAGTTGTAATAACTAGCTTTGAAGTGTGCTATATACTGCCTAGGGTTAACACTACCATCATATACCTTGAAAGATGGTGACACAAAATCTTTTAGGGTATTGAACTACATCAAATTTTACTAAGGTCTACCCTTTAGAACGGATGAGCTCCCTTGGGCCTATGCCAATGCTTTCTTTACTTGTTGCTCTACCATGTGCTTAATATCCTTCTCATTAATGGTGGTGCTATCAACTATCTTCATATGTAGGCTATCATTATCCTCTTCCATTGGATTGGTGCTCTTATGAAGGTCTAAGATGTGTACCAACTCAAGTCTATCTGCCTCCATAGAAATGGGTTGGGGGACTGGTGTTTGATTTTATAATGGTAACACCACTGCCATCAACTCCTTAACTCTCCTCTCCATTCTATCAACCTAATCATCCTTGAGTTTAATTTGTTCGAGAAGGCATTGAGTTGAGTTTGATGCATCACCATCCTCAACTACAATGTCATGAACTTCTTGGCTAGGTTGTGCTTGATGCAAAGACCCTTGGGTATCAACCATGTAGACCTCTACAATATCATCTATTAGGTAATCCTCATCACTCTCTTGTTCATAATGGTCATCTCCAACTATTTGCCTCACTATGGCATGATATCGTCCAATATCTCCTGTAAGGATCGATCATTTATTTTTCCCGAGACTTCTGGGATAGATGTTGGGTGATAATTCACTGTTGGACTACGCTCCAAAGAGGTGATGCACTATGTGCTTGTTCAAGAGAGGTGCTAACTATGACTGGTTCAATAATCATAGGTGCTAACTTGGAGCTTTCTTCTTCCTCCTTCTCTTATTGGAATGGTGGAGCAACTATGACACTCTTGGGCTACCACTCCTTCCTCTCTATTGTTGAGACAAGAGGTTAAGAGTGAGAGCACAGCCCTGCAATAACCAGCAAGGTGGATGGATTGTGGTCCTTGGAATGTAGTTGTATCACCAAGGGGGATGACTTCTCTCCAAATGTTGACTTATGATACTTAGTATGAACCTCAGATGGTGAGACATGAACTAGTGATGGTGATCGGTGAGTGGAGCGGTGTGGTAATGATGACACCGGCTGCCTCTCCATTGAAGGTCTCTTTTTATGGCTAAAAATAATAAGGAATATTTGTTTTGAATGATCGGCTCTAGCATCTCGTCGATCAGGGTGGTCAACCAATGCTGAGGCCATCGACTGCCTGGCGAATCTCCTCCTATCTCTTTTGCCCAATTTGGTAGAAATCCTAGCCTCTGTGGCCCTCTCTCTTCGAATTTGATCCCTAACACTCTGAGGGATAACTCATCTAAAATCATGCAGGGTGGTAGACTCAGATTATCCATGAACTTTGGCAACTTGATTAAGCACAAACCTAACGCCAGCATTGGGTCTTCTCCTATCGCTATCTGGTGCCTCATACTCAGTAGGGCATGGGGGTAATGAAACTATTTTTCTCACATCCACCTCTCCCTTTGCATCTAAGAGAGGATAAAACCTACTACCACCAAAAAGGGGAATGTCTCATAAGTGGATCCCTCTTTAGCTATATGAGAGGCTTCCTCAACCTCCTTAGCTATGTAGTCATAATACCTCTTGATCTTTATGTTCTTGTTATGATGCTATGTTTTAGGCAAAGGCACATGATGGGAGGTAGTACTAACCTTGATAGCATGGGAAATAACCTCAGATGCTAAGAATGATTTTCCCTTAAAGGTTAAGGCTACAGTAGAGGTGGTACAAGTCCTAATAGAGACTATGGCAAGCACAAGTTGTGCTCATGGCATGGGAGCCTCTAAGGCCTTTCTCTTCAGCAATAAGAACTCAGTATTCGACTACAAATCAAATTGTAGAAGTGACTTCTTGTCAGCCTCCTCCTTCTTACTTACTATATTGAGGGCAGGACCATCAAAGGTGAGTATGGCTTGATCCATGGCAAAATCTA
Source organism: Cymbidium sinense (assembly GCA_021442155.1). Classification (NCBI taxonomy): domain Eukaryota; kingdom Viridiplantae; phylum Streptophyta; class Magnoliopsida; order Asparagales; family Orchidaceae; genus Cymbidium; species Cymbidium sinense. The sequence continues at coordinate 25,734,191 of CM038228.1, read as the reverse complement.
CACTTGAAGTAAAGGAAAAGATGAGCTTTCTGAAAGACATAATGATTGTTTGCTTGAAAAGAAGAAGTACTTGGGCTTTCTTTCTTCTATTGGAGAAGAAAAGATAGGATTAGACTTTGCTTTAGTTGTTGTTTTCTTTTACTTGACTTTAAATTGAAACCCTCATCTAACAAACCTAGTTATATTTGATGGGGTTTATATATACTTTGGAGAGATTTATAATTTTGAGGGGAGATGTTTTGTTTAATTTGAACTTCACTGAGAGTGAGCTCAAATGAATTTTAAGATGGTGGACGAACCTTACTTTGTTGTTTATGGCAAGATGTTCTTGAAAGTTTTGAATTATGTTTGTTTAATTATTTGAAAAATTTCTTTGGTTAATTTTTATTTTAAATTTTTTTTGTTTGCCTATTGGAGGTCCAATAGGGGTTTTAGAACCTACTAAAGTGAGATTCTAAAACCTAAAGGATGTTGGCCACACTTGCCTAAGGATGAAATAGGCGAGGTGCCCAACAGAAAGAATGATAGTCTTGGACTTACATAACAAAACATAAGTAGAGCGGAGTCACCAAAAAAATATATGGTGTTTTACTTTGGAGATGGTGATTGACTAATAAAGATGGAGAGAGGAACTCTCCCCAACAGAGTAGCCAGAAAAATCTGTGGTGTTTTAATTTGGAGTCATAGAGACACCATGCAGATCTTAGTGGGTACTTATTGAAGTGATCGAGTACGATATTGAGGCATGACATATTATCTCAAAAGATAGAAACATCACCATATAATGAACTTAATCAACTAACCTAATTAGATTATGCTTAAGGGAATAAACTGTACCTACAAGCAAGAATATTTATATTTATTGATTATTATAATGGCCCCCAAGCATAAATCCCTACATAAGATATCATTAGGCTAATAATGACCTAACATCCAGTCTATGCATAAATAGTCCTAACATCTAGTTTAAAATATTACATCACAAAACAAAATATATCATCACAACATACACTAACCTATCCTAATACTAAGATTAGTGACTTAGTATTCTAATATGTGTGCTAAAACTTAGAGTGGTATATCTTGATTGATCTTTAGAATAAGGATTTTCTGAAGTCATAGAATTATTTAAATTGTCCATTAAGGATGGTTTCACTTTAAGTCTTTTAGTGGCTTGATTGGATTTTAACATATATATTTTTTATTTTGTTCATTTCTTACATAAGATGTAATCATGATAAAGAGAAGAAAGAGGTTTAACTATTTCATCCTTAGCCTAGGTTGATTTCTAAAAATAAATTACTATGGTTTTAATTCTCTTAATGAACCACTTATGAATTTATTTAGCCTAAGTTTAGATTCGCCTTAATGAATCTTATTCAAACATGAAAGGCATCTTAAGATTAATGAAATTAAGTCACCATCATATGAGTAATATTCCACTACTTCCTTTCAGTATCAAAAGTATTCACACTCTTTCCATTTTAAAAATTTTTTTTAATATTTGATTTAACATATACATAAACAAGTAATATACCCATATTTTTTCACACTTTATGAATGTTGATACATGAATTTGATAGAAAAGGGAGATTTTATCTCATAGTTAAAAATATACAAATATTAGAAATTTAAGCATGTACGTTCCATTGTTAAACTAGAGAAAGTTAGATTATCTAAGACCACCTTGGGGCTACTTAAAGTATCATATTCTTGAGATGTCTATACTATATACTTGTCAATCCTGATACATATAAACATGTACATAAGCATAGAAACAAAATCATGAAAAGGTTGTGTAAATATCCTTTATTTATGTAAAGTTAAGTGGCATAAGGAAAGGGGTTTTACTTTTTATTCCAACATATGCAAACATATAAATGAAGTTAAGCAAGTACGTGCCATTATTAAACCTGAAAAGTGAGATTATCTATGACCTCCTTGGGGCTACTTAAATCCTTGTATTCCCAGGATGCCCAGACTATATATTTGCTAATTCAAATACATATAAACATATACATAAGCATAGAACTTAAGAATAAAATAATTAATTGCCATCTTTTGATTATAAATAAATGAGCATTTCATTGAGTATTTACAATAAGCATTGATTTAAGTTTCAAGTCATTTGATTCATAATTAGAATATAGTTTCAAAATAATTTGAGATTTATTTGTGATAATAGCCACACCATATAATAATATTTATTTAACTCATGTAACTTGAATGCAATCATATTGTTTTAATTTTTAAAACATGAATACTGAAACACATGACATACACATTTATGATAATTGAAATGATGTAATTAAATATCACCACGCAACTTGCTTGATTTCATTAAACCTTAAGGACAATCAAGTTAAATAAACATCCCTTAAGTCTAGCTAAAGCTTCTTTAAGGTTTAATTTGAATGTTCAAGTTATTAAAATCTAAAGAGGAGAATTGATACTTAAGATTCACTCCATCGCATATTGGTTATTTAATATGTTGAAAAAAAGAAACTAAATAAGTTTTATGATTGATTAAGTTCAATCCATTAATTATATCACTTTGATTTCCCTTCCCAAGATTCTTTAACTTACTAATCACTTAATCATAAGCCATCAATGACATGCTTTGGGAACATAAAATTGGCAATGCACCTAATGATATCTAATGAAATTAGGTTCATGGGTAAGAGTTAATTAAAGAAAAAAATATTTAAGATAAATACTCTTATGATTCCCCCACCAATGGAAAAATCATAACTTCTTTGATAACTTTATGTTATTAAACACATAAAGGGATAAATGGGTTGGCACTTAAGTTATTTAAATTAAATTCATTTGAATATCATCATTAATTTCCTTAATTCATACTTAATTATTAGTCATATTAATTAAATTCATTAAGGGAATACTTTTGAAAATAATTAGGAGAGGAAGTCCCAATTAATTTCATGATATCCTCATTATTTTTATTAATTAATTATCTCTAACAACTCAATTTTACTGTTCATTTATTTTTATAATTATTAAATCACTTAAAAGGGGTAATTAGGTTAATAATTTTAAATTTCCTAAATCACATGGAAAATAATTCCAAGAAAAATATGGGAGGTAGAGGACATCCCATAGAATCAACATGCCAAATTTAAAATTAATTAGCCAAGTAATTTAGCCTTAATTAAGGTAATTAACCTAAGCATCAAATTTAATCAGGCACTATTCATTACACATTAATTGGGATTTTATTTTTATTAAAGTTTCCTTTATCTAAGCTTTCCAAAATGGGTTAATTTGTAATTTTTTAGATTTTTCAGCAATTAGTTATGATTTTTTAAAGTTTTGACAATTTAAATTAAACTTTTAAACCTAATTAATCACTTTTAAACCATCGACGCCATGTGGACGCTAATACGGTTGCACTTTCTATGTGGCGCCATGGTATTAGTTATTTAAAATGTCTAACACGGCTGCTAATTTAGTGGCGGGGGACACAATTTCTTCTCAACTGTCTGATCTGTAATCAGACGGTTGTGATTAATCCTTTGACTATGAAGGGATTAAATCTAGATTTCTAGCACAATAAGTCACGATCGTCCATTCTAATCATGTGGAACGGACGATCGGTGATTCATTTTTTTAAGAGAACTAGAAGATGAACACCATTTACCTTTCATCAATTGATCTAAGCTCATCGGAGATCATTTATCGGTGAAATCAACACCAAAATGATCAAGAAAGAGATCTGAGGAGATTCTATGGTGAAAATCACAAGAAAACACAAATTGTTTTGAAAAAGACCAAGAACTAGGGAGCAAAACTTTAGTTGCCAAATTATTACCTCATCGAAGCTAAAGACTGGCGATTCGTTGATAGTGGTAGCTTTTTCTTGAAGAGATGAAGTCCTATTGAGAAGATCTAGAGCTGCCTCCTCGATAATAAGTCTATGGATCAAATGGTATCTTAGAAGTCACTATAATTGGTCTAACGACATCTTCAGGTGATTGAATCGGTCAAAAAATAATTCATTTTTAGTTGTTGGAGTGTGGTGAAGGTGTTGGAAAAGTTAATTTAGCTTTGGTGGAAGTTTGGTAAAGTTGGACGGATGAGGCTCTGGGTTTGAGGTGGGCTTGGGCTCACCGACGATGGGGTATACAGAGAGCTCAAGGAATGCTTTAAGATGGCACAGATGCTTTAAGATGGCACATAATGCTTTGAAGAGGGCATGTGTTGAGTTTGAATGGATGGGGATGATTATACTCTTCTCCCTAATTAAACTAAAGGCTAAGATTGGCTCAACCTTTGGTAGTCATCCGACCAAAGTTAGTTGTCAGAGCTGGTAGGGAACTATTGAGGTGGATGTGTGTGAGAGGCTGAGGGAGTTTAGTGGACTTCCATGGTGTACACTCCTCCTTAGGTGAACAATGGTTTCCTATAGGTGAGCTCTCCCTCTCTTGGCTAAAGGCTAAACCCAACAGCCTTAGGTTAAGATGGATTAGGAGTCCTCTATCCAAGAAAAGCCAAATGTGCATATTGACCCATTTTGAGGGCTTTCTTTAATGGGTTTGACCCAACCTAGATTCACCATGGGTTGGGCCCACTTGTGGAGGTGACTTAAAGATGAGTCATGCCATGTTTGGTTGGGTTTGGACTTGGTTTGGTTGGGTTTGGCTCAATTTGACTCATGTAGATAAAATGGTCTCAATGGGGCTACGTTGGGCATTTTTCCCAAATTGGGTCAAAGTGCAAGTTTGGTTAAGTTCAACTGATCATTTGGAATGAATTAGTGCAATTAGTTTAGTTCAATTTGAGTTAGATTTAGATTTGGTTAATATGGTTTCATTTGGGTCAAATGGGTCATGTTAACCAATTTGACCTAATTGGCCAAATTGGCTTGAGCATGGGTTAGGTCTATGATCAATTGGTCATTTGTGATTGATTGGAAGAGTTGATTTGAATTGACTTGTATTAGTGAGTGAATTGGTTCACCCTTTAGGTCAAATTGGGCTAAGTAGGCCATTTGGATTGGGTTAACCAAATTGCCTCCAATTGAAGGTTGGATTATGTTCAATATTCAATTGGTGATTGGTTAGAAGCATTAGTTTCAATCATTTGGTTTAGGACTTGATTTGGATCAATTTGGCCCTTTAGGTCAAACAATTGGGTCAACTTGGGTCAAGAGGCCAAATTGTCTTGGTTAAGTTCAATTGGCTTTAATTTATGGTTGAGTCATGTTCAATATAATTTATGGTTGATGAGAGTCATTAATTACAATTGATTTGGCTTAGAACATAATTTGGCCCAACTTGGCCTTTTAGGTCACTTTGGGTCAACTTGAGTTTAGAGGCCAAATTGGCTTGGTTAGGTCCAATTGATTATAGTAGAGTGTTCAATAGTGACCTACAATCACCAATAAAGAGATTGGATAGCTTTATTTGATCTAATAGGGGTTTGATTGAAGTTTTTCTTAATTGGACATTTTAAGTCACTTTGGGTTAGTGGTCTAGTCAAGTCAATATTGACTAGTTGAGGCTATAGATGGTTGGAGTAAGTTCAATGATGAATTTGATGTTGGTTGGTGGCTTTGAATACAATTGATTTGGGCTTGATTGGGTGTTGACTCATTCAAACCATTTAAGTCAAATGGGTTGATTGGTTTAATTGAATTGATCAGGGTAGGTTTTGATGTTTTATTGAGTGTTTGGAATTATCAAGAGGTTTAGGTTAGGTTTGGTTGGTTTTACTCAAGGTGGATAGGATTTTGGTCTTATGAAGTTCAAATGGGTTAATCTAAGTGAAGACCTAATTTGGTTTGGCTTAGAGCTTGGATTGCAACCATTTGGTTTGGATTAGATTAGTTAGTTGACCATGGGTTTTGGTTGAGTTTTAGGGTAGGTGAGATTTCACCTCTCCTAAGTAAGCTCTAGACCTAAGGTTATGCCATATAAATCTTTAGGCTTGGGTTTAGTGTTCCCTTAATCACTAGAATTGTCCTAGCACTAAGAAAATCTAAGTTTCTTGAAGAATCCAATACCTTGGATTGGTGTGATCAATCCTCACTCCAAAAGTGAGGTGAACAATACCATTAAAGACTGCTTCACTTTTAAAGATTGGCTTGAAAGGAATTACAAGAGAGGATTGATGATTATTCCTAAAGAATACCTTGTGGACTCTAGTCAAAGGTCTGCTAAAGTGATCATATGTGAATCTTCACCTCTTCTTTAAATGATACATCTCTTTCAAATGATTGGGATATAGCTTTATCCCACTCTTCTAAAAAGTATTTGAAGAAAAAATTTAAAACTTCCATGTGGGATCACATGAAGACCAGGAAGATGATCGTCCAAGTTGATCCACCAATGTTAGAAGTAATTGCTCCTCGACCCCATTCAACACCATCGGATGTTCAAATATCTAAAGAGAGCAATGAGAGAGGAATAATTAATATATCAAAGAGAGTTCTATATAATAAGAATGTAGAGGCTAGGTCATATTTCCCTTTATCTTTATGTACTTAATTCAAAAATATGACTAAAAAGTCTCTCATTAAAGTCATTTCTTATATTTTTGCTATCTCTAATGTTTATGATATGAATGAAGTAGAAAACAAAGAAAATATAAAAGAAAATTCTTATAATGAGTGTGATATAGTTTATGAATCATGATAAAAAATTGATAGTTATATGGCTGATTTGCAGGGAAACCATATTAATATAGAAGTATAATTTTTGGGTTCTGACCAATCACAGGAAAAGAATATCAGTGATGAGGGATAGGTTGACATGATCCCTCCCTGCCTCTAATTTAAGAGATATTATTCGAGTCAATCTCTGCAATGGGAAGGTCCAACCACTTCACTTACCTCCTTATAAAGACAAAGGCAAACAAGTCATTGACCAATGTCCTAAACCATTACAAAAAGATCCAATAGTTGAACCAATAGATTCTATGGTCGACTACAATGTATTAGCCCATTTTAGGAGGCCACCTACTAGGCTAAGCATTTACGATGCCCTTGTTCTCTCCAAAGAAATAAGGGAATCATTAATTTAGACATTGTTCACCCCAAAAAATATGCGATATAGCTACAAACAACTTCCTTAGATGAGGCTTGTTATTTTAAACAAGTTCCTAGGGTGTTTGCATTTAAAAAAAATAAAATAAATCAAACATTCTGGCTTGTGGAACACGGACACTATCATAGCCTTACAAAATCTAGAAATGAAAACTATTCCCAACAATTGCCTACTTAAAATTATAGCACTATTTCAATGACTTTCAATTTTAAAAGCAAAAAAACTAACCCTTCTAATCCCAATAGTGATAACCACCTAGGAGGAGTAGGAGGAATAGTTATGGAGTAGAAAACTGCCCCAAATGTGAGACAGTTGCCTAAAAATTATTATAAAATGATAGAAATGCATCACTACCATCTTATTCTTCTTTTTCCCTCGCCTCCCTCTATCTCACCTGCCTCATTCTTTATCCTAGTCTTTTGCACTCTCAATAGTGCGCTTTTCACTACTACACGAGCATTCTCCTTGTGCATGAGACAAGATCAAATCCTACTACCATCACTCCATGTAAATTTTTTTTGAAAATGCTCTTTTTTATAAAAACTTTTCTCTAAGAAGAAAATTTAAAAGATTTTCATCATAGATCTTGGATCCGATGAGAAATAAAGAGGCTTATCTCCATTTATCTTGATCTAGAGTAAAAAAAGAATGTCCCTAAGACTAAAATCATAGAATCTGGAAATTCGAAGACCTCCACCATGGAACTTGGTTTTACCGTGAGAAAACATATCCTCCCTCTATTGATTTTAGATATGGGGCAAGGATGATAGGTGCTAATGTAGTAAAAATCATGAAATCTAGCACTGCTAAGGTGTTATGCTGCTAAAAATTTAAAGTTCCCCCAAAACTATTAAATCTTCGGCACTGATGAAATAATGCCATGTCGCTGTGATTCTAGCACCGATGCATTGAGCAAATAGAAAATTAAGCTTAGGCTTGCATTCCATGGATCTAGGGTGCTAATGTTCCAACACTAAGGCACTATGATTTTGAAAAATTTAAACTGCAATACACATCTGACTGTACCATGACACTGATATCTCGGTGTTGAGACACTATGCTCTCAAGAAATTAAGCCTTATGTATACATATTTTATAGCACCAAGGCACACATATCATAGAGCTGAAATGCTGATCTCTCTATCATTAAGGAAAAGTCATACCTACAATGCCACAACACTACCAATGTAGTGCTGAGGCACTCAGCTGTCAAGTGATGATCTTATATTTTCTGGCTTAATTGTACTAAGGTGAGCACCTATTATTGTCCACTTTGAATGAAAAAATTTATTTTTAAATTTTTAAATCTTGGAGCATTCAATAAAAATACAAAGCATTGAAATAAAAATGTCTTTATTAATAGTAAAATTTATTACAAAAGTTTTATAATTAAAAGGAGAAAATACACAATAAAGAGAAAAAGGGAAAACTAGTAATCGTATTCACTGTCATTGTTTTCCACTTCTTCTTCTTCTACCTCTAGTGGGGTGCTCACATAAGGGTGATATTGAGGGCCACAAAAAAGAAACCTGACCTAGTCTCATATGGAAATCACAAATTTCAAACATATAAATAAGTGTTGCGTTAAACTTGGCCATGTATGAAAACTGCTTCTGCTACTGAATCATATGGTGGTCAAATTTTCTCCCCAGTTCCTACTATTGCTAAATAATTTCACTAACCCTTTTCCTTAAATCTAAAACTTGCCCTCCAACTTCTTGAGTTGCACATTTAAGATCTTCGAGGATTTGGGTCTAGATTGAAGGGTGAGTGAGGTTTCTCCCATCTCATTCCTCGAACCAAATTCTTCAATTGATCTCTTCGTGAAGGGAGCTTTTTATATAAGGACTTCTTTATATGAGTCCACTTGTGCTCCCGCCATAACACGTAAAGAACAAATTAAAGAAGGATGATTATACACTACGGTAGTACTACCCTTAAGCATAATATAAATAGAATTATAACTAATCCTTCTTGCATTTATAATAAAGCCATTTTAATCACAAAATTCAAAATAATTATATCCCTAGTCACCTCACTAATATTGCTAGTGGGCATTAACTTGACAAAATAAAATAATGCTAAGCTTTGGCCTTAATAGTGAGGTTGGTGGTAAAAAAATTAATAATTTTATCCTCCTACCTTTTCCACTATAAATTATAATTTCTAACAGAGAAAACTAAGAATTTTATCAAAATCAAGATGATCATTACAATATATAAAATACTAATCATATACTATATCATGTAAATTATAATATGCTTGATAGTACTACTATCAAAAGTCATTAATTTTTCTCAGAAGAAAACTCTATTATTCTTGTGCTTCCTCCAATTGGCAAAGAAGTCCCGCACCATGGGATGATGAAAGATAAAGCCATGGGCTTCTCCTATTTCTGGATACTCTCTACAGTGAATTCTTGTTACCACATGCCTTGTTCTTGCTAACATACTTTACCAACATATTTGTTATCCTAAAATGAATAAAACTTTAGAGAAAAGAGAAAGGATTCCAAAAGGTAACCAAGGCTTTATAATGAAAAATTCACAATCTAGGTATCTTATTTATAGACAAGATCTAGTGTCAAGGCGCGGACCTCTCAATTTTTGATATTTAAGATCAGATCGCTCCACATGTGGTGCCTAGATGCTGGTGACCTAGTCAAAATGGTTACTATGTCAATCAAAAAGAGTATTTATTACCATTTATTATCATTAATTTTGTAACCAACCATAGCCAAAAGTGCATCAGACATTGATGTAGCACCGCGATGCTTCGACATAGTGTCGTAATACTGATGAAAATGTGTCCTTTTAATTAAAAATGCATGTTCTTCTGCCAACTTTTCTGAGCCAATTTTTAACTGGCTCTATGGCGTCAAATAGCCAATGCTGAGGCATTGGTAAATTGGTCAACTTGATTAAATCTTTTAAATCTTGTACTATCTCAAGTGCTATAGCATTGACCTTATAGTGTTGAGGCACTGACCCCTCTAGTTTTTAAGACAAAAATTCCTACCTTATAATGATGTACAAATTACTCAATGCCAAGGTGCCATTTTACAAGTGCCAAGGCATCATATTTTTATCACCAAAGTGCTACCCTTAGAACCAAAAATTAATATTTTGCAATGTGAATATCTAAATAAATTTGACTTTCCAAAGGATGTAAGGCCAATCTACTCATTCACCATGCGAACATCTTATAAAGATGGCATTCCAAAGAGATATAAGTTAAATCTAATAGATTTTTAATTGATGTAATTTTAACCTATGCTTGCAATGCAAGCATAACCCACATCCTTCTAGCATTCTAAAGTGATATATGTTCAATCTATATGTTCACCATGTGAACACCCTATTGGCATTCTAAAGGGATGTAAGTCCAATCTATCCATTTACCATGCAAATGACCCTAAACCTAGCATTCCAAAAGAATGTTATGTCCAATATATTTGTTTTCCATGTGAATACTCACCTAGCATTCCAAAGGGATGTAAGTCTAATATATCCATTTTCCATGTGAACACCCTACTGGAATTATAAAGGATGTAAGTCCAATCTATACGTTCACCATGCAAACACCTGTACACTAAAACTCTGGTCTACTCAAGATATTTGGGATGAGACAACCCATGGATGCTAATCAAATTCTTAGACATTATGGCTAGCCCTCTGATATTGGTAGACTAAAATAATGTAGTCCCAATGTGATAGAACCATGAGATCTTGATCTGATTATTCCCTTACTTATTTTAGGCAATCATCTATGCCATACCACACATGCACCATTAAGCTTTATGGAGATGTTACTTATTATATGAATAAAAAGTAGATGACTAATTTTATAAGATCTAACATTATTAAGGCATAAAAAAGGAAGATATGAAAATAAGTAAAAAAAAGAAAAGAGGGAAAATGTGGAAAAAAAAGAAAAAGAAAAATAACCTCCTATAATTCAAATTAATTTGGAATCTAGCTTTGATGAGGATTCAAAACAAAATGGTGCCTTAAAAAAGTTTGAGATCTTATTAGAATTAAATAACAATGAAGAGCATATTTAAGCATTTGAAGATGAACCTAAATTATCTCCTTATGAAAAGTTAAAAAGGTATTTATATACTTTGACTTTGACTCTTTTGTCTCAATATAAAATTGCATAGTTGGAAGTCAAAGTAGCCCCAAACCTTTCAAGAGAGGTTGAGAAGTTGTCAAAATTTTACTCTCTACTCGAATCTTAATGCTGTAAGTAGATGTAAAGCTTGAAGATTCATCTTCTAATGAAATAATAGAACTTTTTTTTACTGGTATCCTGATTGTGTTAAGAATGTAGTGGAAAATGGTTTCATTCCTCATAGATGGCCCAAAAGTATAGCCTAATACATGGAGATCTTATGTGATACCAAAAATAAAGAATAAAAATCCAAGGCTGGTACTGGGTTTAGTACCATTGGACCATTAAATGACAATGAGTATTGTTTAATGATAAGTAATCATATGGAGTCCGATCAACTTTTTTGAGAGTTCATCCAATCCTTTAGAAGAATTCTATCTTGAAACATTAGATAATCTAGATGATTATTCAATTCAAAATGTACCCCAAGAGCTTGAAGAAGAAATAAAATCCACTATTAATGAATTAAAGGATACCAACATAAGAACTGAGGAAGACCCACAACCCACTTTATTAGTTCGCTATTGGGTCTAGAAGATTCATATGGGTTGATTAATTTTCTTTCTTAATATAAAGATTATTTTGCACATAATTATGATGAAATGCCAAATTTATCTCCAGATGCTGTAGTCCATAAATTAGAGGTTAAACTAGTAGTAATTGTAGTAAAACAACCATTAGATGCATGCATTTGGAGATTGAATACCAAGTAATTGCTAAACTATAGAAACTAATTGAAGATGATTTTATCAAATAAAAAAGTAATCTTCTTGGTTAGACAGTGTTGTGCCAGTGAAGAAAAAAATGGCCAAATATGCATATTTGTAGATTTTAGAGACCTGAATAAGGCTTGTCCCAAAGATGAGTTCCCATTATTGATACCATAACTTATGGTGGATATAGCCTCATCGTATGAAATTTTCTCATTTATGGATGAGGCATCTAGGTACAACCAAATAAAAATTTCTCTAAGGATGAGAAACATACGTTGTTCAAACCCCTAATTGGGATTTTCTATTACGTGATCATGTCGTTTGGTCTCAAAATTATTGGAGCTACTGATTAAAGAGCAATGACTAGACTATTTAATGATTTGATTCATCATCAAGTTGAATGTTACATCAATGATCTATTCATCAAAAGTAAAGAAAAATAGAATCATCTATATGATTTATAGATTCTTTTGATGGTTGTGCCATTATAACCTAAAAATGAATCCTTCAAGGTGTGCCTATGGAGTGACTTTAAGAAAATTTTTAGAGATTGTAGTGAGGCACCATAGATTCAAAATCATTCCTGGAATAATTAAAGCTATTATAGAAATGCTGCCACCTAGAATTCTTACACAGTTTAGATCATTCAAGGGCAAGCTTGCCTACCTAAGGAGGTTTATATCAAACCTATTTGTAAGATGCCAACTATTCATGGCATTTAAAAAAATGATTCTAAATTTATTTAGAATGAAATATGTCAGAAAGCATTTAAAAGTTTAAAATAATACTTAATGAATCCTCCTATTTTGGTTGCCCCAATCTTAAGGAAGCCATTCATTTTATATATAGTAGCATTAAATGAATCCCTTAGAGCTTTATTGGCTAAAGTTAATGAAGAAGGAAAAAAAATGCTCTCTATTATCTAAGCTATAGACTTATCCTAGCAGAGATGAATTATCCATCCATTGAAAAATATTCTTTAGCTTTAGTTTTGCTACTAAAAAAATAAGGCATTATATGATTTCACATAAAGTAAATTTGTTTTCAAGAGTAAATTCTTTGTAATATCTTATGACCTGTCCGACATTGTCTGGTCATCTAGCATGTTGGTTTATGATTTTGTTAAGATTTGAGATTACATTTATCCCTCTTCATGTAGTAAAAGGTGAAGTTGTAGTTAACTTCTTAGTATCGTATCCTCTTCCTGATGGTTCTCCTTTGAATGGTGATCTTCTTGTTGAACAAATCATGAATTTAAAGGAAAAAATAATGCCACCTCAGAATTGTATTTTGATGGTGCATCATTTTCCAAAAGAGATAAAGAATTGAATTCTTCTATTCCAGGGAAGGTAAGAATCAAATTAATTTGTATAACTATAGAGAAGGAAATTATATGATATTCCTACTATTTGTCTGAACCCTTTACAAATAATGAAGCTGAATATGTGGATTTTATAACTAGGTTGGAGTTTAACAATTCTTATGGATATTAAAGAGATTAAAATATTTGGAAATTTCCAACTGGTTATTAACCAAATGAGTGGAATCTATAAGGTATTGCACCACCCAAAACTCTTTAATTATTATCAATATACTATGAAACTACTCAAATAGATTTCTTTTATGACTTTGTATAGAATATCACACAAAGATAATTCTATAGTTGATGCTTTGTTTAGGCTTACAAAAGAAATCATGTGTATAGAAAAAGAATTTAAATCTATAAAATATAGATCCAACAAACCCTATCTCTTATAGATTTAAGTTATATGATTAGAAAAGTGGAAATGCAAAGGATAGCCACTCATATTGAAGGTTAGAAGTATGTGACTGGATACAACCTTTCATTGATTACTTGAGTGAGGAGAGGCTACCAAAAGATAAAAGTACTAACAAATCAAATTAAGAAACATGTTATGAACTTATGGCACCAAAGAGGTATATTGGGTGTTTAAAAAATTTCAAGTTAAAATAGTTTTATGAAAAGTTTAATTGAAAATGATTAGATTTAAAAGAGCAAAGCTACAATCAACAAAAGTAAAATACAGTAAGGTGTAGAAAAAGTAAAATAAAGAACACGAGATTTTATGTGATTCAATCAAATCTAAAAATAAGCCTACGTCCATGCCTAGCAATGCCAACTAAGAATTCACTAAATCAAAGATGAGATTACAACAAATCTCCTATACTCGCTTCACAAGTAAGTACAACCCAATCTATACCTTCCTGGATGGGCAAGTACAACCCAATATTGTACTTTCTTATATGGGCAAGTACAACCTCAATAAAGTACAAGAGAATAAAAGAATAAAGATACAAAGCATATCTCTCAATTTAAAAAGATTTTGTACTCAAAACCCAACTAACATAATATTAAGGAAAATACTTAAGTGAAGTGAATATATTTAATTGTTGCATTAAAGTTAAAATAGATGTGAATTTTATATGAAGCACTTTAAATAAACAAGTCTTGAAAAGTATTTTACTTTAAAAGAAGTAAGACCTCAAATAATTGAACTTGAAAATCTATAAGATATTGAATCACTTAGATAATTAAAACATTTGCATGAATATGAAATCCAAGGGACTTGTGCAATGAATACTTTCAAATAAAAAATCTAATGTAAATTCCTTTGTGGTAAAATTACTTTGAAATAATAAAGCAATAAAATCACTTTAAGAATCAATGTAACCTTATAAAACTTTTTATGATATAAAAGTTGTAAACACAAAAAACAAAATTGATTTCAATCCAATAAAAATAAATTTTTCTCAAATCACTGAGATGGGAATGAAAAAGCTTAAGAAAAAACTTTAATAATAATTCATAAAAGTCCATTTCATCCAAATTAAATAATTGAAAAACTAAAAAATCAAAGGCATATAATGAATTGAAAACTCGTACTCAAATCTTTGTACAAGTAAGCAATGAGAGAAAGACTTGAGTTGATTTTTTCAAATCTTGAGGAAGCACCAATGTGAGTTTCAACCAAGCAAAAATTCAATGGGAGTTGTCAACTTCATAACACTTGGAATCCACCAAACAATTTCCAATGTTTCAGCCAAAGGAGTCCAATGAGATGGAAAGAGGATTTTGAACTTATACTTCAAGAAAGAATTTTGCAAGGGCTCGGTCTTGAGAGAGGAAGCAAGAGATGGAAAGAGATTAATGTAATTGAAATAATCAAGCAAGGAAAGATTTGAATAATTTCAAAATCATTGAATTTGAAACAATCAATGTATGGAATGACCAAGAAGATTTCCAAAGATGGATTCAATCAATAGATATCAATTTAACCTAGTTGAATTAAGAGGAATTTTGGCAAGTTAAATAAATGAAAACTAATAAAATAAATCAATAATACAAGTTGATGGATTTTGACAAATACATTCCAAATATAGATCCAACTTCAATCAATGCAATCAATCACATATAAGTAATGTTAGATAAATTTGAGAAGCTTTTTAAAATAATTTCATAGATTAAATCAATCAAAAATTTTTAATAATGGGACACATTATGGAACGACCACATCATGTCATAAATAAATAAAAATAATTTGGAAGCACCTTAAGATAGGATGCAATTTAAAATTCAAAAATATTTAAATCCAAAATTCAAAAGTCATTTGAATAAAATAAAGTAAATAAATTTGTGATAATGATATGGAATTAATTTGAATAATTATCACATGACTTATTATCCCAAAATTTATAAAAAATTTTGCCAAAATAAAATCAGAATGATAATTTTGATAAGATAGAGAAAATAAAAGGATAGGAGAGAGAAAAAGAATAATATGAATACTTCTTAAAAAATTTTATTTTCATGCAAAACATAAATAGATAGTTAATGAGATCATGAGGTGAAAATAGGGGAGCTCCACCAAAAGTCCATTTTACTCCATTCCTAAAAACAAGCCAATTCCCTTTGCACACTCCCTCAGGGACTTCAATCGAGCTTTACCAAGCTCTCTTTCAAGTTCTTGAAGAAAAGGAGGAGTCACCTAGAACAAAGCCGAGCTCACTTGGAGGAGAAGTTGGTCCATAAGAGAAGTTACTCAACCTCAACCCCTCAAACTTTTAGCGAAGCTTCGTCTCAACCATACGAAGCTTCTCCAAGGGAATCGAGCGTCGGTGAGGTTAGCCATATTCTGAGCTTAAACTCAATGTGGTGTGGTGCTTTGTGAAAGAAATTTTCATGGCATAGGATTTTGACCGTTAGATGTGATCTAGGATGCATGATGAAGGTGTGGGCCAAATTCTAGCAACCGAGCTGTCATGGCCTGAAGAATCTAATCCTCTTCTCACATGGAATTGTAGGGATGGATCTCTAGCCATCCATCCATGTGTTTTGGATGGACGGTCGAGATTAAAACACATAATATATTTATATTTAGTCCTCTAATCCATGGCTTTAATCTCAACCATTCGATCGTTGATCGGATGACTGAAGAGAAAGTGCGTAGCGCCGCTGCCACGTGGCGCTACAATGTGATGTTTTAAATATCAGCGACACATGTAAAGTGGATGCTACATCAGCCGCATGCGTGGCACTAATAGATTAATAATAGGATTAGGGAATTATTTTCCTAATTAATCACCTAAACTTCAAAAATTCATATCTCAACATGGAAAAATCAAACAAATATGAAATAAATTGCATTAGAAAGATAATTAAACATATAATATTCTAAAATTAATTTGGATTGATTTTGAATAGTTCTTTCCTCTAAATTTGGGTTTTATTGAGAATTTTAATTTGTTAATTACCCTTTAATTAATCCACTCATTATTCCCAAACTTCTTGAGTATAATTTGGGGGATGACTTCTGCCTCCCCTAATTTTCTTGAGATTTATTGGTGGCTTATTTATTGAAATTGCTAATTCATTTTCTAATTATTCTCTTAATATAATTAAGGTTAACTAAGAGTTTGATTAGTGATTTAATCCTTTGTTGAAGTTGATTAAGGTTTGTTTCAGTGAATAGAAGGTTTAGGAAATACTTTTGGGGCATTTCCTTAAGCTATTCCTTAAACCCCCTTTTCTTCTTTAATCCTATCTTAATTAAGGGTTAATTCACTAATTACCCTCTTAATTGATTTCATAAAATTCTAAAACTTTCCAAAACTTAATTAGTCTGCCTTGGGTAGATGCTTAGGTGTTCAAGAGCCTAGTGTATTAAGGAAATCAAAATCCCACTCATATATGTGAGAGGGGTCATGAAAGTACTTAAGTTAAACCCCTTAGTTTAATTAATCATTAATCATGAGCCAAATTGCATTAGGCCCTTTATTTCCTAGGTGCATTACTGATTTAAATTCCTTGTGTGGTTTTATATCATCTCATTAGCTCATAATTACTTGGTTAAGCATGCTAAGGTGGTATAGGTAAGGGAAAATTAGCATACTTAATTCATACCTTAACCTAATCAAAAATATAAAATAGATCTAATCATCTAAAAATTGAACCTAAATATCAAACACATGTGCGAATGGGTTAGGAATAGCAAAATCACCTCACATTTTTCAAATTAAATCAAACTCAAGATCAAACAAAAATTACATTAAACAAAATTTGATTTGCTTTAAGCTCTCCTATTTCATAAGATTGTCTTTAGGAATTAATTAAGGTGAATGTGTTTACATGCTTTCATTACTTTAGTTCTTTCCTAACATGATAAATGTGTGTGTCATATGATTTTATACATACCATGCTTTTCAAAAATCAAACCAAAAATAAAATATATTTTTTATGTCAAACTTGCATGTTTTAGCTTAAGTTAGAAATATGAATGGCTATTATCACTACTAAATCCAAATTATTTTCAAACATAGGAATCAATTACCCAAAGCTGAAAGTGTGCTACTTATACTTTATTTATAAGTTTGCATGTGAATATAAAAATGTGTCTCATGTTTGTTTTCTTTATTTCCTCTTAACATGGATTTGAATAAGAAGTTCAAAGTGTATAATTCTTTTAAAAGAATATAACACTTGCTCAAAATCTAGTCTTATCCTCTCCCATGTTATAATCTAAGAAGAATCCTTAATTTACACATATAAATTACATAAGTAAATCCAAAAATATAAAATACAAACTTTTGCATTCTTTCTTTTTCATTTATTTCTTTTGTACATATGCTTATATTTAAGAAAGTGGTATATTAGTTTGGACAACCCTGAGATTGCGAGGCTTTAAGTAGCCCTAAGTAGGTATAGTACCTTACACCCCTGGTGCTAACAATGGCATCATACTCACTTATGCCTTTCATACATTCATGTGTGCATGTGAATATTGGATAAGAAACTCCTTTTCTACTTAGTGAAAATCATGCATCATAAACATTCAAATTTTCTTAAGTAACTTATTTAGCATGCATCATAAAATGTGCTAAACATTCTCATTTAGTATGTATATATATGCTTAGGATTCATTCATATGCATGTTATACATTTCAGGAAAGAAATGAAGTGATGTGTGTTTTGTGAATTTAGTTCACTTTATTTAATCTTAAAATGCCTTTCTTTTTGAATAGGTTTGTTTAGAGTTGATCTAAACTTAGGATTAATTAAAACACATAATAAAACATTCACTAAATAAAACTAAACCATGAATCCACTTTAGAAATTACTTAGTTAAGGAAAGAGAAGTTTTCTCTCTTTCCCTCTCTTTACAACTTAGTAATTAATTGTAGGATTCACTTGAACCTAATCAAAACAAAAAAATAAAATCAACCCAAAATAATTAAACCACTTAAATTAAACCCTTCTCTAAGTTGAACAATCTTCACACTTAGAAAATTCTAACTTGAAGCCATAACAAAGCATACCACACAAACCTCTACAGCACACACATTAGGCTAAGTCACCACTTCTAGCTTTAGGTTAGGGCGGTGCATGGTTTGATGTTTATTTTTATTTTATGATATAAGTTTTAGTCTGGATGTTAGGGTGTATGTGCGTAGAATGAATGGTAGGATGGTTTAGTCTAACCATTATTTTCCACAGGGGATTGTGCTTAAGGCGTGCTATCATAAATAAAAATATAAATGCTTTTTCTATGCAAGTGCATATACCCCTAAGAATAATCCAATAGGCTAGGTGGACTTAGTCACCCATGTGTGGGGTGTTAAGTCCAATATACATGCTTAGGATTTGTATAGTTTGTTTAGCTAATCTCTATTCTACATGTGTTAGTTAAATTTACTTTTCCTTTTCATGTATTTTTGCTATTAGGATGAGCATTGGTCATAAGATTACATCTTATGTACCATGCTAAGCCTTTGGAGCATCCACATTCCAACCATCCAAAAGAGGGAACCAAAAGAAAGAATCAAAGGAGAAAGAAAGAAAAAAAGAAAGAACAAATGAAGCTTGAAGACCCCCATAACATGAACTTCCTTGCTTAATTGTAATTTAATTCATTTGTAATAGGGTTGTATAAGGGTAGAGCTCGGCTACCCAATTCATTTTTGGGTTTATGCGGTGGTGCCTGACCACAAATGGCCTTTTATTCTTTTGCATCAGCTTTATAAATTGATTGATGATTTGTTTAACTTGTGCATTAAGATGACATGTTTTTCCTAGTTTCTTTCTTTATGTATGGCTGGATGTGGATTAGGCTCTTAGGAAAAAATAAATCTTCTACCAAACTTAACAATTTAAAATTAAAATAAAGAACTCATAATCTCACCTAAAGCTTAGGTTAAAAATCAAGATAAGAGAATTAGCAACCCCTTAGCTAGATGAGTTCTTTTATAACATCATGCAAAATGCATATTATTTTCACTCTTGATTGGAGGGTTTCCACCTCGAGAAACTTAACCTTTGAGAGCCATGGTGGAAACACACCTCCTCTCTTCTCGCTAATTTTGGCCAATAATCTTATTTCTCATGCATTAGCCATATGAATCCTATAAGCCTGAGTCAAATGATTGTTCAAAAATGAAAATAACATGTAATATGATTTGCATTAGATTTAGGTCAAGCATGCCTTACATGATCTAGTCTCTTGGGAGTGAGTTTAAGGACTTAGTCTCTTTCTAAATAAATAACAGCCTAGCTATCTTGCATAAAATATATGACTTGCCTACATGAATTTAAAATCGTAGGAGGAGTTAGGGCCACCCCCAGTTGTAAGTCCAAGCATGGGTGGTTTGTCCTCTCTTGTGGAGACAAACCAAATACCCATTTCCTTAGAATTAGGTCAGGCTTTTGGCCCTCGCCAAAGCTCCTTAGATTTAGGTTATGAGGTTACTTCTCCCTTCCATGGGCCATAAGCATAAATCCTCATCAATTAGCATTTCCTTAATCTTGTGTTATGGAATCATAAGTCCTCAACTTCTAATAAAAAGTCAACTAAAATGAATAATTCAATTTCAAAAATATAAAACTCAATCCTAGGATAGTTTTAGATATTCGCTAGGTTTCTTAGCATCATGAACATCTCCTACTTATCTTCCTTTGGCTTCGATAATAACTCCTCCCTTAATCAATCCCATTTGATCTAAAATAAAAGAATTGATTGATAGTCCACCTATTCGAATCTTTGGAGACAACTATCATTTACCTTAATTGAGAGTATTCCTGAGGGATCTCATTCATTAGAATGTAATAAACTATGGGGTCTTGCCCGTGTAGGGAACTTAATGAACTCAATTTAAAAGAAACCCTGCTTTACTTTTTCGTGTAAAGTAGGGGAAGAATCTTTGGTGCACATGCAGGCCCATTGTCCTTAGGAGTCCTTGCTGAGATGATTAAGTCCATTGTAGGGTGGTGACTTCTATCTTTCGAGATAGTACACCTCTCCTCAATGT
Source organism: Cymbidium sinense (assembly GCA_021442155.1). Classification (NCBI taxonomy): domain Eukaryota; kingdom Viridiplantae; phylum Streptophyta; class Magnoliopsida; order Asparagales; family Orchidaceae; genus Cymbidium; species Cymbidium sinense. Next base: position 25,713,421 of record CM038228.1, on the reverse strand, counting down.
TGTACTCGATCACCCTCAATAAGAACATCTGATCTACGTGGTGTCAAAAATTGCATAAAAAGAAGAAGTATATTTCGATCTTCATTTTATCCCGCATAGAGTGAAGATGGAAGTATTATTTATTCTTTAGAAATATAAAATTTCACCACAGTCACCTACTGTTGAGCATTGACATAAGGTCTTTCCTAAACTTTCTAACTATTATGAGGAGGCAAACTCTTTATTAGATTATGTAGCTTCTTGGGTCATAAAGCAAGAGAACTACAGCTTTGGGAATCCCTGTGTAGTGTTGTTTGATTAAGAATATTCTCATTATGAACTACCAACTAGGAGGTCTTGTCATATACCATCACCAGTACGGAAGCCTCACATAGCAATACTTTGCATCATGTCTCTCTAGTTCACCTAGATCTATGCTTATAGAGCTCATTATGCACTGCCTTTCAGAGGGAGCTTTCTAGAGCACAAATTGAGCTCTTCAACATATAAGCTGAATTGAGAGAGTTATGATCAGGCAGGCTATCATAACTATAGAAGAACATTGTTTGTAGGAATATGGTCAAGTAACTAAACATGAGCAGGTCCTTTCCTCATTGGTCCATGACTAGGAAGTTTCCATCAAGTATCTTCATTAAGTAAGAGAGGGGTACTCTACTATGGCTTATAGAGCTCACACTGCATATGTTTGTATTAGAAAAATTCAAGCTCATCAATTGTAGTTGCAACCTCAATTATGTCATTATCTTACATGATAATGAAAATGAATAGAGCTCATATTTTCTCTTTGTTTATTATATTATTATATGAAAACATAAATAAATACATAAATAATTATGCAAAAAATGCATCATGTCCAATCAACATGATACATTTATTGGGGAAATTTTGTTTGCATCTAAAAAAATGAAAGTTAAACATCTTAGCCTATAATGCCACGGTGTTGAAATTGCAATGCTTATGCACTGCCAACTACCTCATGACATCCAAAAGCTCAAACTTCTCTTGATGGTTGCTTGATCAAAAAAAGGCAGCACCGAGGCACTATAACAATAACTTTTTAGTTTAAAAGCAAGAAAACCACTGTTCCTTCCCCATGACCACTAACTACCAAAATGGAGTGGAGACTATTATGGTGTGCAAAACTGCCCCATTGATGGAGGAATATTTATAAAAGAGGAAAACTACTCCCCTATTCTTCTTCCTCTTTCTCCTTCCTTCCTCCCTCGCTATCACACTAATCCTACTTACTGTTATTGCTCGTGGTCATTTGCACTCTTAAAAGTTTGTTTTCATTAACTATAAGAGCCATCCCCTCACATGACAAAGGAAATCAAGGCTTACACTCATTAATTCTAGGTAAGAGAACTTTTGAAAATACTTTATTTACATGATTTCTTCCTAGAGAGAAATTTAACTAAATTTCCATCATCAATCTTAGATCCACTAAGAAATGGAAGAGTGTAACTCCATCAATCTTAGATTTGGAGCAAAAAAAAAGCTCTCTAAGAACTTAAAAAATTGTCAGAATCTTGAATGTTGAAGGCTTCTACCATTGAACTTAGATCTAAAATAAGAGAGAAGAGTGTTTAGCACTAGAATATGTAAAAATGTACCATTGGTAAGGCATTATGCTATCAAATATTTATAAAAGTCTATTAAAATCTTCAAGAGTTTGGCTCAAAATAAGCATTTTCATCCAGAAATGTTGTTGCCCCAAGGCCCAACACCGAGGTGTCAAACCCTAGAGAAAGAAATCTTGAAAGCTATGTCTAGAGTTTGAGGTGCTGCAATATGGTGTCATAATCCCAAGCTCTCTGGTAAACATAGCCTCTTAGCACCGAGGCACCTGATATCCAGCATCACAAAGCTACACTTTCAGGTTGGTTCTTATATAGAGTTGTAGTGTTATATGTTCAGCATTGCGATGCCATACCTTCCACCATTGAACTTAGTTCTTGTGAAACTAAACCCTTTCTTAGCAACTTTTTGATGTGGCATTCCACTATAAGAAAATCTAGGGTAATCTATCTTCTATGTTGAAGATCTATTACTAGAAATTGCTGGATATAATCTCATATAATAATCAATGTGGATAATCCTAAGAAATATCTATAATGCTTATTGATCTAGGTGCATCGATCAACATCAATGTAAAAATACATGAAAATGAATATATAGAGCTAATTCTAATCTTAATCAAGAAAAAAAAGGAGTTTGAAACTTAAGAAAATTTAATCTTGAAAAATATAATTTCATTGACAATGTTGATTGAGCTTGATTATTTAAATATTGAATTGAAATCTTAAAAACTCATAAACATCATTAATGTTCTTAGATGGTCCTATCCAACCCAAAAAAAGAATCAAATAATAATCATTGTGGAAGAATATTCACATTTATTTAGAGTTCATGAGATTAGAGTCCTCAGGAATGTCCTTTTCTTTTGTTAGTCTTGTAAAATTATGGCATTACAAAAAGATAAAAAAGAGAAATGAAAGTTTGAAATTTGTTTAGTGCCTTACCAAATCTTGTATTCAGTCAAAGAATCATGAAGTGTCTTACTAAGTACTATGATAATTCAAAATAAGAAGATAATTAAGTATGTAAAGTGTTGTATTAAATGTTGTATTCAAATAAAGAGTCAAATGCATCTAGTGTCCTAGCAAATGTTGTATCTAGAGAAAATATCAAATGTAATGTTTTATAAGAAGTTGAAATGTTATTGAAATGTTATTGAAATGTTGACAAAAGAAAGAAAGAAAGAAAGAAAGAAAGAAAGAAAGAAAAAGAAAGAAAGAAAAAAAGAATGAAAATGAAAAAGATGGAAGGACTATATATAAGAGCTAAAATGTGAAGTCTGATATTTTTGAGTATGTGGGCACTTTAATTCTAACTCCTCTATATCAAAATTGGATGGTAGAGTTAGTAGTCAAAAGTAGCCTCTAACTTAAAGTATAAAACAAATCAATTTTACACTTCAAATTTACTAATAGGTGTAAACCTTTAAGATAAAAATAACAAAAAGATTTTGGATTTTCTTAGGCATCCCTTTGTCTATTAAAAATTCAATCAAGTAAGATTCAATTCTTTGCAAGTGGCCTACAAATATGATCCATAAACAATAAAGCTATGAAGCATTAAATAAATTGAAATTATGAAGTTACCTTAAGGTTGAGTATTGTAGAGCCATTATAAGATGAGAATTGCTTAATAGCAAGGGTCTTGATAGTCTCTTTAACGGCACTGAGATGAGTATTGTTGAGATAGGTTTGAAGACCTAAATAACCTTCAAATTTAGGATGCACCCCTAGAATTTGAAGAGAAACTTAAATCCACAATTGGCAAGTCAAAGAAAATAAGTTTAGAAATATACATTAATCTACACATGATATCAAAATCTAACTCTTTATGAGTTGGATATTGATGAATTAATCAAGCTATTCTTGGAGCTTAAGAACTAATTTATTTAGAATTAAAATAAAATATTTACTTTATTCTAAATGTAACGATTTCTAAGCTCAAGATAAATCTTAATGCTATTTTGATAAACTAAGTTTCTTGTTGGTTTGCGTCAAACTTCAAAGAAAAAGCAAGATGTTGCTAGACTTAAGCTAGCCAATGATGACCATACATGATAAGAGAATCTTCTTCTTGGTTAGCTAACATCAGCATAGCAAACCAAAATATATAATAAAAAAGAAGAGTAAAGAAAAATAAGTTCAAATTTGCATGTGTCAAATCTTGAGACTAGAACAAGGCTTTATCTTGAAGATGGGTTCTTATCTTATACTTTACCTCAAAATTGATAAAGCTTCCATACATAAGATCATCCCCATCCAAGGATGGCTTATCTAGATATTGTCAAATCAAGCAACTCTAGAAAAGAAAATTGAAAGCATATGACATTCAGAATCCCTACAAGGATGTGCTATTACATGGTCGTATTGTTCAGTCTCTAAATATCAAGACAATTTACCAAAGGATCATGAACAAAGTTTTTAGTATCCTCACTCCTCATCAAATGAAGTGCTATATTGAAAATCTTTCTTAAAAATAGAGAAAAAGAAAATAAAATTTATAACAACTTGAAAGTGATCGTATCACTACATGTAGATTCCTAAAATATACCTTTGAGATAATTTCAGGAAACTTGTAGTGGAACTTAGAAAGATCATAAGTAAACAAAATAAGAATTAATTAAAGCTATCTAGAAATATCATTCAAGAAATCATTAAAGAATGATAATTCAACTTAAGATTATTTATTCCAATATTATCAAGAGAATCTTAATTTCTCAAGCATTTCAACCCTCTCAATTTCTTTAATGATTAGGGGTAAAAGAATAAAAAATATTATAATACCTTTGAGAGAATCTAAGATCATGTTTTGATTCTCATTCAAACTAGAAAACTATGTCTATTATAACTTTAAAGGAAACTATTAACCTTTATTAAATTCAAAAATCAATAAAAATTATGAACAATGGAATACATATTAATTATAGCTTGACTAACTTATGATAATAAAGAAAACCAAAAAACATTAAATACCATAAAAGCTACATACTCAACAGAAACTCAATATCCATCATTCAAAAAGATTTGTTTAACTTTTATTTTTATTATCCAAGAACTAGAAAGTCATATGCAAGCTCAAAAAGTAAATCTCTTAGGTTGATATCATATGATGTCTTCCTAAAATGGATTAGACATATAACATGTCCATATGAAACTTTGAGACGATAAAAAAAGAGAGAGGAAAATGATGAAATTGTATGCCTATGGCACTAGCATACTATACATTAGGTCCAAAATGTGCCCAAATCCTTCCTCAAAGATATACTTTAATTCTTTGAAACCTTCTTCACCAAACTTATTCATGTGTAGGAAGCATTAATGAAACCCCTGAATGGAAGCAAACCTTTCCAACACCTCTCACTAGTTAGACTAATTAAGTTAAGATTAAGTCCATGTGACTTCTATTTATCAGTCAAAAGACTTGAGGATTAGGAATTAATTCATCAAAGTCCTCTCTTCCTCACTCATATCATCTATAGGGTAGGAGAAAGCTATTTTTGGCACCTTTCCTATACGTATCTTGAGTTGCCCTCCATAGCACCATTCCCACAAGTTTGGAGTAAGCCTTTTATGGAACCATTCCTTCTTTCTATATGTTGGGAAGAAGCCCATTTATGGCACCTTTCCTATACATTTCTTGGGATTGGAGCAAGTCTTTCATGGCACCATTCCTACTACTCATAGAATAAGATTAAGTCACTAAGACCCCTTTCCAATCAAACAGACTATTTAGGTTAGAATAAGTCATCAAGAACTCTTTTCTAATAATTAGAATTTGAGGTTAGGAATAAGTCAACAAGACCTCTTTCCTCTCTTTAAACTATTTAAGTTGGATCCATCCATCAAAGACCTCATCTTAATAGTTAATCAAATAGGAGTAAGTTTCTTAGTAGGCATCCTTTCAAAGGACATGGATTAGATTATGTCACTAAGTCCCCTTTTCTATCATATGGACTATTTAGGTTATGAATAAATCACTAAGATCACTTTCTTATTAGTCAAAATTTAAGGTTTAGGATCATGTCATCAAGTCCCCTTTTCCTCAAATTATCTAGGTTGGATTAAAAGCCATTACATGCCCCTTCTAAATATCTAATCAGACAGAAGTAAGTCCCTAAAGGCATCCAGTAAAAACAATTGAAGGATAGGATTAAGTCATTAAGAATTTTTCCCTTTTCAAGCTACCCAGGTTGGAATTAATCCATTGAAGCCCCTTCCTATTATCTGAATTTGATTAGAATAGGATTCAAGTCTTTGTGACCCCTTTCTAGTGCACAACAAAAGAAATTAAGGAGTGAAAATAAGGCATTGAAGGCCCCATTTCGATAGACTATCTAGGTCAAGAATTAAGTCCATGTGACCCCTACTTAGTAGTCAAAAATTGAGATTTAGGATTAAGCTATTAAATCCCCTTTTCCTCAGCTCAACTAATTAGGTTGGAATCAAGTCTTTAAAGTCCCCATCCTATTAGCTAACTAGATAAGAGTAAACCCCTATTGGTATCTTTCCTAGGTTAAAATTTCATGTACTTTGGATTAGGAGTAAGTGTCCATATTAGCATCCTCTCCAACTATTATTCTTAGATTGGAATAAGCATCCATATTAGCTAACTAGATAAGAGTAAATCACCTAGTGGCATATTTCCCAGATTAAAATTTCATGTAGTTTGGATTAGGAGTAAGTGTCCATAGTAGCATCCTCTCCAACTACTATTCTAGATAGAAGTAAGTATCCATGGTGGCATCCTTTCTAAGAGAGAAAACTTTAAGGTCATCTTATAGACCATTTCTTTAGAATTGGTTAGTCATTTAGACAACCTCTTGGCTATTCTTACTTAAAAGATATTAGTCCAAGCAATTTATTCCTAAGTTAGCTATCAAAAATTTATTGTAGTTAAGATGAAAATAAGTCCCTTGAAGGCCTCTTCTCTGACTACAATGAGCATCTTCTCTGACTACAATGATTGCGTTAGAATTAGATTCTTCATTGATTCTTTTCCTAATGACACCCCTCTACTTCTTATAAATTAATGAATTTAAGTTTCTAATAATGAATCATTCTAAATTGAAAAAATGTAGGAATACATTTGTCTATCTTTTATAATCAAATTTAAAACAAAATTTCAAATCAAGCCAAAATTTAATCCAAACTCTAAAGTTCTAAAATTAAACTCAAGTTCCTTCAAGCTTGTGCTTGTAGTGTCAACTAATTTGGTCAATGCCAATATGTGAGGTGTACTCTAGTTAGTCCACCACACATAATGGGGTCCATCTATTATCCTCATTTTTGGATGAGGTTAATATTATTTCTAAAATTAATAATTAGGACACCCAATCCTAGATTAGGAGCCTCCTAATTTGATACTTAGGAAACTACACTTAGTGACCTAGTGCATCCTTCTTAAGTTTGATCTAACTTAATGGAATTCGGTGGACTCAACCCAAAACTCAAATATAATAAAAAAAATTAAATCAAACACATTCCATTTTGAATCTGAATCCATTTGGGTTTAAACTATGATGATTGGAGTGGTTAGCTAATTATCCTACTTAAGCTTAAAGTTACATAACTTAAAGAAATTTAAATAAAATTAAAATTTGAAATAAAATCAAATAAAATGAATTAGAGTAAATGCAAGAATCAAAATAAGTCTAAAACTAAATTTAAATGATAGACAAAGATGGTCAACCCTTTGACATGGAGTTGACTTATATGGGTCCCACCAGGTCAAATGTCAACCCACTAAAATTTGAACAAATAAATAATAAAATAAACATATTTAAATATGAATCAAATAAATATAAAACTAATGAGTCTTTAAATAGGATAATTAGACCGACAACAACAACAAGCCTTTATCCCACTATGTGGGGTTTGCTACATGAATACTTCTTCTCCAGTGTGTCAAATTATGTGTCAAATTCTCATTTAATTCAAGTATACTAAGGTCATTTTTTAGACATCTTAACTAAGTATTTTTAAGTCTACCACTACATTTATTAACATAAGGTAAATCTAATGCATCTACTCTCCTAACTGGGTCATCGGACGGCCAATGCTTTATATGGCCAAACCATCTAAGGCGACTCTCTCTAATCTTATCTGCCACTGGAGCAACTCCAACTTTTTCCTGAACATACTCATTTCACATTTTATCTCTAAGAGTAAAGCTACTCATTACTTGAGCATCCTCATCTTTGTAACACTTAACTTAGTCTTATACTTCTCTTCTATTGGAAAACATTCTGCACCATAAATCAATGTAGGTCTTACCACCAGCTTATAAAATTTTCACTTAAGTTTAAGTAGTACTTTTCTATTACACTATAGGGAAGATGCATTCCTCCACTTCAACCATCCAACTTGACTTCGACTAATAACATCTCCATCTATTTCACCATCATTTTGAACAATAGAGCCTAGATCTCAAATCACTCACTTTTTTTAATGACTTGTTCACCCAATGTCACAACACTACCACTAGAACCTCTACAACTAAATTACCCTCTAGATATTTAGTTTTAGATCTACTTAAATGAAAACCTTTAGACTCTAAGGTTAACCTTCATAATTTAAGTATCTCTTGGACTCCCTCTCAATCTTATCATAAAGAAGAATGCCATCAACAAAAATCATACATTAAGGTACATCTTCATGTAAATGCCTAGTAAGAACATCCAAAACTAAAGCAAAATGATAAGGTCTTAAAGCTGATCCTCGATGTAATCCACTGAAATGGGCTAATTAGACCCCTTGGTCTAAATGGTAAGTGGACCTTATTGAATCCAAATCAAAATCAAATTAAAATCATTTCAAATTGATTGTCCAAAATGATGTATCAATCATAATTAAACACAATCCAACCAATAATTGAGTCTAATTTGGTCATTTGACCCAAATGAATCCAACTTAACGCATTAAGCCTAATTTGGGTCAAATGGGTTAAAATTGGAAATCAATTCTAAATCAAATAAAATTAATCACTCCAAATCATCTCACACATGTGATTAAACATGTTTGGAATCAAACATATTTTAATTGAGTCAAATTGGTCATTTGACCCAATTGAACTTAATCAAACTCATTTAAGTTAAAATGGGTTAAATTAAAATGAAATCACATCAAATTATCATATAACATGAATTAATTAAGCTCCAAATTATCCATTAGATAGTCAACACTAATTGGAACTTGAATCTAAATCCAATTAATCAAAAAATTATATTTAAATCACTTCAAAATAATTTAAATCCAAATGGCATCAAACTAAATTCAATTGCAAAATCCAACTAATATGAACTTGCAACCAACCACCAATCCAAATGAATGTTGTGGTGATGTTAAAAGCCTAGAAATTCCATGTGAGATGAAATCACAAGGAATGAGGTTTATCCATGGCAAGAGAGACAAACTTTATGAAAAGAAGACAATTCCAATTCTCCTTCCACCACATCTCATCCATTTCCTTTTCCCTAACTGATTGGAGATGATCACAATTGACCACCTCTTGGAGCTAGCCTCCAAGGGTGGTAATCAAGATGCACAAGAAATGTTGACCCTTCTTCCATGATGAGAGCTCATGTCCAAAGCAAGAAAAGAGAGGAGAAGGCTTCCTCCCCTCAAGGAATTCATCCCAATACACTCCAAGGGAAGGAGAGACCAACTGAACCCCTTTGGCCAACCCTCTCACCATTAGTGGCCGATCTAGCCACCCTAAATCCTTCTCCATGGTTTTCAAAAATATATGGAAAGAGAGGAAGGGATCATCCTCTAAGCAATATTAGCATCCTCACTCCTGAACATGAGAGAGAGAGAGAGAGAGAGAGAGAGAGAGAGAGAGAGAGAGAGAGAATCCACATGTTTCTTGAGCCTCTCACTGCTAGTAGGCCAGAAATTGGCCAAAGCTAATTACTAATCTCTTAGCTAAGTATAGAAAAAGGAAATCAAACCCGTCAAAATAAATTGACCCTCCATGTTTGAGGGATAGAGGTGAGCTTGAAATTTTCCTTCTTGAGTTCCATCTCCACCAGTAAGGCAGCAAAACCATCAAACCCAATGGCAAGGCAATGAGCTTTAGTCTCCATAATGATCCATGGGGAGGAAAATCAAGATTTCTTTACCATGGATTTGACTTATCGAGACAAAGATGTATGAATCATTCTAGTGATTGAGAATTGATGCAAGTGAGGTATACTTCAAAATTGACCAATCTTGCATTTTGGTTTGGTCCTTTGTGAAGGGAAGTTAATCTCCATTGAGATCAAATCACAAGGATCACTTGTAAATTGATCCTTGATCGATTTGTAATTGAAACTGCATTCTATTTTATGGAATTCTCAATTTCATTCATTTCAGCTTTATAAGGAGAATTGGAAATTTTATTTACTACCCATTCTTTGTCTTATTGATTAAGAACAAAAATGCTATTATGTCACCTTTGTTCATTTTCTCCTTTTAACTCTCACCTAAACTCCTTAAGGTTTTAAGGTTTTAGATGGTCTAAAAGGGATTATCTCAAAGTCACTCCTTAGAATTAGCTAATTAGCCTAAACTAATTTCTAAGTTTCTAGTGGATGTTCTGATATAATTCAATTAATATTAAAGCTGAATTACATTTATATGTATATTAGTTGCCTTAAGTAGAAGGCTCATATTTTATTTTCTTGGTCAACTTCTGCATAAGGTCAACAAGGTATTCTTTTGGGATGGTACTTCAAGAGAATTGGAAGATAAAGATGGCAGCCGAGCTCTACCCTTATACAACTCGCCTAGAACAAAATGTCTAGATCTATGGGGTTCTTTCTCAAGATTGTCTCCTTCATTATGGACCTCCAAGGCTTCATTGGGGACAACCAGCTAGTAGGGTTAGCTCCTACTATTCCTAGACCCTATAATTCCTAATATAATTCTAAGCTCAAATTACATTTAAAATTTCTAAACTCTACAAAATAAATTTTAGGAAATACAAATAGCATTCCAATAGTTATCTTTCCAAACATATATGCTTAGCATTAGTTGCTTGTTAAGCCCACCTATCCTATTGGGCTATGCTTAGGGACTCAAGCACACCTTCAAGAAAATAATATTTATTTTATTTTATAATAGGGGTCACTTTAAGCACAACCCCCTACGGAAAATAATATTAGCCTAAATATTTTTTTGATTAAATTTATTCAATTTGAATTGATATTTTATTAGAAATCTAGGACCTAGATTCTAACATTATAAGATTATAGAAATACCTAGGTGTGAAGACTTATTCTTTGAAGGATGCTCCAAAACCTAACTCTATAATTGCTTCCAACATAAGTTAGGGATCGACCTAATTTGACTTTTGGAAATTATTTAATCTTTCTCTCAATTAAGAAAAGGAACCTATCCCTGAATTTTTTGAACTTATCACTCACTTAAAAGGTCTACTAGCTAACACCACCTAAATAAATTTTTAAATCCATGATGTTGGTCTTTATGCTATGGCTAGGCTGTTGCATTTTAGAAGAATCTAGGAACCTAAACTCACTCTTTAATCCCTAGATCATCTTAGTTATGATATGCACCTAACTAATGCAACATATTTCATTTTTTATATCTTGACTCAATTCATTTAAGGCATTTAGGGTATGCAATTTATGCCAATAATGAGATGCAATTAGAAGCAGTCATGGGCCAAATCAAAATAAGAAGTCACACTTCCCCAAGAAGGTGGTCATCCTCAAAGGGCAGATGCCCTTATGTTCAATGGGTGAAGCGCCCAATTCAAGGAGTTAGGATAATATGCTATCATGGTTTGCAAAATCTAATTATTTCTAGATGATTTTAAGTTGTTCTTAAGGCTTTAATTTATGAATGATGTTAAAAATTTCTTTATTTTTGTTTAAGTTATTTAGATCAAAGTTGGGTAGAAAATTTATTTTTTTCTAGGAGCCTAACATCCAAGCATTTCATCATAAAAACACAACATAAAAAAAATATACAAATGTAGGTTGATTCTATTGTGCACCCAAAATAAATCACACCATATTTATTTTTGAAAAAACAGGTTAGTGTGACTGCGTACCGCTACACACCCTCAAAGAAAGAGAAAAATAGACAGTCGAGCTCTACTCTTAAATAACCCAGCCTAGAACTAAAAATTTAGATCTATGGGGTTCTTTCTTTAAGATCATCTCCTTCTTTAGGGAACTCCAAGGCTTCACAGGGGATCACTAGCTAGTAAGGTCAGCTCCTACAATTCCTAGACCCCATAGGTCCTAACCTAATTCTATGCTCAAATTAAATTTAAAATTTTAAAATAAAATTTCTAAACCTTGCAAAATAAACATTAGGAAATACAAACAACATTTCAATAACTATATTTGCAAACATACAAGTTTAACATTAGATGCTTGCCATTAGATGCTTGTCAAACCCACCTGTCCTATTGAGCTATGCTTAGGAACATAAACACCACAATATATATATATATATATATATATATATATATATATATATATATATATATATATATATATATATATATATATATATATATATATATATATATATATATATATATATATATATATATATATATATATATGATTGTGATCCCTTTAAGCACAGCACCCTCAAAAATAGTGTTAGCCTAAAAAGAATGTCCTAGCTTCCATATTGTTGGGAAAGTAATCATAGACATCTAGTCTATAATAATACACCACAAAACAAAAATAGATATTTCACATCACATCACAGAGTATCATAGAACATCAACCTATCCTAAGTCTCAATGACCTAATAATCTAGTGTGTGAAGAAAAATGGGCTTGTGTATTATGACTTTACTAAGCATTTTGGGACTTCAGTTTTCATGTTTCAAGGTTTGTTTAATTTACCATTAGTTGGTTTCAATTTAAATAATTTAATTAATTTGTGATTTTTTATTTTAAATTTAGTTTATGTTGAAGTGAAATTATGTTTGAAGAATAAAGAATAAAATAAGTTTCAATTTGGGTGGAACCCATTCTATTCAACATCATAATCTCTAATAGAATGAAGTTTTCAACATAAGGTGAAGATTCATCCTAAAGCGGTCAAACTTAAGATCTTAAATGTCATAATTAACCACTTTTAAATTCTTTTAAGCTAGATTTGGTTTAATTAAAGTTTTCATTTTATGTTGAAATTTAATTAGAATTTATTTTTCTTTGTATATCTTTTAATTCAATTAATGTTTCTTTGAAAATGATTTGATTCATTCTTAGTTTAGGTTTCAATTTCATAATGTGTTAAGATTTCATTAATTAATTTAGTCCCTTCAGATGAAATTTTGTTTATCAATTCATAATCTAGGAGATTTATTTTGGGCACCAAACCAAACTTAGGCCATTCCAAACTTTTAGGTTATTTAAGTTTAATTGATTTTGTTAATCACTTCCGTTTGCATTTGGAATTATGTTATTCATTAACCCAAATGAATTTAAGGAATTTTCATGTTAATGAATTTTATATTTAGGTTTGAAATTCAAAGGTAAATGAGTTTTGATTTCCAATTGATTAATTGATTTATCATGAATTTAATAAGTTATTAAATTAAGGTTTAAATTTTCTTTTCTTTAATTCATTAAATCCTAATTGTGTGATTAATCAAATCATTTAACTTCAGAGGGTTGAGAAATTTTTTTTCAAGTATTTTGATGTTAATGAAAATATTTTAGGTTGATTTTATGAATTTTCATAATTTCTATGATTTTTAATTTATTATTTCATTTAAATTGACCTAAGCATTGATAATTCAATAACTTCAAATCTAAAGTCAATTGGCCTTGAAATTTTCATGGTTGGAAATGCTTATAGATATCGAAAGCGTAGTAGACATTTTAATTATACTTCCATTGGATTTATGTTTTTTAGATTAAATTTATTAAGATTTGAATTTATATTTTATTAGAAATGTAAGACTTATATTCTAGAAGTATGAGACTATAGAGACGCCTAGTGTTGAAGACTTATTCTTTGAAGTATGCATCAAAACCTAAGTCTATAATTGCTTCTAACACCAAGTCAGAGACTCAACCTAATTTGACTTTTAGGAATTATTAATTTTTCTCTTAGTTGAGAAAAAGAACATATCCCTGACTTTTCTAGACTTATCACATGCCTAGATGGGCTGCCAACTAACACCACCTAAACAAATTTTTAAATCCAAGATGTCAATCTTTACGCTATACAAGATGGCTGAGCTCTTGCATTTTAGGAAGAATCTAGGAACCTAAACTCACTCTCTAATCCCTAGGATCTTCTTGTTTATGATATGCACCAAATGTAGAAGATTTTGGGTGGTTGGAATCCGTCCACTGATGGCAAGGGTCTCGGTCAAAGGGTTGGTTCCTCTTTCCTTTGTGAGTATGTTTAAGTGCATTCCTTGAGGGTGGAAGCCTCCTGCTCTCTTTTCTTGCATAGATTTCAAACCTTCTTGTCTCATGGTTCCACCTCATCCCTTACCATTATAACTTTATGGCTATTTGCACTTCATTTGGTCTAAAGCATGTTCACTCCTAGCCAGGATGAAGGTGTCTTTGAATTAGCCTAACTTTATGTTGGTTTGGTTTTAGCAATTGCACTTGGTTTGATGCCAAATTGGTTTAAATGGTCTTGAGTATCTCTTTTGATTAATTGACCTTTGATTTGGTGGGACCCATATAAGTCAACCATATGATCAATGGTTGACCATCTATGACTTTTATTTGGCTTTAGTTTTCTTTTATTTAATTTTATTTGTTTTTTTATTTATTTGGATTTCTTTGAATTTAATTAATTTTTAGCTTAAATAGGGTAAGTAGGTTAACCACCTTAATCATCAAGCTTTAAACTCAAATAGATTCAAATTCTAAGTTGAATATGTTTGGTTTAATTCTTTGGTTAATTTTGAGTTTTAGGTTGAGTCCACCTAATCCCATTTGGTTTGATCAAACCAAAGAAAGATGCACTAGGTCACTATGTGTAGTGTCCTAAGTGTTTAGTAATTAAGATACCTAATCTATGATTAGGTGTTCTAATTACTAGTTTTCAAAATGATGTTAACCTAATCCAAAAATTTCAATAGTTAAAAGTTAATTTAGTTTTATTTTGTGTTATGGTTTATATAATTTCAATTTAGTTTGGGTATGAGAGTTGATTTTGGTTTGGGGTAGGTAGGTTCCATCTAGCCTAAGTTGTGATCTACCCTAGGGTTGATCACTATGAGTCTTCAAGGATTAGGATTGGTGTTCACATAGGCACTAGAAGTGTCTTAGTTTTGGAGAGCCTTAGTTCCTAACAAATCCTAGGTCTAAAGAGGTGATTATCAACCTTACCAAAAGTAAGGTCAACAAACTCACCCGTAGAGTTTTGCGATAAAGATATTTTGGCTAACTCTAAAAAGTGCAAGCAATGTCAAAAGTTTGCTCCTTTATAGTTGCAACTACCATAGCTTCTGCAGCCTATCACAAGACCTCAGCCATGATTTTGATAATGGATTTGACAAGCTCCTTACTAATCTTTAATGTACAAAAGAAGTTCATGCTCATCATGATCGACTACTTTAGCAAGTGAATTGAAGCCAAGACACTAGACAAAATAACAACCCAAGTAATTTAAAATTTTATTTTTACTGATATCATTTGAAAGGACAATTTTCCTATGTTGATCATCACAGATAATAGTCTAAAATTCACTAATAAGCAACTAAAGGTGTTTTATGAGTCATAAGGAATTCAAGTTAAGTATGCCTTAGTGCATCATCATCAAAGTAACCGTTAGATTGAGGTGACAAGTAAAGATCCACAACTTATTGGAGAAAAAGTTGGAAGGTGCCAAATGTGGGTGAATACATTACCCACCATACTTTGGGCTTTTAGGATGACTCCAACATCAGCTACTGGTTAGATTCCATTCATATTTTCACATTAGGTCATAAATCATGCTACCAATCATGTTTGAACTCATTGGTCAAAGGGTTATAGTGATTACCATGTTAGATCAAGAAATTGGTTAGTGGGAAAGTGTGAATGTAGAAGACATAAAGACACTTGACCTACTAGAAGAGTTGTGAATAGAAGCATCATTTAGATAAGAAGAAATAAAGAGTCAAATGGAAAAATATTACAACCATAACATTAAAAAAATACTTTTAGCTTAATGACTTGGTATTAAGGAATGTAGACGTAGCTACTCAACAAAATGTATTCGATAAGCTCACCTATAAATGTGATGGACCATACATCATCAAGAAATAAGGTTTTCTAGAAGCCTATAAAGTATAAAATCACTGAGAAAAGATGTGCATGCATGTAAAGTGTTAAAGTATTGAAAAATTTTTATCCATGAGATTAGCTATTTTCATACTCTTTTAATTTTTGTTGAGTTTTTTTTAAATAATTCTATATTCAAGCAAATGCATATGATTAGAATTAAAAAAAGTCTTCTTATTCTTACTTGCAAATAACATTTTGATACTTGAAATTGTGAATTCAAAACTCATAGACTTTATGATTAAGAAATTAAAGTGTACTCGTAGTGACTTGGTGGACCCACTTGATGCATTATAGTAATTTGTGTTAACACCTAGGGAGCTTCTTGTTGAGTTAGATCACTCGATAAATCACTTATGAAATGAGTGTATAAGGATCAACTTAGTATATTATTAGAACTAAATCATTTAAACTTACTTTCTTTATGTGTTTTATAAATATCTAAGTAAATAGATATTTATAAGACCAACACTCAATATGGTTGGCAACTTAAGTGTAATATCATCATGTGATTGGAAACTATAAATAAAAATAGCAACACCACATGCAGTTAGAAAATAAGGTGTATGGCCAACACTTTGTATGGCTAGTGATTCAAGTGTAAGACCAACACTCCATGTGGTGGAAAATACAAATATGAAGACCAACACTCCTTATTATTAGTGACTCAATTGTAAGAGCAACGCTCTATGTGATTAGTGACTCAAATGTAAGAGCAACACTATGTCATTGGAGACTATAAATAAACTCAATATGGTTGGTCAGTTAAGTGTAAGGCCAATACTCCTTGCACCTAGAAACGCAAATGGAAGACCAACACTTTACAGATGGAAAAACACTATTCTCCTAATATTATGAATCAATAACTTTGAGTCATTATTCAATAGTGAGAGCATTCAAATCATATTCAGTGAGTTTATTTAACTACACTTAATGAGTTTATTTAACTACACTTAATGAGTACAATTGAATATGCCCACTTAATGAAGTCTCCAAATCATATTCAGTGAGTTTATTTAACTACACTCAATAGTGAGAGCATTCAACTTTGAGTCATTATATTTGATTAGTTTATGCAGCAAGTGCATTTGTTTACGAGTACATTCATAATTTGAGTATATTTATAAAATTAATAATAATAAGGGATAATAAAAATTAATAATTATTAATTCATTGAGAAAAATGTCTAAGTATAAAAGAAAGTAGCAAGTTTATAATAAAAAATTACACTTTTAGTTTGCATGTATGGAAGATAAGAAGAAAGAAAGAAAATTACCAAAATGAGTTAGCTAGTGGTGAGCACATTGTTAATGTCAAAGTACTTGGCATCAAACTTATGAAGTTTCACTATTTTTTCTATAACAAATTTGGAGACTTCATTAAACTTTTGCTTCAATAAGCTCTTATATTAATCAGAGATGAGAAAGCCTAAAAACTCAGCCTCCTTTTAAAACTCTTAGTGTGATGCAAGAGTTTCTACCTCTAGCTCCTTATTTGATTCAAAAAATGAGTCAATTCTAACATGGTTTTATCCTTCTATTCCTCTTATTGCTAAACCTCCTTTTGTAGAATGATCAACTTGGGCTCAACATTCTATCATTGGCCAGTTAGCAAGTATATATATATATATATATATATATATATATATATATATATATATATATATTGATTTGGAGACTATTAGAACTTTTAGTGTAAACATTAACTCCCATCCAAGTTCCCAGGTAGAATACCATGCCATTGCTTAAAAAGTCATGGTAGTGAAAGGAAGTTGCCCTATGGGAACTCTTTAAGGACTTTATCGAACCTCTCAAAATAAATCAAGTGACCCAAAAATAAAAGATAGCAATAAAGTCTTACCTAATTGTAGTTGAAAGAATTTATGAGGGAAAAAATTCTAACATCTTAAATGAACCATAATCATGAAATCCCATAAGATTTTAGAAAATACACATCTTGACAAAAGCATTTAATGAGTACACTCACAACAAAGAAAAAATTAAACAATAGTAGCACATAAAAAAGGCAAGTAAAATGTAAACATTTGTTTTAGATAAATATTACTTTTACAATGCACTCGCCCTTACCCTTTTTCTTATATCATTTTGTAAATTGCCAAACTACATGGTCTGAGTGCTACACGATGATAAGTGCCCCCTTAACAGATAGATAATCAAATGCTTCCAAATTTTACAATGACTTAGCCCCCATGGCCTCCAACTTCTTCAAATGCTTGAGAATCAATTGTTATACTAAATTTGCACCTTTTTAGAGAAGAGTACCTCTCCTCTATAAAGAAATGACTTGATAAAGCTAGTAGATGGCTGAGGCTTTCTCATGACATCACCTTCTCCTAGATGAATGACAATTTCATGATAAGTTGATCAAGGAAAGCCCACCATCATTTCTTAAATATCCTCTAAAATGAAGCTAATCACCTTGATAACTAAAGTAACTGGGTCTTTTGGGCATTTCTTTGACATGGAAAGATCTACCCCCAAGGAGAAACTTGGAACAACCAAATCACCAATTGGTGAAACCTCTAGAAGATTGGCAATGACACGAGTCTCATCTACTAAAGCCACCACTACATGACGAGAAGTTATGTCATCAATTATAGAAAGGGAATTTCTATAAGGTGCTGAATAAAAGGAGTCATCCTTAGGAAATGAAGCCAGTATCAAACCAAATGAACTTCATCGTCATTCAAATTTCTCCCAAAAACTCATAGACTATGAGATGAATCATTGCCTTTGAACTACCTAGAAGACCCAAAGGGGAGACCATGGAGTTTGTGGCTTGATATCATCTAGCTCCACATAATCATGCACACTAGATACACTCGACTAAGATGACAAAAAGACCATATTAGATTAAGATAAGGAACAACAAAGTCACCAAAATAGAGATTCATATTATGGCGAGACTGTTTCCAACTACTCTCTATTTTGATGGAGTGTTTTCCAATTTGTTCACTACCACTTTTTTTTGAAGACCAAGGTCAGCACTATCAAAGGGAACATTCATAAGAATGGCACTATCACTAATGATGTGCACTTTGTCTTATGAGGCCTAAATAGATCCTTAGCCAGGGTGGAAGTTTCACCTTCACCCATACTTCCTTACTCTATATTTGGTAGGAGTAGCAACCTCACCTATAACATGCATTAATGATGCACTCACCTTAATAAGAGATGTGATCGTGAGCTAAATCACTTTCTTGGTCTTCTTCTTTCTTTGCAAGACAAACTAAAGTTCAATAAGATCTATATTACCTTGAGATCTTTAGGGGTCTATTTAAGGTGTTGACTCTATCAATAAGGTGAACTCAATAATAGAATGTGAGACAAATTCTGCAAAGACTTGTGCCAAAAAAAATAATTAACCATGATCTTAAGGTTCATTTTATAGCCTATAATATGGATAGAAATCTAAATGAGTGGGTCGAGTCAAAAGTGAAGTGATATGAATTTAAACATTTCCTAATTGGCATTTTTTAATTAAATGCTTAGAATTAATAATTGCTTTTACTCTTTTATTCTTTTTACAAGCCACCACTATAAGTAAAACTTGGGAGCAAAATTTATACCATTGAATGCTTATGAACCTAGCGAGCCTTCATAATAATGGATCAACACATAAGAATTTAGTGATAACAAGTAGATTCGAGACATGTAATGAACTCCCCCATAAGGATTCATGTTAAGTGAGCATGAGAAAAAAACCATTCAACCAAGCAATTAGCATGAGACATGTAATCAACTTTAACCAATTTTGGCTAGCCATGGAGGAGTTGGATGACTTTCAATGTTAATTACACATCATTCTCTTTAGTTCACACTTTATTTCAAGTCATTTAAAGTCTTATGGTATAAGTATTAAATCATAGAAGTTGTTGTATTAAATTTTAGACAATGATTTGTCTTGGATTTGTTACCACATTAAATCCCTTACTTAATCTACACTATAAATCTAACCCATACCTACCTATCCTAAATTTCATAACATAATAGAAAAGCATATAACAATTAACTATATAACCCTAAGTGATCCAACCAACAAACACACCAAATTTTTTTAGAATTCTTATGTCTTTCATCACCTCCCTTAACTCTTCTTTTACTATTATTGACCTCACTTTTGGAGTGAGGACTCATCTTTCCCATCTTAGACTTAGGAACCTTCAAGGCACTTGGATTTCCCTAGTCATAGGACACTTATAGTGATTACGGGAACACTAAACCCAAGTGCAGAGACTTAGGAAGGCATACCCTAAACTTAGGTTATACCTTATGACAAATAGGTCTTACCTATCCTATGGCCTAAACCAAGACCCATTCTTGTCCACTTAAGCTAACACAACCTACTTCAATTTGATTTTGTTTCCTATCCAAGCTCCAAGCCAAATTGTCTTAAGCCTAACCTAAGTTAATTCCACCATGATCCTATGGATCCAACCAAAAACCCATTCAAGCAAGCCAAATCCAAATTGATTATCTCAAAAGCACTCCAACCATTTAATAGAAAATTTCAAACTCTTCCAATACTTGTAATCAAACCAATTGAACTAAATAAATCTAATCAACCCAAGTTAGCCCATTTGTCCCAAAAGGTCCAAATGAGCCAAAATCCAATCAAACCTAAATAAATTGGAATCAAGGCCACCAACCAAGCCTAAATTCATCATTGAACCCTTCTCAACATCCAATTCAACCCAATTGGTCCACTTGACCCCATAGTGGCTTAAATGAACAAATTGACTCAAACTTCAATTCAACTCAAATTAGATTGAATCAACACATTCAATATTTTCTATAATGATTCTTGATCATCCTTGGTTGCCAAATTATAGTCAATTGGGTCAAACCAAACCAATTTGATCACTTCATCCAAGTTGACCCAATTAGCCCATATGGACCAAAAATGAACTAAATCTTATTCCAACTTTAATAGTTTGCAATCAATGACTCTCATCAATCATAAATTGAGTATTGAATATGACTCAACCACCAATTGAATTAAACCAAACCAATTTGACCAATTAACCCAAGTTGACCCAATTTGACCTAAGGGGTCAAATTGGACTAAATCTCATTCCAACTCTAATTGATTAAAACTAATACTCTAGTCAATCATAAATTGATTATTGAACATGATCTAACCTTCAATTGAACTCAACCTAACCCAATTGACCTCTTTAGCCCAAATTGACCTAAAGGGTCCAATTGAACCAAGTCATTCCCAAGTCTAAATTGATTCAAACCAACACCTACAATAATTCTCAAATGATCAATTGAACCTAAACCAACCCTCCACCCATGCCAATTTGGCCAATTTGACCAAATTGGTCAACTTAATAGATTTGGCCTAAATGAAGAAAAAATCAAATCCACTTCAAATTAAACCAAATCAATTGAACCAATACATCCCAAATGATCATTTGAACATACCCAAATCCTTGGTTTGACCCAATTTGACCAATTGGCCAACCTATCCTAATTGAACTCCATTTGACCCATATGGGTCAAATTGAGCCAAACCATATCAAACCAAGTCCAAACCCAACCAAACTTGACATGACTCATCCTTGGGTCACCATGGGCCAACCCAAGTGGACCCAACACATGGTGAACCTGATTTGGGTCAAAACCTTGAACCAAGCCACCCAAATGGGATAAAATCTTCATTTGGAGGGGATCTCCCACTCCCCAAGCATTGGTAGCCACCTTGGCCATTCTTGGACATGTGGACCATTGAACTAACCTAACCTAAGGCTATTAGGGTTTAGCCTTTGTCCATGAGAGGGTGAACTCATCCTTAGCTCTCCATTGGTTCACTTGGAGAAGGAGGTAAACCCCATGCCATCCCATTCCTCACTCAAGCACTCCACCTCAAGCCCACCGCCACCTGCCATACCTCGACGACCAAAGGTTGACCCTCACTTAGTTCACTTGTGGAGGAGAGTATACTCCTCCCCATCCATTCAAACTCTAGAGAGCTTCTTTAAAGTATTTCAAGCAGTCCTAGACCTTTCCTTGAATCCCTAGTGCTCTCCATCACTGGTGAGACCAACCATTGATCAAAATTGAGAGCCCTATCCCTCTAACCTCATTAAAACTCTACCAAACTCAAATTAACTCTTCCCACATCTTCTCATCACTCTAGCGAGTCAAAATTAATCGATCTAGATCGATTTGGTCACCCAAAGGCACTTCAAGACCAACTTTAACGAGCTTTGTAGCGGTGCTTGGTCCATAGAGGAATCGAAGGGGATGTAGCTCGAGCTCTTCTCATTATTGCTTTGCCTCTTTAAGAAGATGCTTCCTCAATCGACATACCACCAGTTTCTAGCTCCGACAAGATAAAAATTTGACAAACTGTAGATTTTCTCCTTGGTGTTGGTCTTTTATGAAGTGTAATTTTACACATTTTCCACCATAGAATCTTATTAGATTTCCTCCCCACACATTTTGGAGTTCATCATATCATCCTACGAGATTCAGTGAGCTCAGATCAAGTGAAAGGTGGATGTTCTTCTTCTGGCGCTTGGGGACAGATCATCGACACCATTCCGTGTGACTAGAATAGATGGAGGTGATTTAATCTATTAAATTATATGATTTATTCCCTTCAAAATCACAAGATTAATCTCAATTGTTTGATTCAAGATTGGATAATGGTGATGAAACTGCATTAACCACCGCTGAGTTAGGTGCTGCATCGGATGTTTTAAATAACCTATCTCATGGTGCCTCATGGAAAGCACTGTCATATCAGCTTCCACATGACACTGATGGTTTAGGAGGTTAAATGGCCAAAAATTTGAAAAATCATAACTAATTGTAGAAAAATTAAAAAAAATACAAATAAACCATTTTTGGAAAGGGTAAACAAAGGAGAATTTAATAAAATAAAATAAAATCCTCGATGTTTGATTAATGAATAGTTCTTAAGAATTCAAACCTTTAGGACATCATTGCATAGGAGGATTAACTAATGCATGTGTTTTTAAAGCTTAATTAAGTAAATTAATGGTGAAATCAAATCAAATTTGTTTCAGATAATTCAAATTCAATTCATGGGTTCTCTTTATGTGTTTAATAACATAAAGATCTTTAAGGAGTTATGGTTATCCCATGGGTGTGGGAAAACCATAAGAGCACTTAACATAGTTTTCCTCTTTAATCTAATTAGCTCTTAAGCATGAGCCTAATTTGCATTAGGTGCCTTTAAGTGCATTAAAAAGTTTAATTTTTGCTAGCATATCATTGGAGGATCATGATTAAGTAGCTAATTAAATTAAAGAGGCTTATGGAAGGGTAATTAAATTGATTGCTTAATAACTTGAACTTAATCAATCCATAAAATTTACTTAATTATTCTTCTTTAAACACAATAAGTCACCAACATTGGATGGAGTAAAATAACAAATTTCATTCTATTTTTTAGGTTTTGATAATTCAAACAGAAAAATTAAACTTCATAATAATTTTGGCTAATCCTAAAGAGTATTTATTTGACTTGATTGTCCTTAGGAATTAATGTGATTGAATGTATTATGTGGCATTATTTAATCATTCCTTTTCAGTCCTTATAAATTTGTATGCCATTTGTATCATGTATTCATGTTTTCAAATAAAAGAATCAAATGAATATAGTTATGTATCTATAACTTGCATGTGTTGAATTAATCCTGTTATATGGCATGGCTATTATCACTAATAAATCTCAAATTATTTTCAAAAAATTATAAACTATTGATAAAATTTTATGTTGGTGTTGGTTATGAATATTTTATTCTATTTACATTCACTTATAGTTTAAACATGTTAAAAGATTATTTTATTTTCATGATTCATGTGCATGTTTTCATGTGGTTGAATGTTAGTAAGTATATATTTTGGATAGCTTGGGAATATGAGGCTTTAAGTAGCCCCAAAGAGGTCTTAGATTACCTCACTACCTTAGTTTAATAATGGCATGTACTTACTTAATTTCATTCTTATGTACATGTGCTAAAATTTGGATAGAGCTTTACTTTGCATGAGTAAATAATTCGCTAATATACAATCTTTTGCATAATTTTCATCCCCATGTCAGTGTATACATTTATATGTGTTTAGGATAGCAAGTATATAGTGTAGACATCTCAGGAATATGAGGTTTTAAGTAGCCCCATGGAGGTCTTAGATTATCTCACTTCGTTGGTTTAATAGTGGTTGTACTTGCTTAAATCTCTAATACATGTGTATGTATACTTAGCTAAGGAATAGAATCTCTCTTTTCTATCAAAAATACATGCATCCATAATCATTCAAGTGTGTCAGACATACACACATGTACATTTCATGAATAAGTTGTTAAATTAAATATCATAAAATGACGATATATGCATGTTATTAATGATGAAAAGGAATGATGGAATGTTATCCATGTGATAGTAATTCAATCTCATTAACCTTAAGTTGACTTTCATGTTGAATAAGATTATTTGAGATTAACCCAAATTTAGGATTAATAAAATGTTTAATAAATCATTCACTAAAAGAAGTCAAAATCATAACAACATGCCTTCAAAAAATAACTTAGGGTAGGGATGAAGAAGGTCAAACCTCTTTCCTCTCTTTATAATAATTAGATGCTAAATAAATATTAAGTGAAATAAAAGAAAATCTAAATTAAAATCCACTAATCCTTTTGATAACTTGAAGTGAAACCTCCCCTCATGTGTAATTTGGACATTCCAAAATCCTTAGATAATCTTAAATCTATAACCTAGCTATGACATACCACACCAAAGCTTAGCACACACATTAGAATACTAAGACATCACTTTTAGCTCTAAGTTAGGACATTGTATGTTGTGATGTTACATTTTGTTTTGTGATGTAATATTTTAGATTATATGTTAACATTATTTAAGCGTAGACTAAATGTTAGGATGATATTAGCCTAATGATATTTTCTATATGGGATTATACTAAAGGGGTTGTTGAAATAATAAATAAATATTAATGTTTTTCTTGTAGGTTCCTTATTCCCCTTTGCATAATCCACATTAGGACAAGTGGGTTTGGTTACCCATGTGTAGAGTGCTAAGTCCAAATTTATGGAATACAAATTGCTTGGTTTGAATGTTTGTTTGGCTAACATAAGTTTTGTAGGTGTAGTTAGATTTTATTTTCTATAAATATATAATTTTGAAATAGAAAATAGGATTAGTGTTACGGGGTTTAGGATGAGCAATGGCTAGAAGGCAAAAACCTGGGAGGCCCAGGGAATCCTAGAACAAAACCAAATCAAAAGGATAAAAGAAAGATGAAGAATGAAGACCCCCCATCGCATTTATTTCATTGTAATTATAATATTCTTTTGTAATTCAGGTTGTATAAGGGTAGAGTTTGGTTACCAAATTTCTTTTATTTTCTAGGGTGTACGGTGGTACCTGGTCACACCGGCCATTTTATAGAAATTTATGAATGTTTGATCATCATCTTTAGCTTGTGCAATAGGAATGGCATGTTTTTTATAGGTTTCTTAAAACTTGATGATTTAATGTGTGGCCTGGATGCGGTAGGCTCTTTAGGATAAAATTAATTTTTTTATCCCCATTAAAAAACTCATAATTAAATTTTAAATATAGCTCACAACCTCAATTTAAAACTTAGGTTATAATCAAGATAATTAAAATAATTAGCAACCCCTTAGCTGAATGTTGAATGTTATAACATCATGCATAACAACTTATTTCTCTCTTGAATATGGAGGGTTTCCATTCTTGAATGATAGGAGAATGCTTGACCTTTGAGAGCATCCCTTGTAGTGGAGAACACTCCTCTCACTGATTTAACCTACAACCTTATTTCATCATGCATTTAGGCATAATCACCCTAAGCCTTTATCCAAACAAATGTGTCAAAATGATATAAAAATTTTAAATTTTGCTTTTGTCTAAGTCATGACTTCATGCCAATCATGATCTAGTCTCTAAGGGAGTGGGTTTAGGACTCTAGTTTCCTTCCTAATTAAATAATAGCTTAGCTATCTTACACTTACAAAAAACTAGTCTACATGATTTTGAGGCATAGGAGGTGTTAGTTAGCGGCCATTCCATGTGGTTGTAAGTTTAGAAGAGTCGGGATAAGTTAATCCTCTCTTATGGAGGTGAACCATTATGCCCCATTTTTTAATTAGACTTAGGTCGTGCTTTTAGCTTATGCTAAAGCATCCTAGATTTAGGATCTGAGGTTATTTGTTTCTTTCAGGCTATGAGTATAAGTCCTCACCTGTTAGACATTTTCACAATCTTATGTTTATGGACTATAAGCCCTAGTATTCTAATAAAATTTTAACTCAAACAAAAATAAACTCTCTCTTTCAAACATATAAAGCCTCATTATAGGATAGGCTGGGGTACTCACTAGGCATCCTAGTATCATGAGGGCTCCTTACTTATCTTTCTCTGGAATCCATGAATAAGTCTTTCCACTTGAACTTTCCCAGTTGATTTTCATGAAAAACCCAATCCTTTGATAGTATAGCTTTAAATTCTTTGGATATATTAATTGACTACTTTAATTGAGAATTTTCTTAAGAAATTTCTATTTCCTAAGATGTAATTAACTATGGAAACTTGCTTCCATAGGGAACTAAAGAACATGACATAAAATAAACCTTGTTTTACTTTTTAATGTAGAGTTGGAGAAAGATCTCTGGTATATACGAAAACCCATCTACCTTAAGAGTCTTTATTATGTGATTAGATCCATTGTAGGGTGATATTTATATCTTTCGAGATGGTATTTCCATCTTTTGAGATGGTAAATCATACCATAATTTCATACTCGATCACTTTAATAAGTACCCTCTAAGAACTGTGTGGTGTCCACACAACTCCAAATTAAAACACCACAACTATTTATCTACCTCATGCTATAGACTTTTCTTAAGAAAGGAAAGGTTACTTGTACCTTGAGTTCCAAATATAATAAAACCCTAAAGGTATCTATTTTTGCTCTAATGTTCTTACAGCTTAAGTTTAGCCCACAGATAGTGCCTAAAGTAGATTCTTCATAACCAACTAAAAAAATCAAATTCAACATCCTTCTATGAGCAGTGAACATGGGTGTGATGAGTACTATAAGTTAAGTGCAAAGTGAAGCAAACCACTGGACATAGAACATTTGAGCTAAAGAAAAGCCAGTTACCCAGTTATTTGGTACACGATAAGAGTATAATAACATAAAAGATACAAAGCATTTACGTGGTACAAGCTATCATGGAGAAGGTAAGAAGTGGAGGACCAAACATTAAGTTGTACTTTCTATGAATGCAAGCCTTCATAGTTAATTACCCCTCTTACCTCTGTAAGAGAGCACTTTCGATTAAGGTTGAAAATAAACATAACTTTATAATAAGAATCAATTTTGAATGGTGTGCATGGTATGATAAAGATGTATCTTTAAGGGAAATAAGAGAATAATCCCAATCAAGATCCCATGGTTCTGTCATCCCAGGATTAGATTATTTTAGTTGACCAATATTAGAGGGTTAGCCATAATGTCCAGGGAGTCTGATTAGCAACCATGGGTTCGCTCATTTTGGATACCTGAGTAGACAAGAGTTTTAGTGTAGGGGTGTTCGCTTGGAAAACTTAAAGATTGGACTTACATTCTTTGGAATGCCAGCAGAGTGTTCACATGGCTAATAGATAGATTGAACTTATATCCCTTTAGAATGTCATTAGGGTACTTTCTTAGTGAATGAATAAATTGGACTTGCATCCCTTAGGAATGACATATTTATAGGTGTTTTCATAGCAAACAATAGATTGGACTTACATCCATTAGAAATCCATATTTATTTAGATAATCATCTGGTGAATGATTAATTTGTGGTTCTATGGACAACGCCTTGGTGCTAAAAATATGGCACCTCGATTTGGGTGATTAGCAAGCCCAGTGTTATAGTGCTTAAGATATTATGAGATTGGGATAATTTAATCATGTTTACTAGTTGACTAGCACCTTGGAGTCAGCAATTTGGCATTGCGGTGCAACTCAAAGGCCAGTTCAAAAAAGATGGCAAATGGATAGGCACTTTTAATTACAAATGACAAATTATCTAACCAATGCTGCAACATTGTGTTAGGGGTGGGGGGCGACACTACATCAATGTTTGATGCACTTTTTAGTTACAACCAATTTAAAATTGATTGTAATAAATGATAATAAGTGCTCTTTTTGAATGGAACAGTAATAGTTTTGACTGGATGACCTGTGCTTAGGCACTGCCAGTGGAGTACAATGGCGTTGGTCCAAATCTCAAAAATCAAAAGGCCAGTGCCTTGGTGCTTTCAATGTAATACTGTAGCAGTTTAAAAATAGGACCCTTAGGTAATGAATTTTTCATTCTAAAGCATTGGTTCCCTTTTGGAAATACTTGTTCTCTTCCTTTCTCAACTTTTATTCATTTTTGGATAGAAAATATGCTAGTGAAGTATGTCAACAAAGGCAAAAGAATGGTAGGTGTTGGTGACATTAATAGATTTGTTAGTGTTGAGGAAGAGAAAATATATCTGCATGCTCTCATCCATAAGCATCTCATTTCAGAGAGGAGTTTCTACAATTTGAGTGAGATTGCAGAGAGAATCATCAACAAGTGAAGCTGTGAGAAGCTGGCCTATGATAATATATCTCGTGTCATCCCTGTGGTGCGGTAATTCTTCTCCAACATGAAGGAGCATCAAAATAATAAAGTTTTCATCTTAAGAAAAGCTAGTAAGTTTTGATAGTAGTATTATCAATGCATATTACTACTTATAAGATGTGGCATATGATTAGTATCTTTTTAATTATAATGATCATCCCAATTTTGATGGAATTCTTAGTTTTCTTATTGAAAAAGGTGGGAGGATAAAAGTATACTTTTTCTTTCTCCAGCCTCACTGTTGAGGACAAAGCTTGGTATTATTTCATTTCTATCAAGTTAATGCCCACTAGTAATATCAATGAGGTGACTAGGGATAAAGCCATTTTGAATTTATGATTCAAAAGAGCTTTACTATGGATTTAAAGAGGATTATTTTTAATTCTCTTTGTAATATGATTAAGGGTAGCACTACTATAGGGTACTATCATCCTTCTTTAATTTATATTTTATGTATTACGATGGGTGTGTAAAGGGAGTTAGATAAAGAGGTCTTCATACAAAAGGCTCCCTTGACTAAGATATCAATTGATGGATTTGGTTTGAAGATTGAGGGGGGAGAAAGCCCACGTGCCCTCAGTACATACCCAAATCCTCCAAGATAATGAATGAGCAACTCCAAGAAATTAGAGGGTAAGTCTCAGAGTTAAGAAAAAGGGATGGTGAAACTAATCAACAATAACAGGAACCAGGGAGAAAATTTGACCAACACATAGTTCAACAGTAAAGTAATTTTCATACATGGCTGAGTTTAACTCAGCACGTGTTTGAAAATTATGGCTTTCATGTGGGCTGGGTTAGGCTTCTTTTCCTATGGCACCTCAATATCACTCTTATCTGAGCACCCCACTGAAGCTGAAAGAAAAGGAATAAGAGGAAGATGACAACGACTATGATTATTAGTTTTCCCCTTCTTCTCTTTTCTTTCGTATTTTTTTCTTTTAATTTTTATTATAAAAAGCTTATTATTTTTTAAGTTAAGAATGATGTTCTTTCATTTCTATGTTTTTGTATTTGTCTTTATGGGATGCTCCAGGATTTAAAAAGTTTAATAATAAATTTTTTATTTAAAATAAATAATAATAGGGGCTCAACACCTCAATATTATCAAACCATCACCTTGGAACTGTTAAGCTAAAAGATATAAGTTTAGAACCCGAGAGCTCAGTGCCATGGCACTACATGTGTAGTGCTATAACTCTAAAAATATAACTAAGGGCTTAATGTTAGAGAGATCAGCACTTTAGCACTATGACATGAGCCCCTTGGCGCTATCAGTTGAATGCCTATAGTTTAATTTCCTAAAAGCGTAGTGCTTCAGTGTTGAGATATCAATACCATGGCAATGTTAGATGAGTATCAAAGTTTATTTTTCCTAAGAGCAAAATGCTTCAGTGCTAGACTTACAGTACTTTGGTGCTATTTCATTAGTGCCTATGATTTAATAATTTTGGAGAAATTTGAAACATTAATAGTATAATGATTTGATAGTGCTAGATTTCACAAATTTTTAGTGCATTAGCACTTTCTCCCTTACCCCAAATCCAAGAACAATGCGGAGACCTATGTTTTTGGTTAAAAGTCGCCCGGGCCTGGTCAGTGCAACCCCCTCTTTGAGGAGGCACCCCTTCTCCCAAAGTTACGGGGCTATTTTGTCGAGTTCCTTAGAGAGAGTTATCTCTGCATAGGTCTCTACCTACCCACACGTGGAGTTTGGTATACCCTCTTGTTGAAGGTTGTTTGAGCTTTTCCTAGAAGTATGGCATGGGTTACTTCAGCGTTGTAGTGCCTGGTACTTGGATATTGGCTTGAGGCAATTCCTCTACCCCTTCTTACCCTAAAAAATCAAGGTCAGCTTGTGTCCTTGAACATATAACCATCTTTCAGCTAACCTAGCCTCCTCCGTCATCAGCTCCCCTATCATCAGGTCACCAACTTCCTTGACCTTCTAGCACTGGGTAGGCAACAGCCAGAGGGAGGATTTTATTTCGCATGAAAACCAAGTTTAATGGTAGAATAGATTTCATGATGTAGTGCCTCAGTGCTGGGAGAATAAAGTTATGGTGCTATGTTAAAGAGGTGAAACCTCAAAGCTTAGCTCTATGGCACTGAGATATAATGCCACAACACTACAAGAATGATACGAACCTAATAACTTAACATCATGGCACCAAATATTTGGCACCTTGGCACTACAGGATAGAGTGTCAAAGATTTTATTCTCGAGTACTTAATGCCTTGGCAATAGACCTTGGTGTTGCGGTGCCACGGAGCAGAAACTCTATTTTGAACCAAATTCATGATGAATTTAACAATTTTTATGAAATTTTGGTAGAATAACATTTTAGCAATGCTAGATTTTTACATATTTAATGTGAAAGAATTATTCTCCCATGTTCCCAATCCAAGATAGATGGAGGGAGGGTCTTTCTTCTCACGCTAGAACCAAGTTGAATGGCGAAGGTCTTCGAATTTTAAAAATCTTGAAATTTGGGTATGGAGGCTTTCTTTTTTTTTTTACTTTGGAACCAATATCAATGGTGAAAATCTTTTAATTTTTTTTAAAAGAGAAAATTACATAAAGAAAAAATTTCCAAACATTTTACCTAGAGTTAACAATAGTAGCTTTGATCTTATCTCATGCATGAGGAGAACGATCTTGTGTGGTAGTGAAAAGAGCGTTATTAAGAGTGAAAGAGACTGGGAGAAAGAATGGGGTAGGTGGGTTAGATGGAGAGTGAGAGGAAAAGAATAAAATTATGAGTGGGGATATGTTGCCCTTTTTATAGGTTTTTTCGACAACCATTCCCGCCTTTGGGGTAGTTTTCTACTCCATAACTTTTTCGCTCGTCCCCCCTGGGAAGTTATCATTGCTAGGGTGGGAACATTAGTTTCTTGGTCTTAAAACTAAAGGATATCATAACAACATTAAGCGTTGGGATCACAGCACCATGGATCTATGTTATTTAAGTAGGCAACCATCGGGGGTGGTTTGAGTTTCAATATTCTGTGAGGTGGCATCAGCACCTAGGCACTGAGATTATAGTGTTGTAGTGCCTCAAGTTGGGCTATTCAATTTGTTTCATTTTTAGATGCAAATAAGAACCAATAGATGACTCTAATAAATTGTAAGAACGTCTTTAACTAGAAGTCACATAAACTAGCTAAAAAACATGAAAGAGTCAAAGAAGTGGTGAATTCAAAGTGCATCCTAAGATCCAACTTAGCCTTCATCATTGGGCAAAAGGAAGCTCCGTTCGAACTCTCCAAGATGATATTGTTGTATTTTCTTTGATTGTAGCTGAGATATCGAACATAGAAATTAATGTTCCTTGCTAATGACTTAACATTTGAAAGGACACTCGGCCCATAAATAAAAGATGAGGAAGATTGTGACTTTACTCACTAACTTGATCAAAGAAGAAGACATCAAGTTACTAGAAACTAACTTTATTAGAGAAGTACAATATCTAGAATGGATATCAACTATGATATGGTGTACAAATCTAGAAAGAAATGCATGATGTGCATAGATTTCACAAACTTAAATACAGTATGTCCTAAAAATGATATCCACTCCCATAAATAGACACACTAATCAACTTAGCAGCAGGCTACTCAATAATAAGTTTTTAGGATGCCTTCATAGGGTACCATTTAATACAAATACACCTACCTACATAAAAGAATAACCTTCATTATAGGAAAATGTGTCTACTATTATAGATTAATGCCCTTCAATTAAAGAATTCTAGGACAACCTACTAAAGGATGGTAGATCAGATCTTCAAGGAGCAAAAAGGTAGGAACATCAACATCTAATTGACTACTTGCTCATTAAAAGAAAGTCTCCTAAACTACGCATCATAAACTTGAAGGAAACCTTCTTCATTCTATGAAAATATAATATGCACATTTGACGTGGGTTCTTGAAAATTCCTAGGGTTCCTGATCACACCAAAGGGCATAAGGTCAACCTCGATAAGGTGAAGGCTATTCTTGACATGCCATCAACAATAATGACTAAAGAAGTTTAGTGACTAACTAGACAATTTGTAAGATTAAATCAATTCATCTCTAAAGTGGGGAATTTTATTCAGCATTCTTAAAAGTGCCTAGGGGCATTAAGAGTGGACCCTGGAGTATGAAAATGTCTTTTATGAGATGAAGAATCTACTTGCATCACCACCACTACTACAAACCCTAAAAAAAGGAAAAACTCTATTACAATACCAAGGAGTTGGAGAAGAATCTATGAGCTCTATATTCATTAAGAAAGAAAGTGAGAGACAATGGCTAGTGTACTATGTAAGCAAGTCATTGCAGAATGTTGAGTTACATTATTCTATTATAAAAAAACTCACACTCACACTTATTATATTAGCATGGTGGTTCTGACTGTACTTTTAAGCTCATTTAATATGGGTTGTCACAAACAACCCACTCAAGTATACTCGCTAGGCCAAACAATTTAGGGAGATTATTGAAGTGGTCAGTAGAACTCAATGAGTTTGATATATCTTATTTGCCAAAAATAGTGATCAACGCACAAGCACTCAAAGACTTCTCAATCAACTAGGAACTTTTATGGCATTTATTCATAGATAGTTCCTTAGGCTTACTAAGTATGGGAGTGGGCATCATGTTGAAAAGTTCATCTAGGCTCACTATAACCTAGGCCATCAAATTTAATTTTTAGGTGATAAACAATTAGTTTGAGTACGAAGCCTTACTCACTAGATTGAGATTCACCAGAGGACTAGGCACTTCATGCATAACCACTTACTCAAACTCACAACTCATGGTAAGACAAATCAATGTGGGTTATGAACACATGGTAGAATCCTACAAAAGTACATGCTATATGTAAAGGTAGAAATTGGTGAGTTAGAATACTTCAAGATTAAGCAAGTACTAAGAGATTAGAACTAGCTCACTGACCTATTATCCAGGAATAATGGGCAGGACGAGTGCTTGTCATTCAATGAGCATGACCTAGTACATAGTTGATGAAGAAGAATCCAAGAAAATAGAGAGCAAAGACTCACACAATTGTGTCAACCCCATAAAGATATACTTGAAAATTGGATAAATAGGGGAAAACATCAAAAACCTTAAGAGATTAGAAATTAAAGCTGCATAGTACTTACTAGTGAGAGGCAAGTTATTTTAGAGATTAGTGACCTCGCTAGACTTGTAGTGCACATGAAAAATTGAACAAAAAGGAATACTTAAATAAGTGCAATCTAATGAGTGAAGGAGCCACTATGGAGAAAGAACACTTGCCCATAGGATTCTATGACAAGGATACTTCTTGCCCACGCTAAGAAAGACATAGAAGAATAAGCTGAAATATGTGAGCAATGGCAAAAATTTGCATGTCTTTAATAGTAATCATCATTGCCTCTATGACTCATTAGCAGTCTTTCGCCATTCACCTTATTGGGAATGGATCTATTGGTGACTTGGAAACTGCCTAGGCTAAGTACTTAGTGAAATGGATAGATCAAATGTTGACTCTGTCAGAATTGCTCTTAATCTATTAGAGGAACTCAAGATAGAAGCATCATTGAGATAAGAAGAGATGAAAAGATGAATAGAAAAATATTATAATCATCTCATCGAAGAAATTTTTTTTGCAATAGCCAATCTAGTCTTAAAAAAGTTGATGCAATCACTTGCCAAAATATTTTGGGTAAACTCACCCATAAATGGGACTGCCACTACATAACCAAAAATGCAAATCGGCTCTAGAGTATACAAATTATAGACTCATCTAGGCAAGACATATCATGCACTTGAACTTCTAGAAACTTAAAGATGTTCTTTATAAAGATAAGCTCATCCTTATACACTATTCTTAATTGTTAGTAAATATGAATGATTTAACAAACTTACCACATGGTCATAAACAAAATCAAAGGATTCTAGTCGAGTACATTGTCTTGAGTTAGTACTCAGGGATTTATTTGTAGGCTCATATCCCATGGTGTTTTTCCTCTAGAAAAGTCAACTCAAAAATATAAACACACCCTATACTTGCCTAATGCTAAAAACAAAAAAAATAAAGAGATAGCATGCCAATTTTAAATTACTCAACATGCCATTATTGGCCCAAGAAAAAAATATGAAGCTTAGAACATGTCATGTTTAGGTTGAGTGAATGAAAGTTAGCTCAAAGTGACACATTAGAAAATAATAAATCATACTCACAAAAATATGATTCTCAAGGACATCAAAGGGAGAATAAATTACAAGATCGAACCTCGGTGTAAGATTGATACCTTGTATTATCAATGACTACCAAGACTAACAATCTATGTTGTTAGCACCTCAATGTAAGAGTAACTCCTAATAGTTGACATCTTTGTATCCATGAATCAATGATTCAAAATAAATTACAATATAATAACTATAATCAAAATGTTCTACTAAGAAAAGTATTAGATAAAATTTCCCATGATTTAATAAAGCGTACTTAGTAAACTCGCTTTATAATGTATACCAGACTCAGATGGCAAGCATGAGTAATTGTTTAATAAACTCACTTTCCCTTATTTGTATAGCTATATTAAGATGAATTAAATATTTATTCATTGTACCAAGTGAGCCCATTTATCAATAAAAAATTGATGGAAATAAATAAAGTGACAAAGAATTTTCATTTCCTCAAGTTTTTATATAAATTTATGTGAACATACAATATATCATATACATTATTTTGGACTCATAAAAAGATAAAAGAAGAAGAAGAGGAAACTTCATAAGTGTTAAAATTCTAAAACTTTTATGTCATTATAATGTCTTTATCATATTTTCATGTATTAAAATGCATTTATTTTAAGTACATTTTGTGTTGTAATAAAAAATTTTTTAAAAAAAATGAAAAAGAAGAAATTTAGATCGAGTGTTGTAGCGCTAAAAATGGCATAAATTGGGACAATTTTACAATAAGGCTAGTGCCTATGCCCTATATCAGTAGCACTGGATAATAATTATCTGAGGCAATTTTATAGTAAACAAGTGATATATCGGAGGAAAATATGAAGCGGGAGGTAGCAAACCGACATCGTAGTTCCATATCGCTGACCGTGGTGCCACTTCGATGAAGATATCAACTGCTACAACCCAATGCTAATGGATTTATGATATGGTTCATAATGATTTTTTTCAATTTTCAGTTCTAGCATTGGGAAAGGAGCGAAGTTTTTTCTAGGCTAATATAAGGGACATTTTTAATGAAAATGACATTTTTCTCCTTTTTTTATTTTGATTTTTTAGCAAGATGGAGTGTGTGTAAGTGTGCATGCAATTTTTGTGAAGCTCTTGGAGTGTGACACTCCAAGTGTTGTGATAGTGTTATAAGGGTAGTATGAAAGAGTGTTTTTCTTAAGAAAGTGGTAGAGAAAAAGATCAACAATAAAGGATTTTTAGTGGGAGATGTTGGATATTTCCATGAGGAAGTAGTACAGGATAACAAATGGTGGACATAGGAGGCTTACTTGTTGTGCTCTTTCGTTCATTCTCTGGTTAACTTACCTCTTATTTTAAAATGTTAAATGAGATTTACTTCTTCTGCTCTATTATGAAGCACTAATATACAAACTGCTCCAAATTTATGTGAGCTTTTGGATACTTTTACTGTATTAAACTATATTTTTATGGCTTAATATAAGAAATTTATTCATGCTTTTAATGAACATGAATTTTCTTTTTGTAAGCTTCATTTACTTGTGATCTAGCTAATTATAGAGTTAACATCAAGTATGATTTAGAGATATTAATAGAGTCTTTGAAGAACAATTTGCAAATGGCAAATGAATGTATGAAATAATCATTAATGGGCTAAATAGTCTACAAATGTTAAATAGCCATTTAATATATGATTATTTTTAGGATTCACAATCATTTAAAGTGAAATATATGTAATGCAATAAATAAAAGTTTACTTGGCACTAGGGAGAAGACTAGGTAACAGGATTGCTTTGGTTATACTTGTCTAAAAATAGTGAGTATAGCATTTTTGCTCTTGGTTGACACTACAAGCTTAAAATTAATTCAGTACTTAGCTTAATATAATACATAATCCAAAAATTTTATAAATTCATAGTACTAGTTATAAAATTAAGAAAAACACCTATATTTTTTATAAATTTTAATAATTAGCTCTTTTAATATCTTGCAAAATAGTAGGCAGTCATTTTAATTAAGCACTTTACATTTTATTAGATAAAATCAAGTGTTAAGGGATTAGCACTTAACTCAATATAAATTAATATAAAATTTTGCTCCAATGCTCTTGAGAATGATGTTTTGGTCATTCTATATTACTTGATTCGACATATGCACTTGCATATAGGATAAAAAGTACCAATTAACTTTTTGGCATCGTTATTGGGGATTGAAAGTAAAATACTAATTTGTATTAAGTTAATATTAGTCTTGTTGAAATATTTTTTATTTAAATTTTTTGTTACTTGTATTTGTGTTAGGTGTTAAGTATAAAATATCTTTTATATATAATATTTGTACTTTTTTAGAGTATAGTTAATTCAGTTTTAAGCCAAAGTTGTGATTTTTAAACTGTGCATATATAGAGACAAAACTATAAAAATAGTGTCATTGAACTTAGAAATTGAATGATTTTGTTGGAAAATTAGAAAGGAAAAGAGAGATCAAGTACGAAAACTAGCAATGGACAATCAAGTAGTAGGAGAGCCATCTAGACCTCATAGGGATTATGCCATACCAATAGTAGATGAAATACATCAAAATATTGTTATACCATTTGAACTAAAGTCATTTATAATTCAAATGGTGCAAAACTCTCAGTTTAGGGTTCACCTATTGAATATTTTAATATACATATTGCTAATTTCTTAAAATTTATGCAACCTTTAATTATAATGTGGTAAGTGATGACGTTATTAGATTGAGACTATTTCCTTTCTCATTTAAAGATAAGAAAAAAATTTGGTTAAACTCACTACTTGAAGAATCTATAACAACTTGGAACGAATTAGCTCAAAAATTTTTAGCAAAATATTTTCCACCATCTAAAATTACTAATTTAAGAAATGACATTACATTATTTATACAATTAGAAAATGAATCTATATATGAAGCATGAGAGAGGTATAAAGAATTATAAGGGAAATATCATCATCATTCATTACTTGTTTGACTTATCATTCAATCATTTTATAAAGGCTTAATAGGATCTCTAAGGACTGTCATAGATGCAGCAATAAGAGGTAACCTATTATCAATACTTCTTAAGGAAGCTTATGCCTTAATAAAGGAAATAGTATCTAGTAATTTTCAATGGTTGTCTGATATATTAAATCCTAAGAAGGTAGCCAACGTTAACAATAATGATATGAATGCAATGTTGACCTCTCAAGTAGCTTTCCTATCAAATAAATTAGACAATTTAGGAATTAATCAAAATATTTATTATCTAAACTAAATGGGAGAAAATGGTAAAATTAATGTAATAGAAAATCAAACTAATCAAGGATTGAAAATGCTTAACTATATCTTAAATAAACCAAATGAACCTTATTTAAATACATTCAATCAAATACATGGGTAAATCGAATCTATTATTTGCCTAAGAATTAATAAGAAAAGGAAATCTTAAAGTGGTTGGATGAAAGAATTATATATTTTATATTCGATAACACATGGGTAAATCAAATCTATTATTTGCCTAAGAAAGGAGGAATGACTATTGTTACTAATGCAAATAATGAAATCATTCCTACTAGAATAGTCATAGAATGGAGGATTTATATTGATTATAAAAAGCTAAACAAAACCGCTAGAGAAGATCATTTTTCCTTGCTCTTCATTGAATAAATGTTAGATAAACTAGTAGGTCATTCATATTATTGCTTTTTAGATGGGTATTTTGGATATAACCAAATTGTCATAGCACTTGAGGATCAAGAAAAAATAACATTCACTTGTCCTTATGGTACCTTTGCTTTTAGAAGAATGCACTTTGTATTATGTAATGCACCTCGTACTTTTCAGCATTATATCATGGCTATATTTTCTGATTTAATTAAAAACTGCATTGAAGTATTTATGGATGATATTTCTATTTTTGTTCTAACATTTGAACATTGCTTAGAAAACTTATAAATCATTCTTAAGAGATGTGAAGAGAAAAACATAATATTTAATTGGGAGAAATGTCATTTTATGGTTAAGGAAGGAATAATACTTGGTCATTAAATTCCAAAAAAAGGAATAGAAGTGAATAGGCAAAAGTGCAAATTATAGAGAAACTTCCATCACCAAGTAATGTTAAAGGAGTCAAAAGTTTTCTAGGACATGTTGGATTTTATAGGAGATTTATCAAAACTTCTCAAAAATATCAAAACCATTATGCAACTTATTAGAGAAGGATACACCCTTTGTTTTCACAAAGGAATGTCAAGAAGCTTTCGATCTATTAAAAGTCAAATTTAGTTCAGCTTCAATTATTATAACATCTTATTGGAACCTTTCTTTTGAATTGATGTGTGACGCAAGTGATTTTGTAATAGGGTCAGTCTCAGGACAAAGAAAAGATAAAACTTTTCATGTAATATATTATACTAGTAAAACTCTAAATCAAAATCAATTAAACTATTCAACAACTAAAAAAGAATTACTAGCTTTTGTCTTTGCCTTTGATAATTTTAAATACTATAAAGTTGGAACAAAAGTTATAATATATCGATCATCATGCAAATTAAATATCTATTAGAAAAGAAAGAAGCTAAACCTAAATTAATTAGATGGGTATTATTTTGGTAAATGATTAATCTAGAAATAAAAGATAAAAAAGATTTTAAAAATCAAGTAGTTGATCACTTATCTAGATTAACAACTAAGAAAGAATTAAAAGTTAGTGGAGATATTAAGGAAGAATTTCCAGATGAATAATTATTTGTATTTAAGCATAAAGTTGTTCAATTGTATGAAGATATTATGAATTATCTAGTAAGTAAAATTATACCTTACAAAATCATTTATAATCAAAAGAAGAAAGTTTTACATAATGTAAAATTCTATATTTGGGATGAACCTTTTCTCTATAAGAAGTGTCAAGATCATATTCTAAGAAGATGCATACTTGATAATGAAATTTTATAAATTATATGATCATGCCATGATTCTGAATATGGAAGACATTTTGAAGGTAATTAAATAGCAAAAAAAATATTACAATGTCAATTTTATTGGTCAACATTATTTAGAAATGTACATGAATAGATTAAAAATTATGATAAATGCCAAAGAATGGAAATATCTCTAAGTGTTAAAAAATGATCTTAAATTATATTTTAGAGCTAGAAATCTTGATGTATAAGGAATATATTTTATGGGACCATTTGTTTCTTCATATAAAAGTGAATATATCTTAGTAAGAGCTAATTATGTTTCCAAATGGATAGAAATAATAGCTACAATGAAAAATAATTTTAAAATAACTATTAAATTTCTAAGAAAAAAAAATTTTATAAGATTTGGAACACCTAGAATTATTATTAGTGATGAAGGTACTCATTTCTAGAATAAATATGTAAACTAATTTTTAAGAAATTATAGAGTACAATATAGAATAGTTATTGCCTATCATCCCCAAACTAGTGGCCATGCTAACATTTCAAATTGGTGGATAACAAGGCTTTGGGCATACTAGAAAGGATTTGTCACTAAAATTAGATGATTCATTATGGACCTACAGGACTACATATAAAACCCCTACTGGAATGTTTCCATATAGATTAGTATTTGGGAAGGCTTGTCACTTACCAGTGGAGTTGGACCACAAAGCATTTTAGGAAATTTAGAAATTAAATTTTAATATGGAAACAAGTGCAGAAAGGTGACTAATAGATCTAAATGAGTTAGAAGAAATAAAATTGGGTGCAGGTGCATATAAAAATTCAAAAATATATAAAGAACAAATGAAAAAAATGACATGATAGGAAGATCATTAAGAAATATTTTAAGCCTTGACAACATGTATTATTATTTAATTCAAAATTAAAAATATTTCTAGGAAAACTAAGATTAAGATCTGCAGGCCCTTTCTTAGTGGTTAAAGTTTATGCACATTGTATTATAAATATTCAAGACCTATAGAAGAAAGAGATTTTCAAAGTGAATGGTCAACGACTTAAGCCATACTACGGAAGTAATTGCACTTAATTTAAAGAGTCCATTAATTTAGTCGAAGACCTTAGAAATTAGAAAACCTACATCAGGTTCAATATATATGTTTAAAGTATATTAGTATTAAGTTTAGTGTTTGTTGCAAAGGATTAGGAGTTGAACATCTATTATAATGAGATATCATTATTAGGAGGCTTAAGAATTAGATTAAGGGCAAAGCTCTTTTCCTTTTTGAGTTTCTAGAATGGTCTTAGGCAATCAAGCCTGTAAATGTTCTCTTATATATATATATATATATATATGCCCAACACTACAATGTTGTAGTGCTTTAGTAAAAATAAGAGAGAAAACTATGATGAAAAGTAGGTTGACTAGATGACCAGTGCTGTGGTGCTAGTTAAAAAGGTAGTTTCAAAAGCTAATAGTTGGACAAACTCATTAACATAAAAATGAAAAATTATACCATCACCGTAATGCTATATTCCAGTGTCTGGGTGCTGCATAAATGCCTGACATGACTTTTGTACTCCATCAGTTACATAATAATGACCACAAATGTACCTTTTGATTAGAATAGGAACCGCCTTGACTAGTTGACTAGTGCTTAGGAATTGTATGCAGAGTGCTACAGTGCTATAACCTACAACTTAAGAAAGAAAGGCCAATGTTTTGGCACTGCCAAAGTAGCACTACAGCTTTAGACCTTGTCTATAAATAGGACCCCCAGGTACCCAAATTTTTTATTCCAAGCTCTATTCTTCAGATTCTTTTACACTCTTTCTCCATAGCATTTTTCAAATATGGAAAGCTAAAATGTTGGTGAAGTATGTAAACAAGTAAGAAGAGAGTGACAATGAGTGACTCCAATCGCATTATCAGCGCTAAGGTGGAAGAGAGGTACCATCATGCTCTTATTCACAAACTTGTCATTCTAGAGAGGGGATTTCACAATCTGAGTGAGAAATTAGAAATGATTATCAATGAGCAATGCTAGGAACATTTCACCAATGATAATAAAGCATGTGTCATCATTGTAGTGTAAGAGTTTTTTGCCAATGTGAAGGAGCATCAAGATAAATTTTTTATGAAGGAAAAATCTATAAGATTCCATAATATTACCATTAATGCATATTACAAATTACAAAATTATGCATATGATGAATATCATTCCTATTATAATAATCATCTAGACTTTGATGAAATTTGAAATTCATATATTTCTCACTACTAGAAATGCTAATGTTCAATGAAACTATTGAGAGAAAAATATTATTAATTTTCCTCCCACCGGGATGTCCACTAAGGCTAAAGCTTGAAATTACTTCATTTCTACCAAATTGATGCCCACCGATAATATCAGTGAGGTAACTAGGGATAGGGCTATTTTGAATTATGCAATTCAAATGGGGTTTTTTTGTAGATACATGAAAGATAATTTATAATTCAATTTATTTTATGTTTAAGGGTACTACTATAGTAGGATTTGGGCACCCCTCTCTTATTTAAGCTTTATGATTTCAGTTGGTGTAGTCAGGGAGCCGACTGAGGAGGTTCTTATACAAAAGGCTCCCCTCACTAAAAAGATAATTGAAGGATTAGAATAAAAAATGGAGGTAGGAGAAACTCACGTGCATCTCAATCTAGATCCTGATCCACCAAATCTTCTAAAAAATAACTCCTATAAATTTGAGGAGAAGTCTTTGATTTAAGAAAAGGGTTAATGATAGCAATCGGTGGCACAAAAATTAGAAAGAAAATCTGATTATATGTTTGTAGTACCAAAAAATTTTCCTATATGGCTAAGTATACCTCAGCACTCGTTTGAATGTTCTGCAACTTTAATGTTGGCCCAATTCAAATTCCTTTTTTCGTAACACCACAATACCAACCCTATGTCAACACCCAGCTAAAACCAAAAGAAGAAGAAGAAAAAGAAGACGAGGAGGAAGAGCTTTATTAGAAAAGTTTTTATTGTTGTGTATTTTTATGTAATTTTGTATATTTTTATATATTTTTATTTGTAGTAATTTTTAAGTTTGTGTATTTATATTTGTATTTGTTCAAGTAAAAAATCAATGTTAAATGTTCATTTCTCACATGTGTTGTAATTAAATGTGATGTTTACATAAATGTTAGTTAGTAACCCCAAACTTTAATTATTATACCTCTTGAAATTGACATATTTGCATTAAAACTTGAGGTTAGTTTGTAAATTATTAGAACGTTATTAGAAGTTAAAACTAATTAAACAAAATTTCAACTCAAAAATAGCAATTTAAATTTTAGATTTTATCTAATTATTGAATTGCTTACAAACTAATAATAACCAAATATCTTAGAAAAACTAGTAATTTTTGTTAAGTTAAAATGTTTTTAAGCACACACATCACACATAAGAGATTCTTAATGAATTTAATGAATTAATATTAAAATAAATAGAAATACATATAATAAAAAATAACATAATTTAAATTATTATTAATTAAAACTTAAGAGACATTGTTAAGTAAATAAGATCATATTAAATTGAGTCAAGATTATAACATATTTATCATGGGTTATAAAGCTAATACCATGTACTTATATATGTGTATATATATATATATATATCTCATAAGAAAAAAAAAGGAAAAAAAGTGAAATAATTAGGTGTCCCTTAAGGCTGAGTATCATGATTGAACTTTAAAATTAATGCAATCTAAATCAATTTAATTGAAAATTATGATACAATAATGATCATAACTTCAATTGAGAATATAAAATTACGCTTATTCTATTATATGGATAATTATATATTAAAAGTCAATTTATTCATCTACATAAGAATCAATTATGATAATATGATCTAAATAAATTTAACTTACGAAAAATATTAATTAATTATAAGAATTTAGGATATTATAATTTTTATATGTTAAAATGTGTTTATTTTAAATATATTTTGTATTATAATAAGAAAATAAAATAAAAAAATTTAAGCCCAACGCTTAAGCTTTACAAAAGCAACATTGTGGTGCTAACAATAGCTTAAATTGGGGCAATTTTATAGCAAGGCTAATGCCTAAGTGCTATATCAGTGGTGTTACGGTGCTAGATTAAACTTATTTTGGGAAAATTTTATAGCAAGCTCAGTACTACAATACTATACTAAAAGAAAAGTATGAAGCAAAGGCAACAAGCACAGTTCCACATCATCGCAACGCTATGGCCTAACATATTAGATACATGATCATTCAGCGATACATTTGAGCAATTTTTGTGGAAATTATGGCAAATGCATCAAGAAAATTGACCAAGGAAATTTTTAGGCTATAAGTGAGGAACATTTCTAAAGAAAAAGGACTTTTGTTTTAGATTTATTTGCTAAGATGGTGTGTGTGCTAGTGTGTGTGAGTTTTTGATGAAG
The DNA here is from genome assembly GCA_021442155.1 of Cymbidium sinense. NCBI lineage: Eukaryota > Viridiplantae > Streptophyta > Magnoliopsida > Asparagales > Orchidaceae > Cymbidium > Cymbidium sinense. The sequence goes on along the minus strand of CM038228.1, from coordinate 25,669,290 downwards.
TAGTTGGAGTGTGACACTCCAAGTGCTATGAGAGTGTTATCAGGGTAGTGTGAAAGAGTGTTTTTTTTTAAAACAAGAGGTGGAGATGGATATTAACAATCAATGATTATTAGCGAGAGATGCTAGATATTTCCACTAAGAAGTAGTGGAAGATAGCAAAGGGTGGACTTAGGCTTACTCGTTGTACTCTTTTATTTTTCTCTAGTTGTCCCACGTCTTATTTAAAAATGTTAAATGAGATTTCCTTCTTCTTCTCTACTTTGAAGCACTAATCTATAAAGTGTTTTGAATTTATGTGAGCTTTTGGATGTTTGTATTATATTAAAGTATGTTTTATGGATTAATATAAAAACATTGTTCATGCTTTTAATGAAAATGGTATTTGCTTTTTTTTATGCTTCATTTACTTGTGATGGCTAATTACGAAGTTAAAATCAAGTGTGATTTAGAGATATCAATAATGTCTCATAAGAATAATTAGGAAAAAGGTAAATGAATGTACTTATTAATCATTAATTTGATAGATAGTTTAGAAGTGCTAAATAGCCATTAAATATAAGATTATTTTTAGGAGTTGTAATCATTTAAAGGGAAATATAGGTAATGCAATCAATCAAAGTTTACTTTGCACTAGGGAGAAAATTGGATAAAAGAATTGATTTCATTATACTTATTTAAACATAGTGGGTATAACATTTTTTCTCGTAGTTAACACTACAAACTTAAAATTAATTCACTACTTAGTTTAGTGTAATACATAATCTAAAAATTTTATAAATTCATAATACTACTTTTAAAATTAAGAAAAATACATATACTTTCTATAAATATAAAAATTAGTATTTTTAATTTCTTGTAAGTTAGTAGATAGTCATTTTCATTAAGAACTTTACATTTTATAGGATAAGAATCAAGTTTTAAAAGATTAGTACTTAACATAATATAAATTAAAATTGAATTTGCTCTAATCCTCATGGGAATGACATTTTACTCATTATATATTCTTTGATTAGACATGTTCACTTGCGTATAGGTTAAAAGTACCAATCACGATTAGCTGGAGCATCCCTTGTTGTCATTATTTAAGTCTAGGGTGAGTACATTGTTAAAGACCAAGAATTAGGAATCCAACCAAATGTGTTTTACCAACTTAGCAATAATGATGTCGGTGCCCTCCTGGAACTTCTCCTACAATAAGTGCAGGTACTTGTTAAAATCAAAGAAGCTAGATAACATGACTTCCTTTCACTAGAACTCCTTAATATTATGAGATAATTCTATCTTTAGATCTTTTTTCACCTCTTCTAGGCAAGTCAGCTCCAGAATAGCTTGCTCCTTCACTACCTCCACATCCCTCACTTCATCGCAAAGCATGGCTTGCCCTTAAACACCTCTTGCTCACCCTTTTTAACTATGTGTGCCAATCTCTCTGTTGATAACTCCTTCCTCCTAAGAAGAAATTGGCTATAGACCTCCAAGGTTGACTATAAAGTAATGGCTTGGGCAGTCATCTCTAACTATGAAAGCACCCACTAGAGAGGCCTACAATAAATGAATCCAACAATTCAAAGGATACATGCAGTCCTAATTTCAAGACTTCACACATCAATTTTATTAGGTCAGAAGTAAAGTTTTTCATGAAAACTCCTCCAGTTCTTACTAGTCTTACTCTTCTTACTAGGGCTATCACTGGGAGCCAAGCTTATTTCTCTTTCATGGACACATTGGGGGAGCTTGGCCTAGTCTCATCAATCAACTTTTGAGGATGCCTTTAGCTAATGTTGACTTAGCACTAACCCCCTCACACCTATCAAAGAAGTTAACCATCTCAGGATAAAGAGGGAGGAGCGTAGAGTCATTATGCTCTCCAAACAAGTCAACAGTAAAATTAGATTTGAAAACTAAACTGTAGTTTGGGAAATAGTGTTAAAATAAAAGCGCTTACTAAAAAGGTGTTTATGTATCATACTATAGTTAAAATACTGATGAATGTCCAAGAAGATATTAGTTAATTTTTTCAATGTCTGCTTTTCTAGAGGACTCACCTCTAAAGCTTTCACTTTGTTTGTCAGAAAAGGGACGGGGATGGACAACATTGACCAACTAGTCAGGCTCTTAATGAAGAATAACTTCTTTCACCATTTCCTAACTTTGTTCAATAGCCAAACAATCTTCACCAACACCTTTGTGAATTGCACAGTACCATCTGGGTGATCTTTATCCATGAAGCCATAATAAAAGAGGATCAGGCCCCATTCAAACCCCTCTCCCATAGAAAGATGAGGAAAGTGGTGATCCCTGACACTAAGTGTGGTAAAACATAGGTGGACTCCACCATATAAAAAACCAAGAATATCTACCTAATCGTGGAGAAGAGGAAAGGAAAAGTCAATTTAAAATGGTCCAAGGAAACACACAACTCATTAGACCTAGTGGTGTTAAGCCACTCATCTTCCTGAGCCACTCGCACCAAATAATTCAAAGTTCCCATGGAAGTAACCTTGAAAGATGTATGAGGCAATTGATAATTGGAGCTCAAGCACCTTTGTGGCCTCTTTATCCACAAACCTACCAGCAACCTTCTTCAAAGTATTCATCAGCATATTGTTCTTTTATTCATAAAGAAGAATCAAAAAGAGACTGAGGAAATAGTAAAGTGACTTGCATAATATGAAATCTCTCACTTGAAGGTAGAAGTAAATGAATAATATAAACTCATTCAACCATGGTAAAAGATAATTTATAGATGAGGAAACTAGTGCTCGACAACACACACATCATATCAACCATTAAATGAAGAAATCATTACAAATTCTAGAAAAATCCTAGATGACTCACATTGTGACTAAAGCAATTAAAGCATCCATCTATCTTCTAATGATGCTCGCAAAGGCAACTCAACACAAACAAAGTGGGTAACAATTGTGGCTGCTTTCTCAAAAATACTTTATTATTATCATAATGACTTTACAAATGTACTCGCTAAACTCCCACATCTATTATCTATGAAAATATTTTACAACTCCTTGTTAAGTGCCCCTTTATTACATAGGTAATTAAATATGAAGTTGGCACCTTCAATTAAAAGGGACTACTAGTTCAACTCAATGTGACATTAAAGCAAGATCAACTCAGCCTCTATAGCCACCAACCTCCATTACGACTCCTCTTTTGTAGCCAGCCTACTCAAGCTACAGCTCAACCTCCAGTCTCATCTATAGCTCAACTGACTCATTGCTCGATGAGCTTGTGCCTTCCTCCAGAAAGGCCATCCTCTTCTACAAGTCGAGAACCTCAACAAAGTAAAAGAGCAATCCTAACTTTCCTTTAGCATCTTTCCACCCAAACTAAGGAGAATCTCTTCTCTTTAACTCACTACTTTCATGATGAGCTAATCAGGAGAAGCTCATCAACATTTTTTTGATGTCCATTGACTTGAGTATGGACATTGTAACATCCAATTGAGCAAGTATAGCAGCATCCCCTCCCAAAGTTAAGAGCATCATTTTTTGGGGAAGACTGAAGCTCAATGTAGGGGCACTCGGTGAAGTAGGAGTCACCTCTATATGATAAAAAACAAATGCATCAAACAACAATAAATCAATTTTATAAGGTTATTTACAAAAATCATGATCTTTCAAAAAGGAGGCCATTGTTGAAGCATGTGAACTTGCTCTTCACTTATATGATGTCCTAACAGCTCGCTTATGTTCAAATGATTCAATTTCTCAAAACTACCTAGGGAATACAAAGAGAAGACTTTTAGGAGTGAAGAGTGCCCCTTATCTTCACCCAATACTTTAACACTCATAATGCTAAGTTACAACATATAAAAAAAGAAAAAATTAAGAAACATGCTGAAAGAAACAAAGTCGTCAAACATGATGAATCCCTACCTCAAGGAGGCATTGTTCCACGGCCTTTTCTATGATGATATTCCTCACCAAGTTCCTTACCTTCAACCTCCTCCACCATAGGAAGGGGAACTTCACCTTCCTCATTTATATGAATTTCTGCCATCTCCACTAGTGGTGGAGCTGGAGATGTTTCTACAAGGGCCCTCTCCATCGTAAGAGGAAGAAGGATACTTAAACATTCCCATGAGTCCTCACCACTATCCTTAGCTAGAGCACCAACAGTAGTCCAGGTAGTTGTCATGAAAGTGATCATTTCAATGAGGAAAGATGTTTCAAACTCTCATGTCTTCTTGACCTTCCTCTTCTTTCAAAGACTTGCCCAGATCATGACTGAATCTACATAGCCATGACCTTTCTTAGAATCCATCATGAAGAGAGCACCTTCTTATTAATAGGAACCAACTCAATTAAGGGAGGGCAATATCTAAGGAAGCTTAGTAAGAAAACCCCAACATCGAGATTCTTCTTTTATATCCTAAGATATGAAAAACATTAAAGTTAAAAGGTGATGCAACAATAATTATGAGGAAACTATTATCCTTTGAAAATAATGCATTTATGATTAATTACATTCCATTGTTTTATTCCTTTTATGAGTTTCCCATACAATAAGTAGAAGAATTGGTGAACTAAATATATACCTATGAAAACCTCATGAGTCAAGCGACCTAAAAATTGTCTAAACTATGATGACTAGAATGCATTAACCCACCCCAAAGGCCATAGGTGAACATGAAGGAGAACATCCTAGCTAAGCTTAATATCTCACCCATGAGCAAACAACCATACATTTTGGGTGCAAGACAAAAAGATTAACTCGGAAGGATTTAGAATTCTCAACCAAGGTAACTCGTCACCTAACAATAGTGAATTCATCTCTCATAAATTATTTATTCTTTTCTAATTATTTGAAATTTTCATATACATCAACTATATGAAAAGACCACCCTTTCAAACTCTATAAAAGGTGGGTCCCATGGACAAAAAAAGGGAGGATGGATAGATATTTTTTTGAGAATTCTTATGTCTTTCATCTCCTCCCTCTGCTTTTTTTTTTACTATTTATCTTCCTCATATTGTAAGCCTTCCTACAAGAGGGAAGGTTACTTGTACCCTAATTTCTAGATAAAATAAACCCCTGGAGGGACCCTCTATTTTCACTCTACTATTCCTCAAACTTGAGTTTAGCCCACAGATAATGCCTAGAGTAAGTTTTTCCTAACCTTTTGACAAAATTATTTTCAATAAGTAAAATAATCAAAAATATCATTATTAAGTGCATAATTTCAATCCCCATATTGCAAGACATACAAGATCTCATTGGATATTCATGGCACTTCTCTAAAACTGATCTTAAAAGTAGGTAACTTCATATCAAAATTAGACTAAAGAGTAAAGGGAATATAACTTTTAAAACTTTTGATAGACAACTTGAATGCACATCAAATAGTTTGTCTAATGCTTCTCACACATACATAAGATTGATGAATACAATTATATTAGAAAATTCTTATTATTCTATTTTAATGACACTATTCTCCTTAGCCTAAGTGAGAAGGCGCATTTAAATCCCTTATGCTTAGTCTTGATCAAACTGAAAGACTCTAGGCTTTATTTAAATATTAGAAAATGCTTCTTTAATCATCCAAAAATTACCATCTTAGGATTCATAGTCGCTATTAATGAATTGAAGGTAGACCATGCAAAAACCAAGTCATGTTAGAATAGCCAACCCATAAAAATTTCATTGACGCCCATATTTCCATGGATTATACACTTTTTGCAAAACACACCTTAAGGATTTTAGCATAATTGTAGCCCTAATTATGAATATTTAAAAAAGGATAATTTTGACTAAACTACATCTACAAAAAGGATACAAAATAAATAAAAGTCCTTCTGACCTCATCATAGGTTTTTAACTTCTTAATTTTCAAAAGACATTTGAGGTCACTTGTGATACTTCTACTATAGATATAAAAAGTGTACTTAGTTAAGAAAATTATCTAGTAACCTTTTACAAATAAAAGTTGAATGATAAAAAATAAATATACTATATATGATAGAGAATTTTATGTCCTTTCTCAAACATTAAAATACTGGAGACATTACCTACTATATAGAGAGTTCATCTTTTACACTAATCATCATACTCTAAAATTTATCAATATCCAAAAAAGTGTGTTATATGCATAAAAATTATGTTAAATAACTTCAGGAATTCATGCTAGTTCATAAACATAAGCCTGCAAATATACTTCCAAGAATCACTTTGTAATCACTAATATATATATATATATTAAAATTCTATGAGTGAGAGACTAAAGGATTAATATCAAGTATGCTCTGATTTCCACTTGATAAATTTAAGGCATACTGAAAAGGATTTATCTTTTATAAAGTTAAGTGATCATATTACAGTGATTGATGGATATATATATATATATATATATATATATATATATATAATGTGGGAAGAGATTGTGCATCCTTAAGACACCTTCGTAAACATTCCTTATCATTGAGTTGCATCCAGGAGGAGTAACATGATATATTAGAATATTAAAAATAATACACTTGCTAGCCATCTTTAAAAGAGATATATAAAGACTGGAAACACAATACTATACTCATAAGATAGACTATTTCTCTAAGATGTTTCACATCATACCTTCCTTAAAATCTAATCATGCATCTCTTTAGTAAGGTTGTTCATTAAAGAGATTGTTACATTGCATGGACTTCCTTTCATGATTATTAGTAAATGGGATTTAAAGTTTATATCATATTTTTGGAAAACATCGAGGAACTACCTTAGCCTTTAACCCCCAAAGTAATGGCCAAACTAAAGTAGTAAATAGAGCTTTTGGAAACTTTTGAAGAGTTTGGAAGATATAATTTTAAGCAATTGGGATCTTAACCTTTTTTTTCTATTAGGGTTGCATACAATGGTATCATCTTCATGACCATGAGTAAAATACTAATTGAGATAATTTATTTCAATAATTGGAATGAAACCCAATGATTTTGCTAACATCCCTACACATTCATATTCATAGTCTAGATTTATATTTAAGAGGATTTCCAAACCCTTCATAAAAGTGTCAAACAATAATTGATAGTCACTAATAGAAAAGATGTGGAAATCAAGAATAAAAATACAAATTTTAAAGAGTTCAATGTGGAGGATCATGTGTTCATTAGAACCCATTCTGAGAGGTATCCATCAACTCAACAAAGAAAATATCAAGCTAGGGTATGCAAGCTATTTGAAATTATTAAAAAAAATTGGTAGAAATGCAAATATTCTTAAATTATCAAAAGACATGTTTATTAGTCCAATTTTTATTGTTATAGATTTAATATTATTTAATGGAGTTAGCAAACTTACAAATTCATTTGTGGATCATATCATTGCAAATAAAGCACATCAAAGTGAAGATCACAAATTCTTTATGAGATAGACAAATAAATCACGTACAAAAAATATTAATAGAAAAGATTTAGAAAAGCTAACAACTGAGCTTATAACAGATTACTAAGAGTACAAATCCTTAGAGAAGATTTCTTTAGAGTTCAGAGGAAATGGTGTAACTTAAAGAATACAGTTAAAATAAAAATATAATTGATTCATTACAAGGAGAAAGAAGGCAAATGTATAGAATCAATAAAAGATGAAGAAATTAGCATACTTATAATTATATCAACTTTGTTTTATAACATAGGGAATATACATTATATTGTTTATGATGTATCTAATGTAATGTTTGATGTAATAGTATGGAAGATAATTTTTAAATGCTCAAGTAAAATAATAATTAGTTAATAACATGTGAAGGCTAATGGCTTGCTAAGTTGGGAATAGTTATTACTTTAGTTCCCCTACCCCACCCCACCACACCCTTACTCTCTCCACACCCTCTAAATGCAATGCAAGCTTATGTAAGTTGTATAAAACCTTTTTATATGTAATGAAAGTTTTTAGTATTGTTTGAGTTGAAATTTGAACGGAATTTTCAATGGTGTTAGGGTTTCATGGTTAGAAAATATAAGAGGATTTGGTGATTTTGTTTAAAAGGTTACTTTGATGAGTATTCTATAATTGTTTTGCTGATCTTTTCTAAAAAAATTTTTGGTGTTATGTTGTGAGTGAACTTACTATATTGAAAAAACTTCTTCCTAAAATTGCCTCTCTAAAAATGTTTAATTTGAGCCGTTGTTGTGGTCTACCAGATCTAGGGCTAAATTTAACTAGTTTGATTCTAGCTGATGTTTGGTGTAACTAAACCCAATAAATTTGTGTGAAATTCTCAAGCAATATAGTATACACCCTTTTATTTTATGTTAAAGTGTTAATTTTTATTTAAACTAAACATTTTTGCATATTTTATTAACCTTGAATTCCATTCTGGCTAGTCAATTAGAGAGATTTTATAGTGACCAAAACAAGGAAAGTTTTTCAAATATATAACTATATTCTATCAAATTTGATCAAATTTTTTGGATCACTAGTAGACATCGTCACTTAAATTTTGATTTTGATTTCATGTTATTTGGAGTTTTTTTAAAGAGAGTTATCATTTTCTGAACTTGGGCATCCAAATTTGTTATGTCCTCTACTTAGTGTTAGCCAACCCTAATTACTTGTGTAGTTTATCCAAATAAAACCCTATAGAATCCTTTCTTACTCTCCTAGGAATGGAGTTTTTTGAGAGTCTCCTTCCAAATTGGTCACCCTAGGTTAGATTTTGGTAATGTATAAGGTGATGTATTAGTGATAGAATAATACTAGGTAGTTATCCACCTAGTTTGCATTATGAGCTATAAGAAAGGTGTTTTAGTAAATTTGAAGACTTGTGTGGTGGATGGCTGGGCCTAAAAGATATAAAAGATATAAGAATGATGTGGGAGAGAGTAAAAAGAATTTTTTTAAGTTTTAAGGGAAATTACAAGATGGATAACTAATTCCACTAAAGAAAGGTCAAGTTAGCAACTAAATACTAAAACAAAGAAAGAACTTCTCTATGAAAATTTTATCATTTCAAAGCCAAAAAATTTACTTACTATCCCTATTCATAGGGATTATAATAAACATTAAATAAGAAAAAATAAGAGAAATTTTTGGAAGAAAAATGGGATAGTGCTCATTAAGGGAGGAAGAAACCAACCACCTTCATCAATTCATTTTATCTTCCATTATTTTAGAAATGGTCAGATCATACATGATCCAAAAAAAAACATTACAACTTATAGAATATAAGTATAAACTTTAAATAATAAAATTTTAATTTTAATTATTTTTTTAATTGAGATTTTATGATTATCCTTAATGGGGCTTTTACTTAGGCACTTTCTTATGCTCTTATTGGCACTCTTGTAATTGAATTTTTAGCTCTATTTGATTAATCCACGTGATATCTTATATCAATTACGTATTATTTCACCTTCTCTTCAATATTAATTCTAATTGGTTAGATAAGAATTTATGGGTTGGTAAATGAAGGAACTAGAAATACTTATTCTCTTCATCAAAAGCTTGCTTGGTTGGCAAGTGCTACCTATATTGATGCCATCCAAAAAGAAGATCATGGTACTAGAGATAAGTCTAAAGGAGATATTTCTCTATGTCAACTCATACTTGATGTGTGGCTAAGACTATCAATCCTTATACTATAAGAACTAATATATTCATTATGTTTGCACCAATTTCACTTGAATCAACTTGCATTGTTATCCTACATGTAGCATTATTGCTACCATGTAAACTGACCTAGAGGTACTCATCTTGTTAGGTGACTAGCCAATTAGGTCTTTATGTGTCAGAGAGCATATTCTCATAGTTCAATCTCTATTGTAGTGCTCATGTTAATGTCACTCACATACATGTTGGCTCTAAATATTATAAGAATGGCAAATGTGGCCTATTGGAGTAGACAGACATCACGAGTTAAGGAGATGAGGGTCAACATACAAGAGACAACAAATACCAAGATGGCATCGCTTTCATACACAATCATCACAAAGACTACTAAATAAGAGCAAGGCAAAGCTCTGTAATGCCAAGTTCTTTAAATAAGTAAAGAAGAAGATGGCAAGATCACCTATTAAAGTGTAAAGTTATAATGACCCATATATGGTTAACCCATTTAATGTCACCTTTAAGATTAATGATTGTATATATTAATGACTTATTAATGAATAGCTTAGTTGAGTTCCTCTATTTAAGCTTTATTTTGTAATGATGAATGCTAACATAGTGAATTGATAAACAACCTTTCATCTTTGCCAATAGGTTTTAATAATATCCAAGGTGCAAGGTTGAAAAGGAGCATCACATCACTCAATCATTATTGTGTGAAGAGTTTATTCTCCACATGGTTTAAATGAATACTAAATAAAACTAAAATAGAAAAGAGTAAGCTTTTGTGAAGTTTATGTGGCATGAAGAAGAGAATGGTAAGTTTGTCAAAGAGTTCACACATTATGAAAAGGAGTACAAAAAATGGGAAGCATAGTTCTAAGAGAAGGATGCACTATAGGACAACATTCTATAGTTTCTAGAGTATGGCCTTCTTACTACTAAATTTGAGGGGCATGCAATTCTGCATAGAAAAGTTGATACACCATAGTCACCTAGACAATAAATTTTTGGGTATTTGAATGTGTCTGCACTAATAGACTCCAAAGAAAGTAATGGGTTAAGTATTGGTAGCTGACTCAACTTTTTTCTTATTATTTGTATGCAGGTGAGAAAGATAGTTAATATCTTATGTATGTAATTAGAACTAACTTATGTATTCATCATATAATATAGTAATGAAACTTTTTTACTCATTATTTAACCTCTTTAAATTTTTTCTCTATTTATTTTTTAAATAAGTTCATGCAATTAAATTATGGCAAGTGCTTGAGTAGTGGCCCACACATTTAGTTGTTAATAGTTTGAATATATTAGTACTATAGAGAAAATATGACCATAAGTGAGAAATTTTATGCTAAATGTAGACTTTTCTTCTTCCTAAGGACTTTGGCTTTCATGTAGGTCTTTTCTTGGGGGTCTCAATTCTCTTCCAATGTGTAATCATATGCCATTTACCACCTTAAGTTTTACTCTTAATCACCTCTCAAGTTAGCTAATTCATATGTAATGGTCAAATAATTTAAATTAGATCAATTTTTTCAAACTGTAAAGATCATACTCACCTTTCACATAAATTTGCCTAGCAATTGATAAGTTTGAGTTTCTCAAAATCATGTGTTTAAGGGGTAGGAGTTCTCTAAGTGATGAGTATGGATGAGTTTTCTTATAGTAATTATGAGTGACAATATCTTCATCGAGTACAAGAAATGAGTTCCCCAAGTGCTTGATGAGTTGATGGTAATTATTTCAATAATAAGAACACATCTCTTTGTATTCATAATGAGAAAAATTATTATTAAGATATTAAATAGTAACTTCCTTTTCCAAGTATCTAGCCCCTTAATTGATCAGCTCATCAAAATCCCATTATTTATTTTTGATATATTCATTTCTTATAATTTTGGGGTGACTTAGGATTCATCTTAGGCTAACTTGGAGGTAGTAAGTTTGACCTTGGGAGAGGGCTTGCACCCATAGGTAAAAACCACCAACACACTCACCCTATCATCCGCTAAGGTTTCCACTAACATCCAAAAGATGTTGATGAGTTTCCATCCCTCTACTTGCTGAGAGATGACAAGTCTAGGAGGGACGAGTCTTCTTCTTGAAAGGGGGAAGATGCTAAGAAAGAGTCACAAGCGCTCACTAACTCATCCAAGTTTGTTGCTTTGTAGAGGAGGGTCACTCTTCTGGAGTAGGGCATAAACTCATTGAAGTAAGAGTTAGACAACCTTTTTTTCAATGCTAAAATGGAGTTGTAGTGGAGGTGGGCCATGGAGGAGGGGTCTCAAGGGAGTTTTGCAACCATGATGGTTGAGTTCACTTTAATTCAACACTTAATCAAGCATAGTGGTCTACTCTCTTCATTTTCAGTGCTAAGTTCTTGTTTGATTATATGAGTTATAAGGGCAGGCTTGGCAAGGAGTGGCATTCAAACCCCATCTATAAGCAACTCAAAAAATAACATATAGGGGGTATAGCCAAGGTTTTATAATTATTCTTTCTATTTTTAATAAAAAGTGTAATTATTTTCTATTAGACCTTTCTCTTGTTGAGTTACCTTTATGTTCAAGATGAGAGTGGAAATACTTAATTATTTTTTATGACTAATGCCACTTAAGATTCTTGTGGGATCAAGTAATGATTTATCATTTAATTTTGATGTGATGTCCTTGTTACTAAGCCTTACCTTTCGTGTATATAAATTCATTCTTACTATGAGTAATTGAATCTTTATTAACTCTTTAATTTCAAATGAATGAATATTCTATCTATTGAGTAGGTTTCACCCCTCTCAACTTTGAGGCAATTTTCCTTTGATTAATTCAACTAATGCCTCTAAGAAAGGTAGCAATTATGTTCATGCAAGTCGAGGCCAAAGAGGTGGCAAACCTTGATTTGTGTTTTCCAACTTTCATTTTTCATGGCTATTGCTGGAGCATTCCAATCATCTCAATGTGAGTGGCTAACAAGGATGAGTGATATAACTCAATTCGATTGCATGAGTTATGCATCCCTCTAAACCACTTTAGATGCGCCCTTTGGTTCCCTCTTCTAATGAGTTGGTAAAGATTCTACATTTTTATGGGGACATTCTAGTCCAAGTCCTACTGAACTTTCTAGTGAGTATCACTACCTTCATCTAAGTGTTGCAAGAATAGAAGTTGTCATGGAGCCTGTGCATTATCTTCCACATCTTCTTGGAGAAGAGTCACCAAGATAGTACCATCCAATTTTTGATGACTTTAAAGAGGATCTATGGCCAGGTGAATAAAGTAAGGAAGTGGCATTTGAAGTTCTTGTTTGTCAAGAGCTCATCACAATGGCCAGTATTCACCATTCCCCTTCCCTTTCTAGCAAGCAAGGTGATTGCTTCTGAGGAAAATGCCTAAGTGAAGGAGGTGTTGGAGAAAAATATAAATAAAATTATGATTTTCCATCATTACATCTATTTCAGCCATTTCACCAGTATTCTTTGTGGTATGCACTTCATCATCCTTTGTAGTTTTTACATCATCCATTGACTCACCCATTCTAATCATTTTATTATCTTATTTATAAAAGATGAGATTTCTACACCCACTCCACCTAATTCCTCTATAGCACAATTCCTAGAGGAGGCAAAAATGAGGAGGATAATGATAAGTAAGTTCCCACTAAGGCCACTAATAAGCGTGGGCCTAGTAGACCACTTAAAAAATCTATGGCCATTAGTTTAAATCCTTAAGGTTTCCAAAAGAAGTAAAATGAGCATGAAGAGGAGAATGAGGAGTATGTCATCGATAATTATACTCCAAATATATCAAAGCTAACCAATCAAGCCTTTGAGCTCAAGTAAGAGATTTTCTCTGAAGAACTTGACAAGCTTCTTGAGTGAACTCCTAATGGTTGATTGCATTTCATTATTATGACTACTCAAACAATGGTGTGGCAGTCGACCTAGGAGATATCCAAGAAGATCTTCATCAAGAGGAAGAACTTGTCCATAATGAGGGCTAAATTTGCAACTGTGAAGGACAAGCTCAAATCCTCTAAGGCCAAGTTCTCTGAACTTCAGTGGGAGGTGATTTGATAAGAGGAGGAAAAGAATAGGATGATCCTAGAGCTAACTTTCCTTGCTGAGGTTAATAAAGAACTAGAAGAAGAGCTCTCTCATTAAATAAAGGAATTTCAAAAAATAAGAAAGCCCAACTCACAAGCTTCCTTAATTCGGATGAGTACTAGGACTTAAATTCATTGTGGGAACCAACTTCATTATTGCTAAGTTAGTAAAATATGGTCAGTTGGATGCCATATTTTTGGATTTTTTAATGTACTTGCTCTTTTAGATTTTTGATAAGGATGGCAATGAGGGCAGCACAAATTAACTTTTTTCTTCATACATTTTATTTTGGTGAGTCATGAGAAAAGAAGTTAACATGATTCACTAATTTTATGAAATGTTGGTCTCCTTTAGTTTCCAACTGTGGAGAGTTAGTCTTTTGGTTAATAATCATCGACCTCTTGAGGTGTCATTTTACACATGTGCCTCCAACTACACAGAATGTTAGCCTTTTTTTGTTGAAAAATTATGGAGGGTTGTTCTTTTGTTTAATAATCATTATCCTGTTCATGTGTCGATCTTACACATAAGTCACCAATCGCACAGAGCGTTGGTCTTTTTTGGTTGCCAACTATGGAAAATTGGCCTTTTAGTTAATAGTCGTTGACCTCTTGAGGTGTCGATCTTACACATGAGTTACCAATTGCATGAAGTATTGTTCTTTTTTATTACTAACTTTGGAGATTTTATCTTTTAGTTAATAGTTTCCAACCTCTCAGGGTGTCGATCTTACACATTAGTTGTTAAACACATGGAGTGTTGGTCTTTGCATTTCATTAGATTTGACAAATGCTAAAAATTTTAACTCATGGATTGCCTACTAAATTATTGTATTCTTGGGCTAGGAATGGCGTACAAAGGTTTTGGATTTCTAACTAGGGCTATTCACAGCTTGTCAAGTGAAACCTTTCTCTTAGGCTAAAATGATGCATCCAGTATCCTGAGTCATCAAGCATCTCACTGAGCATCAATCATTATATTTTTTCCTAGTATTTTTTTGGCATTTAGTATAGTAGTAATCTAAGTAAAAAGAAGTACAAAATTGTAATAATAATAATAACAAAAAAAATATATCTAGTAGGATAAAATTTCATAAGATATCTAGCATTCTATATACAAGGTACATATTTTTATTTATGAGTTAGCAACTGGTATACCCCGAGATCAACCTATTTCTTGATAATATAATGGTCATTCCATGTGTGGTGAGTTTACATAAGTTGTTCTATTGAGAGTAGCATCAACTTTCTTAAGTAATACATCCACACCCTTGAATGCTTCTCTTTTACAAGGTGATTATAGTATTTTTCCATTCGTCTCTTTATTTTCTCTTGCCTGAGTGATGCTTCAATCCTCAATTCTTTGAACATGTCGAGTGTGTCCTCCATCACTTCAGAGTTCACCTTCTTCAACTTGCAAATATTATCTTTTAGTCTTTTGTTGCTAAGACCCCCAACTAGTAAGATAACTTTTATTCCAAGTGAGAGTGTGAATGGGGAATGCCCTATTACATTGGTGGGAGTGGTTTTGAGGGCCCAAATTATGGCGGGTAATGCATTTACCTTCTTCTTCAATAAATTTATGATTTTCTTATTAGTTGGTTCTACTTAGCCATTACTTTGCAATTAATGTACTAAAGTAAACTTTAATTGTACTTCTTGAGACTAACAAAAGTCTCTTAATCCCCAATCGACAAATTACGGCTCATTATATATGATGATTGACATGGGCTACCCATACATATAAATAATGTCAGCCCAAATAAAATTTATAATTAAATAAGCAATTATTTCAGTTAGTGGTTTTGCTTCGATCCATTTGTTAAAATAATCTATCATGATGAGAATGAACTTTTCTATCAGCTAGCTAATGGCATGGGACTGATTAGGTCCATTCCCCAAATAGTGAAGGGCTAAGGGCTTGGAATATATTGTAGAGGTTGTAGTAGTTGTTGCTAAAAAGGGGTGAATAATTAGCACTACATGAACCTTTTGGCATATGCCTCTACATCTTTTGTAAGCATGGACTAGAAGTATACCTATCTTAAGATTCTAAGGGTGAGTGATCTTCCGCCTAAATAACTACCATATTCATCTGAGTGTATTTCCTCAAGAAAAATTTTTACTTGATCTCTCATACACATTTAAGGTTAAGCAAGTGCCCGAGCATTGATGGTCACATGGATCAAGTAAGATATATCAAACTCGCTCAATTCCATAGAAAATTTCAATAACCTCTTGGAATGATCTAGCTTAGTTAGTATAAGTTTAAGTTGATTATCAATGATGACTTAGATTGAATGCACTTGGAAGTATGATTGAGCTTTTGGGCTAAGATTATGAATACGAGTGAACATTATTTTATAATGGGCTAGTTCACCTTAGCAACTCATAGAGATTTGCTAACATAGTAGATATGCCATTGCATTTCACTTTTCTCATAGATAAGTACAAAATTAACTGGTCTTCTCCAACCCCTAAATATAATAGTAGGGTTTCCCTTTTCTTTAGGTTTTAAAGTAGAGGCAATGATGTGAGTATACTTTTTAGATCATGAAAAACTATCTTGTATTCTAGGATCCACTCAAATCTCTTAGGTCTCCTAAGAACATTGAAAAATGGTGAGCAACATTCTTCAACATTGAAATAACCTTGTTTAACCAAATGACTTGCCCTATGAGTTGTTGAACCATTTTCTTTATTTTTGGGGAAGGCATCTCAATTATAGCATTTATTTAATCAATTATTCCCTAGAGGACTATTAGAAATCCAAACAATTTGCTTGACTTGGCACCAAAAGTACACTTTAAAGGATTAAGATGCATTTGTACTTCTTCTAACTGGAAAATGTTTTCTTGAGATCTTGAATGTGCTACAGGGGCAACTTACTTTTGATAAGCAAGTCATTGAAATAAACCTCTATAATTTTCCATTTTTCTCCATGAACACATGATCCACAATTCTCGCATAAGTTGCCCTTAAATTCTTGAGCCCAAAGAGCATTACTCTATAGTAATAAAGTCCTTCCCCAGTAATAAATGATGTCCTCTCTGAGTCAATGAGATGCATTTGTATTTGATGGTATCCTAAAAATATGTCTAAGAAACTCATTATTGAGTACCTAGTTATTGAGTTGACGAGTGTGTCTATCCAAGGAAGAGGGTATTTATCTTTCGAATATGTTGAATTCAAATTAGTGAAGTTGATGCACATTCTCCACTTTTTGCTTGACTTCTGCACCATTACCATGATTTCCACTCATTGTGGGTACTAGACTTCTCTAATAAAGTTGGCTTCGAATAGCTTGGCAACTTCTTCTTTAATGGGTTTGATGAGTAATGCTATAGTGTTCCTCATTTTTATTTTATTGGTCGAGCATCTTCATGGACATTGAGGCAATGACAAGGAATGTTAATATCAATTCCTAGCATTCCTACTACAGTCCATGCAAATACATCAAAATCATCTAGGAGTGTTTGGATAAGAGCTTCATTATGCTCAAGGAAAAAAATCCAAGCTAACTCTATGGTCTTGCCTAGTGGGAATCTCTTATATTTTCTCAAGAACTTTGACTCTAGTTCATGCAATATCTAATTGTAAAAATTCATCTTCTTTACCTGAACCCTTTATGACTCTCAAGTACCAAGTTCTACATTGATTCAAATTCTCTCTAATAGTGATCTCCTCACATCTTGTAGCAAATTTGATGGCTACATGGTAGTCGATACCACTACCCTAAACATGTTGAGTAGTGGTAGGCTAAAAAGGGCATTATATGTGGCAGGAGCCTCTACTATAACAAAGTCAACCATTACTTTGATTTGCTTCAAGTCTTCCACTTAGATCTCAAGGAGGGTGATCCCCACTTCAGTCTCTCTTTTTTCCCTTGAGAAGCTGTATGGTGATCCTCTAATAAGGGTGAGTTTAGAACTTGCCAATCCTAACTTATCAAATATTGACTAAAAATGATATTGACCGAGCTCCTCCTGTCGATCAATATTCTTCCAATTTGATAATTAGAAATCAGCATTATGAAGATGATAGCATCACTGTATGGATTACTAATGGAAGGTTTGTCTTTCTCTAAGAAATTTACATGAACTATGGAGATATGTAGCATATGCACCATCGCTACTAATTTATTATCTATGAATCATAGTTGCTTGAGACTTGCTTTTCTCGAAGACTCTCTGCCACCTCCAAAAATAGAGAGTATGACTCCCACAATATGGATCATGTGTGTTGGGATGGGTTCATAGCCTATTTCAGTGACTTCTTTATCATTTTTCTTAGTGAATTTCTTGAGCTTTTCCACTTTTATTAACTCATCAACTAAGCTCGTTAGGTGACAACATTCTTCAGTGTTGTTTCCATGGTCATGGTGATAAACATAATACATGGAGTGATCGGGGGCACCATCGGGCTTCATAGGCAGTGGTCGTTTAAAGTATTCCTTATTTTGGATGCCTTCTACTAACTTGGCCATCAACAGCCTTAAAGGACTTGCTAAAGTGGGTTATGAGTAATCGACTCCTTAATAGTGAGTCATAGGGTTTCTAAAAACTTGTTAAGTGCAAGCGCTTTGGGGCATCTAATCTTTATGCTTGAAACCTATCTCTAGACAATTGGCCTCTTCACCGAGTCCTTTAAGTGAGTCAATAGTGCTAGTTGAATGACTTCAATATATTCTTCGACATTCACATGGTTATTTGCCAACCCAAGT
Organism: Cymbidium sinense; assembly: GCA_021442155.1. Classification (NCBI taxonomy): domain Eukaryota; kingdom Viridiplantae; phylum Streptophyta; class Magnoliopsida; order Asparagales; family Orchidaceae; genus Cymbidium; species Cymbidium sinense. Next base: position 25,650,908 of record CM038228.1, on the reverse strand, counting down.
AGTTTGGCAAGTTTTTTGGGTTGTTGGAGCCTAAGGGCATGTCTAAACAGTCCATCTCTTAAACGTTAAGAGAGTGCAGCATGGGCCACCACAGTTTCAAGTCTTTAATTTTTAGCATTTCTCATTAAAACTGAGTGATGAACTTTCTTAAAAACTCATCATGTTCTTATTTCATTTATAGAAGAGCCTAGGAACTCTCTAACAATTTCTAAGCACTAGCAATTGTGTGGTGAACAATCTTTTTGAGGTATGTGGTTATGACTTTTACTCAGAAAGAGACAGAGAACTACTTGAGGATTGACTCTTTGAAAGTGGTGAAGAAAGGTGGCACTTCATTGCATCATCCCAACCCAATAGCAACATTGTTCATTCAAAGTATATTATGTGATCCGATGGGTATATTCGACCTTTGTATGATTCCAAATGCTAGATTTTAAACCTATACAAGGGGCAAGAATTCATGATCTTCATGGAGAAAGCATTAGTTGGATTCACTTTCTTTTCCTATATGTATTCTTCACTCATCTAATATGACTTATTATTTAGGCTAGCAATTTAAGGTAAATTTTATTTCACTTGGCTTGCCTAGCTAGTCACAAATCCTAAAGATCCCTCATTTTCTTTGGCCAGGTTCATTGTGGTTGGCTTTTTCCATATACTAGGTGAGTCATTTTTTCTTCCATATTTCTCAAGTCTCATTTCATGGTGAATTATTAGGTATTTTTCTCCATATCGACTGAATGATTTAATATTGAGTGTCCTACTTCGCTTTGTATCATACTCATAGTTTTTAGCCTCATCCAAGCTCACCACATATAAAAGGATGTTGAATCTAAATATGTCTATGGAATGAAGTAGAACCTTATCAGATTTTGGGAAATAGGGTTAAGAAAAATGCAGTAGTAGAAAATAAAAATAACTGTAAGAAACATCTCAGATTTTATTATTTTACTAAAATTTAGTACAAGTAATAAAGGTTCTAGCATCCCCTGAGGGGAAGAGAGAAGAAAATGGTCATCTCCCTCTTTAAAAGGACCCACTTTATAATAGCAAGGGAGGCAATTACATGTTGTAAGTACATAAAAGGCAAGTCGAGTGTAGGTGGGGACTCATCCTAACATGAGACAGTGCTCTTTGGCAAGTAATGAGCTCTATGAATCGTTGGAGTGTGTGGCCTGCTACTTACTCTAACATGCAATTGCTCTTATATAGTGCATTGTCTTGTTAAGATTAGGTCACAGAACTTTGGTCACTTAGATTGTCTAGTCTTTCTTAGTCACTCACCATCAATAAGTGAGTCTACATATGTCACCGATTTCCATTCAATATTCTTTGAGCTTTCTTCTTTTAGCCTTATACATGATGAGTCTTTATTATAAAGTGGCTCACTTATATATATTTGATCCTATTTTGATGATGGTTTACTATTAAGGCTAGTATGACATGTCCATATATTTGGATATACAATATTAGACCATTTCAAGTTCTTGACAATCAAAGTTGTGACTTGCATATTTGCTTATATCCTTTTGAAGAAGTAATCAACCAAAATGAGGATGAACTTTTACTATTCTCTAGCTAGTGGTAGAGGGCTTTTCAAGTCAATGCACCACATAAAATGTTGGCTAGGGACTACTAATTGTCCTTCACCCTAAACTCTATGCTATCTTGAGTTTGAATTATCTAGGATCCTTGGCACTAGTTACTACTTCTCCAGTCATCTTCAGGTATTCTCTGAATGGATTTACTATATTTTAAAAGTCATCTTCTCTATCTAAATTGACTCACCTTCTTTAATGCAAGTATTTGAAAGCTCTAGAGGTTGTTGATCCCTTAAGTTGCTAGATTTGGATAGTGTGTTGGGTGTTAATTTTCTTCCTAGGGTATCTAGATAAATTAAAAATATTTCAACTTATTAATTTTAACCTTCACTTTGAATAAGTATCATTTATATCATCTATAACATTTTAATTTCTATTAACTTAATATACCATCTATTTTTAGTGAAAATAAGCAATTAAGTTCTCTACTTCAAGACCTTATGTTAATCTTTGTCTAACGAGTAATGCATTACACTCATTTTGATTATTGGTAACATTGAATTTTATTTTTGTAAATTAGGTAATAGTAAATCTTACCAGAGTTTTTAGAATAATTTTGACTCTCATGCCTTGTTCCATAGATTTCAATCAAAGTATAGCAACCACAATTTGAATTTTCAAGGATGTTCTTTGTATCTGGTTGACATTCCACCCGTGTCTTTATTACTAGCAAGACCTGTGTACCAATATCAGCTTATGAACTTATTTCTGGTAAGACCCCTATACAAATCAACTTAGAAGGTTCCACTATGCCAGTTATTGGCATGTCTATTAGGTGAACTTGTAATTCCAATTGGTTTCAACATTATTTCTCTGAATATCTGCTTCAAATTTAATTGGATATTAGAAAATTTACACTATTGTAGTGTGCTGAGCTTATTCCTTATGTCTTGAATTCATTTTTGAGTGTGCAAATTCCTATTATTTCCTTCTTAACTCAGGATGCGCAATATAGCAATTGTCAAAATTATGGTCGAACATCTTGTATTTAGAGCAATAAGATGATTTTTTATTAACAACCACTAATTAATAATATCCATTGGTGGGTGTAACAATCCAAATTTCTTTAGCATGTTGTATTGTTATGTCCATCTCAACCAAAACTTTAGGTACTTATGGTCTTAAGTAGTTGAATGTAGGTAAATCTAACTTGAGTGGCTTTCCAAAGATGGTTGTTAAGGAGTAGAGCACTTGCTTGTTAAATAAGTGGAGTTTCAAGTTAGGAAACTTGAACCATATTGGGATGATTGGAGGCTCGACATTACAATTAAAATTAGGTGCCCATTTAAGGACTTTAAGAGGCACATTTTTAATATGATACAACTTTTTGGAAAATATTTTGGCATAGTCTTCCTCTTTAGATAATCGAATTACAATATGTCAACCATCAAGTCAACCCACACTCCACTCACCAAGAAGTTTGAGGTCATTAAAATGCTTCCTAATATTATTCATCTTTGAGTGCTTATGTGTAAATTTCTTAATGAGAGTAAACTTGAAAGGCTAAGCAAGGGAGGTGTCTCAAATTTAGAGAGGAAGAGTGAAAGCTTCTCATTCTTATGATTGGAGTGCTAGAGAAAGCAGTTATCCACACCAACTGAAACCACTCATTATAGGATTAAAAAAATGATTTTGTTTGCAATGTCAAGAGAGTTTTCATTAAGATAAGTTTTATAAAGCAAAGTGCCAGCATATGAAGTAGCCTCCATTAGGTAAAAGTTAAGAAAAGTGAAATAACTAAGCAAAACTAATAAAATAGTAACCAATTACTATAGAACCCTAATAGGCCACCACTTGTTGGAAGGAAGAATGAGTGTCATCTCTTTTTTAACTAACTAAACACCTTGGAGAGTCTTTCTGATGTACTATATAGGTCACTACTTGTTACATTCTTCTCTCATAAGCAATTAGCTCATTACATCCTCTTTTAGTCCCAAGTATAAGAGAGAGTTCTCCTTTTCCCACAGCCTCAACATTAGTGATGGTGAAGTAAGTAAGAACATGAATTACTAGAAGATGAATTTACATTTTGTTGTCCACTTAGACCTCTTTGCATTTATTAAAAACTTAAAGAATGGTAAGCAACATTCTTCTGCATTAAAAATGAAGTAATTGAAAGCAAGGACTAATATGGGGAGTTGTTGCACTTCCTTATTTGTCTTTGATAAAGGCATGCCAAGTATAACGTTTATTTTTATCCCCTCAAGAGTAAGAAGGTACCAAAAGAACTTTCCTATGGAAAATACTTACATTAAAAGCTTAAGGCCCATGTTATACTTCTTGAGTTCAAGTATATATTGCTTAGGTGACCTAATCTTTACTAACAAGTCATTGACATAGACTTTCACATTTCTTCTCTTTAGATCTTTGAAGACTTAATCCATCATCCTCTAATAAGTTACCTTAACAAACTTCAAGCCGAATGACATTACTTTGAAGTAATATAATCATAGAAGCAATTTTCTTATAGTCATCTAGATGCATCTAAATTTGATGTTAGCCTAAAAACAAATTAAAAAATCATATGGTCATATATCTAACTATCATGTTTACAAGCACACTAGTTCTTTATAGTGGATAACCATCTTTTAAGCATGCCAAGTTAAGGTTTATGAAATCAACACACATCCTCCACTTCCTATTAGCTTTTTGCACCATCACTACATTTGAGATTCATTCAGAATAATAAACCTCTTTGATAAAGTTGGATTCAAAAAATTAGTGCACTTCCTCCATGATAAGTTTAGCATATAGGGTTGTTGTCTTTCTCATATTCTCATTTATCAACCTTGCATCCACCTTTCATTAAGTCTATCACAAGCCATATTAATGTCTATCCTGAGTATCTATAATGTTATCCATGCAAATATGTCATTCATTTTATAAAGCCTTGATGAGTATCCATCTATGATCTAGATTGTAAGATGAGCTTATTCTTAGGATTTGCACAAAGTATCTTTTAATTGCTCCCACCTCTTTAATGATTTTTATGGTCTCCACCTTTCCACTTCCAACTACAATACCTCCTTAATTGCTCATTGTGAGTCACCTACAACACAAAGGTAATATGTCCTTCATTATAGAATATCACCACTTGAAATAATTTTTTATCTGTTAGCAAGAAACATCACAATGACACGATAGGTAAAATCCAACACCATAAAGTGTTCAATAAGAGTCCAAAAAAGGTGTTATTAGTGGATGAGGAGTCTATGATGATGAAATCGACCAAAATCATAAATTATTTCTCTTCTCCCCAAGTAATTAGGAGAGTACTCATCTCTTTCAATTTTTTCCACTCTCTTAAGAGTGATAGAACTAGCTAGTTGTAAACATTAAGTTTTGAACTTATAAGGTTTATCATGTTGAACACTAAGTTGAAGATTATATTGATTGAATTGTCAATGTATATAAATATATTATAAATATAATAGTTGAAAATTTATATCATGATAGATATTGTATAATTAAATGGGTTGTCAATTACAAATATGTTTCACTCTACAAAGTTGATCGACACCAGTTTAATAATAGGTGCCTTAGACATTATTGTCGGGTTTATTTCTTCTAAACTTAGTCACTTTAAGCCTTCTTAGCATGTTGACTCACCATTATCTCTACTAAGTATTGTATAGACTACCCATATAATATGGATCACCTTGACATAGAGTTAACCAATACAAAATCATTCATTTTGTTAGCCTTAATAAGTACTTTGACTAAAATTCAAAGGTGTCACCACTTCTTAGATTATAGTCGTGAGATCTTTGGTATGAGTAGTACCTCAATAGATCATGAGCATGTCCATTGACCTCATGGATGTTGGATACTTAAAAACTTTAATCTCAAATAGCCTCTACTAACTCAACCATAGATACTCATAATGACATGACGCTAATAGAATGGTGTAATATATACTCACTTTGATAAAGAAGTCCTAATTGTGGTGCCTTTTTATGTACTACTAATGGGATGTCATTTCAGTTCTCTTACACCTACCCTAAACACGTTTGGGGAATTTTGATGAAATAGTGCGGATGAGGATGGGATTCCCTCAAGGAAGGATGTGTTTGGCTCTTTACACTTAATTTAGTTATGCTAATCAAAATAGGATGCCTCTTGGGTAATCTCACACCTATTCTAGTAGCACCAGGGAATTATGTTTGATTGTGTTTATGTTGTGAAAGAGGGATGGGAGCCTTTAGGGTTCTCCTACACCTATCCTTAACTCATCATGGTGGATTCGAAAGACAAGCAAATAATACTTTGAATGAAGAGAAGATTTTGAAGAATCGAAGAAAATTTTGTTCATTTGATAATAATTGTTTTCAAACATATTTTTATGGGTAATATTTCTTCAAGTAGAGCTCATTAATTGGAAGCATCAGGTGTTCCCCTTTATAATTTAGATCCTCCTTAGGCCTTCTCTATGACATGGGGGCCTTCCCAAGTGGTAAACTTGCTTATCTTTCGATGGTGAATTGGTCTCCTTAAGACTACAAGTTCTCCTACTAAAAGACCTAGTGACTTGTTGAGCTTGAATCATTTATTATATAACTGGTTCTAACATATAGGCATCTCTCCTCCAAACCTTCGAGCTCTTCTAACCACAACTTTTCATTCTACTCTGTAAATATTTTGCTATCCAATGTTATCCTTAATGATGGGAGTTAAACTTATTAAGTAAATACTGAATATAAAAGAAAATAAGGTAGATTGAGTTAGAGTTTAGATGTGTAGGCCCACAAGGCTTCAACCAAGTTATGCCGCTATTTTCATCGAGTCTCTTCTTAGTATGGATGAGAGTTTTATTGAATGCTTACTAATCCATTTACTGGGATAGATGGTGGTATCTCCAATCAATACCATGTCTCTTTATTGATCTTGGTGCTTTTAATGCAATTATCATATAATTTTAAGACACTCAACCTATATATGACATGGTTCAAAATCAAGCATATGCTATGACCTCTTTGAGTGATTGCCTCACAAGAGTAGGGTGCTAGAATGAACCGATGACCCTTGGAAGAAGGAGGATCGATCAGACCCACAATGTCAGTACCCAACACTTAAATGATCATGAGGACAAAGTAGGATGTAGGATATTGGGTGGTTAATGTAGGACCACACCGTGTATCTGACATTGATGGAACCTCCTAGCCATATTCATACAGTCTATAATCATCGAAGGCCAATAATATCCTAGTCTCTTAAACTTTGCTTTCATCTTCGGACCGAATTGATGTGCTCTACATAGACCTGAATGTGCCTCGGTTACAATGCAATGGGCTTCATGTTTATCTAAACAACATAATCACATTTAATCAAAGGACCGTCGATACAAGGTGCCATCTATTGGCTTAATTAGCCTCATGTTCAATTCGATTAATTTTGATGATAACAAACAAATGCTTAGATGTTCTAATGAATATTTTTATGTGTTTCAGATATATCAATTGCTAATTACATATCTAATACATTAGAGAAAATTGCAAGAGTAGAAGAATGAAAAGGATAATGTGAAGCTCAAGATACAATATTTTGGGTTATATGACTATTCATATGAGTTCATTGGCATGAATCAATTTTGCTCACAACTTAACATATTATTTTAATGAGGTTAATTTATATAAATCTCTATCTAATTAACATTCAATTATATGTTTCATACATAGCATTAAAATTGTCAAAGTAATAAATGATAAAAACTATTAAGTATAATTATTTTATTTACTTAATATAATTAAGTATTTTAATTTAATTTGTTGGTTATAAGATAACTAACATATTTATGATTATATATAAATTATATCATAATTTTTAAATGTCACATGTCAAAATTAACAAAAATATATAAAATTTTGTATTTTAGCCAAAGTCATTTTCTAATCAAAGAATTCATATCTGATTTCATCTCCAATGAATTCCTTGGATTTTGTCCTTTAATTTAAGAGGTTACATGACCCACTTTTGATTAAAATTGGATTTATTATGATTTTCTAAATATTAGTTAATTTTTATAATGAATGCATGCTACATGCTTTGAATATATTAAGAGCCATATTTGATTACTTTTGACTTACCCATGTGAATAGCCAAATTTTGGTTAAATTTAATATTTATTTAATATAAATTATATTTTTATTGAATATTAAATTATTAGATGATAACATGAGGTTTGCATGATATATTTTTAAAATATGATCTTCTTTCCTATAAATAGCCCTCATTCTCTTCATGAAAGCATTCCTCATTCAAAATTCAAAATCCCTCCAGCAAATCTAAGAGAAAATTCTTAAATTTTTCTTCCAAGTGTTCTCCAAATATTGCAAGATCAAATCCTTGGTTTGGAAGCTTCAACATCTTCAACTAAGCAAGCCTTCTCAAATTACATGAGTTTGTTTTCTTGATTTTAATCCCTTTAGTTGTTCATGCTATTTTCACCATCTATTTATTCTTTTTATACTTTTGGTGATTAGTCTTTGGACATTATTTTTCACATCAAAATTTCTCAATCATTTTTTTGTGATAAACTCTTGTGATAGTTTGTAGGATCTATTTCAACTTGAAAATTTTAACTTCCTACAAATTTATTTTGGTTTCTTGAAATATTTCTTCATTAGTCTTATTTTGAAAGATCATTTATTCTTAGATCTATTTTAGAAGAATATTTTAAGCATTTAAAATAAATTATTGTGCTGAAATTATTTTTATATTTGTTAGATCTCTCTTTTTAATTAAAAGCTTACTAGCATACTTAGATCTATCATATACTCATTTTATTTAAGTATTTTGTGATCATTAGCATTAATTGAAAGAATCTTTTTGGTGAAAATAAAATAAATTATTCCTTGCTGAAATTTATTTTATTAAAAGAATATTGTGAAATTATTTTGAAATCATTTTTAAACATCTTAGTAAGATCACTTTAAGATATTTATTTTAATATTAAGTGAGCATATTATCTTGCCAAAATTTTTAAGTTGTAAGTGATCATTTATAAGTTGTGAGATCATTTTTTGAATTGGATAGCTTGGTATATTTGTGAGAGATTTATTTTATCAAAATTTATTATTTTATATTTTCTTTTGTGCTGTAAAATTTATTTTGGGGTTGTACTCGCCCCTTTCTAGGAGAGTACATATTATTGTAGGGGTTGTACTCGCTCCGCTATAAGAGAGTACTATTTATAAGCTATTTTACAAGCAGTGGATTCTGGGTTTAGTGGACGAAGCCGTTTTGGGGTTTAAAACCAGTAAAATTGTGCCTATTGTCTCTCTCTTACTTTATGTATTTTATTTTCTGCATTAAGAATTGTATCTGTCATTATAAAATTAAAAATTAATTTTCTACTAAAATTAAAATTTAAGATTTAAGTTTTAAAATTGTTAATATCACCCACCCCTCTTGGTGCTATAGTGACTCAATTGGTATCGAATGCTCTTTTATTAGCTTAACATCCAAGAGTAGATCTTTTCACTATGGCACAAGGTTTCCCAAAGGGTTCACTACCAGAGGGACAATCCACTCATAGACCTCCACTTTTAGATAGTGTACCATTTGACTATTGGAAAAATAGAATTAGTACATTTTTAAGAGGTCAAGATGCACGCATTTGGTATATGTTGACACATCAATATCATACACCCACAGTAGAAGTAAATGGAATTAAAGTAGAAAAACCTTTTGAGGAATGGTCAGAATGAAAGTGAACTTGATGAATTAAATGCTAGGCTTGTAATACTTTACATTGTGCTTTATTATTACGATGATTACATGAAAATTTCTATGTTAAGTGCGAAAAGAAATATGGGAGAAACTCATTATAACTTATGAAGGAACTAGTGAAGTTAAAGATGCTCACATAAATAGACTTGTTCATGAATATGAGTTATTTCATGTCTCCTTTGAATCTATTTCGATATGTATACTAGATTCATGAAAATAATTAACACATTGCATTCTCTTGGAGAAACATATAGGAATCAAGACTTAGTCTATAAGATTCTTAGATGTCTTCCAAATGAATGGGAAGCTAAAGTAACCTATTAGTGAAGCTAAGATTTATCTACTTATCCACTTGATCAGCTTTTGGGTTCTTTGATAGCACATGAATAGGTTATTTCTCAAAGAGATAAGATGGATAACTCAACAAAAAGGGAGAAGGAGAAAGGAAAGCCATTGCATTACAAGTTGATGATAGTGATGAGCATAACACCTCAAGCACGAATGGTGATAGTGATGAGGTGTTCATGCTATCCAAAAGGCTTGGGAACTTGCTAATGAAGAAGAATCAAAGGTATAAAAATTCTAAAACTATAAATTTCAAACTAAAAATTTCCTACGTGAGGGATCATTTGCTACCATTGTAAAAAAGCCCGGACACATAAGAGGTGATTGTAACTTTGAATCAAAGAAGAAAGAGATTGATGTGAAAAGAAGAAGAAAATATGAAGGAGAAAAAGTACCATAAGAAGAAGAAGATGGTTTTATATGGGCCAATCCAGATTCAAATGAATCAAGTACTTGCTCATCCGATGAAGAGGTCAACATGTCTTATATAAATGGAGAATCGACTTAGATTCTCCAGAGGAATGTAATGATATATCTTATGATTAATTAGATGATGCTTTTAATGATTTAGTTATTGAATATAAAAAATTAAAAAGAAATTACAAAACCATAAAAAAGAACATAAAAATTTAGATATGTATTTTTGTGATTTAAAAATGAATGTGATAATTTAAAAGTAAAAATACTTCTTTATTAAATTGTTCCTTACTTGTATGTAAACTTGAAAGAGAGAATATCTTGTTAAAAGCAAGATTAGAATTATGTTTGAAATCACAAGTTCATTATAATACTTCATCAAGAAAAACATTTAATAGAAATTATTTGCATCATACACATCTCACTCATATACCTTATAATTATCATGCTAAGTCATATGCAAACACTAATGTTTGGTGCAACTATTGTGATAGAAAAGAGCATATTTCATTTGATTGCTATGCATGTAAATTACAAAATACTAAGCAATCATCTTATGTATGGGTACCAAAAGGTACAAGCACTACACAAACCACGCATGCTAGATATCTTGCTTCAAATGAAGAATGTGGACCCAAACATGTTGTAAGGGAGATCATCACTAAGCAGAGAATTAGCAGGAAGTGGGTGTGCTGCTAAGAAATCCGTTAGTGCTTGTCCTTTAACCGCACGGATAAGTATGAAAGTGATATCAAACTGTGAGAGAATCATGGACCAACGTGCCAAACATCCAGATAACATTGGTCGTGTCATGAGATACTATAGTGGATTGATTCTGGAAATCAAGTTCACCTTATAAGAAAGCATATAGTGTCGAATTTTGAGATGCAAAGATCAATTAGGCAATATTTGCTCAATCAAATAGGTAGAGAGCTCTTCCTTCATCGCTTGGTTTGGGCCAACAAAGCATCGAGGAGTCGCTCAATGCAAAGAAGTGTAGAGTGGCTCGCCTGTGATAGTCGCTAGAACTTTACCAAATACTACTTGATATCTTCAAAGGCATGTTGGCACTTGTTATCCCACTTGAACTTGGCATCCTTTTTGACAAGTACTGAAAATGGCTTGCATTTCCCCGATAGGTTGGAGATAAAGCGTCTCAGATATTCCAACCGTCCTTGGAAAGATATGAGTTGAGTTAAACTTTTAGGAGGTGGCATTTCTAAGATAGGTTTGATCTTTTCTGGATCTATTTCTATTCCCCAGTGTTGGACAACAAACCCAAGGAATTTTCCTAAAGCTTCTTAGAATGCACACTTCAGGGGATTCATTTTGAGGTTATATTTATTTAACCGTTCGAAAACTACTCTCAAGTCAAATAGTGGTCTTCCTTTTCTTTTCTCTTGACTACTAGATCATCAACATAACATTCAACTTGATGATGAAAGAGTTTGTTGAAGTTATATTTGGTATAATGATTTTTTAAATTAGTGCATGAAGCAATACGTAACACCTTATAATAATAGATTCTATCGAGGTTCAAAAAAACAATATTTTCTTTCATCTTCAAGAGACATCTTGATTATAACCATATGACCCATCCAAAAAAGAGAATACTACATGAGATGAAATAATGTCCACCATCAATTCTGGTATAGGAAGACAAAATTCATCCTTAGGACATGTGTTGTTTAAGTCCTTGAAATCGATGCATATATGAATTTGGCTATTCTTCTTCTTAATTAGACATCACAACTGTGTAGGTATTTTTCTTTCTTGATGAAACCAAGATCAATTAATTTTAACTTCATAAATGATATTGTTTGATTTCTAATTGCTGTGCTAGAGCTTGCTTGATAGATTAGCAGATCTATTGCTAGTTTGTGGACCGTGAGATAATCATTTCTTCATAACTCCATGCAAGTAAGTCCTTAAACTCGTCAATAGCCAAACTAAGTCATTGGTTTCTTCTACATTCAACAATGAATTGATATACAGGGCATGAATTTTCTTCTGCTGAGGTTGATTTCTTTATGTTGTCATTATTGAATGGATCTCCTCTTCAAATCAAATTTTGGCATCTTTGATTTAAGAGATCATCCGATCATCTAAAGTTTCTAAACACACATCTCATAAGAGTTGGTGTTGTGTGAAAAGAACCTATCGACTCAAAATGATTGATAACAAATAAGAATCATCATCATCTAGTCCCACATCAAATCCTAGTCTTGATCTAGATTACTCCTCTGTTCCACTTGCATAAAGTACTCTGACATGTGCTTAGACTATGAATAAGGAATCAAACCCTTCTTTGCAAGATTAAGAACACAATGCAAGTAGTAATCAAAATGCAATAACATTAATTATTTATTTGAAATATCCTCATGTCCTACATTAATTTCTGGATTTGAGGATGATGATCCCAAAAAGAATCTCTTTGGCTTAACATCTCTAGAAAACTAAGAGGCTTCCTTAACTACTAAACCTTCAACTTTTTGAGATGAAAGTGAGGTTAGAGCTAAGGTTCCTAACTGCGATAGTTTTACATACATTTGATTTGAATACTTTTTGTTTGTGAGGCCTCTCTTCATTGTCGAAGTCACCTCCAATGAAACCATTGAAAGGATTGGCTAGTATGCTAATCACATTAGACTCATCCTCCAAACTTGGATTCTAAGTCATGTGAATAGTAGGGGGTACTCTTATGAACTGAAACATAACCCTTATGATGGCCAACTGGTGTCTTCCACCTAGAACTCCTCTATTTCTCTCGCTTCTTCCGGTGGAGGTCGAGTCATCCTCACCACATGTTCATTTGATGGAATGAGCTGTGGGTGGAATGTGATATGCGACTCCACCTATTTCTCAATTTCCTTTTCTTGTTCACTTGGACTTTCATTTTTATTTTCTCTTTCTTTTTCATTTTCTTTTTCTTTTCTTCTTTTTATTTTTTCATTTGCATTTGAATTTTGATCAATTTCATGAGAAAAGGTGTTTTGACGAAGATAGTAGGTCACATCCTCATATATCTCATCCTCTCTGACTAAAAATGACTTTTCATCTCTTTTGACATAGTATTCAATCCCATCCTTCCTAACTTGATGCACTGATGGAGGGAGGATGGAATCATCGACTGATGTATCCAAGGCTAAAGCGTGAATAAAGTATTTGAATCAATGATATAAACTTGGCTTCGCCTTCAATCACCTATCTCCAAAGGTAACCCTAGCCCTCCTAGCCCACCATGTTCATTGAATCCTTTAACATCATTCTCCTCGAGTGTGGAGATGTCTCAATAGGCAAGTGTCTTAGACTCATAATTCATCGATGCACTTGATTTAGAGAACTCAAGTCTAAATCGCCCATGTCCAATGTAGGGACGTGTTTTGCTCCATGTCCGAAGAAGTCTTCATCTATGAAAGTGATTCCTTGAGCTTCGAATAATGTACCTCCTCTAGCGGCCAAGCTAAGCATATCTCGTGGTGCCTTGATTAATGATTCCCATCTCTTTGGATAAGATAAGGCATCATATATGCTTAGCTTAGATGACAACTTTCTTAGATGAGAGAGGACATTGTAGTCCACCTTGGGTGATCCTCCACAAGCATATCCAAGGTGGAGCATCCTATGGAAGGGCTTCATCCGCACCAATGACTTGTTTCCATCTAGGTTGCCCCTAGGAACCATGCCACCATTGAGTTGACTTCAATGATCTCTTGTGGTAGGTAATGGAAGATTCTACCGCTCATCGCTCACTGTAGCCTTCTCCTATGGGACTCAAAATTGATGATTCCAAGTCTATCTCAAGAGGTGAACCCATAACATTTAGAGAAGGAAAATCAACTAATTAAAAGGAAGATCAAAGTTAATTAATGTTTAGACTTGAAGAGTTATCATTAGGAATATATTTAGACAACCCATAAGAAGTGAATAATTCAAGCTAGCTTTATTCTTTGATTTCTTGATTTTGAAGGAGGTAAGAAGAAATCAAGTAAAGTGGGGTGAGAGATTTGATGCCCTCATCCACCAATATAAGATGTTTATTGGAAGAGAGCTAGTCAAGTAGAGGTAGAGGCAAATAATAGCTGAAGGTGGACAGACTGGCCAATGGCTACTACTTGAGGCTAGCACATGCTACCGCTATTGAGCTCCTTTCTGAGTTATCTTGAACAACTTGCAAACCTTACTTGATGTTGAGGTTTGAGCCGCCTCAAGCACCTAAAGGAAAGTTTCTTGATCTAGAGGTTTTGATAATGAGATTTCCCAACCTTATTTGGTTTTGGAAGGATCGCAAGTATCCCAATGATGAACTAGATTATTCCATGGTATTCCTTTAGGATAACTATAACACTCTTCTTGAATGTTCAAGCTAGTCCTTGAATGTGAAGTAATCTTCCAAAATAAGACCCAAGCATGTTATAGGGGCAAAAGTTGGGATCATTGCTTTTACCCACTTCCGTCTCCTAGGTTGTGTAGCTAAAAATTAGGCTTTTTAAGAGATTCTTAAAGATCTTCTCCCTCTTAAATGAATAAGGCTTGTTAAGTTTATCCAAAAGAATAGGTGGATCATATACCTGCTGGGTATGTGTATACTAATGATGAGAGGAGGAGATGGTGTAGTTGTGGAGGCTATGGCATCGGTGGGGCTACCCGGTGGTGGTAGAGGAGGCAAAGTGATGGTCGTGTGGAGCATGAGGTCTCAAATTGCTCTTGGCACTATTTCCCTTGTTCTCGCTATCACTTCTTCTTCTCATACACCTTATGGCTTTGACTTTTAATCTAGAAAAGGCAACCTGTTTGGCTTCTCTTATAGATTAGCCACCTTGTTGATTAACTTCTCAAAGTTTTGATGGTGAAACCTTAAGCATGAAGCGATCATAAGGATATTATTTAATCTTGATAGCATGCTATTCATATGATTTCATACTCAAATTATGCCACTTGAGAATATAATTAATGAGGAACTCACCATGGTTTTGTTGAGCCACAACGAGATCTCTTACAGTCACCATTTGATGAGCTCTAGCAAACCTCTTGATAAAGAGTTGCTCTAACTCAGCAAAGTCTTCACTGAACTATTGGGAAGTTCAGCATACCAATCAAAGGCTCTATACCAGCTATGACAAGAGATATAGAGTAAGCATCACCACCAACATTGCAACAACTAGCTGAAATACATTATACGCCGTGTTCCACTACCATCAAAACTCTTGAAGAATGGTGGAAACTGGATATTGGATGGCATCAAATTCCTCTGTAGGGGTCTACCCTTGAACCGATGATCCTCCATGGGCTTGAGCCAACGCTTCTCACCCGCTCACCAACCATGATTTTTGATGTATTTTCATGGAGGTACTACACTACCTTCCTATACATGATGGTGCTACTCTAATGGAGGTAAAGTCTTGGCAAGATCCAATGCACCACAACTCGTCGACTATTTATATTAGGATGAACTTATGGGCTTATTTCTAAAATAAATGCTAGCAAATTCCTCAAGCTACTTCCATCCTATCTATTTGTTCATCTTTTACTTTATTTGTCAAAGGAGGTGTCGAGTAGGCTGTGTGTCTTCTCGCTAGCCTCAAAGACCTTCCATCTCGCCTCATGAAGAGAGAACCTGCTACCTACTATACCCCCTCGCTAACCGCATCAAGTCATCTTCATCAAAGCTAATTTTCATCCCTCTAAATCGACCAAGTGTATCCTAAGATTTCCTTCTTCTCTACTAGATATTAAGTTACGATGTCATCTAGGGATCGGTCCAACTGAATAGGCATGAAAGATCGAGTCTAACCGGTAGTAGGATCACTATCATGAACAGATAGGCATTTAACCTCTGAAGCTGTTGAGGAGCTAATCTTATGAGGACTATGCTCACTAAAAGATACTGATTGCTATTGGGTGAGTGGTACTCTTAGGAGATCTATACCATGGGGCATCAACTATCTCCTCCTCCCTCAACAGACTATCTCCATATCGCTATGGTGTGGTGGTGATGGATGACTACGATACTCAGGTCGCCATTCCTTCCTCACCACAATCAAGGTCGGCAGAGAGCCTCACGCATAGTGGCATAGATGGAATGGGATCTCTTGGTCTGTAGCCGGATCACCAATGGGGTTCTCTTCTCCCCTAATGTGACCTTCATGGCCTTGGTTGGAACAAGATGTTGAAACATGTATGGAGATGGCACGAAGAAGAGCGATGTAGTGGAGGCACCACTGACTCTCTCCGGATAAGATCTCCTCTCTTATGATGTGTAGTACCGTGAATAAGATACTGTTAGTATGATCGACATGGGTAGTGCGCCGATCTAGAAAGTCCACAAGTGCGGAGGCCATTGACTATCGGTTGTACCTCCGCCCCGCTAGAACATGAATTGATGTGCAGCCTCGGCCTCTCTCTACCTAAGCTAAACACCGGGAATGAAACAAATCAAACCGAGCCTCATCATTCAGGGTTCCTCCTACTCGATGTAAAACTACTCAAAGGTGCATGACCTCCTCCTCCTACCTGGGCCGTGTCAAAACCTCCAATCCATGGGTGGAACTAGTTTACAATGGGAAAAAGGCACCTCCTACCCTGAGGCCTCCTCAATGCAAGTGTGATACCCCTTGATCAGCAGGTCGTGTAGGAACTAGACCCAACCTCAAAGGCAGGGGAGACAATACCTAGAATCAGGGGAGCCTTTCCCTTGGAAGGTGCTAAGGAGTGGGTTCTAGCCCTAACTAGGGCAGCATGGGGAACAACAAGCAATCATTAGCACTATCTATGGGGAACCACCACAACCTTCGTCTTTAGTGAAGGAATCTCTGAATCAGATGGCATGTCGACCTAGATGATCGGCTTCTGTCCGGTCACCATGATCCTACTAACTATCATGAGGGAGGTTCCCTCACATGTAATCTTGTCCCCCTCAGCCTCGACCAAAGTGGATGAGGTGGGCATAATTAGATCGTGGAAGGCTGGCCTGATCCAAGGCCAAATCCATCCCATGAAGAAACGTGAACACATACTTCTGTGTTGCCATTACAATGAACTGACTGAACTGAAAACTCGAAGTGAAACCAATATTAAAAATACTTGAATCAATTTCTTGATCTTTGAATTAGAATTTTAGAATTTGAACCCGCACTCAACATCTTGAAAGTGTTAAGTGGGGCTCAAAATAGATTTAGAAGGGATTTTGAGATTGATTGGAAAGAGGATTTTTTTGAATGTAGAATCCATTTTCACCAAATTTGGGTATGTTGAAAATAAGTTCAAATATATTTGGAGAGATGCTTCCATAGGTTAGTATTTGATTTTGATTTTGATTTTTTTTTTTTTTTTTTGGATTTTGAGGACCCTTCATTTAATAGATTTGAGTGTGTTAAAGTTAAGAGTGAATTGGTTTTGTTTTGATTCTCTTTTTTTTTGGATTTTTTGGGATTTACTCACTTAGCAAATTTAGGCATGCTAAGTAAGGTGTTTGAAAATAATTTCTTTTTTTTTTCATTGTTTGCTTATTTTGTGAATCATTTGTTATTTGAAATTGAAATCCTCATTTAGCAAATTTGAGTATGCTAAATAAAGAATCCAAGTGTGTTTAATTTTTGAAGATTTTTTAAAATAGAATTCTTACCAAATTTAGGTATGCTAATGAAATCCAATGTATTTTGTTTTTGAAGTTTTTTGAAAATAGGATTCTTAGCAAATTTAGGTATGCTAAGGAAATCCAATGTGTTTTGTTTTTTTTTTTTTTTTGTTTAATTTTTGAAAAGGAAGATTCTTAGAAAATTTAAGTATGCTAAGGAAATCCAAATGTGTTTCTTTTATTTTTGATTTGATTTTGAAAAAAGAGGATCCTTAGCAAATTTAGGTATGCTAAGGAAATCCAAAGGTTGTTTCTTTTGATATTTTTTTTTCATTTTGAAAAAGAGGACCCTTAACAAATTTAGATATGCTAAGGAAATCCAAGTGTGTTTCTTTAATTTTTTATTTTGATTTTGATTTTTTTTTAAAAAAAATGATGTTGATTTTATTTTTGAAAATGTAATTGTTCATTTTATTTTGAAAATGTGATTGTTCATTTTGTTTTGAAAATGAGACTGTTCATTTTGTTTTGAAAATGAAAATTTTCATTCAATAAATTGAATGAAGATGTTCATTTGTGCTTTTGAAAAATATGATTGTTAAAATTATTTTTTGAAAGAGATGATTGTCTTTTTATTTTGAAAATGAAAATCCTCATTCAATTTGAATGAGGAAGTTCATTTGTGCTTCTTCTTTTTTTTTTTTTTTTGAAAATGTGATGGTTGGATTTTATTTTTGAAAAGAGATTGTTGATTTTCTTTTTGAAAAAGATGATTATCCATTTTTGTTTTAAAAAAAAATGAAATCTTCATTCAATAAATTGAATGAAGATGTTCATTTGTACTTTTTGAAAGATATGATTGTTAGATTTTATTTTTGAAAAAAGATTATTAATTTTCTATTTGGAAAAGATGATTGTTCATTTTTGTTTTGAAAAATGAAATCTTCATTCAATAAATTGAATGAAGATGTTCATTTGTGCTTTTGGAAAGTATGATTTTTTATTTTAATTTTGAAATGATCCAACATATAACAATCATGAAGATTATTAGATGAGGGTGATTTATGAAAATTTTTGTGTAAAACATTTTATTATGTGCATTTTGAAAAAGTGCTTTTTGGAAATTGATGTTTCTTATGAAGAATTTATTTTTCTTTATTCTTGGAATGAACCTTTCCTTACCATAAAAATGGTAAGGAGGAAGTCTTTAGTTATTTCTTTTATTAAATTTTTATTTTCACCCATTGGGAAAACCAATAGGGGTTTTAAGTCCAACACGGATGAGGTCCTAAAACCTAAAGATGTTGGCTAGCTTAACTTAAGGATGAAATAAGCTAAGTGCCAATGGAAAAGAAAGATAGTCTTGGATTCATATAGAAGAAAAAATCCACTATCGATACTTGGAGACAATGATCATTTACCAAAGATGGAGAGAGGAACCATCCTCGAGAAAAAATAGATATATATATATATATATATATATATATATATATATATATATATATATATATATTCCTGCCTTCATCCATCCCTTTCGAAAAGAGGATAAATGAAAACATAAATATAATGCCTTGTCAGGACACCACATAGATCCGTAGATGTTCTTATTAGGGTGATCGATTACGACATTGAGGAAAGTTGTACTATCTCAAAAGATAGAAATCACCACCCTACAATGGACCTAATCACCTGAATAAGGACTCTTAAGGACTATAGGTCATCGAAATGTACTAGATTCTTCCCCTACTTTACATGAAAAGTAAAGGGTTTATTTTAAATTGTTTAAGTTCTGCAAGCCCCATAGTTAATTACATCCTAAGGAATAGATTCCTTGAATACTTGATTAAGATAAATGATCATTGTCTCCAAAGATTTTGAAGGTAGGGCTATCAATCGATTAGTTTATTTTTAGAAGATCAAGTGGGATTGATCAAGAGGAGGGAGTTTTTATCGAAGCCAAAGAAAGATAAGTACGGGATGCTCATGATGCTTGGAAACCTAACGAACATCCCAAACTATCCTATGATTGGGCATTATATTTTTGAAAATGATGTATTTGTTTGGGTTGAGTTTTTATTAGAAATCTATGGCTTATAATTTCATAGCACAAGATCATGGAAATGCCTAAGAGGTGAGGATTTATGCTTATAGCCAGCAAAGAGGAGAAGCAATCTCTGAACCTAAATCTAGGGAGCTTTTGCGAGGGCCAAAACACAACCTAAATCTAAAGTGAAATTGGGTATTTAGTTTACCTCCACAAGAGAGGATAAACCACCCGATTGTTTGGATTTATAACCACCTAAGGGTGCCAACTAACTCATCCTACAGTTTTAAATATATGTAGGTAAGTCATATGCTTTTGCAAGATAACTAAGTTGTTGTTTATTTAGAAAGAGACTAAGTTCCTAAACACACTCCCTAAGTGACTAGATCATGTAGGGAATGATTTAATGACTTAAATCTAATATCTAATGCAAATTTTATTATGCTTTATTTTTAGTTTTGGACAATCAATTTGACACAGGCTTTAGGATTCATATTCCTAATACATGAGAAATTATATTATGGGTCATAATCAGCAAGATAAGGAGGTGTGTTTCCTCCATGGCTCTCAAAGGTCAAGCCAAGTTCTCTAGTAAAGATGGAAGCCCTCCAATCAAGAGTGAAATAATATTTTTTTATGCATGATGTGAGAAAAAAAATACAACATCCAGCTAAGGGGTTGCTAATTCTTTTATCTTAATTTATAACCTAGGCTTTAGATGAGACTATGAGTTATTAATTTTTAGTTTGAATTAATTAGTTGGATAGAAAATTTATTTTCCTAAGAGCCTAATCGTCATCCAGGCCATATATCAAAATAAGAAAGAAACTAGGAAAAGATGTCATCTTAATCCACAAGCTAAATAAACATCATTCAATTTATAAAGCTAGCGTAAAAGAATAAAAGATCATTTATCGTCAAGCTCCACCGCACAAACCCAAAAATAAATTGGGTAGCTGAGCTCTACCCTTATACAACCTGTATTATGAATGAATAAATTACAACCAAGAGGGAATTCATTATTATGGGGATCTTCATTCTTCATTTCTTCTTTCTTCCTTCTTCTTTCTTCTTTCTTCTTCCTTCTTTCTTTCTTTTTGGTTGGTTGGAATGTGTTGCTAAAGGCTTCACATGGTACATAAGACATAGTCTTATAACCAATGTTCATCCTAATCCTCCATAACAATCATTCCAAATCCTAATTGTAAAATTACATGAAAATGGGAAAAGAAATCTTAACTAAAACCTCCAAAATAGAGATCAGCTAACAAACCATGCAATCCCAAGTATGTATATACATAAATTGGAATTAACACCCCACATATGGGTAACTAAGTCCACCTGCCTATTTTGGATTATGCTTTATAAGCACCGTATAAAAAAAAGTAGTTATATTTTATTACGCCCCTTAAGCACAATCCCCGCAGAAGATTAGACTAAGATCACCATATTCAAGCACTCTAACATCTAGACTAAAATATTACATCACAAACAAAAGATCAAACCATGCACGCCCCTAACCTAAAAGAAGTGGTGACTTAGTCTAATGTGTGTGCTTTAAGGTTTGTGAGGTATGCTTTAAGTTAGGTTTTATATTTTCAAAAAGTGTTCAACTTAGAAGGTGGTTTCATTTAAGTTGTTTAATTGATTTGGATTAATTTTATTTGATGATTTTGTTTGGTTTGAATGCACCTATGTTTAATTACTAAATGTTATAAAGAGAAGAAAAGAGAAGAGAACTTCTCTTTTCACCCTACCTTAAATAATTTCTAAGGTAGATTCATTAATGATTTCCATTTAGTGAATATTTTCTTATGTATTTTAATTAATCCTAAGTTTAGATTTTTCCTAAACAAACCTATTCAAAAAAGAAAAGCATTTTAAGATTAAGTGAATTACTATCACAAAACACACAACACTCCATTTATTTCCAACATGTGTATCATGCACATGAATGAATCCTAAACATATCTATACATGCAAGGCAAGTATTTAGCACCTTATTGATGAATGCTAAGAGAGTTTGTTTAAGAAAATTTGGAATGTTTCATGGATGCATGATTTTGTTAAGTAGAAAAGAGAGATTCTTTTATCCATTTTTCATATGCACATTTGCAAGTATAAAAGACATAAGTGAGTATGACGTCATTGTTAGCAATAGGGGTGTTAGGTACAAGACCTACTTAGTACTACTTAAAGTCTTGCAACCTCGGGCTTGTCCAGACTAATATACCACTTTTATTAAATACATGTGCATGTACAAAAAAAAATGCATGGAAAGAGAATCATGCAAAAAAGTTTTTGTTTGTTTGTTTGATTTGTTTATGCAATTTACATATGCAAGTGTGAATATCATTCTTAAGTGATAACATAGGAATGAATAGGAATGGATTTAAGCAAGTGTTGTATTCTTTTCAAATGAACTATACACTTTGCAAAATCGTATTCAAACTATGCTAAAAGTGAAGAGAAGGAAAGTCACACAATGCACATCTTTATATTTATACTCATATGCAAGCTTATAAATAATTATAAGTAGCATTCATTTTAGTTATGATATTTGATTTATAAGTTTTGAAAATAATTTTGAATTTAATAGTGATAATATTCATATTCTTACTTTAGCCAAAACATGCAATTTGACATAAAGGAAACATTTCATTTTAATTTGATTTTTTTAAAAGGCATGAATGCATGATTATTATATGACATACACATTTAGCATGTTAGGAAAGAAATAAAGTGATGAAAGCATGAAAATTCATTCACCCTAATTAATTCCTAAAGACAATCGTATGGAATAAGATTATTTAAAGTAAATCAAATTATTTTAAGGAAATTTTGTTTTATTTTTAGTTTGATTTTAGATTTTGGAAATGTACTGGTCTTAACCCATCTCCCACATGTGTATATTATTTTAGTTTAATTTTAGAACCAATAGATTAGTTTTATGTTTTCTTAGGTTAATGTGTACATTAAGTCCATTAATTACCTTACTACACCACTTTAACATATTTAACTAAATAATTATGAGCCAGTATGACATAAAACCATAAAAGAATTTAAATCAGAATAATGCACCTAAGAAAGAAAGGGTCCTAATGCTCATAACAATTAATTAATTAAGCTAAAGGGTTTAATTTAAGTACTTTCATAACCTTCCCACATATGGGTTAGTATGATTTCCTTAAGCTACTTGTTGAACACCTAAGCAATCTACCCAAGAAGGAATGATTAAGTACTGGAATGATTTGATTTCAAAATTTTGATTAATTAATCCATTTAACATAATAATTAAATCATTTAATTAATTTTCACCTTAATTAGATTCTCATCCAAATGAAATAAACTTAGGAAAAAAGATATGGGAAAGAACTCATAATCTCATTCCCCAAGTACATTCACTACTCTAAGGTGATTAGCAAACTTAATTAATGAATTTATCACTATTTAAAAGGTTAATTAATCATTTAAATGATTAAGAGGGTAATTAAGAATGACTCAAGCAATTCCCTGAATTAAACCATTAATAAATTCCAAGAAAATCATGGGAGGAAGTCATCCCAAATCACATGAGAAGTTTGGAATTAATCAGTGGAATAATTAGAGAGTAATTAATATAATAATAAAACCCAAATTCCATAAAATTTCAAAATCCATCAAATTTAATTTTAAATTATTCCCTTGAATATCTTCACAATGCATTATATTTTGTATTTTTATGATTTTATATTATGAATATTTGAAGATTTCATGATTAAAACCTAATATAATTATATAGTTAATCATCGTGGACCACATGTGAATTCCATGTGTGTGCGATGAGACTATTTAAGTACATCCAATGACGCATCTAATGGTGCTACGCTTTCTCCTCGATCATCGATCAAAGATTCCGTGATTCCTGGTTCTAAAGGGATAAAGCCATCTACATGGATTACCGGACCATCCAAAATGCGTGGATGGATGGTCCATGATTCGTCACTGAGCTCGCATGTGGGAGAGGGCAATCATCCACTCCTAAGGGCATGATCTAAGCTCGATTGAGCTTAGATTGAGCTCAAATTGAGCTCAAACTCAACCCACACCATCATCATGGAAGGGGATGAAGATCTAACGGTCCATTTCACTTGGGAAGAAACTTTCCTTCAAAAAGGATCAAAGAAAATTCAAATTATGCTTGGTTTTGAATAGTACCTTGCCGGAGGCTACCAACGGCGCTCCCAACCGTCGAGGTAGCTTCGTCTAGTGGAGACGAAGCCTTGTTGAAGGTTTCAAGTTTTGGGATGAAGTGGATTGCTCAATTGATCAAACTCCTCCTCCTAGGCTTGTGGTTTTGGTCTAGACACCTTCCCAACACTTGGATGAAGGGATTGAGTGAGCGAGAGCTCGATTAGGTTCCCTCAAGGTGCTTGAAGGATGAATTGAGCTTTGGTGAAAGATTGAATGAGATGGAAATTCTTGCTACCTCCCTTATTTTCGGCTTAGGCAAAACCAACAATGGGAAAATCCAATTGGCTTGGGAGGCTTGAAGCAATTGCTTTCCTTCGGCTTCTATCACTTAATGCAATTTGAATTCAAGTGAAATTAGGGGGAGTATATCTCCCCTTAGATGGATCGGACGGTTGAGAGTGGAGATGTCATTTTGGATCAATTGGCCTAATTCAATGGGTTATTTTGGTTGTTTGAACTTGCACCTTCATTTTTAGGCGGCGGGGTAGTGGAGAGGTTTCCATGTGCTGATTTTGGGTGGAGGAGTGATTTCCATGTGCTTGAAATGAGTGGGTTGGTCGGTTTGTCCATGGGGTTGGGTTTGGCTAACCTAAACCCATTGGGTCAAGTGCACCACTCTTACTACTGTCCATGGAGTCCACTAAGAGGGTGCTTTTGACCAAATTCTAAGTGAATTTGGCCAAGAATTACCCTTTGACCTAGGGTTAAAATGATAATTTGGCTTTGATTTCAGTTTGAATATGTTTGGTATGATTGAAAAATGGATTAGGCCAAATTTCATTGAATTTGGAATTGATTTGATAGGATTTGGCTCATGTTGACCCATTTAGGTCAAAATGGGTCAACTTGGGTCAAGTTGACCAATTGGTCAAATTGGGTCAAACCAAGGGTTGGGTCAAGTTCATATGACCAATTGAAATGTGTTGGCATCATTGGTTTGGTTCAATTGGGTTTATATTTAGTTTGGTTCATTTGATTTCATTTAGGTCAAATAGATCAATTGACCAATTTGACCCATTTGACCTAATTGGGTTAGTTCATGGGTTGGTTTAGGTTTAGTTGGTCATTTGAAATGATTTGGTATCTTTGTTTCTCAATTTTGGTTTGGTTTGATTTTGGCTCAATTTGATCTTTTAGGTCAAGTTGGGTTCATGGTCAATTGGGCTAGGTTGGATCTAGTTGGCCAATTGAGGCTTTGGTCAAGTTAAACATTGATCATGAATTGGTTTTAATCAATGATTTCAATCAATTTGGCCTATGGTGAATTTTGGCTAGTTTAAGTTTCATTTTGGCTAAGTGTTGACTTGGTCAACCGTTAAGTTTGACTTGGTTTGACCTAATTTGAGTGATTAATCATCTTATAATGATTGTTGCTCACAATGTGAGGCTTAGGTGGGCTTAGTTCAATCCAATTTGGGTAGGATTAGAATTTGGCTCATAAGAGATACTTTAGGTCAATTTAGGTCAAGTGAGCCTAAGTGGGTCAATTGGCTTAATCAAGGCTTGATTCAAGTTTGGTTGAACTCACATATGGTCTTATGATTGAAATATAAATCCATTTTTAAGTGATTTGGAGTCAAATGGGTTTTGATTCATTTGATAATTTCAAGTTCAAAGGGTGAACATGAGTTTGACTTGGGTTTGATTTTTGGATTTAGTTTTGGTTTGATGATTGAAGTTTATTTTTATATTTGGGTTCATGATTGAAGGATTGATTGAATCATGAAGAAAAATCAAGGGTTTGGCTTGATTTTAGTTTGATTTTGCTAAGTTCAAGAATTTGACTTGAAAGACTTAGGTTGAATTTTGGTTGAATTTGGGTTTGAGTTCTGAATTTAGTTTTGGATTGATGATTGAACTCTATGTTTATATTTGGATTCATGATTAAAGGATTGATTGAATCATGAAGAAAAATCAAGGGCTAAGTTCAAGAATTTGACTTGAAAGGCATAGGTTGAATTTTGGTTGAATTTGGGTATGATTTTTGAATTTAGCTTTGGTTATTTGAATTTATATTTCATTTATATTTGTGAATATAAATGAGAATATAAATGGGTTATGAGAAAAATTTGAGTTGATTTAGATTTGATTTGAGCTAAGTCCATAAGATGGAATCAAAGGGCTTAGGGAAGATTTTTTTGAACTTGGAATTCAATCATGGGTTTCAATCATTTAGAATTGATACATGATTTGAGAAAATTCATTAAAATTGATTTGGGGTTTGTTTTGGAATTGAAGTTTATTTAAGTTCAAGTTTGATTTGAATTTGGAGTTTGACTTGAGAGAAGGAAGTGAGGATTTGGTTCAAGCAATAAGGTAGGCAGATTTTCCTAACACCTCTAAGCCATGACCTATCTCTATGGCTAACTCTTCTAAGTCTCTAGGGTTAGGTTAAGTGTTCACCTAATCAATGAAAGTTTCTTAAGACTAAGAAACTCTTAGTTTTAAGAGGAACCCTATGTCTAAGATGGGGAGGTTGAGAGCTCATTCTAAAAATAAGGTCAACAGCCTACTAAGGCCCATTTTATGATTTCATCTTTTTTATAATTATGTAATTTTTAATTTTATTCTAGAAATTCTATTTTTAAAATTTTGAATTTAAAAATTGAAAGCATGACCTATGAGGTGGTTGAATTCACATAAAATAATAGCATGTGAAATGAGTGGATGGCATAAAATCATAAGATAACTTACTTCACATTAATGTAGCCACTACCTTTCCCTCCATGTTTTGAATTCTTTTCTTTTGAAAGATGATTGTAATGACTATAAATAACCCCCTTCCCAGAATGAAAGGAGATCTTTTTGGCAATTACAAATTATTTGAGTTGTTCTCATGATTTAAGAGCTTGGTGGCCAAACCTTGGCAATCCTTAGTGGGAGCGCTAATTATCCAACATATCTTTCTTTTCTCACTTGCAATACCCAAGATAATTTATTTTAATCTTTCTCATACATCTTAACATCATCTTCAACTATACACTAAGCCCTCTACTCTCTTCGATAATCCCTTCCTTCTACTCAATAATATCTCTACTTCATTGATTGCAACCTAGTTCTAGTCCTTACACCAAAATAACCACTTTAACCTTATAATTTCCAATCAACTACTCTAGATTATAAATACATATCCAAACCATAACCACCATTAGTATTTTTAGTCATTTACCTCTTAAATCTCAATCCTAAAACTTATATTTTAAATCAACTTAACCTTGTCCAAATTGGACTAGTTTAGGTAATCACACTATCATATTATCCTACGCCCTTTATTATCCCACCAAATCTTTAAAATATATCTTTAGATATTAATATAAAGATCCATGTCTATTTAATTCTCTCAATCTCACAAAAAAAGAGCACCTACCTCCATCATTTAGTGTGACTATTTTTCGAACTGTATTTATGGATATAAAGAGCAATGTGTAAAGAGCATAACTAAATCAATATTTTATTGTTATTAATTATATATTGGTATTTTCAAAGACTAACTATGATCATACAACTTATTTAAGATTGGTGTTGGAGAAATTAAGGCAACATTAATTATATATCAAGTTTTTAAATTATCAATTTTGGTTAAGAGATGTTACTCTCTAGGCCATATGGAGAGTGGTAATGTCATTTATATTAGTTTATTAGCTGAGATTAACTAAAATATTAGATAATTGTAGCCTTTTTAGTATGGCTAGTTACATTCCAGAGTTTATTAAAGAGTTTCACATATTGTAATTCATTTGATAATATTGACTAAAAAAGTTTCTTTCCACTCAACATCAAAGTGTGAGGCCAGTTTTTCAGAAGTTGAAGGATTTCTTAGTGTCAGCACATATTTTAACAATTTTATTTGGTGGTAAAGGTTTTCAAATGTTCATTAATGCCTCTTTTAGGGATTGGGTTATTTTTTTAGTCGAATAGGCATTATTGCTTATGCATCCAGACAATTGAAGCTGCATGAGAAAAACTATCTTATTCATGATTTGAAGTTTGATACTATTATATTTGCATTAAAACCTATAGACATTATTTGTTTAGAGAGAGATGTTAAATTTATATAGATCATCAAAGCTTGAAGTACATCTTCACCAAGAAGGAACTAAACTTAAGGCTGAGAAGGTGGTTAGAACTAATTAAGAATTTTGACCTAAGTATTTTATATCAACTTAGTACTGCTAATATGATTATTGATGCTTTAAGTAGAAAATTCACTAGTGTGGCAAGTTATATAATTACATCTAATGTGGCTCTAATTTAAGAGATGAAGATATTAGAGATAGAAGTTATTGAAAGTTATTTGTTCAACTAATATTGACATAGGATTACTATCATAAATAATTATTCAGACTTCTTTATAGAAGAGGATTAAAAGAAACTTAGAAATCAGATGATGAGTGTACAAGAGTAATTTATCACATTCAATCAAAGAAGAGAGTTAAGCTACATGATGATCATAGAGTGTTGACTTATGGGCGTCAATTTTGGCTTCTTGTTAATGGTATTTTGAGAAAGAAGATATTACATGAGGCTCATTATTTTGAAATTACAATTAACTTGAGAAATAATAAGATGTATCATAATTTGAAGTAAAAATTGTTGTGTATTAGGTTAAAACATGAAGTGGTAGAGTCTATATCAAGATATGAAACCTACTAAATGTTAAAAGTAAGGTATTAGAGACTTAGTGGTCCATTACAAACATTATCTATTTTTGCGTGAAATGGGAGATCATTGTGGATTGTGTTATAGATTTTTTTAAGGTCTCGACAAGGTCATGATGCAATATAGTTTGTGGTTGACTAGCTAACAAAGTTAGTAAATGTTATTTATATTAAACAAATAGGTTTTGTTGAGATTTTGGAAAATTTTATATGTTTGTGTGATTATTATATTGCATGGGATACTAAAAGTAATCATTTCTGATCGGGATGATATATTTACTTCCATATTATGAAAAGGTATCTAAAAGGATTTGAGTACTGTTAAACTTCAATACAACCTTTCACATGCAAAAAAATGGTTAGCTTAAGAGGACGATTCAAGTGATGGAGAATTTATTTAGGCTATGTGCACTTAATTTTAGTGGGAGTTAGGTGTATCATATATCTTTGATAAAGTTTTCCTGCATCAACAATTTTCAATTTGGTATTAGTTTAGCCTCACATAAAGCATTATATAGTATGAGGCATAAGACAATTTTATCTTTGATAGAGATGGGTGAGAGATGATTGAAGGGTCCTAAGTTAGTAGATGATGTCACTAAGAAAATTTGGTTGATCAAGGATAAGTTTAAAGTTACATAAGATAAATAGAGAAACTATTATGACCTCAAGTACAGAGCAATTAAATTCGAGATAGGTGACTTTATATTTTTGAAAGTCGATCCTATGAAGGGTGTAAGTAAATTTGGCAAAGAATGTAACCTAAGTCCAATTTTATTTGACCTTTTAAGTGATAAATAGAGTTGGTCAATCTATGTATAAGCTATTGAAACCTAATCATATATTAGATATGCATGATGCCTTTCACATATCTCTATTAAAGAAGTGGGTTAATGATATTGATCATAGAGTTCCTGATGATGAGGTTAAAATAAGATCTAATTTGGCTTATAAAGGAACTTGATTGTATTTATGGTGTGTGATGTGAGATAGTTAAAAAAAATAAGTTAATCCCTATGGTTAAATTTCAATGGAAGCACATTAAAATGAAAATATCATGAAAAAAGGCTGAAATGAGATAATTCTAATTAGATTTTTTTATAGCTAGCTAATTTTGAATGTCAAGAATGACATTTTTCTAGAGAGGAAAATGCGATAATTGTTTTTACAATAATTAGATGCACCTATATTGGCCTCATTTTCATACTTAATATGACTTGCATATTTATTTTGTTTTCATTTTTTTCTAAGTTTTAGAATTAATGTTAGTTTGTTCATAAATTTTTTGTATTTTTGATTTGGACTGAATTTTAAAACATCAAAATTTATCTTATTGTATTCAATCAAATTATCTAGATGTGTTTTATATCTGATTCACAAATCACTATCACCCTATAACAAAGAACTCTCTATTTTATTTTAAACTTATTTTTACCTATTTTTGTGAGCATCATATGTTAAAAAATAAAATGTTTCTTTTTGGATTTATCTCCCTTAAGAAATTAACACATTCTTCTAAAAGTGAATTATTTAGAACCATTTAGTATCCTTTTTACAAACTATTTTTGCCAAAATATTTTATGTGTTTTAGTATTTAATAAATAAGTTTTATAGTATTTAGAATTATGAATTTCAAGATTTGAATGAGTTTATATTAAAATTTTAAAATAAATTAAATAATTTAAATAATTGCCATTATATCATTTTTTATATATTAAATAAACTGAATATTTTTATATAAATATCAACATCCACTTATATAACTTGCATTTTTATTTTTTCTAAATCATGAATCATTTTAGAGAGAGAGAGAGAGAGAGAGAGAGAGAGAGAGAGAGAGAGAGAGAGATAAAAAGGAGAGGAAGAGTAGAGATAAATTAAAGTTCAGAGATCATAGAGTCAATTTTGTCTGTGGGCCTATTGGGAAAATTAATTGTCTGGCTCAAGGCAAACTACTTTTCCCCACTTCAAACTGCAATTTTGTCATTTGTGAGTATTTTTTATATTTTGTTTGGCTCGATTTTGGCCAAACTCAAATTTAGAAAAATCCAAGAAATTTTAATGCATAACATTTAGTATGTACAAAAAAGAAAAAAGAAAAAAGAAAGGAAGTGAAGGGGGCTAAATGACTATATCTTATGTGCATGTAAGTGAAGTTATAAGGATCTATACGCCTATATAATTATTTATTTGTATATTTCATATGTATGAACAAAAGTGAGCAAGTAGAGGTATAAGTGAAAGTAGAGATATGAGCAATTAATGAGAAATATAAATTAGTAAATGTATTAATGTAAATAGAGGCATAAGAGTCGGAGTATAAAATATTCTAAATAAGAAATAAATTATTATTTCATATTATTTTACTTCATTACTAATATTGTGTTGCTTACACTATTGCTTGAAATATACCTACTATTAACACTAGTTCTTATAGTAGCACTATAATTAACAAACATAACACGTGACCTATTAAGATGTTATTTTAATTCACTTAAAATACACTTTACTATTTAAAAGATGATATTTTGACAAATATCAACTTATTGCTCTTTTGTGTAAAATGTTATAAATTTTGAATAACCTACTGTGATGGTGCACACCCTTGTTTTATTCACATGCATTCTTTCAAAAAAAAAAAAAAAAAAAAAAAAAGATATGACTCACTTTAATAGAGGCTATTGGTTATTGTTCAGAGTCCAATCTTAAATATGTTGACAATCCTTATGATATACCTATTTTACTAATAGAGAGATTATATCATAATTGTTGTATATACTTTCTTTTATTGTATAGTTTAATAAGATGAAGAAAATGTGTTATTATGACCATAACATGATATAATTTACCTCGATATGTTGCGTTGTATCGAATCACGTTGTGATGACATTTGCCTCAAGCCTTGAGTGACTACAAGATTAAGATCCTTCACCTTCAGTACCTCCGTTCTGAAGCAAAGATTAAGCTCCTGATGCATCTACAATAGAGCTTGTGAGCTCTTAAGAAGCCTTTATGCGCCGGCGAACTGATTAATGAACATATTTTTAAATTAAGCAAATGAAGTAATTATGCCCACTAGGTGTGAAAAAATGGCATTTGAATGTCATCAAGGTCAAGTAGTTATGTGATTGATTCAAAATAGATTTGTCAGATCAAACCTACCCCTATTCAATTCCAACTGGGAAATCTTGAACTTTGATGGTTGTCAAGCTTTGACAAAATCTCTAAAAACACATTACCTAAAGCTGTATCAATTTCTCGCTTGGGAAGCAATATCTCCTCATCATAAGTGTAAAATGAGGTGCATTAAAGTTAACGCCCTTCAATGATGTCTGACTTGAAGGATGAGTAAGCTAGAATAACCTTCAAGTTCATGCCCTTGAGGGGCCTACCGTATGTGCTTGCTCCATGGCTCCTTTAGATCCTAATGTGTTGTGAAGTGTTAAAAAGATTACTCCATGTCGACAGAGTTATGCATCTATCTACACTCATTGCACCATGAGGATAACAAACCGTACTTCCGAGACAGAGACATACTTAGAAGAAGTAGAAGGGTAGAGGAAATGGGCTAGTAATAAATATAATCATGCTATTCTATGTCACTAGTAATAAAAGTCAATAATAGATAAGTGAGTTAAGTACTAAGAAACCAAAAATATTGAAGAATCAAAGTAGACTGTATGATCTCAAATAAGAGCTCAAAATACTAGAAAATCTAAAAATCTTGAATACGCCTCAAAATCACTTATTATAAAATTAAAAGGCTACATAAATGACTATAAAAAACTCCCGAGGACTATTTAAGAATGGAAACATATACAATGATTTAGTGTTGCAAGGGGTGTGGCAACCGGATGATGTGACCTTTCATATGAGTCAGCTCACCTGGCTCTGAATTTGAGGCAAGTTCAATATTTGAGGCACTGCCGAGTCATATTGTAGGTGGGTAGATAATGAGTTCCCCTATAAAAGTTACCGTTAGGTATGCTAAACAACACCTTTGGTGGAGTCATATAAATGGATGTTGGTTTAGTGCGGCGTGGAACCCCGGACCGATTTGAATCTCCGTGGTGGAGACGCCTATGCCTAAAGTGGGGAAAGTAAGTGGAGACCCGACACGTGTGGGTGATGATTGAGCACCATTGTCATTAATGACATCACCTATTAAAGATGGGGTTGGATACTTGCAAAAAAATAGGATGGATGAAGAAATGACAAGTCTCTTGTCTAGACCTAACTAATGCTTCCTTCAATGAGTTCCTCGCGAATGTCTATGGCAAACTTTGTGTTGGTCCAACTTGATTAGTTCACTAGTTTTTTTTTTAATGGGTATCCACCCAACACCCCACCCATCTTGTGGGTGGGGATATCGTTGTGACTTAACTTTGTGGGATCCGAAAATTCGCCACCGACCTCTTTCAGAAAAGAAAAGAGTTGTTTAGGTGTCGGTGATAATTTCAGAAGGTAGATGAATAGTAGATAAGACACTACCATAGATTTGCTCTCATTTGGTGAGAACTTTTATATCTGGTTGGTTTCCTATAAAAGCCTATAGTTAATTACCCTCCCACAGAGAGCACTTTCGATTAAGGCTAATCAATGAATCGTTAAAGAACGAGTATATAATTGCAGTAAGTGGAGTTTAGAACTTATGAAATTTATTATTTTAATTTAAAACTTTTATGGGGAATGATGACGCCGATCTAGATCCCATGGTTCCATCCTCGTCACTCCCCCGGTTAGTAGAGGGAGGTAGACAACCCAAGAATCCTTGTCGAACACATGGGTTACGCCATCCAAGGTGTCCTTGTAGACTGGGGTGGAGTTTGTCTGGGGACAAATATAAGTCCACCTTAGCTAACATAGGCTTTTGTCCCAACCAAATACATTATACATTTCACACTCAAAGAGCAAAGTTGGGGGAACATAATGGCGCTGACCGTAATTTAGTGGTGCCATATCACGGTGAACCACCCGGTCGAGGGCTCAGTAACCGCCATTTATGTGGTGCCATATCGCGCAAAATCATGCGGACGAGGACACGCCAATCCTTCTGGCTTTAGAATATGAAGGTAGTTGTATTTAATTTGACATCGCTTTTTGTGAGCAAAAGTTTTCTTAATTTGTCACCCAAGACAAACAATTCTGGGTGGATTGATTTTTATTTTTTTTATTTTCTTTTATTTTTAAGTTTTAATTTAAATAATTCATTTCATTTTTATTTATATTTTTGTATTTTCTTTGAATTTTGATCATTTTATGATTGATTTAGATTTGAATATATGATCATTTATCATTGAAATTTTAATTATAATTACCCTTCTCGATCCTAGGGTTAATATCAATTGATAGACCTTGTCTACGTCGGTTTTCTAGAAAGGATCGTCTAAATTCATTATCTCAATAAGTATAATCCTTCAAAACCTTGTCCTAGTTTGAACATGAGGAGGGTTTGGGACTTTTCTTCGAGGATTTGAATTTTAAAAGCTATGTGAGTTGATTCATATCTTGTATTATAGAGTAATTAGCTTCTATATTATTAATTTGAAATTCTTATAATATCACATTTTTAGATTTTGTTAACTTGACATCCAAGACCAAACCGGGATGATGTAGCATCTGTTCTTTTGTATTTGACTTAGTATTTACTCCAACATGCATACGGATATCTGTTCTTTGGGAATTGTATGGACATTAGAATATCTAAGTTGGAGTTTATATGTCGAATTTTGATTTTTGAGTTTTGTTAAGCCGAACCTGGTCCGACCAAACCGGGAAGATGTAGCATCTATTCTTTTGTTTTATACCTAACTTGCATGTGTCCCTATTATTTGAACACTTCAATATACATATGAGTATCTGTTCTTTTAAAATGTTGTATGGACATTGAATGTCTAGTTGAAATGTAGGTTCAATTTGCAAGTTTAAGTTTCAATATGACATTTTTTGTTAACCCAGGTCAAGACCAAACCGGAAGTATAGCATGTCTTTTAAAAAATATGATATGTATATTATTTTGGCCAAAAGCTTTTATGTGACAAATCAGGGTATATTGAAATAAATTATTTTGGAAGCTATTTGATCAAATATAAAGTGATGGGCCTAGAATGAATTTAGAATTTGATTTGGCAAAAAATTCTTTCTTTATGTGGCAAACCAGCAAACATAAAGTGAAATAATCATTTTGAATATATGATCAAATATAAAGTAAAGGGCCTAATGAATTTAGGCATTTGATTTGGCTAAAAACCCTTTCTTTATGTGGCAAATCAGCAAACATAAAGTTGAAATAATCATTTTGAAGGCCCATATGATCAAATATAAAGTGATGGGCCTAGAATGAATTTAGCATTTGATTTAAAAAACTCTTTCTTTATGTACAAATCAAAACATAAAGCTGAAATAATCATTTTGAAAGCCCATATGATCAAATATAAAGTGATGGGCTAGAATGAATTTAGCATTTGATTTGGGCTAAAAGCCTTTTTTTGGCAAATCAAGAACATAAAGAAATAATCATTTTGAAGCTATATGATCAAATATAAAGTGACTGAATGAATTTAGGCATTTGATTTAGCTAAAACCATTTCTTTATAAAATCAAGCATAAAGTGAAATAAATTATTTTAAGGCATATGATCAAATATAAAGTGATGGCAGAATGAATTTAGCATTTGATTTGCTAAAACCCTTTTTATGTGTAAATCGAAACATAGAATGAAATAATCATTTTGAAGGCCCATATGATCAAATATAGATGACTAGAATGAATTTAGATTTGATTCTAAAACCCTTTCTTCATGTAAAATCAGAAACATAGAGAAATAATCATTTTGAAGCCATATGATCAAATATAAAGTGATGGCTGAATGAATTTAGGCATTTGATTTAAGAAAACCCTTTCTTTTCAAATAAACATAAAGTCAAATAATCATTTTTCCATATGATCAAATACCCATACTGTGTTTCTCTGATAAGGGAGAAGAAGAATACAAAAATATGAGTAGATGTCATGTGTCATTTAAGAGACAAGTGTTAATTAAAATCCACCTCCTTCACATGCAAGCTCATGGCAAGTGGGGACAAATACTCATTAAATTTATTAAGAAGATATAAGAAAGAGTTTATTTTTCTTCAAAGGAAATGATCGATGCACAAGAGCATGCCACATGTCCATGCATGTGCGCGATATGACAAATAGCATTAAATTAGATGATTTCATATTTATGAGACACCACATGTGTCATTAGACTTATAGTATAAATTTTTTCACATATAAACAAAATTGCTTGTATGTATATTTGATTAGAGCATAATAATCAATTACAAACCTCCGCCTCCCACATGTGAGCTACTGAGACTTTCCCCACCATGCCAAGAAAGTATGGTGTGTATGTCGAGACACCTTTAACCAAAATTTTGATAGCATAAGATTTCCTACCATGTTGGAGAACAAGGTACTTATATCATAAATTTAAAGCTCGTGATTTGTATATAAACAAAAAAGAAAGTTGCATGTATATTTGATTGAGCATAATAATCAAAATTTATAATGCTCCCCCTCACATGTGGTTGCCATGAGAGACTGGTTTGCCCACCATGCCAAGAAAGGCATGTATGTATATGTCGTGAGACACCATAGAAATTTTGATAGCATAGCATTTCCACCATGTTGGAGAACATGGTACTTATATCACAAATTTAAAGCTCATTTGCATAAACAAAAAAAGAAAGTCACTGCATGTATATTTGATTAGCATAATAATCTTTACAACTTTCCCGCTCCCCACATGTGGGTTGCTATGAGAGACTACCCACCATGCCTGAGCATGTATAAGTGTATGTCGAGACACCACGCCAAAATTTTGATAGCATAGATTTCCTACCATGTTGGAGAACATGGTAGTACTTATATCACAAATTTAAAGCTGCATTTATATATTAACATGTCATATATACTTAAACAAGAGAAAGATTTGTTGAGCATTACATTGAACCAAAATAAGTTCATGAAAGCAATATGTATTGAACATTTGTTGAAAATATATGAAAATCTAAAATTAGTCTTAAAATGAATTCCTTTCACATTTTGACTTTCATAATAGCAACTAGTCATGTAATGAAGTAAGGTAACCCTTCCTTTCAATTTTAGATTTCGATATAGGTGAAAGAAATATAGAATCTCCCATGTGTTCTAGGATCTATGTCACATAACACTTCAAACCTCCCTTACTTTCGATTTTAGCATGAAATGAAAGAAGCATGACATATGTAACCATATAATACTTGGAAACCTTCCTTTCAATTTGATTTCAACTTGCATATGAAAGAGGCATGATATATATAATTGCCTTCATAGAAACCAATTGAAACAAAGTAGCATGAAATTCATGGAGAATAGCAAATAGTATGATATTTAAGCCATACATCCTTTCTTATCGATTTTCAAACTCCAAATAAAAGAAATTTTCAGCAAGCATCACATCTTAGATAGCAAACTAATTGATTTTAAAAAAATAAATTTCAGCAAGCATTCCCTTTGATGAAGATAATTTCCAACAAGTTTACAACAAAATTATTCATTTCCCCTTAGATAAAATAAATTTCAGCAAGCTTCATGCCCATTAAATAACAAAATGATTGATTCCCCCTTAGAGGAAAATATTTTCAGCAAAGCATTTTACCCATTAAATAACAAGATGATTGATTCCCCCTTAGAGGAAAATATTTTCAGCAAGCATTCCCTCAAAATACTCATGGACAACAAACATATTAACATTGATATCATATAAAAGAGTTTGATTTTGCAAAACATGGGATTTAAGTGTGATAGCTCCTTTGAGATTTTCAGCTACTTTACTAGGAAAGATCAAGAACCTCTCCTCTATAGGAAACAAATGAAGGAGAAACAGATAGCAAGTAAAACAAAGAAGCATGCGCTCTATCCCTTGGTAACAAGGCAATGGAACGAGAGGAAAGGAGGCACCAAACAAAGAGGATGAGCTCCTCTGCCTTTAGAAGGAGAAAACAAAGAAAGCAAAGCAAATAAAACCACCATATCACACGGCAGAGGAGGAGAAAGCATCAGGCCCCATGGAGACAAGGAAAGACAGTGTGTCTTATTTCACCAAGGAGGAGGAAGAGGGGAAGAGGAGTTTCTCGCTTTTGCTCACCACACCTATGGAAGGAGGAAGAAAGGCTAGGATTAACAACCAGGCGATTTATTGCATCAAAACAAACTAAGATAAAGAAAAAAAATTTGCTATGATGCTTTCAAGAAACCAAGACAAGACTCACCTTTCCAACGAAAACCACAAGGAGAGTTGAACCACAATCAAACCAAAATCAGAAACTCATAGAACACATGGTAAATCAAAATCATTTCCTTCAAGAGAAACCCACATAGCAAAATATAACTTAAGATTGAAATGAAACAACACGGGGTTTTGGAAGAGGATTAGGAAGGATCGATCCTCATTTGCTCGACTAGATTCGGGTTCTTCAACCGAGAGAGGAGCAAGGAACCTAGCAGGGAGCTCGGCCGGAGGGAGGATCATGCATCCAACAACGGAATGAGGGAGTATGCAGGCCTAGAGCTTGATCGAACCGAGAAGCAAGAGGAATCGCCGAGAGAGAGACCGAGAGCGTGAAAAAAAGAGAGACGGATCAGCGAGGGGAATGGTCGAATGAGAGTCAACGGGGATAACCCTCGTTTTGAGCCAATCGCCTTTCATCAATCGAAATGGGTTAGGTTGGGATTGAGGATTAAGAGATTGGCTAATTGCAAACCAATTTAATAATTAAGGTAATTAGCCTAATCACATAAATTTTGACGAATCATCCTAATAATAAACCCTAGCAATATGGGTGTCAATTTTAGGTGTTTCAGGCAACGAACGGCGATTAATTTCTGATCGGAGGTCGCTGAAACGCGACTACGAAGTGAAGTTAGGTCTAAATTGCGACGTCGCGATTCAATTGACCGATGTCGCGCACTTTGTCAATCGCCGGCGTTATTTGATAGAATTGATGTTTCGATGACAACGACGCGATCAATTTGCAAACAGATCGTTTAGACATCGCCGAGGCTTGATATGCATGATTTCATTAAAAATTAATTTTAATTTTTGGATCGATCATTAATTAATTCGATATTTTCTATTTAATTAATTTTGATGCTTTGGATGCATTATAAAGTCGAATTTTCAAATTGAATAAATTTAATCGATCTCGATCGCGATTAGGGGGGGTGTTAAACTCTATGTCATTTATTTAAGTTTAAATGACGCATAGTTATAGGTCAACAAATGCCCCCCAACAAACATGGTACATGGAGCGGACCGTGTTTGTTGTACGTAAGTTGACCTCGGATCTCCAAGAGATTTGCTTGATGTCACCAAGTTGTAATTTCTACAACTTGATAATCGATCGTTGCCCCTTTGATGAAGTGAGTATAACTCGTGTTGGGCAAAACATTTAAACTTTTTTCGTAGCTTCGTTGAGCGGTATTTGTTGTCATTAGTCGAATGCTTTGTGCTTGATTGACTAGATGAAAGAGAGCTTTGACTTGTCATCATCAACTTGTCAAGAGAATTTGGTGCATCTTCAACCCTATGTTTTCTGCTTTGGCGGACTTGTTGAAGACTTCCTCCTGAGAGTTTGAAATTTATATTTTCTCCTCCTGTCCTGGCTTTGTGCCTTAGCGGACTTGATGGAGTTGATGAGATGAGAATGTCTTGGTCTGTGCTTTGTGCTTTGTGGACTTGTTGAAGATTTCATCTCGAATTTGGAATTTGTATTTTCCTCTGTCTGCGCTTGGTGGACTTGATGGAGTCGGTGAGATGAGAACATCTTGGTCTGCTTTTATGCTTTGTGGACTTGTTGAAGACTTCATCTCGAACTTTGGGATTTATTTTTTGTCTCTTTTTGTGCCTTGATGGACTTGATGGAGTTGATGAGATAGAAATGTCTTTGGTCATGCTTTGTTCTTTGACTTGTTGAAGATTTCATCTCGAGGATTTATCTTGTGCCTCCTTTTATCTCAGCTTCATGCCTTGGATTTGATGGGAAATCTTGAATTATCTGGAGATTTGTTGCGTCTGAAATTACCTTACATACAGCTTCGCTTTTGCGGGCTTGTAGAAGGATACATGCCGACTAGCTCTCAGAGCTTGTGTTGGATCAATGGCAAAGAGTCATCAGTCCTGTGCTTTGCACATGTAATGGACATCTTGATGACAAAACTCCTTAGTTCGACATTTAGCTTTATCTGAACATTGGGATAGCTTCTTGGTCCGCTTTTTGCTTGATTGGACTTGAAGAAGAATTTCCTTCGTCTTTGCTTTACGCTTTGATAGACTTCTTGAAGGAGTTGAGATTTCACATTTTATTTGATTCCAAACTTCGGCTTAGTGCCTTCGAAAGGATATCTTTGTTTGTTGTAGAATTTTGAAAGATGACCTTACGACCAATAGGGATAATTTCCCGGTCACGGGTCGAACTCACCAAGTTGGAGAGATTTGGGGATTTGGATGCTCTTGTCTTTGAACTAACGAAGTAGGAGGATCGATCACTACTGCGGCCTTTGTGGCGTGTTGAGTAAGCAGTCTGTCGACTCGGTATATTTTGGCGTGTTGAGTCAGGCCTTATACACTACTGGTGTGGACTTGAGCAATTGATGAAGGATTTTATCCTCGGGCTAGATGGGGATCTCTTACGGCCTTTGTGGTGTTGAGTAAGCGGACACAGCCGACTTCGACCATATTTTGGCGTGTTGAGTCAGACCCACCAACTCGAGCCTTTAGATTTGAAGTGGGATGATAAATGTATATCCAACTTGGTTTGTTGAAGTTTCTGGACTTGAAAATTTTCTTCTTTGGTCGATAAGACTTTTAAATTTGAGCATTTGAACACATAATTTTGAGTATGGCATGTGGGGATCTCGACAGCGATGTCCACCAAAGAGAAAGATGTCTTACCAAGCGTGATACTTTACTATAAAACTTTAAAAAAATGCCCCCCTACAGGGATTTTTATTTTATTTTGAAATGCATTCTTGTGTTACAAGAGAATTTTTAATGAAAATTTTCATAAGTGTTTGACAATAAAGATTTTCAAATGATTTGTCCAATCACACTTTCATGTGTAATATTTCTTTAAATACCGAGTTGATTGGCGGCATTGGTCTTTCACCTTTGAAGTCCAGGTGATAGGCTCTCGATATACCTTTTCAATAACAAAAGGTCCTTCCCAATTAGGTTCAAATTTCACCAATTGCGATGAGGGATGATTGGTCTTCTCACCGGGACCAATTCTCTCCTTCGAAAAGCTTCGAGGGCGTCTTGTATGATCAGATGCTCACGGACATCCTCGCCCGATAAACTTCTAGATTTTTCTTTGAGCTTGGGCGACCTCATCGGCCCAGCGTCAAAGCATTCTCATCTTGGGTAAGATTTTGTTGAATGGCTACTCGGAGTAGTTCAACCGGTGGCAAAGCTGCCCAAACACTAGTGCATAGGAGTAGACTTTGTAGGAGTTTTGTAAGTGATCGTAAGCCCATAGCGCTTCCACAAGTTTATTTTATTATTTCTTGTGAGAATTTTTCTAAACAATTTGACTAGTGTTTTATTAAATGCCTCGCCCCATTTGCTCTGGATTATAAATTGAGAATATATCAATCTTATGCCGATCAACAAATTTGTAAACTTTAGTACTTTTGAAGGCTGATCCGTTATCTGAAATGATTCGGCGTGGTACACCAAATCTATAGACAATATTGTGGGTAAAGAAGTTAGTCACTTGTTCAGCTGTAACTTCTTTAAATGGTGCGCAACACACTTGGAGAAATAATCGATTAACTAGATGAAGCGGTGACCGGTGATGATGGTGGTGGATCAATTGGTCAATTACATCGTCCCCGGCACTCAAAGCGGCCAAGATGCTATCGTTGGATGCAAATGATTTGGAGGCGATGAATTATGTTATCGTGGACGGCATTCATGGCATCTCTTGGCATGATTGATACAATCTTTTACCATAGGCGAATAGTATCCAATTCTTTTAATTTTGAAAGCCATTTTAGGACGATTGGTGTGCACCACAAAGTCCTTGATGGATTTCAATAATTACTGTTGGCTTCTTCTATTCCCAAACATGTCACCGAAGGATCTACGATCTGAGTATTGCCAACATAAGCATATAGTGAAGCCTTTTCTCAAGTTGTGCGGTATCGACTTATTACTTGGCAATTTGCCTTGAAGTAGTCGACGAAGGGTCTCGGTCTTCCTTCTCTTCTACTATAAGGATTTCATTGTGTGGTTTTAGCACTTCCTCAGGTTGAGGTCTTTCATCTTGCTGATTTGTGTTTGATGACCCCTCTTCCAGCGGGGACTTTAAACTTATTGGCTCTAGGACTCGGAGTGCAAACAGTATTAAGTCATCATCATACCGCCATTTCTTTAGCTAATTTAGCTAAATAATGCTTTGCTATTCACTGGAGACTTCTGAGTCATAATGACATTTGAATTTGCTTCATAAGCTCGAGAACTCATTTGTGATAGTAGGCCAATTCAAGCTTGTTGATTTTGTAAAGGCCCAACACTTGATTAATGAGTTGAGAATCATAAATTTGCAAATTGGACTCCCATGGAAATGGCTTCCTCTAAACGCCACCAATGCTTCATATTACGCTTGTTGTTGGTTTGGGGTTGAGTTAATTTATAAGAATGTCTCGGTATGCCACCTTGGTGTGATCAATGAGGCGATACCGGCGAGCCTTTGGGAGATTTGAGGGTTGAGTGTATCTAATGGACGAAGCTCCATCAAAATACAATTCCCACATTTGTTGCTTTTCTTTTTCATATATATGCATGATTTGCTCATCAGGAAGATCATCGTTAAGCAATGAGTCTGCCGGTATGGGATGAGCGGCAAGAAAATCTGCCAGAATTTGCCCCTTCACCGCTTTCTGGGGAACATATGTAATATCAAATTGTAATAGAAGGATAGCCCATCATGCCAAGCGACCTGTCAACGTTGGTCTTGTCATCAAGAACTTCAACGGATCGATCCTTGAGATAAGGGTAATTTTATGAGATAGCATGTAATAACTTTTGGGCGGAAAATTAACGCCAAACAATGCTTCTCAATTGGAGAATAAACTTCTTAGTCTTAGACTAATATATGAGCATTTTCCTTTCCTTCCTCATTATGTTGCCAACAAAGCACCTGAGATTCCTCCGGTCTTTGTGTACAAGATGAGAGGCTTTCCTGGGATTGGAGTTGCAAGAATGGGTGGGTTCAATAGATATTTATTGATACTGTCGAAGGCCTCTTGACATTCTTCGTCCCACTTAAAAGGAGTATCTTTCTTCATTAATTTTGCAAAGGGTGCGACATCGCACGGCAGATTTGATATAAATCTTCTAATGAATGCGAGATGTCCTGTATGGGCGAAGTTGAAGACTCCTTGGAGGCATTTCGACAATCGCTTTGATTTTGTTGGGATCGATTTCAATCCCTCCATGGCTAACATATCAAGGAACTTTCGAAGAAACTCCAAAGCGCGCAGAGGATTCATCTTGAGATCATATTTTACGATTCTTTCAAGATGATCCCTTCGAGATGATCTTTGCGATCTATACTCTTGACAAGGTCATCAACATAGCACTCTACTTTTGATGAATCAACTCGTCAGATTCTTCATAGCCCTTTGGTATGTAGCTCCGGCATTTTTCAAGCCGAAGGGCATGACTGTGTAACAATATATGCCAATTGGCATCCTGAATGAGGTATGTTTCATCTTGAGCCATCTTGATTTGATTGTAACCGGCGATCCGTCCATAAATGAGAACATGTCGTGGTTTGAAGTGTTATCCACTAGTTCGATATGGGAAGGAAAGTCATCCTTTGGACATGCTTTGTTTAAATCCACGAAATTCGATCTGAATCTGAATCGACCATTCTTCTTTTCACGGGGACAATATTAGCTATCGGTC
This sequence comes from Cymbidium sinense, assembly GCA_021442155.1. Lineage (NCBI taxonomy): Eukaryota > Viridiplantae > Streptophyta > Magnoliopsida > Asparagales > Orchidaceae > Cymbidium > Cymbidium sinense. The sequence goes on along the minus strand of CM038228.1, from coordinate 25,607,311 downwards.
GGTATTTTTCTTCTCGAATAAAACCGGCTTCAATGAGCTTCTTGGTTTTACGCAATTACACGTTCTTCAACCTCCAATCTCATTCCTAGAGGCTTGCTTGGTCTTTGCATCGGCTTAATTGCTGTGAACTATATCGGATAAGCGCATTTCATATGTCCGGGCAAAGCAATCCACGAATTCAGAGCAAAGTTTTAATTCTTCCACTTTATCTTGAAGTAGAGCGATGAGCGTGGCGAGGATCCTCCGGTTCCCAAATTAATTTCTTTAAGTTCATCCATAGTATGCCTCCCACCATCTTCAAGCTCTTGAATCGGTCGGCTTCTACTTCTTCATTATTTGTGAGACATTAAGAATGACATTCTCATCATCATCACTCTCAACTTCTATTCTTATAGCGTAACAAGTATATTCTGTGGACCGTTGTCTTGGATGAAACCAAGGCCTTTTAGTGTGTTTATTTCTCTTACCAATGGTTTGAGAACCTTTTGGGTACCACATCATTTCAAAGAGCTTAGTCCTTTGCTTACTTGCTCAACGGACCCCATGTTTGCGCATTAGGTTTTGCATCTTTGGAGAGTAATATTTTGGTATCCTTGTGGGCATAGCTTCTTCTTCTTGAGATAGTTGCATTACCCAATCGGATCCTCTTCTTGACACCCTGGATTTATAAAATAGGCTTCGGCGTGCTTTTCAGAGGAGGTACATAGAAGGTCACCGGTTCCTCGACTTTGTGAGTTTCTCGAGGGGTGATTTCTTTAAAATGTTGGGGAGGAATAGGTGACTGAGTGTAGTCTCTCTACTAGATGGATCTATGATTATTTTAAAGTAGGTGCATTACACCTTACCTTCAAAAGCGATTCAAACTCATTCGAGTGTCATCTTCCTCGATCGGTGTTTTCTTGGAAGATTCATGGACCTTTGGATTTAGAAGGAACACATTCATCTTCTTCTTGATATCCTTTGATGAGGGGCAGGTGTTATTGATTTTGGACTGTTCTTTATATCCCTAAGGATATTTGGAACAACCTCTTTTCCTTTATTCATTTTATCTTCTCCCTTCTTCTTAACTTGTTCTTTTATGGGTTTTGAAGTAGATGCAGTATTTGCTAGTTGTTTTGTTAGCTTTGATTCCCCGGAAGATAGCGGCATCTTGATAAATCTTCATTTCATGCACCACAAAAGGTTGCATGTCACCACAATTTGGCATTCTTCTCCATCCTTTGTATATTTCATACATTGATGCAATGTAGATGGGACAATACCATACTTATGAAACCATGGTCGACCCAGAAGGGCTCTGAATGAAGTATCTGCATCGATCACATGAAATTTAGCATCTGTGTAGAGGTCTCCAAATTTAAGAGGAGGACGAATGACGATAGTTTTATCCCTTCTCATTGAAACCTTGAACCATGACTTTATCTCGGATGTTGTACATCTAGAGATAGCCATCTAAGAGTTCTCAAGTTCATAAGATTCACGGAGGAACCGGGATCAATTAAGATCCACGGTATTATAATTTCATCACTTTGTAGCATCTGAGGCGGTGTACTCTGCGGTCGATTAGATCATCTTCTGAAAATGTGACGGTTGGAGGCCCTCGAACATGCAAGGTCTCCGTTAGGCAGCGTTCAACAAAATATGCTTTGAATTTTCCCAGCTCTTTGAGAGCTTCAATTAAGGTGTTGGAGATCTTGACATTAGAAGTGCTTTGTATACACTCTGGAATTTTCCTTAGATGGGATAGAATATTGTAGTCGATCCCTTTTGATGAAGGCTTCTTATTTGAATCCTTAGGGATAACTTTTCATTGATTTCAATTTCTTTTCCTTTATCTTTATTCATTGGCTCTTTCCTCTGTTGGGATGGTAGCACTCGACCACTTCTCAACTCTTGAGCTACTTCATTTGCATCGAATCTTGGATGACTTATTCTTGACATCGCCGCCCCATCTAATGATATACTAGATTGAGAATCTTTACATTTTATATTTTTATGTTTGTTGATATGGTGAGCTCGATTCATCTTCATTTGGGAAACAGTTCTCTAAGTTGTTATCACTTCATGCATCATCAAGCAAGACTTCGGTAGAAGTTCTTGACTTCTTCCCCACTTCTTTGATCGAAGATTTGTAATGAATTACGCAAGCGTGATAGGTCACCTTGTTGTATATAATCTTCCATATTGATGATCGAGTGTTACGTTGCGACCATCAATAGTAGTAGTAACATTTTGTGCTACTATCTTCTTCCCTTTTTTAGTTTATTTTTTTGTTTGACAGATTTCTTAGCCTTCCCTTTGCGGTATTTGGCTAGTGTCTTTCGAGAGATGAACTAGCCTTCCCATAACTTAGGTTTTGTCTCGACTCAAATGCAGCTCAGTGGTGATTTCCACTTGAATACACAGACGCCTTCCAATTGCTTCAACATTTTTACGTCTTTTTTTGAGGCGGCTTATCCTTCATCATCGACCAGCTTCTCTTTGCCTTTATCATTGCTTGATAGTGCGGAGATGAGGTGATTACTTTGGTGGATTCTTTCTTGGGGCACCAATACAATAGATAATGTGAATTCTCCATTTCTATATTTCTGTTCGAGCCAATCTTTAAATATGTAGCAATCTTCAATAGAATGACTGAGCACCCGATGATATGGACAATAGTTAGGATTATTTGCTTGTCCAGCCTCTTCAGGTCTTTTACACTCTGGTAGTTGGAGACCTACTTTGAGTGCATGTTTAAACAATTTAGCCACTTTCCTCTTAAAGAATACTCTTTGTTGACTTTTCTTTTAGGGTCGGGGCCATTGAGTCATTCTCCTTTTGTTTGCTTTGGTGCTCGCCTTCAGAAGCGACCTCGAGGTCATTACCTCAAGTATGAGCTTGGGTTGTGGCGAGGATTGAATGACGCGTTTTCTTGATAAGCAGCCTTTCTTTGTCTATGTTATAGACTAAGCTTACGTATCCTTCTTGTATGAGGTGAAATGTGTTTCACCTTTCTTTGGTCAGCTTTTGCTCTTTTGGATTTCTTCTTGGCCATGAACTGATAAATTTAATTTCTCAAATTTAGCCACCTATCAAGTAGCTCTTGAAATGTGGTAATTGAAGCCATGCAAAGATAAGGCATATCATCATCGATGTTGCCCATCGGTATTGAATTATGCTCTTCTTAATTGTTGCTCACATTTCATACTCATATTTATGCGATATATGTCACTTGATTCGTCTTTCTTCCTCTTCTCAAGAGATCGACAATTGTGTCTTTTTGGCTGCGGCCTTTTAACGAACATATTTTCAAGTTCGGCAAAAGTCTTGGCGAGTCATTTGACAACTTCGACATACCATTGGCGGTCAAGTTAGCTAATTTGCGGAATAATAATGCATCATTACCCCCTGTGTTGCCACAGGATGCTTTGAATTGGGCTAGATGCTGCTTGGGATTACCATTTCCGTCGAATAGATTGAACTTTGGCATTGAATATCCCTTTGGGTATGGAATTTGATCATACTCCGCGGGATATGGGCGACCTTTGCTCACCAATTTTTTTACGCACCTTATATAATGATCTTCTCATTCAAGATAATATCAAGTTGAGAGGCATCCGGCTTGAGATATAGTTTGTATATTAGAAGCGGGTTGTTGACTCATTTATTTCAATCTTTGGACCCTTGAAGCATGTGAGATCAAATTTATTGGAGGATTGTCATGGCATTCTAGAGGCTTGATGATTATTTGGGGGGCAGTGTTGGACTGCGATATTTTCTGCATTAGCGTCATTGATCATGCATCATCATTTAGCTCATTTTCATATTCAAGCGGCGATTTCTTTATCTTTGGCTTTCATCGGCGAATTTGTCTGCGCCCAAGTGAGTATCGGCGAAGGTGGGATTTCCCTTTCTTCTTCTTCTTCTTGTTGTTCCTCTCGAAGACTTCGAGGATGCTTCCTCTTGAATTTTTTATTGTTCTTGAGGTTGAGGAGGTCTTGTGTACGCCTATGTTGATATTGGCGTAAACCGGATGGCTCCACACCATATACACCACTTCTTGATCGTTGCCTCCTCTCTTCTTCTTCATCCCCTTGGACAATTTGGTCGGCGTCTCTGGACTTCCAAATGTGGAATGAAATTTCTTCAATTAGAGGGCTTGATCGAGTTAACCTCCTCTTGATGGGATGGAGTTGATTGATAGGATCCCACGGAGGATTCTCCAAGGTGTCTACCGTCAGATGTTTTATCAACTGGGGCCCTCTTTTTAGGCTCCCATCATTGATAGATTTGAGTTGGGGCGGATCTCTGAGAATTCACACCAGATGTCACGCCATGCCTTTGTTTTAAAGCAATTTCTTTTTTGAGGCTAGGCCCATCTGCTTACCTTTCCAGGGACCTTTGGTGGATTCACGACCAGCGGTCCAAGTGTCACACCAGATGCTCACCATGTGGGACATGGATTGTTGGCGTCGCCATTTGAGTTCTGGGATGAGGTCTCCTTGGAGCGATCAGCATCCTTGATGAGGACCTTGGTTTTCTTTTCATCGTCCTCTCTCGCCACTTGGAGAACCGATGCACTCGTGCGGATATAGTTTCCTCGCGGGAGGCTGGAACCGTGTGTCAGGGGAAGGACCGGTAAAAGTTCCGTTTAACCCACTTAAGGTTATCAAACCGATTGTGGAACACTCCTTCTTGGTTCCATAGTGATTGCAGGCCGAGCATTAAGTGTTGAGCACATGCTCAAGATTTCTTTTTTTCTTCATTGCCTCCGGTAAGCTTCCGGATGAAGCTTCATCATGCCTCCCAGGCGAATGAATGGTTGGTGGATTGCATTGTGAGGGACTAGACCGTCACCGGTAACAACCCCTCTTCATGATTGGTGTCTCCAGAGCCTCTCAAGGCTTCTTTTGAAGTGACCCAGTAGGGGGCCAACTTTGAGCCTCTTAGTGATTGTTGCACATGGCGTGCAGGATGAGTTTGTACTTGACAAGTTGAGGCTACAACTTGCTCATTCGATGGGGGAAATCCATACCAAGCGGATGGTAGCTCAATGCTTCGCATTGATGGCGTTAGCCAAGCGGATGTTGGTAACAAGATGGTATTTGTGTTCTGTTCATTCGGTTTAAAGGTAAAAAAATTAGCAATTAAAATAAGCACTATCACTTACTTCCAAAAATATGGGATAAGATAAAAAGTACTAAACATATGCACTAAATAAAATCTCAAATAACTTGAGACTTTAGGTAGCAAGCTTTTAAGTTGTCAAGTTTAACTTATCATTTCCCATTTCACTTTAATTTCATTTTTTTTATATATACTCCACTGAAATTATAACTTAGATTTGACTAGCCAAATATGGAAAGAGAAACATTTCCCAGTAGTCGCCAAAATGTGGGATCAAAATTCTCCGACCTCTTTCAAAGAAAGAGTTGTTTAAGTGTCTGGTGATAATTTGAAGGCGGATGAATAGTAGATAAGACACTACCAGAGATTTCATTCTCATTTGGTGAGAACTTTTATATCTGGTTTCGGGTTTCTATAGCAAGCCCTATAGTTAATTACCCCTCAATCGAGAGCACTTTCGATTAAGTCAATGAATCGTTAAAGAAAGTATATAATTGCGGTAGTGGAGTTTAGAACTTATGAAATTTATTATTTTAATTTAAAACTTTTGTGGGGAACGATGGCGATCTAGATCCCATGGTTCCGTCATCCGCATCGCGGTCCGCTTAGTCGGAGGAGGTAGTCGACGTGAAGGATCCTTGTCAGCAACACATGGGTTACGTCGTCCAAGGTGTCCTTGTAGACCTGGGGTGGAGTTTGTCTAAGGGGACAAATATAAGTCAACCTTAGCTAACATGGGCTTTTTGCCCAACCAAATACATTACATTTCACTCAAGAGCAAAGCGGTTGGGAACATATGGTGACCATAATTTAGTGGTGCCATATCGCGGCGAACCACCCGGTCAGAGGGCTCAGTCATTAACCATTTATGTGGTCATATCGCAAAACCGAGGACACGGGCCGTCACTACGAGCTTTAGGAATATTTGAGTGTGAAGGTAGTTATGTATTTAATTTGACATTATCTTTGTGAGCAAAAGTTTTCTTAATTTGTCCAAGACAAACAATTGCGGAGGGTGGATTGATTTTTATTTTTTATTATTTTAGTTTTAATTTAAATAATTCATTTCATTTTTTATTTATATTTTTTTGTATTTTCTTTGAATTTTGATCATTTTATGATTGATTTTAGATTTGAATATATGATCATTTATCATTGAAATTTTAATTATAATTACCCTTTCGATCTAGTTAATATCAATTGATAGACCTCTACTACGTCGTTTTCTACAGGATCGGTCTAAATTCATTATCTCAAGTATAATCCTTCAAAACCTTGTCCTCTAGTTTGAACATAGAGGATCGTTTGGGACTTTTCTTCAGATTTGAATTTTAAAGCTATGTGAGTTGATTCATATCTTGTATTATATGGAATTAGCTTCTAGATATTATTAATTTGAAATTCTTATAATATCAAATTTTTAGGTTTTGTTAACTTGGACGTCGAAGACCAAAGGGATATGTAATCTGTTCTTTTGTATTTGACTTAGTAATTACTCCAACATGCATATGGATATATCTGTTCTTTGAATTGTATGGACATTAGATGTCTAAGTTGAGTTTATGTCAAATTTTGATTTTGAGTTTTGTTAACTTGGGACCCGGTCGAAGACCAAGCGGAAGATGTACCATCATTCTTTTATTTATACCTAACTTGCATGTCTATTGTTTGAACACTTGTACATACAGTATCTATTCTTTTAAAATGTGTATGGACATTAATATCAATTGAAATATAGTTCAATTTGCAAGTTTAAGTTTGATATGACATTTTTGGGTTTTGTTAACGGACCCGGTCCAGACCAAACGGGAGTATACTGTTCTTTGAAAATATGATATTATTATTTTGACCTTTTATGTCAAATCAACATATAGATGAAATAAATTATTTGGAATATTTGATCAAATATAAAGTGATGGGCCTAGAATGAATTTAGGAATTTGATTTGGGCTAAAACCTTTTCTTTATGTAGCAAATCAAAGGATAAATTCATTTTGAATATATGATCGATATAAAGTGATGGGCCAAGAATGAATTTAGCATTTGATTTGGGCTAAAACCCTTTCTTTATGTGCAAATCAAAAACATAAAAGGCTGAAATAATCATTTTGAAGGCCCATATGATCAAATATAGGGTAGAATGAATTTAGGCATTTGATTTGGGCTAAACCCTTTCTTTATGTGGATCAACCAACATAAAGGGAAATAAATCATTTTGAAGGCCCATATCAAATGTAAAATATGGCTAGAATGAATTTAGCATTTGATTTGGGCTAAAAACCCTTTCTTTATGTGGCAAATCAGCTAAAATAAATTCATTTTGAAGTCATATGATCAAATATAAAGTGATGGGCCAAAAATTTAGGCATTTGATTTGGGCTAAAATTCTTTATGTGGCAAATCCTAAAAATGAAATAAATCATTTTGAAGCTCATATGATCAAATATAAAGTGATGGGCCTAGAATGAATTTAGGCATTTGATTTGGGCTAAAAACCCTTTCTTTATGCAAATCAAATAAAATAAAATAATCATTTTGAAGGCCCATATGATCAATATAATATCCTTGAATTTAGGGGATTTGGGAAAGATATGAGTATGAAAACATAAAGGATGAAATTAAAATCCATTTTGAGCTCATAGCAAGTCAATATAAATTTATTAAGAAGATTTAGAGTTTATTTTCCTTTCAAATATAGATGATGCATGCCACATGTCATGTACATGCAAAAGAATGGCATTAAATTGCATGCAATATGACATGGCAAAATGTGTGCCATGATAAGAGGAGAGGGCTAGGGAGGCTATAAATAAGAGATTTCCCTTTCACAAAATACTACATTTCTACTCTCCTTTTCTCCCTTATACCACAAGTTTAAGTTCTTTCAATCTTGCATAAAAGGGTTAAGTTGTGCCACATATACTTGTGAGTTTCTTTTCTAACTCAACAATTTTTTTTGATATCTTCTTGATATATGTCATGTCATATGGTAGATTTAATTTATTCCATATGTGTTTGCTTCAAGTCTTCACTATGTCTCATGTATGTATAAATCATGGTGGGAATGACAAGTAAAGTAGGGGAGGTATTTATGTTTGAGCATATGTCTAATGTGTATTCCATAACATGTCAAGCTAGATAGAATCCTAAGGTGAGCATTATACAATACATGTCATAATGGTCAAATAAGAAAATAGCTTGCATGATATAGAAATTCAACATAAGTAAGAAAATAAGCCAACATAACAACTTAAGTATTTCATCCCTTTCTTTTCTTTTTTTTTTTTATAATTTTGATTCCTCACATCCCCTGATAATATTCCGGGCTAGTCTTCCACCACCAAGAAAGGCGTATGGTAGTGTCGAGACACCTGACCAAATTTATTCACCACGCCAAAGATGGTATGGGTTAGCATAGCATAGTTTTTCCTACCATGTTGGAGAAACATGAGTACTTATAGAATAAATTTAAAACCAGATTTGTATATATATAAACAAGTTTAATTAAGAGCAAATAAGCAAATTTACAGCCTCCGGCTCTCCACAAGTGGGTTGCCAGATTGCCGCCCACCATGCCAAGAAAGGCATGCATGGTGTCGTGAGACACCATCCAAATTTTGATAAGATATTTCCACCATGTTGGAGAATATCATGCACTTATAAGAATAAATTTAAAGCTCAGATTTTGCATAAACAAAAGAAAGTTTGTATAGATTGAAGAGCATAATCAATTATAACAGCCTCTGCTCCCACATGAGAGGCTCACCCGCCGCAAGAAAGGCATGTATAGTATGTCGTGAGACACCACGACAAATTTTGATAAGATAAGATTTCCTACCATGTTGGAGAACAGAAGGTATATCACAAATTTAAAGCTCGATTTGTATATAAACAAAAGAAAGTTGTCATGTATATTGACAGAGCATAATAATCGTACTTACAACAACCTCCTCTCCCACATGGGTTGCATACCGCACCACGCCAAGAAAGGCATGTATAGTGTATGTCGAGACACCACGATCAAAATTTTGATAGATAAGATTTCCTACCATGTTGGAGAACATGGTAGTACTTATATCACAAATTTAAAGCTGATTTGCATATAAACAAAAGAAAGTCACTGCATGTATATTTGATTAAGATAATAATCAAAATTACAACCTCTCTCCCCACATGTATACAGAGACTGGTCCCATGCCAACAAAAGACATGTAAAGGACAGACATGTCCAAATTTTGATAGATAAGATTTCCACCATGTTGGAAACATACTTATATCACAAATTTAAAGCTGATTTATATATGAAAATGCATATACTTAAACAAGACAAAGATTTGTTGAGCATTGCATTGAACCAAAATAAGTTTATGAAAGCAATATGTATATTGAACATTTATTGAAAATATATGAAAATCAAATTAATCTTAAAAATGAATTTCCTTTTACATTTTGACTTTCATAATAGTAACTAGTCATGAAATGAAGGTAACCCTTCCTTTCAATTTTAGATTGATATATGAAAGAATCTCCATGTGTTCTACATGTCACATAACACTTCAAATCCTCCCTTTCTTGATTTTAGCATGAAATGAAAGAAGCATGACGTATGTAACCATACAATACTTGGAAACCTTCATTTCAATTGATTTCAACTTGCATATGAAAGATCATATATATATAATTCCTTTCATGGAAACCAATTGAAACAAAGTAGAAGCATGAAATTCATAGAGAATAGTATGATATTTAAGCCATACATCCTTTCTTATGATTTTCAAACTTCCGCCAAATAAAAGAAATTCAAAGATCACATCTCAAATAAAAAGCATTCCCTTTGATGAAGATAATTTCCAAAAAGTTTACAGAAAATGATTCATTTTCCTTAGATAAATTTCAGCAAGCTTCATGCCCATTAAATAACAAAATGATTGATTCCCCTTAGAAGAAAATATTTTCAGCAAAAGCACCCATTAAATAACAAGATGATTGATTCCCCATAAAATATTTTCAGTAAAGCATTCCCTCAAAATACTCATGGACAAACATATTAACTTTGATATCATATAAAAAGAGTTTGATTTTGCAAAACATGGATTTATAGTGTGATAGCTCCTTTGAGATTTTCAGCCCTAGCTTTACTAGGAAAGATCGCAATAGAACCTCTCCTCAGGAAAGGCAAAATGAAGGAGAAAGATAGCAAGTAAAACACATAGTACTTATCCTTTCGTATGCCTAACAAGGAATGGACTGACGAGAGAAAAGGAGGCACCAAACAAAGAGGATGAGCTCCTCGCCTTTAGAAGGAGAAAACAAAGAAAGCTTATAGCGTAAACCACCATATCACGGAGAGGAGAAAGCATCCATGCCCAGTCAACAGAAAAGACAGTGTGTCGCTGGCTAGTCGCCAAGGAGGAGGAAGAGGGGAAGAGGAGTTTCGCTTTGCTCACCACATGGAAGGAGGAAGAAAGGCTAGGATTAACAACCGCCGATTTATGCATCAAAACAAACTAAGATAAAGAAAAAAATGCTATGATGCTTTCAAGAAACCACAAGATCACCTTTCCAGACTCCAACCACAAGGAGAGCAAGCTTGAACCACAATCAATCCAAAATCGACAACTCATAGAACACATAGGGTAAATCAAAATCATTTCCTTCAAGAGAAACCCACATAGCAAAATATAACTTAAGATTGAAACCAAAACAACCCGGAGGTTTTTGGAAGAGTGATTAGGAAGGATCGATCCTCTCGTTTGCTCGACTAGGATTCTGAACCGAGAGAAGCAAGAACTGCCGAAGGAGGAGCATCCAACAAAACGAACGAGAGGAGAGTATGTCGGCCCTAGAGCTTCGATCGGAACCGATAGAGCAGAGGAATCGCCGAGAGAGAGAGACCGAGGAGAAAACGAGAGAGGGATCATGAGAGGAATGGTGAATGAGAGTCAACGAGGGATAACCTCGCTTCGCCTTTTAGAAATCCTTTCTGAAGCGGCAAAGTTAGGCAGTGGATTAGAGGGATTAAGAGATTGGCTAATTGCAAACCAATTTAATAATTAAGGTTAATTTTAATCACATAAATTTTGACCTAATCATCCTAATAATAATACCCTAGCATGGCCAATCAGTCTAACTAACGACGCAATTAATTTCGATTATAAGTCGACAACGCAACGCCAAAGTTTTAGCCTAAATTGTCGACGTCGATAATTGATCACGTTCACACACTAATCGATTCGGCCGCATGAATTGACGCTGATAAACGACGCTCAATTTTGAACGTAGATTTGAGATCGCCGAGCTTCGACTTTGATATACACATGATTTCATTAAAAATTAATTTTAATTTTGGATCGATTAATTAATTCGATATTTCTATTTAATTAATTTTGACGCTTATTAAATCGAATTTTCATATGAATAAATTTAATCGATCTCGATCGCAATTAGGGGGTGTTAAACTCTGTCATTTATTTAAGTTTAAATGACGCATAGTTATAGATCAACAAACTTGAGCTAAAGTGTACCCACAATATACACTAAATTAATGAAAACTGTTATCAGAAGAGTTGTTATAATATCAAGCTCATATTAAAGTATTTGTTTAGGGCCCTTCATTTATATTGCCCTAATACAACTTCCTCAAATATTGCATTATGAAAATATTCCGTCATAAACATGCTTAAATTTAAAGTTCTCAGTGAAACTCGCCCATCACATCAAAAGAAGCAACATACATTTTACCCAAACCCTTCATTTATATTGCCCAATAATATTTTCCATTTAACTCTTTAGGAAACTCTCAGATGAAATAACGTCTAATATAAACCATGAAGAATTCAAACACCAGTTCTGAATTCTGACAATGAGAAAGTTTGCAGGGCCCTCAACAAATTGATTAGAATTAAACACGGCAGTTGCGATGTCCTGAATGCAGATATGCAAACACTGCTAATAAGCCACTATAAGACATCATAATAATTAGTTGTACACAAAACAAATTAACTGATGTTAAGATTTGTTGTTTTAACATTTGCAAGATTCAATTTAATTGACTCCAACCACATATTTCAAGAACTGAAGGCCGTTGCTAATTTCTGCCAAATCAGTAGCGTCCTTAAGAGAGATTGGGGGTTCCACTCCAATCAACAGAAAGAGCGCCATTATTTCCTCCCCAAGAGAACGCTGAAGTGTTGCTTTGTAACCGACAATTGTTCTCATTGAGAAAATTTGATCCCATAGTTGCTCCTTGTGTGTTCTCTGGGATTTGCAAATTAATTAGCCAAAATCATAGTCAGTAGAATATATTGAAGTCTAAGGTGAAAACATTACTAATACGCAAGAGTGTTCAAAGTTTTGGAGCTTCTTGACTGGGTATGGAAATGTCTTTCAATCGCAAGCAAGCTAAAATAGCAACTAGACGCCAGAAATGTGAAGAAAAATCTACAGAACCTTACACATTATGAAAAAAATAAAAAATAAAAACATTATGATATCATAACATGACTTATTACAGGAATTGATGATAGTGAACTATGTTTCAAACAAAATTCTATTTGAAAAACCAAAACGTTAGCATGAAGATTATGAAACCCTGTGTATTGATTCATGATTAAACAGGGATTGGGACTTGATATAATCACTAACGAGTTTTAATTGTCAGATGAACTTAATGATTTGTTGCCTACATGTGAAAAGGATATGACTAAGGGCAAAAAAAAAAGCATGGAATTTTGAGATAATGCTAGCTTTCTTGCTCAATTTATAATCTAAAATAGATTATAAATCAAGCTAGATATAACACTTAAATAAACCATTAGTACTGCCAAAATATACTTCTAATCCTCAAAATCAGTTCATCATGTCTACGATTCATGGATTCAAAAATATCTATTTTTCATGATAACAAGCATATGTTGGCTTGCTACATACATGGAGATGTAAAATCATCTCTCATTAAATGAATGCATAGGTTAGTAAAGAACAATTGGGGTAATAAGTTATAAATTTTCAGGACTATCCCCCTTTAAGTATAGGGGGATTTACATACGTAACACTTCAAGCATCTTTAAAATCACTTATTTACATTTCTAACACCTTAAAACTTTTAATACATCATTTATACCACTGTTTGGTTTCTTCTCTCATTCTCTTCCCCGAAAAAACGCCTCTCCGGCCACCTCCCCCAAATCCCATTAGCAAGCACACAAAACTCTCCTCCTTCCTGAATAACCTACTCTCCTATTACTTCCCCATCCTTTTTCTGTCCCAAGAAAGCACGCAAAATTCTCATGCCATTCCCATGCCACACTTTGTTGGAGGTCTTCCCAATCATGGCAATAGCTTTTTTCACAAAGCTGCATGTATTAAACCTTTCTGACAATCCAGTTACGCCATCTCCAAGAAAAGCTTATGAAATTCTTTGATATTGCAAATATCATGCTTAACCTTAATAATAGAATTCTTCGATGCTTAAATCACTAAAAAGTTAATCTCTTATTTAACTCTTGTTTTTTTTTTCATGAACATATTTTGGTGCAGAGATCAGTTCTCAATCAAAATGAGAAATTCATAATAATATTTGTGTGAACTACGAAATTCATAAGATATTCCCTCTTGGCCGGATAAGAGCAAAGCTTATCAGTTCATATATGCAGCTGAAATTCTACGTTGGCAGAGACCTGTAAGGGAATTCACTCTAGTTATACCTTACATTGGAACTGCAATAGGTTGTCTGCTCAACGCCTGGATGTATGCATATTACTGTTTCCAGTATGTCGCTTGCATTATCAAAGATCTGCAAGAGAAGCTATATTTTTAAAAATCCACCAGTGGCCCACCCATGCCCACTCCACCTGCAGCGCTGGAGAAAGAATCAATCTTTATTCATTGCAGAAGACTATAGTTGAACTAGCCAAGAGTGGTAAGTGCTGCTAAAACGGAGTAAGGAAGGTTAATGGAGTCTAAAACTGTGGTGAGAACACCGAGTTTATTCAGAAGTGGGGAGTGACGGAGGTAACGGAAAAGTGGTATAAATGATTTATTAAAAATTTTACGGTGTTAGAAATGTAAAAAAGAGACTTTAGGTGTTATATATGTTATGTATGTAAATCCCCCTTAAAAGTATATGCATTTATGCTTGGCAGAAGGCGTAATTGCAATGCCAAACAGAAGCAAGTGGCAGTATTTTCATTCAGCTTCATAAATTGTTAAACATGGGAATATAAGTATCAGGAACCCAAAAAAAAAGGAACAAACAAAGCAACCTACCTACTATTCATGATAAGCGGCTTAATCAATGATATCAACAACTTGATTAAGAAGTGGTTATCTCACACGCACGCACGCACGCACAGAGGGACGGAGGGAGGGGGAGATCTCTTTCTCTCTCTCTCTCTCTCTCTCTCTCAACCATCTCTCACCCACATGCACCACGCACCCACACACACAGAGTCTAATATAAAACTATAGCATTACAAATTAACGCTCAATTCCCCAAACCAAACACAGCCTACGTGTTTCTTCGTTAAGTTCTTCACAGGATAAAACAAGCAAATTTGTCATTATTTTGATGAACCATGTAATTTATAAAAAAAAAAAAAGTAAGCAAATGAAGCAACTACAGGAAATCATTACAAAAACTTACAAACTACTAACCTCATTGTGAGAATGCATACCAGTCACACCAACACCAACAACAGCTGCGGACACTGGTTTTCCAAGACTTTCGTGCTCCATGGAGCCAACAATTTCCAATTTTTCAGCATCTTCATCTTTCGAGGGAACAAAAACAGCACTCAATATATAATCAGACTTCAATCTGGGAACCTCAGTTCTGCATTTCAACGATAACTCTTTGTCTTTAGGCACAACACCGTTAGCAACCCTTAGTCTCCTTTCCCCTTCTCCGTTGTCTTCCATTCTTTCTTCCGTCACAAAAGCATCATTAGCCTTACCGTCTCCCCCAAGCTCAACAATAGACAAATGCTCCGAGTTCTCAGGTTTGGGGGTTCATATTCTTTCTTACTAGTCTCTCTATTAGCGGCCATGACAACCACAGAATATGGACTCTTTGGAAATCCACAGCTCTCAGGAATAACATTTCCATCCTCTCTAACTTCTCCCAGTTGGACTCCTCTATCTTCCTTGGCTACATCGGCGAAAACACTCTTTCTCAGCTCCTCAGCAGTAGCTGCATCATTCCTGAGTTCCACACTCTTTACCATCTTGTCCCCCTCTCCAATCTTCTCCCCTGTTTTAACTTCTTCCACTTTGCCTTCAACGTCCGATTCCACCGCCTGTCTCTCTACTCCATTCCTGTTCCCAAATTCCAATAAGCCGCCTTCTTCTTTTTCATCTTCTATGATCTCCCATTTCTCCCATTTTTCCTTACCCAGAACCATTTCATCTCCTTGGTCAGTATCCAAGCCTCTCTGTATCAAATCCTCCGACTCCAGAGACTCTTTATCGATCTCTTCCGTCAATGGGGCCAGAGGGAGGAGGACGCTCATGAATTTATCTGCGCACACATATCCGGCCAAATAGATTCCAAAGGGTACGGAGAAGGCGAGACTTAGTGTTGATAATACGAAAAGGGGAGGGATTATAACAGGTGCAGACGTGATCGCAGCTCCGGCGATTGCAACCTTCTTTCCGATCCACCAACTACGGCGTAGGGCGGCGGCGGACCAGCTTGACTTCCCCTTGACATCTTCATTTTCCTCCATTCCGGTATACGTCCGATCTATCGCAGCCTCGGCTCCTTTGTCGATGTTATGGTGGTCTGTGATGCGAAGAAAGCAGCACGTGCCAGGTAGGAAGACATGTGGCGAAGAAGGCGGTTGTTATCTTTCTCTCTCCTTAATCCTCTCGCCCTCTCAGCATCGTTTGGCATTGGAACTCGTTGCCGAGAAACCAAGAGTTGTGCGCAATTTTAGGACAAAATTTTTCTAAAAATTGATTTAAATGAATAACATAAAAATACAATTCCATAACTCAAATAAAATAAAAAAGCAAAGCATCTCATTTCATTGAGGTTTCCTAGGACAATGAATAATCAAAATAATAAAAATAATGTGTTGGATCCTATTCTATTCATGAATGACATTGGAATTTACTCATGAGATTGCATAATATTGAAAGAGAAAGGAAGACAGTAGATAGAGTTAAGAATGGGAGTATGAGAATTTATAGACTTGCTTGTTGATAACCACGAATGAAGAATAAGTTGAATATAATATATGGACTCAAAATCAGAAATAGTAAGCAACAGTAAAATCTACTCTCTCAAAATGTCTCAAAATTTTCTTCAAATCTTTTATTTATAGAGTTGGATATCCAAAAAAGCTATACCACAAATAAGAAATTATCAACAAAAAAATAATAATAACAAATACATACATGATGGATTGATATGATGCGAACATATAGATAATATCTTAGCATGTGAAAGTGAACTTCTATTGATGTAGCCTTTAATCTAAGATGACTCATTGAGTCCCAGTGAGAGGTCAAGTGCACCAAATTAGTCCTTATTGAGTTATTGAGTAGTGTATTTCTCTAATGATTGGCAAGTTATCCAACCGAGTACCTTTGTCCAATTGGTTTGCTATGTAGTTATGACACCCAAGAGGGTTTTTAAAATATTTTCAAGTTAAAACTTAGTTTGAATATTTTATAGAAAATTTAATTTTACTTTAGAGATTCTCAAAAAATAATAAATAGCTATAAAGTAAAGGTGGAGGAAAAGAAAAAAAGAGAATAAAGAGGTTTTTGCATGATTCGGCCAAACCCAAAATTTGCTTAAATCCACGCCTAGCAACCCAAGCTAGGAATTCACTAATTCAAAGTTGAGAGTACAACAAATCTCCTGTACTCTTTTACACCGGCAAATACAATCCAACACTATACTTTCTTACACTGGCAAGTACAACCCAGCACGTACTTTCCTACAACAGGCAAGTACAATCCCAACACAGAACAAGAAGAGATAATAAGAAAATTTCAAATATCTAACTCTCAATTTTAAAATATTTTTGCACACACAACCCAACAATACTAATATTAAGGCAAGTGAATAAAATGAAAGAGAGCTCACTTTATTTAAAAAAAGAAATTGAAATAAGATCTTCGATTAAGTATTCAATGCAAGCAAGTCTTCAAATAAATTTGACTTATGATAAAATTTATCAAATTGTGAAATGATTTGATTATATAACTTTGAAATCCACCAATAAACTTTTAATAACAATGTAAACTTAAATTAAGTTATGAACCACCTTGATATGAAATATTAACTCACACATGGTTTGGATTCTATTTCACAATAGATAAGTTATATCCAAATGATAAATGAATTGTAACTAAGAACACTTGAATAATATTTGGAATAACAACACAAGAAAGATATCACATAAACTTTATGTAAATCAAATGAGAAGAAGTAAACAATAAGCACAAATTTATTCCAAGAAGAATTATAATTCGACCAACTCAAGATTTAAAGGTATAATGTTAAGGACAACTAAACTTGAGTAACCTATATGAATAGCTTTCAACCAAGGTGAGGATCAAAGAATTATGAAAAGATTAAGCACCAAACAAATTAAATTTTCTTGTGAAAGTCTCACCAAGCAAGAAAATAAGATTATATAAGAAGATAAAGTCCAAAATAAATTGAATAATCTAATATAACTCTAGGCCAAGAAATAAACAAAGTAAAATAGAAGTTCAGTACCTTGAAAAATTAGAATAACCTTTGAAGCTCTTGGCCAAGTGTGCATCTCACAAATCCTTCAATTTTCCCAAGTAATCTTGAAGCCAAACTATTTGTCCAAGAGAAAGAGAAGAATGATGAAGAGTATTTGCACTTGAATCACAAAATATCTCCACAAATTCTTATAGCAAGGGTCGGCCAAATGGAGAGGGGTGAGCAAGAGAGCAAGTGAGAATAAGAGAGCTAGAGAACTATTTTTTTAATTACTCACAAGCCACTTAAATTTAAAAGGACGTAATCTAGGGTCGGCCAAGGTATGATGGTATTGGAGGGAAGTTAATATTGGAAAGGATTTGAATTAGATTTCAATGACTTAAAACAAATATCATCAAGGATTCAATCCTTAATGGTTTCGACCAAGAGAAGAAGAGAGGGAAAATGGATTAGAAAATAATTTGAATTTAATGGAATGAAGCAAAGAGGTCAAGAAAGAGAGAGGGAAAAGAGATAGAGATTAGATATATATATATATATATATATATATATATATATATATATATATATATATATATATATATATATATATATATATATATATATATATATATATGAGAGAGAGAGAGAGAGAGAGAGAGAGAGAGAGAGAGAGAGAGAGAGAGAGAGAATTTCTAAATCACACTAAGAGATTATGAGGATATAATCGGCCAAGCTCAATATAATGTGAGGAATCAATGCAAGATATGATGAAGATGCTTAATTAAATAAAAAATTAATTAATAAAGAGGAATATAAGTTAATTTGAATAAAACAATTTATAGAAAGAGATCTAAGAGAATTTCAACCAACACTAGTTTCTTAAAATACGATATTCTAAATTTAATGCAATGAATCAATTAGGATCAAATCTGATTATTTAATATACTTTTTGAGTTTTAAATAATACTTAAATTAATTTAATTTTGAATTATTATGGCCAGACCAACACAATTTCCTACAAAGGTTTAATTAAAAAAAAAGAATTGTTATAAATAAGGGATGATTTAAATTTAATTTTAAAATAACTTGAAGAAATATAATTAAATTCCATATCATTAAAATAAATCATACTTGGGACGTTCAAAATATTTCATTAAATATCAGATTTAATTTAGCAAGGATATGCCATGATTGAAGCACTTTAAATTCAAAATAATTCAAATTCAAAAAATCAAATTAATGAACTTTTAAATTATGATATTTGAGGGAATTATATATGGAAATATTTTTAATAAATTTAACATGATTTAATAGCTCAAATTCAATAAAAAATTCAGCCAAAACAATGTAAGGATCGTAAGGATGATAAGAGAGAGAAGAAAGAATAATAGGAGAGAGAAAGTTAAATAAAAGAATAATTTAAGGGTGATTTAATAAAAAATATAATTAGCATGGAAATGATTTAATGAAGTTTATAATTAATTTATCTTGCTTGAACACACCTTTAATGAAACATAACTCATGCATTTAGTTCATATTATCCAAAAAGGATAATTTAAGGAATAATTATAATTTTAACATATAAAAAATATATATGATTTGAAAATAAATTATTTTGAAATGAAAGAATCATTTATTTTATTTAAGTGAGTTTTTCATTTTCTTTAATATAGTAATTCCTAGAAAAATTCTCAACCAGTTCAAGTCCAATAGCTTTTGCTTTCCTAATTGACTGAAGAATCTATAGTTAAAGAATTTTCCTGCACACTTGACTTTAAATAGATTAGTATCATTTAAACATATCTTTGTTATCATCAAAATCAATCACATATGAGGTGGGGCTCATAAAGTCAACAATCTCCCCCTTTTTGATGATGATAAACCTATGCTGGTGTTAAATAGTGATGAAGGTGCAAAGTGATCTTTATGGAAAATTTTTTTGACACCACATAGATTTAGAGTTTTTTTATTAAAGTAATCAAATTAGTAATTAAGGAATAAATATATTATCTTGGAAGATAAACATGATATTCTATAATGGATCTTATCACTTAAATATGGACTACTAAGGCTAATGGGTCTTATTAATATTTTAGATATTCTTCCCTTGAACTACAAGAAAAAGTATGATAAGATATATTTTATACTAGGATCATAGTTTTTTATAAGGGAAAACCCTTATAGTTAATTACATTTTAGAAATGAGGATCTCTCCCTAAGAATACTCTTTATTAAAGAAATAAGCGTTTACTTCTATAGATTTCTAAGCTGATTTCAAAGAAAAATGATAATTTAAAATTCCAAAAGGGAACACTTCGAAGTGGAAGGAGTTCTTTTTGAGGTCAATTGGGACAAAGTAGGAAATACCTATAGATATTAGGATGCTAGTAAGCACTTCAACTATTCTATAATTAGGCTTTAAATTTTAGAATTCAATTTAATAAAGTTTTTAGTTAAAATTTTATTAGAAATCTAGGACTTAGATTATAGCAGCATAAGACTACAGAAATGTCCAAGGTTGAAGACTTATTCCTAGAAGGGTGCTTGAGAACCTAAGTCTATACACTTGACATATAATGAGGAACTCACTCTGACTTATAACCCACCTAGAAGGGTTGCCAACTAACACCACTTAAAGCAATTTTAAATCCATGATGTCAAGTCTCATGAATGCAAGATGGTTAGACTATTATATTTAAAAAAAAATCTAAGAACTTAGACTCACTCCCTAATCCCTAGGATCATGTTGGGTATGATATGCACCTAACTTATGTAATAATTTTAAGTTTTTAAACATTTTGACTCACAATTTATTTAAAGCTCATGGGGTAAATGACATGCAATTAGAAGTAGTCATAGGCCAAATCAAGAAGAGAAGGAAAACTTCCCCATGAAGAAGTAAGTCTAGGTGAAGCACCTAATTCAAGAAGTTAGAATAATATCCTTCATGGTTCACAAAAGTTGTTTATAGTTGATTTTAAGTTATTCCTAGGGCTTTAATTTATGTGAAAAATTTTAAAAAAATTATTTTTGTTTAATTTATTTAAATTTAAGTTGGATAGAAATTTTATTTTTTCTAAGAGCCTAATATCTAGGCATTCATCACAGAAAGCACAACACAAAAAGAAACTTAGAACAGTAAGTTGATTTTATTGCACAACCAAAATAAATCAAGCTAAATTTAAATCAAAAGAACAAACCATTGTAGTTAGGTACCACTGTACATCCTAGAAGAAAAAAAAAAAGGTAACTGAGCTCTACCCTTATACAACCTGACCTAGAACTAAAAGTCTAGATCTATATGGGTCTTCTCTCCAGAATCATCTCCTTCTTTAGGGACCTCCTTTGAGCTTTATAGAGGATCTCTACACATATCTACTAGTATGTTATCTCTTAATATTCTAAGATCTTATAGATCCTAACCTAATTCTAAGCTTAAATTATATTTAAAATTCAAAAAAAAAAATCCCCAAGCCTTGCAAAATAATTGTTAGAAAATACAAACAGCATATCAGCAGTTATATTTGCAAACATATTTGCAAACATATCAGCAGTTATATTTTCCAATTCAAAGGTTAATTGACCATGAAATTTTTATGGCAAGTGGGGTTCCTTGCTAATTTAAGTTCTCTAAAGTTTCATTCAAATTAGATGTGTATTTTAAGACTAATTAAGAATTTAATTATTTCAATAAAATTTAAATTCAGCTTAATTAAAAAAAATTAATTAGGGGTTTTATTTTTTTTTAAATTCCTCTCTCAAAGATGCATCTATTAAGAATTTATTTAATATTTTTGAAAATTTTAGTAATTTATTATGACTTTTTTAAGTTTAGATCATTAAATTTAATTAATTAATCCAATTATTATGAGAGGAATCCATAAAGCCCTTATTATATTTTTTTTAGTTGAATATTTTATTTTATATAATTTTTTAAAGTTTCTGATAAGTTTTAGCATTTTTTTAATTTAGAAAATCTCAAATTTCCTATTTATCCTCATCGGCTCCACGTGGCGTCGCTTTCCGCGTGTTAGACGTGGATTGATCCAAGCGGGATCCATGTAGATCCCATTTTAAAATGGCGTGATGCGGTTGATCCGGGCCATTTGATCAATAATTGAATGGCTCAAATCATCCCACACTTTCCTATAAGGAATTCAATCAAATCATTCGACTAAATCATAGCTGCCCATTTCTAATAGAAGGAACGGGCACTGGAGATTACATCTCCCTTAACGATGATGAGAATCGAGCATTGTCCATTTGGGCTTGATTTTTGGTGATCTAGATCATGATTTTGATTGCAGAATGATCAAAGACCCATTTATAATCCATCTAATAAGCTTCATCTCACTTGAGATCAAGTTGACTTCAAAAAGGTTCAACACTAAATGCTAAAAGTGGTTAGTTTGAGCCCATACCTCATTGGCGGTGAACTCAGGCGGTTGGCAGCAATCTCAGGCAATGGGGATGTGATGAACCTCTGAGTTGGATCACCCACACACACACACACACAACCACCATGGATCATCATTGAGACCAAGCTTCGCACATTTTCTAGCAGGTCTGGTTGAACTTCGGCTTGCTAATGGCATGGGAATCAAGGGAAGGGTGTGCTCATCTTTGTTTTGCTTAGGAAGGTGTTGGGAAGCTCAAATAGGCTCAAGAATGGCTATCTATTTCTTTCCTACTCTTTGCCAAGAGCTATATTTAGAGGAATTCAAATTGGGTTTTGCTTCTGGTGATTACCACCCTTGGAGGCTATCTCCAAGGGGTGGTTAACTAATTCAGGTCAATCCAAGGCGATCAGGATGAAGAGAGAAAGAAGAATCAAATTGGTATCTTGGATTGGAGAGAATTTTTGTTTGCATGCTCCACCTCATTTCTCCATGATATGCCCTTTTCTTTGGATGCACTTAGACAATTTTAATATGTTAATCTTGGTTGTCAATCACCTAAACTCATCTTGAGATGAGTTTAGATGTGATCCAAAGTGATTAATCTAGGTTTTGTGTTTAAATGCTTTGAATTATGCCATTTAGGAATGTTCCCTTTTGGCTTGATCTAGTTCATTCCATTTGATGGATTGATGCTAGATTTAAGATTTAATTATCTTCATTTAATCATTCATAATGTTTCCAATTAGTGGGTTTCATAAGATTTAGAATTAGTTGTTTGCTTATTTTAATATTTAACCCATTATGGCTTATGTGGATTTGGTTTAATCCAATTGAGTCAAATGACTTTCCTGGGTTAATCATAATGTATTTAGTTTGCAATTATGTTAATTCAAGTATTTGGGATGAATTGGGTCAATTGATTTCATTTATTTTGGATTTAAAATCCACTTTAGCCTAATTTGGGCTTAATGGGTTAAGATTAGTCTAATGAGATCAAATTATCATATTATCCAAATTAAACCTAGTAATTAGTTAATTTATGTTTAATAATTACTTTCAAATTATTTTAGACAATTAATTTTGATTAATTTTAATTTGGTTTAAGATTGAATCCAATAGAGCCCATTTAGGCCCATTTAGGTTAAATGATTTTATTAATCTAATTAAGGCCTTATTGGGTTTATATATCTTTAAATTTATATTTAAGAATGTTTATTTTATCATTTGAAATCTTTGGAAGGATTTAATTTGGTCAAGTTTTGGTGGGTTGACCTTTGACTAGGTGGAACCTACATAAGTTAAACCTATGGCCAATGGTTGGCCACATTTGACCTTTATTCAGATTTAACTCTATTTATGTTCATGTTATGATTTCATGACTTTGATTTTGATTTGAATTTGTTTTGATTTAATTTTGATTTCCTTAGGTTTATGTGATTTTAGGGTTAAATATGATAATTAGGTTAATTACCCCATTCATCTTAATTTAAGTTCAACTAAATTTAGATTTCAATTATTTTAGATTTAGATTTGAAGTTGGTCTAGGTTCATTGAATCCTATTAGGTTAGGTTCGATCCTAAAAAGATGTACTAGGTCATTAAGTGAAGTGTCCTAAGTGTTGAATTAGAATATCTCTAATTAATAGTCTTGAAAATGATGTTAATCTCATCCAAAAATGAGGCCAACAACCATACATCAATTAAAGAGACAATATTATGGCAAGTAAATAAACATTTACAAGGTTTTAAATAATTTAACAATTTTAAGCAAAATAAAAATAATAATATAACATGAAACATCTCCCCCTAAAGCTATGGATCATAAATAAAAAAAGATGAACATTTTCTGAGAACATCAAGAGGATCCAAAAATTAGAGCTCAAGGCCCATTTACAAGATCTCAAGCTAAAGCCCAAGAAAATTCAAGAAAGAAGAAGGCTTAGCCCATTAGCCTGTTAAGGCCCATTTTATGATTTGATATTTTTTATTTATGTAATTTTTAATTTTCTTCTAAAAACTCTATGTTTGAAATTTTGCATTTGAAAATTCAAAGCATGGCATGTGAGGTGGTTGAATACACATAAAAAAATAGCATGTAAAATGGGTGGATGGCATAAAATAATGAGACAATTTAATGCTTCACATTAATGTGGCCATCCATATTTCCCTTCATGTTTTGAATTCTTTTCTTTTGAAAGATGCTTGTAATGGATATAAATAGCCCCTCTTACTAGAATTACAGAGATCTTCTAGCAATTATAAATTATTGAGTTATTCTTGTGGTTTGAGAGCTTGGTGGATAAACCTTGGCAATCCTTGGTGGGAGCGCTAGTTATCCAACATATCTTCTTTCTCCACCTCCAATATCCACATTCTCTCAATCTCATCAAAAGAAAGAATGCCCACCTCCATCAAATTTGATATCAGAGCGAAGCTTGGAAGGAGCAAATTTGGTCAAAAGTTTATTTCAATAAAGGGAGTATCTCAAGTGCTGGACTTGTCTTCAAACTTGTGAGTTTTTCTTGGACTTGTGAGGTCAATTAATTTTCTTTTATATAATAGTTTAAATACATATTAGTAGATTGGAAAGATATATATTGCTTGTAAGTTTAATGATGATAGTATAAAATTTTAATTAGTAAGCTCCATTATATATTTTAGCCATTTTCCAATTGTGTAAACTTACACCCCTTCCCCTTCCCCCCCCCCCCCCCCCCCCAAAAAAAAAAAAAAAAAAATTAAGAGAGCACCTTAGTGAGGTAGTTCTTCACCCGTAACAACCTAGTCATTAGTGCAAATCAAAACATAATTACTTGCTTTATTATCTTTGTTATTATTTATGGTTAATTTTAGAAGTTTCTTTGATTAACTTATGATAACTTGCTTTCTTAAGAAAAAAAGAGGCTTGGTAAATTTGAGCATTTTTTTTCATCGCATTAAAAAAAAATTAAAAAATGCATGCATAATAATATAAGTGTGTTAAACCTGGTGATTTTGGAAGCTAAATAGAACTTTGTCAAAAAGACCTAAACTATTTAAGGAGAGCTTGGGATTTAAGCGATCTTGTATCCACCCCGCCCCCCTCCCACCCCACTTGGAAGTTCTCCTAGCCTAAAATTTCACTTTGATTACACAATTATATTATACTTATTTTTTTCATTGATCCCTTTCATATATCTTTTTTTTTTCTTTAAAAAAAATCTCATGTTACCAAAATCTATCTCTTAAGTTCAAGTTGAAAATTTGACTAGATTAGTTGATGCCTTAAATCTTAGGATTCAAGATAATGAATTAAACACTTAACAAATATTAGAAGAAATAAAATCAAATGCAAGAACTTAAATAACAAATGTAAACTCTTATAGTGCATCTACAAAATAATATAGTACCAACTCCTACTCCAATACCTGCTCAGACTGTGCCAGTAGGGATAGATGAAGAAGATTCATATCCAAATCATAGAGAAAATCAACCACTTAGAAGACCATCAATTGCTAGAATTAGTGGAAAGGGAGAAAATTATTTTAAGACCATAGAAGACTCTACTGATCCATCTCAAAGAGTTAAAGTAGAAGCCCCAACTTATGATGGTATACATGACCCAAATAAATTTCTTGATTGGTTAGTTTAAATGGATGACTTCTTTGATTGGTATAAATGGATGATTACCAAAGGGTTACTTTTGTTAAAATGAAATTGATAAGGCATGCTAAAATTTATTGGACAAATACTTTAACTAAAGAATAAAGATTAGGAAGGACAAACCTCACTTGGATAGAAATGAAAGAAATGTTAAGAGCAAAGTACTATCCTAGGCATCATGATAAAAAGCTACATAGTCAATTATTAACTTTGAGGTAAGGTAATTATCTTGTAACTGAATACTTGAGTACTTTTGAGGATGTAGTTTCTAGAACTAATTATGTTGATAATGATTGATAATTAGCCAATAAATTTGTTATTAGACTTAGGACTGATATTAGAAATGAATTTAAATTATTTGACCCACAATCTTTAGAGGAAGCATTTCATTATGAATTATTGGTTGAATAACAAAAGAAATCCGCCTCCCTCTCTAAAATTAAAAGTCAAGTACCTTCCATTTCATCCAATAGATCTCTTGTTAGATCTCCAAATGGTCCATCCCCTTTACCTAAAACTTTAATTGAAGGGAGCTCTAAGAACATTAGGAAGTAATATGTTTTAAATGTCATAAAAGGTCATATGCAAAATCAATGTAAAGCTCAAATCTTATTTTAGAAGAAGTTGAAAATCAATAGATGATAATCTAGAAGAAGTTTATGATGACACCTCATTATCGATGAAGAATTGGAATTAACTGACCCTCATGTTAATGTGATGAGATGTCTTACGTAATTAAAATGAAGGTGGAGGAGAAAGAACATTTTTAGCATGTATGTTTTGTGTAATGAAAAGAGATGTAGGTTAGTTATAAATGGAGGGAGTGGTATGAATGTCATTTCAACACACACTTTAACTCAAGCCAACCTAAAATCTAAACCTCACCCTGAACCATTTCATGTTAGTTGGGTAAATCATACATCTCTTCCCATCACCAATCGGTGTTTAGTTCCTATTAAAATAGGAAGCTATGAGGATCAAATTTGGTGTGATGTTCTCCCTATGGACATTGTTCATATTCTCTTAAGACAACCTTGGCTATATGATATGAATGTTATTCACTATGGTAGAGAAAATACTTATGTTTTTAAACATAATAATAAGACTATTAAACTCCTACCAATAAAGCTAGTAGAAAAAACACCCTCCATAACACCACATAAAACAACTTTTGACTTGCAACCTAAGCCTCTATTGAAGAAAAATGCCAAACTTCAATTAATTATCATAGAAAATCCTACTATTAGGCCTAATACTATCATTTCTGATTCTTACTTTAAAACATCCACTCTTCCTTCTTTGACCCCAAAGATAGAAATAATAGGTTTTTAAGCATTACGAAAAAAATTTTTTGATCCATTTCTTCTTCACATATTACATATAAAAGAAGTCATACCAGACTCTAATGAGGTTCACATACTGTGGTCTCTTCTCTTCTTTCTGATTTTAAAGATATTGCACTCGATGAGCTTCCTGATGAGCTACCTCCTCTAAGAGACATTCAACATGATATTGAGTTCTTACCTGATTCTCAAATTCTAATCTCCACATTATAGGATGAACCCTATCGAGCATGTTGAGATTAAAAGACAATTTGCAAAATTATTAAAAGGGTTTTATTTAAGAGAGTCTTAGCCCTTGTGTAGTCCTAGCATTATTAACTCCAAAGAAAGATGGAACATGGCAAATGTGTGTTGATAGTCGAGTAATAAATAAAATTACTATCAAATATAGGTTTCCTATTCCCTAATTAGATGATATGTTAGATTTAATCTCAGGAGAAAAATTTTTTTTTTCAAAGATTGATTTAAAAAGTGGATATCATCAAATTCGGATTAAATCAGGAGATGAGTGGAAGATGGCTTTTAAGACCCCTGATGGACTTTATGAATGGCTTGTCATGCCCTTTGGACTTTCAAATGCTCTTAGCACATTTATGAGATTAATGAATGTTGTTCTTAAACCATATATAGGTAAATTTTTGGTGGTGTATTTTGATGATATTTTGATTTTTAGTCCTAATGAAAATGAACATCTACAACACCTACAAAAAGTCTTTGAACTACTTAGACAAGAGAAATTATACATTAATTTAAAAAAGTGTTTCTTTTTATAAGCTGAGATAATCTTTTTAGGCTTTATTATATCCACTACTGGACTTAAACCTGATCCTTCTAAAGTAAAAGCAATCTTAGATTGGCAATCACCTAAAAGTTTTGTTGAAGTTAGAAGCTTCCATGGTTTAGCCACTTTTTATTAGAGATTTATCATGAATTTTAGTACCATTGTTGCTCTGATAACTGATATACTAAAATTAGATAAATTTTGTTAGACTCCTAATGCACAAAAGGCCTTAGAGAAAATTAAAGTTCTTATCACTTTTGCACTAATCCTTAGGCTTCCTGATTTTTCTAAAGCCTCTGAAGTGACATGTGTTGCTTCAGGAATTGGTATAGGTGGAATTTTTAGTCAAGAGAATCATCATGAATTCTTTTGAAAAGTTAAATGAAGCCAAACAACAATATTCACTTATGATAGAGTTTTATGTTGTAATTCAATCCTTAAGGCATTGGTGGCACTATCTCTTACATAGAGAATTTATACTTAATTCTGATCATCATGCCTTAAAAATTCATTAATACTCAACAAAAATTAAGTCATAAGCATGCAAAATGGGTTGAAATTTTACAAGACTACTCTTTAGTTCTAAAGCATAAGCCTGGAATTGAGAATAAACTTGTTGATGCTCTATCCAGGGTAAACCTAATGATTTCTCTTTAGAATTAAGAATCCAGGATTTGATAGAATTAAAGATGATTATATTGTGTGCCCTGACTTTCACCAAATTTATCTTGAACACTAGATAAACTAATAACTTTACAAGGGACATTCTTTATAACAAATGGATATTTATATAAAGGAAAATAATTATTCATTCCTCGATCTTCTCTTAGATAATTTCTTATCACTGAGCTACATGCTGGGGGTGTAACTGGTCATTTTGGAAAGGATAAGACCATTTATTTATTAGAAAATAGATTTTATTGGCCATCATTAAAATGTGATGTTCAAAAATTAGTGGCTCAATGTTTAATTTGTAAATAAGCTAAAACTATCAAACAAAGTCTGGACAATACACTACCTTACCTGTTCCTTATAGGCCTTGGGAAGACCTACCATTAGATTTTATTCTAGGATTACCTAGGACAGCTCAAGGATATGATAGTATTTTTTTTGTAGTGGATAGGTTCTCAAAAATGACTCATTTCTTACCTTGTTTAAAAATAAATGATGCTTCTTATATAGCTAAATTATTTTTTAAGAAAATAGTCGCTCCATAGTCTCCATTTAACCATTATTTCTGACAGAGATGTTAAGTTTATTTCATATTTTTAGAAAACATTATGGAAATTATTAGGTACTAAATTAAAATTTTCTTCAGCTTTTCACCCACAAACTGATGGACAAACTGAAGTAGTTAATCATGCCTTAGGAAATTTGCTTAGATGCTTGGTAGGTAAAAGTTTAGGAAATTGGGATTTACATTTACCAACCTCAAAATTTTCCTATAATAGTACTATATCTAGAACTACAATAAAATCATCATCTAAGATAGTCTATGGTCAAAATCCACGATGACCAATAGATGTAGCAAACCTACCATCTCATATATTTTTTGATGCATCATTCTCATTTTCTAAAGAATTTCAAAGCCTCCATAAAGATATAAGAAAGCAAATTACTATAAGTAATGAAAACTATGCTTTTAAGCAAATCATAATCGTTCAATGAAAAAATATAAAGATGGTGATTATGTATTGATTCGCATACAGGCCTGAGCATTATCAAACCACTAGATATAAGAAATTACATGCACAAGCTTATGGTCCGTTTAAAATTCTCAAGAAAATTAGAACTAATGCTTATCACCTAGATTTTTCTGCTGATATATTCATTCATCCAGTTATTAATATTGAAGATATTCTATCATATGAAGGAATTAGCAAACCTCTACTTGTTTAGTTTAACTCTTTAGTAGTAGATATAGCACCATACTTGCAGAAGCCCTCTTCCTTTGAAGTTGACTATATTATCACTGAGGAAGCACCCATTAATCCAACTTCTGAACATCATTTTCTAGTTTGTTGGAAGAATAAGCCACCAGTTAAAGACACATGATTGACCCGTATTGATTTGGAGACTTTAGCCCCACAATTAGTAGAAGACTTCTTAGATTTCCACTCTACGGAGCAGAGTTCAATTGAGCCCAAGAAAGTTGATGTAGAACATCAAGAGGATCCAAAAATTAGAGCTCAAGACCCATTTACAAGATCTCAAGCTAAAGCCCAAGAAAATTCAAGAAAGAAGAAGTCTTAGCCCATTAGCCTGTTAAGGCCCATTTTATGTTTTCATCTTTTTTATTTATGTAATTTTTAATTTTCTTCTAGAAACTCTATGTTTAAAACTTTTCATTTAAAAATTCAAAGCATGACATGTGAGGTGGTTGAATCCACATAAAAAATAGTATGTGAAATGGGTGGATGGCATAAAATAATGAGAAAATTTAATGCTTCACATTAATGTGGCCACCCACCTGTCCCTCTATGTTTTGAATTCTTCTCTTTTGAAAGATGCTTGTAATGGCTATAAATAACCCCTCGTAGTAGAATGAAGGAGATCTTTTAGGCAATTACAAATTATTGAGTTATTCTTGTGGTTTGAGAGCATGGTGGTCAAACCTTGGCAATCCTTGGTGGGAGCGCTAGTTATCCAACATATCTTCTTCCTTCACCTCTAATACTCGCGTTCTCTCAATCTCATCAAAAGAAAGAACGTCCATCATTTTCTCCCTCTTTTGAAAAATAAAAAAGATTTAAAAATGAACAATAATGAATTTACATGGATGGATCTAGCATACCTAAGCAGCGTCTCAAAGTATAAAATCTTTTTTCAGGTTATGATTTAGTAAAAATATAATGAATTTGCAAATCTATACTAATAAAATCAATATCAACATTTCCTTTGCTAACATGATATCTAATAAAATGATGTTTGATTTCTATATGTTTAGTTCTAGAGTGTTGGATATGATTTTTTGTTAAACAAATTACACTAGCATTATCACACTTACTAGGAATGTGATATAGTTTAAGTCCAAAATCTTCTAATTGTTGCTTCAACCAAAGAACCTGAGCAACACAGCTTCCAATAGCTATATACTCAGCTTCAACAGTAGAAAGAGCAATAGTTTCATTTTCTAGATGACCAAGATATTAAAGATGATCTTAAAAATTGACTTGTTCTTAATGTACTTTTCCTATCTACTTTATAACCTACAAAGTTAGCATCAAAATAAGCAATCAAGTCACATGAAAGTGAATTTTTAGGATACCATAAACTTAATCTATACGTGCTAATCAAATAATAAAAGATACATTTTACTTCAGTTAAATGTGATTCTTTTGGGGCAGCCTGAAAATGAGCACATAAACATACATCAAACATAATGTCAGGTATACTAGCAATAAAATATAAAAGGAGAACCAATTATACTCCTATAAAGTTTTTGATCAATGGGTTTCACAGATACGTCTAAATCAAGCTTAGTAGAGGGGCTCAGTAGACTCTTACTAGATTTAAATTTTTTCATATCTAACCTCTCTATCAAGTCATTTTTATAATTAATTTTACAAATAAAAGTACATTTTTCTTGTTTCATTACTTGAAGCCCCAACAAAAAAATTGAGTTCACTCATCATACTCATCTCAAATTATTTAGATATTAAAGATAAAAACTCAATGCACAATGATCATTTATACTACCAAATATAATATCATCCATATAAATCTGAACAAAGATCAAGTCAACACCTACATTCTTAAAGAATAGGGTGGTATCTACTCTACCCTTCCTAAAGTTATGATCAATAAGAAAGCTATTCATTTTATCATACTAATCTCTAAGAGCTTATTTCAATCCATACAAGACTTTCTTTAAATTAAAAACATGATCAGGAAATTCCAAACTTTCAAAACCAGGAAGTTGTTCTACAAAGATATCTTGATCTATAAAGTCATTTAAAAATATGCATTTTACATCCATTTGAAAAAGTTTGAAGTCTTTGTAATAGGCATAGGCAAGAAGCAATCTAATAGCTTCTAATCTAGCAGTAGGAGCAAAGAATTCTTCAAAATCTATCCCTTCAATTTGAGTATATCCTTGTGCAACCAATCTAGCCTTATTTCTAACAATATATCCTGAGTCATCTAATTTATTTCTAAAGTGCCATTTGGTTCCTATAACATTTTTGTCTTGAGGTATAAAAACTAATTCTTGCACATCATTCCTTACAAACTAATTTAATCCTTCTTCCATAGCTACAATCTGATAGTGATCCTCCAAAGCTTCATCTATTGATTTTTTTTGTTCAATCTTAGATAAGAATATAAAATGATTAATCAATTCCTTAGATTGTCTTCTAGTTCTAACACCTTGAGAAAGATCTCCAATAATCAAATCCTTTGGATTACTCTTAATAAATTTCCATTCTTTGGGTACAGAATTATCTACAATTTATTCCAAATTCATTTTTTAAAATTATCTATATCATTTTCAATCAGGAATCTATAAAATTTTCATCAAATATAGATTCTTTAAAAATACTTTTTTTTATTATAAACTCTATAAGATCTAACATTAAAAAAATTAGCCTAAAAAGATACCTTCATTAGAGTTACTATCAAACTTTCCTAAAGATTCTTTACTATTATTTAAAAAAAATATTTATAATTAAAGATATGAAAATAAGTAATCTTAGGTTTCTTACCATAGAATAACTCATAAGGGGTTTTATTTAAAATAGGTCTTAAGTAAATAGAATGTAGTGTTAATGACATCAGCCCAAAAATACTTAGGCAATTTATAATCATCTAACATAGCTCTACTCAATTCAACTATAATTTTATTTTTTCTTTCTATTACACCATTTTTCTAAGAGGTTTTAGGAGAACAAAATTTGTGTTTAATAACAAATTCATTACAAAAATTTTCAAAATTAGTTTTTTTTAAATTCACCACCATAATCAATTTGGATTTTACTAACAAGAAGACTTCTATCTCGTTGAATGTGTTTAATAATTTTTAATTTTTTTTTCAAAAGCATCATTTGTATGAATTAAAACCATAACCCATGTGAATCTTGAAATGTCATCAACAATAATAAGACCATAGAATTTTCCATCTAAGCTTGCAGTGCTTATAGAACCAAATAAATCCATATGCAATCATTCTAAAGAAAATAAATATAAACAATATTTTTTTTAAAATGAATGTTTGAAATATTTTCCATAAATACATGCATTACACATATAATCATAATGAAATTTCATTTTAGGTAATCCATCTACAATGTTAAGTTTTACCATTTTGTTTAAGGAATGCATATTTATGTGATGTGGTCATTTATGCCATAGCCTTTTATGTGACATAGTCTTTTATGCCATAACCAAACATCATTAATTAAACTTTTAAAATAAAGTAAATTTATATTAGCATCACATGCATTTTCAAAATCAATATGATAAATGTTTTTGAATATGTAACCAACAAGTAAAATATTTTCCTTATTTCTAATAATACAAAAAAATTTATGATATTAAACCTTGAATCCTTTATCACATAATTGACTAATGGAAATGATATTATGCTTTAAACCTTCAACAAAGTAAACTTTATCTAATGTTATTGAATTTTTTGAAATATAACCAATGCCTATTTTTCCTTTAACATTATCACCATAAACTACATACCCTTCTTCACAAGGTGCTAAAGTAGAAATTTTAGATTTATCACCTATCCTATGTCTTGAACATCTGCTATCCAAGTACTACATGCCTTCTTTGATTTTACTTTGAAGACATTTCTACAAAAGAAAATATGGGGTCAACCTTTGAAACCTAAACATGTTTGGTTCTACATCATAATGAAAAAGTATAGAATGAATGTTGTGTAATGTGTGTTGCTTTTGAGTTTCTGATATTTGGTACCCAAATAAATTATTTATTGAATTTTTTTTGCATGACAATCAGAAGACACATGACCCTTTTTATTGTAGAAATTACATGTAACATTTGTATTAGTATGGGGTCTGTATTTAAATAATTTGGATGCAATTAATGATTTATTTCTAATAAATGGTGCAAGTGAATGTAAACTTTTACATGTATCTAATTTTGCATGAAGTAATATATTTTATTTTTTAAGATTTTCAATAAGAATAGTTTGATCTACTAAGCAATAAAACAATTTCTAGAAGGAGATCCAAGAGAATTTCGGCCAACACTAGTTTCCTAAAATAGGTAATTCTCAATTTAATGCAATGAATCAATTATGATCAAAGCTAATTATTTAATATACTTTTGAAGTATTAAATAATACTTAAATTAATTTAATTTTGAATTATTATGGCTAACATAAAATAATTTACTAAAGAAGTTTAATTAAAAAAATATTTGTTATAAATAAGGGCTGATTTGAATTTAATTTTAAATAATTTGAAGTAATATTATTAAAATCCATATAATTAAAATAAATCATACTTGGGACGTTCAAAATATTCCATAAAATATTAGATTTAATTTAGCAAGGATATGCCATGATTGAAGTGTTATAATTTCAAAATAATTCAAATTCAAAAATTCAAATTATTGAACTTTTATAATATGAAAATTGAGAGAATTATATGTGAAAATATTTTTAATAAATTTAACATGATTTAATAACTATAATTAAATAAAAAATTCGGCAAAAATAATGTAAGGGTGATAAGAGAGAAGAAAGAATAATAGGAGAGAGAAAGTAGAATAAAAGAATAATTTAAGGATGATTTAATTTTCATGGAATAAAATTATGAATAAAAATTATGATTAGCATTAAAATAAATTAATGAAGATTATAATTAATTTATCTTGCTTGAACACACATTTAATGGAACATAATTCATGCAATTAGGTCATATTATCCAAAATGCATAATTTAAGAAAAAAGTATAATTTTATGATATAGAAAATATATATGATTTTAAAATAAATTATTTTGAAATGAAAGAATCATTTATTTTATTTAAGTGAGCTTTTAATTTGCCTTAATATAGTAATTCCTAAGAAAATTCTCAACTAGTGTAAGTTCAATAACTTTAACTTTTTGAATTGATTGAAGAATCTAGAGTTAAAGAATTTTTTTGCACACTTGAATTTAAATTGGTTAGTATATTTTGAACATATGTTTGTTATCATCAAAATCAATCACATATTAGGTGGGGCCCATGAAGTCAACATGGTTAAACTAGTTCACAAGGCCAGTTGTGGTATCCTTCTGGCAAGGTGGTGAGTTCCTTACTATGGATTACATTAGGTATAAATTGATATCCAAGTTTCTAGGAAAGTTGCAACTTAATCTAAGCAAAACTTTATGGTGGGCCGAGTGATCTAGTGAATACTCTCTCTCTCTCTCTCTCTCTCTCTCTCTCTCTATATATATATATATATATATATATATATATATATATATATATATATATATATATATATTGTCTTGCTTCCTAAAGAGATGACTTGCAAAATGATGGGAGAATTAATAATTCAAGAAAATTCTTTATGCCATAAGGAAGGAATAAATATCTCATTCAATGTGTTGTGAGCATCTTTTAAGAAGCCTCTACCATCACCTTCTTTTATTTAACTATAGATGTGATAGTTGAGAGGATATTCACTATAAATGGAAGCATTAGTGAAGCACATGATCTACTTGATTTGCTGCCCATTTTTCCTCTTAATTACTTTTTGAATCTTAAGATGGCTTCTATCTTGAGTTAATTGGAAACATCAATAATCACTAACTATAAAATTTGCTTCTACCAAAGCATAAGGTAACTAATTTAGAATCCAAAAAACTAAAGTTATGTCATCACATATGGTTTTTAATGTTGCTTATTATTATTTTACTTGAAGTGACCATTTATGAATGAAATCCTTTCCCAAGAAGCATAGGAAAGTTATAGATGCTTTGAAAGGGTTTAAGGATTTCTAAATCCCATTGGAACTAGAAAATGTCATGGTTTAGGCAAGTCTTAGTTGATAATCTATATTAAATTATCAAGAAGTTTTTGATGGAAAATATAGGGAGAAATACATTTTATAAAGGGGGAAAGATAGTATAATAACTTTACATAAAAAACTAAGTAAATTTAACACATAAAATATAAAATCACTCACTTATCTGACTTAGTTATGTAAAACATGATGTGGACTAGGAAATTAGAGCTCAAGATCCATTTACTAGATCTCAAGCTAAATCCCAAGAAAACTCAATAAAGAAGATTGCTTACCCCATTAGCCTCACAAAGCCAATTTTATAATTTAATGTTTTTTAATTATGTAATTTTTAATTTCTTTCTAGAAACTCTATGTTATAAAATTTGAATTTAAAAATTTAAAACATGACATGTATGGTGGTTAAATCCACATAAAATAATATTATGTATAATGGGTGGATGACATAAAGTAATAAGATAATTTAATGATTCACATCAATATGTCTACCTACTTTTCTCTCCATGTTTTGAATTTTTTTCCTTTAAAAGATGATTGTAATGGATATAAACATTCTCCTTGCCAGAATGAGAAAAATATATTTTTGGCAATTATAAATTATTTGAGTATTGTTCTTGCAGTTTGAGAGCTTGATGGCCATCCTTAACAATCCTTAGCGGGAGAACTAATTATCTAATATATCTTTTTTTTTTCACACCTCTAATACCCATGATAATATATTTTAATCTTTCTCATACCTCTTAACATTATCTCTAACTATTCATCGAGCATTCTACTCTCCTCCATAACCCTACACCTTTGTGATTTGACACACATTTCTCCTCATCGGATTCAATCTAAGATGCAATTGGATCCATCCATTTCTAATAGAAGGAATAAATGGTGGAGAATGTTTCTTCTTTGACAGAGACAGAAGCTGAGGGTCCTCAATCGATTTTGCATGATTTCAAGCCATTCGACCATCAAAATCACATGACTTTGATGCCAAATCCATCAGTGGATGAAATTTTAATGATCTAAATAATTTGATCTCACTTGAGATCAAACTCTCTTTAAAAGGTGCCAAAATTGAAAGCTTGAAGAGCTTGTTAATGGCATACCTTGATCTCGATGATCTTCGATGGTGAAATTGACTTGAACAGCTTTAGAATGATGTGTCAAAGCGGTAGGAGAAAGGAATTGGATTGCCTTCTCATGGATTGGCTCCTAAACCAAGTCTCGGATGGTTTCTAGTGAGGTTGGTCATTTTTCAACTTCCCAATGATAAGGGGATCTGGGCAAGGTCCAAATATCTTTTTTTGAAGTGGGAAAGGTGATGGCAAAGTCAAATTTTCTTAGGAGCAAGTATTGGTGATTTTTCCATTAGAGCAGGGAGCTATATGATCATTTTTCCTTTTCTTGTGTGGGTCAAAGCTTTTGGAAGCTAGTTCTGTGGCTCACTACCTCTTTAACATCTATCCTAAGCTGAGAGGTGGAGAGGGAATGAGAAATAAGTTTAGGTAAATTAGATCTGGCTTCATGTACCTTTGATTTTCCATTGCATATTCCTTAGCTATGGCTAGATTTGGGTCTGACTACATGGATTAAGCTCAACTGGGAATCAATCATTAATCTATTAGGAAGAGAAATGAGTGTCTTCTAAGTGAATTAGTTGGAGATTAAGTTCAAATCCCTTTAAGATTATGCCATTTAAGATATATTCAATTGGCCTAATTTGAATTTCTTTGTTTGATAGATTAGTCTTAATTCAATACTTATGTTATGTTCATTCAATCATTAATGAAGTCTCTAACCAAAGTTTTAAGGATTTTAAAGTTCATGGATTATTTACTTTGTGTCTTAGCCCATTTTGATTCATACAAATTTGGGTTGAACCTAATTGAGTCAAATGATTTATTTGACTAAATTAGATTATATTTATCTTTTAATTAAGGAAATCCAAACACTTTGGAATGCATTGGATCAAATCACTTTATTTATTTAAGGCCTGAAATTCAATTTGGTCCATGTTGGACTTATGGGTTAAATTTGGGTTAAGTTTGAATCTATTTAGTTCAAGTGGTCATTTTAGACAAATTGGACCTAATGGTTAGTTCA
This sequence comes from Cymbidium sinense, assembly GCA_021442155.1. NCBI lineage: Eukaryota > Viridiplantae > Streptophyta > Magnoliopsida > Asparagales > Orchidaceae > Cymbidium > Cymbidium sinense. Next base: position 25,569,265 of record CM038228.1, on the reverse strand, counting down.
TCTATGTTCACTAATCATCCCTAAGTGATTTCATGCAATTAATTGGAATTAATTTTGGTTTAATTTGAATTTTAACCCAATATAATTCACTTAGGCTTATTTAGGTCAAGTGACCAATTTTGCCTAATTAAGGTATTATTGGGTTCATTTTCTTTTAAATTCATGTTTAAACACGAATATATTATCATTTGGACTATTTATGATGATTTTATTTTGTCAAATTTTGGTGGTTTGACCTTTGACTTGGTGGGTCCCACATAAAAGTCAAACCCATGTCGAAAGGGTTGGCTAATTTTTTACCTTTGATTTGGATTTGGATTTATTTAATTTCATGTCATGGTTTTATGCTTTTAATTTTATTTGATTTGGGTTAGTTTGGATTTGATTTGAATTTCCTTAGGTTTATATGATTCTTAGCTTAATTAAGGTAATTAGATTTAGTTCCCAAATTAAACATTTATCTAAACTTTATTAATTTCAAATTTGGAGTGGTAACTATTTATGTTGGATATTTGAGTTGAATCTAACTAAACCCATTAAGTTAGATCAATCCAAGGAGGATGCACTAGGTACTAAGTGTAGTATCCTAGGTGCTTAATTAAAAGACTTCTAAATTAGGAGTATGAGTCCTAATTATTGTCTTTGGGAGTGTTATTAACCTCATCCAAAAATGAGGTCAACAATTCCTTAGTATTTTTTTCAAGTTGGCTGAAAGCTTTATTTATGTTTGGTTAAAGTTTTATGTTTGCAAATTATTATTTTCTCTTTACTCTTACATATGCTTAAGTGAGACTTATCTTATGTTAATTGTTTCATAAAGAACCCTTGTAAATTGCAAGTTTTATTTTCTCTAAAATTGCCTCATACTTTGCATAAGTAATACTTCTTTTTGAAAGAGATTTTAATTAAGTTCACATGCTTTAAGATTTCATTTTTCATTTGATCTTTTGGAAAACTCAAAGTCTCTTTTGTAATAATAAATTGATTTAGTGTTCAAATCTTTATTGCGCTACATTTCAAATCATCAATTAAATTAATTTGATTTCAAGATATTATATTCACATCAAATACTTTAAAGACTCATTTGCATCATATATATATATATATATATATATATATATATATATCAACTTTAATCATTGATTTTAAATTTAAATATCAATTAATGTGAGCTACATTTCTCACCTTCGATTTTACTTTCCTTAATATTGTTTTAGTTGGGTTGTGAGAGCAAAATACTTTTAAATTGAGAGTTAGATACTTTCGTATTCCTCATTCTTATTTTCTAGTTGGGTAATACTTGCCCATTAAAGAAAGTTATTGTTGGGTTGTACTTGCCTGTTAAGAAAAGTACATTGTTGGGTTGTACTTTCCCATTTAGGAAAGTATATTGTTGGGTTATACTTGCCCATTAAGGAAAGTACAATGTTGGATTGTACTTTCCCATGAAGGAGAGTATGAGAAATTTGTCATAAGCTCAAGTTTGATTTAGTGAATTACTAGCTTGAGTGGCTAGGCGTAAATATAGGCCAGTTTTGGGGTTTGGCCGAACCACATAAAAATCTCTGTGTTCTCTTTCTTTATTTTTTTACACTTTACTATTCTATATTATTATTGATTATTGCTATATTTTATTAAAGCATAATCATTAGAGGTTTAAGTTTTCTACAAAATATTAAAATTAAGTTTTTTGAAATTATTTTTTAAAATCCAATTCACTCCCCCTCTTGGGTGTTATAGTTGAATAACAAAGTTTAACTCATGCACTTAGTTCATATTATCCAAAATGGATAATTCAAAGAATAATTATAATTTTGAGATGTATAAAATATGGATAAATTTAAATATAATTTTTTAAATAAATAAACTATTAATTTTATTTTATTTGAGCTCTTATTTACCTTAGTATTGTAATTCCTATAAAATTTCCAACCAGTTCAAGTCCAATAGCTTTAGCTTTCTAACTTTGGCTGAAGAATCTAGGTTTGAAAATTTTCCTATAGTAATTTAATTAAGCCAATTAGTAGCTTCAAGATTATTTATTTATCAAGAATATAAATATAAATTAAGAATGATATTCATAATGATTAATATAAATAATTTATCCAACAAAGAAATAATTAGTTCTTATTATACAAGGTTTGTTATCATTAAATCAAATGATTAAATACACAAGGATTATAGTAAAAAATCATATCAAACACTTAATCAAACATGTTAAAACCCAAACACATCTTGGTTATGTTAAATTAGCCATTAGACTTAATTAAACCCAACTTAATTCATTTAAATTTATGATGGGTCAACTTGGGTTCAAATCAAAATCTAACCTAAAGTCAATGAAATTAATTGATCAAAATCATCATAAATAATCATTTAAACATAAGTAAATCATAGATTCAATGGCTATTAGATGTGATGTCTAGGGAGTCTGATTAGTAGCCACTGGTTGCCTTTTTCTAGCTATTCTACATAGATTAGAGAGTGTAGGAGTTGTGGTGCAAGTATTTGTTGAATTATTTAGGATAAACTTAATTTATAAGTTTACCAAATAATTCAATTTTATGGAGTAATATACATTATAGATGTATGCAAGGCATACATCCCTAGAATGTAGCAACTATAAGGGTGTTCACATGGAGAACATATGACTAGGCTTACATCCATTGGAAAGCCAATTACGATTTTAGGAATTTCCATGGTGAACGTATAAATTTGACTTACATCTCTTTGGAATGTCAGTAAGGTTTAAATGTTCATATAATGAATAAAACAATTAGAATTATATCCTTTTGGGATGCTAATTAGGATTTTAAGAGTTTGCATGGCGAACATATAGATTGAACTTACATCCCTTTGGAATGATAGTAAAGTTTTAGGTGCTCACATAATGAACAACAAAGATTAGACTTATATCCCCTTAGAATTCCAGTAGGATTTTAGGAGTTCCCATGGAGAATATATAGATTGGACTTACATCCCTATGGAATGCCAAGTAGATTGATGGTGCTTGCATTGTAAGCATTGGTCAGACTTACATATGTTAGAAAGTTATTAAATTGGACTTACATCCCTTTAGAATGCTAGGGAGATTGGAGTTCGCTTGGCAAACAAATAGGTTGGACATACAAACATTTGAAATGTCATTAGGGTTTTAGGTATTGGAATAGCAAACAAATAGATTTTGCTTATTTTTTTTATTTTTAGGAGAAAGTTCCTTGGCACTAGAGAAGCAATGTTACAACACTAGGGGTCCACGCCATGCCATACCTTAGCGTTTAGCACCTTAGCATTGGAAAGTTAGTAACATAGTGCTAGTAGCCAGATATATGGGTTTCAAAACCAGAGAGGGCAGTGCTTCGATGTTATAAACCCAATGCCTCAGTGTTAGGTGCCATAAAGAATAACAAAAAATAGGTTGACTAGTTGACTAGTGCCAAGGCATTGCAAATCAAAAAGCTATTCAAAGGGATCACAAGTTGGCAAATGCATTTAATAAAACTTTTAACCAGTGTCATAGTGTTGTGTTAGAGCACCATGATGTTGACCTCACTTTTAGTGAGGTTAACAACCCTCCTTTTAGACCTAGGATTTAATCTAAGCACTAAAGTTCTGTTAACCTCAAGTGAGGTTAATAACACCATAATCAAAGTAAATTAGGATCTTCAACCTTAAATTAAGAGCTTCATAATTAGGCACTTAGGATACTATGATTAGTGGTTAAGTGCACAACCTCAACTAAAGCAAAAAAAATTTAAATAATAAATTAAAATGAAATCTGAATTCAAGTGAACCGAGATTAAGATAATTAAGTTTAATTAACTCAATTAAATCATTTGAGCTCAAAATTAGCTAAATTCAAGAAAATCTTGTAATATCAACTCTAAATTAAATCAAACTAAACAAAAGGTACAAAATCAATACACAAGTATAAATGAACCCAAAAAATAAATCCATATGGGTTTAAAGTGGTCAATTAGGTCGTGTGACCTAGAGTTGACCATGTAGGGCCCACCAAGCCAAAAATCAAACTAATCAAAATTTGATTAATTTAAGTCATTCAAAATGCTTATATTTATCAAATTAATATAATAGAACACTAAATTAATTAATTCTTAATCTAGTGATAACTCAAATAGATTAATTGGGTCACTTTGTCTAAATGAACCTAAACTGACCCTATTGAACCTAAACTCAAAATAAATTAATTTAAATTAAATGTTCTAAAATACCATAAAATTATATCTGAACATAATTTAAACCTTTTTGGGGTTTAATTTGATCAAATTGATCATTTGACCTAAGTAAACCCCGATCTAACCCATTAAGCCCAAATTGGCCCAAAATAAGTCTAAATCCAAATCAAATCCTAATTAATTAAAATTAATTACTCCATATCATTTCAAATACCCAATCAAATATAATTAAATCTTGAACACCCTTCAATTTAGTCTTTTAACCCACATGAAGCCAATTTAACCCATTAAGCCAAATTTAGATAAATAATGGGTTTAAATAAAAACTCAACTCAACCCAAATCAAACCAAATAAATGCTTAAAATTATTCTTAAGTTGATTATTGAATATGACTCAACTCTCAATGGCACCCAATTTGGTTAATTGGTCAATCTAACTAGAATTGACCTAAATTGACCTATATGAGCATGTCAAGCCAAAACAAAAATGAATTAAAATGAAATCAAAATATATTAAAACTAAATCAAATTAATTGTTATAAATCACTTTCAAAACTTAATTAAACTCAATTTAATTCTCAATTGGGTTTAATTTATCTAATTGGTCAATTTGTCCCATGGACCCAAGTGAACCCAAATTGGCACAATTTGACTTATTTATGTTAAATTGAGTTAATTTAGGCTTAAGTTAAATTGCATTAATTAATCATTAACATTATAAATAATTAGTTAAATATAATTTAATTTTAATCCTAAATCAATTAGCAAACAAGATTCACTTGAATTAATGTAACTCAAATTGAGTTAAGATGAGTCAACTCAAACTTTAACCCAAAATGAGTTCACTCACCTCCCCATACATCAAACTTAGTAAAATTTCAGCTTGAATAAAGAAAAACCATGCCAAACACAAGGAAATTAAAAAAAAAGAGGGAGGTGAGCATGAGGAGAAAAAAAATATTTCTTTCATCACATGGGAGGGCATGGAGGAAAAAAAACAAGATAGTATTTCTACACCTCATTTCTTTTATTCAAAGCAAACTAAAATGAAAACACACACACACACACACACACACACACACACATCTTCTTCCAACTAGAAGAAAACTCCTCTCCCCACCTCTTGTGCTTTCTAAGTTTTTTTAGCAATGGGTGGTGGTGCGCGACAGTTGGTGCATTCCATAAGGAGGCAAAAGAGGAGATCTGAGATCTTCTAGCATCCAACAAATGTGTGCTTCAGTGAGGTAACCTTTCCAAAGTTTAGATCAACTATATGTGCTTGTGTTTGGTGAAAAATTTGCACAAATCTAAGATTTTCCTTTAGATCCCATGGCTATTTTTTTTAATTCCCCAATGCAAAATAAAGTGAATTTCGGTTAAGATCATTAGAAGATCACGAGATCTGATGATGTTTATGATAGATCCAATCAATCTAACCTTATTTGGTCTGCCTCCTATTGGGAGAGAAAACCTCTAGGCCAACCATAATTAGGAAATCAATGATAAAATATGAACAAAAATAAATAAATTGATTTAGATAAGTCAAATATAATCCATTAATATCCCTTTATGTGTTTAATAGCATTAAGTCATTAAAGAAATTATGATTATTCCATTGGTTTGGGAAAACCATAATAATATTCAACTTAGTTTATTTTTTTATTTAATTTAATTAACTCTTGAGCATGAGCTTAATTGTGTAGACTCTCTTAGGTGCATTGCTAATTTTATTTTCTCAAAGCATATCATTGAAGGCTCTTGATCAAGTAGTTAATTAAATTAAAGAAGCTTAGGGAAGGGTAATTAAGTTGATGTGCTTAATGGCTTAAGCCTAATCAACTCATAAAAGTCCACTTAATTTTCTTCTTTAAATATATCAAATCACAAACATGGGATGGGGTAAATCCTAAGTATTATTTCTCCTCTTTAGGTTATAACAACTTAAGCATCAAAATAAAATCATATAAGAACTTTGGTTAGTGTTAAGGAACATTTATTTGGATTTATTGTTCTTAGGACTTAATGTAATTGAATATGTTATGTTGCATCATTTAATTACATTTTTCAATTATTATTATAAATGTGCATGCCATTTGTTTCATATTTTCATGTTAAAAAAAGGAGAATAAAATGAATATGATAACATTTAAGTTGCATGTATTGGATAATTGTCATTATATGGTGTGGCTATTATCACTAATAAATCTCAAATTTGTTTTGAACTATAAGTTAATAATGAATAAAAATATGCGAAGTTTAAGTTAATGTTGGCTATAAATGCTTAATAAAGTTTCCATTTAGTTATAACTTAAAGATACTAAAGGATTATTTTATCTTTATGTTTCATGTGCATGTTTACATATATTTGAGTTGGAAAGTATATAGTATGGACATCTCAGGAACATGAGGCTTTAAGTGGCCCCAATGAGCTTTTAGATAATTTCACTTTCCTGATTTAACAATGACACATACTTGCTTAAATTTTTAATACTTGTTTGCATATGTTTAGCTATAAAAATGAAATATTTCTTTTATACTAAATTCATGCATTATTGATCATCAAGTGTGCAAAATATGAATATGTATTGAATGTATAAATATGTATATTAAATCAAATATTATGAACAAAGAAGACAATAAAAGGAAAATAAAGGAGTGTATAAGCTATTGACAATGACAAGAAATAATGGAATGTTACTCATGTGATAGTGACTCAATTTCATTAATACTAAGATTCCTTTCATGTTTGAATAGGATTCCTTAAAATTATTATAAGTTTTGGCTTAATAAAATATTCATAAGTGATTCATCAAATAAAAGCCATGATAATGTACTATTAGAAGATAACTTAGGGGTAGGAATGAAAGGGTCAAACCTTGTTCTTATGTTTATAATAATTAAATGTTAAGTGAGTATTAAATGAAACAAGAAAGTGTAAAATTAAAACCAATCAATTCATTGAAAGATTGGAAGTGAAACCATCCTTAATGGTTAATTTAAATAATTCTAAAACTTTAAGCAATCATACTTGTAAAGCTTAATTAAGAAACACCACACTAAGTCTTAGCACACACATTAAAATGCTAAGTCATCGAATATAGTGTTAAGTTAAGCCTGTGTATGGTATGATGATGTGTTTAGTTTTATGATGTAATATTTTAGATATTAAAATTATTTGTGTTAGGTCATTAGTAGCCTAATGATATTTTATATAGGGGATTGTGCTAAAGGGGTTGCTGTAATAATAAATAAATATACTTACTTTTTCTTGCAAGTGCTGCTTATGCCCCTAAGCATAATTCAATTAGGAGAGGTGGGCTTAACTACCCAAGTATAGGGTGCTATGTCCAAATATATGAAGTATAATTGCTTTTCTTGTATGTTTGTTTAGTTAACATCTATTTTGTAGGTGTAGCTAGATTTCATTTTTTACATATATGTAATTTTTATAATAGGATTAGGATTTGTGCTATAGGGTTTAGAATGAACATTGACTAGATGGAAAAGATCTAGAAGGCCCTTTGAAGCTTGGAGCAAACTAATCTAAGGAGAAGAAAAAAGAGCATAAGATTGAAGATCCCCATATCATTTATTTTAATTATAACATTTAATTATAATCCGGGTTGTATAAGGGTAGAGCTCGGCTACCCATTTTCTTTCTTTTCTAGGGTGTATGGTAGTACCCGGCCTCACCGACCTTTTATTATTTTATGAAAATCTATATATTTGATTATTGTGTTTAATTTATGCAATAGAAATGGCATGCTTTTCATAGGTTTCTTAAAGTGTGATGATTTGATGTGTGGCCTGGATATAGTAGGCTCTTCAAGATAAAATTAAAATTTCTAACTCACTAAATAACTCATAACTAAATTTTAATACAACTCATAACCTCATCTTAAAGCCTAGGTTTATAATCAAGATAAATCAAAGATTTAACAATCCCTCAGCTGAATGATCTCCACTATTGCATGATAGGGGATATTTTTGATCTTTGAGAGTAATCCCTTATAGTGGAGAACACCTCCTATAATTGATTAGGTCCATGACCCAATTTCATCATGCATATAGGCATAATTGTCCTAAGCCTTGGTCCAAAATGAATGTGCCAAAATTATACAAAATTTGTAAATTTTTAATATTAGTCTAAGTCATTCTTGCATATCAAACATTACCTAGTCTCTTAGAGAGTGAGTTTATCCCCTTAGCCTCCTTCCTAATTAAATAACAACCTAGCTATCTTGCATCTACATAAGACTAACCTACATAGTTTTATAATATAGTAGGTGTTAGTTGGCGGCCACTCCAAACGGTTGTAAGTCCAAAAGAGTCAGGATGACTGTATTCTCTCTTGTGGAGGTAAACCAGTATGTCCCATTTTTCTGATTAGACTTAGGTCGTGCTTCTAGCTTGTGCTAGAGCATTTTAGATTTAGGTTCTAAGGCTACTTATTTATTTTAGATAATGAGTATAAGTCTTCACCTCTTAGGCATTTTCACAATCTTGTGTTGTTGGACTATAGGCCCTAACATTCTAATTAGATTTCAACTTAGATAAAAGTAAATTCTCTCTTTCAAAAATATAAAGCCTCACTGTAGAGTATATTGAAGCACTCATTGGGCTTCCTAGTATTGTGGGTTCTTCTAACCTATTCTCCTTTGGAATATGTAAATAAGTCTTTCTATTTGAACTTTCCCACTTGGTTTATAAAAGTACCCATTCTTCTTATAGTTTTGCTTGGAAATCTTTAAAGATACTTATTGACTACTTTAATAGAGAGTGTTCTTAGGAAATACCCATTTCCTAAGATGTAATTAACTATGGAAGCTTGCTTTCATAGAGAACTAAGGAACCTATCATAAAATAAATCCTACTCTTTCTCACCATGTAAAGTAAGGGAAAGATCTTTGGTATATATGTATACCCATATACCTTTGGTGTCCTTATTAGATGATTAGGTCCATTGTAGGATGATATTTCTATCTTCTGAGATAGTACATTATACCTTAATATTGCACCTGATCACTTTAATAAGTACCCCGTAAGATCTGTGCGGTATCCCTACGACTCCAAATTAAAACACCACAAAATTTCTAGTGACTCCGTTAGGGAGTGTTCCTCTCTCCATCTCTAATAGTCAATCATTATCTCCAAATATTTGTAGTTTGCTTATGCCACTCATAGGCTTAAACCAACATTCATTCCATTGGATGTATTCTCCATTTCTTCCTTGGCAAGTGTTCAAGGTTCTAGAGCCTTTTCTTAATCACCAGCTAATAAGTAGGTTCTAAATCCTCCCATTGGATACCACAACTTACCAATTTCATGGAATTCTAATTACTCACTAAAACTAACAAAATAATTGATCATCTCCTTAAACCAATTTCTATGCTCAACCATGATAAGCTAGAATCATGAATCTTCATAAAATCTTCCAAACCCACTCAATGGTGTGGTTTGAAGCTCAAAAAAGGATCTCTGCTAATCTTTCAGACCCCACCCATCATAACTCTATTTAATGAGTGTGGGTCTAAAATACTAAATCTATGAACTTCATATAGATAATCAATGTTTCCCTCTTTCAATAGGATCATACAACCTTACAACAACAACTAACTTACATCAAGGCACTATGTCATCCGACAAGCTCATTTTCTCCTTTGACATTGGTGTGGATTTGGCTATGGATCAGGCCTTCTACACCAATTCTCTTATCATTAAGTTTGGGCTATGATTTAATAATTTCAAGGTCACCTATGATGCCCCAACCCTTATAGTAGTTAATCATAAAGAGGTAGCACACAAGAAATCCCTTCTACAGTTTGACTTGAGATTAGAAGTACAATTTCCCTCATTTAAAAGGAAGTCTATTGAGGTTCACATGTAATCACCACCATCTATTATTTCCACCACTAGTAGAATGGCAAGGATTAAGGTGACACCCAAAATAGCCTCAACATCCAAAAGGAAGGACAAGATTGAGACAATAGTTGCCCCTTCTATTTTTTAATTAAGTTATTCCTCTCATCATGTTCCCCTCACCAAGACTAAGAGGAGGAACAAGAATAGAAAGTTGGAAAAGCTATATGAGAGGATGTCTTAGAAAGTAGATACCTCATCCTAGATGGTTAAGGATGGGTCCTCTTACGAGACCTCTCCATTTCATTAGGAAAGTAGGTTTCACCCACTCTCTACATCTGAAGGAGAGAAAGACATTCGATAAATTTCCACAACACACCCACATCCATTTAAGAATGAGACACTTGCTAGTGATAGGAGAGGAACACCCTATGCCAGTCTGAGGTCAATTTTTAAATGTATGGGAATGAAGCACAAATGGTCTGAGTCCGAAGTAGTGAGAAATTTGAGAACAGTCATCCCAAGAAATGTGCTAGATCAAATGAGAAGAGGGAGGTCTATAGAGGCCAAAGTGGCAGTTCAAGCTGCTAGAAGTGAAAGGAGGAGGTTCACCATACAGTCAGTGGCCTCCCCATTAATGGATAGACACCATAGTTTACAATAGTTCAATCGTATAGGGAAATTCGACCGGATTGTATTCACTAGGTTTACCCATAGAGACGGGCATCTATGAAATCACAATCAGTGCAGTCAACACCACATCACTCTATTCATAGATTCTCCACTCTAGTTCAAGTGACAGCATCCAAAGTCCCTACAAAATATCAAAGTAGTCTAAGGGAAGGCACGCCCTACCTCTACTGATTATACTATAACCTAAGGACCAACCATCTTCTTCTCTTGTTAGTGGTACGAGGCAGGTTCTCCCATTCAACCTCATATTTTACTAGCAAGAAAGAGGGTGTGGTGGACCAAGAGTGTAGTTGTGGCCCCACCATGATCACATAATGGAGGGGAGGAAATAGAGGAGGAACAACCAATTTGCACATAACTTAGACTAGTAAATGAACAGGCAGTTCAGGCGAGAGATCTGATGCAAGTAGATGATTCAATTATTTATGGAGATCACCCAGTATATGTTCTAGTAGTCTAGGTCAGGTAGATGATCAATCTTTAGATGAAATACTATAGGATTATTAGGCCACAGTAAAGCAGATAGTCAGAGATGATCACTCTGATCGAGATAGTGGCATGGCAGACCAAAATGCTGATAAGGATGATCTTTTAGATGATATAGTAGAGATACATATGGTTGACACTCAGGGGTCCCTGCATAAGGAATAATACTACCTCTAGAATGCACATGATGTGCAGGTGAGGAAGGTGAGATGCCAAACTTAACTCAATAACTATTGCACCAACTAAGACAAAAAGATGACCAATTCAATCATATGGAGCAAATTGTGGAAGAGTTGATGTCAATAGTCTTATCTCTTCAAGAAAAAACTCCAGTCCCCCAAGCCACACATGTGGAGGTAGATCATCCTGAGCTAGTGCATATATGGATAGAAATAAAAGCACCATTCCTTTAGATGAGGATGCAAACAGTTTGCATAGGAAGGGTATGGAAAGTGTAACTCCTCATGAGAGAGATATCAAATAGTTGGGGGAACAATAAGTTAAGGAGGTAATGGTGCAAACTCAAGGGGTGTCACCAATTCCAAAGGGGAGACCTTACCAGAGGAATTCTATGCAATGGAGTATCCCAAGGGGTTTATGCCACCATCCTTTAAAATTTTTTATGTTAGTGGGAACCCATGGTAACACATTGTCCATTTTAGAGAAAGTTGTTGTACAATTGGAAGAAATTATGCTCTTCTGTTTAGATAGTTTGTTAGTATCCTAGCAGATACAACTTTTAAATGGTATGTTGAACTTCTAATGGTTTAAGTGAAGATTTTTATTGAGTTAGAGCAACTATTCATTAAGAGGTTTGCAAGAGTCCAATAGAAAGTGACTGTAGGGGACCTAGTTGTTGAAAAATAGCAACCCAATGAGTCACTAGTTGATTATATTCTTAGATGGAGAAACCTTAGTATGAAGTGTGAACCTCAATTTCAAGAGCAGCATGCCATTGAAATTTTGCTCAAGAATATCCATAGCCTAGTGGAATTCTTGCTCAAAGGTTTCACCTTTAAAACTTTTAGGAAATTGATTAGTAAAACAACCAACCTTCAAGAAAAAGCTAAGCAATTATCATTTTTAGACCAGTCCTACAAGCCAAAGCCACAAAAGGTGTTAGAGAAAAAACCTGGGATGGTCTCTATATTTGACAAAGGGAAACAACCCATGGGGGTCTAACCTAAGAGACTTATGTCCCAACCACCACCACTTCCACCTCCACACCCATAGCAACCCCAACGATACCAATACCCTTACCAGCAATCGAGTAGCTGCATTCCACCTACTCTTACTAAAAAGTAAAATAAGCCTTATTCATTTAAGAGGGAGGTAATCAGAAAAATTCTCAAGAATCTCATCAAGAAGCCTAATTTCCAACTACCTTAACTCAAGAGGTCGGAGAAAGTGGGCAAAAGTGATGATCCTAATTTTTTCCCTCTTGGTGCATGCTTGGACACGTCCTAGAGGATTGTATTACATTCCAAGATTGGCTCAAGTGAAGATACAAATCTAGAGCCATAGTGATACCCAAAGAATACTTACTAGAATATGCAACTAGTTCTATCAAAGTAATCTCTGGGGAATCATTTGATCCTCTCAAGATTGAAGAAAGTTGGGATATTTCTTTATCTCAAATCTACCACAAAATTAATTCTAAAGTAACAAAACTCTCTTTGCATGTACCTGAGCTAGCTTAGACCTCCACACCACTAGTAGGTCTACAAGTTGTGAAGGATAACTTAGAGATGAGAAATGCTGAGCACAAATAGCCTATATAGACTCAGGATACATCAGTAGCAACATCATCTATCACTCTTGCTACCTTTATTTTTAGGAGCACAATGTCTACGGATGGGAGCATCAAGCCACTCACATCGCTTACTCTGTATGAATTTTATTTTGTACCGCTAGAGGAAAATAAAGTACTAAAAAAGAATTATACTTATATCTTGTCTCTATGTGGTGAAAATGACTCTTATAATCTAAATCCTAATAATAAGTCTCCAAATCTCAATAATCAAATGGTCCTATCAAGTCTTTTCATATGATGACTTCCACTATGATAGTGACATCCCCATCTTAAATCTTTATGGAACCCTTATTGAGATAGAGTTGGAGTCATTTGACTATGAAGATCCATTAGAAGAAGCTTTGGGTACCCCTGATGAGCAAGTAGATGCCATTATAATTCCCACTATAGAAGAGGTCATAGTAATTAGCCTCTATAGTGGTAGAATTCTTCCTCCCAAGATGATGCCTCAAGATAAGGGAAAATAATTCATTGGTTTTAGTGAACAAATAGACCTTCCACAAGATGCCCCAGAATAAGATATGCTTATGAATAATCAGCCCAAAGTTGACTATAATGTCCTAACCCTTCTTAGAAAGTTGCTAGCTAGGCTAAGCATATATGATGCCCTCATCTTATCTAAAGAGATGAGAGAGCCTTTAATCAAGGCTTCTTTATATCATTAAATATGCTTAACCCAGTTGACCACTACATCTATAATGGAAGAAGAGGATTGCTACTTCAAAGAGGTTTCAGGAGTTACCTTCTTAGATGAAGATCTGCTCCTAGGGACTACTTACCACAACCACCCACTATATATATATATATATAGACATCATGTCCAGAGTACTTGTTAACCTTGGTGCATCTGTCAACATCATGAGCTTAAGAATCCTTGCCTACTTGAGGATCAACATCACCAGGCTTAGCTCTGATAAGATGATGTTGAAAGGATTCAATGAACATGATGAGATGGCATTAGGCTCAATCAACTTATTATTACAAATTGGTGACTTGAATACTAAGGCAAAGTTCTATATTATAGATTCAGATACATCATTCAATGCTTTGCTAGGGAGACCTTGGATACATGAAAATAACATGGTGCCATCCTCACTCCATCAGTGCATTAAGTTCATACGCAATGGATTAGAATACTACATTAAGGGTGACTTGAAGCCATTCTCAGTGCACATGATCTCAAATATATGAAGATGCAGCCTACTACCTCCACAAAAGGCAAAATGTATACTCTCATGATGTACAAAATAATATCAATCAAAAAGAAAATAAAACCAAAAAGAAAAATGAAAAGAAAGAGAGTATGAAAAAGAAAAAGAAGAAAACTTGGGAAGGAAGTAGAGTTCGACATCACCTTCCAGTCACATCTTACCTCTTCTTTCCAATGAGTAGGTGAGATGTCTCAGACACTCATGGGACAGGGAAGAGGTGGGCTTAGAGGTGGCAGGAGAAGAGGAAGATCTATATACACACCCCCATCTCGAGATCCTCCACAACTAGGTCAAGACTTTCCCACCATTTACATAAACTTAGAATCGAGCTCAGAAGATGAGCTCTATGTAGTTAGTGCACTAGTTTCCTCCCCACATCTACAAACTCAGTTAGAGGTAATAGTAGAGCCAAATAGCGATGATGAAAGGGCCACCAAGTAGAGCAATGATGTATCTAAATTGTCTTTATATGAGAGGTCAACCAGTATGTGAGCACTTTAGCTCTAACCTTACTCTCCTAAGAGACTGTTGAGGGTTTAGTAGTTAAAGCTACACCACAATTGGATGAAAACTCCAAGCCTCAAAAGTTTTACATAAAAGCATTATCCTTAGGTTCAAGAGTTGATATATAACTTGGGGATGAATCTTACAAAGACATAATAGAATTACCTTTTGACTGGTACTCTCATTGTCTTTAAAATTTAGTAAAATAGAGATTGATACCACATGCATGATCTAGGCATAAGTCAGATTACTTGAAAAAAATATGGAGAATTAAATGCAAGAAAGTCTAATCAAGATCAGAGCTAAGATTTAGAACAATTAGCCCTATATATGATAATAAATATTGTGTAGTCATCACCAATAATCTGGAGTCAAATAGGTTCTTTTTAAACTACACAAATTGATGTGAAGAAGTTTATCTATAAACTTCAGACTATCTAGATGACCTCCAAGTTAAAGATGCACTCCCAAAATTAGAAGAATAAATAAATTCAACCATTGATGAACTAAAAGAAATCAACTTTGGTGTTGAAAATGATTCACGTCCAACATTTATTAGTTCTTTGCTGAGTGAATATGAAACTAATGACTTATTTGGGATGCTTTTAGAGTTTATGGATTATTTCACTTGGAGCTATGAAGAAATGTCTAGATTAACTCTTGACATTGCAGTTCATAAAATATTTATTTAGTTTGATGCAATTCCCATTAAGCAAGCTCCTAGACGCATGCAACTAAATATTGAACAATAGTTCATTTCTGAAGTAAAGAAGCTGATCGAGGCTAGTTTTATTTTGAGAGAAAAAAATATCCTACTTGGTTAGCCAGTGTCATCCAAATTAAGAAGAAAAATGGCCAAATTCACATATGTGTTGATTTTAAGGATCTAAATAAGGCATGTCCCCAAGACGAGTTCTCATTACCCATACCGGAGCTGATGTTAGACATAGCCTCCTCTCACATGATCTTCTCATTCATGTATGAATAATAAAGTTGAATATGAAGCTCTGATCACTAGTTTAGAGTTATCCATTTCACTAGTAATCAAAGATATTAATATCTTTGGGGACTCATAATTAGTAGTTAACCAAATCATTGGGTACTACAAAGTTCTCAAACTTTAACTCCATCACTACCCCCAAGTATATTATAGAGTTATTGGCCCAAATCCTAAGGGTTACCATTTATAGGGTCGCTCGGGGAGAAAATGTCATAATCGATGCTTTAGCTAAGCTTTCCAAAGAGATGGAATGTCCGATGATGAGTTTATATAGATAGAAGTGCATAATACAACTCCTTTCCCTATTGATGTTGAACTCATCAATAAAAATACTCTTAAAGGGAAGGTTGCCATTGCTGAAAAAGATGAAGAATTAGACTGGAGGAAACCTTTATTGATTACCTGAATAAAAGTAGACTATCTCAAGAGAAATCAGATGCCCATAAAATTAAACAAAGATCACTATCTGATGCTCTTATTGATGGACTCTATTCCGATGATCCTTTGGTCACATCTAGTTGCATTGCTTAGACAAAAATGAAGCCCAAGAAATTATATTTGAAGTACATTCAGGACTGTGTGGAGCACATCAATCTAGTTCAAAGATGAAAGCTAAAATTAAAAGACTTAGATACTATTGGCTAATAATGATACATATTGCATGGATATAGCACGTAACTATCACCAATGTCAAGTACATGGAGTGGTCCTACATCAACCTCCTAATGTTCTCCATCCGATAATAGCTTCATGGTCCATTTGAGTGTTGGGGTACATATATAGTGGATTTAATTGACCCTCATCTTCCAAGGGTCATCATTTCATCCTAGCAGCAATATATTACTTTTCCTAGTGGACAAAGGCAATCCCTTTGAGGGAAGTCAAGGCTCATCATGTCTTCCAATTCTTCAAGAATCACATCCTCTATAGATTCAGCATACCTCACCAGATTATATCTAACAATGGCACCACTTTTAAGAGTACAAATATCAATAACTTTATGAGGTGGCATGACATAGATTGGAGGTACTCTACTATATATTATCCCTTGGAAAATGGGCTAGCGGAAGCCTTCAATAAGACTCTTGTTCAAATCTTTAAAAAAATACTTGATGATAATAAATGATAGTGAAATGAGCGGTTGGTTGAAGCCTTGTGGGCATACCGTACCACATACAGAACCCCAACATAATCTACTCCTTTTTTATTGTATGGGTCTAAAGCCATTTTTTCCATTAAAAGTTCAGTTACCATCACTAAGGATTGTAGTAAAAAATAAGATTACAATCGAGCAAAATGTTAGGCTACAATTGGAAGAGCTTTAAGGTCTTGATGAGTGATGCCTCTGAGCCTGTCAAAATATTGAGCTATACAAAGCACGTATGGTTCAAGCTTACAATAAGTTGATCCACCCAAGAGCTTTTTGAGTTGGTGAGCTTATTTTAGTTTTTAGGAGACCAATTATAGCCCATCGTAAGTTGGGTGGTAAGTTTGAACCAACATGGGTGGGCCTTTTCATTATAAAAAGGGTCTATCAAGAGGGATTATATCAATTAATAAATCCTAAAGGTGAGCTCCCAATGCTTCCCATAAATGAGCTTTATTTGAAGAAGTATTATAATGATTGTATTTTAAAATAAATTTTATCAATATGATTATTCTTCTATGTCAAGCCTGTGTTTATATCAACTGGGTCCATGTTCTTGAAGAAACCTTCATTTACTTAGCCTCCTCCAGAACCACCTATGAACTTAAAATCCAAATTTAAATCATTTTTTAACTTTATGAATATATTTCTCTTATCTTTCTATTTCGAATAAGGTAAAGTAGATGTTTAGTTTATCTTTGTCTTGTTATTTCAAATAGGGTTAGGTCGATATTCATGCTTATTCTTCATTGTTATTTCGAATAAGGTCAGACATGTGTTGAACAATCTATCTCCATGGTCAGGTAGATATCAAAGTCTACCTCCACATTCATCTTGCTATTTCAAATAAGGTTTGGTAGATGTTTGGATTATCTTTATCTTGCTATTTTGAATAAGGTCAAGTAGACATTCATGCCTAGTTCTTCACTTGCTATTTCAAATAAGGTTAGGCATTTGTTGAATAATCTATCTCTACTATTTTGAACATGGTCAGGTAGAGATCAAAGTCTTCCTCCACATTCATCTTGTTGTTTTGAATAAGGTCAGGTAGATGTTTGGTTTATCTTTGTCTTGTTGTTTTGAATAAGGTCAAGCAGAGACATGCATGCTTTGTTCTTCACTTGCTATTCGAATAAGGTCAGGCATGTGTTGAACAGCATATCTCTACTATTTCAAATATGGCCAAGTATAGATTATATTCTTTCTCCATATTCATCTTATTATTTCGAATAAGGTCAAGCAGATGTTTGGTTTATCTTTGTCTTATTATTTCCAATAAGGTCAAGCAGACATTCATGCTTTGTTCTTCACTTGCTATTTTGAATAGGGTCAGACATGTGTTGAACAATCTATCTCTATTATTTCGTACAATGTCAAGTACATATTAGATTCTTCTCCTACATTCATCGCTATTTTGAATAAGGTCAGACATATGTTAAATTTATTTTTTCTTATAATTTCAAATAGGGTCAGATAGACATTCATGCTTTATTCTTCATTTCTTATTCCAAATAAGGTTAGACATATGTTGAGTAATCTGTTTCTACCATAACAAAAATGAATAGGTAGATATCATATTTTTTCCCCTATATTTACCTCACCATTTCAAATAAGGTCAAGTAGAGAGTAGGCAGGTCTATATTTATTGAAGATCAAACCTCGTGGCCACTTCTTAATATAATCCATCACGAATCAAACCAAATAAATCTTTTGGGAATTTCTCCATAATTCTTCAAATCAAGTTAAACCAAATCAATCTATAGAGAACTTCTCCCTAGTTCTTAAAATCAAATTAAATAAAAAAAATCTTTTGGGAGTTTCTCCTTAATTCCTCAAATTAAATTGAATCAAACTATTCTTCAGGGAACCTCACCCTCGTGTCTTCGACACACCCAAATAACACTTCAATTAACCTTGAGGGGACAATCCTCTATTCTCTCCAAACTAGAACTTTGGTGAACTTGAGTTATGAGTTCTTGATGTTATAACTTGCTTCGTGCATCTTTGATGCATGTTCTGAAATCTCTAATTCCTAAAAATATTAATTTTCAGTGAATCTGTATAGCAGCTTTTGCTAAATTTACTTACCTTATAGGCATGGTTTAAACATCTATTTTTCCATCTCATGGATCTAGTTGACTAGCTCCGTCAATGCAAATACATATAGTGTGCCTTATTAGTTACACCACACCAATTGGGGGTCCTTTTGTTGACCTCGCTTTTAGTGAGGTTGATAGCCCTCCTCGTAGACCTAGGATTTAATCTAGGCACTAAAGTTCTATTAGCCTCAAGTGAGGTTAATAACACCCTGATCTCAGTAAATTAGGATCTTCGACATTAGATTAGGAGCTTCCTAATTAGGCACTTAGGATACTATGATTAGTGGCTAAGTGCACAACTTCAACTAAAGCAAAAAATTAAAATAATAAATTTAAATGAAATGTAAATTCAATTGAACCTAGATTAAGATAATTTAGTTTGATTAACTCAATTAAATCATTTAAGCTTAAAATTAGCTAAATTCAAGGAAAATCCCTTTAAACTTAAAACTAAATTAAATCAAACTAAACAAAAGGCACAAAATCAATACACAAGTATAAATGAACCCAAAAAATAAATCCAAATGGGGTTCAAAGTGGTCAATCACGTTGTCTGACCTAAAGTTGACCTATAGGCCCTACTAAGCCAAAAATCAAACTAATAAAAATTTAATCAATTTAATCATCCTAAATACTTGCATTTATCAAATTAATATACTAGAACACTAAACTAATTAATTCTTAATCTAGTGATGACTCAAATAGCATAATAGGGTCACTTAGTCTAAATGAACCTAAACTGACCCTATTGAACCTAAACTCAAAATAAATTAAAATAAATTTAAATTAAATATTCTAAAATACCTTAAAATTATATTTGAACATAATTTTAACTTTTCTTTGGTTTGATTTGACCAAATTGGTCATTGACCTAAGTAAACCGTGATTTAGCCCATTAAGCCCAAATTGACACAAAATAAAGTTTAACTAAAAATCAAATGCATATTAATTAAAATTAATTAATCTAAATCATTTTAAATAATCAATCAAATATAATTAATATTTTAACACACTTTAATTTGGGTCATATTTATCATTTATGTCACATGAACCCAATTTAACCCATTAAGCCCAATTTGGATAAAAAATGGGTTTAAATCAAAACTCAACTCAACCCAAATTAAACCAAATTGATGCTTAAGTTTATTTTAAAGTTGATTATTGAATATGACTCAACTCTCAATGGCACCAAATTTAGCAAATTTGACCAATTAGTCAATCTAACCTGAATTGATGTAAATTGACCTATATGAGCATGTCAAGCCAAAACAAAAAAAATGAATTAAAAGGAAATCAAAATAAATTAAAATTAAATCAAATTAATTATTATAAATCACTTTTAAAAATTAATCAAACTCAATTTAATTCTCATTTGGGTCCAATTTATCTAATTTGGACAATTTGGCCCACGGACCCAAGTGAACTCAACTTAGCCCAATTTGACTTATCTATGTTAACTTGAGTTAATTGAGGCTTAAGTTAAATTAAATTAATTAATAATAGGCATTATAAATAATTAGTTTCACATAATTTAAATTTAATCCTAAATTAATTAGGCAAATAATACTCACTTAACTCAACCTAGCTCAAATTGAGTTAGGATGAGTCAATTCTAACCATAGCCCAAAATGAGTTCACTCACCTCCCCATACATCAAACCAAGTAAAATTTCAGCTTGAATAAAGAAAAAGCATGCCAGACACAAGGAAATAAAAAAAAAGAGGGAGGTGAGTATGAGGAGAAAAAAATATACATTTCTTTCTTCACATGGGAGGGCATGGAGAAAAAAAATAAGATGCTTTTTCTACACACCTCATTTCTTTTATTCAAAACATACTAAAAATAAAACACACACACACACACACACAAACATCTTCTTCCAACCAAAAGAAAATTGCTCTCCTCACCTCTTGTGCTTTCTAAGTCCAAGAACCACCAATTTTTTAGCAACTGGAGGTGGTACGCAGTGGTTGGAGCATTCCATACAGAGGAAAAGAGGAGATCATAGATCTTCTAGCATTCACCGAATGTGTGCTTCAGTGAGGTAACTTTTCTAAATTGTAGATCAACTATAGGTGCTTGTGTTTGCTAAAAAATTTGCACGAATCTAGGATTTTCCTTTAGATCCCATTGCACTTTCTTTAACTCCCCAATACAAAATAAAGTGACTTTTGATTAAGATCATTGAAAGATCTTGAGATTCAGTGATGTTTGTGATAGATCCCATCAATCTAACCTTATTTGGTCTATCTTCCATGAAGGAGAAAACCTCCAAGTCATCCATCTTACTTCCGTAGAATGGACGGCTATGATTAGATCTCATCTTTGATTTATTCTATTAGATCTAACCCAAAACATTAAAAAATTATAAAAACTAAATGCTAAACCAAAAAAATGCAAATAAGGACTTTATGGATTCATCCTTTCAAAAGGAAACCAATCTTAAAAACCCCAAATTTGGATGTATATTTTAGGAGTAGTTTGAGTTTTAGTGAAATCTATATTTCTATAATTACTCTAAAACAACTAAACCAATCAAATTTAAATTTCAGAAAAGATACTTAATGTTCTTGCCTACCTATCATAAAAATTTCACGTTAATTAGCTTTCTGGTTTAAGAGTTATTAATTTTTGAAGGTAATTAGCTTTTTTGAAATAAATAATTAATTATAATTTATAAAATTATAAAAAGTCATCAAATTAATATAAATCACTTTAGTAAACATCAGAGATCTAAAAATTTTTAATTAGTCCTACTAGATCATGCTAAATTACATAAGTAATTAAATTATGGTTTAATTAAGCATTAATTAATTACTTTAATTATATAGAACTTTAAAAATATCATAATTAATTATAGAAAAATCCACAAAATCTAAATAAACCCAATTTGGAAAGGTGAGTTATAGAAGACTTTAATAAAAATAAAATTTCTAATTAATTCCTAATGATCAAGGCTTAATTAAGGATTGAAGCTCATGCTAATTACCTTAATAAAGGCTAAATTACTTGGCTAATTAATTCCAAATTTAATGGGATAATTCTATGTGATGTCCTCTACGTCCCATAATTTTCTTGGAATTATTTGCCTTGTTGTTTAAAGATTTTAAAATTTTACTTTTAATTACCCTCTTTAATTAATTAAATGATTATTAAAATTGATGAACAGTAAAAATTAAATAATTAATGTTATTTAATAAATATGAATAGTGGAAATTATGAGAGAAATAATTAGTGCACTTTTTCCTAAGTATTTCTCTAAATATCCTTCTTTAAGAGGATTAATTAATACATTTAGTAATTAAGGAATAATTAAAAAAATCAATGATAAAATATAAACAAAAATAAAAATTTGATTTAAATAAACCAAATATAATCCATTAATATCCCTTTATGTGTTTAATAGCATAAAGTCAATAAAGAAATTATGATTATCCCAATGGTGTGGGAAAACCATAATAGTATTTAACTTAGATTATTTTCTTCTTTAATTTAATTAACTCTTGAGCATGAGCCTAATTGTATTTGACTCTCTTAGGTGCATTTCTAATTTTATTTTCTCAAAGCATATCATTGAAGGCTCATGATCAATTAGTTAATTAAATTAAAAAAGCTTAGGGACAGGTAATTACGTTGATGTGCTTATTGGATTGAACCTAATTAACTCATAAAAATCTATTTAATTTCCTTCTTTAAATATATTAAATTACTAATATGGGATGTGGTAAATCTTAAGTACCATTTCTCCTCTTTAGGTTGTAAAAACTTAAACATCAAAACCAAATCTTATAAGAACTTTAGTTAGTGTTAAAGAATTTTTATTTAGCTTGATTGTCCTTAGGACTTAATGTACTTGAGTATGTCATGTTGCAACATTTAATTACCTCTTTTCAATTATTATTATAAATTTTCTTTCCATTTGTTTCATATGGTCATGTTTCAAAAAAAAAGAGAATAAAAAGAATATGACTACTTTTATCGTGCATGTGTTGGATAAATGTTATTATATGGTATGGCTACTATTACTAATAAATCTCAAGTTATTTTGAAACAATAAGTTAATATCAAATAAAAATGTGTGAAGTTTAACTTAATATTGGCTATAAATGCTTAATAAAGTTTCCATTTAGTTATAACTTAAAGATACTAAAGGATTGTTTTATCTTTATGTTTCATGTGCTTGTTTACATATATTTGAGTTGGCAAGTATATAATCTAGACATCCTGGGAACACAAGGCTTTAAGTTGTCCCAAGGAGGTCTTAGATAATCTCACTTTCTTACTTTAACATAATAACACGTACTTGTTTAAATTTCTAATACTTGTTTGCATATATTTAGCTATGAAATGAAATATTTTTTTTCTACCAAATTCATGCATTAATGATCATCAAGTATGCAAAATATGAATATGTATATTAAGTATACAAAATATGTATATTAAATCAAATATTATGAACAAAGAAGAAAACCAAAGGAAAATGAAAGAGTATGAATGATATTGATAATGATAAGAAGTAATGAAATGTTACTTATGTTATGGTGACTCAATTTCATTAATCCTAAGATTCTTTTCATGTTTAAATAAGATTCCTTAAAATTAATCTAAACTTAGGATTCATAAAATGTTCATAAGTGGTTCATGAAATAAACTAAAACCATAATAATATACCTTTAGAAGATAACTTAAGGCAGGGATGAAGGGGTCAAAACTCTTTCTTCTCTTTAAAATAATTATATTTTATGTATCAAACAAAACAACAAAGTGTAAATTTAAAATTAGTCAATTCATTGAATGATTTGAAGTGAAACCATCCCTAATGGTTAATTTGAATAGTTATAGAACTTTAAACAATCATACTCCTAAAGCTCAATTAAGAAATACCACACTAAGCCTTAGCACACACATTAGAATGTTAAGTCACTGATTATAGTGTTAAGTTAGGCCAGTGTATATTATGATGATGTGTTTTATTTTATGATGTAATATTTAAGACTGGATGTTAGGATTGTTTGTGCATAGACTGGATGTTAGGTTGTTAGTAGTCTAATGATGATTTATGAAAGGGATTGTGCTAAAGGGGCCATTATAATAATAAATATATCTACATGTTCTTGCTTGGAGGTGCTACTTATGCCCCTAAGCATAATCCAATTTGGATAGGTGGGCTTGGCTACCCAAGTGCAGGGCGCTAAGTCTAAATATGTGAAGTATAATTGCTTGGCTTGTATGTTTGTTTAGCTAACATCTATTTTGCAGGTGTAGTTAGATTTCATTTTTCACAAATATGTAATTTTTGTAATAAGATTAGGATTAGTGCTATGGGATTTAGGATTAATAATAGCTAGAAGGCAAAGACCTAGAAGGCCTTGTGAATCTTGGAGCAAACTAATCTAAAGAGAATAAAGAAGAGCTTAAGATTGAAGACCCCCATAGCATTTATTTTAATTATAATATTTAATTATAATCCAGATTGTATAAGGGTAAAGCTCAGCTACCCAATTTCTTTTCTTTTTTGGAGTGTACAGCAGTACCCGACCTCACCGACCTTTTATTATTTTATGAAAATCTAAATGTTTGATTATTGTGTTTAGTTTATGCAGTAAAAATGATATGCTTTTCATAAGTTTCTTAAAGTGTGATGATTTGATGTGTGGTCTGGATGCAATAGGCTCTTTAGGATAAAATTAAATTTTCCATCCTCACTAAATAACTCATAACTAAATTTTAATATAACTCATAACCTCATCTTAAAGCATTGGTTCATAATCAAGATAAATAAAAGATTTAGCAACCTCTCAGCTGAATGATCTCCACTCTTGCATAATAGGGGATGTGTTTGACCATTTAGAGTAATCCCTTGTAGTGGAGAACACTCCTCTAATTGATTTGTCTAATGACCTAATTTCATCATGGATATAAGTATAATTATCCTAAACCTTGGTCCAAAATTAATGTTTCTAAATAATCCAAAATTTGTAAATTTTTAACATTAGTCTAAGTCATGCATGCATACCAAATATTATCTAGCCTCTTAGGGAGTGAGTTTAAAACCTTAGCCTCCTTCCTAATTAAACAACATCCTAGCTATCTTGCATCTACATAAGATAAGCTTACATGATTTTAAAGTGTAGGAGGTGTTAGCTTGCAGCCCCTCCAGGTAGTTGTATGTCCAGAAGAGTCGAGATGAGTCTATTCTCTTCTACAGAGGTAAATAATTATATCTAATTTTTCTGATTAGACTTAAGTCGTGCTTCTAGCTTGTGTTAAAGCATTTTAGATTTAGGTTCTGAGGCTACATATTTCTTTCAAGCTATGAATATAGATCCTCACATCTTAAGCATTTCCATAATCCTTTGTTGTTGGACTGTAAGCCATAACATTCTAATAAGATTCTAACTTAGATAAAAGTGAATTCTCTCTTTAAAAAATATAAAGCCTCACTATAGGGTAGATTGAATCACTCATTGGGAATTCTAGTATCATGGGTTCTTCCTACTTATTCTCCTTGGGAATCTATAAATAGGTTCTTCTATTTGAACTTTCCCACTTGATTTCTAAAAGTACCCAATCCTCTGATAGTCCAGCTTTGAAATCTTTGGAGATATTTATTGACTTTAATCTAGAGTGTTCTTAGGAACTTTCCATTTTTTAAGATATAATTAACTATGGAAGCTTGCTTTCATAGGGAACTAAGGAACCTGGAATAAATCAAACCATGCTTTACTTCTCCATATAAATTTGGGGAAAGATCTCTATTATATACGTAGACTCATTTACTTTAGGAGTTTTTATTATGTGATTAGGTCCATTATAGGGTGGTGTTTATAACTTTTGAGATAATACATTATACCTTAATGTTTCATCCAATCACTTTAATAAGTACCCCATAAGATTTGTATGGTGACTTTACGACTCTATATTAAAACACAATAAACGCTTCACCAATACCTGACACACTTTACATATTTTTTTAGTTATAAAATTAATGGTAATAAATATCATAAATGCATCTTTTTGATGAGCATATTATCCATCTTGACTAGCTGATCGGTGCCTAAGTGATGTATGTGGAGTTACGTGGCATTGGTCCAACATCTTAGAAACTGAGAGGCTCTGATAGAGCAACACCACAGTGCTAGGTCCAATCTATAAATAAGACCCTTGGGCTACTCATTTTTCATTCTAAAACATTTATTTTTTTTAGGAATTCTTATAAACCTTTTCTCTTAACCTTTGCTCAGCTCAAGGATAGCAAATATACTGCTCAAGTACATTTAGACGGGCAAGAAGAGGTCATCCTCAAGTGATGCTCAACAATTTATCAATGTAGATGTAGAAGAGAGGTACCAATATGCTCTTATCAAGCACCTCATTCCGGAGAGGAACTTCCACAATCTAGGTGGAAGCGAGGCTGGGATCATTTCACCTATGACAACAGAGCTTGCATCATTCCTGTAGTTCAGGAGTTCTTTGCTAACATGAAGGAGCACCAAGATCATGTATTTATAAGGAAAAAATGGGTTTGTTTTGGTTGTGCTATCATTAATGCATATTACAATTTTAAAATTTTGTAAATGATCAATATCTTTTTTTAATACAATAATCATCCTAATTTTGATGCAATTCTTAGTTTTCTCACTAATAGAGATGCAAATGTTCAGTGAAAATGATGAGAGAAAAAGATTATCAATTTTCTTATCATGACTTAATAGCCAAGACTAAATCTTGGCATTATTTTATTTTTGCCAAGTTGATGCTCACTCATAATATCAATAAGGTAACTAAGGATATATCCATTTTAAATTGTGCAATTTTAAAGGGCTTTTTAATAGATTTAGAGAAGATTATTTATTATTTAATTTCTAATATGCTTAAGGGTAGTACTATCCTAGGTTATGGTCATCCTTCTCTTATTTAATCTTTGTGTGTTGCGACTGGCGCATTGGGAGACCTAGATGAAGAAGTCCTTATACAAAGGGCTTCTTTGACTAAAAGAATAATTGAAGGGTTTGGATAATAGTAGAAGTAGGATAAAGCTCATGAACTCCTTAGTCTAGGTCCAA
Source organism: Cymbidium sinense (assembly GCA_021442155.1). Taxonomy (NCBI): domain Eukaryota; kingdom Viridiplantae; phylum Streptophyta; class Magnoliopsida; order Asparagales; family Orchidaceae; genus Cymbidium; species Cymbidium sinense. The sequence continues at coordinate 25,542,191 of CM038228.1, read as the reverse complement.
ATTCTCCAAGACTTTAAATGAGTAACTTAAAGAAATTGGAGGAGAAGTATCAAAATTAAGAAAATGAGTTGGCGAAAATAGCTGATGACAATAGGAACTGGAAAAGAAATTTGATCATCACATGGGTCAATAGATGTATTAATTTTCTTATACTGTTGTGTTCAACTCAACATTAGTTCAATTGTTTAAAAACTGAAACATTAATGTAAGCATGAGTCAAGTTCTTTTTCTTATAGTGCCTAATTATCACCCTTATGTTTGTATCCCATCAGAGTCAGAAGAAGAAGAGACAGAGGATGAATAAAACTATTAGGATAATTTACCCTCTTTTAGCTTTTTTTGGTGTATTTGTATTTCCTCTCTTTTCTATTCCTTTTTTATAATTTTATTCAACATATTTTTGTAATAAAATTTTATGTTTTAAATAAAATTTTTATTTCATATTATTTGTTTACCATTTCATGTATTGGTTGGTTATCCCCTAAACTTAACTATAATTTAGATCTTTATTATAAACTAGAAATTTAATTAGATAAAAATTCTAACTTAAAAAGAGCTAGACTGAGAAGTCAGCACCTCAAAACTATAATGAAAGTCGGTGCTTTGGTGTTGGAAGATCGGTGACTTGGTACTAGAAAGTCAATGCCTTAGTGCTAAATGGAGAAACTTATGCTTAAAATTAAAGAAGGTAGCACTTAGGTGTCAAAAAAGTGGCACCACAGTGTTGGTATAGCACCTCGATGCTTTTAGGATAATGCTACGTCACTGTAAGTGAGCATTTTAATCTTACAACTCGAGAAGGCAAAGCTACAACACTAGGGTCAGCGCCATGTTGCTGGTCACATTGCCTTGGCACTTTAAGGATAGCACTGTGGTGCTGCAAAGCAAAATACTAGAGGTTTAAATTTCCTGAGAACTTAGCACCTCAGAGCTAGATAGCAACATTGCGGTGTTACGAGTTAGAAGACTCTATTCTAAGGCAATTTTTTATGTAATTTGATAATTCACACAAAATTTTGGCAGCATATCGACTTAGTAATGCTATGTTTTGAAATTTTTTAGTGCAACACACTCTTCTCTCATGTTTCAAATCTAAGATCAACAGAGGAAGAATTTTCATCTCACATTGAAATTAAGTTTGATGAAAAAAGCCTTCATATTTTAAAACTTGTGAGTAATAGTTTAAATTCTAAGTTAATCTTAATTTTGGTAGAATTTTGTCTTGGCAATGCTTGGAATTTCATAATTAATGTGATCTCGCTCTTCTCCCTTACTCTAGATCCAAGATTGATGGATAGAGGATTATCATCTCGCACCAGATCCAAAGTTAATGGTGGAGGTCTTTAAAAATTTCCTATGAAATGATGGATTATATAAAAGAAACTTTCATTTTGAATTTTATGTCGAATCAGGAAGAGTTTTTTTTCCAGTTGTCTTGCACAAGAAAGGTACTCTTCGTGTGAGAGGAAGGGCCCGACCAAGGGAACAGTAATGACCCGAGGGAGTGTGAAGTAGAGGGGAGTGAGTGTGCATCAGAGAGAAGAGTGTGGCTATAAAAAAGGAGTAGCGAGTGAGATTGGCTAGCCCCTCTTTTTCTATAAGAAACTACTATAATCGTTCCCACTCTCCACTTGGGTGGTTATCATTGATGGGCATAATTGTTGGGGGAGTGGTTAAGGCTTTAATATTTTATAAACTTATGGGGAGTGGCGATAATGCCTAGGCACCAGGATTACAACGTCATGGCACCCCAAGTCTTGATACGTCATTTTTTGTGTTTTTTTAGTTGCAAACATTCAAATCCAAAAATGACTAAATAGATCAGAAAGTTCAACTTAACCATTTGTGTCAAGTAGATCAACCTAGTCTAAGCTACTGTAAACCTAAACATAGTTTAGGCCAATTCACTCATGAATCATTCAATCAACAATCACCATGATTGTGAATATGAATGTAGAAACAATTAAACTAGCTCAAGCCAACACAGCCCAACCCAACTCTAATTCAAATGAACCTAACCTAAACCTTTAAATCCAAGTCAATGGAAATTTGAGTTTTACCTTAATATCCTCTTAGGCTTGATCGAAGAAGTTAGCCAGCTCAAGGAGAGGTGAAATGGTGCTATGGAATGAGGACGAATCCATGGAAAGCCCAAAATTAAGCCACCTCTTGCATGAAGCAAATTTTCTCCATGATCTCATCGTCATTTTAATTAGCCACCTCAAACCTCTGCCTTGATCTCTCCACTGCCTTGAAGAGTTGACCTAGGCTCCGAATCTCTAAGATCGGCTAGCTCCGACTACTTCTAAAGGAGTGTGGCTCGACCAAATATAAAGAAGAGGAGAGAGGTCTTGATTTACACATTTGATGCTTCTTACACCTTCCCCTAGCCTAAAACAAACTCAAATGAATCATTTTTCCCTCTCGATAATCTCTTTAATCCACTTTTTGATTGAGCTCTAGCTAGCAACAACACATGGTAGTCTCCACATCAATCCAGAGGGAGGCAAGCCATCAAAACCTTTTTGGAGCTTCATTTTAATCCACTGAAGCTTTTTAAAATGATAAACCCACTGAAGATTAATGTTGGTGAGGTATTCCCTAACTCTAGCCATATTTTTATTTTAGTTTGGTGTTTTATGTAGTATAGTTGATCTCCAACGAGATCAAATCACATAGATTAATTATAAATTGATCCATGACGATTTGCAATCAAAATATCTTAGTTCGTTATTTGATCATCAGAATTGGCCCCTTAAGGACAGATGACTCTTGGTCCTCGTCGGAATGTTAGAGATGATATAATTATTATCCATTCCTTTCATTTGGAATGGTTGCTTGTGATCTACGCATAAAATTTTGATTTAAATAATTTTAGGAAACATGTGATAGCTCTAGGCCATCTGATCTTATGGCCTTGATCAAACTGCATCCTCGACACCAGCCACGCCAACATCCATGTGGACAAATCACCCACTTTCTCAAGTAAAGAAGTGTCTAGTTAGTGCTGCATTGGCACTAACTGGGTTATATAGAAAATTCAAGCTTTCTAATTTTTAAAATTGTTAAAAATAGCCTTAAACTTCAAAATTTCATAGAAATAAAAGTACTTAACCAAAAATTGCAATTATGGGCTCTATGGATTCCACTCAGTGAGAGGAATCTTTTAAACAAAAAGTGCTTAATTTTTATTAAGTAATTTAAGATTTATTTAAAATTAATTGAAATCAATTAGACCAAGTTAATATTAAAATAAAAATCTAATTAATTTGAAACTTTAGAGATCTAAAATCATGGTTAGAACACATCTCCAATAAAATTTGGAAGAATTATTGATGAATAAAATGGAGTAATTATCTTATTTCAATTTATAAATAAATTAATATAAATTCAAGGAAATTTGGAAACATTATGAAAATGATTTAAAACACCTTAAGAAACATCAATAAACTTAATAAAAACATTAAACTCCGCTAAAACTCTTTGAACCCCAAAATGCCCAAATTAGAAATTAAATGAATTAATTAAATACATTAATTAAGCTTGAATTAAAAAATTCATAATAAATTGAATAAAAATTTAAAAAAATTCTAATTAGGCCTTCTTTGGATACACCTTTCAGAAAGGGATTAAAGAAAATTAAAATTCCTAATTAATTCTTAACATACTCGGCTTAATTTGAGTTTTATTTAAAAAAACAAAAAAAACTAAATTAAACCCTTAATACATCTCTGATCAAGGAGAAATTTTTTGGAAATTAAATTGGCTTGTAACCCCACTAGCCATAAAAGTTTGAAAGCAAAATGACTTTTAGATCAGAAGTTATTAAATTTTCAAGTTCTCGATCAATTTAACCAAATAATAAATAAAAAATTATAAAAATTCTGAAAATTAACAAAAACTAATTTAGAACAACTCCATTAACATTAGAGGACTTAGGAAAACTTCCTCAACCTTTTAAAGTTAAAGAATCCTAAAAATCATATGCTTAGGATTTAATGAATAATTAAAGACAAAATTAATTAAACCCTAAAGTTTAAATTGAGGAGCCTATAACAAAATTTATATATGACTAAAAATTTTAGCTAATTACTTTTAAATTTAGTATTAATTAAGAATCTATTAAATTGAAATCATTCTAAACGTACTTAATATTGAATGAATAAATGAATTATAATTAAAAATGAATAACTAATTAAATTATTCATAACATAAATATTCGAAATTCCTTAGAAACCTAACTTAGGTACTGACACAATATGTATTTCATCTTTATTAGTTTCTTGAATTAGAATTGATGGTCAAAAAAAATTTAAGCAACTTTTAATCAGAAGAAACTGATTTTAAAAATTACAAAAATGCCCTTTAAATCAATAGCTTATTATTTCTAATTGCTTTTAAGTTATGCCTGGGAATTTAATTTAAGTGAAGTTATGAGATTTCTTATTTTTGTGTTTAAGTTGTTTAAATTTAGTGGGGTAGAAAATTTCAAGTTTCCTAAGAGCCTAGCATTTTCAAGCATTTCACCATAGAACACATCACAAAAAGAAAGCTAGAAGAAGCATCTAGTTCTATTCCGCACCCCAAAATAAATCAAGCTAACTTAAATTAATAAAATAGGCCAATGCGGCCAGGTATGTATGACTTTTTTATTTATTTTTTCAATTAAATTGACTCTGGGACTGGAAAATTTAAAACTTCTAATCCAGAGGTCATTTGGCTTTGAAATGTTTATGTCAAGGGAGGTTCCTTGCAATTTAAATTCCCTAAAATTTTTTTTTAATTAAGTGTGTATTTTATGACTAATTAAGATTTAAATTATTTTAATGAAGTTTAGATTAAGCCTAGGTTAGAAAGAATTAATTAGGGATTTTAATTTTATTTAATTTGTCTCTTGATGATGAATCCATAAAGGGTTTATTTATAATTTTTGGAGTTTTGGTTTATTTTTTGTAAACTTTCAAAGTTTAAGTTAATTAATTGATTATTTAATTCAATTAATCAATATTTATGATCATTTTATAGATTTAGAGGTCGTAGTGAAGTTTAATATTTTCCTGAGGTCTATTGATGTAAATTATGATGTTTTAACCGTATTTTATAATATTTTCCAATTTTCTTAATTTATTATTATTTTATTTTATTAAATTAATATTTATGGCTGAAAATTTGATATCTTTGAATTTACTTACCAATATATTTTATAAATTTTAATTTAAGGTGTGTTTAACCTTCCTTTCAATTCCCCAAAGTTTTAAAATGATTGAATTATTGTTTTGAGTTTAATTTAGGTTTGATTATTTTTAATAAAACTTAAATTATACCAAAAATTCCCAATAAAATCTAAGAATTTTTGGGATAATAGATTCTTATCACTAAGACGAATCCATAAAACCATTATTTATAATTTTTGGATTAATATGTTATTTTTAATTAATTTTTATAATTCCTAGTATTTTTTTGTAATTTTAAAATCTTAAAACCTTTTTATCCTCTTAATCTAGTCAATGTCTATGTAGAACTAACTTGGCGCCACTTTACACATAGCACGATGCTAATGGGCTAGATGGATCCATGCAGATCCAGCTCAAAAGATGGTGGTGAACGCAGGATTCATTATGGTCGTCCTATCAAAGATCGGATGATCACGATTTTACTGATGATTCTTATAGGGGTTTTAATCAAAGCATCTAACTAGATCTCGACTGTCCATTTCAAATAAAAGGAATGAACGGTAGAGATTTCTTCCCATACCTCTCATTAGAGAACTGAGAGCTGTAGGCTCTTCAGAGTTGATTTCTGGCAATCTAAGCATCGAAGGCAGACAATTTTAATTGCAAAATGATCAGGGATTAATTTGAAATAGATCCATTTGGCTTGATCTTAATGGAGATTAAGTTTATTTACAAAGGACCAACATGTAATAGGAGAGTGGTCGATTTGAACCCATACCTCACTAGCATCATTCCTCGGTGACCACCATGTTTCAAGCATTTTTGCCTCAACATAATGAAGTTGTGGATGTGATTTTGTGTTTCCCCTCCCTTTAGATCGGTAAGAAGACCAAGCTCCACCATATTGGTATCAAGTTTGAATGAGCTCTGGACCAAGCTCCACCACATTGTTAGCAAGTTTGATTGAACTCTGGCTTGCCGATGATGAAATGGTTAGGAAAAGTCCCGATTGAGTTCACTTTTTCCCCTTGAGCATGTGAGGAGACCCAATTATGGGGAAGGATTGGTCTTTTCCCATTATCATATATGGAGGAACTCTTTGACATCAATTTTGGCTGATTTCCAGTCTGTCGGTGCTAAGATACTCAAGGGATGTTTTGATTCTCCTTTTTTTCATCTCTTGAATGTGTTGGAGCTCTTTAGATTGAGAGAAATGCTCTCTCTCTTTCTCTCTTCTGAGTTGGTCAAGAGCTTTGGAATGGGGAGGATTCAAGTAAGGCATTTGATCACTCTTCACCTCAAGAGCTTATGTGGATAGATGGAATCAAGGGAGGAAGGTTCCTCCTTACTATTTTTTTTGGCCATGAGCTCCCTTGGAGAAAACCCAAAAATGGAATTTTTATATGAAAGGGGAAGTCAACTATGGTTGGCCACTGTGATTAGGAACCTTGGAGGCTTCCTGCAATAGATGGTCAACTGATTGGAGAGAGTCCAAATCAGTTAAGGTGAAGAGGTGGATGAGGTAAGAAGGAGGGGAAGTGGGATTTGAATTCTTTGCATGGGTTATAGTTTCTCCTCTCACATGGCTTCTACATCATCTCTTATGATTCCACCTCATATGGCCTTCTTCAAATGAATAATTTCCTACCCAAGTCAAACCATCTAAAGTGGACAAAGTGTTAGGTTAAGTCCATTTGGATTGGATTTTATTAAGTGTTTGATTTTAGAATATTTAGGTTTAGCTTTAGTTAAATTGATTTGAGTGATTTTGATTGTTTTAAGGGATTTATCCTTGGGTTTCAATCATTAATCATTGTTCATTAAATGATTTATGGATCAATTTATCCATATTACATGAAGGTTTGATGTAATTTAGGCTTGGTTGACCCATTTGACCTAAATGGGTCAAATTGGATCTCCTAGCCTAATAAGACATTTTAGGATTTTAGTTTAAACTAAATCATGTTCAATTGGTCATTCATGATGTTTCCAACTGATTGATTTTATTGGATTTGGAGTGATATTTAATTTTGAACCATTTGAACACATCTTAGGTTAAGTTGGGTTTGTTTGAGTTTAATTAGCCAATTTGACATAATCAAAACATAATTGGCCTTCAATTATTTTTAATCAAGCATTTGAAAATATTTAGTTTAATTAGTTTCATTTCATTTGAAGTTTATTTTGAATTTAGACTCAATTTAGTCTAATTGGGGCTTAATGGGTCAACATAGATTTACATAGGTCAAATGACCAAATTGGCCAAAATAGGCCCAATAATTTTTTAAATTATGTTATTTATGGCTTTCAAATGATTTTTAATGGTTGATTAGAGTTGATCACTATTTTATTTTAATTTAGTTTCCACTAAGGATCATTTAGGTCAATTTCAATCAAGTGATCTAATTAGCCCATTTGAAGCCTTATTTGTTTTAGATTCATTTAAATTCATGTTTCAACATGTTTATTTGATGATTCTAAGTCCTTAAAATAACTTAATTTGGTCAAATTTTGGTGGTTTGACTTTTGACCTGTGGGACTCACATAGTTCAACCATAAGTCAAATAGCATGATTAACCATCTTGAACCTCATTTATATTTATTTTTAGATTCATTTATGTTTATGCATTGATTTTATACTTTTTGTTTGGTTTGATTTCAACTTGTTTAAATTTTATTTAAATTTCTTTAGGTTTAGGTAATTTTGAGCTCAAGTAGGTTAATTGGGTTGACAATATATTTATGTGTTTGATTGAATTTCCCTTTGAGTTCTATTTAGGTTCACCTAATCTAATTGGGTTAGGACAAATCCTAGAGGTGTTCACTAGGATAGCCCCCACCCTCTGCACCAATTTTCTTAGTTTATGCTCAAGTATATTTCATATTTCAATTAAAATGTGTTTGGTTGAATTTGAATTTCCCTTTGAGTTCGATTTAGGTTCACCTAATCTTATTGGGTTAGGATAAATCTTAGAGGGGTTCACTTGGATAACCTAGTATAGTGTCTTAAGTGCCTAATCAGGAAGCTCATAATCTAAGGTTAGGTGTTCTAGTTACTGGGATTAGAGATCTTATTAATCCGCATTGAAAAATGATGCTAATAGCCATTCTTACCATAGAAGAAAATTTCTCTATTTAGGAAAGTTATAAAATGGAAACGTCCAAACTCAAACTTATGGATGTAGAAACTAATGAGGAATCTGAGGTAGTCCTTGATAGTAAAGGTGAACCTATTCATCTAACTAAAGAAGAAATGAAGGCTATTATAAAAGAGGGTGAAGAAAAAAGAATGAATTAAAGGAAATTCAAGAGGGTGTTAACCTAGATCTAGATGACATCTTAGGTGAGAATTCCAAGCTACTTGAAACCCAAATCTTTATGGTAGATACATGAGCATCTAAGCAAGAAGAAGAGGATGCTCATGATATCACATAAAAGGGTCTTGCACCTAACTCAGGCCAATAAATAATCCTTTAGTTGCAAAAGAAGGATGATCAAATCTTAAGAATGGTAAGAAAAATGGAAGAGATGATGGCTACAATGCTATCACTCTAAAGCCAAAATCCTAACACTTCCCAGTCTCATTTGCTATAAGAACTAGAAGATTTTCACTCAACAGATAATAATAAATTTAGTTAAGGGGATCATCATCAAGAAATAAAATGATAGAAGATGTATCACCTAAAATGACTTAAAATCTTTGGTTGAATAACAAATGAAAGAGACATTGGCACAGTCTTGAGGTACGACATTAATTCTAAAAGGTAGACCATACCTTAAGAAATATGATTATGTAACTTATCCTAAAGGATTTGTACCCCCTACTTTCAAGGTATTTGATGCGATGAGCAATCCTAAACAATATTTAGCTCACTTTCGGGCAAGTTGCTGCAATGTTGGAAGGAGTGATGCTTTACTATTTAAGTAGTTTGTTAGTACTCTAATTAGGGTTGCCTTTGAGTGGTATGCAAAATTGCCAAATGGTTCAATTTGCACATTTATTGAACTTAAAAATTTATTAGTAAAGAGATTTACTGGTACCCAAAATCATGTCATAGTAGGCGGTGTGGTCGTTAAAGAACAAAAAACCTTGTAAATCTCTTATGGATTATATTATGAGATGGAAGATTCTCAGCTTGAAGTGAAAACCTTAGTTACAAGAACAATACTTGTGGAGATCTTTCTCAAGAATATCCATGGACCCATTATCTTTTTATTGAAAGGAATTTATATTGAGACATTTGAAAAGTCATTAAGTAAAGCCTCTAGTCTTCAAAAAGAAGTCCCTGGGATTATTAAATGTCCAATCTACTATAGAGTCTTCTAGACCTAGAAAAGTGCTATAAAAGAGAGCAAGCACTATCTCTATAATAGACTAGGGAAAAGCTCCAATCCAAGTCCAGGTATAGTTACCTCCACCTCAAAGGACACAACAATAATAGTCAGCACAGCATAAAATAAGCCCTTTTAGTGAAATAATGAATTAGACTTATTCTAACAAGAGAGATGTTGTAAGAAAAATATTTAAAATTATAAAGAAAAAGCTAGTTCTTAAACTTCATGATCCAAAAAAACTAGAAGAAGCCAACAAGGTTAAAGACCCAAACTATTATCCATATCATCAAATGTTAGGTCATACTATTTAAGACTGCTTCACCTTCAGAGACTGGCTTGAAAATAATTACAAGAAAGGGATGGTGGTTATTCTCAAAGAATACCTTGTGAAATTTGGGTAGGGGTCCATTAAGGTGATGGCATGTGAATCTTTCAACTCTTCTTTAGAAGATACCTCTCTTTCAAATGATTGGGATATAGCTTTATCCCTTTCCTCTAAAAAATATTTGATGAAAAATTTAAAAATTCTTTGCAAGATTCTTTAAAGACATGGAAGATGATTATATAGTTTGATCCATCAGTGTTAGAGATAATTACTCCAAAACCCCATTCAGTGCAATTAGATGTTCAAAAGTTTGAAGAGAGTGGTAAGAAGAAAATGAAAGTTGTGTCAAATAGAGTGTGGTATAATAAAGACATAAAGGCTAGCCCCTATGTCCATTTAATCTTATGTATATATTTTAAGAACTTCAATAAAAAGTCTGCTAAAAAAGGGACTTCAAATATTTTTGTTGTTTCGAATGATTAAAATACAAATAAATTTAAAAAAAATGAAGTAGATTATTCTCATAGTGAATGCAACATGTTTTATGAATAAGGATCATTTTATGAATGATTTGTAGGGGGATCATGTTTACATGGAAATATAGTTCTCAGATTTTAATCAAGCCTTGGGAAAGCACATTATTGATAATGAGGGACAAATTGACATGGCCCCTATTGCCAATTTAGTAGATATTTTTGAATATTAGTGGTGGGGAAGTCCTACCATTTTGTTTACCTTCTTTTAAGGAAAAAGGCAAACAAATTATTGATCAATCTCTTAATCTTTTATAGACTGATCTAGTAGTCAAAGCAACTGACCTTAAAGTTAACTTCAATGTGTTGGACCATCTTAAGAAGTTGATTAGTAGGTTAAGCATTTATGATGCCCATATTTTATCTAAGAAAATGAGGGATTCATTAATCAAGTCATTACATGACCCAGAGATATGCTTAACACAGGTAGCAATAATCTCCTTTGATGAGGCTTGTTATTTTTTAAGAAGTCTTTAGAGTAACTTCCTCTAATGAATATTTATTCTGGGGACTACTAACCATAATCAGCCCCTCTACATTTCAGCCAAAGTGGAAAATTATAGATTATCCATAGTCCACGTCGATCCTTGCACTTCAGTCAAGATTTTAAATTTTAAAACATTATAACATTTGAAGATTCACATGCGAAGGCTTATCAAGATTATGAATTTTAAAACATTATAACATTTGAAGATCAACATGTGAAGGCTTAGTTCTAATAAGATGTTATTATGGGGGGTTTAATGAAATAGCATAAAAATTTTGGGCTCAATTACTCCATTATTAGAAATAGATGGATTAACAACTAAAGCAAAATTGTGTTTTATTAATTCAAAGACATTTTTAATGCTCTTTTAGGTAGACCTTGGATACATTAGTATAAAATAGTTCCTTCATCACTCCACTAATATATTAAATATACAAATGATTGAGTAAAATATTTTATAAACAGATATATACAACCATTATATATACATGAAATTGAGCTCTGTGAGGATGCTACTTATTATATGCCTAAAAGAAAAATGAATGGCTCTATGAGATCTAGCATTATTAAGGCATCAATAAAAATAAAAGAAATATCAAAAATAAGTAAAAGAGAAAGTAAAAGTAAAAGGAACCTCTTGTAATTTAAATTGATTTAGAATCAAGCTTTGATGAAAATTCAAATTAAAATATTTCACTAATAAAATTTGGGGTTTCATTATAATCAAATAATGATGAAGGGCGGGTCCAAGCATCTAAAGATGAACCTTAATTGTGTACTTATGAGAAATAAAAAGGTATATGGATACTTTGACTCCAACTCCATTATCTTAACATAGGATTGCACACATAAAAGTCAAAATGGCCCCTAACCGTTTACGAGAGGTTGTTATCAAAATTCTATTATATACCTTAATCTTCATGCTCAAAAGTAGATGTAAATCTTGAAGATTCATCTTCTATTAAAATAATAAAACTTTCTTATGACTACTATCCTGATTGTCTTAAAAATGCAATTAAACATGGCTTAATTCCCAGTACATGGTCCAAAGGTATAGCCCAATGCATGGAGAGCTCATGGGAAACCAAATATATAAAATTAAAGTATAGACTAGCATTGGATTTGGTACATTGGAACTCTTAATGATGAGTATTTTTTTAATGATAAGTAATCATGTGGAATCTAATCAACTTTTTAAAAATTCACCCAATTTAATGGAAGAATTTTGTCTTGAATTATCAAATAATATAGATCATTATTCGATTCAAAATGCACCCCCATAACTTGAAGAAGAAATAAAATTCACTATTGTTGAATTAAGGGAAATCAACATGTCCAACTTTTATAAGTTCTATGTTGGGTCCAGAAGATTCCTGTGAGTTAATTAAATTACTTTATGAATATAAAGATTATGTTTGTTGGAATTATGATGAAATGATCAATTTATCTTTAGATGTTGCAGTCCATATGTTAAAGATTAAACTAGATGTCATTATAGTAAAATAAGTCCCTAAACTCATGGATTTAGAAATCGAGCAACAAGTGATTATTGAAGTAAAGAAATAGATTGAAGCTAGTTTTATTTGAGAAGAGAAGTGTCGATCAAATATGCATATGCATAGATTTTAAATACTTGAGTAAGGCTTGTCTCAAAGATGAGTTCCCACTATTGATACTAGAACTTAAGGTGTACATAGTCTCATTGCATGAAGTTTTCTCATTTATGGATCGGTCATCTAGATACAACCAAATTAAAATGGCCCCTAAAGATGAGAAACATACAATGTTCAGAACACCCTTATTGGGTATTTTGTTACATAGTCATGCCATTTAGTCTCAAAAATTCCAAAGCTACTTATGAAAGAGCTACGACTAGGATCATTGATGATTTAATTCACAATTAAGTTGGGTGCTACATCGATGATCTAGTCATATAAAGTAAAGAAAATAGAGTCATCTCTATAATTTTAGGATTATTTATGAATGGTTACACCATTATAACTTACAAATGAATCCTTTGAAGTGTGCCTTTGTGGTACCTCTAGAAAAATTTTTAAGTTTTGTAGTGAGACACCATGGAATATAAATTAATCTTAACAAAATTAAGGCCATTATATAATTACCAGCATAGAGAAATCTTACCCAATTAAGATCGTTTTAGGATAATTTTGCAAATCTAAGAAGATTTATATAGAATTTATCTAGACAATGTCAATAATTTGTGGTATTAACAAAAAATGATTTTAGATTTATTTGGGATAAAAAAATGCCAAAATACATTTAAATGTTTAAAATAATGTTTAATGAATCCTCCTATTTTGGCTGCCCTTATTTTAAGAAAAACATTGAATTTATACACTATAACTTTAAATGAATCCCTTGGGGCCTTATTAGCTCTAATTAATGAGTATGGAAAAAAAAGCCCTTTATTATTTTAGCCTCAGACTCATCCTAGTGAAATTAAATTATCTACCTATCGAAAAGCATTATTTTAGCCTTAGATTTTACTGCCCAAAAAATGAAGCATTATATACTTTTACATAAAGTAAATTTAATTTCAAGAATAAATCCTTTGAAATATCTCATGACTCGCTCGATGTTATCTAGACATTTGGCATGATGGTCTATGATCTTATTGCAACTTGAAATTACATTCATGACTATTTGTGCTATAAAAGGTAAAGTTGTAGCCGATTTTTTAGTGGCACACCCACTACCTGAGAGTTTTCCTTTAAATGATGATCTCCCAGATGAATAGATCATGAATTTAAAGGAGGAAAATAATGCCACCTACGAGAAGTATTTTGATGGTTCAGCTCCCTCTTAAAAAGGTAATTAATTCAATTCTTCAATTCCTACGATGGTAAAGAATTAGGTTGATTTTTATAACTCCAAATAGAGGAATGATGTGATATTCCTACTATTTATTTAAGCCTTATAAAAATAATGAAGTTGAATGCAAAGCTCTTATAACTAATTTGAAATTAGTTATTCTCATGGATATCAAAAAAATTAAAATCTTTGGAGATTTCCAACTGGTTATTAACCAAATGAGTGAAATCTATAAAGTATTACACCCAAAAAATTTTAACTATCATTAATATATAATGAAATTACTCGAACAAATTCCTTTTATAACTTTGTATAAGATATCACATTAAGATAATTCCATAGTTGAAGCCTTAACAAATCTTGCTAAAGAGATTGTGTGCCCAAAAAAAGGAATCAATACCTATAGAAGTTCAAAACCAGCATATTCTATCTTCTATAGATTTAGACTACATAAATAGAAAAATAGAGATTGAAGGAATAGCCACTCTTACTATAAGTTAGGAGTAAAATGATTAAAGACAACCATTTATTGCCTATTTAAGTAATGGGGGGCTCCTAGAAGACAAATCATTAACAAATCAATTTAAGAAATGAGCTTTGTCTTATTCATTGATTAATGGTGTGTTATACCATCATTCATTCTATCAAATGTGGTTACATTGTTTATATAAAAAGCCCACAAGATTATAATTGAGGTACATTTTGGATTGTGTGGTGCCCACCAATTGAGGCCCAAAATAAAATTAAAAATTAAAAGACTTTGGATATTGTTAGCCTTTTATGATTGATGACTGCATGGAAACTGCACATGATTGTCATGAATGCCAGGTACATGGTGTAATTCTACATCAGCCTCCTATATTACATCCAATGATTGCCTCTTGTCCCTTTATGTGTTGGGGTGCTAACATCAGAGGGCTTATTGATCCTCCATCATTAAAAGGGCACTATTTTATATTGGTTACAAATGACTACTTTTCCAAATGGGTTTAAGTGATTCTATTAAGGAAAGTTAAAGCATACCATGCATTTTAATTTTTTTGAGAAAATAATATATATTGAATGGAATTCCTCATCAAATTATATGTAATAATGTCCCAGCATTTAAGTCTAATAAAATAAATTATTTTATGGATAAACATAACATTGATTGGAGATATTTGACCAGCTTTACTCGTCGAAGCTTTTAATAAGACACTTGTGAAAATTTTGAAAAACAATTCTTTGCTGATTATAAACACAAATGGCATGAGAAGTTAGTTGAAGATTTAAGGGCCTAACTAACAACATACAGGAAAGCAACACAGACTACACCCTTTGCTTTGGTTTATGGAATTAACATAATTCTTCCATTATAAGTACAACTTCTTTCTTTGAGGATTACAGTCAATAATCACATTATAACATATCCAAATTATAAACTTTAATTAAAAGAAATTAAAAGCCTCAAAGAAAAGCTCGTGAGAGCTCAATAAGACCTTGACGTTACCAATCACATATAGTTTAAGCTCATGATAAATTGGTCCATTCTAGAACCTTCCAAGTAGGAGACTTGGTCTTGGTTCCTTGAAGGCTAATTTTGACTCATCATAGGAAAATCAGTAAGTTTGAACCAACATGGGAAAGATCCTTCATTGTGGTAAAAGTCTATGAAGGAAGTTATTATTAGTTGATTACTTATAATGGTGAGCATCCAATGTTTTTATTAATGGATGTTACTTGAGAAAGTATTATGTAGAAGTTGTATTCCAACTTTGGAAAAGTCAATAAAGTTATATTTTCTTCTAATTTTTTCTTTATAAAATTTGTTTGGCCCAAATGTTATTCTTTTGGAAAACATATAAGTTTACTTTGGTCTAAACTTCTATTTATGATATCCCTTTTTATCATGTGAGACTAAGAATGAATATTTAAAAATTTTATTTCTAATAATAGTCTACTAGTTAGGAATAATTCTCTTGGCGACATTCTTCCTTGAAAAAAATTTGAGAATTACGATTGAAGCCATTTAAGGCACCCTTTCTCAAACTAGCTATTTAAGATAAGATAAAGGTTATATGACCCCTTTCAATTTGTTAAAGTATGCTTGTTAGGAATAAGTCCCTTAGTAGCATCCTTTCTAGGAAAAATTTGAGAATTAAGATTGAAGCAATTTAAGGCACCTTTTCTCAATCTAGCTATTCAAGATAGGATGAAGTCTATATAACTCCTTTCTATTAGCTAAAGTCTGCTAGTTATGAATAAGTCCCCTATCAGCCTCCTTTCTTAAAAAAATTTGAGAATTATGATTTAATACATTTAGGCCCCCTTCCTCATTCTAGCGATTCAGATTAGGATTAAACCACCAAGGCTCCTTTCTAATAACAAATCTAGCTAGTAAGAATAAAGCCCATGTGACCCCTTCCTATTAGACAAAATTTGAGGATTAGGATCTAAGCCATGAAGGCCCCCTTTCTTCATTCTTGCTATTTAAGTTTTGGATAAAGCCATCAAGACCCCTTTTTAACAGCTAAATCTGATAGTCAGAAATAAGTCCCATAGAGGCCGCTTTCTAAGAAAATTTGAGAATTAGGATAAAACCATTTAAGATCCCTTTCCTTAATAAACTTTCAAGTTTAGGATTAAGCCACCAAATCCCCTTCTTATTAGTTAGGAAATTTATGTTTAGGAGTAAG
Organism: Cymbidium sinense; assembly: GCA_021442155.1. Classification (NCBI taxonomy): domain Eukaryota; kingdom Viridiplantae; phylum Streptophyta; class Magnoliopsida; order Asparagales; family Orchidaceae; genus Cymbidium; species Cymbidium sinense. The sequence goes on along the minus strand of CM038228.1, from coordinate 25,525,830 downwards.
TTCTTGTGACACCTTCCTAGTAAGCTAAAGTAATAGTAGAAGATAAAGTCAATCAGCCCCACTTTAAATTGGTTATGTAATTCAAGAATTACACTATCAAAGCCCCAATCTGCTAACTAAAATCCCTAACTAGAAGTAATATCCATAGTGACATCCTCTAGGGATTAGTATAATGAGAATAGAAGCAAGTACCATAATGACATCTTATTTTTCTTATATAATTAATTAAGAATAAGAGCTCTAGCAACATCTTTCTAAAAGAAAAATCATAAGATCTAGCTTATCCTAATATATATATATATATATATATATATATATATATATATATATATATATATATATATATATATATATATATATATATATATCCTCTCTTATGTTGGTTAGTTAATCATTAAAGGTATCTCCTTGGCAAGTTTCACTTAGAAAGATGCGAGTCCTTGTGCTTTCTTTCTAGGTTGGCCATTGAAAACCTATGAATGTAGAAAAACTTTGTTGTAGCCAAAATAAGAATAAGTTCCCTAGTGGCATTTTTTCTAGCTATTATAACTACAATAGGATTAGATTCTTTAGTAAATCTTCTCCTATTATTATTTCTATCATTCTTAGAGACTAGTACATCTAGTTTCCTCTAAGGATAAATTCTTAAAATCAAAATAATTAAGTCAGGTCATGCCTATTTTTCACAATCAAATTTCAAACCAAATTGAATTCTTTTTAAGTGTTGTTACTTGTAACTTTCACAGAACCGGTTGATTAGTTCAGTTAACGGCAATATGTGTCATGTACTCTAGCTAGCTCACCACACATATTGGAGGTCCATTTATTGACCTAATTTTGGATGAGTTTAACATCATCCTGATACTAATAATTAGGATCTCTAATCTTAGATTAGGAGCTTCCAAATTAGACACTTAGGATACTACACTTAGTGTCTAGGTGTAGGTCCAAACCAAAATCAAACTCAAAATCCTAGGATGAGAAACTAGTTTACCCAAGTGGACCTAAGACATAAACTCATAAGGAGAACCTAATCAAGTCCAAACTAAATAAAATTCAATATAAATCAAAATTAAAAACATTTGAATTGAAATCTAAATTTAATTGATTTAGGCTAAGGTAATTGGCTAGGTTGTCGCAATTAACCCATCTAAGCCCAAAATCAGACAAGTTAAAGGAAAATCAAATAAAATTAAAACAAATCAAACTTAATCTAATAAAAGGCATATAAAATAAATTTTTAAACATAAATTAATATAGAAATAAACTTTTGTGGTATACAATGTAGATGACCAAATCATTTTACTTGAGTTGACCCATGTGAGCCCCACTAAATCAAAAGTCAATAAACCAAATTTGGTCAAATTGAACCATTCTAAAGGCACAAAACCTTTAAATAAACATGCACAAACATAAATATTAAAAAATTTGAATTCAATAAAGACTAAAATGGGTTCATTCATGTGACCCAAGTAAACCCAAATGAACCCAGTTGAGTCCAAGTTCAAATTATATTAGAATTAATCTGAATCAAACATCTTAAAACATTTGAAATCTATAATTAAATATAATTCAACTAGTTTTTGAGTTTAATTTGACCAATTTGATCATTTGACCCAACAGAACTCATCTTAGCACATTAAACCAAATTTGGGTCAAAGAGGTTCAAAATCAAAACCAAACTTTGAATTAATTGAAATTAATTATTCAAAATCAAATAAAACACTTAATCAAACATGATTGAAACTCAAACACATCTTGATTATATCAAATTGACCATTTGACTTAATTAAACCCATCTTAATTCATTTAAATCTAAGATGGTCAATTTGGGTTCAAATAAAAATCTAACCCAAATTCAATGGAATCAATTGATCAAAATCATCACAAATGATCATTTGAACATAAATAAACATAAATTCAGATCCCAAAATGAATAAATAGGTTGGAAAGTACAACTTGACCGTTTCGAGCTAAGTAGGCTAAACTAGCCTCAATTACTCTAAACCTGAACATAGTTTAGGCCAATTCACTCATGGATCATTCAATGAACAATTACCATGATTGTGAAGATGAATATAGAACCAATGAATGCAATTAAACTAGCTCAAGCCAACCCCAACCCATTCCAACTCCAATTCAAATGAAACTAACCTAAAACCTTTAAATCTAAAGCCAAGCTAATAGAGCTTGAGTTTAACCTTAGCATCCTTTAGGCTTGATATTAAAATCGATCAGCCAACTCAAATGGATTTAAATTGGTACTATAGGTTGAGGTGGAATCAATGGAAAGCTAAAAATGAAACCACTTGAAGCATGAAATAAAATTTCCCCATTCTCTCCTTCATCATTACAATTAGCCACCTCAAATCTATGGCCCAATATCTATACTTCCTTAAAAAGCTAAACTAGGCTCCAATTCCCTAAGACTGGTCATCCGCCACAACCTCTTAAAGAGCGAGGCTTAGTTAAGTATAAAGAAGAGGAGAGAAGTCTCAATTTACACCTTGGATGCTCTATACACATTCCCTAGCCTAAAATGAATTCAAATGAATCACTTACCCCTCTCCATGATCTCTCTAACCCACTTTTCAATTGAGCTTTGATGAACGGTGATGAATAGAATTCTCCACATCAATATAAATGGAGGCAAGCCATTAAATCCTTCCTAGAGCTTCATTTCAATCCACCGAAGATTTTTAAAATGAGAACCCCAATTGAAGATCAATGTCGGTGAGGTATTCCCTAACTCCAGCCATCTTTCATTTTGGTTTGGTGTTTTGTCAAGTCAAACTGATTTCTAGTGAGATCGAACTATGGAGATTAATTGGAAATTAATCCTTGATTGATTTGCAAAAAAATCTCCCAAGTCTTACCTCTTAGATTGCTAAAATTAGTCCCAAATGAATAGACAGCTCTCAGTCTTTATCGAGAGGTCAAAGATGAAATCACCACCATATATGCCTTTTATTGGAACAAACGATTGTGATCTAGGCTTAGAATTTTGATTTAAATCCCTTTAGGAACTACGGGATAGCACTAGGCCATCTGATCTTTGATTGGACAACCCTAATCAAACCACATCCTCACCTCCCATTACACCAACATCCACATGGATAAAGGGGCTCCTATCGTATGTAAAGTCATTCCTAGTCAGTGCAGTGTAGACATTCACTAAGTTAAATAAGAAATTCAATCTTTCTAAATTTAAAATTTAATAGAAATAGCCCTAATTTTTTAAATTAAAATACTAAACCAAAAATTATAATTAAGGGCTTTATGGATTCCTCTCAGTGAGAGGAATCTTTAAACCTAAAGCTCAAATTTTTTTTAGGTAATTTGAGATTAATTTAAGTTTCGCTAAAATCAGTTAAACTCTAATTAATCTTAAAATAATGATCCAACTAATTTGATACTTTGGAGATATAAAATTAGCGTTAAGACACACTGCTAATAAAAATTTGAAGAATTATTATTGAATAAAATGGATGTTATGAATTTTACAACTTATAAATCCTAGTTTAATAAATTAATTTAATATTAATTCAAAAAAAATTAGGAAAATTTATAAAAATTATTTAAAACACCTTAAGGAGCATCAGTAAACTTAATAAAATTGTTAAACATCACTGAAGCTCTTTAAATCCCAAAATGGCCTAATTAAGAATTAAATAATTAAGTCAATTAATTAGGTTGTAATTAGAACATTCATAATAAATTTTATTAAATCTCAAAATTCTAAATAAACCATCGCTAGATTCACTTTTCAAAGAGGGATTAATGAAATTAAAAGCTTTAATTAATTCTTAACATTCTTATCTCAAATTGAGTTTAATAAAAAAATATATAACATTAATTAAACCCTAAATACATCTATGATCAATGTGAACATTTAGGGACATGAAATTGGCATGTAATCCCACTTACCATAAAATTTCATTGCAAAATGACTTTTTTGATCATATGTTATCAAAATTTTAATTTCTAGGTCAATTTAAACACATAACTATTCATATAAATTTTAAAAAATTATGAAATTTAGTAGAACCAATTCAAAACATTTTCATTAAAACCAAAGGACTTAAGAAAAATTTCTTAGCTCTTTGAAGTTAAAGAATCCTAAAAGTCATATGCTTAGAATTTAAAGAATAATTAAAGACATAAAATAATTAAACCCTAAGTTTTAAATTGAGGAATCCATAACAAAATTTATAATTTACTAAAAAATTAATTTATTACTTTTGCATTCACTATTTAAGTAAGAATTTATTAAAATTAAAATCATTCTAACTTAGTTAATATTGAATGAATAATTGAATTGTAATTAAAATGAATAATGAATTAAATTATTTATAATATAATTATTCTAAATTCCTTAAGAACTTAAAATGACCTAGCTTAGGTATTAACACCCTAAGTATTTCATCTTTATAAGTTTCTTGAGATAGGATTAATGGCCAAACAAAAGTTAAAAAAATCTTAATAATAAGAAAATTAATTAAAAAAATAAATTATAAAAATGCCCTTTAAATTAACTTAAGCATATAAATTGATCGATTAAAAAACTTAACAAAACATAAAATCACTAAATTTCAAATAATATCAACTTAAAACATTTGACTTTATGAATTTAATAAATCTCAAATATAACATAAAAAAGCAATAAATATAAAGTGAATTTTGATAAAAAAAATAATAATAAATTGAATTAAACCCTAATAAAATTGGCTATGAATAGTTGGAGAAAAAATCAACAGAGTTCTAAATTAATGCTATATATTGAATTTAAACCTTAACTAAATCAAACAAATTAATTAAATTAAATCAAAAGATCAATTAAATTAAACTAAATTAAAGAACGTACAAAGTCAAATAATCAAATTTAATAAATTTCATAAATGACCAAACCTTTAAGTAAAATTCAAATAAAAAGATCAAATCATTTAAATAATAATATAATTAAAATACATTAATTAACTTGAATATAATGAAAACATAAAATCTATAAATTTAAATAATAATAAAACTAATTTACTTAATACAAACCACATAAAACTTCATAAAGTTTATAAAATGAAACATGAAGAAAAGAGTTAAATATTAATTCAAAGAAAGGAATTAAACATTAACTCAAAGAAAGGAATTAAACATTGATTCAATGAAAGGAATTAAAAATTAACTCAAAAGAAAGAATTAAATATTAATTAATTATGAAATTGAGTCAAATAAAACTAATACTCAATAAATTTAAATTTGAACATTAACAATCAAAACATGTGAAGCTAAACATCCTCAACAAACTTGACCTTTTAATTTTTAAATAAATCAAATAAACATCAATCAAATTAAACTCAATTCAACTAAATCATTCAAACAAATCAAAAGGGTTAATTAAGTTACCTTGGTTCTTTGTTTGACCCATAGAGTGGATTTTCATCTTAGGGCAGAGATTCCATTCTACTAAGATTAGGATATTGAATAGAATGGGTTCTACCTCAAGCATAATTTATTTTATTTTTCATTCTTTAAAATAAAAAATCAACTCTAAAATATAAATAAAAATAAACCTAATATTAAAATTCAAATTCAAATTCAATTAAATGATTTAATTGAAGCCATCCAATGATAAAATTAAATAAAACTCCAAATTTGAATAAAAACATAAACCATGAAAAGGTTGAGTACACTCATACCATATAAGCCTCTCTTTTCACAAACTAGATTATTAGGTCATCAACCATAAACTTTAGTTTAGCCAATGATCTATGATGTTTTCTTGTTTAGTGGTGTATTCTTTTAGACTGGATGACTAGGAATTATTTACTCACTAATTTAAATGTTAGGGTACCCATTTTAGACTAATATAATTTTCTATAAGGGCTTGTGTACAACAGGACTGCTATAATAAAATATAATAAATATTATTCACTTGCAGTTGATGTCTAACTCCTTAAGCATAGCCTAATATGATAGGTGGGCTTGGTAACAATTGGTGCTAAGTCCATATGTTTGTATTATAACTACAGGTGTGTTGCAGGTATTTTCTAACATCTATTTTGTAGGGTTTAGGATTTCACTTTTGATTTTTTAAATGTAATTTGATTTTAGAATTAGGTTAGGATCTATGAGGTCTAGGATTAGTATGAGCTAATTATACCTATTGGTGGTCCCTTGTAGAGCCTAAGGAGGTCCCTAAAGAAGGTGATGATCCTAAGTGTAGACTCCCATAGATCAAGACTTTAGTTCTAGGCTGAGTTGTATTAGGGTAAAGCTCAAGTGCCCATTTTTTTCATTTCTTGTAGGTATAGTGGTACCCAACCACACCAACCTATTTAATTTAATTTATTTGGCTTGATTTATTTTAGGGTATGTAATAGAAATAACATGCTTTTCATGAGTATATATTTTTTTTTTGATGTACTTTTATGAAGCTTGGATGCATTAAGCTCTTAGGAAAATTATTTTTTCTACCCCCATTAAATCAATTCAACTTTAACAAAAATAAATAAATAACTCATAACCACACTCAATTAAAGCCCTAGGCATAAACAACTAAAAGTAACTAGAAATGATTATACTTTGTGATTCATGATTGTGTATTTCTTCTCAACTTTTTAAATTGAGTGCTTCACCCATACACATAACGGGGTAGTTGACCTATGAGGATGACCATCCTTCTTAGGAAAGTGTGCCTTCTCTTATTGATATGTCCCATGACTCATTTCTAACTACATCTCATCCTAAGCATGATTTGCATACCCAAAACCTTTAAATAAAATTGTTACCCAAAACCTTTAAATAAAATTGTTAGTAAAAGATACATAATTACAGAGGAGCATAACATGCTACTTTTAATCTTAGGGTTAGGGAGTGAGTATAAGTTCTTAGTTTTATTTTTCATAAATACAATGGCCTCGTTATCTTGCATTCATAAGACTAAACTCATGGATTTAAAATCATTTAGGAGGTGTTAGATGGCAACCCTTCCAAGTGGAGAATAAGTCCAAAAGAGTTAGGGATAAGTTTTTTTTCTCAAATGAGATAAAGACCCATTATTCCTAAAGATTAGACTAAGTCAAGCTTTCAATTTATATCAAAAGTATGAGTTTGAAGCATCTTATCAAAATAAGTCTTCAATTATTATGCATTTTAATAGTTTTATGTTGTTAGAATCTAAGTCCAATTTTTTAATAAAATACTAATTAAAATTTTAAATAAATTTAATCTCAAAAATCTAAAGCCTAATTACTGGATGAGTTGAAATGCTCCATAGGGTTTTTAGTATCAAAAGCACTCCGTAAGTAATCCTATTTGGTTTCTAAAAATACTGCTCTCCTTTAAGTACTCCCTTTGAATTTCCTAATAAACTTTCTTTGAATTTTAGCTTTGAAATCCATATAGAGGTAAAAATCAATTTCTTTAATAGAGAATTTTCCTAAGAAAGTTTTATTTTTAAGATGTAATTAACTATAAGGGCTTGCGAATATAAGGAACTAAGAACCCTACAATAAAATAAATCTTGTTCTATCACACCATATAGTTCAGGGGAAGAATCTTTGAAACATTGTAGACCCATCTATTTTAGAAGTATTCTATTAAGTGATCGAATCAATTATGAGGTTATATTTTCATCTCTTGAGATAATATATTATTTTTAATGATGTATCCCATTGAGCTTAAACCTCTTCCACCAAGCACTAATGGTGAAAGGCCGCTAGGACAAGATGGTGAAATTTTCAATGACTTCACTAAAAAATTAATGGTATATAGAACAAGGTGAAGACGTGGTGCTTGCAACTTCTATTTGTGAAGAGCATGTCATGGTGGCCTATGTCAACCATCCCTCTTCCTTACCAGCTAAGCAAGTCCACCGAACTCACTAAGATGAGTGTGTAAGAGAAGGAGGCAGTGGAGTGGTTATAGCCTAAATGTCTCTCCCTACCTTTGCTTCAGAGAGGTTTCGACGATCCTCAATTACTTTCCTTTCCTTTCTTCTCGCTAGTCTTTTTATTTTTTTGGTGACTCATTTTTCTTCTTTTTTTCTTTTTCTTATTTAATTGCAAGAGAGGTGATCATGCTACCCTTGAGCATAACCCTAAAGTGCTATAATTCCTTAAGGAAGGTGAGCGTGAGATCATCGAGTGAGTGGTTGGCAGTGAGAAACTGACCTCTCTCAAGGTTGGCTAAGAGGAAAAGGAGGGGAGAGTCAAGTGTAGATCCCATCTAGGCTACTAATAAGACAAAGTAGAGTACAGCTCCCAAGAAGTTCATAAAGTGAGCTACAACTTAACTCCTCATAGTCACTAGTATAGTAGTAAGTATGTGAAGGAGAAAGAGGAAGATTAAGTCTTGGAGGATAACTTTACTCCAAACTTATGCAAGTTCACCCATGAAGCTTACAGGGTCGGCTCTTCCATCTTCTCATGAGACCTTGACTATCTTTTGAGTGACCTTCCCAATGCTCACTATCATATAATTTCATGGCTACTTAAGTGATTTTATAGTTGCCAACTTGGGAGGTATGCCACAATTTTCTTGGGAAAAAGAACAAGGATTTTACGAGTAGGTCCTAGCAAATTATTAAAAAATAGAAATTGACATCTCTCAAAGCTAAGCATTAGGACATTTAGGCCAAGGCTTCTCACCAAGAAGAGGAGAAAGAGAGGGCAACCATGGAGTTTACTTTCCTTGCTGAGTTGAAGAGATATTTGGAGGAGAAACTCTTGCATTAGACTGAAGAGTTTCAAAAAACAAAAGCTAAGTTAATTGGGTTTCTCGATTATGATGTGTACTATGAGAACTTGCAACAGAACTGTAAGGATGACACTAATTTTGTTATTACCAAGTTGGTGAAACATGGTAATCTTGATGCTAAATTCATAGATTTCTCAAATCTACACACACTCTTAGACTCAAATGATGATGATGAGATCAGTTCGAGCTAACACATCCTTTACTCCATTTCTCAATAATTAAAAAAAAATTGGTGAATAAGATGTCTATATCATACTCACTTAACTATAAAAATGTTTTATATGAAATGAAAATTAGAAGTACATTTCTAATCAAGTATACTTATCTAAATAGTGACTAGAATTGTTGTTTTTGCTGAGTATTTCTAAATGAATGTTATGTTATTGAGTCAATACTCACTAGTGGATGTGTACATGGCTCTATTTATAATTTAGGATACATGGGTCACGGATTAATAAAAACTTATTTGGGTGGTCGCTTCAACATTGTGAGCTCAATACTTATTAGGTTGATACTTGTTCATTGATATACGAGTAACTCCACTTATGACATCGACCATTTTGAGAGAATATTCTTTAGATAGTCATGGCTATTCTATTTATACTTGCTAGAATGATGCTTACTTATTTGAATGAATCAACCAATGACTTGAAATATTTTGAGTCATTAACCAACAACCAGCACTTCCCTAAATGTTCTCTTGAGTATTGTGAGTTTATGTATACTCATCAAATTGATACTCATTTATTAATGCGTGAATAACTCTGCCTAACTTAAGATACTTTATTCTATGTTAATCAGCCTTTTTAAAGGTTAGCCTTGACTTACTAATTAGGAGAATTAGTCTTTTCTTAGTCACCAACCTCAGTCTTGCATGATAGTCACCAACTACATGGAGTGTTTGTCCTTTTTGAGTTTAGTTTCTGACCACATGTGTATTGGTGGAGTGTTGGTCTTTTTTGAGTTTAGTTTCTAATATAATAAGGTGTTAGTCTTACACTGTAGTCACCAATCCCATGTAGTGTTGGTTCTTTTTGATATTAGTTGCTAATCTCATGGGGTGTCGTTCTTACACTATAGTTACCAACCACATAGAGTGTTGGACATTTTTAAGTTTAAATGTCAACCTCATGGGGTGTTAATCTTACAAAAAGTCTCAAAGATTGATTGTTAGACTAGTTTTCTCAGGCTAAGAATGGCATGCCAAGTATTCGGGTCTTCCACTTGGGCTTTTACTACTCACCGAGTGGAACTTTTCCTTAGGCCAAAAATGGCACAATGAGTATGCTCAATCATCATACAGCTCCTTGAGTATTCTTTCATTAAGGGTTTGCTTTGCTCAACATTAAATTTTCTTGAGCAAATAGCAGCATGCTAAGTACTCGAATCTTTTACTTGGGTTTTCACCTCTTACTAAGTGGGACCTTTCTTTGGGCCAAAAATGGTGCATTGAGTATTCTGAGTTATCACACATCTTTCTAAGTATAAGTTGTACTTTTTAGCATTCAAGTAGGCTCCATTAGAAACTATCATTATCCTGCTAGTTATCTTATTTTAAAGAGAAAAATATATAAAGCTTTATTATTGAAAATAAAAAGATACATGATACTCAAAACTAGTAAAATGAGTGCAAATGATAGGAATTATCTCTTAAAGATAAAACTTCTTTAGATTTTTGGTATTCAACATCCTTGGTATGTCTTCACCTGAATGACATTATAGTCAGTATGCACTGAGATCTACTTGCTCTTTGATTATAAATGGTCTATCTTAATTGCGGTGAGTTTTTCTGAGACATTTTGTCGAGTAGCAGCAACTACTATCTTCATTAAGAGATCATCAATTTTGAAACTCTTCACCTACACATAGTGGTTGTAATTCTTGGCCATCCACATTTTTGTTTCTTCTTGCCTTAATGATGCTTTGATTCTAAGTTCTTCAAGCATATCGAGTGTGTCTTCCAAAACCTCCAAGTTAGCTTGAATATACTAGCCATCTCAATCTTCCTTTACTCCTATTTTTATGACTTTTTAACTTTGGACTTCATACTTGATTGAAAGGATAGCTTCAGTGCCATGCAACAATGTAAAAGTGAGTGTTCGGTGGAGTTAAAGAGAGTTGTTCTAAGTGCCCAGAGTACTATGGGTAGCGTGTCTACCAACTTAAATTTTATGCCTATGACTATTTTCTTGAGTAAGTTTAGTATCTTCTTATAGTAGCTTCTATTTGTCCATAACTCTATGGGTGATATATTGATGTAAACTTTAGCCTAATTCTTTGGGACTCACAAAATTATTTTAGGCCTCTCTTAGCAAGTTAAGGTCCATTATTAGTGACGATCTCTAGTGGCAACCCATACTTGCAAATAATGTTAGTCCAAATAAAGTTCCTTATTACTTATGAGATGATTTTGAGTGGCTTTGCCTTGATCCACTTGTTGAAAGGGTTGATCATGACTAAGATGAACTTTCTTTGCCTACTAGCAACTGATAATGGACCTATTAGATTTATTCCCAAAATAGCAAATGGCCAAGGGTTAATGATGGATTGTAAAGGTTATGATGATTGCTGCTTGAGTGCAATGATTTTCTAGCATTGTATCCATCTTCTCACTAAATCTTCAATATCCTATCTTAGTGTGAGCCAAAAGTATTCTTATCTTAAAATTATGTTAGCATGTGTCCTTCCTCTTGAGTAGCTACCACACTCGCTAAAATGGATTTCCTCTAAGACTTTCTTTTTTTCTGCTTCTTTTATACATCTAAGGTTGAGCGAGGTCATTGACCTTCATAATAGCTCACCTCTTATCAATAGGTATTGGGCTGCTCTAATTTTGATCTTGCTCAAATCCTTCATAATTTCTCTAACTTCACCACCTATAAGTAGGTTTTGATGGGGTCAACCTAGCTTGGTGAGAATTCATGATCTATCATGTTAGCTATTCTTCTTCAATACTCGACTGAGCGAGTTGAATGGTTGGCGCTCCTCAAGTTCATTTACCCTAGGTAGTAGGTCAGCAAGTTGGTTCTCTTCTCTGAGAATTTGTTTGACCATGAATTATTCTAGTTGCCCAATCTTGGCTTTTACTTTAAGCAAATATTTCATCAAAGACACATCTTAAACTTCATATAATTCAGTCACTTGTCTTACCACAAGTTGCATGTTTGGGCAGGCTGCCAAATGTGTAGCTCCTGTCCTCTAGCAAATCACAACTTGATTAGTAAAGATTTATATTTAGCTTGATTATTTATCACCTTAAAGTCAAATTTAATTGATTATGTTTTGATGATCCCTGTTGAGCTCTTCAATTATTTGGTTCACTAAAAGATCCATCAATGTATAGTCACCATAAAGGCTTCAGGTATATGAGAACGTCTTGTGAGCTACTAAAGTGAACAATAAAATTTGTGGTGCTTGAGTTTTGATTATGGATCAAGGCGAGTAGGATATGTTAAACTCGCTCAGTTTTATAGACAACTTAAGTAAATATATCGAGTGATCAAGCTTAATGAGCATAAATTTAAGCAGGTTATCTTTGATAACATGTATGGAGTGTGCCTATAAATAATGTCACAGACGTCTGTCCACATTGATCAATGTAAGTGTGAGTTTCTCCATGAGTGTGTAGTCAACTCGACACCTCACCAAGATCTGTTAACATAAGAGATAGGCCATTATTTCCCACCTTCTTCTTTGATTAGGACTAAGTTGATCAAGTCTTCTCCCATTCTTAAGTATGACAATAGGACTTCTCCCTCTTTATGCTCTATAACAAAGTATTAGATGCGAGCAAACTCTTCAAATCATTAAAAGCTTTTTCATATTGTAGGCTCCACTCAAAACCTTTGCTCCAATGAGAACCTTAAATAATGGCAAGCATCATTCCTTATCTTTCAAGATGAACTTATTCAGTCCTACTACTTATCCAGTAAGTCATCATGCTTCTTTTACATTTCTAGGTGAGAGCATGTTGAGTATAGCGTTTACCTTATTTGAGTTCATTTTTATTTCTTCAGGGGTAATAAGGAACCCCAAATACTTTCTTGCACCTTCACCAAAGACATATTTTGGAGGGTTAAGGTGCATGTTGTATCATTTATTTATGACAAATATCTATTTGAGGTATCAAACATGCTGATTGGTGACTTGCTTTTGATTAGTAGGTTTTCAACATAAACTTTCATATTTCTCCCCTTCTACTCTTGAACACTCGATCTATGAGCCTTTGGTAGGCCACCCTTGCATTTTTAAGCCTGAAGGGCATCACTAAAGTCATATAATCCTTCAGTAGTAATGAAAATTATCTTCTTAGAAACTACAGGGTGCATCAAAATTTGATGATATCCCAAGAATGCATCTAGGAATATCATCACCAAGGATCCAGCTCTCGAGTCCACAAGCTCGTCTATTCATGAGAGAAGATAATTGTTCTTCAGGCATGTCGAGTTTAATTTGATGAAATTGACACACATCCTGCATTTTTTTCCTAACTTTTGCACCATCACTATGTTGGACACCCATTTGGGGTATTAGGCTTGCCAAACGAAATTGACTTCAAGGAGTTAGCGACCTTTTCCTTGATAGGCTTAGTGAGTATGGTTATTGATTTTCCTCATTTTTTTTCTTGAGAGGTTGCACATCTATGGAAATATTCAAGTGATGATAAGCGATGTTGATATTAATTCCTGACATCTCCACTACTATCTAGGCAAACACATATATATTGTTCATCAATGTTCGAATGAGGGCTTCCTTATGCTCAGAATTGAAAGCCAAGCTAACCCTTAGTGCTTGCCCAGTACCTTGTATTATCAAAATTTCTTCTATCTCCTCAGGAACTTCAATTCCTGTTTGCACTATGTTTAGCTAAAGTACTTTGCTCACATGGCCAAGGGGGACAAAATCCACCCTCTGGCCAAACTTCCCGCCGTCAGTGGCTAGATTCTGGCCATCCAAAACCTCACATACATGGCTCTCAGCCATGTATGGAAAGAAGGGAGAGAGGCCCTCTTATCCCCTTCTTTTCATCCCAAATCATTTATAGAAAGAAGAAAAGAAGAATTGGATCATTGCCCTGACCCCTCACCATCGGCAAGATAGAATTTACCCAAATCTAGTGCCCACCATTCGGCCTTTAATGCCAAAACACTAGGGGGAGTGTTTCACCTAAATTGAATATTCCAACATGTTTTAGAATTTGTGATGACCTCAAATGAATCCTCGCCGAGGTTCATCACCACCGGCGAGCTGAAGAAAGGTCAAACCTAGTGGAAAATTGGCCACACGTTAGTTTCCAAGGCATTTGGCAGGCGGTAAGCCACCAAATCATGTCCATAGCTTCATCCCATCAAGGTGAAGGTGTTTGAGTCAATCCCACCATCAAAGATCACTAGAGTTGAGGTATGCTTCACAATTGACCTATATAGCATTTAGTTTTGTTCTTTATGAAGAAAATTTGATCCCGATGAGGATCAAACTATATAGACAATTTCAAATTGATCCTTGATCATTTTTCAACTGAAATCACATCAATTTGGCCTTGGATAATCAAAAATTTATTAGATTCAATTAACATTGTCCATCTCTCATCGAAGATGCGTGAGTGATTCACCACACTTGCCTTCTATTTAGAACAGATGATTGAGATTTAGCCAAAACCCTTAAAGAAACCATAGAATGAATCGAGATTGTCCCATCTTTGATCAGACCGTAGTGATCTATCCTGCATAGTGTTGCTTTTGATGTGGCCACCATGTGGATTCCGCGTGGTCCAGTGGCGCCATGCCATGTCGACGCCACTGCTTTAAAATGGAAAATCCCATTTTCATTAATTGAAAATTTAAAAAATGACAAAAAATTTTAAAGATCATAAAGAATTAAATATAAATCCAAAAATTACAAATGAGGACTCTAAGGATTCATCTCAGTGAGTAGAATCCATTAAACTGAAAATCCCCAATTAATTTTAAGTAAATTTGGCTTAATTTGACCACATGTTAGTTTCCAAGGAAGGTCAAACCTAGTGGGAAATTGGCCACATGTTAGTTTCCATGGAATTTGGCTAGGGCGGTAAGCCACCAAATCACGTCCATAGCTTCATCCCATCAAGGTGAAGGTGTTTGAGTTGATCCCACCATCAGAGATCACTAGGGTTGAGGTATGCTTCACAACTGACCTATATAGCATTTAGTTTTTATTCTTTGTGAAGAAAATTTGATCCCCATGAGGATCAGACTATATAGACAATTTTAAATTGATCCTTGATCACTTTTCAATTGAAATCGCATCGAATTTGGCCTTGGATCATCAAAAATTTATTAGCTTCAACGAACAATTTCCATCTCTCACCAAAGACGAACGAGGAGTGATCTCCACCACCCGTGCCTTCTAGAACAGACGATTGAGATTTAGCTGCACGATCTTATTAAAACCCTTAAAGAAACCATAGAATGAATCGAGATTGTCCCATCTTTGATCAGAAGATAGTGATCTATCATGCGTGGTGCTACTTTTGATGTGGCCACCACATGGATTCTGTGTGCTCCAGTAGCATCATGCCATGTCGCCACCACTGCTTTAAAATGGCAAATCCCATTTTCATTAATTAAAAAATTAAAAAATGATAAAAATTTTAAAGATC
The DNA here is from genome assembly GCA_021442155.1 of Cymbidium sinense. Classification (NCBI taxonomy): domain Eukaryota; kingdom Viridiplantae; phylum Streptophyta; class Magnoliopsida; order Asparagales; family Orchidaceae; genus Cymbidium; species Cymbidium sinense. The sequence continues at coordinate 25,510,436 of CM038228.1, read as the reverse complement.
ATAGAGAATTAAATATAAATCCAAAAACTACAAATGAGGGCTCTAATGATTTATCTCATTGAGTAGAATCCATTAAACTGAAAATCCCCAATTAATTTTAAGTAAATTTGGCTTAATTTGACTTTAAATGAAATCAATTAAACTCAAATTAATCACAAACCATTAATCTAATTGAAATAAAATTTTGGGAAACTAAAATTGAGGTTAAAATGCACCTTGGGAAAACGTTTCATGAATTATTGCCAAGTAATTTAAGAAATATTAAATTTCAAACTTTAAACATTAATTTTAATTAAATAACATAAAATTAAATGAAATAAATCATGAAAAATGAATCAAATCACTTCAAATTAACATAATAAACATTAATAAACTTAGAAACATTAATGAAATCCGTTGAAACTTTATAAATTACAAAATTCACTAATTTGGTAATTAATTGAATTAATTAATTCAAATAACTAATTAGAACTTAGGAAAACCATAATAAATTAACCAAATTTCCAAAAATTATGAATGAACCCTCTATGAAGCCTATTTTAGAGAGGAATTAAAGAAAAATAAATCCCCAAATAATCCTCATTAAATTAAGCTTAATTTAAGTTTTAATGAAATAATTATAATCTTAATTACACCCTAATTATGCATTTGAATAAAATGAAACTTTAAAAATATGAAATTGGTAAGGAACCCCACTTTCCATAAAAATTTCAAACCCAATTGACCTTTGGATTGAGAATTATTGAATCTCTAAATCTCTAGGTCAATACAAATTAAATAATAAATAAATAAATTCATATATCATAATTTCATAAAATTGGTTTGAACCATCTTCACAAACACCAGAACAATCAAGGATAATTCTCTAATCCTAAATCAAAGAACTTGATCACTTTCCTACTTAAGGGTTATTGAAATTAATAATTAATATTAATATTAATTAAACTTTAAGACTAATGGATTTGTAATCAAACAATCAATGTAACTTAACAATAGATTAAAACATTAACTTAAGTAGCTTAGGTTAACATAATTCAAGCCAAATCAAATGATCATGAATGCAATAAACATAAACATAATTCAAACTAAAGGTTAAACCAATTCAAATCAAATGTGACAAATTAAAAAAAATGAAATAATTCAAATCAAACCAAATTAGAAACAAATTAAACTAAGAAGAAATACATAATCAAATCAAAGAAATGAAATGAATAATTGAATTTCAAAAGGATTAAAATATTAATCAAAAATCCAAACTAAATTCAAACCCAAATCATCTAAATGAATCTACAAGGATTTATTAATATACTTAAGGATCTTAGTTAGACCTTTGGGATGTCTTCATCTTAAGATGAAGGTTTCATTCCATTAGGGTTTAGGATCTTGAATAGAATGGGTTGCACCCAAAAGTGAAATCTACTACTCTTCATTCTTTAGAACCTAAACTTCACTTTAACAATATAAAAAATGAACTTAAAAATGAAATTAAAAATCATTAAATCATTTTGAATTGAAATCATCCAAAGGTAAATCAAATAAACTCAAAATCCAAATTGAAACTTGAGCTAAAAGGACTTAGCAAAGTCTTTCTACACAAGCCTATCCCTTCACACACTAGATGATTAGATCACGGACCCTAGACTTAGGTTAGGTCATTTTGTGATATACTATGAGGATGACCACCTTCTTGGGGAAGTCTATCTTTCTCTTAATAATTTTGCCCAATATCAATTCTAATTGCATGGCATTTTGGCATAAAAATGCATGCCCCAAAGCATTAAATAAATCTTGAGTCAAAAAAGATAAAAATCTAAACAATGTGCATTAGTTAGTGCATATCATACCCTACATGATTCTAGAGATTAAGGGAGTGAGTCTATTATTCTTAGATTCCTTTCCTAAAAGATAACAACCTAGCGATCTTGGATACATAAGACTTGGCATCATGAATTTAAAATGTGCTTAAGTGGTGTTAGCTAACAGCCCTCCAAGTAGGTTGCAAGTCCAAAAGAGTTAGGGATATGTCTATTCCCTCAAGTGAGAGGAATGACCAATAATTCCCAAAATAAAACTCTATTGAGCATCTGACACGTGTTAGAAGCACTTGTAGACTTAGGTTCTGAAGCATCCTCCTTTGAATAAGTCTTCAACTTTAGGCATTTTTGTAGTACTTGTGCTACTAGAATCTAAGCCCTATATTTCTAAGACAATATAGACTCAAAATCTAAATTAAATCCCAAAATTTAATTCTAAATGAAAGGATAGTTGAAATTCTCTACTGGGCCTCCCAATATCAATAGACATTTATACTTCATCCCAATTGGCTTCCCAAAATAACTCTTTCTACTTTGGATCATTCCCAATTGAAATTTTAAATACCATTTCTTTAAAAGGCAACTTAGAACTCCATAAAAATAATAACTTATTTCTTTAATCAAGAAGATTCTTAGGAAGAGACCCTTCTTGAGATGTAATTAACTATAGGGGCTCACTCTTATAGAGAACCATTAACTTAGTTTAAAATAAATCTTGCTATACTTTCCATGTAGTATAATAGAAAACTCTCTAATACATGAAAGACCTAATAGCTTTATGAGTCTTTATTAAATGATTCAATCCATTATAAGATAACATGTTTATCTTTGGAGATAATATGTTTATTCTTTAATGAAACATTTAATTATCCAAATAAGAAATTCCTAAACTCTATGTGGTGTCATAAATTTTCCCCGCATACCTTTTTTTCTTTATTCGACCAACCAAGAGCTTTTAGGTAGCACACCCATGATAGGTTGAGGTTCCTTCTTACAGTAATATCTTCTTCTCAAATAAGGAATTTAAAACTACATGATACTTTGACACAACCACTTTGAATATATTGAGTAGTGATCAACCAAAGATAGCATTGTAGGTATCATGGACCTCTACTATATTGAAATTGTCCATAGTTGTGAACTACTTCTTGTCTTCCCCTCAAGTGATAAGGAGAGTAATCATCCACTCAATTTTGTTATCCTCACCTAAAAAATCATATTGTGGTCCTCCAGTGGGCATGAGTTTAGAATCTAGGCCTAGTTTGTCAAATACTAATTTAAAAATGATATTGATCGAGCTCCCCATGTTTAATCAAAATTCTTTGTACTTGATAGTTGGAGATCAGGTTCATCTCAATAATTTTAGTATTGTAGGGATTCCTAATAGTGGGTCTTTCTCTTACTAAAGAACTCACTAGCATGATGGTAGTAGAAGGTGTTCACATCATGGCTATTACGTTCACTTAATTAGATCATGGCCTTTTCATACTCACCTTCTTAGAGGAGTCACCATCACCCCCAAAGATAGCTAGTATGACTCCAATAATGTGGACAATATGTGCATGTATAGACTCATTATTAACTTCGATGACTTTCTTTCCTCTTATTAAACTCCTTGAGCTCTCCTACTTTTGCCAATTCGACTAATAAACCCTTCAAATGATGACACTCTTTAATGTCGTGGCTATGATCATGATGATAAGCTCAATACTTCAAATGATCATGCACTCTATTGGTCTTCATGGGTGGCAGTTGCTTAAAATAATCTTTATCTTTAATCTCCTTTATAAGATCGACCATGAACACTCCTAAAATAGTTATAGAATGAATTGTACTTAGTTAGCTCCTTGATATAAAGTATCCCTAGTACTTTTGGTACACTCCTTTTATTTGCTCTCTACTTTGATATCATTCCTTGGATAGTCGCTTTGAAAGTCTCTTCAATGAGTATTTTATCCTTGCCATCTATACTAATTGGACCACATTATTATACTTTTCAGCATTAACATGATTGTTTGCTAGCTCCAATAGTTCAGTAAGTATCTTAGGTTATTGGTGCACAAAGAAAAACCTAAAAAGCCCCTCCTTTAAGCCCTGAGCTAGTGTAATTTGAATGACTATAGGTTTTAAATTTTTGACTTATAGAATCTCTCACTGAAAACAAGTGATGAACTTTCTCATGAACTTGCTAGGCTCCTTCCTTACTTATAGGAGAGCTTGAGAACTCTTTAGTGGCTTTCAACTCTAACAAATTTTGTGACAAACATCCTCTTAAAGTAAATAAATGAATTGATGATTCCAAAAGTAAGGCACAAGAACCACTTGAGGGCTAACTCTTTAAAAGTAATGAAGAATATTTGACACTTTATTGCATCGTCTATGTCCATTAGCAATGTGGTCAACTCGAAGTAGGCTATATGGTCAATGGGATCTATCTGACCTTTGTAAGATTAAAGATGTGAGACCCTGAACCTATGAGGTGGGCGCTTTATAATCTTCATAGAGAAAGCATTGGTTGGTTATGGATACCCCTTTGACACACCTTTTTCTTCACTAATGTCATAGGATTCATCCTCAGAATTAGAGAATTTGGGTGGATGGGAACTAGGAACCCTAGATGGGTGTCTTCTTTCTTAATAAGCTTGACAAGTAGCTAATCTTGTCGATCCTTTATTCTCTTTTTGTTTAGGCTCTTCATGTTGTGCTTTTTGGATAGTTTCTTGCACAAGGTGAGTGATCTTGTCCTCTATGTCATGTAAATCTTGATGAGTTACAAACTGTTGGACATTTTTTTTCATATTTGATTTGCGATCTTGCATCAAATTTTTTACTTAGCTTTATATTTGGCTTCTAGTTCTCATTCTTATCCATGCTTACCACACCTAAAAAAATATTGAATCTAAATCTATCTATAGACGGAGGAAGAACCTTTTGAGATACTAGGAAATAGAGTTAACATAAATATTGCTCACAAGAAGACAACAAAGAGAAAGGTGCATGACAAATAATAAGCTTTATTACTCATAATTCTCGGAATGTGAGTATAAAATATAGGGGTCTAGAGTGAAAGCCAAAAGATCACCCTGCAAGAGAAAAGTCCTCATTTTATAATATTAAGAGGTGACAATACATAGAAAGATCATATAAGTTAATTTAATATAAAGAAGTTTTTGCCTAAGCTAATGGCAGTGAGCAAGTATAGGTCCATCAGCTGATGAGGGTGAGTAGCTCGTTACTTAGCAAGTATGCAAGTGAGATTAGGGTGGAGGAGAGTAGTTGCATTATTCCACTACATTATAGCCAAATACGAGCAAGTTGGATTATGCTTTTCCATTCGTCTAGTGTTATCTAAGTCATTTATCTCCCTAGGTTAGATCTATCTTCCTTAGTTGGACACTCCTTTCATCATGTATATTTATTCTAGGTCATCGAATACCCTTTATGCGAGTACATTTATCTTGACATATAAGCTCTCTTGGGCCTACTCGTTGCTTTGGATATACATCTCACACCTTTTATGAGTGCTTCTACATCCTTCTTGAGTGTGGGCCAGAAGTATCACTATCTTAAATTCTATGGCGATCATCCTTCCCCTTGAATGGCTACCACACACACAAGAGTGAATTTATTCAAGCACTTTCTTTTGTTCTATCTCTCACCCACATCTCATGTTGAGCAAATTCACTAGTATTCAAAATAACTCACCTCCAATTAGTAAGTATTGGGTAGCTTTTATCTTAAATCTTCTCAGATCATTGGTAGCCTCTTCAATATCCTAGGTCTACAAGTACTCTTTAATAGAATCAATCCAGCTCAACGAATGCTTGTATTCTACTTGCATCAATTTATCTTCTTCTATGCTTTGTTGGGTGAGTTGGATGATTGAGTTCTCCCAGCGTATGCTCATCTTGAATAGTAGATTAGTGAGTTGGCTTAGCTCTTTGGGAATCTGTTCATTCTTTAAGTACTATAGCTGCCCAATCTTTGACTTTACCTTCAATAAGTACCTTTACAATGATTTGCCTTTGACATCATAGACCACATTCCATTGCCTTACCACTAGTTATGAATCTAAATAAGTCTTGATATGTAAAGCCTGAGTCCTCAAAAAAATCATAGTTCAGTGAATATAGCTTCATATTCAGATTGGCTTTCTATTAATTTGAAGCCAAACATAATTAACTACATTATTGTGTTCCCTATCAAGCACTTTAATACTATGCCAACACCCATATTTTAATTTCCTAATGACCCATACATGTATAATCAACATAATGGTTCTAGATTAATCAGAATCTCATGTGGACCACTAAAGTCAATAGAAAATTTGTGAGTGCTTGAGTCTTGATTGTCATTCGGGGTGAGTAAGATATATCAAACTTGCTCAATTATACCAACCATTTTAATAGCCCCTAGAATGTATTACCTTAGGAAGTATGGATTTGAGTGGATTTTGCATGATGACTTAGATTGGGTTCACTTGGAAGTACTATTAAAGCAACCATGCTAAAATAATGAGCACAAATGCAATTTTTCCCATGATGGGATAATTCAACTCAGTGCTTCATAGAGATTTGCTCATATAGTATTTTGGTCAATGCTTTTTACCTTCTTCTTTGAAATAAATATAATTGATTGTGTCTTCTCTGACACTTAAGTATAAAAATAGGGTTTCTCATTCCTTCATACTTTGCAACAGATGCGTTGATGCAAGTAGATTTTTTAAACCTCCCAAAGATTTTTCACATTCTAGAGTCCACTCAAATCTTTTTTCTCTTGTAAAAAATTTTAGAAAATTGTGAGTAGCCTTCTCCATCTTTAGAGATGAACTTATTTAATTTAACTACTCGTTCAAAGAGGAATTGAACTTCTTTCATCGTCTTTGGTAAAGGCATCTCAATTATGTCTTTTGCTTTATCTGGGTTAATTTTTATGCTTTTGGGGGTAATTAAGAATCTAAAATGCATGTCTGACCTCACATAAAAAGTATATTTTAAAGGATTCAAGTGCATGTTGTACTTCTTCAAAGTAGAAAAAGTTTCTTTGAGATCTTGGATGTGTTGTGCAGGTGACTTGATCTAACTAGCAAGTCATTAATATAAACCTTGACATTTCTTTCTTTTTTCTCTTTGAACACATGATCCACCGTTCTTGGATAAGTCTCCCTTCCGTTCATGAGCCCAAAAGGAATTACTCTATAGAGATAGTGTATTTCCCCAGTAATAAAGGACATCTTTTTTGAGTTGGTGAGATGAATTTGTATTTAATTATATCTTGAAAATTTATTTGAGGAACTCATTCTCAACTAGATTATTGTTGAGTTAATGAGTGCACCTATTTTAGAAAAAAGGATACCCACTTTTGGACATGTTGAGTTTAAATTCATGAAGTTGATGCACATTTCTACTTTTTGCCTAACTTCTGCACCATCAACATGCTTGATTTGGATATTAGACTTCTTTGATGAAGTAAGCTTTAAGTAGCTTAGAGACTTCCTCTTTGATAGGTTTGGTGAGTGGTGCTATGGGAATCCTTATTTTTTTCTTCATCATGCATCTTGCTGGACATTTAGGGGATGGAAAGTGATATTGATATCAATACCTAAAATCTGAGCTATGTTTTAGGCAAACACTTTAATGTCATCTTAAAGAGTTTGGATAAGGACTTCTCTATGTTTGGAGCAAAAATTCAAGTTAATTTTGGAGCAGTGGCTCGCTCATGGTTTTATGCAATAGGTATTTCTTTTATCTCCATAAAAACTTTGATACTATTGCATGCAATGTCCAATTATAAAACTTCATCTTCTACACCAGACTTCCCACTGCTCATATATAGTAGTTTCTACATTGATTCATATTTCCATTCGAAATGATCTCCTCATCACCTTTGTGGATTTGATGGCTACATGTTATCTTAACACCGCCATTTCGAATGTATTGAGTAGTGATGGAGATGGGTGTCCTTATTTGGTGAGATTTAGAGAATTAAATGGCCATGGATCTTTAAATTGATATCTAAAGATATGTTTTGGAACTTTGGTAGGATATGAAGGGTGTTAGATAATATGATTGTGGGAATAAAGAAATTAGCTCACTTTGGGCTAAATTGGGCAGACTTAAAATATAACTTTAGGGAATGAGGTTTAAATGAGAAAAATGGTTAAACAATACTTGTGGAGCCTTAATTTAGGATATGTATTTATGATCTAGAGTATTTGATTAGGAATTATAAAGTTTAAGAGGTTATTTTTGTGTAAAGACCATGAATAGGTCATAATTAGTAAAGTAGAGGCACTATTGATTAAAAATAAGGTGTGGACTTATGGAGGAGAGTAGAAGGCTTAATGGATGGTTGGAAAGAATGTCTAGACATATTAAAAAGATTACAATAAGTTACTTTGGGTATTATAGGTGAGAAAAGAATGATATGTTGGATAATTAGTGCTCCCACAAAGGATTGCCAAGCTTAGGCCACTAAGCTCTCAAACCGTAAGAACAACTAAAATAATGTATAATTGTTAAGAGATTTTTTTTATTCTAGCAAGGGAGGTTAGTTATAGCCATTATAGTCATCTTTCAAAAGAAAAAAAAATACAAAACATGGAGGGAAAGGCGGGTGGCAATGTTAATATGAAGCATAAGTTAATTTTTTATTTTATGTCATCCACTCATTTCATATGATATTATTTTATGTGGATTCAACCACCTCACATGTCATGCTTTGAATTTTTAATTCAAAGTTTTAAACATGGAATTTTTTTAAAGAAATTAAAAATTACATAAAAATAAAAAAAATGAAATCATAAAATGGGCTTTGATATGCTAATGGGCTAAACATTCTTCTTTCTTGAATTTTCTTGAGCACTAGCTTGAAATCTAATAAATTGACCTTGAGCTCTAGTTTTTTTATCCATATGATATTCTACATCAACTTCCTAAAGCTCAATTGATCTTTGCTCTATAGAGTTAAAATTTTAAGTAATTTCTACTAATTGTGGGCTCGAGTCTCCAAGTTAGTGCGGGTCAAACATATGTCTTTAACTAGTGGCTTATTCTTCCAATGAACATGAAAATAATGTTTAGAAGTTGAAGTAATGGGTGCTTCCTTGGTGATGTTATAGTCAATTTCAAAGAAAGAGAGCTTCTATAAATATGACACTATGTCTCCTGCTAAAGAGTTAAACTGAATAAGTGGAGATTTGCTAACTCTTTCATATAATAGATATATTCAATATTAATGATTGATGAATGAGCATACCAATAGAAAAATCAAAGTGATAAGCACTAGTCCTAATATTTATAAGAATTTTAAAATGACCACATGCTCGTGCATATAATTTCTTATATTTAGTAATTTGATAATGCTCAGGCAAAAAAAAATCAAAATATAGTCACCTTCTTTATATTCTTTTGTTGAATGATTCTGATTTTCTTTTGATGAATAGTTTTCATTACATATAATAATTTTCTTTCTTATAACTTCATGGAGGCATTGAAAGCCTTTAGTAAATGAGAATGTTACATCAAAAAATGCATGAGATGGTAAGTTTGCTACATCTATTTGTCATCTTAGGATTTGACCATAGACTATCTCAAAAGGTGATTTATTTGTTATTCAAGAAATAATATTATTATAAAAAAATTTGAGGTTGGTAAATGTAAATCATGATTTCATAAACTTATACTTATTAAACACCTAAGCAATTTTCTCAAGGTGAAGTTGATTACTTTAGTTTGCCCATCAGTTTGTGGGTGAAAAGCAAATGAAAATTATAATTTGGGGCCTAATAGTTTTCATAATATTTTTCAAAAATATCAGACAAACCTAATATCTCTTTCTGAAATAATGGTTAAGGGGAGACCATGTTGTCATATTATTTCCTTAAAGAATAATTTGGTTATGTGAGAAGCATCGTTTGTTTTCGAACAAGGCAAAAAATGAGACATTTTTTAGAACCTATCAACTACAACAAAAATGATATAATGTCCTCGGGCTATCATAGATAATCCTAAAATGTAATCCATTGATAGGTCTTCGCATGTCTTACAAAGAATGGGTAAGGCAATGTATTTTTCAAACCTTTATTTGATAGTTTTAGCATGTTTACAAATAAAGCATTTGGCCATTAATTTTTTAACATCTTATTTTAATGAAGGCTAATAAAATCTATTTTTCAATGAAAATATGATCATATCCTTCTCAAAATAACTAGCTACAACTCCAACATATTGCTCAATGATAAGGAATTCTTTAAGGGAAGATCAAGGAATACATAATTGTTTTCATTCATATGGATATTATTATGATGAATGTTCCATGTAATGTTATTAGTTTATCTAGGTGTTCAAGATAGATTAGGTAAAAGTTGGGGCACACTATATAGTCATATTTAATTCAATAAAACTTTAGTATTCTTAGTTTAAGTAAGAAATCATTAAGTTTACTCTAGAAAAAGAATTAGCAACTTTATTCTTAATTTTAAGCTTACGTTTCAGAATAAATGAGTAGTCTTGTAAAATTTCAACCCCTTTAGCATGCCTATGACTCAATTTTTGTTGAGTGTTATTGAATTTTAAGGCATGATGATCAAAATTAAGAATAAATTCTCTTTATAAGAGATAGTGTCACCAATGCCTTAAGGATTGAATTATAGCATAAAACTCCCTATCACAGGTAGAATATTATTCTTTTTCTCCATTTAATTTTTTACTAAAAATACTATAGAATGATTCACTTAACTTAAAATTCCACCTATGTTAATTCCTAAAGCATTGTATGTCACTTCCAAAGCTTTGGAAAAAATCTAAAAGCTTGACAATTGGTGCAAAAGTGATAGGAACTTTAATTTTCTCTATGGCCCTTTGTAAATTAGAAGTCTAATAAAATTTATCTAATTTTAGTATAAGAGTTATTGGAGCAATAATAATACTAAAATTCTTGATGAATCTCCAATTGAAAGGTGGCTAAACCATAGATGGTTTTAAATTCAATAAAATTTTAAGTGATGGCCAATCTAAGATTACTTTCAGTTTAGAAGGATTAGATTTGAATCCAGCAATGGATACAATAAAATCCTAAAAAATTACTTCAATTTGTAAAAAGAAATAATTTTTAAAATTAATGTATAATTTTTCTTGTCTAAGTGTTTCATAGACTTTTTTTAGGTGTTGTAGATGTTCACTCTCACTTGGACTAAAAATCAAAATATCATGAAAATATATCACCAAAAAATTATATATATATGAGTTGAGCATATTATTCATTAATCTCTAAAATATGCTAGGATCATTTAAAAGTCTAAAGGCATGAAAAGCTATTCATAAAGTCCATCAGGTGTCTTAAAAGAGATCTTCCACTCATCTTTTGATCTTATTTGAATTTGATGATATCCACTTTTTACATAAATCTTGGAAAAAAATTTACTCCTAAGATTAAATCTAATATGTCATATAATTTGGGAATAGGAAACCTATACTTGATAGTAATTTTATTTATTGCCCGACTACCAACACAAATTCACCATGTTCATCATTCTCAGGAGTTTGAAAATGTGGGGCTACACTAAAGCTAAGAAGACTATCCTAAATAAAATCTTATTTTAGTAATTCTTCAACATGCCTTTTAATCTCAACATGCTCAATAGGATTCATCCTATAATGTGAACGGTTACAGAATTGATAACCATGTAAGAACTCAATAGCATGTTGAATGTCTTTTAGAGGAGGTAGTTCATCAATAAGCTCATTGTAATATCTTTAATTTCAAAGAAAAGATAAGATACCATAATAGGTATGTGAGTCTCATTAGAATCTAATGTAACTTTTTTTACATGTAACAAATGAAGGAGAAATGGATCTAAATATTCCTTTTGTAAGGCTACCAAATTTATTATCTCTATGTTTAGGGTCAAAGAAGGATAAATAGATGTTGTAAAGCAACAATCAGAAATAGTAGTGTTAACCGTAATAGTAGAATTTCACATGACAATTAATTAAAGTTTACCATTTTTTTTCAATATAGGCTAAGGTTGCAAGTCAAAAGTTGTCTTGTGTGGTGCTTCAGAAGGTGTCTTTTCTACCAGCTTCATTGGAAAGAGTTTAATGGTCTTATTATTATGTTTAAAAATATAAGTATTCTCCCTACTATAGTGAATAATATTTATATCATACAACCAAGGTCATCTTAAGAGAATATGAGCAATGTCCATAGGGAGGACATAACACCAAACTTGATCCTCATAGCTTCCTATCTTAATTAGAACTAAGCATTGATTAGTGATGGGAAGAGATGTATGATTTTTCTAGCTAACAAGAAATGGTTTAGGGTGAGGCTCAGATTTTAGGTTGACTCAAGTAAAGGTGTGTGTTAAAATAACATTCATAGCACTTCCTCCATCTATAACTAACATAAATTCCTTTTCATTATATAAAGCATACATGCTAAAAATGTTCTTTCTTCTCTAATCTATTGATGTAGTTTTAATTATAGTAAGAAACATCATTACATTAACTTGAGGGTCATCAGTCAACTCCAGTTCTTCATTATATAATAAGGGGTCATCATAAACTTCTTATAGATTATCATCTATTAGGTTTTCAACTTCTTCTGAAACAAATTAGGCATTATATTGATTTTACATATAACCATTTTTGTGATAATTAAAACATATTATTTCTCTAGTGTTCATAGGGCTCCCATCAGAAAAGGTTTTAGCAGATAGGTCAGGTCAATTGGATGGGTGGATCTAATAATGAACCTATGAGATGAAGTGGAAGGTACTTAACTTTTAGTTTTAGAGATGGAAGTAGGTTCCTTTTATTGATCAACCTATAAGGCATAGTGAAAAGCTTCATCTAAAGATTATGAGATAAATAATTCAACTTCATTTCTAATGTTAGTCTTAAGTATGATAACAAATTTATTGGTTAATTTCCCATCATTATGAGACAAATTTATGAGACAAATTTGTGAGAAAAATTTATTGTACAATCTATTCTAGAAACTAAATTTTCAAAAATATTCAAGTATTCAATTATAAGAAGGTTACTTTATTTTAATGTTAATAACAGACTATGTAGTTTCTTAACATGATGCCTAGGACAATACTTTGCTCTTAACATTTCTTTTATCTATCCATGTGAGATTTTTCCCTTCATAATCCTAGTTTTTTATCTAAAGTATTAGTCTAATAAATTTTGGCATGTCCTATCAATGTTATTTTAGTTAGAGTAACCCTTTAGTAATCATCCATTTATACCAATAAAAGAAGTTATCCATTTGAACTAACTAATCATGAAATTTTTATTTGGGTCACATACATTGTCATAAGTTATGGCTTCAACTTTAACTTTTCAAGATGGATCATTAGAGTCTTCTATAGTCTTCAAATAATTTTCTCCCCTTCCTCCAATTTCTCTAAGTTTATGGCCTCGTAAATGATTAATTTTTTTATGATTTGGATTTGAATCTTCTTCATCTATCTTTAGAGCTAGAGTTTGAGTTAAGTATTAGAGGAGAAGTTAGTACTCTATTATTTTGGAGATGAGCTATAAGAGTTTGCATTTGCTCATTATGTTTATCTATTTAGTTCTTACTTTCTTATAATATTTGTTGAGTTTTTAATTCATTTTCATGAATTCTAATATCTAAGTCATCAACTAAGCTACTCAAGTTTTCAACTTGGTGCCGAGAAATTGATTTTGGTGATATATGGAAAGAAGTTAAAGATAAAATAGTAAAAGAAATAAAGAAAATATATATAATATAAAATTGTAATTAAAGTAAAATTTTAGGGTAATCGAACTTCTGGGTCATGAGGGTGGGGGGGGGGGGGAGTGGGGTTGCAAAACCACTTACGTCCCAAACTCTCCTTAAATAATTTAGGTCTTTTTGCCAGGTTCTATTTAGCCTTAATAAATATCACCATGTTTAACACACTTATATTCTTATGCATGCTTTTTTATTATTTTAATGTAATTAGAAAACTATGTAAAACCTATCAAGCCTTTGTGCTTAAGAAAGCAAGTTATCATAAGTTATTCAAAATAAGTATCTATAATTAACTATAATAATTAACAAAGATAATAAAATAATTAATTAAAATTTTATTTACACTAATGGTTAGGTTATTTTAGAATGGAGCACTACCTCACTAAGGTCTACTCTTAATATTTTTTCTAGACAAGTTCACACAATAGGGAAATGGCTAAGTTATATGGTGGAGCTTACTAATTAAACTTTTATGCTATTACTATAGAGTTACAAGTAATATACATATTTCCAAGCTACTAATATTAGTTAAAACTATCATAGAAAGTAAATTAATTTACCTCATAAGATCAAAAAAATGCACAAGTTTGAAGATAAGCCCATAACTTGAAATGATTCTTTTGTTGAAGAAATATTTTTACTGAATTCTCTTCTTTGAGGCTTTGCTTTGATACCAAATTTGATGAATGTGGGTGTCCTTTTCTTGGTAAAATTGAGAGAATTAAATGGCCATGCATCTTTAGATTGATATATAAGGATATGTTTTGGAATTTTGGTGGGATATGAATGGTGTAAGATAATATGATAATGGGAATACCATATTAACCCAGTTTGGGCTTGATTGGGCAGAGTTAAAATATAACTTTATGGAATAAAATTTAAATAAGTTAAATGGCTAAAAAATCCTTTGAATGTTTAATTTAGGATATGTATTTCTGATCTAAAGTATTTCATTAGAAATTATAAGATTTATAGGACACTTTGGTGTAAATATTGGGACTAGGTTGTAATTCATGAAGAATAGGTATTACTGGATAGAAGCACTCATCTCAACATAAAGCTCTCAACCTAGCTGCTTTGTTGCCACTCTTTGGTATGCTTCCTCCCTATCAATTTTTACTGTTCCATTGATTTCCTGGCTACCCTGATTCTTTCATGGGGCTTCTCCCCCCTTTCTACCCATGGAGCCCCCTTCTTATGCAAATGTGTTGGCTGGTGGCTCCCATGTTGAACCTCCCCCACCCAACCCAAACTTGCTCTTGTTTCCTCATTCTTACCATGATACTTTTGATGAAGGCACTATTGACCTCATTTATAGGATGAGCTCTCAACCCTTCCATCTTTAACATAGGATTTCTCTTAGGCTTTAAGAGATCTTTAGTCTTAAGACACATCTAGTGATTAGGTGGACACTCAACCTAGCCTTAGAGACTTAGAAGAGTTAGCCATAAGAATAGGTCATGCCTAAGGGGTGTCAAGAAAATTTGTCTACCTTATAGCTTGAACCACATTCCTCATTTTCTTCCTTCAAGTCAAACTCTAAATCAAATCAACATCAAACTTAAATCAATTCCAACTTGATTGATTTCCTCCAAACTCAAATCAATTCTACATGATTGAAACCCATGATTGAAATTCTAAGTTTGAAATATTTCCTAAGTCCTTTGATTCCCTCTCATGGACTTAGCTTAAATCAAATCTAAATCAATTGAAATTCATAAAATTTTCTCACAACTCATTTATATTCACATATATATATGAAATATAAATTCAAATCA
Organism: Cymbidium sinense; assembly: GCA_021442155.1. Taxonomy (NCBI): domain Eukaryota; kingdom Viridiplantae; phylum Streptophyta; class Magnoliopsida; order Asparagales; family Orchidaceae; genus Cymbidium; species Cymbidium sinense. Next base: position 25,495,075 of record CM038228.1, on the reverse strand, counting down.
ATCAAACTAAATCCAAAAATTAAATCCAAATTCTCAAAATCTTTTCTAAGTCCTTTGATTTCATCTTATGGACTTAACTCAAATCAAGTTCAAATCACCTCAAATTCATGAAATTTTCTCACAACCCATATATATTCTCATTTATATTCACAAATGTAAATGAAATATAAATTCAAATATTTAAAATGATTGTTGAACTTGACCAAAGCCTCAATTGGCCAACTAGACCTAACCTAGCCTAATTGACCATGAACCCAACTTGACCTAAAAGGTCAAATTGAGCCAAACTCAAATATAAACCAAATTGATTGGAAACAAAGATATCAATCCATTTCATATGACCAACCAAATATGATCTAACCCATGACCTAACCCAAATAGGTCAAATGGGTCAAATTGATCAACTTGATCCATTTGACCTAAATGAACTCAATTGAACCAAAACCAAATATAAACCAAATTGACTCAAACCAAAGCCACCAAAATATTTCAAATGGTTATATGAACTTGACCCAACCCTTTGTTTGACCTAATTTGACCAATTGGTCAACTTGACCCAAGTTGACCCATTTTGACCTAAATAGATCAACATGAGCCAAATCATATCAAATCAATTCTAAATTCAATGAAACTTAGCCTAACCCATTTTTCAAGCAGACCAAACATACCCAAACTAAATCAAGGTCAAATGACCATTTTACCCTTAGGTCAAAAGCTAAATTTTGGCCAAACCCACTTGGAATTTGGTCAAATCCTCTCCATAGCCACTTGGCGCCCTCTTAGTGGATCAACTAAACACTAAGGAGTGTGCTGCACCCAACCCAATGGGTTTGGGTCAGCCCAACCTAGCCTAAGGCTAAAATTAACCACTTGCATGAAATTAAGCACATGGAATCCCTCCTCCACTTGATTTAAGCACATGCAAGCTCCACTACTCCACTCCTCTAGACAAATTGATTGCAAGGACACCCTAAATGGCCTAACAAGCCCACTCAAGGTGGTCAATTGGATCAAAATAGAAGGGAGAAGCTTAGTCATCCGATTGCTCAAGGGGGAGATATACTCTCCCTAGTTTGATTTCATTCCATTAGTCCCTAATTTGATAGACCAAGAGGAAATGAGAGAAGTCATTTCCCAGCCTCCCCAAGCTCTCTCAAGCAATTCCCATTTTCCTTTTTCTCAATTTTCATAGATTGAAAATAGGGGAGGTCCATAGAAAATCCAACTTGGCCTACACTTGGTATCAATCAAATTCCCTTTGCAAGCTCCATCAGGGAGCTAAACCAAGAAAGGTGCTACCTTGATCAAGACCAGCTCAAATCAAGGTGGAGTTGGCCTCTAGAAGGATCTACTCAATCTCAAGACCTCAAACTCTCAACAAAGATTTGTCTCCACTAGACAACACTTGTCCAACATCGAGCATCGGTGATCACCTCTGACAAGGTTAGCCATTAAACTAAGCACATTTTCAATATTGTTTGGATCTTTGTGAAGTGGATTTTCATCCGATGAGATTCTAGCCGTTAGATGTGATCTCCCTTGCATGTTGATGGTGTGGGTTGAGTTTGGGATCAATCTGAGCTCAATCGAGCTCGCATCATACCCTAGAAAATGGACGGATGTCCTCTCCCACAAGGAAATATAGGGATAGATCATGAGCCATCAATCCGCACATTTTGGATGGACGACCATGATTTAAGACAGGTAGATCTCACATTTCATCCCTTAAGAACTGTAGATCTCATCTAAGCCGTCTGATCCATGATCGAACGGGTGAGGAGAAAGTTTGTAGCTCCACTGCTGATGCGGTGCCATGATGTGACAACTTAAATATTGAATCCCATCGCGCCACATGGAAAGCACATGACGCATCAACGGTCCACGTGGCGCCGACGGGATTAAACATTTAATTAGGCTATTAAATCACCTAATTAATCATGAAAACTTCCTAAATACATATCTAGGCCTAGAAAATTAAAAATATATATGAAAAAAATTGTATTGGATAGATAATTGAACATAGAATATTCTAAAATTGATTTTAATGGATTTTGAATAGTGCTTTTCTCTAGATTTGGGATTTATTGGGAATGTTATTTTATTAATTACCCTCTAATTACTCCACTGATAAATCCCAAACTTCTTGTGCATAATTAGTAGGATGACTCCTGCCTCCCCTAAGTTTCTTGGGATTTATTGGTGGTTTAATTAGAGGAATTTCTAGTTCATTCCTTAATCACTCCCTTAATGTAATTAAGCTTAATTAAGGGTATAATTACAGGTCTAACCCTCTGATTGGGTCAATTAAGTTTTGATTAAGTGAATATAAGGTTTAGGGAATAATTTTGGGATACTTTCCTTAAGACATTCCTTAAATCTCGTTTCTTCCTTAATCCAACCTTAATTAAGAGTTAATTCACTAATTACCCCCTTAATTAATTTCATAAAATTCAAAAACTCTCTAGAACTCAATTAATCTATCTTGGGTAGATTCTTAGGTGTTCAATAACCTAAATACATTAAGAAAATTAAAATCTCACTCACATGTGTGAGAGGGGTTATGAAAGTACTTAAATTAAACCCCTTAGTTTAATTAGTCATTAATCATGAGCCAATTGCATTAGGTACCTTTCTTTCCTAGGTGCATTGCTGATTTAAATTCCTTGTGTGGTTTTATGACATATCATTGGCTCATAATTATCTGATTAACTATGCTAAGTTGGTGTATGTAAGGGGTAATTAACACATTTAATTTATACCTTAACCTAAGCAACATATAAAAATCATCTAATAATCCTAAGAACAAACTAAATCAACAAACATATATGGAAATAGGTTAGGAGCAGCAAACTCACCTCACAGTTCTCAAATTAAATCAAACTCAAAACAATATCAAACCTTCCTTAAAAATAACTTGATTTGCTTTAAGCTTTCTTACTTCATAAGATTGTAATTAGGAATTAATTAGAATGAATGTGTTTACATGCTTTCATCACTTTAGTTCTTTCCTGACATGTTAAATGTGTATGTCATATGAATTTTATGCATTCATGCTTTTCAAAAATCAAATTAAAAATGAAATATTTTCTTTATGTCAAATTGCATGTTTTGGCTAATGCAAAAATATGAATGGATATTATCACTACTAAATCTAAAAATAATTTCAAAATCTATAAATCAAACACCTAAAACTAAAGGTGTGCTACTTATAATTTTTTATAATCTTGCATGTTGATATAAATATGAAGATGTGCATAGTGTGGCTTTCCTTCTCTTTTCTTTTAGCATAGTTTTGAATAGGATTTGGAAAAGTGTATAGTTCATTTGAAAAGAACATAACACTTGCCTAACCCCATTCCTATTCATTCCTATGCTATTACATAAGAAGGACATCCACACTTGTACATATAAATTGTATAAACAAAATAAACAAAGAAATACAAACTTTTTGCATCTTTCTTTTTTCCATTCACTTCTTTTTTTTGTATTAAGAAAATGGTATTTTAGTCTAGACAACCCTAGGGTTGCGAGGCATTAAGTAGCCCTAAGTAGGTCTTGTACCTTACACCCCTGGTGCTAACAATGGCGATGTACTCACTTATGCCTCTCATACATACATGTGTGCATGTGAAAAATGGATAAGAAAATCTCTTTTCACTTAATGAAAATCATGCATCATAAAGCATTCAAATTTTTTAAGTAACTCACTTAGCATTCATCATAAAGTATGCTAAACATTTCCATTTGTATGTATAGATATGCTTAGGATTCATTCTTATGCATGTTATACATATTGGGAAAGAAATGAAGTGATGTGTTTTGTGATATTAATTAACTTTACTTAATCTTAAAATGCCTTTCTTTTGAATAGGTTTGTTTAGAGAAGTGAATGGAAAAAAGAAGTGAATGGTTCATAATAAGACATTCACTTCATAATAAGACAAACTTTTTGCATCTTTCTTTTTTCCATTCCTATTGCTTAATTAAAATACATAATAAGACATTCACTAAACAAAACTAAACATGAATCTACTTTAGAAGTTACTTAGGGTAGGGAAGGAAAGAGAAGTTCTCTTCTCTTTTCCCTCTCTTTATAACTTAGTAATTAATTGTAGGTTCATTCAAACCTAAATAAGACATCAAATAAAATTAACCCAAATCAACAAAACACTTAAATAAAACCACCCATCTAAGTTTAACATCTTAAAACTTAGAAAATCTAAACCTTAAAGCTATAGCTAAGCATACCACATAAACCTTCTAAAGCACACATATTAGACAAAGTCACCACTTCTAGCCTTAGGTTAGGCGGTGCATGGTTTGATGTTTTCTTTTTTTTGTGTGTTTTTTTTAGGATGTTATGGTGTATGTGCGTAGAATGAATGGTAGGATAATTTAGTCTAATTATTATTTTTGTAGGGATTGTGCTTAAGGGGCGTTGTAATAAAAATATAACTGCTTTTGTTGTGCAAGTGCTTATACCCCTAAGCATAATCCAATAGGCCAAGTGGACTTGGTTACCCATGTGTGGGGTGCTAATTCCAATATACATGCTTGGGATTTGCATGATTTGTTTAGCTAATCTTTGTTTTGCAGGTGTTAGTTAGATTTACTTTTTCTTTTTATGTAATTTTTGTAATTAGGATTTTGGAATAATTATTATGGGGGATTACGATGAACATTAGTCATAAGATTTCATCTTATGTATCATGTGAAGCCCTTGGAACATCTACATTTCAACCATCCAAAAGAAAGAACCAAAGAAAAAAGAAGAAAAGAAGAATGAAGAAATGAAGAATGAAGACCCCCATAACATGAATTTCTTTGCTTGATTGTAAATTATATTATTTGTAATCTAGGTTGTTTAAGGGTAGAGCTCGGTTACCCAATTTATTTTCGGGTTTGTGCAATGAAGCCTAACCACAAATGGCCTTTTATTCTTTTGCGTTAGCTTTATAAAAAGTTTGATTTTTTAGTTTAACTTGTGCATTAAGATGACATCCTTTTCCTAGTTTCTTCCTTACTTGATGTATGGCCTGGATGATGATTAAGCTCTTAGGAAAAATAAATTTTCTACCAAATTGAACAACTAAAAAATTAAAAATAAAGAACTCATAACCTCACCTAAAGCTTAGGCTAAAAATCAAGATAAAATAATTACCAACCCCTTAGCTGGATGAGTATTTATTTTATAACATCATGCATAAAAGCATATTATTTCACACTTGATTGGAGGGCTTCCACCTTTGCTAGAGAACTTGGCTTGACTTGTGAGAGCCATGGTGGAAATACACCTCCCCTTCTCGCTGATTTTGGCCCATAATCTTATTTCTCATGCATTAGGCATATGAATCCTATAAGCCTAAGTCAAATGATTGTCCAAAAATAAAAATAAAGTGTAATATGATTTGCATTAGATCTAGGTCATTTTTCATGCCCTTACACGATCTAGTCTCTTAAAGAGTGAGTTTAACAACTTAGTCTCTTTTAAAATAAATAACATACTAGCTATCCTTCATAAAACATATGACTTGCCTACAAGAATTTAAAATCATAGGAGGAGTTAGTTGGCGGTGACCTCCAGGAAGTTGTAAGTCCAAGAAGTCTGGTGGTTTATTCTCTCTTTGGAGGTAAACCATATACCCATTTTTTTCTTAGATTTAGGTCGCGCCTTTGGCCCTCGCCAAAGCTCCCTAGATTTAGCTTTTGAGGATGCTTCTCCCTTTATAGCCCATAAGTATAAATCCTCATCTCCTAGGCATTTCCATAATATTGTATTATGGAATCATAAGCCCTAAATTTCTAATGAAGAATTCAACTCAAATAAATTAAATCAATTTCAAAATTGTAAAGCCCAATCATAGGATAGTTTGAGATTTTCGCTAGGTTTTCTAGCATCATGAGCATCTCCTACTTATCTTCATTTGGCTTCAATAATAACTCTCTCTCTTTAATTAATCCCATTTGATCTTCTAAAATAAACTAATTTATTGATAGTCCTACCTATTGAAATCTTTGGAGACAACAATCATTTACCTTAATCGAGAGTATTCCTAAGAAATCCCCTTCCTTAAGATGTAATTAACTATGGGAGCTTGCCCCTGTAAGGAACTTAATGAACCTGGTTTAAAAGAAACCCTACTTTACTTTTCCATGTAAAGTAGGGGAAGAATCTTGGGTACACATGTAGACCCATTGTCCTTAGGAGTCTTTATTGAGGTGATTAGGTCCATTGTAAGGTTACTTCTATCTCTCAAGATAGTATGCCTCTCCTCAATGTCGTACGCGATCACTCTAATAAGAACATCTATGGATCTACGTGATGTCCAAATGAATAAGAGTATATTTCTATCTTCATTTTATCCACATATATTGAAGATGGAAGTATGCTCTTAAAAAAATAAATGAAACCTTTCACCACAGGCACCTCCTCCTCCCTTTGTGAAAAGTTGCTAGAAAGAATGTTAAACTAACCCTTCTACTTTCTGAATCTGAGACATGGACTTTGGCCAAACCTTTCAGGTTCACCATCATTGGAAAGTTCATTTATAGAAACACAAAATTGGACTCAATTAGGATCCATTTTAATGATCTAAAATTGTTTGAAAATTGGAAGGTGGGTCCACTTGATGGGAGGCATATAATGATTAAGCTTTCTATGGAGGAAGATTATGCAAGAATTTTCTCTAAGAAACTTTACCCATTGATAATGTTCCTATAAAATTTTTGAAATCGACTCCCTCTTTTGACATTAGCATAGAACACCCACCCCCACCTCCCCCTCCCTTGCTCCTATTTGGAGTAAAATACCTAGCCTAAAACTCCACTTATTTAATATGCATATCCTCTACTCCATAGTTGCAATATTTGAAAGACCCCTTAAGCTGCACACTCCTACATTCAACTTAACTAACCCATCAACTACTACAATCTTGGTGGAGATGGACATAACAACAACTTTCAATGAAAAAATCAAGATAGGAACACACTCTAATGGGTATTGGCAAAGGGTACAGATTGAACAAAAACCTTTGTATTGCAGCAAATGTAGAATGTTTAGACACTCTTTGGACAATTACTTCATTGCACATCCAAAACTAAAAAAAGAGAAATTTTTATAAGGAAAAACAACCAATGGAAACTATCATCCAAAAAAAATTCAAACCTAGCTCAAATTCAGTTTAAAGTTCCCCTAAATAGCAGCACAAACCACGCTGAACATATAAAACTTGGAAATAACTTTCAGATGCTTGAACATAATTCTGATAGAAGACAACTAGATTTTAAACATTTGATCAACCTAATTGATACTCATAGATAAGAGGGCCAACATTATTTATTTCTCAAAAGCAACTTAAATCCCATTGATCTACACCAGGCACAAAGAAACCATGAAGTTCTTATAAACAAAGAGCATGAAACTGAAACCATTCTTCAATCTAAAAATCCAATTGATAGTAGTTCCAAAATTGATAACATCATTAGGAGATTTCCACCTCCTTCCCAAAGCATTACAATAGATCACCTTGACTCTAGATATGATTCTACAACTACTTCCATAATCTCTCATCACACTTTGAAGCGAAACTCCATCCATCTTGCTGGATTTTAGGATTCTACTGAAATCATTCCAGATTCTGACAAAAATCTTATGCTTCAATCACTTGAATATAATCCCACTAGGGGACTGATACTACCTTCCCATAACTTTACATTAAACCCTCTTGAATCCATTTATGATTTCATAAATACTTCAACAATCCCTTATCATACTTCAAAATAAACCTCCATCTAACCTGCAATTTTTTAGAATTCTGCTGCAGCATCTGGCAGCATTCTGGCTCAATAACCCTCTAGTCAAACCCTGATACTAACCCTCCACACCACAACAAACTACCATATCCTAGATAAAAATCCCAACCTAAACTCTATCTAAGCTAAAAATCAATAATAGGCAGTAGCAACTTATTCAATCCCTAGTAGAAATCTTAAACAATTTGATGGAAAACTTATTCTTATAGCAAACCAACCAAATCCTTACAAAGACTCTGAACAATAATCTTCATTAATGCCACAGCTAATCGCCATATTCTGAATAAAAACCACAACCTAAACTCTATCCAATCTGAAGAACAGCAATAAGTAGCAGCAACCTCTTCATTCCCTGGCATAATTCCTGAACCTTTTGAGGGACAACCTTCTGATGTAGCAAACCAAATTAAATCCCAATAGAGACTTTGAACAACAAATATTTGATCAAGACCAAGAACTAGAAAATGACACCCATAACTGGCTCCCTCCTCATGATCAGATGAATTATGATGATATCCTTAATTGAACTATGGATGGGGTGGCACACGATAAAGAATAAGAAAAAGATATAGAAAAGTTTTAGAGAACTATAACATCTCTTTGCCAACAAAAATCAATATGATGGAGGCTACAATTGGGAAGAAGGTATTTCTAGGAAACCCACTAGAAGTAATTCCACTCCTAGATGAATAACCTTATGATATGGAACATTAGAGGCATTGATAAGGCTAATGCCTCCAACAGGCTTAAAAGCCTTATTAGAACCCACTCTCTTGGTCTATTTGCCATATTTGAACCTCTTGTCTAAAGCCACAACCTACAAAAAAAATCAATAGACACTTCCCTAATTTTAACATCATTGCCAACTCCATCAACAAAATTTGGTTCTTCTTCAAACCAAGATTCCAGATCCAAATACTCATTGACTCAAGCCAATTCCATCACTTCCACCTACATAATTCTAACTTCAATTTCTTTGCCATTATCATTTATGGTTATTGTAACCATCAATAGAGATTGGAACTTTAGGAGGATATGAATAAAATGAGGTTGCAAACTAAAGACCCTTGGCTTGTTGGAGGTGACCTCAACATGATCTCAAGCCCAACTGAAAAAAAGGGAGGCAAAAATCCAAACCTATCAATTATTTCAGAATTTGTTGAATGCATAGAAGAGGCTAACCTTTTTTATGCTAGTTTTAAATGAAAACCTTGCATTTTGCAAAGATGGAGAACTTAGGAAATATTGGATAGAGTTCTCACCAACCCTAAAAGGCACTCCTTCTGCAATTTGAAAGTTCTACACCTTGCTAGAATTGCTTCATATCACTCTCCCTTATTAGTTAGCTTCAACTTTACCTCCATACCAAAATACAACCCTTTTAGATTCCTCAACATCTAGACTTCCCACCCAGATTTTATCCAATATATTACTAGACTTTGGCAATGTGGTGGAAACATCAACCCTTGGATTCATCTTTGGATCCTTCATAAGAATGTTACTTATGGACTAAAAAAGTGGAACAAGGAGACTTTTGGAAACATCCACCATCAAGTCAAAACAACTGAAGAGAAGATATACAAACTTGAACAAGAGATTTCCCACATGAAAGGCAGTGATACCTCTAGTCTTGAAGACCAACTGAATAGTTTTCATCTTGAGCTCCAACACTTCATCAACAAAGAAGAAGATTATCTTAGAAAAAAAGTAGCTATTCAAAACTTCTTACAAGGGGATAGAAACTCCATATTCTTCCATTCTTGCATAAAAATGAAAAGAGAAGAAAAATGGGTGAACAAAATCAAAAATGTTGATGGTAATTGAATCACTCACCAAGAGGGTATTATGGAAGAGTGTTTTAGCTACTTCTCCCAAAACATTTGCCAACCCTAGAATCAACTTTTACCTCCTATTCTTAATAGATTTTTTTTTTACTTTGACAATGATGAACTTACCTCCACCCCAAAATGAGGAAGAGATCTAGAATGCACTTAACTCCATGGATGGATATAACGGAGTTGATTCCGATGGTTTTATTGCTCTCTTTCATCAAAAATCTTGGGAAGTTATAAATGTTTAAGTAATAAAATCCATTCAAGATTTCTTCACTAACCTAAGCTACCATAAGTATTTCACCACTTTAGCCCTTATTTTGACTTCTAAGGAGAAAATTTTCCACACCTAGGACAAGTTCAGACCTATCTACTTAACACCTATTATCAACAAAATCATTGCCATCAAACTTCAAAAGATCCTCCCAACCCTCATCTCCCCAAACCAAACTGTCTTCATCAAAGAGAGATATATTATTTAAAACATCCTTCTAGCCCAAGAACTTATCAAAGATATTGATAAAAAATATAGAGGAGCTAATGTTTTGATGAAAATTGATATGAAGAAAGCCGTTGACATTCTTGGCTGGATATTCCATCTCAACTCTCTGAAAGTGAGAGGCTTTTTATTTTACAAATTTTGCATGATAATTGAAACCCCTCCTCGCCAATAGGCACTACAAAATTCTTCTCAATGGCCAAGCTATTGGCATCTTCCAAGCAACCAAAGGTGTTAAACAAGGTGATCCCCTATTCCCCACACTCTTCATTTTTTCTTTGGACATCCTCTCTAGAGAACTGAATAAAACCTCTTCCTCAAAAGAGAACATCAAATACCACTCCACTAGGAACTTGAACATCTCTCATTTGTCCTTTGCTGATGACCTCCTCCTCTTCAGCATTTGAAATAAAAGAGTAATTAACACACATTTGGAAATCATCAAGGACTTCATGACCCTCTTTGATATGTCTTTAAATGCTAATAAATTTATCTTTGTCAAAGGTAAGCAAATCAACAAATCTAAAATTAGATGGATCATTGAGAGGACTAGTTTCACTCACACAAAGCTCACCCTCCCTTACCTTGGAATCAAACTTTACAAAGGAAAAGCCATGCCATCCTTCTTTTATGATCTAATTGACAAAATTTAGCACAAAATCAACTCTTTGGAGAACTCCTTTCTCTCCTTTGGTGAAAGAATTACCAATGCCAAAATCATCCGCAACTTAATTCCTTTATATACTACCCAAGTACAACACATTCTAAAAATGATCTAAAAGAGAATTGAAAGAATGCTTAATAGATTTATATGGAGTCACAACCACAAGTACACTCATTGGACTAGGTGGAAAAAGTTTTGTAACCAACCACTAAAGGTGGTTTGGGATTCAAAACCATTGAAGATAATATCAAAGCTAACATATGCAAACTATGGATAAAACTCAAGGAGAACAAATCATTATGGTCCAAGTACATGCTAGGAAAGTATTACAAAGATTCTCATCCAATGATAGGTATAAAAAAATAAACTGATTCATCCATTTGGAGGAGTTTGTTGTGGCACTAGGAGGAAGCCTAAAACCCTATCTTTTGGGAAATGGGGGATGAATGCATTGGCATATGGAATGGCCATTGGATTGGGGAGGAATCCATCTATTTTGAGTTTGCTGATTCCATGCCTCTTCAAACTTGCTTCATAAAGGATTTTTGGTTGAAAGCTGATTAGGATTTACAAAAACTATAACTTATTTTCCCTCCCCAAATCTATAACAAAATTTGTAGTCTACTTATCAACCCTCAAAAGAAAAGACACACTAATTATTAAGGCTAAATCCACACATAATTCAATTCACAATATTCTCCTCTCAATTTTGTGGAAAGAAACAAATTATGTACCATGGGGAAAATCCATTTGGAACCCAAATATCTAACCCTCAATAGCCTTCTTTTGTTGGATACTTTTTCACCACTTTCTTTCCCTTAATGATATCCTTAAACTCAAAGGCCTTAAACTTTCCTTAAGATGCCATCTATGCAAAGAAGAAGAAGAATGTCTCCTTCATACCTTCATCTATTGTAAATTTAGCAAAACACTATAGAACATTTTTTTCCTGAACAAACAAATGACCATAATAAAGATGGTCTCTTCAACTTGGTTCAACTCTTGGATAAATTAAATCAAGCAACATATAAGCAGTCCACCAAAACTTTAAATGCAATCCTTATCATCCTTTGGTTAATTTGGACTACTAGGAATGACCTCAAGCATAATGCTTCCATCATCGATGTTGAATTCATTGCTCTTAAGATCAAATCTCACTTCCAGCTGATAGTAAAAGGAGAGGCTCTAAACTTGAAAAGTAACTATGTGAATACAGCCAATTTCAAACCTCCAATTTGCAACCTTATTTTCTAAAAGAAACTGACCCAGGATTACATCAAAATTAATATAGATGGCACCTATAATACCAAAACCAGAAGTTTTGGAATTGGTGGCATCTTCAAGAACTACAAAGGTGATTGCATCTACTTCTACTCCATGCTCTATGCTACCTTTCAGCACTTCATGCAATCATAGCACTTCACTTTGCACTCCTCCTTACTTCCAGAAGACCCCATCTCAACTATTGAATTGAATCAGATTCATTACCTCTCATCCAAATCCTAAATGAAGATCAATTTTAGTAGCCTCCTTGGCTCATCATCAACCTCCTCAAGGCTATCAAAAATTTAAGAAGGATCCTTAAAGTTTCTTACTCCCATATATGGAGGGAAGGAAATAGACTGGTTGATCTACTTGCAAAGTGTGTAGCACAAAATCAAATCCTCTCATTTTTCAAGCACGTTGACAAAAAATTCAGCTTACTAGCACATACTGATAAGCTAAGTCTCCCATACATTGGAACAAAATAGTTGTAACCACCCCCTTTTTTGTCTTTTGGTTTGCTATAATCTTTTAGTAATCAATAAAATTTTTTCTCTTTATGCAAAAAAAGGTAGAGGTATTATTGAGTGGAATTAAGCTGTAGGCTTATGGAGAAAAGTATAAAGCTTAGTGGATGGTTGGAGATGACATTAAAAAAGTATGAGAAAGACTAAAATAAGTTATCTTTGACATTGGAGGTGAGAAAATAAAGATATATTGGATAACCAGTGCTCTCACAAAAGATTGCCAAGGTTTGGCCTCCAAGATCTCAAACTTCAAGAACAATACAAATAATTTGTAATTTCTAAAGATCTCCTTTAATTTTAGCAAATGGGGCTATTTATGGCCATTACAAAAATCTTTTAAAAGAAAAATAAATTTTGAAGTATGGAGGGAAAAGTGGGTGGTCATATTAATGTGAAGCATTAGGTTACCTTATTATTTAATGCCATTTACCCATTTCACTTTCTATTAATTTATGAGAATTCAACCACCTCACATGTCATGCTCTGAATTTATAAATTTAAAGTTTCAAACTTGCAGTATCTAGAAAGAAATTAAAAATTACATAATTAAAAAAAGATGAAATCATAAAATGTGCCTTCATAAGCTAATGGGCTAAGCAATCATGATTCTTAAATTTTTCTTGGCCTTTAGCTTGAGATCTAGAAAATGGACATTGAACTCTAGTTTTTTTTATCCATATGATGCTCTAGATCAAGCAGTGGTCAGCCAAAGATGGCATTATAAGTAGTGGGTGCTTCTACTATAACAAAGTCAACCATAGTCATGAACTGCTTCTCATCTTCTCCACAAGTCATGATCGTGCCTTTAGTCTCTCTTCATTGTCCTAAAAAATTATATAGTAGCCCTCAAATAAGGGTGAGTTTAGAACTTGATAATCCTAGCTTATCAAAGATAGACTTGAAAATAATGCTAATTAATCCCCTAGTGTCAATCAATATACTCCTAATTTGGTAAAAGATGATTAAAATCGTGATTATGATAGCATCATTATAAGGGTTTCCATTGGTGGGTCTATCTTTCTCTGAAAAGTTTATAGAAATTATAGGGGTGTACGGCAATTATGGAATTTTTTGCAACATATCTGAATCATAATCATTTGAGGCTTATTTTCCTTGATGGCTCCTCACCATAATGAGTTTGAATGAGCTAACTCACACAAAGAATCTATGGAAGTGATTCTAAGCTAAGAAAAATAATTTTAATTGAGTTAACCTACAAAAAAATAATCTTTGGAGGAGATTCCAAGATAAGGAAAATAAATTTGTCTGTTTTAATGTACCTAAAAGATCTATAGAAGAGATGTTAAGATAATGATAATGAATGAGATGTATCAGCCAACTCAAGGGATATGAAAGAGATTCTAAAAGGAGGCTAAGGAATTTGATTGTACTAACCAACCCCAAGGATCTATGAGAGAGATCCGCAGATGAAGCTAATGAATTTGATGTATTAATAAACCTAAAAGATCTATGGATGAGATCCCAATATGAGAGAAATTAATATGATTAACTAACCAAACTAAAGAATCTATGGAAGATCTCTTATGATAAGGCTAATGAATTTAATTATATTAACTAATCCACATAATCAATGTAAGAGATCCTATGATGAGGCTAATGAATTTGATTGTATTAATCATCCCAAAAATCTATGGAGAGATCTTAAGATGAGGCTAATGAATTTGATGTATAAACTAACCCAAAGGATCTATGGAAGAGATACTAAGATGATTTTAATGGATTTGTTGTGTTAACCGACCCAAAATATCTATGGAAGATATCCAAAGATGAGACTAGTTAATTTGCTTATATTAACTATCCCAAAAGATCTATGGCAAAGATTTTAAGATGATGTTATTGAATTTGAATATATTTACCAACCTAAAGGATCTATGGGAGAGATTAAAAGATGAGGCTAATGAACATGATAGAGTTAACCAACACAAAGGATCTAGGGAGAGATCTTAAGATGAGGTAATTAATTTGATTAATTTAACCTACATAAAGAATCTATGGAGGAGATTTTAAGCTAAGGATAATAAATTTGATTGAGTTAACCTACATAAGGAATCTACATAAGAGATTATAAACTGAGAAAGATGAATTTGATTAAGTTAGGTTATATAAAGAATCTACATAGAAGATTTTATATACAAAAAAATTTTTGAGTTAGCCGACACAAAGAATCTACAATAAAGATTATAAACTAAGAATGACAAATTTGATTGAGTTAACCCACACAAAGAATCTATGAAAGAGATTCTAAACTAAGAAAACTAAAATAAATTCGATAAACTTACACAAGAAACTACATAGAAGATTCCAAGTTGAGAAAAATAAATTTGGTTGAGTTAACATAGATAAAGATTCTGCATAAGTGATTTAAAGATGAAAAAATTAATTTGACTGAGTTAATATACATAAAAAATCTATAGAAGAGATTATAAGATGAGAACAATGAATTTGATTGAGTTAACTACACAAAAAATCTATGAAGGATATTCTAAACTGAGAAAAATAAATTTGATTAAATTAACCTACCCAAAGAATTTATGAAAGAGATTCTAAGATGAGGCTGATGAGTTTTATTGAATTAACTAACACTATAACTTAATGAAACATAAAGACAAAAAATAAAACATAAAGTCAAATGAAATCAAACATAAAAGTTTACCCTAAACTAAACAATACTAATGAACAAAATGACAAAGAGTGAAACACATTAATATTAATATGTTTGATTGACATAATGAACATACATTAAACAAAAATAAATATCAAATATGAACATTAATAAATGGAATGAAAAATAAATCAAAAGAAGAATCAAATTTCAAAAGAATAAAATTCACAAACTTAATTCGAAACAAATCATCTAAATGAATTTAAAATGAATTAATTAAGATACTTAAGATCTTAGTTATACTTTTAGAATGTATCTTCATCTTAAGATAAAGGTTTCATTCCATTAGGACTCAGGATGTTGAATAGAATGGGTTCCACCCAAAATGGAGCTTATTGTATTCTTCATTCTTGAAAACCTAATCTCACTTTAACATATAATGTACCTAAAATAAAAATGAAATTGCAAATTATTAAATCACTTGAAGTGAAACCACCTTTGGTAAATTAAACCAATTTCAAAATTAAAAAATGTAAAATGAATTAAAACAAAAATTTTCATTATCAGCATCATACGGTATATACTCTAGACACTCGAGGTCACATGGCTACTGGTCCGAAGGAAGTCATGATACCTCAAATATCTAGTATAACAATGACACATACTTATGAAGCTAAATTAAGAAAATTTAAAAGTATAACAATCAAATTAAATTAAAAAAAGTGGAAACCCAAATTGAAACTTGAAACTAAAAAGGCCTGGCAATGTCTTGCCACATAAACCCCCATTCTTCACACACAAGATCACTAGGTCATAGACTATAGACTTAAATTAGATCATACTATGATTTTTTATGATATTTTGTGATGTACTATTTTAGATAGGATGGCTAGGATCGATTGTCATTAGTCGGATGGTAGGACATAACTTTAGAATTAACATTATCTTTTGTAGGGGGTTGTACTAAAGGGACTGATATCATAAAAAAATTATAAAATTTTTGTTTACTTGCAAGTGTTAAATTGTCCCTTAACATAGCTCAATAGGACAGTGGGCTTGGCAAGCAGCTAATGTTAATCCAATATATTTGTAAAATATAATTGTTATGTGATGTTTGTATTTTCTTGATGTCTATTTTATAGGGCTTAGGAATTATTTTTAAATTTAAAATGTAAATTTGAGCTTAGAATTAAGTTAGGATCTAAGGTGTCTATGATTAGCAGGAGCTGAAGCTGCATACAGATGGGTGCAGTGGTCCCGTATGAAACCCTATGCAGGTCCTTGAAAAAGGAGGAGATCTTGGAAAGAATACCAATAAATCTAAACTTTAATTCTAGGCTAGAATGTATAAGGGAAGAGCATGACTATTCATTTTCTCTTTCTTCAAGGGTGTATAGCAATTCCCAGCCGCATTGGTTTTTCTATAATTTAAAATTGGCTTGATTTATTTTAGGTGCATAAAAAAATTAACCTGCTTTTCTAAGTTTCTTTCTATGCTATATTTTCTTTGATGAATGTCTAGATGATTAGGCTTTAGGAACACTAAATTTTCTACCAAATTTAAATATAATCAACTTAAACACAAAAAATAAAGAAACTTGAAACTTCATATAAATTAAAACTCTATGAATAACCTAAAATAAACTAGAAATAATTAGCATTTGAATACCATGCTATCATATTATTTTAAACTCTTGAATTGGAAACTTTGCTCATTGTACATAAGGGACATCTAACCCTTGAGGATGACTATCTTAGGAAGTCTATCTTCTCTTATTGATTTGGCCCATAACCACTTCTAATTTTATGGCATTTTGGCATAAAATGCATACCCCAAGACCTTAAATAAATTTTGATTTAAAGCATTTGAAAGCTTAAAAATGTGCATTAGTTAGTGTATTTCATACCCTTCATGATCTTAGGGATTAGAGAGTGAGTCTAAATTTTTAGATTTTTCTTAAAATATGATAGTCTAACCATCTTACATACATGAGACTTAGCATCAAGGATTTAAAATGCACTTATGTGGTGTTAACTTGTAGCCCTTCCATGTGGATCAAGAAGAGTCAAGATATGTCTGTTCCCTCAAGTGAGAGGAATGGCCAATAATTCCAAAAAATAAAAATGGAACTAGGTTGAGTATCTAACTTGTATCAGAGCACTTATAAACTTAGGTTCTGAAGCATCTTCCTCGGAGTAAGTCTTCAACCCTAGGTATTTCTTTAGTCTTCTGCGCTAAAATCCAAGCTTTAGATTTCTAAGAAAATGTCAAGGCCAAATCTAAATTAAATTTTAAAATTTAAAGCCCTAATGGTAGGATAGTTGAAATGCCTACTTGACATCCCAATAACAATAGGAATTTTCTTCTTAATGCTAATTGACCTCCCAAAAGAGCTCTTTCCACTTTGAATCATTCCCAATTGAAATTCCAAATATCATTCCTTTGAAAATTAGCTTCAAAATCCATAGAAATAGCTTATTTCTTTAATCGAGAGTATTCTTAGGAAGAGGTCCTCCATTCCTAAGATATAATTAACTATGAGTGCTTACCCTTATAGGGAACAATGAACCTAGTTTAAAATAAACCTTGCTCTACTTCCCATGTAGTTCAAGGGAAAATAATATGGTGCATGAAAGACTTATTAGCCTTTGGAGTCTTTTATTAAGTGATAGAATCCATCATAGGAAAACATGTTTAGCTTTTAAGATGATATATTTACTCTTTAATTACACATTTGATCATTCAAATAAGAAATTCCTAAATATTATGTGGTGTCATAAGTTTTCCCCACACCAATCAAAAAGAGCAGTTATTACTATTTATTACTATTAATTTCATAACTGACCATAACTAAAAAGCGCATCAGATATTGAAGTGTTGTCATGGCACTCTAACATAGTGCTGAAGCAATAGTCAAAAGTTTATCCTATCTATGAAATGTGCCTGGGAACTTGTTAGCCCATTTGATTGGTCCTTTAACTGGCACCATGGCACTACATAGTGAGCATCAAGGAGTTGGTCAATCTGTCAACCTACTTTCAAACATTCTTTATAGCACCTATAGCATCATAGAGTTAATTTTCTAGTGTTGAGGTGTCACCATAATAATGCATAGGCAACATAATTTATAGTGCCAAGGTGATCGCCTTCATAGCGCCTAGGCGCCATACTTTCACAGTCGAGGCACTATCCCCCAAAGCAACTTATTAATGTTCTCCATGCAAATAACTTATAATTCATTCACCATGTCAACACTTATATACATATTGAATTCTAAAGAGATGTAAGTCCAACATCTTTCCAATCGATATAAGTCCAACCCATGTTTGACATGCAAGCACAACCCACATCCTAATGGCATTCCAAAGAAATGTAAATCCAATATATATGTTCGCCATATGAACACCCTAATCACATTCTAAAGGAATGCCAACCATTTCAATCTATCCATTTGCCATGCAAATGGTCCTAATGGAATTCCAAAGGAATGTAAGTATAATATATCCATTTTTCAAATAAATGACCCTAATAGCATTCCAAGCGATGTAAGTCCAATATATGCATTCACTATGTGAACACCCCTACACTAAACCTCTAGTATACTCATGATATCTGAGACAAGGCAACTTATGGTTCCTAATCAGACTCTTTGGACATAACGGCTAGCCCTCTGATATTGGTAGATAAGAATAAAATAGTTTTGAGATGACAGAACCATGGGATCTTTAGCTGGATTATTCTCATGTACCCTTCAGACAGCCATCTATGTCACACCACAGACACCACTAGACACTGATTCATATTAAGAAGATATGTTTTTTTCCAACCTTAATCAATAATCTTTCTTACTACAAGAAGAGGAGTAATTAACTATGAAGGCTTACATTCATAAAAAGTAGAATCTAGATTTAAATAAATCTTAATGTAATTTTAGGGGGAATCTAGTTGAATATATGTCAATATGTCTCATAAATAACATACTCCTACCCATCTTAATAAAAATGATGGAGAGCTTCCTCAAAGGTATTTTTTTTTGAGCAATCAACAAGTCATGTTTCTTATCTAGATGTTTTATTTAATCCCCCAAGTGTTTTTAAAACCTAAAGGACCACCGAGACCCAACGCTGGTGAGATACGATCATACTTGACTCTTATTTCAATTAAGCTTGGTCATTTGTGAGATGAATCCAATCTCTAGTGAGATCAAAATATAAAGATTGATTGCAAATTGATCCGTGATCATTTTGCAGTAAAAATGTTGCATTTTTGCTAACTAGATTACCAGCGATCAAGCCTTTTTGATGGATGGTGCTCAATCTCCACCGTGAATGGGGGAGATGAAATAACAATCATCCATTCCTTTTATTTGGAATCGACGACAGTGATCTAGAAGCACCCATGATTTAATCCTTTAAGGAACCAGGAATCGATTATGGGCCATTTGATCTTTGATCAAATGGTTCTAGTAAAACTACATCCCACCACCACTTTAATATGGGATTCATGTAAATCCTGCATGTCCTAATCATGCGTTGCCATGTGTATAGTGGTGCCTAGTCAGTACCACATGGAGTTGATTGGTTTAAACATAAAATTCTGAATTTTTGAATTAATTAAATCCAAAAAAATACTCAAAACATTACAAATTTATAAAAAAATAATATACGCAGCCAAAAAAATGCAAATAAGAGCTCTATAAATGTATATTGAAGAGAGAAATCCATAAAAACCAAATTTATTAATTTAAGTTTAATTTAAATTAATTAAACTTTAATTATACCCAAAATATTAATTCAATCAGTTTGAAACTTTGGCGAATTGAAATTGAAGTTAAAACATACCTTGGATAAAAATTTGGAAATTTATTTGTGGTTGAATTAAAAGATAAAAAAATGTTAATCTTCAAACCTTAATTAAGCCTTAAGTCCTTAAAGTAACAAATTTGTGATAAACCAACTAATCAATTGAAAATTATGTTTAATCAATTTTTGAATTCCACATCCAAATAAGAATTCTTTAACATTGAAATCATCTCAAATTATTTTAGTATTAAGTGAATGATGAGAATTACAACAAAAATAAATAATCAAATCATCTAATCTAATTAACCAAAAAGTTTAGGATGGCCAAGATTAGGTTTGGGACCTTAAGTACTTCATCCCTTTAGGCTTCTTAGATTAACATCAAAAAATTAAGTGTTAATAAACAAAATCTCATTATAGGAAATTCAACTAAATAATAAACTCTTAATCATAAAACACCACTAAATTGACTTAAATAATAAATTAAAAAACTAAATCAACAAAGATCCAAAATCATGGAATTCAAATAATATAAACTATTTGAATAATGAAATCAAAATATTTAAATTAAGTTTAAATTAAAATTAAGCTTTCAAGCTTGACTTAAAATTAACCAATTTAGTCAATTTAAAACACTCAAGTTTAACAAACATTCACATTAACTAAATGAAAGTTAAATTTCAAATAAGTAAATGAGGTTAATCAAACAAAAAAATCAAATGAACTAAATTAAAATATATGAAATTGAATAATCATTTTATCTTATTCAAATTAAATAAGTAAAAAAGTTGAATATAAAATCAAAATTATGAAGTCATGTTCAATAATTTTTCATCTTAAACAATATTAATATAAATTAATCAACATAAAATTGAAACAAATTAAATTAATTGAAATTAAAATTAAAATTAAATAAATCAATTAAACTAAAATAAAAGATTAATTCAATTAAATCAAATAATAATCAAGATAAAATAATCAACATAAATCATATAAAATTCAGTAAAATCTATAAAATGAAATTTAAAAAAAATAATTAAATACTAAACTTAATAAATCTAAAATAAACAATCAAGATATATGAAATTAAATAAACTCAATGAACTTAATCTTTTAAATCTTAATTAGATCAAATGAACATCAATCAAATTAAACCCAATTCAACTAAATCATTCAAATAAATTAAAAAAAAGTGGTTAATTAGGATACTTAGGCTCTTAGTTTGACCCATAGAATGGATCTTCATCTCAGGATGAAAACTCCATTCTATTAAAATTATGATGTTGAATAAAATGGGTTTTTCCCAAAGTAGAATTAATTTTATTTTTCATTCTCCAAAATCTAAATCCAACCTTAACATAAAATGAATATCAAACTAAAATGAAGTCTAAAATCAATTAAATTATTTAAATTGAAATCATGTGATGGTAAGTTAAATAAATGTTAAATTTGAAATTAAAACGTAAATCTAGAAAGGCTTAGTGCAGTCACACCATACAAGCCCCTCCTTTTTACACACTAGATTGTTAGGTCACCGACTCTAATCTTAAGTTAGGATGATGATCTGTGATGGTGTGATGTGAAATGATGTTTTCTTATTTTATGATGTAAAATTTTAGACTAGATGGCTATCAATTATTTGGTCGCTAGTCTGGATGTTAGAGTGATCTTTTTAGGCTAATAATATTTTTTGTAGGGGGTTAATCTTAAAAGGGACTATTATAATAAATATAAACTAAATGCTATTTTCTTATAAGTCCTGCTTAAGTCCCTAGCCAAAGCCCAATAAGATAAATAGGCTTTGCAACCATTGGTGTTAGCTCATATATTTAAAATATAAATTCTAAGTGTGATGTATGTCTTTCTTAACATCAATTTTATAGGGTTTAAAGATTTATTTTTGGAATTTTAAAATATAATTTAAGCCTAAAATTAGCTTAGGATCTATGGGGTCTAAAAATAGCAAGAGATAACTTTACCTGTTGGTGATCCATTATGGAGCTGAAGAGGTCCCTAAAGAAGGTGACAATCCAAGATGAAAACCCATATAGATCAAGACTTTAGTTCTATGTCAGGCTATATAAGGTTAGAACTCGACTACCCATTTCTCTTTTTTCTTGGGTTTACAGTGATACTCGGCTGTGTTGACCTATTTTATTAACTTAATTTGACTTGATTCACGTTGGGTTGCGTAATAAAATTGCATGCTTTTTATAAGTTTTTTTTTTATGATTTCTATATTTTATGATGAAAAGCTTGAAAATGTTAGGCTCTTAAAATAATTAATTTTTTACCCTGATAAATTAAAAAACTTAAACTAAAATAAAAACTCATAACCTCACCATAACTAAAGCCTTAGGAGTGAGTTTAGGCTAGTCTCAATAATTTCAATTGGGTGCTTCACCCATTAAAACCAAATAATTTAAATAATTAAAACCAATGAGAAATAATTAGACTTTGTGAATCATGCAAGCATATTATTCATAATTCTTGAATTGGACACTTCACCCATTGCATATAAGAGGGGCATCTGACTTATGAGAATGACAACCCTTCCTTGGGAAGTGTACCTTCTCATATTGACTTCACCCATTACCTTTTTCTAACTACATCTCAATACAGGCATGAAATTGCATACCCAAAGCCCCAAATAAAATTAAAACCAACGAGAAATAATTTCATAAAGTCTTACGTGCAGAATCTCAATAATTTCAATTTCAAAAATGTAAAGCCAAATACTATGCTAATGCTTACTAGACTTCCTAGTGTTTAAAAGTATTTCCTACCAATTCTTGATTAGCTTCCAATAACTCTTTCTCTTTGAAGCATTCCCTTATGAATTTTTGAATTAACAATCCTTTTAAGATAAGCTTTGAAATCTTTAGATATAAAGGTCAATTTTTTTTAATCAAGAGTATTCTTAGGAATTCTTTTTCTTCTAAGATGTAATAAACTATAAGAGCTTGCTCTTATTGGGAACTATGAATCCATCAATAAAATAAACCACATTATACATTTACATGTTCACGGGAAAGATCTCTAGTATATCGAAGATTTATTAATGGGATATTATTTAGAATACCACGTAGATCTTGGGGGAACTTATTTAGGTAATCAAATAGGTGATTAAGGGATGAAAATATTATTTTGAAAGATAAACATATTACCCTATAATGGATTCAGTTACTTAATAAGTCCTCCTAAGGCTGATGGGTCTTCGATACTAGAGATTTTTCCCTTGAACTACATGGAAGAAATAAAAGAGGGCTTATTTTAGTGCAGGATTTAGAGTGGGCAAGCCCCTATACTTAATTACATCTTAGGAATGAATGATCTCTTTCTAAAAATACTCTCAATTAAAGAAATATACATTTATTTCTATGTATTTCAAAGCTTATCTTAAAAGGATGGTTAATTTGGAATTTAATAGGGATTGCTTCAAAGGGAAAGATTTCTTTTCATAGGAGGTTACATAAAAAATGCTTTTGATACTGGGAAGCCTAATAAGCATCTTAATATCATATCATTATGCTTTACATTCTAAGATTGAATTTATTATGATTTAAATTGGCTTTTTATTAGTAATTTATGACTTAGATTCTAATAGCATAAGATTATAGAACTGCTCAGCGGTTGAAGACTTATTCTAGTAGGATGCTTTAGATCTTAGTCTACAAATGCTTTTGACATAAGTCAAAGGCTCAACCTAATGAAAATTTTTTAGGAATTATCAGCTCTTTTCCTACCAGAGGAAAATGAACCAATCCCTGACCCTTCCAGACTTATAACCTACTTTGAAGGGTTGCAAGCTAACACCATTTAAACAGCTTTGAAAAACCATGAGTCCAGCCTTATGTATGAAAGATGGCTAGGCTATTGCATTTAAGAAGGAAGCTAATAGCCTAACTTACTCCCTATCCCTAGGATAATGTTTGACATGTTATGCACCTAACTACATTCAAATTTCCATCTTTTATTTGTTTTGACTCATGATGCATTTTAAGGCTTAGGATATGTAGTTCATGCCTACAATGGTATGTAGTTAGAAGTTAGAATAAGTAGGTACACTTCCCCCGAGAAGGGTGGTCATCTTTAAAGGTCACATGCCCCTAAATGTGCAATGGGTGAAGAGCCCAATTCAAGGAGAATGAGAAATATGCTCTAATGTTATGCAAAAACTAATTATTTCTAGTAACTTTTTAAGTTACTTCTAAGGCCTTAATTAATATTAAGTTTTGAATTTTTTTTTTTTTTGTTCAAGTTGTTTAAAGTTAAATGAGATAAAAAAATAATTTTCTAAAAAGTCTACAATCCAGGCATTTCATCATATATCACAACACAAAAAGAGACCTAAAAGAAGCATAAAATTTTTATTATGCACTCCAAAATAAACCAAACTAATTTGAATTAATAAAATAGTCTAGTGTGGCTAGGTCCAACTATACACCCCAGAATAAAGAGAAAATAAGCAACCGAGCTCTGTCCTTATATAGCCCAAAAAATGGGCAACCGAGGCAGTACTAGTCCTAGCATAAATTATGGCAGGTATAATTGGTGCTTATGGCATAAAAACCTCTAAGGAATTCTTCTTCAAAGATGGGAACTCAATGTCTGACTGGAGATCAAATTGTAGAAGTGTCTTCCTATTGACCACCTCCTCCCTACTCACTGTACTTAAGGCAGGACCATCACTACTAACTTTGAAGTGCTCAAACCCAAGGAAAAACTTGATGACTGGTGAAGATGTGAGTATGGCCTGATCCATTGCCAGATCCACACTCAAAGTGAATGAGAAGATGTGCTTTCAAGAAGACATGGTGACTGAGTGCTTGAAAGAAAGAAGGTTTGGGCTTTCCTTTTTACTGTTGGAGAAGAAAGGCATAGGATTAGATTTCACTTTAGCAATTGTTCTTTTGAATTGATTTTGAATTGAAACCCTCATTTAACAAATTTGGTTATGTTAGATGGGGTTTATATATATGTATAAGAGATATTTGTAATTTTTAGGTGGAATGATTTGTTCAGTCTGAACTTCACCGAAAGTGAGCTTAAATGAATTTTTAAGATGTTAGTTGAACCATACTTTTCCATGATAGTGGCAAGAGGTTCTTAAACTTTTAGGCTAAGTTTACTTAACTTATTTTGGAAACTTCTTTGATCAATTATTCTTTCCTATTTGAGGTCCAATAGGAGTTTTAGAACCTACTAAAGTGAGGTCCTAAAACCTAAAGGATGTTGGCCACACTTGTCTAAGAGTGAAATAGACAAGGTTCCCAATGGAAAGAATGATATTCTTGTACTTATATAAAAACATAAATCCACTATGGATGTTTGGAGATAATGATTGACTACTAAAGATGAAGAGAGAAACTATCCCCAGTGAAGTCCCCAAAAATTTTTGTGTTATTTTAATTTGGAGTCATAAAGACACCATAGATCTTAGGGGGTACTTATTGAAGTGATCAAGTGTGATATTAAGGTATGATATACTATCTCGAAAGATAGAAACATCACCCTGCAATGGACTCAATCACTTAATAAGGACTCTTAAGGAAAATGGGTCTTCGTATATACCAAAGATCTATTCTCTACTTTACATGGATAAGTAAAGTATAGTTTATTTTATGCCAGGTTCTTTAGTTTCCTATGGAAGCAAGCTTCCATAGTTAATTGCATCATAAGAAATGGGAATTTTCTAAGATCAATTAAAATAGTCAATGAGTATCTCTAAAGATTTTAATTCTAGACTATCAAAGAATTGAGTGTTATTAGAAATCAAATGGGATTCTTGAATAGGAAGACTTCTTCATAGATTCCAAAGGAGAATAAGTTGGAAGCACCCATTATACTAGGAAGCTTAGTGATTACTTCAATCTACATTATAATGAGGCTTTACATTTTTGAAAGAGAGAAAATAATTTATTTGAGTTGAATTTTTATTAGAATGCTAGGGCTTATATTTTAACAATACAAGATTGTAGGAATACCTAAGAGGAAAGGACTTATGCCCATAGCAAAAGATAAATAAGTTGCCTCAGAACCTAAGTCTAGGGTGCTCTAGCACAAGCTAAGAGTTCAGCCTGATTCTACTTAGAAAAAATGGGATAGAAGGGTCCACCTCCACAAGAGAGAGTGACACATCTTAACTCTTATGGACTTACAATTGCCTGGAATGGCCATCAGCTAACACCTCCTATGCTTTAAAATCATGTAGATCAGTCTTATGTAGATGCAAGATCGCTAGGCTATTATTTAATTAAGAAGGAAGCTAGAATCCCAAGCTCACTCCCTAAGAGAATGGATAATGTTTGGTAAGCAAACATGACCAAGGTTGAAAATTTACAAGTTTTTAAAATCGTTTGACATATTTATATTTAGAGCAAGGCTTGGGACAATTATGCCTACATGCATGATGAAATTAAGTTATGGGCTAAATCAACTAGAAGAAGTGTTCTCCACTATAAAGGATTGCTCTTAAAGGTCAAGCATATCCCTTATCATGAAAAAGTGGAGATCCTCTCTATTCAAGAGTGACATAATATAATATGCATTTTATTGTAGCATATAATCATTCAGCTAAAGGGTTGCTAAATCTTTTATTATCTTGATTAAAAGTAAAGGATTTAAAATAATGTTGTGAGTTAAATTAAGATTTAGTTATGAGTTACTTAGTGAGGGTAAAAAATTTAATTTTTATCCTAAAAAGCCTATCGCATCTAGGCCACACATCAAATCATTACACTGTAAAAAACCTATAAAAATATGCCATTTTTATTGCACAAACTAAACACAATAATCAAACATTTGAATCTCATAGAAGAATAAATGGCCAGTGCAGCCTGGTGTCATCGTGCACCCCGAAAAAGAAAAGAAATTAGGTAACCGAGCTCTACCCTTCTACAACCTGGATTACAATTAAATTTTAAAAATGAAATGAATGTTATGGGGGTCTTCAATTCTTGTTCTTCTTTTCTTCTTTGGATTAGTTCACTCTAGGCTTCACAGGGCCTCCCAAGTCTTTGCCCTCTAGCCACTGCTTATCATAAACCCTATAGCACTAATCCTAATCCTATTATAAAAATTGTATATTCATGAAGAATAAAGTCTAACTAAACTTGCAAAATAGACATTTGCTAAAGAAACATACAAGCCAAGTAATTATATTTCAAATATGTGGACTTAGCACCCTGCACTTAGATAGTCAAGCCCACCTGTCCTAATTAGATTATGCTTAGGGGTGTAAGCAGCACTAGCAAACAAGAAAATTTATATTATTTTTTTATTACAATGGCCCCTTTAGCACAATTCCCTACATAAAACATCATTAGGCTACTAAAGTCCTGACACTTACAAGCTTTGGTTAAGCTTTGGAAATATGATGGTCTAAAGTTTTGAAATTATTTAAATTAATCGTTAGGGATGGTTTCACTTCAAGTCCTTTAGTAGATTGATTAATTTTAATTTGCATGTTCTTATTTTATTTAATGCTTACTTAGCATCTAATTATTATAAGGAGAAGAAAGAGACTTGTCCCCCTTCATCCCTATCCTAAGTTATTTTCTAAAGGCAAACTATTATAGCTTTGGTTTTTTTTGTGAACCACATATGAATTTTTTTTTTTCTGCCCTTAAGTTAGATTAATTTTAAGAAATCTTATTCAAACATGAGAGGCACTTTAAGATTAACAAAATTAAGTCACCAGCATATGAGCAATATTCCACTACTTCTACCATTACCAATAACATTCATATTCTTTCATCTTTAGTCTTCTAAATATTTGATTTAACATATATACACCCAATAAACCCATATTTTGGCACACTTAATGAATGTTAATGCATGAATTTGATAGGAAAGAAATATTTCATCTCATAGCTAAGCATTTGCAAACATGTATTAGAAATTTAAGCAAGTACATGCATTGGTTAAACTAGAGAAGTAAGATTATCTGATACCTCCTTAGGGCTACTTAAAGCCTCGTGTTCCCGGGATGTCTAGATAATATACTTGTTAATTGAAATACATGTGGACATATACATAAGCATAGAAATAAAATAATGCAAAGGTTATATAAAATATTTATTTCATGTAGAGTTTAATGACATGAAAAGAAAAGTTTTATCCAATATTCTAACACATGTATACACATAAATAAAATTAAGCAAGTATGTGTTGTTGTTAAATCAAGGAAGTGAGATTATCTAAGACCTCCTTGGGGCTACTTAAAGCCTCATATTCCTAGGATATCCAGACTATATACTTGCTAACTCAAATACATGTAAACATACACATAAACATACATATAAAATAATCACTTACTATCTTTAAGTTACAACTAAGAGGAGATTTCATTAAGTACTTACAATGAACATTGATTTAAATTTTATACTCTTTGATTTATTATTAATTTATAATTTCAAAATAATTTGAGATATATTATTGATAATAGCCACACCATATCATAGCATTTATCTAACTCATGCAATTTGAATGCAATCATATTCTTTTATTTTTAGTATTATTATTATTATTCTTTTTTTGAAAAACATGAACATGAAATAAATTGCATGCACATTTATGATTATTGGAAGGAAGTAATAAAATGTCACCATATAGCATACTCAATTTCATTGAATCCTAAGGACAATCAAGCTAAATAAACATTCTTTAACACTAATAAAAAAATTTTGTAAGATTTAATTTTAATGTTTAAGTTATTAAAACCTAAAGTGAAAAATGATACTTAAGATTCATTCCATCCATGTTGGTTATTTTCATGTTTAAGAAAAGAAATTATAAATGTTTTATGAGTTGATTAAGTTCAAGCCATGAATCGCATCAATTTGATTACCCCCAAGCCTTTTTATTTTAATTAAACACTTGATCATGAGCCTTCAATGATATGCTTTGGAAAAATAAAATCAGTATTGCACCTCAAGAAGTCTAATGCAATTAGGCTCATGCTTAAGAGTTAAATAAATTAAATGAAAAAAATATTTAAGTTAAATACTCTTATGATTTCCCAACTCTAAAGAGATAGTCATAATTTCTTTAATGACTTTATTCTATTAAACACATAAAGAGAATAATGGGTTGCACTTGAGTTATCTAAATCAATTTCAATTTTCTATATTTATTTTATTAATATCTTTTCTTAATTATTCCTTAATTATTAAATACATTAACCCTCTTAAGGAAGTATGCTTGGAAAAATAATTAAGAAAGGGGTATGAATTATTTCTCTTATCATACCCACAGTTTTTATTGATTAATTAACATTAATTACTTAATTTTTACTACTCATTAATTTTAATAATCAACTATTTAATTAAAGAGGGTAATTAGGGTTAAAATTATAAAATCTTTAAACCACATGAAAAATAATTTCAACAAAATTATGAGAGGCATAGGACATCCCAAAGAATCATCCCACCAAATGTGGAATTAATTAGCAAAATAATTTAACCTTAATTAAGGTAATTAGCCTAGCTTCAAACTTAAATTAAGTATTATTCATAGATTTTATTTTTGTTAAATTATCCCATGTCTAAGTTTTCTAGAATGGGTTTATTTGTATTATTTAGATTTTCCTATAATTAGTTATGATTTTTTTTAAAGTTTTGGCCACTTAATTACATTTTCAAACCTTAATTAATCCTTTTAAACTATTAACGCCACACGGACACGACAGCAATGTTTTCTATGTGGTTCCATTATATTGGATACTTAAATCATCTGAACATAAGCTATTTTGTCTTGGCCATCTAATCTTGGATTGAATAATTGAGATTAAGCCATGATTTTATGGGATTAAATTGATATTTTTAACATGATTAATCATTGCCTTCCATTCTAATCATGCATAATGGGCGACCAGTGATCTGTTGTCCGATGAGCGCTGGAAGATAGATACCATCCACCTTCCACCACTTGATCCAACCTTGTCAAAGCTCATTCAATAGTGAAATCATCTCCAAAATGATCAAGGAATAAATCTAAAAAGTTCATATGGTGGAGATCGCATAAACACATGATCCACTTCAAAAAAGATTAACACCTAATGGCCAAGACTACAGTTGTCAAATTTTTACCACGTCGGATCTATAGATCGGTGGTCTAATGACTGAGGTAGCTTCATCTCAAAGAGATACTGCCCTGTTGAGAAGATCTCAAGCTACCTCCCCACCAATCAAATTATGGATCAAACACTGCTGCAAAGCTCGCAGGAGTTAGTTTAGGGACATCTTTCGGTGGTTGAATCGCTCGAGAGATGATTCTTTTTGAATTGTCCAAGTGAGATGAAGGTGTGGGAAGAGTTAATTTGAATTTGTTGTAGTTTTGAGGAGTTTGAATGGATAGAACTCTTGAGTCCAATTTAGAGCTGATCTCACCGGCGGTGGGGTGCACAAGAAGCTTGGGAGAGGGGTATGGGATTGTGTAGAATGGTCTAGAGAAACTCTATGTTGAGTTTAAATGAATGGGGAAGAGTATACTCTCTTCCCCAACTGAACCAAGGGCTGAGATTGGTTTAGGTTTTGGTAGCCATCTAGTCGGAGTAGGTGGCCTGACGTGGTAGGGGACTGACTGTTGAGATGGATGATTATGAAAGGCTGAGGGAGTGTTGTGGGCTTCCATGAGGTGTACACTCCTCCTTAGATGGACCAATGGTTTCCCATTGGTGAACTCACCATCTCTTGGCAAAAGGTTGAACCCAACAGTCTTGGGTTAAGTTGGGTTAGAGGTCTTTTGTCCAAGAAAGGCCAAAGGTGGCTTCCAAGGGGTGGGGAGTTGGAGAATTCTTTCAAATGGGGATTTTGTCCCATTTGGAGGACTTGGTTCAATGGGTTTGACCCAAACTAGGTTCACCATGGGTTGGGCCCACTTGGATAGGCCCATGGTGACCCAAGGATAATTCATGCTAAGTTTGGTTGGATTTGGGCTTAATTTAGTTGGGTTTAGCTCAATTTGACCCATGTAGGTCAAATAAATCATGTTGGGCTAACTTGACCATTTTTCCAAAATTGGGTCAAAGTGAGAATTTGTGAAAGTTTAATTGGTCACTTGGAATGCATGAGTATAATTGGTTTAGTTAGATTTGGGTTAGAATTGGATTTAGTTTATATGGTTCAATTTGGGTCAAATGGGTCATGTTGACCAATTTGGCCAAATTTGCCAAACTGGCTTGGGCATGGATTAAGTTTATGTTTAATTGATCATTAGTGATTGATTGAAAGAGTTGATTTAAATTGATTTATATTATGGAGAGAATTATTTCAAATGGACCCTTAAGGCTAAATTGGGCTAAGTAGGTCAATTTGGTTGGGTTGAACCAATTGGGTTTAGTTTTTTCCTTAATAACTAGAAGTGTCCTAGAACTAAGGGAGTCTAAGTGTCTAGAAGACTCCTCGATCTAAGATGGGAGGATTGATCCTCACTCTAAAAGTGAGGACAACAATTCCTAAACCTTAAGATTTTGTCTAATAGGTAGGGGTCACATGGACTTATTCCTAGCCTAAGTAGTCTAAAGGAATGAGGCCATTAATGACTTTTTCACTTCCTAATTTCTTTTATTTTGAGCTAGAAAAATGGTCATAAGAACTTAAATCCTAATCTAGTGAAATTAAGCTAATAGAAAGTGTTCTTCAATGGTTTAATTCTAATCTGAATAGCTTGAAAAGGAAAGGGTCCACAATTACTTAATCCAATCCTAATTCTCTTATAAGGATGACTGCTAAAATACTTATTCCCATCTAATCAACTTTTAAGAAAGGGCCTTCAATGGCTTAATTTCTTCTTAAATAGATACAATGAGGAAAAGGAGCCTTAACGACTTAATCCTAAACCTCAAATTTTGACTAGTAGGAAAGGGGTCTTGATGACTAAATCCTAACCATGTAGTCTATTTGATAGAAAGGCATCTTGGTGACTTAATCCTATTCTTGTATTTTAGAAAAATTCCTACTAAATGGCTTACTTCTATTAATTATTTGGAAGGGGCCTTTAATGGCTTAATCCAACCTAGATAGCTTAGGTTAAGGAAAGGGATCTGGATGACTTAAGCCTATCAATAAATCGAATATAGATCACCTAATGAATGGTTATCTCCAATAACATTATTCTTAACCTTTAGTAAGAGTGGCTATTTTTGCATTTCTATTTTTTATTCATGCAGTCTAGATCTTCAAGAGAGGATCTATTAATTTTGCACCTCCATAGATATAAATTCTTTTTCAAGATGTACAATTTCTTTAGTAAGCTTTGCTAAAGCAATCTATTATAGAATTATCCTTGCATGATATTTTATATGAAGCCACAAAAGAAATCTTTTCTAGTAATTTCATTGTATATTGGCAATAAATGAAAAGCTTCAGGTGCAAAACCTTATAGATTATGCTTACTTGATTAATAACTAGTTGGGAATCCCAAAGATTTTTATATTTTTAATATCCATAAAGATTGCTAATTCTAGCCCAATTATAAGTGATTCGTATTTAGCCTCATTATTTATGCATGGTTCAGACAAATAATAGGAATATCGCATCATTCCTTTATCTAGAGTTAAAAATTAATCCAATCACTACTTTCCCTAGGATAGAAGAGTTCAACTCCTTATTTTTCTTTGATAATGCTACTCCATTGAAACATAATTCCTAGGTGGCATTAGATTCATCTTTTAAAGTCATAATCTATTTATCTAGAAGATCATCATTAAAAGGAGAATCTTTAGGTAGAGGGTGTGCTGCTAAGAAGTTAACTACAACTTAACCCTTTATAGCATGAAAATGAATAGATGTAATTTCAAATTCAATAAAATCATTTTCTAACATGCTAGGTATCCAGACAATGTTAGGTAGATCATTAGATATTATAAAGGGTTCACTCTTGAGATCAAATTTACTTAATGTGAAAGCATATAATGTCTTAGTTTCTGAGCAACAAAAACCAAAGCTAAATAATGCTTTTCAATGGGTGGATAATTCATCTTCGCTGGGATAAGTTTAGAGCTTAGATAATAAAAAATATTTTCTTTCCCTTTTTCATTAACTTGAGCTAATAAAGCTCTAAGTGAGTCATTCAAAGCTACAATATACAAAATTAAAGGCATCTTTGGGATTGGGGTAGCCAAAATAGGAGGATTCATTAAATATTATTTTGAACTTTCAAATGCACTTTGGCACTTCTTATCCCAAATAAATTTGGAATTCTTCCTCATCAATGGCACAAAGGGTTGGCATCTTCTAGATATGTTTGATATAAATCTTCTTAGATATGCAAGCTTTCCCTAGAAGGAATTAACTATGTAAGAATTCTATGTGGCAGTATTTCCATAATAGATTTTATCTTTTTAAGATCAATCTTGATCCAATGGTGCCTCACTATAAATCTCAAAATCTTTCTCAAAGTTACTCCAAAATCACACATCAAGGGGTTCATTTTTAAATTATAATGGCCCAATCATTGTAAAACAATCCATAAGTCACATCAGTGATTTTTTTTCTTACTTTTAATGACTATGTCGTCGATATCCTCGATAAGTCCAAGTTGATTAATTGAATTAATTAATTCAATTAATTAACTAATTAGGTGATTTTATGGTTTATTGGATTTCATAGGTTTTCAATGGGTTGTTTAGATTCATTATACTTTATTATGATGATTTATGGTGATCTTATAATTTTTTATGATTTTATTAATTATATATTAATTTATTTCATTAAAATTAGGGTTTATGGTTTGAAATTGAATATCTTTTGATTCCGTTTGAAATTAATCATAAATTTTTTAAGTGTATGTTATCCCTAATTTAATGTCCCCAAAGTTTTAAATTAATTAGAATAGTGGTTTGGCATTAATTTGAGTTTAATTATTTTCTTTCAAAGTCAAATTAACTCAAAATTACCTAATAAAAATTAGGAATTTTGGGTTTAATGTATTCCTCCCACTGAGAGGAATCCATAAAGCTTTTAATTGCATTTTTATGTATATTTTATTTTTTACAATTTTTTTAAGGTTATGTTACATTTTTTTGTAATTTTTAAATTCAGAAACCCAATTTTTTTACTTAGATGTGTTGACACCATATGGTATTACTTTATGCATAGCATCACGTGATTTGTCCATGTGGGATCCACAGGGATCCTGCATTAAAATGATAGCTGGGCGTGGTTTGATATAAGTCATCCACTCAGATCATCAATCATTTTTATGGGGGTTTAATCGATTGGTTCAACTAAATCTCGACTATCCATTCTAAATAGAAGGAAATAATGGTGGAGATTACATCTTGTTTGATAGCAAAAAAAGCTGAGAGACGTGTATTGATCTAGGATAAATTCTAGTGATCCAACCATTGAAATCTCTCAATTTCAACTCCAAATCCATTAGGGAGTCACATATATAACATCTATACAGTTTAATCTCCCTTAAGATTAAGTTTCTTTCACAAAGGACTAAAATTAGAAGAAAAGAAGGTTGGGTTTGGTGCATACCTTACCCACGATGATGTCAGCTGATGGGGATGACTCGGTTAGCTTCGTGGAGGTGCGACAAGCCTCTAGGAAGGAGGAAGTGGATTTCCTCCCCATGGATCGGTGTGGAGACCAAGCTTCACATATTTTTCAATGGGTTTGGTCATTTTCTAACTTGTTGGTGGTGTGGGGTTGGGGAAAAGTTGTCATCAACTTTGTTTTGCTTGGAGAAGGTGATGGGATGCTCAATTGGGTCTAAGAATGGCTCTTTATTGGTTTTCCATAAGTGGTCGCAAGCTTTATCCAAGCTTCCTTCTTGCCTTGGTCAGCTAAGGTGAATGCCACCCTTGGAGGCTAGCTCCAAGGGTGGTTGGCTGCTTAACACATGTCCAAGGGTGCTGAGGCGGAGGAGCAAGGAGAAGGAATGGATTAGGGAAGGAAATTTGTCTTCATGCATTCTCCTTTTACCATGGCATATTCCTTTCCTTTTGGTTAACTTGGACTTGATTAACTTGCTTTATCTTGGCTGCCAATTATCTTAAACTCAACTTAGGATTGGTTTGGATGTATTCTGAGGTGTTTGGTTTAAGCTTAGGTTCAAATATTTTGAAATTTTCCCATTTAGAAACTTTTATATATGGCTTGATCTAGCTTGCTCCATTTAGGTGGATTAGCACTAGATTGATACTTCAATTATATCAATTTAATCATTTATTATGTTTTAATCAATGGGTTTAATGGATTTTGAAATTGATCATTTGCTTATTCCATATTTAACCTATTATGGTTTAAGTGAATTTGGTTGAATTTAATTGAGTCAAATGACGTGCTTGGCTCAATTACAATGTATATATCTTTCAATTATGTTAATCCAAGCATTTGGAATGGATCGGATTAATTAATTTCATTTTTTTAGAGTTTAAAACTCATTTTAGCCTAACATGGTCTTAATGGGTTAAGATTGGCTTGATTAGGTTAAATGATCATAAAAACCAATTTAAATACAATAATTGATTGTAATCATTTTTAAATGATTTTGAACAATCACTTTGAATTTATTTCAATTTCATTTTCATTTTTTATTTTCAATTCAAGAAGGCTCATTTAAGCCCATTTAGATCAAATGACCTAATTAACTAAATTAAGTATTTCATGTATTTATATTTCTTTAAATTTATGTTTAAACATGTTTATTTTACCATTTGGACCACTTGAAATGATTTTCTTTGGTCAAATTTTGGTGGGTTGACCTCTAACTTAGTGGGGCCCACATAAAGTCAAACCTATGTCAAAAAAAGTTGACCAAATTTGACTTTGATTTGAATTTAATTTCATGCTTATCATTTAATTTTGATTTGGGTTTGTTTAAATTTAGTTTAAATTTCCTTAAATTTAAGTGACTAAGGTTAAGTAGGATAACCTAAATTATCCTATTCACATTGATTTAAGTTTGCTTATATCTAGGTTTCAATAATTTTGGATTTAGATTTGAATTTAGTTTAGTTCTATCCAATCCCTGAGTTAGGTTAGACCCTAAAAAGGTGCACTATGTCACTAAGTGAAGTGTCCTAAGTGTCTAATTAGGAGATTCATAATCTAAGATGAGGAATCCTAATTATTAACTTTAGAAATAATGTTAACCATTTTCAAAAATAAGGTCAATAAATCTTAGCCATTTGATCTAAAATAATACACCACAAAATAAGAAAACATCACATCACAAAATATCATAGATCATAAGCCTAACCTAACTTTAGGGTCAGCAGTCTAATATAATCTAGTGTGTGAAGGAGGGGCTTGTGTGGTACAATTGTATTAGTCCTTTTAAGCTCGGGTTTTAATTTATGTTTCAAAGTTTGTTTAATTTAAAATTGTGTGATTTCAATTTAAATTATTTAATTGATTTATCACTTCATTTCCATTTTTAATTTCATTAAAAGTAGAATTTAGATTTTAAAGAATTATGTATAAAATAAGTCCCTGTTTGTGTGAAATCCATTATATTCATCATCCTAAATCTTATTAGAATAAAATCTTAACCCTGAGGTGCAAATTAATTCAAGGGGTAAAACTAAGTCCTTAAGCATCTTAATTAACCTTTTTAAATTCATTTGAAAGGTTTATTTGAATTTAAATTGATGTTTGTGTGACTTGATTAGACTTTAAGTTCTTAATTAAAACTTAGTTCTTACATTTCATGATTTATGGAAAGTTGTTTAGAGATTCTTGATTCCTTTTATCTGAAATTTATTCAAATTGATTATTATATTTTGACTGAATCAATTAAGAATTTAGGTTTTGCTGATTTTTAATTATTTGATTCTATTTTTATTTAATTAAGATTTTTAAAAATAAATTTATTAAATTTAATTCATTTTATTTGACTTGATCATTTGTTTAAGTTTATTAAGTTTTAATTTAATTTATCTTAACTTAGTTTTAACTTTCATCTTTAAGGTTTTCATTAAATTTCGTATGATTTATTTTATTCAATCATAATTTTCATAAATTGGGTTTATGTTTAATCTTATTATTCCATTGATTTGATTAAAGAATACTTATCTTGTGTTATATGTTTTAATTCAAGTTATTTAGTATTATTAATTTAATTTACTTTGGTAGTTAATAGAAATATTCTTTAGTTTAACTGATCTAATTTAATTATATTGAATTGACAAAATTAATTTAACTTTAAACTTACTTTAAAAGTTTTGGTTGAATTTACTTAATTATTTAAAAACATTCAATTTCATGACCTAAGGTATTCATTAATTTATACATTTTAATTCTTTATTTCGGTTAATTGTAATAGAAATTTATATGTTAAAGTTTTATTATTTAATTAATTCTCTTAAAATGAAGTTTTACTTATCAACTTCAACCTAATAAACTTAGGAAATGAACTTTTTTAGGCACCAAACCTAGCACAGGCCATTCCAAACTTTTAGTTTATTTAGGTTTTAGATTTGACTAATCATTTTTTTTATATTTGGAATGATGTTATTCATTAACATAAATGGATTTATGGAATTTCCATATTAATGAATTCCATATTTTGGTATGAAATTCAGAGGTTAATAAACTTTGGTTTTCAACAAAATAATTTGTTTATTATCATTTTATTAATTTCATAATTCTAGGCTTAGTTAATTTCATATATCTTTAATTATTCCATAAGCCCTAGATATATAATTAATTAAATTCCTTAACTTCATAGGGATAAGAAATTTTTTTAGGTGTTATGATGTTAATGAAAATGATTTAGATTGATTTTATAAATTTTTATAATTTCTATAATTTTTTATTTTAAATTTTATTTAAATTTACCTAGGGAATAGAATTCATCAATTTCTAATCCAAAGATGATTTGGCCTTGAAATGTTTATGACAAGTGGGGTTTTTTTGCCAATTTAAGTTTCCTAAATTTTCATCGTAATTAGATGTGTAATTTAAGATTAATTAGGATTTTAATTTTTTTAGTGAAACCTAAATTAAACCTATTTTAGGAAGAACTAATTATGCTATATCCAAAAAATTTAAATAAACCCTCTATGGATGCATCTTCCATAGAGGAATCTAAGAAAAATAAATCCCCCAAGTAATTTTACCTAAATTAAGCTTAATTTAAGTTTTAGTAAAATTATTAAAACTTTAATTAATCTTAAATTATACATCTAATCAGAATGAAACTTTTGGAAGTTCAAATTAGCAAATAACTTCACTTTCAACAAAAATTTCAAATCCAATTGACCTTTGGAATGGAAGTTATTGAATTTCTAAGTTTCTAGGCCAATTTAAATGCAATAATAAATCAAAAAATTATAAAAATTATAAAATGTATAATTTTAACTTAAAATATGTTTATCAATATCAGAACACTTAGAGAAAGTTCTTTAACATTCAAAAGTTAAAAAAAACTTAATTAATTATAAATTTTGGGATTAATAAAATAATTAAGATTTTAAAATTCAATTAAACTCCAAAGTTAATAATTGATTAAATCATGATAAATCCACTAATAAACTGAAATGTAAGATGCATTAACCTCTAAATTTTATGATTTCTTAACATATGAATCCATTAAACCCATTTAGGTTAAGAGTAATGTAGTTGCAAACGTAAATAAACTTAAAATGATATCCAAGTAATTAATTGAATCAAGAAACATTTGGAGACATTAACCTAAAATGATAAGTTAATCAATTGCATCAAAATAATATAAAAAGTTAAAATGACCTAGAATAGGTTTGATATCCAAGTAGCTGAGTCTTCAAATTTTGTAGATCATGCTTAAGAATAAAAATTCCATTTTATTAAATGATAAAATGAGCCTTCCTAAATAATTAAACTGGCATTTTCTTTAAGCTAATTAAAGATAATTGAATCATTTTATTTAAGTTCAATAACCCATGAATGTCCATGAAAGAAATCATAACTTGAAATAAATTACATTAATATAGACTCATTAGTAAGCATAGGAATGTTAATGAAACAAATAAATCATAAAATTGAAATATAATAAGATGATAATAATAGAATTAAAATTAAATTTAAGATATTAATTAAGTTCATGAAAATTAGATGAACATAAACATTAATATACAAAAATCTTAATGAAATAATTAAGCCAAATAAACCTAATCACTTGAATCAAATCATTTGAAGGAAAGATTGAACATGGAGATTAAGCTATAAAGCATCAACATTAACAAACATAATATCAACAAAATGAAGCAATGAAATTACAAAATTGATTAAGTTAATTTATCCAAATCCATTAGCATAACATTAATGAAATGAATAAATGAAATCAATTTAAATCAAATAAATTAAATAATTAAAGCACATGAAAATAAATAAGCATTTTATCAAAAAAGCTAAAATAATGAATAAATCAAATCATTTAAACATTAAATCAAATTAAGAAACATTAATCAAATAAAAATAAGAATGAATCTTAGTACAAATTCAAATCAAAATTAGAACTTTAATCAAACCAAATCCAACTTAAAAGAATTCATGAAGAGGTTGATCAAGATACTTAAGATCTTATTTGACCCTTAGAATGAATCTTTACTTTTGGGTAAAGACTTCATTCTACTAGAATGTAGGATATTGAATAGCATGGGTTCCACCCAAAGTAGAACTTATTATATTCTTCATTCTTAAAAGCTTAAATTTCATTTTAACATAAAATAAATCTAAAAATGAAAATACAATTATAAATTATTAAATTATTTAAATTGAAATCAACCATGGTAAATTAAACCAATTTAAAATAAAAATGAAATAAAAAATAAACTTTTTCATAATTAGCAACATATGGTATATAGTCTAAACACTTGAGATTGCAGGGCTACTGGTTCAAAGGAGGTCTTGATATCTCGAATCTCTAGTATAATAATGACACGTACCTATGAAGAAAATTATGAAAACCAAAAGTCTCAAAATCAGATTAAATTAAATATTGAAAATTCAAATTGAAACTTGATTAAAAAGACTTGGTATAGCCTTACCACACAAACCCATTTCCTTCATACACTAGAATATTAGGTCACCGACCCTAGATTTAGGTTAGGTCGATCTATGATGTTTTGTGATGTGATATGATATTTTATTATTTTATGGTGTAATGTTTTAGACTAGGTGGCTAGGATTGTTTGCTCGTTAAACTAGATGGTAGGACATTCTTTCTAGAACCAATGATATCTTCTATAGGGGGGATATGCTAACAGGGACCACCATAATAAATTATATATAAATATTATTTTCTTACAGGTATGTTTAATCCCTTAAGCATAACCCAATAGAACATATGGGCTTAGCAAGCAACTAATGCTAAGCTCATATGTTTCTAAATATAACTACTAGTGTGTTGCTTGCATTTCCTGACCCTTATTTTGTGGAACTTAGGAATTTCATTTTGACTTTTAAATGTAATTTAAGCTTATAATTAAGCTAGAATCTTTGGGGTCTAGGAATAGTAGGAGCTGACCCTATTAGCTGGTGATCTTCTGTGAAGTCCAAATGAGGT
Organism: Cymbidium sinense; assembly: GCA_021442155.1. Lineage (NCBI taxonomy): Eukaryota > Viridiplantae > Streptophyta > Magnoliopsida > Asparagales > Orchidaceae > Cymbidium > Cymbidium sinense. Next base: position 25,454,550 of record CM038228.1, on the reverse strand, counting down.
CCCTGAAGAAGGAGACTATCCTGGAAGAAGACCCATAGATCTAGACTTATAGTTCTAGGTTGGGTTGTATAAGGGTAGAGCTCGGCTTCCCAATTTTCTCTTTCTTTTAGGGTGTACAAATATACCGAGCCAAATTGGCTTATTCTTTAATTTAAATTTAGCTTAATTTACTTTGGGTGCGTAATAGAATCAACCTGCTCTTTCAGGTTTCTTTATATGGTGTGTTTTCTATAATGAATATCTGGATGTTAAGCTCCTAAGAAAATTAAATTTTCTATCCAACCTAAATCTAAACAACTTAAATAAAAATTAAGAAATTTGAAACTTCTCACATAAATTAAAGCCCTATGAATAACTAAAAATCAACTAAAACTAACTAGCTTTTACAAATCATGCTAGCGTATTGTTCTAAAATCTTGAATTGGGTGCTTCACCCATTGCACGTAAGGGGAATCTAACCTTTGAATATGGCCACCATCTTGGGGAAGTCTGCCTTCTCTTCTTAAATTGGTCCATGACCATTTTTAATTCCATCTTTTGTAGATAAATTGCATTCCCCAAAATCCTTAAATGAATTATGAATCTAGATATAAAAGCTGAAATTTATTGCATTAATTAAGTACATATTATACCCAACATGATCTTAGGGATTATAGAGTGAGTCTAGGTTTTTAGATTCCTTTCTAATAAAAAATAATACAATAGCCTAACCATCTTGCATTCATGAGACTTGACATCATGGATTTAAAATCTGCTTAGATGGTGTTACCTGGTAGCCCTTCTAGGCAGGTTATAAGTTTATAAGAGTTAAGGATAGGTTTCCTTTCTCAAGTGAGAATAAAAAACAAATAATTCCTAAAAGTGAAATGAGGTCGAGCCTCTAACTTATGCTAGAAGAAATTATGGACTTAGGATCTGAAGCATCCTATTAGAGTAAGTCTTCAACCTTATACATTTATATAGTCTTGTGTTGCTAGAATGTATGCCCTAGATCCCTAATAAAATTTTAACTCAAAATTTAATTTAAATATCAAAATTTAAAGCCTAATGGTAGGATAGTTGAAATATCTATTGGGTATCCAAGTATTTATGGACATTTTCTACTATATCCTATTTGGCTTCCAAAAGAACTCCTACCACTTTGCAGTGTTCCTTTTTGAAATTCCAAATTATAATTTTCCTTTGGAACTAGCTTAAAAATCTATAGAAATAAATGCCTATTTCTTCAATCGAGAGTATTCATAGGAAGAGATCCTTATTCCTAAGATATAATTAACTATAAAGGCTTTCCCTTATAGAGAACCATGATCCCAATATAAATAAACCTTGTTCTACTTTTCATGTAGTTCAAGAGAAGAATCTCTAGAATATTAATAAGACCCATTAACCTTAGGAGTCCTTACTTAAGTGATTAATTCCATTATAGGATAACATGTTTATCTTCCAAGATAATATATTTATTCTTTACTGATGAATTTGATTACCTAAATAAGAAATTTCTAAATTTTATTCATAAATTTTCCAAACAGGATTGTTTGCCCATTAGTCGAGATGGTAGGACATTTTTTTAAACTAATGTTATTTTCTATAGGGGCCTATGCTAAAATGGACTACTGTAATAAAATATAAGTAAATGTTGATTACTTGTAGGTGCTGGTTAAGTCCCTAAGCAAAGTCTAATAGGACAGGTGGGCGCAACTAATGCAAATCTTATATGTTTGTATTATAATTGTTGGTGTGTTGTATGTATTTCTTAATGTTTATTTTGTAAGTTTTGGATTTTACTTGTGGACTTTAAACTACAATTTTAGTCTAGAATTAGGTTAGGATCTATAAGGTCTAGGAATAGCAAGACTTGACTCTACCAGTTGAAGGTCCCCTATGAATCCCATGGAGGTTCCTCAAAAAGATGACGATCCTAGAGAAAGACCCTCATAGATCAAACTTTTAGTTCAAGGTTGGGCTATATAAAGGCAAAGCTCAACTACCCATTTTTCTTTTCTTCAGGGGTGTATAGTGGTACCCGGTCGCACTGGCCAATTTTTTTAATTTGAATTGGCCTGATTTATTTTTAGGGTGGGCAATAAAACAACATGCTTTTTCAAAATTTCATTTTGTGATATGTTTTCTATGATGAAATGCTTAGAACAGTAGGCCCCTATTTCTACCCCATTAAACTTAAATAACTCAAACATAAAATAAAGAAACACGTAAGCACACTTTAATAAAATCCCTAGGTACACCTTAAAAGTAATCATAATTAATTAGCTTTTGCAAAACATGAAATCATATTGTTTATTCCTCTTGAATTGAGTGCTTCACCCATTGCACATAAGGGGGCATCTGATCTTTTAGGATGATCACCCTTCTTGTAGAAAGTGTGCCTTTTCTTTTTGATTTGGACCATGAACACTTTTAAATGCATATCATTGTAGGCATAAATTGCATACTGAAGGCCTTAAAATGAATCTTGAGTCAAAAATATAAAAGTCAAAATTTATTGTATTAGTTAAATGCATGTCATTCCCAACATTATCTTAGGGATAGGGAGTGGGTTTAAGTTCTTAGATTCTATCATAAAATACAACAGCCTAACCATCTTACATAACATGATGATTGAATTCATGGATTTAAAATTAATTAGGTGGTGTTAGCTGGCAACCCTTCTAAGCTTAAATAATATTTTAAAGTACAAAAATAAAATCTAAAATCCTACAAAACATAAATTAGAAAATACATATAGCATACCAATAGTTATAATATAAACATATGAGCTTAACATTAGTTGCTTACCAAGCCCACCTGTCCTATTGCCTACACTTAAGGACTTAAGTAATACCTGGACCTAAATAACATTTATTTATATTTTTTATGGCAGTCCCTTTTAGCACAATCCCCCACAAAAAATAGCATTAGTCCAAAAAAATGTCCTATCATCTGAACTAATGGGCAAATAATCCTTGTCATTTAGTTTAAAATAATACACCATAAAATACAAAAATATCACATCACATCACAAAATATCATAGACCATCAGCCTAACCTAACTCTAGGATCAGTAGCCTAATAATAAAGTGTTTAAAGGAGGTGATTATGTGGTATGACTATATTAGGCCTTTTAAGTTAAAGTTTTAATTTAAGTTTCAAAGCTTATTTAATTTAATTTTGGGTGGTTTTAATTTAAATGATTTAATTGATTTGTGACTTCATTTCCATTTTAAAGTTTATTGAAAGTAGAATTTATATTTCAAATAATGAAGAATAAAATAAGTCATATTTTTGGTGGAACCCATTCTATTCATCATCATAAATCCTATTAGAATGAAATCTTCACCCTGAGGTGAAAATTCATTCTAGGGGTCAAACTAAGACCTTAAGTATCTTAATTAACCTCTTTAAATTCATTTAAAAGGTTTAATTGAATTTAAATTGATGTTTGTATGACTTGATGAGACTTTAAGTTTTTAATTAATACTTAGTTCTTACATTTCATCATTTTTTTGAAAGGAGTTTAAAGATTCTTTATTATGTTTATTTGAAATTTATTCAAATTGATTAATATGTTTTGACTCATTCAATTTAGAATTTAGATTTCACTAATTTTTAAATATTTGATTCTTTTTTATTTAATTAAGATTTTTTTAAAATTAAATTTAATGAATTTAATTCATTTTATTTGACTTGATCATTTGTTTTAAGTTTATTAACTTTTAATTTAATTTATCTTAGCTTAGTTTTAACTTTCTTCCTTAAGGTTTTCATTAAATTTCATATAATTTATGTTATTCAATCATAATTTTCATAATTGGGATTATGTTTAATCTTATGATTCCATTGATTTGATTAAAGAATAATTGTCTTATTTTATATATTTTAATTAATGTTATTTGGTATAATTAATTTAATCCACTTGGTTAGTTAATGAAAATAATCATTAGTTCAAATGGTCTAATTTAATTATATTGAATTAACTTAAATTAATTTAAGTTTAAACTAACTTTAAAAGTTTTGGTTTAATTTACTTAATTATTTCATTACATTCAAATTTCATGACCAAAGGTATTCATTAATTTGTACATTTTTAATTCATCATTTGGGTTAATTGTAATAGAATTTCATATGTTAAAGTTTTATCATTTTATTAAATCTTTTAAAATGAAGTTCTATTTATCAACTTCAACCTAATAAACTTAGAAAATGAACTACTTTAGGCACCAAACCTAGTTTAGGCCATTCCAAACTTTTAGGTTATTTAGGTTTAATTGATTTGATTAATATTTTTTATATATATTTGGAATTGTATTATTCATTAACTTAAATGGATTTAGGGAATTTTCATATTAATGAATTCCATATTTGAGTATGAAATTCATAGGTTAATTAACTTTGGTTTTCAATTAAAAAATTAGTTTATTATAATTTTATTAATTTCATAATTCTAGGTTTAGTTAGTTTCTTATATCTTTAATTATTCCATAAGCCTTAGAAGGATAATTAATTGAATCCCTTAACTTTATAGGGTTAAGAAATTTTTCTTAGGTGTTATGATGTTAATGAAAAAGATCTAGAATGATTTTATAAATTTTTAGCATTTGTGTAAGTTGTTTATTAATAATTTCATTTAAATTGACATGGGGATTAAAAATTCAACAACTTCTAATCTAGAGATCATTTGACCTTGAACGTTTTATGGCAAGTGTGGTTCCTTGCCTATTTAAGTTTTCTAAATTTTCATCTTAATCTAATGTTTAATTTAGGATTAATTAAAATTTTAATTATTTTAATAAAACCTAAATTAGATAGAATTAATTAGAGTTTTAATTATCATAAATTCCCCTCTAGAAGATAAATCCATAGAGTGTTCATTTAGATTTTTTGGAGTTTTAGTTCATTTATTATGATTTTTTAAATTTTAGATCAATTAATTTAATTAATTGCCTAATTAGGACATTTTGGTATTTTTTAAGTTTCATAAAGTTCTAATGATATTTTTAGACTTATTAAGGTTCATTATGATGATTTGAGTCATTTTATATTTTTTTATAATTTTCCTAATTTATTATTAATTTACTTCATTAAATTAAAGGTTTATGATTGAAAATTTTATATCTTTGAATTTATCTTCCAATAAATCTTGAAATATTTATCTAAGATGTATTTTAACATTAATTTTGATTCTCCAAAGTTTCAAATCGATTGGATTAATAGTTTAAATTTAATTTGAGTTTCCTTATTTTTAATTAATGCTAATTAAACCAAAAATTGCCCCATAAAAATTAGGGATTTTGGGTTTAATAGATTCTTCTCATTGGAATGAATCCATAGAGCCTCTAATTGCATTTTTATTTTTGATGAGTATTTTATTTTCTTAAATTTTTTTAAAGTTTTCAGGGTTTTTGAAATTTTTAAATCAAAAAAAATTAGGATTTTCTTTTCAATACGGTTAGCAATATGTGGCGTTAAAGCAGCAATGCTTTACATATAGCGATGTTTGATTCATCTATGTGAAATCCACTTAGATCTCACTTTATTAAATGGGACACAAGGGATTAATCTGAACAATCGATCATAGATTGGATGGTCTTGATTAAATTCTTCTTTTCTTAAGGGATTTAAATCAAACCATATGGCCAAATCAGAGCCATCCATTCCAAATAGAAGGAACGAATGGCTTAGATTTCATCTTTATTCTCGCTGCCAAGAACCGTGGACCATTCATGTTTAAGAGACAAAATTTGATGATCCAGAGGGAATTTCAATGCATTCTTTATTGCAAATCCATCAATACCTCATTTCAAATGCATCTATATGGTTTGATCTCACTTAAGATCAACTTTTCTTCATGAAGGACCAAACTAAAATACAGGAGTGGTTAGCTTTGGGGCATACTATGAGTCACTATAGTACCCAAGAGGGGGTGGGTGAATTGGTGTTATTAAAAATTTTAACTTTTAGTTAAAAATGACAAGATATAATTCTCAAAGCAGTAAAAATAAAGTACAGTAAAGTAAAGAGAGATAATAGGTACATAATTTTTATGTGGCTCGGCCAAATCATAAAACCAGCCTACATCCACCCCTAACTAGAAATCCACTAAATGTAAAATAGCTTACAACATGTACTCTTCTATAACGGGGCAAATACAACCCCAACAATAATATGTTATCTCCTACAAATGGACGAGTACAACCCCAGTATAAATTTTACAGTATAAAAAGAAAAATATAAAATAATAAATTTTGATAAAATATATCTCTCATAAATATACCAAGCTATTCAATTCAAAAAGTGATCTCACAATTTATAAATGTTCACTTTACAACTTACAATTTTGACATGATAGAATGCTCACTTAATTTTGATAAGAAATAATAAAATAAATATCTAAAATTAATCTTTTTAAGATATTTATATTTTTACAATTTGTAGACTAATATAAAAATGATTTCAAAATAAATTAACAATAGTCTATTATACAATAAAATAAATTGTAGCAAAGAATAATTTTAAGTTTAAGAGAAACTATAACTAGTATGTATATAATAGTGTAAGAATGATTAATTCTCTACTAAACTTATTTTTTTTCTTAATTATTAAACAATAAAAACAACAAGCTTTACTAAATTTCAGCATGATAAAATTATTTAAACAAAGGATATTAGTTGGAAAAAATGATAAGTGGCAAATAAAATTATTTAACTTTTTATAAATTTTTATTTTGATAAAGAAACTTGATATATAATAGATCTAGCATATACTCTAAAATTCCAGAAATAATTTATTTTATTTTAACCAAAATGATGCTTTCAATTAATGCAAATGATCACAAAATACTTTAATAATAATATTAGTATATGATATATCTAAGTAAACTAGTTAGCCTTTAATTAAAAAGAAATATCTAGTAAATATGAAAATATTTTTAGCACAATAAATTAATTTAAAATGCTTAAAATATACTTCTAAAATAGATCTAAGAATAAATGTTCTTTCAAATAAGACTAATGAAGAAATATTTCAAGAAATTAAAAGAAATTTATAGAAAGATAAAAATTTTAGCAAGATAAAATAAATCCTACAAACTATCGCAAGACTTTTTTACAAAAAAAAATGATTGAAGAAACTTTGAGGTGAAAAACTTAAACTTTGATGTCCAAAGACTAATCCATCAAAATATAAAAATTTTAAATAATAAATAGATGGTGAAAATAGTATGAAAAACTAAAAGAGAATAAGATCAAAATAAAACAAACTCAAGTAATTTTAGAAAACTTATTTAGTTGAACATGATGAAGCTTCCAAACCAAGGATTTGATCTTGTAATATTTGGAGAACACTTGGAAGGGAAATATATGAGGTTTCTCTTAGATTTGTTGGAGAGATTTTGAATTATGATTTATATTAAATAAATATTAAATTCAAACAAAAATCAGCTAGTCGCATGAGCAACTCAAAAATAATCAAATGTGGCTCTTAATATATTCAAAGTATGCAGCATGCATTCATTATTAAAATCATCAAATATTTGAAAAATCATAGTAAATTCAATTTTAATCAAACGTGAGTCATGTCAATCAAATTAAAGGAAACAATCCAAGGGAGCAGTTGGATATGAAATAAGATCTAAATTCTTTGATTATAAAATGACTTTGGTTGAAATATAACATTTCATATATTTTTGTTTATTTTGAAATATAACATTTAAATATTATGATGTAATTTAGATATAATCATACGTATGTTAGTTATCATATGAAATTAAAATATTTAATTATATTAAGTATATAAACTAATTACACTCAATAGTCTTAATTAATTATCATTTATTATTTTGACAATTTAAATGCTATGTATGAAACATATAATTGAATGTTAATTAGTTAAATATTTATATAAATTAACCTCATTAACATAATTTAAATTAAATAAAAAATAATATGTTAAGTTGTGAGCAAATTAATTCATGCTAATGAACACATATAAACATCTAAGATAGTTATAAATGCATATAACCTAAAATATTGTATCTTGAGCTTCAAAGCATCTATTTTGATCTATCTTTCATTCTTCCATATTTTCAATTTCATCAAACATATTGTGAGATGTATTGGATATATAATTAGTAATTAATATATCTGAAACACATAAAACATACATTAGAATATCCAAGTGTTATCATCAAAATTAATAGGTTTGAGCATGAGGCTCATAAAGCCAACACATACCTCACTGGCATCGATCTTTGGGGGTGGAAACACTTCGAACACGTTCATTAGGATGTGGAAAACCTGTGCAATAGATGAACTGAGTTGCCTCCTCTCCAAGCATGGTAGAGGCCAAGCTCCACTTATTTGCCAGGGGGTTTGGTCGAATTCCTACTTGCCAGCGATGTGGGAATTGGGGAAGGGGTCGACTCTTCTTCATTTTACCTCAAAAAGGTGTATGAGATGCTAGGTTGCCAAGAGAATGTCTCTCTCTTTTTTTTTAATGAGTGGTCGAGCATTTTTTATGTGATGGAAGTTAACTTGGATTTGCTATGGTGATTGCCACCCTTGGAGGCTAGCTCCAAAGGGTGGCCAACTAATTAGGGTGAGTCCAAATCAGACATGGTGAAGAGGTGGAAAGGCATGGAAGAGAGAAAATGGAATTTTTTCTCTTTGCATAAAATTTTTTTTTCTTCCTTCCCAAGGCTATAACTCATCTTCATCGGCATCTTTACATGGCTACTCCATCTCATATACTCCCTTTAGGTTGCTAGTTGGTTGCTCAAATCAAACTTAAGATGAGCCATGAGTCAAACAAGCTCATTTGATTTGGGTTTAGGCTTAGGTGCCTTTAGTTAATTCTTTTAGGTTTAATTTAATCTAGATTGAATTCACTTAACTGATTGATATTAAATGATGATTGCAATGGCTATTGATTGTCCTTTAAATGAATTTAAGTTCAATTGATTCATTTCACATGGACTTTTTGATTTTATTCATGCCAATTTGACCCATTTGACCCAAAAAGGGTTAAGATAAATTCAATTGAGTCAAATTATCAATTTGACTCAATTAAAATATATTTTACTTTAATTATATTTGTTTGATGGTTTATGATATTTTAAGTTGATTCATTTCATTGGATTTGCAATTGATATTTTTATTTTTATTTTTTATTTCAACTTGACCCATTTTGCCTTTAATGGGTTAAGTTGAGTTCAATTGAGTAAAATTGGTCAATTGACTCAATAAAAATGTATTTGTCATTCAATTATATTTAATCAAGGGTTTGAGATGATTTAAATCAATTAATTTTATTTTGTTTAAGGTTAATTTTTAATTCAAATTTATTTTGACCCAAATTGGGCTTAATGCATCAACATGAGTTTAATTAAGACAATTGATCAAATTGATCAAATTAAACCTCATAGTTGGTTAAACTATGTTTAATGATGCTTTTCAAATAATTTTGGATATTTAATTTGAATTGATTTTAATTTAATTTTGGCTTAGGTTAAATAGGGTCTATTTAAGATAATTTTGATCAAGTGATATTAACCGAACTAAGGCCTTATTGGATCCAAATTTTTTAAAAAATTCATGTTTAAACATGTTTATTTGATGATTCTAAGCCTTTGAAATAATTTAATTTGGTTAAATTTTGATGAGTTGACCTTTGACCTAATCAGACCCTCATAAATCAACTCTATGTCCAATGTTTGACCATCTTTGACCATCATTTGAATTTAATTTTAAATTCATTTATATTTATGTAATGACTTTATTCTTTGCATTTGATTTAATTTAATTTTGTTTTGATTTTATTTGAATTTCTTTAGGTGTATGTGGTTTTGAGTTTAGGTAGGTTAATTGAATTGTCCAATTCAATCACCTTAATCTAAACTCAGTTGAGTATAGATTTTAATTTGAATGTATTTTTTTGAGATGTTTATTGAATTTTAGTAAAATTGGAATTGCTTTGAATTTACTTAATCTAATTTAATTTGGTTAGGTCAAATCCTAAAGGAAGTTATTTTAGGATGTTTAACTTTTATGTTTGATTTTTATTTTGGGTTCACCTTATCCAGACCATTTGGGTTAGGTTAAATTCCAAAAGAATTCATTAGGTCACTAAATATAGTGTACTAAGTTTCTAATTAGGAAGCTTCTAATCTAAGATTAGGTGTCCAAATTATTATTTTTAGAAATGATGTTAGCCTCATATAAAAAATGAGGTCAACAAATGTGTGTATCATATAATGGATTTGATTATTTAAAAAGGACTCCTAAAGCTAATGTGTCTCTTAATGTTCTAGAGACTTTTCCCTTGAACTACATGAAAAAGTAGGACAATGTTTATTTTATATTGGGTTCATAATTTCCTGTAGAGGCAAGCCTCTAAGACTTATCTTTATGGCTAACTCAGGGTTAAAATTTCATACCATGGAAGGTTTTATAACTACTTTATATAAATGGAGTTTTTTGTGTAGTACTTAGTCCTACTACTTAAACTAGGTCAGGATTATTGAGCCTTAATGATTTTACAACAGCTTCATATGAATAAATTTTATTAACCCAAACACAATCTTAAGAATTAATTAGCAATTCAAACTAAATTAGATTATAAGTTTTTTTTAAAAAAGTTAGATTCAATCTCTATTATTGCTAGTAATTCAGAGAATCCAATTTCAATGAGGATATCATTTTCATTAGAGTGAAGACCTATCTTGCTAAAATAGTGGATGTTTCATAACTTTTAAAATGTTTTTGAGAGAAAAATTTTTATTGAAAATTTCTAGAATAGTGAGTGGATAAACTATGTTTATCTCACTTCAAATAAAAGTGGTCTATGGTAGAAAAAGTAAATTTAACATGTTAAGGATCTTGTCAGAGGAAATCATAAGATCATTTCAGTACTTGCTCGAACATGCCTATCCGCGGTCATAGTTAAGGAAAAAGGATGTTCTATTAGACATAGTGTATTGACTATAAAAGATTTATAAGAGAATAGTTCTATGTTATCTTAAACTTTATTAAGTAAATTGATTAAATTAGCTTTCCAAAGATCTCTAGAATGAAATATTTTCAAAATTCTAAACTATCCATGATTAGATGAACTAGGTTTATATATAATTAGTTCCAAGGTGAGGCTAAATTTTTTTAAAAAAATTTATTTTAGATCTAGTCTTAAAGATATTTATTAAATGATAAGTTTATATCATGGTATTTATGAAGAATACTAATAGAGATTATTTACTCAAAGATTTTCTTGGGAGAAAATCTTTGTTGAAAAGTTATAAAGATTAATTTCAATTATCATAAATGACTAATTATATTTTAATTAAAGTTTAAATGATTCAAACTCTAGTATCTATACCAAACTAAACTCATCATGTTAATGGATGATTCACTTGAATTTATTGTAATAACTAAATTAATAATTAAGTTTTGAATGTACTTAAGTGTGCCTCTGTTAGTACATGAGTACCCTAAATTTTGAAGCATTTAATTCTAATCTTGAAGAGTAAGTTGACCTCATCAAGGAAAAAATTAAATATATATTTTTTAATATGGTTAAACCTTATGATAGATGGGACATTTACTATAACATAAAATTATTTTCTTTCTTCTACTAAAAAATATTTTAATCGAGAAGCTTAAAATTGCATGATAAAGAGGTTGGTGGCTAGGGCTATCAAAATAGCCGTTGTTCACTCATGTTCAACTCAAAAATTTGCTCGTGTTCGCTCGTTCATTAAACTAACGAGCCGAATACAAACAAAAAAAAGCAAGCCAAACACCAACTGCTGTACCGCTCGATAAGGCTCGATAAGGTGGGAGGGTTTGAGGGTTGCGGCTACTGATCTCGATTCGTAACTCTGTAACTCATTTCATTATTTATTTTAGGGTTTTATCCTATTCAGCTTCTCCGAGTGATTCAAATTCTGCTATTTTCTACTTTTCTTAAGTCTTTCCGGCTTTCAATGGCCAGCATTTTGAGCATTCGTTTATGCCCTAGTTCTTCTCTTCTGCCTCTGAGCCTCTCTACCTCTGAGTTCTCCAATCTCCACTTCTCCTTGTCTGAGTCATCTCTCAGCTTTGAGCATCAGAGCACGAGTAGTAGTGTAGCAAGCACTCCAGTCCATGGTACACAATCCCTTCCTCCCGAGTTCTGCCTCTCGGATTTCTTTTATTCTTGCGCCATTGCGTGGCCATGGAGTTTGGCGTATCAAGCAAGTGGAGAGTCTTATATGTGAATCTGATCCTCTTTGGCTTTATGACTCTGTCCCTCTCTCTCATTCTTGCTTTTTTTGAGTCGTCGTCTCGACTTTCTTCTCTGTGCTTTTCAACCGCTGGGTATGTCACTCACAGATCTTTTCCTTTCTATGGTTATTGTGATTATGTGATTTTTTTAGGAGCATGACTCCTCTATTGTATGGTCATATGGGTCTAGCCTGTTGGTTGTGATTCTTGTGAATATGATGTTATGTTATTATTTCTTGTTTGTTTAGTTTCAATATGATAATGTGTTGCATATTTTTAGGAGCATGACTCCTCTGTTGTATGGTCGTATGGGTCTATGGGAGCCTCTGTTGACTATTGGTTGTGATTCTTGTAAATTTATGAGACTGTGATGTTGTTTACTGTTTACTATTAGTGTTTAGTTTCAATGTGTTGTGTATTTCAGTATTTGTGTTGTTCGTTCCTTGATCCTTCTGGCTTCTAGTTTCTTCAAAGTTCAGAGTAACTTTCTTGGTATTCTTTGCTGTCCATTATTTTACCCATCATTTTCTTTATTACCATAAGTTACCCATAAGAACTTGTTAAGTACCAATTTACATAACAGGCTAAATAAAAGAATTAGCCAGCAATGTTATAGGGATATTTTGTTCATTGAGAATTTGGAGTTTAGTGATGACATCTTTGACAAAACCATGTAATAAGAAAGCGATGAGTTTATTGCCAATGTCACTCAAAGCAACAACAACAGCCAAGTAGGCAAGTAGCCAATAAATCCAGAAAAAAAAATAACAATACAAGTATACTGTATACAATAGCACCATTCACCAAAATGTAGAATAGCCCATTAGAAGATAGGAGGATGCAAAAAAGCACTTAATAAATCTAATTAACCAATCCATAAAAAATATTTCTAATCAAAGCAAAGAGGCTGCAAGCTTACCAAAAAAAGGAACCATTTTAAGTCCAGAGTGAGAACATCTGAATAGTTCAAGTTACCAAAAGACCTAAAACTCTGTCTAAAAGAATCAACAAAAGCAACCATCAATGGCTAGATAGAAATGAAATGAAACACAATAATAAGTCAAAATCCTCTAATATCATATGCCCATAGCATAGCAAATACTCAATCACATGATTCACATCTAACAGCCAACACGCTATCTATTATAAGAAGTTATTGACTTGTAGTCTTTCATATTTAAAATAGCAAAATAGCAGTTGAATGAAAATAGCAAAATAACCAAACATCATAGAATGATAGAGGCAAGGCGGTGGGCATGGTAGTAGTAGTAGTGCAGTGCAAGTGGCGTATATTTGAATGAAAAGATAGGAGCTTTTTGTAGCTAATTGTAAGCTCTGTAACTAGTAATGCCCGAAGCATGCTTAATATCATCCTGAATGTCGAGCAAGGAAAAGGATCATATATTCATATGCTTTTACTTTGATATTTGATGATTATTTGTTGTTTGACTTGTTTCTACTTTTACCAAATTATTTTTTAAAAAAAGGTGATTTAAATATCCATTAGCCAGTTAACTAATTTTCTAATAATCTTCTTATTTCCATTGTAATGAAGCTCACTCTCCATCTATTTTAAATGATATTCATCCTTGCAATTTTGATTATGCATAAACTTTGGCTTATGAATGCATTTTATAACTTATTTTTCATTTAACATGATGTCATTTCATGATTTTCATATTTATTCAACATATGTCTTCATTTGATATGGAACATTTGGAAGACATTCATAATCAAGCATCTCAATTCAATTTGAGAGTACTAACACTATAGAGGGGATAAAAAAAAATCTAGAAAGAAAAAGTCTACGTCAGACTACTTTGTAGAGGTTAAAATTATGTCTAGGGTGTTGAGATTCCTTGCATGCAATGTATGTCTTGTGGAGTTAAGTTCCAAAAAATCAAAATAGGCACAACAACTTCTATATCAAAGATTGTGATAAAATTAAATCAAAAGGTAAACAAGTTATTGATTTGTCGATAAAGAGCAGTCTTTAATTGATGATTTGCTAGTGAATTTATTTTCATCATGATCCTAAAAATTATGATCAAAGGCGGT